>OU611876.1:12449140-14898280 GCA_914767815.1 Eupsilia transversa
CAAGCGTCAGCATTATGCTGAGGTCCCCGAGAGGTTCGCTAAGTGCTGGTTTTCAGGTACCCTTGACTCCTGTTTACAAACCACTTTACAGCTTCTTTTTGCTCATATCCTATATGTGTCATGGATATCTTCAGAGGTAATTGATTAGGTAATATGGACGGATTTAGTTGCGCTTAAAACAGTTTACATTACTCAGAAAATTAATATCGATTCACTGATTAAATCAATTGGTAATGTGCACGCAATGGTGAATTGCGCTTAATAATTATTTTATCACCAGTTAGCTTAATTCAAATTGGAAAGGATAAATTAAATCTCATCATTATTTTCACAAATTAAAATTGGATGCTACGTGATTATAACCAAGAGGTCTCTTTATTATCATCTAATGATAACGAAAGGAGCTAATAATGAGGCGCCTAGAATGAGATATGTTTAATTGTTTACTAATGCAAACAGGTAAATAATTTCGCCAGTTATGTTTAAGTTCCATGTAATAGGGGGCGAGCCTATTGCCAGCAACCGGGCACAAATCCAGACTCCCGGCTGCTACTGAGAAATTCTTAATGGAAAAACCCAATAACACTTTGTCCGACCTGAGAATCCAACTCGAGGAAATCTATTTATTAAACAGGAAACAGTTCTGTCTCCGAGACCAGTTATTTTAAATGACATTAAAACACATTCGGGTTCATTTAAAATGGGTTAACATTTTTGTGGTTAATTGTAATATAATTATTAAGCAATTAATTATATTTAATTTTATGTCTTTCATGTTTATAGAAACGTGTTTATTTTCCCCTTTTTAGACGTTTGTAAGTTTTATTTAGAATTATTAAAACAATAATAAAATTAAAAAAATACGGATATTACAATGATGAGATCCATATTATTAGTAGTATTAGTATTATTAATATAGATTTCATATCTACATAAATATATGGAAAAAAGATCCTTATTTGTTTGGCTATAAAATAACATTACCAAAATAATTTCCTTTAGGTTATTTCTTGTTTCGATCAGCCTGAGTGTGTCCCCAACCTGTCCAGCATTATTTCCCCTCGCATAAAAAATGATTGTACCTTCAAATCTATCCCGGGCGGAGGGCCGCTCCCTCAGGCTGGCTGCCTCCCTCCCTCCTAATGTCCTCTCTGCCCAACCTATATGAATGACTTGAACTGTACCACCGTAAAATGAATCTTTTGAGTGCTTTTGCCAAGATTTCGTAGCTTTGAAGAAAAGAGAAAGTGGTTTTTAATATTTATGAAAGATTTTGGTATGAAATGTTTATTTATGTTTGGTCTTCTTCTTAGAGGTACTTATTGACAAATCTGAAGGTCAAATCCCGTAATTAAAAACATTCAGAATGTAGTTGCAATCTCATCTCAGCGAAAGTTTGGGGTACAAGTTACTTTTGACAGATAGAGATTGAGATTAGAATGCAAGCATTAAGAGTTTCTTTCCCGTTCTTCTCCATAGGTTCCTTCTACGACAAAATATAGAAAATAACGACACTGATAGCTCTTAAGCGTAGTTTATGTGCTGATCGCGTTCAGTTGTATTGGTGAAATCAGACCTTAATCGTCCACTGCAAAAGGAGGTTTCCATAGAGACTGGTTAGCAATACAATCAAATAATCAATACTTCTTGAACAAGAACACAAATGTAGCAAGTTTTTATGCATTCCCTCAAACTTTAACATTCATGAAATTCAACATACCATCAAATTTTAATCCCAATTTGCCTGATGTAAGTACTTACTTAAATGTAAAATCAGCAGCTAGGTACTTACGAGGTTGCAAACATGATATTGTGAATTCTTAATGATCAGGACTGCCTCATTAGTCTAGTGATCACAAGCGCTCTGCTATGCACGAGGTCCAGGGTTCGACTCTCAGGTCGGGCAGAGTGTTATTGGATTTTACCATCAGAGTTTTCGCAATAGCAGCCCGGAGTCTGGATTTGTGCCCGGTTGATGGCTATAGGCTTGCCGCCTATTACATGGAACTTAAACATAACTGGCAATATAAAGGGCAGTATAGACTACCCTATAATATATAGCATAAATATATAAAATATTGTACAGCACAGCAATATCGCTCAGCAGCATACAATATAAAGGCCATGCTACACAACGCCATGCTATAAAGTACCTATTGGCTTGCTGTACGCGATAAACTTAAACGATTCTCAGAGCTATATCGTAGTTTATAAATGAGCTATAAGATACCCACAATCTATAATTTTTTTCCTTTTCAGAAATTTTAATAAGCTGGAGTCAAATTGTGTGCACTTTATGACGGATTGCCGTCAAATAACTTGCTATACATAGTAGACCAGCTTGCAATATAGGGTGAACGTCATGATATATAGTTATAGCTTATGACGCAATATGCTTTACTATAAAGTGAAATAGTATAGCGTAGTCTGGGCTGCCCTTTAGGTACACTTCTGCCCAAACTTTCCGGGAAAAAGGCGTGATTTTATGTATGTAAAAAGATACAAAAAATAGCACGTTTTAAAACATGCTTGACGATCATTCCTTGACGAGCTCTCGAACAAATTTCAACCATCCTAGAGCCTAGTGCACAATGACAGTATGTTTAACACACATGTCATATAAACAGCCAAAACAATCTCTAGAAAGTAATTTGTGTTATTTACGCACATTATCTGTGGCAGACTGTCTAATAATATCGTGGATCGTGTTTAGTTACTGGCCATGAGTACTTTACGAGTCATTACTGACAACGATGTTCTTTTCATTTTATTTACGAAAATGGGAATTTATAAAAATAGATTTTCCAAAGAGGTTCTACCACAAAAACTAAAATTAGACTCTTTTTCAACATGTGTGCCAGGCTTACGTCAAACTCATTATAAAATAGTCGTGTTTAACAGGTGTTTAGACTAAATAACTGATAAACACGGTTTTAAGGTATCTCAATCAGATCAAGGAGAACTTACACCTCTAACTTGGAAAAATATAAATGTTTAACACGATGTTTTTTCGTTGGTTAGATATGATTATAATGTTCATTGATTTATATTCACTTCAATACACAACTTTTGTACTCGGAGCTCGGGTTTCTGACTATATTATCTGTTACTTGCATGTTTAAAATACTGTCCGAAATGATAGTTTATCATGGTAAGATGTTTTTCCAATGCCTCTGGTCTCCTAACGACCGATATGTCACCATATCAGTGATAGATGTCCGGAGCACTCTTATAAGGAAAATATCATAAAAACATCGCAAATGTTTCCCGGAAATTCTGATATTTTCCGCTACAATTCAGTGGTGACGGTCCAAGTTTGATATTTTGACGCCTTTTTGGTATTCATAACTGATAAACATTAGTACCTAATTCATGTTTTCTTGAGCTAAGAAACCTCCCTGATCCCCGAAACTTAACGAAAACTTATGCATTAAATTAAAAACTTGCTTAAAAACGAGACCCCACTAACTGCTTATTATGAACGCTACACTAAACCTAAGTTAAAAGTTAACAACAGCCACGTGTCGTTATTCGCTTCACATCGACCCGGAAGCAAAAAACTAGTAGCAAAAAGCGAGAGTGGTCGTAAAAGCGTTTTGTGCTAAAATAAAATAATTTATTGCAACATTTCCAACCCTACAATACTCGCGATTGTTTCGGACAGCGGCCAGCGGGTCCTTATGACCGGACCGTTTTGCGAACCACCGGCATTGTTCACGTTTTATTCGCTATAGGCTGATGTTTGTGGCGGGCCCATAAAACGGTAGGTAGAGGTATAAAAAGTGGGGGTAAACGTGGATTATACGAAATTAGGGTTCAGTTAACGGATTAGGAAATGTTTTATATAAAAAAATGGAGGACTTTTATTTAACTTCGGTACTAAAAAGCCTTTGAAGTATTAAGCTTTTTATTATTTGGATACTAAAGAGGATTTTAAAGTCTAAAAACCCGACTTGTAATGATAAAATTAAATAAAACAACATGGTTTACTTTTTATGATTATTTTAGAGGAACATTCCACGTAGCTACGCTGTTAAATCTATCTTTATTTTTCAAAATGGTCTCCCTGTATATTATTCTAACAAACTGACCTATGAAAGCGAATGTCGTTTTACTGCAATTTTTTGCTGCAGAACTAAGTCGAATGCCACCGGTGAACTCAGCTGCCGGCCACCATAAATCAATAGCTTGCCCATTCAGTAGCCCAAATTGGCGATGCATTGTGGCGTCATTTGCACCTTTGGTGATATTTTATTGTTTTATTTTAATTTTTTCGACTGTTTCTGTGAGGTTTCACTTTTCTTGACTTTACGTCGATGTCTTCGGACCATAGATGCTGAAGATGTTATTTAACGTTAGTTTTCTATTTCACAAACGACGCACTTAAAAAGCTCTTATCAAATGCAAAGTAGAACATTCGATATCTATAACACATGTTACCGAACAGAAGTTAATGTCAAATATTTTCTTAATAAACATCTGAGTTGTAACGTCTTCTTTCTGGGTTTAAAAAAATTGGTACCAGTAACGTTCCAAAAACAAAAAAAAAAGGAAAAAAGTCGTCGTGTTAGTTGAGCGTGCAAAAACTGGTGCAGGCGCAAGTCCTAGCCGGCACGAGACGCAGCTGCCGTGCTTCCTCTTCCGAATGTGGAAGAAAAAACGCAGCAAAAGTATTGGTTCTCGAAAGCTGTCACCGAAGAAATCAACGTTTTCTGAATCCGATATTTTTGCAGACTGTTTATGTAAAAGTGTTAGTTTAAAACTTTACAAAGAAACGTTTTTTTATACTTCCTATCTTCAGAATGGCAGACAATATGCAAATCAAGATTCGACTGTTTAGTAAAACTCCAGTAGCTTTAGAAACAAAAACGTTTTTTTGCGTAACATAAAAGTAAAAGCTTTAGATATTTTTTACCCTTGAGTATTCGCTAAAGTCCACTATTCTTATTATTCAATATTTTTTGTAAAAGAATGATGTTTCAAACCCGGTAGCAAATCTGCCGGAGTTCCTAGAAGGACTTTGCACAAAACAATACGAAAGCGAATACTAAATATCTTTTGTGTTATGGAAGAAACAGAAAGTTTTTGTTACTAATGTTTATTCATAATGAAACCGAATTAAAATTTTGAAGGTGGCATTTTTAGTTTTTCGAGGTCAAATTGCATTATTTTACTTACTACTAATTAAAAAAAACGGTGTGTGCTTATGAACACACCATAGAAGTCAAAACTTTCGATTGAAGCCGAGTATGCGCGAATCAGCGTCACCGACCCACTGGAGCCGAGTATATCCGATTCAGCGTCTCCCACCCGAGGGTTCGGTTCAGTTTCGTTCACTGTTCTGAAAGAGCGCCTAAGGAAACTGCTTTTGAGTGTGCTTCAAAAATGAATTGCTTGCTTCTAACACACTAATAAATGGAAAAAAACATCAGGTGTCGTAATCGACTTGTTATCCTTGCACAAAACCATACATACAGTCATGCACCCTACACGCTAAAGTCAAACGCTTTATAAAATGCACAAAAAATGCTATTAGTAGATGAAAACACTTCTATCATGAATGAAAAAAGCCGATTCACGTTAAATACAAGGGTGGCTTGTAAGATCAGGTTTGTAAAAAAACAGCGGCAGGTTTTTTACCCCAAAGCGTTTTGTTGCTAGCGCTGGGGTACTTTTAACCCACCTTGGCAATATGAGGGTTGGTTTTTGTGGAGATACCGATCTCTCTCACGTTTTTTAAAAAGTTTTTATTGATGTATCGCGTTAATACCAATTGATTAGGGGATGTTTACGCGTGTCAACTTTTTATTGAATCGTTTATTGTAGTTTTCTATGTATTTTCTACACGTGTAGGGAGAAATATGTAGTTATTTATGATCTATGTGGATGAGATTATGATAGATGTATATGAAAAATTTATCTTTTTTACACACATCCCAATAAAAAAAAAACAATATTTAGAAAAATTCCACATTATAATGAGTACAAACTTTTTGTTTTTTTCTAAATTTAAATGATTCATTCTATGAAATTCCTGCCTAACCCAAAACGATGCAAACATAAACTTACATCAAAGTACTTACCTACACATCGATACAAACTAATTTGACCGTTGGGCCATGAACGATTTATTTCTATGTGAGATGTGACCTTTGTGCAATACCATTGTAAAATTTGGTATAATTTATAATTTATGTTATCTCAATAACCATTGTAATTGGAGTTATTATTACGGATCACTCGCCCCAAGACGTCTGCGCCCATTGTCCCTGGACCATGGGGTCAAAATGGTCGAGGGTCAAACAGTTTATGGAATTTTTGCAGAAATGTAACACCCTTAACATTGTTGTCAAAATGTAAAATGAAAGCATCTGTGATGTGTCTCCTTTGTATCAGTTTTGGGTCATTGATTTATTTTCAGGACTATTAAAATAATGATTAATAGTCAATGGGTTCAAAATTATTAATTTATACATTCGAAAGAAGGGCCTGTAATGGATACTCATAAAATTACAGCATTCTTTATCTCTCATTAATTTTGTAATTAATAATTGGTTAAAAATATGCAGAATGTATTAATTAATAATAGGTACTATTCGTTAATAGAATCTGTATCTGGATGCTTAATTTTTAATGAAAATTAATGTATGAATACCAATTAGATATAACACAAAAAAAAAAACGAATTCAATGGAAAAATAACAATTTGGTGCAAAAAATTAATAGCTTATAAAAAGTGTAGAGTGTAAACATATAAACTAGGCATATCTGTGATAAAGATCTTATTTAGGGTCTGATAATATAAATAATTATGTGACCAGATCACTACCTAACGAATTGAAATTAAGGTAATAATTATGAAGTCTAATAAAATTGTGAAATAAGTAAAAGGTTAACAGTTCTACTGATGTCCACCATTACATACTTAACTAAGTATGCAGTGAGAATATGTGATTACAACTTTGAGAGAAGATTATTAGGTTCTTCTTTTATAGTTTCGAAGAAGTAAAAAAAGAGACAGGTCAGCATCTCAAACCGTTAACCTCTGTGATCTTAAGAAGTGTGTGACCTTGTGACCGTTATACAATTTATATCTCAACACAATTGACACCATTGACCCATGGCCTTAACAGTCTCCCGTATCCTTAACGATACAATTTCAAATAATCCTCACTTTACAACATAAATCAAACGATCGAACATAAGGAGTTCTTTCCAAATTCGAAAATGTGTCAAAAATCGAACACCAACGGTCGCCGGACAATGGTCCTACGGTTACATTTATTTTATTTTATTTCGCAAAATGTAACAATGTACAATTGTTATTAAGGAAAAAGGGTAGATTTTAGTAATCTTCTTAATGGCGTGTGTGAAAAGATTATAAATTAAGTTTCTGCAACAAATAAAAGTGACCCCTGGGCATTGTTGGGGTGTCAATATGTGTGACCGTGCCATTGTCCGTGACCCTAGCGGGCTTAGCACCAATTTGCGACCGCTCCGATTCACTCGTGATCGACTCAGTCCTACGAGGATTTCGAAAGATTTACAATTCTATGTCATTACAATAATGGAATCCTAGATTTTTTTTTCCAATTCCCAAATAAACGAACATCGGGCATCATTGTCATAGTTGAACATAGAATTTTGTTATTCGGATAAAAATATATTATTTACTAGCTGCTGCCCGCGGCTTCGCCCGCGTGAGTGTCGGAAATTACCCCATACATCCCCATGGGTTTTAAGTATAAATATTGAGTTTCGAGTTAATCGGACAGCGCGTTAAAATTCTTCCATACAAACACTGACACCCCCCAATCCCCCTTTAGGGGGTAATTTAGACGAAGGAGGAGGCGGAGCGCGTGAGGGAGAGGCAAAGTTCGCGCCCTCACGCGCCTAGCCGCCGTAGCAGACGCCCTGGGCGTCGGGACTCCTTGGAGGATTCCCGGCCACCGTAGGCGCGGGCTTGCGGGCGGTGAGCAATGGGTAGCTCACCCCCGATAAGGACCAGTCCCGGGTCGACGGCGCGTCGTGTTCCACGCGCGCCTCAAAGAGATGTCAGCAAAACTGACGGGGTCCGCTAGGACCGTTGCCCGCCGGGGTTGCGGGTAGTCCTAAGGGGAAACCGTGGCCCCTGGCATGGCAAGGGAAGGAACACGGGTGGGTTTTAGTCAGTAAAAGTCTGACACGCCCTCCCGCTCCGCCCAGAGCGGGAGAAGTCATTGGATGATTTCCCACCCAAAAAAAAAAAAAAAGAAAAAAAAAAAAAAGGGGGTAATTTAGAAAAACAAAAAACTACAAACTTTATAATTTATTTAGATAACTATTCGTGCGAAGTTTCGTGTTTATTACCTCAAGGAATAAGATTTTTCATACAAACTTTCATCCCTTATTTTACCCCCTTAGGGGTTGAATTTCGAAAAATCCTGATACACGTTATTCTTAATTTTTGGGTTTAAGTATAAATATTGAGTTTCGAGTTAATCGGACAGCGCGTTAAAATTCTTCCATACAAACTTTGACACCCCCCAACCGTAGGATAGGATACTTTTCCGGGATAAAAAGTACCCAGTGTGGTGCCCAGGATATTAAAGAATAATTATACCAAGTTTCATCGTAATCGAACCGGTAGTTTTTGCGTGATGCCTGAACAAACAGACAGACAGACAGACAGACAGACAGACAGACAGACAGACAGACAGACAAAAATTTTTTTAATCACATTTTTGGGTTCGGTGTCGGTCTAGTAACACCCCCTGCCATTTATTTTTTTGATATTTTCAATGTACAGAATTTTCACTTCTACAGATTTATTATAAGTATAGATATAAATGCATCTATTTTTGTATGTTGCTAAGCTAAGCATAATTTAATATTCATTGTTAATTTTTTTCCAGATTTAATTTATTCAGGTCCTAAGCCTTGAACGTTAAAATTGCAAAATACTTAGTTGAAATAACAATAACAAAATATGACACCTTTACAAAACAAAAAGTGTTTTGAGGACGTTTGTCTAGAGGACGATTTTTTATACCTACTAATTTAAAAGAACTTAGTTAAACTAACTAAGTTAGTTAGTTAGTTAGTTTTAACTAAGTTCTTTTAAATTTCAATATTCAAGAGTCAAACTATTAACGTAAGTAAATAAGTTGTCTACTGCATTTATAATATGGTAACTTATGCAATTAAGTGACCTAAGTGAACATTGTAGTGTTTTTGAAACAATTTTTTTGCAATGGAGAACAATACATACGTGTTAAATACCTAAATAATAAAAATAATTTAGCTGAATGCGGCATTTTTCCACTGATGGAGTAATGAATGCACACTATTATGTGTACATAAATAAAATATGTATCCAGAAATTTAGAAACGGCTATAAAACGCACTCAGGGAATGAAACCCAAATGGCAAGTCATTGTGCTTGACCCCTCGCTCTAAAATAATGGCCGGGGGCAGATAAATTAAAAATGGCTCAAAAATACCCCTTGACGTGCACGATTTATTACACAAATACACATTATGTGTAAGTTTCCGACATTTTGTCCCTTTGGGCGGGAAATGTGCGGAACTGAACCACCGTTGCATTGACTGTCCATACAGTCATTTTTCTTTTTGACATTGGCAACTTTAATTTTGGTGAGAACTTTCGAGATATCTTATCTTTGCCTCCTTACACTTCACTGTAACCAAATATAATTTAATGTATATCTATGGTGTTCACGATACGCAGAGCTTATGATAGTAAAGAGCTTAAAAAAACAAAAATATGAAGCGAAATGTACATTGGTATTGTGTGTGGGCATTATGTGGGTACACCTCCGTAACTTAATTGCTCTGCGCCGTCACTTAGCTAGACATTTATAAAGATCCTACTACCAATGTAATACTGTTTAAAAAAAAAAAACATTATAAAACATAAGAAGAGTTTTTCTCCTACTTCAATTAGCAACACTAATAGTGGTCGCTGACCTCCCAAAAAAACGTCGTTTACGTCTGCGGAGTTTACCTTCACAATTTAAAATAACCATTTATATCTGCTACATTATGCTTCCCACGTGAGTATGCCTATTTACCTATTTTACTCCTACCTGTACATTCCTGTTTTCTTATTAAAAAAAGTAAGTTACCTTAAACGTGTAATAAATAAAGCTAGCAATACTCCACGCAATGCACAAAGCACGTAGAAATGATAAGTAAGAAATCTTTTACTGCCACTAAATGCAAGATCGATGTCCTTTTTTATATTTGGCACATTTTTTAGTTGGCAAGTGATATTTCAAAGCTCAAAGAATTCATAAACCGATTGCCAAGCTAAAATGAATCGTATCCAGTAAAGATAAGAACGTTCAATATTTTTTTAACTTTCAGTTGGTATTGCCAATTTACAAAAGCAATCTTTTTACATGAAACTCTTTTGTTATTTTTTAAAAAGGACAAGGCAGATTAGGAATGTCCATTTTGTATCGTTTTTTCGTTGGCAAAGGAATCGACGGTAAATGCCACATTTGATCGATGGGCTAAGTTCGCACCTGCAATTTTGAGAATTACCTAGTAATGACGGATAATATTTTTTTTAATGTTACCATACAATTGATTTGTCGTATTTTTGGTGCAGGTTCTTAAAATGGAGGGAAATGAAGTCGTGCGTTAAAGGATTTTTCATTAAAGTCTCTCAAAAACAGATACAATAATGTTAATGTTTGACGAAATAAGGAGGAATCTGTCTGTTATAGAATTGTGGAAATCCAGTGGCACTATTTTAGAACATTAAATTATTTAAAATAAATAACAAACGACTATAGGCCAGTTTCTCAGCGGCCAGAATTCTAAGCACAATTTGTTAGTTATCTGGTTATCTGTAAAATGTTTTTGACTAGCCGGAACTTATCGGGGTTTGGTGAGAACAGTTATTTCAGATTTGAAGTAAAACATATAAATAAGTAAATTATAAAGAACATTAGGTATTTTTATTGTTATCATCAACGATATTGTCACATAAAACATAATTAGAACTGTATACCATGACCTTTGTCCAACAAAGGAAGGAAAAAGGTTATTTTAAAATTAACCCATGTATTTTGTACCTTCTAAGTAGTTACCTATTTAATTCTTATTTATAAAAATCATAGTAACATTAGTTCACATTAAAAATATTTTAAATGTTATTTCATTGTGTCGTTCGACCTAGTTTTTAAGGAAAATAAATAATTGGAAACCGTTTACCTAAAGATTTTTTTCATCTGGTGAAGTTGTGATGACTTTTTTTCATGATAGAAAAATAAATGTAGATTACATAAATATCCTCCTCCATTAGTCGAAGTCGGTTCAAAATACTTCCTGATTTTGTAATACTTTTTTTTTACATTTTGTGTTACAGCTCAAAGTAGTTAAAAGAAACAGCGGAAAAACCAATGCATGCCATTGATACTATATGAATTAAATAACATAACATCACACCTGTATTCCCCGAAGAGTTAGGCAGAGGTGTACCTGTAGAAAACCCACATTTCGCCAGTTATGTTTGAGTCCCATGTAATAGGGCAAGCCTATTAAATATTAAACAATTTAATAATAAAAAGTTTAAGAGTTACAAAAAAATTACCAATGTCTAGTTTTTACAATGACAGGAAATACAAATTACATAAACGAAATAAAATATTAATAAACTTCAGAGATTTAAGAAACAATTGAATGTAGAAAAACCACAATAAAAACAACAGTTATATAATGACAAGCATTAGTTTTTGTATTCTGTCTACATTTTGAATATATTTCATTGTGATTGGCGCAGGAAACAAGACGACGGAATTCAGAAATAGAGATATTAGTAATACGGAAACTAAGTACGTTATTATTATACTACTAATGCTGATATTTTATCAGTTTCTCTCTAGACATATAATTATATACAAATATATACAATAGATAGATAGATAGAATTTATTTTAATTTATCTTTTCGATTCCCAGGTCGGGCAAAGTGTTATTGGGATTTTCTATCTGGAATTTCTCAGTAGCAGCCCGGAGTCTGGATCTGTGCCCGGTTGATGGCAATAGGCTCGCCCCCTATTACATGGGACTTAAACATAATTGGCGAAATGTGGGTGTACTATACGTACACCTCTGCCCAACCCTTCGGGGAAACAAGGCGTGATGTTATGTTTATCTTTATATACATACCTATACATACAAATAAATAAAATTGAAGTGTCTGTTTTTAATGTCAAAATAACAGCGTTTTACTAAAAGTATATGTCCATTTGCCGAGCCTTTTCCCAAATATTGCTGCATTTTCTTTTATCTTTATCCCTCCAAATTATATTGAGTGCTTTTTAGTCTGTATTCAATAAATGTATTTTCTTTCTTTCTTTCTTTACGTTGCACCCACCACCATTTACTTTAAAATAATTTGACATTTTTACCTATTTGTAGGTATATGTAAAGCAGCGAATTGTGCCACGTGTAAGTAAAGTTTGAAGGTTAATTGAGTACGAATTTAATTTCATCGTTTTATAAATAAATACTTATTACCAATTGAATGGGTAGTAAGGAAGTCTATATTGTCTATGTTTTGGCCCTTGGCAGCACGTGTATCCGTGAGCAGCCTGACTCGCTAAATGTATGAAAGTGGCTGTCACTGATGACCACTGCATCATCTGCCTGGTTTTCCCTATGAAGGGTTGGCTTCCAGTCTAAGCGGATGCAGCTGAATACCAGTATTTTACATGGAGCAACTGCCTATCTGACCTTCCACAACCCAGTTATTGTGTAAACCGATACCCCTTGGTAAGACTCGTTGTCTACCCGTAACGTCTGTAATGATGACCAATTATAAATCAAATTGTTATTAATTATTTCCGATCTTATTGTACCTATATAATCAAAGCTCAAGGCCTGCATATACCTACTCCCAAATCAAGCCATGGTAAATAGCCATCAATGGGTAAATAACAAAAAGATTTGATCCCAATCTCCGATACAATTCTGATTCGGTTTGAACGCGTCATGAATAAAACATGGTAGTTTGACAGGGTGGAGGAGGGACACAACCCGTTCCCTCGATTTATTAAATGTGGTCCGTACTGGTGGAGGCACCCTCGGTTTTTTGTGACAGTTCTCTCGAAGGGTTTGGGGATAGTATCGATTTTTTCTTTTTTGGCGAATCGCGTAGCTGCCAGTGAGGATTCGTATTGCAAATGTTGTCTATGGTATTTTAGAAAGTTTTGTGTGCGTAGGTGGTTGCGAATACTCGATTGAATGTTGGGATGTGAAGAATTATTTTGTTATAAGGGATTAATGACTGGGCCCAACTTATTGAACAAAATAATTTATACTTATGCACATTTACCATTGATGTGAAAAGAAGAATGTGGGATTTAATTGCCAAGCTGTTAATTTTTTGCCACTTTTACCTCTACTATTGTTTCCTTGATTATTTTTACAACTCAACAATTTGGTTGAAATTGCACATGAAATTGGGAATGTTCCTGAGCTAATATCGTAGAATGTACAATGAGAGGGAAGAAGGAAAAGTCATCGGAAAGATTTCTTGTAGACTTCCTTCTGCAAGACATAAGCAAAGCAAAAAAAACGGCTCCAAATCCGCCTCGAAAATGTGCCGTCTTAGGCTCAAGTTTACAAGTTAGCTTGCAGGTAAATCTGTCACTGAGCTCTTGCTCACGGATTCCTCTGACTTGCTCCGAGTGGCCTATAAAATGCTTACGACAAAAAATAAAATAAAGTGTTTATGATAATTTTTAAGACACAGAAACAGACATTAATTTCTAGTAGGTTATACAATCACTTACCTATATTTGTCATATTTGCTATTTTTACCCGACTACGGCGAAGCAAAAAGGAGGGATAGTGACTGGTATGTATGTATGTTCATCTGTTCCCTCATAACTTCTAAACTACTCATCATAATTTGACAAATGGGGTATCTATCTAAGATCTTATTTTACCTATAAAATTGCCTAGCCTGAATAAAGTTGTATACTTTCAAATTGGTCACCCTGTATAACCTATACATTTTTGTAAAGTAACATTTAGTATTTTGTTAAATCAAGGACGAATAAGGTCACTAAACAAATAATTTACATACAATTGGCAGCCGTTTACCGGATCATTTGTAAATAATGCACAAAATTAATGTTAGGTATATTGGGAAATGAATGTCACGAGACGTGGGCGTCTTAAAAAGAAAATCTTACAGGGAAATCATCATATCATAGATTATGATGATTCCCTGTAAGATTTTCTTTAAAAATGAATAGGTTATACAGGGTGGCCAATTTGAAAGTATACAACTTTCTTATTCCATTTATTGAGTAATTTCGAATGAATTTAACCTGGACACGGTTTGTTTACCTGTTCATCAGATACTTTTGAATCAGACCATATATTTATTTATTTATATGTAGGAGAACCAACGGTAGGGTGGTAGGTACAAGAGTACCTTTATGGTCTGATTCAAAGTATTTGTGTCTACGGTTACAGTGAAATCACAAAATACCTGCGTCGTATAACTGCAACTGACGTGGTTCACCGCCAGCACCGCCTATTGACGACACCTATTTGCCATACCAGTGACATCAGTGTGAGTTCAAAGTCAAAACGAATTTAATTAATATTAGGCTATGAATCAGCACGGTAATTACATAAGACAGTCGCCCAAAACGCCCGCCCTTCACCACGTCCTCATGCTTTAGCTGGGAGAGAAATTTCTCGACAGCATATGAAGATATGAAGGACCTGAGACCAGCAGTGCTATTCTGTAACCATCTCACCGTGAAAACTTAGGTGAAGTGAGCTGTCAGTCCACCCGATGCTTGGAATTGACACTATTTGCAGCTCACTTCACTTAGTTTTCACGGTGAGATTTTAACAGAATAGACGGCAGGTTAGTCACTAACCACTCGAAAAAGAAAGAAGCTGTGGAAGAAGCACGGGCACTACAAACTACCCAGCAAAGATGCTAGCGACACATCTAGAATGCCTCATATACGCCTTTGAACCAAAAGACTGCAACTGTTCTACAGTAGCCATTATCACATAATATTTTATATACAGGGGAAAGCTTTTTCATCTGCTAAAGTGACTTAGCGAAAGGGGTGACGGACAAAAGAGTTATCATTTGGGATTGCACCCTTTTATTGACAGACGCATATCACCCCTAAAAGTATCGTGTGAACTGCAATTTGATGTATCGTGTACGTGTATTATTTACCCAGTAGGTATATAAATGTATGTATGTTAATTTTTTTGGTATATTGACGGATTTAAGGAATATCACAAAACAATGCATGCAAGGCATTAAGTTCGCCTTTGTACAGTCGCCAGCACATCAAGCTACCCAAAACTGTCAAACTTTCCCAATCAAACTTGAACCTAATGCTTTAGCGATAAAGTTTAAAATCTACTAAAGAAATTTGACAGATTTTAGTAGCTTGATGTGCTGGCGACTGTACCTTTATTTATTGCGAAGAGTTTAAATAAATAAATACAGGAAGTAGCTGCAGGTACAGCAACTTGTTAAATAAACCACAAACCCGTATTTAACGAAAACAAGTTTTAAATGTTACAACTTAACTTTAAATCCTCAAACGATCCCTGTACTGTTGCATGCACCCTTATTGACATGTTTTGCGCGCGTTACATTGCGCACTACCGCAAACCGCGAATTTTCACACCAAAAATAAAAATCCCTGTAGTTTCCCATAATAGAAATATTGACATAATAAATGAAACATTTTCCTTCTGTAACACGCAATGAGACATTTCAACTCAACTGCAGCTGCTTGCTACGCCGTAGGCCCTACGCAGCAGAAGCGTAGCAAGTCAACAAAAACACAATAAATCATTAAAAGATCATTTTCCTCGCTCGTTCATCAACTCTAACGAAAGTAAAACTGCTTGCTACGACAATTTTACCGAAGCGAAATAACGATCGACTACCTTCTACATCACAAGATTTATAGAGTGATTCGCTCCAACATTCCCTTTTCATATAAACGCATGAAACTTTCCTTCGCGCTCATAATTTTAGATTCCCTCCGAGAATATTTTTTCCTTCGGCGCGAGAGGGAGACAGCTTGTGTGCGAGCGAGATAGGTATAAAATCCATACTTATAATATTTGCAGCCTCCACTCTCAACACTCACACATACGAAACACGATTTAGCACTCCATGGAGAGTTTCGGACAGTGTACAGGGGGTTTGAAAATTTAGATTTTCATGTTTTTCTTTCTATTATTCCGTTAACAGTAGATTCATTGGCTGGGAGCTGCAAATGAAACGACTGGTCTTCGCTATTTCCTGCTTAATCGGAAATGGTCAGAATGTGCGCAGAATAATATAATTATAAATATGTCGATAATTCCCTTAATATTTCGAAATAAAACATGATATTCATCGAAGCTTCATTTTGTATTGCGGCCAGCTAACCAGGTGCGTCTGGCCAGTACCATGTTTTTTTAACTGTATAAACAGAAAATCGACGATGTGTCACCGCGTGGGGTTAGAGGTTTAAATAAATATTAAGTGGGTATACTATTAAACACCGTTCAAAAAAACTTACACGTGTCGCATAAATTATACTATTGTTTAATGTATAATTTATGCAAAAAAAATACACTAAACAATTATGTACTTGAATTTATTTATATTAAAATCAGAGTAAAAAAACTAGAATGTCAATCAAATTCTGTAGTTCATTGAAAACATAATTTGATTGACGTCTTTAGTTTTTTTTGGGTGACTGGTGTTTTCGACCTAGGTGTCGAAGCATTAAAAATCCTGCGTCATTACGCACCTGTGTTATTGAATAAAACAAACGTTTTGCAGAATTTGTTATAATGATGTTTTGGAAGAAGAAGGGTTTAAATCCATCATGATCATAATGTCATAAAAATAGAGCAAGAAATTCACAGATCATCATTTTTTTTTCATTTTCTTCTGCATTATCACTATCACCGTAGAAACGAAAAAACGGGATGAAACAAAAGACAAAATAACAGTGTGTGCGTAGAATAGAGAAAGAAGTGGAATAAAAGCTGTAAACTACCTACAAAAGTAGGTATTTGGTCTGACATTTGTAACATGATCACTAAAACGACAGACAGCTTTGTCATCAAGAGCTAATGAACTTGTGCCTTACCAGTTTACCACAATGATTATCTGTTAAAGTAATAGTTATTATTTTGAATAACTACATCTGTAAACTGAACAAACAGCACTGGCGAAATTTTAAAATTCCATGAAATGAATCAAGCTTGCGTGCTTACTTGCTTATTATATTAAGCTTGATTTTAGAAACACGCTGTACACCACCTCACGCCCACACGGCCGAGCTCGGCGTCGCGGCGCTCCCGAGAAAAAATGTACGATGCCATAAAAAATCAGCGCTCGTTCGCTCCCGCAATTTTTACCCGTTTTTTCCCCTCCGAGGGTCGCCCGTCTCCATGGCAACGGGACCGCCCTCTCCCCGACCACTGCTAAAAGCTGCATCAATATTTTTATGGGAAACGAAAACTATATTTGCTTTTGAATCTTAGGTTTCTTCGTTTTATCAAGGATTTATTTTCTTTGTACAAATATAGCTCGGTTTACGGTTCTGAGTGCTGCTGTCATTACTTGTGAGTGTTTTCTGGCAGAGTTTGGGCAAAATATTGCACTTGGCACTATAAAATTTCTATGCAAATCTACGAAACATGGAAAAGCGGAAGAGAAAAGGGAGAGATAGGTTATGAACGGTCCAAAATCTTGGGACATTTGCCTGCGGTCGGAAAAACATTCATGCTGTCAGTAAGAAAAATCTGCCTAGCCTTTTCCCAACTATCTTGGGGTCGGCTTCCAGTCTAACCGGATGCAGCTGAATACCAGTATTTTTACATGGAGTGACTGCCTATCTGACCTCCACAACCCAGTTAATGGGTAATACCATACGCCTTGGTAAGATTGGTTGTCAGACTCTCGGGCTTCTGACGACCCGTAACGACTGTCAAAGATCCACGAATGACAGCCGGGACCAACGGCTTCACGTGCTTTCCGAGGCACGGAGAAGTCTCGGTATTTAAAGATGGTCACCCATCCACGGACCAACCCCTGCAAGCGTAGCTTAACCTGATGGATCGACCCGTGCGTCTGTTATTACTTAGCCACGAGTTTTTCTATGCTGTCAGTTAGTGAGGTACTTAAGAAAGTATTGGTGATCATCTATCATCAGCGCTATATATTCTTTCTCCCATGCACATAGTGGACGAAAAAACGTATTTCACAAACCTAATTCACCTTCGTTTTAATAAAATTAGCAAACTTATTAACATTACTTTTTAGTGTTCCGTAGCCAAATGGCAAAAGGGGAACCATTATAACTTATTCATGTCTGCCTGTATGTTACAGTCATTTTACTCGGAGACCATTTGCACCATGTCGATGAATTGGATAAATATAAGGTGTATTCTGTTCACCGCTATGTAACCGAGGGCTGAAAACAATTGCAATACACTTAGCATGTGGGGTATTATTGGTTTCACAATTAAAAATATTATGATGTTTCTAAGTAACATTGCTATTTAAATCCTAAGTTTTTTTTCCTGAGTTCCAAAGGTACAAAGGCAATTTTTTTTTTTTTGCCGACTGTTTTAGAGTTTGAAATATATATGTAAGTATATATACATATATAAATAAAATCATTACTGTGCAAGCGTAAAATATGTATCCCAACTACGGAATTATTCATTGTGCGTGATCTGACACGCACTTGGCCGTTGTTTTAATTATTGACTGTAGGTATTGGCTTTGTGTAAGTGTATTTTTTTTGACTTGGTAATAAAAAAATGTGATTGTTATGTGTGGGTGTGTTTCGGGACAAAGAGTAACTTATTAACGTCATCTCCTACGTCATACACATTTTAAACTACAATTAAAAAACAAATGAATGTACGAGTTTATTGAAATTGAACGAAAACATATACATTTGAATAATAGTACATTTCTGTCGAGGCCAGCAAATCAAGCATTGCCGAGGCACACATACGTAAGGCCATCAATGCCTGGTTGCGGCCAAGGCTTGAATAGTGCTTTTCTCAAATAATGCGCAGAAATTCAAACAAAGTAAATTAATTATAAATTCCAGAATCAATGACGGACAACGATAATTTTTCACGTGCCAATGCAATGTGTTCATTTGTTTCTTCTTGGTTGTCATGTGTTGAAGTAAAAAGTTCGTTCCATTTTTAAATAACACGACAGATATGAGGTTTCATAGTAATTTATTTGGCCGCTACACAGGACAGATATGGATTTTCATAGTAACTTTGCTGGCCGCATCGTCACTTGTTTTTGATCAGTACTGCTGTACTGATCAAAAACGAAGATTAATCTCGAAGAAGGTTGTCAAAATAATGGTCGAATTTCCAAGCATGTTTGAGAAAATATTATTAATGTAATAAGTATTTATGTACAGTAAAAAAAGAAGTGTAAGGTGAAAAGTGTAAGGTACCTACGTTATATTTTAGGTAAGTTGGGCTCGTATTACAGAACCATACTCAAGTCTCAAGCATTACTTAAAACTAGTTTCAACCAATCAAAATGCTTTATACGAGTTTTAAGTAATGCTTGAATTTTGAGTGAGGTTCTGTAATAGGGGCCTAGGGTTCATAACATAACATAGGTACTACAGAAAAAAAATCGAGAGATTAAAAAAAAAAAAAAAGTTTTATAAATCTCTCATTTTTTGGCATGTAATGATATGTCTTATCGTTTTATTCTAGGTGAGATCGAGATTGATGCGTTGTGCAGACTGAGAAAGCGGCGGTGGCGAATTACTGTCAGTTGACGGTTTGTACCATGTGACATGTGTGTCAACATAATTATGTCATACAATTATGCGTAGAGCAAAGGTGACAGTACAGCCGGTCTATTCTGTTAAAATCTCACCGTGAAAACTTAAGTGAAGTGCGCTGCCAATAGTGTCAATTCCTTGCATCATGTGGACTGACAGCTCACTTCACCTAAGTTTTCACGGTGAGATGGTTACAGAATAGCACAGCAGTTGTCATTCAAAGTGAACAGTGAAGTGACTAAACATAGTAGAAGCCTCGGTAGATATCGGCTACTTTGTCACCAAACGTAATAAAAGATTTACCTTTACCTGTTAACATAATTGCTAGTACAACAACTAGTTAATTTATCTAGCTAAGTTGCCGAACAAGAAAATAAATAGAGCCATATCTATGGTAAACACAAAAATATATCATTTTCTTTCTACGAAGTAGACGCACAGGCAAGCAAACATACTGCCAGTAACTTAATATTTGGAAATCAATTATCCATAAGAAGTATTTGTTGGCCGGAAAATAACTGGATTAAGGGAATAATATAATGTCGTATAGTTCTGATTGCTATGATATATTCGTAATGGAGGAGGCTTGGCCGATTCCTTGAGAATATTATCTAGCTTTTATAATAATAACGAATTGAGAAGCTAAGATGTCCATGTTTTCAGCAGGTTCTATGCCTGATAGCTTCGTTTCGGAAATTCTAAATTCCTGAAACACAACTGTTAGGCATTTCTTAGTTTTTCTGCAATGGATTTCTGTATGTAACTTAGTGTACTTTTAATTTCAGGCTTGAAACTTATATAAATCCTTCCAACTCATAAGTATAAAACACCGCCCAAAATACACGCCTCCCGGTAAAAAACTAGCACATACTCTATGTAAAAACATAAATAAAAAACTCCCCTAACTTTTTTACAAATAAAACCCCTCTGATTGGCTGTGTTCCCCAATAAAAAAGCTAAAGACGCGTGCTGCGCGCGCACGCGTTCCACCATTCAAATTCAAATAAGGAACGCACGCGCGCCGTATGTAACATACGGTAGCGGCTGCAACTTATTATTAAAATTTCGTCTATTTTAAAGTGATCCCTCGCGCCCCTTGCGTTTAGATTATAAAAAGGGCGAAGCGGGTAAAATGTGCATCAGATTGGGGATCGTGTTAAAATAGTTGGTTGGCGTAAAAATAAGCGCGCTTAGGGAAAAAATATAAAATGAACGGTGGGGAAGTATTTTAAAAATAGAGAGGTCTCCCTTCCGACTTAGGGGAGTGAACGTGGTTGATATATTGACGGAGTTACTGGGGATTTTAATAACACCGTGCGTGTGTTAGTTTACTGAGGCCGTAAGATTTGTCAATGTGGCGTTTTGTGGGCGCTATTTTAGGTCGGTCGCGTGTCCTCGCCCCGTAGTAAGTATCAAGTTTCTAGATATTGTTTACTTGTTATAAGTTCAAGTTACTGGCTTCCGTTCTGTCGAGTACGTGCGCCTTGTAGAGAATTTTTATATAGGTAGGTTATGAATGGTTGCGGAAAATTAGTTCATTGTGACCGTAATGTGCACCTAGAGAGAGAGCTGAGTTTGGTGATTAAAGATTCCATATTTTTTCAGAAATATCTAATGTCCTTTTCGCTACTTATGTTTTCGACTGAATAGCCTTTAATAAAGCACCAATTAACATTCTCGGGTATAAATTATAACATCGAGAACGTAAAACAAACGAGTCGTATATTTATCGATATCCATTAAAATACATGTAAATTATGAAATTTAGACTGAAAGAATGTGAAAGTAAATATCTATGAGCGTATATCTAAAACATAAAGAGAGAAAAATAAGGATCAATTTAATTATCATTACTCACACGCTCTAAAGCTGAGTTGAGACCGACAATTTATTATTATGGACCCGTATCCAATTTAAAACAACGCACGGCCGAATGGAGCCATTAGGTATACGAGGGGACATTGTTTTGGTACCGTGAACACGGAGGGGAATCCTTGTGGAGTAGAAAAAACAATTTAAAAATAAAATGTAATAATTATAAAAGGGAGGGAGCGCGCGTGTCACTGCCGCCTTATTTATTTCAATCCTCAGCTGCTGTTTGAATTTCGAATGCGACGTTGTTACCGCCTTTACTATTGGCATGAAGTGACATGTGGTTTATGAAAAAAAAACCTGGCATAGAGGAGAGTCTGGTACACCTGTCATGTAGGACAGATTTTGATCTTTTACTTTTTGGTCATTCGATTTACTTAGTTTTTTTCTCCGGCAGAAGCAGCAGTTCTATTAGTAAAGTAAGTACTGAGCCTGAAAAAATTAAATAAACATTTTACAATGTAAAAATACGTCATTCCGAAGTGAACTTTCCAGTTGTTCTACACTTTAAGCGATAATTAAAAACAAAAACTGCTTACATAGGTACCTTCTTTGCAAAATAATACTGATAAGGTAACAAAACTGCAAGTACCTAATTATGTATTACTTATACATAATTTATTTACTCCATCCTACATTTAACATTATTATGTGTGGGAAATGGTTTTTTCATCGACACAGACATCATGTAGAAAACATGCGGGCAAATGTTAATTAAATTAAGTATTGATGTGAACAGACCCGAGTTTTTATAATGGCTACGTGATTTGTGTTTTTGATAACAAATTGTGGGGGTAACTGTAATTATAGATTTTAATGATAAACTTCTGCTCTCCCCAATGTATTTTTGGAAGAGAAATGCGAGTTTTATACATACCTCCTTATTGTTCAAATGTAGGAAGCAAATCAGGAGTGTTACATGGATTCCTAAATCATTACAGATAATACACGAAGAGAAGTATATTTTTAAATAGGTTGATGCCATGTAGATCTATTAAATAAAAATAAAAGTAATAAAAACTAAAACCGAACTACGGCAAAAAATTCAACTAAAAAGGTATAAAAAAGTCATCAGAGACAGACAAATTAAAAATCCGGAGTCACACGTGTTAGGGGATAAATCGAATAGATTCCGTGTGACTCCGGATTTTTGATTTGTCTGTCCGTACTACAAAACTCAGTGACTTCTTTAGAAAAGAAAATAGATAAATTCATCAACTTTATGTTTTTAACTCAGTAAAACAGTTGCATTGTTTTCACACCAATTAATCTCCATCTGTCAAAGTATTTAGCAATTTGTTATCTCTGGAGGCTGCAAATTGTCATATCTTTGCCCGAATCTCGCCACCTACGCGTTACCGCTAAGAAATGTGTTACTTTTGTTTATGGGACACTTTATTTTGATGGTCAGTGGACCACGGATGGACCACCCGAATTTCGAAAGCGTCACTCAGTGCTCGTTTTTAGCCTGCATACGTAATTATTTCTATTGTGTTGTTCACTACAACAACAAAAAAAATTTGCTCCGGGTTTCAGAGAACTAACTCATCATTCGTTTTATCATATTCACTAGCTTCTACCCGCGACTTCGACCGCGTGAAATTTCTTGTTTTAACTTATAAAAAACTATGAAACTCGGAAATACCTACACCTCGGCTTCCGATTATTGAAAAAAAAAATCGGAACCGGATCAGTAGTTCTGAAGATTACCCCCTACATACAAACTCACAAATACCTCTATAAAGATAAGTACCTATAGCTAAAATAACATAGCTATACATGTTAAGTAGGTACAGGATTAAAAACAATCCTGTTGAACTTAACAAACCCGCAATAAAGAACTAATTCACTCAGATTCTTCCAACACTGAATGAATCAACTAATTTTCACACACCATTAAGCCTGGATAAGTATCTCATTTTTACCGTGTAATCCACACTTTCTTTACGATGTCCACCGTTCAAAATAACAGAAATAGCCTCAGCTGCGCCATTTAACTTATGGGGGACATTTGAGAGACATCTTTTTACAATGGCCCCCAAAATGACCAGAAAAAAATCACTCTTTTTAACCAACAATGGTGTCTGATGCGAGGGTGGACGATCAATGATTGAGTAAACAAAAAAAACAGTCCTAAAATAATTGTAAATTCACTGGAAGATTTATGTAGTTAGTAGTCATTGTGGTGAAAAATCGTGGAATTTTATCGTCCTCTGCTGGACTTCGGTGTCCGGTTGCAGATGTGTTGTGATAAAAAATCGACCATTGTGAATTACTATGCCAATGAGAAGCATAGAGTAAAGAGAGAGCGCCGCTTTTTTTAGACCACCGGCGCTTTTTCGAATTAGGAACGCTTCTTTTTAAAGGTAAT
Organism: Eupsilia transversa; assembly: GCA_914767815.1. Lineage (NCBI taxonomy): Eukaryota > Metazoa > Arthropoda > Insecta > Lepidoptera > Noctuidae > Eupsilia > Eupsilia transversa. The sequence continues at coordinate 12,473,230 of OU611876.1, forward strand.
TAAATTATGGCTTTGATTTTTGCCGGTTTTAGTGATTTATGTAACATTAGTTGCGTTAATAAGAAACTTGCTTCGGAGACTGAAATTGTAAAGAAGTTTTGAGTTTATAAGCAAATACGTTTAAAGTTACTACTTTTTTTAGTTTCTCAACTAAGCGGACCTTAGTCGCAAAAGGTCGAAATTATACCTACATTAAAAAAAAATCTTAAAAAAAAATTGAAGCTTTAGAAGTGCTGATAGCCTCATAAAAGGGGCATTCCTTGCCAGATTCCTAAAACATTCCTTCTCTATGACGACAAGTGACTGTAAAAGTGAGACCTCATCGAAGTCTGACGAGGGTTAGACCACTCTGAACGCTGACAGACCACGTCTGCACTTGCATACGTTCCAACTGACGTAACCATGTGGTTGCTTAAGTCAGCCAATTGAATTTGAACCTTCTTTCTTGTCTGTTAAGTTTGAATGTGCATTGTAGAGGTGTAAGAAAACGATCTTCTCCTTTGATTATTTTTAGCTTTAAAACTATCATTCGGTTTTGATCAAAGGAATTATTCAAGTTATGTGGGAATGTTTATTCTTTAGGCATTGCTTAGGTATACCTACTTATGTCATGTTTGGTTAAAGAATCCCTCGCTGCAACCTACGACCACAGATAATATAATGCTATGAGTATTTATGAAGAAGGAAATACCTATCTTGCGACTTTTGCTCGACTATCAACAGTACACAATTGGATACTGAATAGATAACATCAAAATCAAAAGTTAAAGTTAATATTCAAACTAGGCTGAGAATCAAAACTTTTCTAACGTCAAAATTACATAAGACAGTCCCCTTCCCCCGTCCCCCCGTTTCCCGTCCCCCGCCCTTCACCACTTCCTAGAGCTTTAGCTGGGAAGAAGAAGTGGCGGAACAAACTGTCCAGCAGCACAGCTGTCTGCGGCCTTAGTGTAACTATCGCGTTTGCGTTACGATTTGACTGATAGATGATGCTAAGAACATAAAGGTGAGAATAAAAATCTTAACGCAAATGCGATAGTTACGTTTACTCACTTGCAAACTTATACTAAGGCCTCTGTTCAGTTAGAAAAAAAAAAAAGATTCTATACACTAGTACGCAAAATCATTTACATTACGCAACACAAAACATACATTAAATTATTAGCCCTATGTCAGCTAGCACACGCGAATATACCAAAACATCGAGAACTATACTCAAGCAGTAATAAAAACTAAACGTAAACAGAACTTAATATCTAGATAAAAGCCTCCAGGCATAAAGGGCGTGCCCGCTTACATATAGTTATATATACAGCTGTAACTTTTACAGTCATAAATGATAGACTAGGACCATCGAAGTAAAATAAATAAACTGTTAATTACTAATAATGATAACAAAACCAGATAGATATTAAACTAATAGTGCGGTAGTTAAAAACTACTGAATTAAAAATGTCCGAAAGAAGTGCTAAATTAAAGTTCTTTTTAGCGAATTCACGCTTATAAACTACCTACACTAGTTGCTGAAGAAAATGATTTAAACAATATTTAGAATAGAATAGAATAGATACTCTTTATTATGTACACCATAAAAATAAAAAATAAAAATTTGAAATATTTTTTTTGAATATTTTTTTTTTAATTTTTTTGTTACCTAAAATAATATTTCCACTTTGTAAGTTTTGTTAATTTTACTCTCTACTATTTTATCTTCCTACCACCCGTATTACATATTTAATTAACTTATGAGAACTAGTAGCTGAGAGATAACGAATGACTTTTTAGTTCCCGCCTCAAATAGTCATTTAAACGTTAAACTATCTCCGACACACGCAATGAAGACGAACGACCTACCTAATGAATCACTTCACTTTGGTCATAGATTATAAGTATACGACCATAGTGGACTGAGTGCTTCATTATGCCTATCTGTCAATGGGCTCCAAGAAGGATCATATCGTACTGCTCGTGCTCCCACAACCCAGGCGATCAATCTGCTGATTGCTTAGGAACAGGATGTCGACATTTTTTTTAATGGGAAAAATAGATGCTTAATGTTTGCATGAGGTTTTTTAGGAAAGGTTTATTTTCTTGGCTTGCTGCACGCTTTGGTGTAAATTGTAAGTGAAATTGGAATTGCAGCAAACACTTGGTAATTAAAAAAAAAAAGATAAATAAGGTAACGCCATTTTGCAGCATAAAGCAACGTTATTTTATGCTTCAAAATGCTACGAAAACGCTACGCATCGTAGCACGCCTCGTAGCGCCTTTGAAGCCTACGTTTGTGCAGTACCTCTTCAATACTCGTAACAATTTTGACTTTTTCATATTCAGTATAACATTGCTGAAGTTTAATGTATTTTTTGTTTGCTGTCGATAAACATTAACTGGCAAATACTTTATTATAATAATATTTCTGTATTTGCCAGTTAATTTCATGCATTTACTTTAAGCTTTAAGACAAGTATAAATAAGTATCTTAAAGTAAATGCATGAAATTACAGCCACAAAAATATGCTATAAATGATTAAAGTTTTAACTTATTGCCAAAGTTAAATCTAAGGTAGAATTTTGAGAAGTATAGAATTTTAAGTACCTTCATGCAAGTAACAAACAAGGGAAAGGTCGTATAAAATTACATTTCAGAAGCTTTCCAATACAGGCCATAAAGCCTGTAAATTTGATATCTTATATAGTTCGTTACTGCCGCGGCCTGGAAGTGGTGCATTGATGAACGATCGTGAAAATTTCAGCCGAGGTGAAGCCGAGGCACACATACGTGAGCATCATATTATATTAATTTTCTTTCTTTTCACTTGTATAGTACTTTTTTCAAATAATGCGCGGAAATTCAAACCGAGTAAATCAATTATGAATTCCTGAATCATTGACGGACAACGATAATTTTTGACGAATATGTTCATTTGTGTCTTCTGTACTTTAAACAGCTATATTTGAAAGCCAAATCAAAATTTAAATAACATCTATGATAAGTTACCTCCATGCTTGCCATGTGTTGAAGTAATAAGTTCGTTCCATTTTCTAGTAAATGAGTTTTCATAATAATTTATTCGGCCGCTAAACAGGACAGTTATAGATTTTCATAGTACCATTGCCGGCCGCATATTCACTTGTTTTTAACCAGTACAGCAATTTCGATTTATCTCGAAGAAGGTTGTCAAAATAATGCTCGAATTTCCAAGCATGTTCGAGAAAAGCTATATGCCTCGTTTTAAACACGGTCACATCTCCTGCTACCTACTCTTTGTTCGCCGGCGTAGGGCGGTGCACTTGTTCATCTACCGCATGCAGTCGACTTTTTACTCAAGTTTTTATATTTTAGTATAAAAAGTAAAGAAACACGAGCCGAATGGTATGCGGATGTCACCGTGTCGATTCGCTTGTTATTGTTAATTAGTTGAGTCGGAGAGATGGTCTATTAATTAAGATACCGACCGGATTAGGAGCAGGTTATATGATAACCAAGTAGTTATTAGAGAAGTATGGAAGAAGACAAGTTGCGGCGACCCCAAATATATTGGGATAAGGGCAGGAGAATGACATAGGGTTTAGTGATGACTTTAAAAAGCGCTTAAAAAACTGGATGAGGTATAGGAGGTATAAGTTGTAAATCAAGAATCTTCTTCTTCTTCTCCGCTTCGCTTTTGACAGAGCGGTCGTGGTCACGATGAACTTTGTCCAATCGCAGGTGTAGTCGATGCCCGCCTCACGACCTCTCTCCATCTGGTTCTGTTACATGACAGTCTGGCGCCTTCATTAGGGCCCCTAACCACGGATCCAATCAAGAATACCGGTTACTACGCGCATTTTTTTATTTTTATTGCTGTTATAATGGTCATGGTAATTAAAGTGGCTTTCCTGTTTATCAGGATTATCATTAAATGTTTTCCCCATTTTAAAACTATAGGCTAATACGTGATTTCGAATTAACTAGCTTTATTATAGATTACTTACTTTAATTACACGACAGCAAAGAAGGGTTTTGTTTCATAAAATTTGCATTGTACAAGGCTCTGTTACTAACTACTTTGTGGTTTAGAATAGTTCATTTAACAATATAGTAGATAGAAGAGCTCGAAAAGTTGCTTCCAGCAATACAGAGAGCGCAAAAGTTGCTGAAAACAACAAACACAAAAAAATAGTGCCACAAAAAGATAAACGAGGACCTAGAAGCCCAAAAATCTCACAAACAAGCAAAAAGCTTTCGCTAAGAATGTTTGCTGTTATTTTTTCCCGCGTTCAGCTGAGTAGCAGTGCGTTCTACCAGGAAATGACGCTCTGGAATGAGGATACGTACTCGTTAATTTGCACCATAAATCATCGAAAATGTAGTTTTTGGCCGCGCCTCTTTGCCGATGAACCTTTTTGTAGGCCTCGGCTAAGTTCGGCAAGTGTCGGGTTTCAAATGTTTTGGGATTTTTTTTTAACTAACTGTTTGGTTAGGGTGTCATCTTGAAGATGTGATGTCCGTTTGTTTTTTGGGTCCAACGAAAGTTTTATAGTTAGCCGAAAATTATACAATGTGGGAGCAGTTAATTATGTTTTATGAATTTCAGGAAAATGTCATCAGGCACAGGCAATCATTTTTTCCGCATTATAATTATTAAACACTTTCTGCTGCTTTGTTTATGGCTATAGAACAAAAAGTTTACTCATGAAAAAGCTTCAACTCACAACTAATTCTTGTCATAAACAGTGCCGGTTGCAAAATACAGCGATTTTTTTATAAAATAATATTGTTTTTTTTATCACAACTGGGAAGCTCTTGGTCTGAATCTTACCTGATGGCAAGTGATGATCAGGACGCGAAGCGAGCTTCACCCGGAATCCTCAACCACAGAGGAACTGGCTATCTTATCTCTAACTGCCGAAACACAACAATGCTGCTAACATTGTTGTTATGGCGACAGACTTAGATAAAATGGTGGTAGCTAGCCAGGCGGACTTAGAACGAGCCCTACCACCAACCAAAATTGTGTAACGCCAGTCGTTCGTAACGCCTTCAATCTCCAAGGCGACGGCGAAGGCGTCTTCAGTCTCCAAAAAAGAATGATTATTGTTCACCAAGCTTGTGTACTGAGAGTTAACAATTTAAGATTATCACACGAGTGTTTATAATGAAAAACAGCAAAAACAAAACCCAAGGATATAAAAAATATGTCCACAAGACTAGACTAACTCATAAACAGTAGCAAGACCCAATTCCATGTAGATAAGTCAGCCATCAATTTAGTTAGCATTTATGACGACTAATTCCTGCGGAACCGATGTTTTTCTTATTGCGTATAATATTACGATTGTTTTGGGAATAAGCCAAGTTGCCTCAGATATAGTGACTTATTTGACCCCTGGGAGAGGCTCCGGAACTTTTCGATAGTTCTCATATTAAAAGTTGACGTGATATATAGGTAGGATGTTGAGAAAAAAGCCCTGGTTTTTTGGCACGGAAGTTTGTATATTTCGCTAGTGTAAGAAGAACATCAGCCGGTCTATTCTGTTAAAATCTCACCGTGAAAACTTAAGTGAAGTGAGCTGCAAATAGTGTCAATTCCAAACATTGGATGGACTGACAGCTCACTTCACCTAAGTTTTTACGGTGACATGGTTACAGAATAGCACTGAAGGTACTGTGCAAGTATTAATTTATTTGAAATGTGATATAGGTATTCTCGTTGCCAACAAAATTAAGTGTTGGTTTAATGGGCGAATTTGTTCGGTATTGCATAATTTCTACGTCTGTGCAAAGAGCAACTCTTTAACACACTTTAAATCATAATCTGAATAATTTTGAAGGCTGTTCCTAATCCATTGCGAAAAATTTGTCTGGTCAGCAACGTGAATAACGCAGTGAATGTTGTTGAACTCTCAAAATGCCATTGCTACTGTTAGTGTGCTATGCAATTGCCCCGCCGCCGCTGGTTCGCAACAAAAACCACATAATTAAAACAGATCTTACCAGTGCCCTAATTAAAATTTCCAGCCACCCTACGTACGTCACCTTCAAAGTCCATCTGCCCTTAACCCCAGATGCTGATCATTGATCATTCCCATTCATTACAGACATACAAATGTCGTGAACTGTCCTAATTAGTGCTGGTCCTCAGGAAATGCCTAACATCGGCAGTTCGGCACCCGTGGGACCCCGTAGCACGTGGACACTTGAAAACTTTTTGCTACACTGTTTCACACTCTTGTAGTTCCGTATAGGATGTTGTTCGCACTTTAAATTGGAGCGGTTGGATTGGCGGTGTGTTAGGATTTCGGAAGTACCCTAATGAATTGTTTTTGTTATACCTACCTATCTACTACACATTGAAACAGCGAATCAATTTTCACGACCTAGTATGTTTTTGATATTCGTATAGTTTATGACTTAAAAATCTTTAAAAATAATCCGAAATTTCCAATCACAATGTCTGTAAGTAACGGAGAACAATTGTTTCAATTATTTACAGAAGTTTCTGTTATTCTAAAATTCCTTGGACTTGGGGTAGTACCTACTTACTTAGATACTTTTTTTTAAGAGAAAATGTGATAATAAGGTAGGTATCAACCCTCTATCTTCATATTATGGATGATTGTTGGACAATGAACATTCTAAGTACTGTTTTTTTACTGTGGACGGAATTATAATTATAAAACATGAAAGTAATTTCAATTAGGTGGATATATAAATAGGTAGGGTATAACAAAATAAAAGTCCCAAATGGCATACCAGGAAAAAGATCTTAAATGTTTTTTTTTGTTCATGATATTTATGTGAGCACCTTGCGGATCTACGGATGTAAGTCCTCGCATTGATCATCGCAATCTCCATAAGACTCACTGGCCTAAAACCCCTTTTACATCAATCCTTGCCATCTTCCCATTTTTTGCGAATCTCTCATTGTAGTCTGACATAACACTTGCGCAGGCGATTATTTGACAAAAATCTTTCACTATTTGTTTACCTGGAAAGGTGTTCCATATTTTGTTGAAGGGTGAATGTACCAGTTACATACAGTAAGATGAGAATTTAAATTTTTGAATGATGCTTTACATGTAATTTATAAGCGAAACTTTGATTATTTTGAAGCGATACTTCTTTGGAAAAGTGAATTAGCATTAAGTTAATACAATTTCACCTCTCCAAAGAAGTATAAGTAACACATTAATTGGTCTATAACTGATGCAAGTGATATTTACCTTTTTTAGATGAGTTTTAAAATAATTTAATCATATTTATTTTCCAACGAAACCATATCGGTTTACTTATTTAAATAGTCACTGTTGTTCTCGTTATTTTATGAATGAATTTGTTTTATTCAAAACATTTTATTTGTACACTAATCCTGACAATTGACCACTTTTACCCCATTGGTAAAGGTGCGTTTCACGGACGGGTTGAGTGTATGTGCTTTCTAAATGGCTTTGTTACTAAAATAAGTGTTTATTTGCGAACACATCTGCGCCAGAACATATGTATGTTTCTGAAAAAGAAATAGAATTCTCAATATTTTACAATATCTGAGGGTATTTTGCACAAAGGACATTTTTGGAGAGGGTTGATATTTTTAGTTAGGTGACAATATGGTATTGATTCATGTGGTAGGTGGAAAAAAAAAAAGATAATATAAGCAGCGTAACGAATTAACCAAGTTAGGATATCTCTTGAAGCTGCAACTATAACGTCATTAACGGACATTGCAGTGTAAGAAAGAAAATAAATGATCAGGTTAGAGCACCCAATAAAAAAAACTGAAAAAACTTAAGTAGTAAATAGATATAGTTCACGAAATGTTTGAGAAAGATTTTAGGTAACTACGAAGTACTTTAATATTAACTTTATACCTTTTAGTTAATAAGTAATAACAGTCGCACGGGTAGATCGATTAGGTTAAGCTACACCTGCCGCGGTCAGTCCGTGGATGGGTGACCTTTATCTTCTTTCTTTACATATCGAGACCCTCCGTGCCTCGGAAAGCACGTTAAGCCGTTGGTCCCGGCTGTCATCTTTGACAGTCATTAGGTACGGGTCGTCAGAAGTCCGAAACTCTGGCAACCAGTCTTACCAAGGTATCGTGTTACCCAGTAACTTGGTTGTGGAGTTCAGATAGGCAGTCGCTCCATGTAAAATGCTGGTATTCAGCTGCATCCGGTTAGACTGGAAGCCGACCACAACATAGTTGGGAAGTTAGTCAAATGAGAAAGACTAAAAAATACTAGTAATATAATAAGCTTGTATGATTTCGGCCACATTCAGCTCTATCTAGCTACTAACCACAGATTAAATAATTAAAAAAAAAGGTTCTCTTACCAGCCGCCAGTAAAGCGGTAATTTCATTCAAATCAAAGCTAAAAACGACCAGTGAAGAAATAATCCTGATCATAAATAAGCAAAACGGTGATAAAAACAGTGAAAAATAACTGTTCAAACGCATTGTTTCAAGATATTATCTCCAACTCTTTACAATCATAACAGCTTTCTCGAATTTCTATTAAATATTGCTCTATTTTTGGTAAACAAATGTTATGACAATTACCTCAGGTTGGCACCAATTTTATTACGCGACGATTTCTTTTCGTGCACTCGATTTTCAACTCTTAGTACTGAGCCGAGCATTGAAAATCCAACAGAGCGCATCCCAGCGCATCAAGAAAATACTCTGTTGCATTTTCAACTGTCGGCGCTAATCAGAGTGTTGAAAATCGAGTGCGCGAAAAAAATCGCCCGTGCAAACCTGAGCTTATAGTTTGTGAAGAAAGTAACCTTCAAGGGTGAGCACGCTAATACTGTAATAAATCAGTTTCGGTAATTGTTTTGCCGCCTACTATAAGAAGATTATGTTGGAAGCAGTAATAAAATTTACATTAAAAATACAGTCAAAAGGGCCCCAGTAGAACCGTTAGATATCATATTTCAATTTAACATGGTAAAGCGGATAAAATAATGATGTAGGTACACAAGAATTTTATTTAGATACTTATTCCAAATAAATGAATATGTTCTGAAATACCTACATTTAAGTGTAAGATTAGGGATTTATTTTGGGAAACGTTTCATACAGGTAAATCTAAAACTGTTTTAAAATACTAAATTGTAAATGTATATAGCGACACAAAAGGATATAACATAAATTCAGCTTATTTTTTATTATTTTAAGTGCCATATAGGTAATATATAATTTAAATTATAAGGATAATTAATTTGCAAAACAACAATTATCATGTAACATAATATACATGTAATTATCAAATATTTAAATTAATTTATGTAATGAATATTTTATCAACACAAATTTTTGCAAAAATAAGTGACTCACTATGATAACATATTTTTTTTCTACTTACTCTATATTCCCATCAACCTCTTTCAAAGCGACAGGTAAGATTTTTTTCATGGAGAAGAAATCGACCACTTCTATAATGGACCCCCGGTGAAAGTTTTGTACAAAAATCCGTTCATGGACAAATATAATGCTACTTTTTTATGCACATCGAGAGATATTAGCAAAAAATATTCGTTTGAATACTTGGACCTTTCTCCGAAACCACTGGTTACCACAAAAGGGTTTTAGATTTCACAAACAGATGTGTTTTTTTTCTTTGTCGTTTATGTAATTTTTGTTTATGACATCTGTCAAAAATGTGCATGTTATGTATCTTTTGCTTGTGTGATATCAAACAGAATGAAAGCGCTGTTTGTATCATCATTAGGGTACCATTAGTTCCTAATCTGATATTACTATGATTAATTTTCCAAATTGTCTCTATAATATACTTAGACTTCAATCACCTCAAACAGACAAGTACCTAGATAAATAGACGTTGACATCTTTCATCACACTTTACAACAATAGTAATACAAGTGACACGATAAATTGCTCCTTATCCTACCATAAAGCGAAGAATTAAAAATTAAAGGCCAATTTTACAAAATTTGACGCACTGCTGACAAGAAAATTATTGTGCATGTCGGTTCGATATTTGATAGACAGTCACCTTTAGATGCCCTTTGTACTTTGGCCAGCACGCGTGCCCTTTCACTACATATAATATTTATACAATAATGCTTTTTGTCTGCCAGTTCATAACTGGCCGTGTCTGATTCAAAATGCGGAAAAAATAGATGACAGCTCGAATTATATGTCACCGTATTAATATTTGATATCTTAATGTTTTTGCAATGGATTTCAATGTCATGTATTTTTTTCAATCTGGTATTAAGAAAACATACGTTGCTTTTTAAGTACACAATGTTATTGTAAAATAATTTGAGCGATTTCAAACCGATGTTTTTCATTTTCTTATCTAGGAGGATAGAGAGTTGAAACAAGAAAAAAATAAAAACCCATGTTATTTTAATTTTTTATTCAGTTATTGTTTTTTTTTACATTTCTAATCTCAAATTATTCTATCTTAAAACTAAACCTTAAAACTAGTAAATGCATCATGAATTTTCGAAGAAAATGTCAAAAAGAAAAAAATTATAAAGAAACACAATTTTATATATACCTACCTAAAAGTAAAAATCTATTTCTATTGTCAATCACCGAAAAAAAAAACATTCTTGTAAAATAAAGCATAAAAATATTAATTTATCGAAATATTAATAAATGCATAAGGACAGCAACTGTGCCTTATACCCTATAACCTATTACAGTCGTCATCTAAAAGGCTCGAGCTAGCGTGCCTAATTGACAAGAACATAAGTTTGCTACCAACACAACATCTTTATAACAACGACAACAGATATTTCAGCTAATGTATTTCATAGATAATATAATCCGAATAAATACCTACTGCCTTAATTAAGTACTGCTTTGTGTCATGGTTATTTGCTGGGTTCGCAAAGACAAAATATAAGTAAATATTCAAGGAAATGTTTCTCATGTCTGACTTGCGACTTGCGGCTTTGCATGGTTTTTACGACTTGACAATAAATACATCGAGATATCTTTATTATAACATGTAAGTTTAATATTTGTATTATACACAACATATAATATGTAAGTAAGTTTAATATTTAAGTAAATACACCGGAATAAATTCTCTAAATGATGTTGAAAACCGCATCAAAATCCGCTGCTTTTAGAAGAACAGCACGGTCACACAAACAGACACGAAAAGCGACTTTAATTTATTATATGTATAGAATATAAATATACATACACCGGGTGATTGTGTGGTGATAAAAACATTTTTGTAAAAAAAAAAAAACTACAAACATATAAGGTGCTATAAAAATATCTGCCACGGCTTTAATGAGAGGTAGTATTGTGTTTAAAGATAACAATAGTGAAGAAATTTCGTACCCCGGCACAGTTAAATCAATTTGAGAAAATAAAGTAGTTAAATAAACATTGACTCTACTCTGCATAACGTGGTTCACAAATTACGAGCGAAGTGCACTTCGTCAATGAAAACAACTGCTATCTCTTTCCATCTGTTCTGTGAATGAAAACTGAAATCAGCTGACTAGTTCGTCACTTGCAAATTTATACGTACAATTTTTTGTATGAAAAAAAATATGACACATGATCAATAATTTATCTTTACTATTGTAATCTATAAACACAATACTATCTCCCATTGCAGCCGTGGCAGATATTTTTATAGCACCTTATATATAGGTAATGTATGTAATAGGTAATGTATTTGGATTAACAGACCAGTAACAACAACAACAGCAACTTTTCTAGATATTGTTACGTTACTGTTTTAGCTTAGGCATAGCATAATCAGCCTATAATGTTCCCACGGCTGGGACGCAGGCCTCCTCTCGGTGAGTGGGAGTGGGCCGTAATCTACCACGCGGGCCCAGTCCGGGTTGGTAGATGTCATTATGTCTTAGAATTTTTAGTTCTAGGACATGCCGGTTTCCTTCACCGTTTTGAGAGCAGTTGATAGCTGTTTTGCTGTTATTATGTCAGCAGCAAACACCCCAGTTTTCCAATAAGCCAAAGATATTCAATAAGAATTTTTTTAAAGTAATAGAAACTTATCATTAAATATTAAATGCATTCGATGGCGAATATTTATCTAAATAAATATAAATTAATACCGAAAATGTAGTCCGGGCTAAAATCTTTTAATGTTCTTTAAAAAAGTGTCAGATTTTTAAATATCGTTTGGTCAAAAAGTTACCAAACGTTTATGTATTTTATTTATAAATAATAGTGTAAGTAGTACGTATACATATAGGGGGCAACCTTACTTTGAGCATTTTTTCAAACTATAATTATAAAACATAAGTGTTAAGAAAATTAAACAAATATGAGCATTTTTGAGCACCATTTCATTTGCAATTATAACTAAAAATCCAATTGAATTTTGATTAATTAAACTTAAATCAAAATACTCATATAACATTAATTTGAATTTGATAGTTCCTTTGACGTCAATTATAAATTAAAAATACATAAAGAAGGTTAAACATACAGTCGAAGAGATCTTTTAATATAAAACTGCACGCCCGTCCGCCAAAATTTCCATACAATTGAAATGTGTATGCGACAAGTAGTGGAGGGGCGTGCAATTTTAAAGTAAATGATATCGTAGTTTAAATCAATGAACTACTTATGAATTAGTAATGTTTTTTTTTTTAATTTCGAGAATTCGTAATAAAAAATAAAAAATAAATAGGTACATTAGGGCCTTAGAATCGCTGCGATGTTAAACCTACCTATAAAATCCAACGATTATAAGATACACAGCCACGTATGTAGGCGTGAATGCGTCTTTTTTTGTTCTTTATTAGTAATCGATGTGTTAACTATAAAATTATTTTATTTTCACTACAAGCAAAGCCCTGAACTAGCTGAGAATAAAGAAAAAACTATTCAAGAACTTATCGTAGTTACTTACTTTATAACCTTAAACAAAACAATTGACGACACTAGTGACCATACGAACTAAGAATGACTGAACTAGACTACATACTAAGGCTCAGTCTTAAATGTATAAGTCGAAGTCGAAGCCGCCTCCTCCGCTGAGGTAGTCGTAGAGGTAGACTTCCATTTCCTCCAGGGCTTCGATGCTGGGGTCACGGAGAGGCACATCGCGGATCGAACGGGCTGACCGGGAGAGGCTGCAGAAACAAATGCTATAAGTTAACCAAAATCATACAATAAAAATAAAAATATAAATAAAATAAAATAAATAATATAACATCTTTCTTGCAGAGAGGATACCTGAGCCCGAGCTGTGGGAACGTTAATGCTGAAAAGTATGATTGTTTTATTGACAGCACTTATAAAAATCGAGATACGATTTAATAATAACCGTTTATTCTGAAACTGAGATTTCTGATTATTTTAATGTAAAATTTTCTAAATGCCCAGTTAATAATTAATCAATAATTTCTTTATCTCATTGATATAGTATTTACACAAATGGAAATGTTTACACGAATGAAATAAAATACTTTTTTTTATTTATTTTATATATCTGTGGATTCAGTTGGTAGTTGACATCATTTTACTCAAACTGGGCAAGGAACTGGCAAATTCTACTAAGATTCGGATTTGTGATTGTTATTTCTAGTATTTTTTCTTGGATTTGCATCATCAAATGCTTCTAGCTGATGATGCAAATCCGAGACAAAAAAGTATAACAATGATCATAAATTGTATAATTAATATAATTTGTAATATGTAATAATTGTTTTTTGCTAAGTATGTATTTTCTGGTACAATAAAGTATATATAAATAAAATAAATAAATAAAAATAGAAAAGTGTAATAATCTGAGGTTTAAAAAAAAACCTCAAAGTATTATACTTTTTGTTACAAAAATACAATACATTGTGTAGGTACTTACGCGAAATCTGTGTCGGAGTCAAACATATATTCCTTGTTGAAGTGCTCATTGATGTCCTTCATGATGCACGCCTCCAGCTTCTTGTGCTGAAAACAAATGAATAAGTTCCCATATCAATCCTGCATGCAAGCTTGGCATGAAATTGAATTACAAGTGGCGTATTAGATACAAGTGAAAGCTGAAGGTATACCTTGTAGCAACGGAAGAAGAAGATGGCTCTAATCTGTTCCTGAGGACGTGGAACGATGTCTCGTTTATCTTCTGGCACACATTGCTGCAACAAAGAAGTTTATTAAGGCACTGTTAGTGCATACTTTGTACAGCTATCGACACATTTCTCGGGTAGAGTCTATAGCCACTATAAAATTGTTCCCTTGTTCCCCCGATTATTTAGCCCCACGACCAAACTTGCCTACTTGGGAATCTTCTGACAGAAGTATAGCCGCTTCTGGCTGTTGGCCTTCAGCTCGCGCGACACCGGCAGGTTCTTGATCCTCTGCTTGATCTGCTCGTAGTTGTTCCATGTTGCTGTCGATGTAGCCTAGCTGTTGCGTCACTATAACAAACTCACCGAGAACTTCTGACAGAAGTGCAGCCCCTCTTGTATGTCGGTCTTCAGCTCGCTCGACACCGGCAGGTTGTTGATCCTCTGCGTGATCTGCTCGTAGTTGGGCTCCATGTTGCTGTCGATATAGCCTAGCTCTTGCATCACGCAAGTTACGTTCTGGCTGGCTTGTGCGCGGGCGTTTATGCCCAGGCGAGCGCGGAGGCCGAGGTGGCGCTGAGAAGAAGTAAGGGTTAGATTGTGCAGATAGGGTTAAAAAAAGACATTGGGACGTCGGAATATACTTGTGCCTTACATAACTAAAATTATCAGCTCACCAATTATGTATCTTACCTACTTTAGTCGATTATTCGAAAAGTTAATTTTATGCACATTTTTTGTATACTAATCTAGACGACTGTTTTATTTATTCTTTTCATAAAGTCAATTAAGTATGTATATAATTGTCGGACTTTATGGACTGTATGTACTTACCTATGCAGGAAACTATATCCAGGGTTAGGTACTCATTTTATTTTCAAACAATACATTTAATTATTTTATTATACAAGGTGTAGACGACAATACAACAAAAAATTGAACTGCGTAAAATGACGTTCCCAGTCCGCGTATACGTAAATTCAATCAAACATCTTCAGTAGCCAGAAAACACAACACACACACAGACAGAATATAAATTTTAGTTTAGTCCTGTCAAATTAATCAGCGCCTGACGTATTTTTAGTCGGCAAGTTTTTAATCACGTCAATAGAGTAATGACAGGCGCTGATTAATTTGACAGGACTAAACTAAAATTTATCTTCTGTCCTTTTCTTAATGAAATAGAAAGAAAAAGATGCACTGAAGTTTTTAGTTTAGTTTGTGAACAAGGGAACCGGCACCATTGTATAAGCTAACAAAATTCTCAATCATTGTTATATTTTGTTTATATATAAGTATAAAAAAGGAGGGAATCATAGGGTATCAAAAAAATCGTCCATATCGCTGTCAAAAGGAAAACTGCCCAAAAGGCTGGTAGCATGTTAAAAAAGTATTTAAAAAAATAATACAAACTCACCGACATCCGACTATTTCCAAAGAACGGTTGTTGTTGTTGTTGATAGAAGGGCTGTTGGTACTGTTGTTGGGCGAAGTAGGGGTTGTAGGGCATATTCGGAGGGTAGATCACAGGCGCGCTGTAGGGCATCTGGTAGTAAGGGTTGGCGCTGTAAGGGCGGAACTGTGCGGGGATCACGTACGGAGGGATCACTGACTGCGGCTGCGGGAATGGACCCTGTGGAGTTTAAATAGATTGATACTTCAAATATTTGTGTTAGGTACCTAACACAAATATTTGAAGTCGTACGGTCTACATTTATTTCAATTAGGTAAATAAAATACACTTTTGAACGTCAAACTTTATAAGATAACAGAATTTTGTCCAGTTACTCTTATAAACGGTAGTGGAGACGAATGGGCAAGAAACTCCATAATTATTTCCATTCCAAAAATGTTCTTTCTTTCTTGTATGTACTTATTGCATACGAAAATATATATTATATACGGTAGGTAATTATAACAATTTTTTTTTAAAATTTTTCTGTCTGTCTTTGTTCCGACTTATAATCTTGGAAACGGCTGGACCGATTTTGCTGGGACAATCACTGGCATTAAAAAAAAAAAAAACTAAAATATCCACAAAAAAAAATACATTGACACGTGAAAGAAACACTCTCTACACGCGCACTTGTCTCTCTTATCGTCTATATATTATTATAAAATAAAACAAAAACATTTTGTTTTTGAGTGGTAATTTTGGTAATATTTTTTATGTCATGTAGGCACGCTTTACTATTGCGGGTTAACGGGAACCCAGTTTTTGATTTTTTATAGGTTTTAGTATTTTTTGAGTAGGTAGGTACAAAAAATAAAATATTTTCTCTATAAAATATTAGTTGAGATAGTGTAGATAAAGCGACTGGTCCATCCTAACTGTTTTATTTTAGCTGAGTAAATAGGTACAGTTTGTCATTAAAATGTTTATTTATGTAGATAGTGCTGTTATCTTTGCCTGTGCGAGATATGATACAAAATTATGGCTACTTCTTACTCTTAAAACCTGGCACGTACCTACGCCTGACGCTACAAATATTTCCAATAACAGTTTAAAAAAAGAATACTAAGTAAGTAAAGACAAAATACTTATCATTTCATTATTTTTCCGAGTGTGCGTACACCTAACTCACTGCATATTAAACATTTTTTCCATGCTGATAATAACGATGACTCATGATAATCATAAATAAAAAAACTTGTTCTTCTACGGCATTTTGACTTATGGCGCAATATTTCGCGACCTTCATCATAGCCTCTTTAGCTCAGTGGTAGAGCACTGGTCTCGTAAACCAGGGGTCGTGAGTTCAATCCTCACAGGAGGCATCGCAATTCTTTTAGTAATTTTAATATCAATATTTTATTTGTTTAATTACTTACATTTACTCCGTGTGGCCTGAATGTTAAAACACCGCCCATTGTTTGTTTTTGTGGTTGTTGTCCTTGATCTTGAATATTTCCATCATCATCTTTGATGTGAACAGCGCCATCTAGTGGCTTTGTTATGGTTTGCGAATTCGGGTCCATAGAGAAACCAGGCGGTAGTTTGCTGAGGAACAGTGGCGGTATATGTGAGTTCAGCGGTTCCTTCATAGGTGGCGCTGTTGAACATTTTGCGTAGGCATCTTTAAGCTCTTTGGTTATTTGTTTCAAAAGTTGCGTGCCGAAGCAGCTTTCGTAGATCTGTAAAAATTATAAGCTTTTTAGATTTAATTAAAAGGTTTTTTTAAAATAAAAATAAAAAAGCTTTTATCAGGCATTGTCACGAGAACCAAACACGTATGCCAAATTTCAGCCCGATAGCTTCAATGGAAATGGGTGAAATATTGATTGCAATATTCCAGGACATACGTCTAGGACATACGTCCAATAAAATCTTTTAAAAACACTTTTTTTTTTCAATAAAAAGTTAGATTATTAGGATTGTTATTTATGAGCATACAACTTATATTACCTTGATAGCCAAATCATTCATGGTTACGAGTTAAATCAAAACAATTGAAAATGTTCCGAAACAAAATGGAAAAGTAGTGCTAATGAAAACAAAAGAGTCATCTTTTGTTCCTAATAGATTAATAATTATTTGTGTATGAACGTAAATTTCGTTTAACTGTCATAAGCAGCCGTGGCCGAGCGGTTAAGGCGTCTGACTAGAAATCAGATTCCCTCTGGGAGCGTAGGTTCGAATCCTACCGGCTGCGGACACTTTTTGTGATTAAGTTTAGAATTTTTATTTTTTGTGTTTTATTTGAGAATTTTTAGTTTTTATATAGTCATAAATTTCATTATATTTTTACCTAAGTATATCATGGAAGAAACCTTCATGAATTTGTTATCTCCGCTGACCTTTTGTGATTTATTTTTGAATGTTTAGTTTTTATATACTTAGTCATCAATTTCATTATCTTTTTACCTTTAACATGGCATAATCCTTCATGAATTTGTTATCTCCGCTGTCCAAGGCCAGGGCAGTCGCCCAGATGAGGAAACCTAAAAATAGTTGAGTCCGCATTTTGTACCTGCGAATAAAATAAAATAAACTATTAATAAGCACGCACATCAAGTTGGGTAGGTACCTCTTATTCTATTGGAAAAGTAAGGTAGCCATAAGCTGCAATTGTAGCTCAACTCAGTAAAGTTGTATGCTGAGAATACCATGATTCGCGACAATAATACCAATGGATGTACCTACTTACAGAATAATTTTCAACCAATTTAAACTTCAAGAGCTGTATCAGTTATTTTAATTCTAATCTATATTAATCTATAAATACACTATTCGTTCTTCCAGAAATGTACCTACCTAATAGCTAATTAAACTTTGAGTAGCTTGGCAAAAATAAAGTGCATTTTTTAATCTAGAAAAGTTGTACGGACTCGCTCGGCTGAACTTTGCAAAGATGTGTTCCTGTTGCACGTTTTTATATACCAATAATTTTTCGTTAGACGGTAATTCTTTCCTCTTCGTGAATACTCGTAGGTAATGTATTTTAATTATATTATCATGACTTGGTATAATGTTTTTTGTGGTGGTACCCTGTTTATCTGTTTCATCCGCAAATGTAGTTCGCGAAATTCAATCGCGCAATTTACAGGTCAGTGTCAGGTTGCATGTTGATCAAAATATGATTCGCGACCCTATCAAATATATATTTACAGAATACTTAATAATCATTACCAGTCGACAGCGATGCGGAGGAATTTTTCGACGCCATATTTTAGTTTTAGTTAGGATATGGGTCTTTTTATTTTTTAGTTTAATAGTTTAAGTAATTAGAATGATACTGTAGCACTAGCATTTATTCTACGACTTTTAAGGGTTCCGTACCTTAAAAGGAAAAAACGGAACCCTTATGGTATACCCGTTGTCCGTCTGTCTGTCTGTCTTTTTCTCAGAAACGCGTTTAGGTACCTATCAAGTTAAAATAAACATCAAATACGGTTCCTTGAAGCTCTGAAAAATTCAAGCTTCAATTCAACGCAATAAAAAATAAAAAGCCATTTATAAGAGACATTTTAACATCACGCCTGTAATCTCCGAAGGCAGAGGTGTACCTATAGTACACCCATATTTCGCCAGTTATGTTTAAGTCTTATGTAATAGGGGGCGAGCCTATTGCCATCAACCGGGCATTAATCCAGACTCCGGGCTGCTACGGAGAAATTCCAATGAAACTTTGCTCGACCCGGGAATTGAGCCCAGGACTTCACATTCAGCATTAGCGACCAAAAACGAGGCAGCCCATAGGGCGACATATTTTGATACTCGCAAATAAATCAAAACCTATATGGGACTTCCCGTTGACCTTGACGCATGTGCCAAGAAGCAAGGTCTCACAGTAGGAAAAAGTCCGAAAATCGTTAATTTGTATTTTAATCACATTAAAAAAAAATCTGCGAATACAAAATTACATTTGCAGTTGGAGAATTGACCGTGTCGTATATCGATGTATGGGAGAACTGTTAAGTTTTTTTTTGGGATAAATTCATCCTAACTACGGAACCCTTCCTATGTGGTCCGACACGCAATTGGCCGAGTTTTTTTAAAAATTATATCTGTCGCCTATTTAATTTTATCTTATTACTTCGTTCTATTTGTGAAAACATAAAACACGAAAATTAGCTCATGAATGCCTCCTGTGAGGATTGAACTCACGACCCCTGGTTTACGAGACCAGTGCTCTACCACTGAGCTAAAGAGGCTATGATGAGGGTCGCGAAATATTGCACCACGGGCCAGAAAGTAAGTGAACAATACTTATACTTGCCTGCCCCCTATGAGAAATGCATATATTTTATATGGAACCGACTCATAATTAAGAAACATTTTGACGGGTAGTACCTATAACATTTTTTAAGTACCTACGTTTTGCATAGGTATTCCATTTTTTTTTCTTCTTTTTTTCGATAAGATTTCAAACTTGACCCCATAGCAATTATACTCCATTTATTATAACATTAAACAAATAACGGTTATCATCCTTTCGTTATTTCGATATATATACGTATTATAAACTCCGTTATTTCATTATAAGTACTGCACCCTAATTGCGTAATACACGATCTATCACAATTTGTATCGGTTTGAAACAAATTGCTAATCCATTGCTTCATAAGTTGGAAAAAAAAAACTGCTCAACAACGTAAATACAAAAACAAACGCAATGAATGTTGTTGAACTGTCAAAATGAAACAAATTCATCGGAATCGTTTACGAAAACGTTTTACGCAATTAGATAGCAGTACATTAAAAATATAATTCTAAAGTGTAGTCACCTATTTTTCTTTCTTTCAATATTATGTCACAATAACTGTCGTTATTTAGCCGTTATTTCGTCTAATGCTGATGTAAATGGAGTGGGTATAGGTATAAACGTGTAGGTACATTCATGAGTTTTAGTATACTTTAAGTTACCCCTTGAAATGACACCAAATGAATTCAAAATCAGCCTGTGAAGCTACATTAAAAACAAGCGAGATATTTACTCCTCAAATCTTTCCATAATCCAAAGTCAATGAGCACACTTTACTTACTGCTAACTTAACCATGGAACGCAAGTGGGCGTTAAGTTAATAAATCCATCGCTTAACCGTGAACATAACTTACAACTTAACCGTTAACTTGCTTGTAGAAATGTGAAGTAGGCTTGTTCTAAAGGCGAAGTGCCTTTTGGTGTGGTTTTGTTGATATTTTGACTTTAGACGTCACTATATTATTAGGCTACACGGCTATACTGCACCCTATAATTGCATAATACACGATCCATCACAATCTGTTTTGAAACTGATTGCTAATCCATTGAAATTATAAGTTCGAAAAAAAACTCTGCTCAATAACGTAAATAACACAACGAATGTCGTTGACCTGTCAAAATGAAACTAATTAGTCTTAATGGTTTACGACAATGTGTTGCGCAATTAGGTAGCTGGACGCCGAGGCCATCACTTTAGGAAAAAGGCGGATTGGTGATAATTATTTCCTACTTCATGGTAAAACATTCCAAAGGTCATGGAGGGAAGAAATAGTAGACTAGATCGTAACTCACTAAAACTACTAGCGGTCACCATCATCACATGGTGGGTTTGGGCCGAACAGATCATAACATAACATAACAGAACAGATTATATTGACTTAGTAGGTACCAACGTGCAACATCATATGAGAAAAACAACCTCACGCCTTCACAATCTCAAGATTACGAACAAAACAAACAACTTACAGTTATAATGTGTTAATTTGCTAACTGTTCATATAACAGCCTACCATATAAACTTAACACGTTATTAAGTTATAACTTAACGTGTACATTACTTCAGGCAGACTGATATGAGGTAGGTATTCAAACTTTTTATGGGCGCCACTGTACACGCACAATTTCAACGTACAATTTTATTTGGACACTGAATACTGTTCCGTACTTACTAATTCCATGGTTCGTACTGAAATAGGTACCTATTATGGAAATAATTTGTATTAAGTATGATGGCTGCAAAAAAATATATTTTAATCAAAAAGGTAACAACGAATAAATGACCAACTATTAAACCATTTCACAAATTAGATAATTATTTGCTATTTTTTGATGATATGCATTACACTTAATAATGAGTTCAGCTCTAAATCGAATAAATAATTTATTTTTTCCACAATAGATCAAACCGCAACCAACCACGCTTACCAAGGGGTATCGTATTACCCAATACCCAGTTACTGGCTTGTAGAGGTCAGATTGGCAGTCCCTCCATGTAACATACTAGTACTCAGCTGCACCCGGTTGGACTGGAAGCCAACCCCAAGATAGTTGGGAAAAGGCTAGGCAGATTGATTGAGATAATGTACAAAGTATCGCGCATCAGTTACAGTGTAGGACTTACAGGTTGCACAGAGATTTGATCAATCGATGGTGATGGTGGTGGCATGGCAAATCATCAGCAGCTCCAACAATATTTTCGAATGCTAATCAACTAGTTTATGCGCCCTTGTGAAGCTGGACCAGCATTGACCCAAGCACTTTTGTCAGCGAATTTTAATCCCCCAACTTATAATATGCTTGGCAGCATAGAGTGCGTTTTATACAATTTAGATGGAGCATGTGGGGAGGTATTTTATTGTAACATTTTAAATACCCCATGAAGGATGAGTCTACTTTAGCTAGTCTGAAACCTGGTTGAACTAATTGGTCCCTATTTCTCGTACTATAATTGTGTCTTTCACCTCTTTTACTAAAAAGATTAAGACTAATACATACTTAAACAGAAGTCATAAAAGCCATTGTTTTATCCCACAGTTGGTGCAACAACAGTTTCTACACCGACCTCATCTAGTTTAAAATAATATGATTGACGTGTAAAAGTGTTTGTTCTACTTACAGAAAATAATCATTTCCAAACGCAAAAGCAACAAGAATATTTTAATCATACATTGTTTCCGTGATTGTTTCCAAGTCTGTGTCATTCAAATACACTACTAAAGATTTACAATTTACTATAACTACCACAGCCTACATAATATCAGACTTGCTGAACAGCACAATGCACGTATTTTAACCTTCATATCTGACATACCATTAGCCAATGGCCGCGCTTCCTCGTCATTCCTTCATATTTATTGATAGGACTATACATAAAATTACTGGATGCAGAATCTCTAAGTCATTACACCTGACAGTTACGCTCCAACATCCTGGTGCACTAGGGTTCGTTCTCACCATAAAAAGTTCTGCAGACTTGTATGGGAATTCCTAATGGGAATTTTCTATAGATACTAATAGAATATTACCGTTAAACCGTATTCCTAATAACGTTCACGACGATTACGGTAAAGTGCACTCCAGAGTTGAAGTTATTGGTGACTGAAATGGCGATGACTCGAGAGGTATGGTAAAGAAAGCCTTCTTCTATGATCGGGGTCGTGGGTTGGATTTCCGTACAGACACACAGGTAATGGTATGTTTTTAAGATAGGACTTTAGAAATATGATTGATGTAAAGTAGGCAGGTAGAAGAAAATACGCTATTAATATAAATCAATGGTAAATACTTTCTACGAGAATCTCTATACACATATTGTAACAGCGAAGACATTTTCTCGCCTCCCCTTTAAGATAATAATGATATATTGTACCTAATAATTAAAATATTGTTTTTTGATATTTGGTTAGCTCATGGTCTGAGGAGGTGCCATAAAAACATTCAGCATAGAGCTTCGTTTAATCTATCTTACTTATGGAAAATAATAATACACAAGCCAGGGTACAGCTAGTTATAATAAAATTCAATAAATACATAGTATCTTATCGGGTCATACGATCAATCTGCAAAGCTTATAAGCCTGCACAGGCACAGTTAGCCGCACCTTGTTGATAAGTTACTTGCCCGCTTATCACGAGATAGCATCTTATCGATCTGATGACATCTATGAGCTTTCTCATCCAAGGGTGGTAGGAACGAGATAGATTTTCATGTTGTGCAAGAGTATTAACCTTATTACTATACTAGCTGCTGCCCGCGGCTTCGCCCGCGTGAGTGTCGGAAATTACCCCATACATCCCCATGGGTTTTAAGTATAAATATTGAGTTTCGAGTTAATCGGACAGCGCGTTAAAACTCTTCCATACAAACACTGACACCCCCCAATCCCCCTTTAGGGGGTAATTTAGAAAAACTATAAACTTTATAATTTATTTAGATAACTATTCGTGCGAAGTTTCATGTTTATTACCTCAAGGAATAAGATTTTTCATACAAACTTTCATCCCTTATTTTACCCCCTTAGGGGTTGAATTTCGAAAAATCCTGATACACGTTATTCTTAATTTTTGGGTTTAAGTATAAATATTGAGTTTCGAGTTAATCGGACAGCGCGTTAAAATTCTTCCATACAAACTTTGACACCCCCCAACCGTAGGATAGGATACTTTTCCGGGATAAAAAGTACCCAGTGTGGTGCCCAGGATATTAAAAAATAATTATACCAAGTTTCATCGTAATCGAACCGGTAGTTTTTGCGTGATACCTGAACAAACAGACAGACAGACAGACAGACAGACAGACAGACAGACAGACAAAAAAATATTTAATCACATATTTGGGTTCGGTGTCGGTCTAGTAACACCCCCTGCCATTTATTTTTTTGATATTTTCAATGTACAGAATTTTCACTTCTACAGATTTATTATAAGTATAGATGTATGCAGACATATTATTATCAATTTAACGGCACGGTTGGCGTAGTGGTTAAGCGATTGACTGCTGCGCTGCGTGTCGCGGGTTCGATTCCCGCACGGAACAAATATTTGTATGACCTACATTTAGTTGTTCCGGGTCTGGCTGTTTGTGTATGTCAGTTTAAATTTTTGTAAACGCACCCACGATACAGGAGAAATTGCTAGGGTGGGCAACGTTTAAAAAAAAAATACATACATGACATAATTATTATAGAATCAACTTTAACGCGTCCCCCTTAAAAGCTAGGCCAAATATTTTTTGATATTCGGATAGATCATGACATAAAGAGATGTTCGCGGGTTAAGGCTAGTAAACACACAAGAGATGAAGTTTGTCATTTATTCCGTAATGAAAACCCTTCAACATCTACTTAGTAGCCATCTCTTTTCAGCAACAAAATGCCTAAAAGCCTCAAAATAGAGGTACAACAAACACACACAGATTAGTTTGCGAATGAATTGCTTTTCCAAAAATGTCACTTAGCTCTTATCGAAAACATCTATCAAATCTCTGACATTAAAAGTACCTTTTTCATTGTGGTGGTCACAACCACAAGAAAATTGAAAATGTAAAGGATTTCAGAAGTGGTGGTTGCGAGAAAATTGCTACTAGATTTTTATCAATAAAATCTGCAATCAAGTAAGCGCTGTGAAGCACTCTGGGGCCTAAGTCTACTAATTTATAAACGTCACAATGGTGTCATAATGGTTAGTTTTTGACAGATTTGCCATACAAAAACTGTCAAAAACTAACCATTATGACACCATTGTGACGTTTATAAATTAGTCGACTTAGGCCCCAGGAACTGTGTCCATAATAAGGACATTATACTCGTTAACTTTTACTCTGGCAGGTAAGCCAAAATGAGCATCAACACATCGTAAGTGCGTCTGCAAGTAGATGCATTCTAGTCTAGCTGTTCGCTGACACCATCATGCATGAATATTCTAAGAGCAGGTCTCAATAGAACTCAATAGAGTGTATGATAATTTATACACTTTATTACGAAGCAAATATTATGCAAGAACAGTTACCTACACCTTGCCTGCTCCATCACATTTAAGATCACATCTTATCTTTGACATTAACAGTGACCGGAGTAGCCAAGGCATACTTTACTCCTTAAACAACTGGTTTGAAGCGTCAAATTATATGCTGAGGGCCAGTTAGAGGATTATGCTATTAGGGCTTAAGGGCCTACTAAAGCCGTTATGGTATAATTCCATAGGTTAAAAACTTGATGATATTATTACCGTCCATCGTTTTTGTGAACATAGCTAATTTGATAGTTTGTTTTGTTGCTCATTTGTTTTTTCGCAGTAAATTTTTTTTTCGTTCTTCCTAGCCTTTTCCCAATCATGTTGGGGTCGGCTTCCAGTCTAACCGGATGCAGCTGAATACCAGTATTTTACATGGAGCGTTTCCAATACCTACCTTGTTGTATCGGGTGTTTTTTTTTAGGCGGAGAACTTTAAATTGAAATAAAACACAGAAAAATATATTTAATATCCATGAATTTGGCTTTATTTGACAGATAACTTTGTGGGATTAGTCTTTGAGTGATTTCGGGCATGAGACTACATGCCCTTTAATTTACTGAAAGTTTAATTTTTTTCGCAGTCATTTGTAACTAATATATTCCACTAACGGTATCTCACACGTCCTTTAATTATTAAGTGTTCTGCTAGTGCTGAGCACTTCTGTAACTGACGAATTCACAACACTTAAAACTGTATGTGATTTTCGCTTGTAAGTGTATGTTTTACTGAGTAAGTTCGTTGAAGTGTCATATAAATAAATAAAATATCAATAATTTATTTAACAACGCTTCAAAAACAACTCTTTGGTGGTTTTTTGAAGCGTTGTTAAATATTGCGGTTTTTCTTCATCATTCACATGGGCAGAGTAGGTATGTTCTCAGCAAGTCTTAATCAAACTAATAATTTATTTTTAATTAGTTTATTCTGATAGCGATTTTGGGCTAAACGAAGGTCAGTTTTTGAGGCAGTTTTACAGTTTAACTTTTAGCCCAATCAAAATGACACTCTTAAAAACAAGGATGGCAGATGATATCTGCTGACTCGTGAATTAAAAGCGTCGATTGTGTCGATTTGCAAGAAAGCTCATTAGTTTATAAGTTAGCTGAACTACACCATAAAAAGTCGTGAGCACATTACTAACTCGTACATTACCTACTAATCTAACCCATTTACAACACCTAATTGAGCACCTAGGTGAGATTCCGATCGTCCATCTTACCTCTAGTAGAAATGCTCATTACGCAAGTACAGTGGCAGATGGCTGCGTCTGCGCATACCTTACAGCAAGGCCGCGGGGGCAACGACCTCGTACAACCAGTATAAGTATGTAATTTAAAAAATATGATGGGCAATCATCGATTTTTTGTACTTTGTCTGTTTTGTGACCGCATAATTTGAATGTATATCTACTATTATTTAAATGTATTTAATTTTGGTGTGGTGAATAATAAATTGATATTGATGATGTAGTTTTTTTCATGGTTAACTGTAAAAAGTTATTGAAAAATGTTGGCAAGAATTTTTTGCTACATTTCGAGACTGAACCTGTTACAAGACGGCGCAAAATTTCGAATTAGGTAAGCAAAGGTTGAAACTAAAAGTTGTCAAAGATTTTGATAAATTCTGGATCTATCAAAATTACTTCGGCACGCACATCGTAGAAATGCTGATCTTATCGAATAAGATTTCAAAGTTTGATTCTAATTTAGATCACTATAATCATCTCTTACGCAACGATCACGAACATAGAAAAACTCGCAAATTCCCATTTAACGAGATCACGGAGGGCCAAACATATAATTTACACTAGCCATGTACTACTGCCGATGGCCGCACCATACAATCACTCCCTCCAATTTGATGGTCTAACCATAATTTCGAAACACCGCAAAAAAGCCATTGAAGCTTCACAGTTCACTGATTCTGAATATGGGATACTACGTGATCTGTTGGGGTGCTTTAAACTAGGTCTTAGCGTTAGCCACGTGGGTTTGATATTTGTTGATAATGACCGCTAAGAAAGTGTCTGGGGTCAAGCTATCTAGAGGCTGAGTTTGAATATCTCTGCCACTATTGATGGTTACACAGGAATATTACACTTACCAATCATAACCACAAATGATTTGTGTTATTCGTTTCTCATTATGTCAATGAAAAGTATAAACAAAAGATCGAAATTTTAGAAGAGAGACATTTTTGGATAAGAGGGGCATACCTATTACGGAGAGACAACTATTTCTAACAGTGAAATACTATTTATGTATGTTGATAATCATAGAAGACTGTAAGTTCCCATGTTTCTAGAACCCAAAAGCTCGAACCTCGACATTTTAATTTTATGGAAGTTGTTTGATTTTCTTTCTTTTCATTTTTTCCTTTCTTTTCTTTATTTTTCTTTCTTTTCTTTATCTACATCTAGTACATGTCTGTGCTGACCAGTTTTTTCATATTATTACAACTCCAGAACCGTACAATCATCTCCTTATAGCTCACCAGGTTCAAAATAACAGCTCCACTTCATGTACCATTTCTTAGTAGCACAGATTAGTTTTTTGTTCAACCAGTGGTAAGATAAGTGGTCTGATCCGGCGTTATGCAGGGTCATTATAGAACCACGCCTTGGAATCAGGCCATCGATAGGTATGAGGTTATGATATGGGCTATTGAAACAACTGAACGGATGTATAAATAAGTATAGTTGTTCGTTTGTTCGTAGACTATTAAGCGATCTATTAGGATTTGAACGTTAAATGTTGCGTTTGTAGTTTTAGGTTTAAGTTTCCTAAGAAACCAGTTAACGATCACACAATAACGGCTGTCCAAGTTACAGAGTAGTATACAGAGCGTATTTAAAAAAAAAAAAATTAAAGTTACAGATTTTCAATATGACGGCCACTGATCTTCTAGGAAACCAGCCTTAAAAAGCCGAGAAAGTGCATAATGAACTTACAATTAATATATTTTTTATATATATCATTACCATAATTTATAAACAGTGATTCTAAATTACAAAGGTCAGGTGCGGCTGGTGCGTACATAGCGTTATCTGGGGGTTAAATTTTCACACACTTTTCGCAGTATTCGGCAATAATGTGTCGAATGTTGGCATCCAAGTGCTCATTTGTTTTTGGTTTATCAGCTTAGACATGCGAATTTACATAAGCCCAGAGAAAATAATGGTGCAAATCGCAGGAACGTGGTGGCAAGATTTCGTCGTTCGTCGAATATTTCCTGTGCCAATACAAAAATTAAGCTTTCAGTAAATTAAAGGGCATGTAGTCTCATGCCCGAAATCACTCAAAGACTAATCCCACAAAGTTATCTGTCAAATAAAGCCAATTTCATGGATATTAAAAATATTTTTGTGTGTTTTATTTCAATTTAAAGTTCTCCGCATCTAAAAAAAACACCCGATACAACAAGGAGTATTGGAAACGCTCCATGTAAAATACTGGTATTCAGCTGCATCCGGTTAGACTGGAAGCCAACCCCAACATAGTTGGGAAAAGGCTAGGCAGATTGATTTGCTAAAGTGATTTACCACATAAGACAGCCTGTAATTTATGCAATCTGATCAACGAAGCCATTCGATTCAATGATGCAGGATAAGCTTCCCTTGCATCTAATTTTAGCATTCTGAAACCTGATTGGCTACTATTTTTTTATTGATTTCTTTGATGAGATGATTCAGATTAATTGACGCTTCAACTTGTTCTCTTCATCGTAAAAATTAAATGAATTAAATATAAATTACATTTTTATCGTTTTTAAATCTGTTTATTGCATGACTGTAATTAAATCGTTGTGTATAATTGATTGAGGTTTATGTGTAGTTATAAATTAGTTTAATGGTTTGCTTAATAAACTTAACCGAGTGATTAATTAATTTTATGGTTTTCTGGAGATTTAATATGTGTCACTGACAACTGGTGAACTTGTAAGTTTGCGCAGGTTAAAGCCAGCAGACACGAGACGATGCGACGTGATTCTGGTAGAACAATTACTGTGAAGTTTTCATAGAAATTGTCTTACAAGAGACGCGCCGCGCATTTTAGATTTTTCGCTTTTATTAAGCCCTTTTCTGGCAAAGTCTACAAAACCGTCGATAAATCTTTTTTTTTTTTCTTTCTTTTCTTTCTTAGAAGTGGAGAAGTTTTGGGCCAAATTTTAATCCACTGTCGTGCCATCGACACGACGAAGGAGAATAAAACAATTTATCATTCTTTACTGTTCCTATTCTATAATATGTTTACATGATAAAAAGTACTGTAGCGACAAAATAGTCCAAGAATCTGACATAATAATATATCTTCTGCAAATTCAGTTCGGAAGTTGACCGGCCGAAAACCACCAATGACCGTCTCTGGTCAGACACGGAGCCTCACTGACGCATTAATTACCGGTGGGTAGTAAATAATTTAATTTTTTCTACTATTTTCAGGTCTTGAATTGACATGATTTGTGAGAGCACAAAAAATTTGACCGTAAATATACATCGATCCAAAATGGATGAACATTCATTAAAAAAAATACAGACGAACATTGAACCTCCTCTTTTTTTGAAGTCGGTCAATGAGTAAACTTGTGCAGTGACTTCATTTTACGGTCAGCTTCCAGTACTAGTACGTTTTCAATATTTGCTGTCTGACCTTCAAGACCTTAGGGAATCAGATATCCTGCTGGTACCGTATAGGTGTGCTTAGTGATCACCTGATAGCATAATCTTTGGGTGTAAAGATATGGGCCACCTCTTATCGTAAGAAATATTGTTATGGCTAGATGGTAGGGCTGTTCTTGTAAAGGTGCGTTACGACTGTTCAGAACAAGATCAGGAAGTGAACCAGAATTATCTTGTTTGGAATTTTGTAAACGTCCGTATATTGTTATAAAAAGAAGAATTGCGCGAAGGGACATAAGTAATATCTAAAGTCTGTCGCCATAACAACAATGTTAGCAGCATTGTTGTGTTTCGGCAGTTAGAGGTAAGGTAGCCAGTTCCTCTGTGGTTGAGGATTCCGGGTGAAGCTCGCTTGCACCTTCGGCCTGATCACCACTTACCATCAAGTGAGATTCAGGCCAAGAGCATCCCCGTAGTGGTAATAAAAATAAAAAAAGTACGAATTACTGAAAACGCAAAAACGTTGAGACTTCGGACTAGAATTACGTATGGTACATAATTTACTGGTTTATGATTGTAAAGCTTTTTATTTACAAAAGCATTTACATCGATTTCCCACGTAAAGACACTTTTATCTCTTTTTTTTTATATTTGCAACGAATTTAATGCCGTTTCGCGTGCGCTGTGCCATTTTGCGCGTCATTTCGTAAATTGGCGACGAAAAAGATAAAGACCATACAAAATTACAAAGTAACCTATGGAGAGTGAAATAATAATAAATACGAACATAAAAAAGAATTATTACCGAAACATTATAGATTGTATTGAGATATATATTTTTAAATAACAATTATTATGTATAATAACTGTTTATAACTATGATATATTGATAAGAACAGTTACAGTTCCGCCTCCTTGGTCCTAGTGGGCGTAAGCGTAGCTGTTGCGCGAGAGTTTCTGGCCGCGATTTCCAGGTTAAGAAACAGTGCGGTGTTTTCGACTTACTGTTTACCTCATTAGTGGCTTGGTCTAGCAATAGTTTTCATAAGAAAATGCCAATTTCGAAACTACCGGCTATTTCAGATTTGGAATAATGGCACTATTTGTGAGTCCAACAGCAAAGCAGATCAACGTTGTAGAAACGATTACATTTCATTCTAAGATTGTGAACGATCGGATAAGTTGTAAACTTGTTATATTGTATTCGTTTGTTCTGACCACGTGATTTAACGTTCAGATGATGTCATTCCTATACATTTGATTCGTTTTCTAATAGCGTTAACGATTGTAGATTGTCAATTTGGCTAAGCCTACAGGAGCTTTAACTTAATTCTATCCTTAATTATTTCAAGAATATCGATAAATGTTTGAAAATCAAACATTTATCGATATTGTTGAAATAATAATGAAGCTCACAAAACGGTGAAGGAAAACATCGTGAGGAAACCGGCATGTCCTAGAACCAAAAATTCTAAGACATGTGCCACAACCCCACTGTGCCCGCATGGTACATTACACCCCTCTCCCTCTTGAAGAGAGGAGGCCTGTGTCCCAATATTGGGAACATTATAGGCTGATATAGCTAAGTACTTATAAGAAAGATCACACCGCTAAAAGGTACAGTCAACAAAGCTATTTGGTATTCAGGCAAAATTATTCATCCCTCCACTACACTGCCAATATTCATTTTTATTATGTGCGTAATCACTTTTTAAGCATATGGCATAGGTACTACATAGAGCGAGTAAAAGAATTGACTACCCAGCATACTCACAACATTTTTTAAAGTAGTTTAAAGTTAGCAGCCTGTATACCAAATAGCTTTGTTGTTAATAAACAAGGTATAATGCAGCCCATAGCCTGTAGCCTATGCAGTAAATAATCTAATCGAGATCTTAATCGTATCGTGATGATAGTTTAATACATTACCAGTTATCTGTAGATTATGATTAATGATCTCGTAAGTCAGTAAGTAGGTTTATGTGTAGCTTCATGTGGTATGAGTCATATTTAGCAGTGGTTTGGCGAAGGTGAACTCATGAAAATAGGTACAAATTATTTAAATATCTACCATGGATATACAGTAGGTATGAAGAGAAATGAATGAATTCGTGGCAAACAGGTATTTTATACATGTTAAGTTCAAGATGAAGAAACAGCGCTTATTTTGTGTCCAATTGACAGATCCCACAATTGAGATTTCGCCATCATTTGTTCGCATCAGTGGCGTAGGTAAGTCTGCCTGTGTAGCATATGTCCGACAGTCCCATGCCATCTAGGAGAGCTTGGGGACATAAGTCCAGCATGTTATGCTCATAATGTGGCCGTTTTTGACCATAAAATGTATAAACAGGACCAGAAAACAACTAAAACTCAAACTCAAAGTATTGATTTCTAATAAACCAATCACAGGCACTTTTGAATTGACAAGGGGTCGGTCAGTCAGAAAGATAGAAACTAGTCCACTCCAGAACGCAGTAGGTACCTATAGAGAAGAACGAGCAAGAAACTCCACGGACGCTCTTTTAAATCAAAATTAACATAAACCAAATCAAGCTGGATCAGGTTATGCACTTCATGTATGGTTTACTAGTATCATTCTTACATCAGCTGTTCATCAAGTTCATGATAACGGTCCAAGCGACCGTGTAACACCAAACCAACGAAGAATTGCTACATAACTGTTCCACCGTTGTTTTGATGTCGCAGCTTTTTATGGCCACCTTATAGCGAGAGGTACAGCGTAACACGCAGGTTGATGGTGCTAGTTCATGAGTTCTGTAGGTCGGTGGCGTGACATGCAATGAGAGGTGTACTGGGATGAATATTGAAGGTCTTTTTGTGTGAGCAAATCATCATAATTACCTGATGATTTGGAATTACTTAGATAGGTGTGCACTGAAGCATAAGCGAAATTAATAAGAGTCGTGTTATTGAGTTCTATGTTTTTTTGCTAAGAATTGTAAAATGTTTACGGAGATTTTTTTTTCTATCATATAGGTATTCTAATCAACGAGGCTTCAGATTTCATCAAAATCCTAAAAAAGACTCTGAGGACAACAGTCTTGAAAGTCCTTAATCAAATGACAACAGTTACAATAGCTGCCATAATCTTACAAGACCATACGGATAGATCCTCAATAATCAAAGTTCATCAAAGAATTATATCCCATAACGAATCGGGCGCAGTGAGTGATATGTTACCATTATCGAGTGAAAGGTCTCATAATATTTGTACGAGGTCTGAACATAACTGTACCCATTCATTTTATTGATCGTGCGATTCGATTCGAGTAATTAAAGTGGCAAATACTGTTATGTTAATTTTAGGATGATTTGGGCAAGATCTTGCAGTACCCATACCTACCTATTTCGAAGTAATAATAGTTCTTTAGGCTAAGCTTTAAGGCTTCTCATACAGAGTATGAGCCTTCAACCGCCTGTGTGGTCTAGTGGTTAGACCACCTGTCTCAGACCCAGAGGTCCCGGGTTCGATTCCCAATGGAGGCAAAATTTTCTGCTCGGTTTGGTTGGTAGTAGGGCTTGTTTTATTCCGCCTGGCTAGCTAGCACCATCTTATCTAAGTCTGTCACCATAACAACAATGTTAACAGCATTAATTGTTGTGTTTCGGAAGTTAGAGATAAGATATATAGATACATTTGCAGTTGCAAATACATGTTCTCCCATACATTTCGTATGGGAGAACATGTTTTTCAACTACAATGTTAAGTTTGTTCTTAGGAAAAAATTATCCCAGCTACGGAACCCTTCATTGTGCGTGTCCGAAACGCACTTGGCCGGTTTTTTTTTTGAATTTTCTATTACTGGTTCTAACGGAAAAAATAGGTAGGTAGGTATGTAGGTAGGGTGGAAGGTAGGGAGGTATGTAGGTAGGTACGTTACGTAGGTAGGATACGTTAGTTAGATAGGTAGGTAGGGAAGGTAATGTAGGTAGGTAGGTAGGGTACATTAGTTAGATAGGTAGGTAGGGAAGGTAACGTAGGTAGGTAGGTAGGGTACGTTAGTTAGATAGGCACGCCGGTGCGCCATAGATAATCATGCACTCAGTGCTACTCGTGGGAAGTCGGGGCGGGTAGTTAGTAAGATTATATTAACAGTAATAATTCAGTCTGACCTGACTTTATGTAAAGTACAGTTTAGTGTTTACTTATTCACACGCGAGGAACGGTAGGCCCAAGTCAAGTGATATTAACCGTTGTTTATAACGTAACTAGTTCGAAGTTAGCACCCGTTACTTTGAGTATTTACGCAAAAACTTACATTTTCTGTATTAGTTTTTATTTTAATTAAGTGCGATAAGACTAGCTCCATTCATACACCGTGAAGCAAAGATATTTAAAAAATCTAAACATAGCATACCAACTACTACCTACTTTATACCCGACTACGGCGAAAAGGAGGGTTATGATTTTGCCCGGTATGTATGTTCATCTGTATCATCATAACTTCTAAACTACTCATCATAAGTTGTCAAATGAGATATTGTTAGAAGCGTCTTGGTTGTCCACTGCAAGATTTCAAGATTATTTAATAATAATCAAATTGTACACACGGCGACATATCAAGCAATACATTTCCAGTATAAGCCGATCTCGCATTGTATAGAAATTCCTAACAATGAGAGGTAAACTTATACTGGAAATGTATAGCTTGATTATGTAGCCGTGTGTACAAGTGGACGGTGAACCCCAAATTAGGCATTTGCCCGTATATTGGGGGTCGGGTTGGATTATAAAATTTTAAATTCCAATATGATCATAACTAAACTTATGAATGCTAAAACGGCTCAACGGATTTGGATGGTTGGTATCACCATGACCTGGATTAGGACAAAGGATATTTTTTAACCCGATATTCCCACGCGATCGAGCCTTATGCGGGTGAAACCGGGGGTCGTAGCTAGCGCAGCAGTTATATCATCCTCAGGATGACGATTGACTTGTCGCGAACCCGTACACGACGCTTGGACGCTCAGCGTCCGAGGATGCCTCGTTGAGAGGTGAAACACGTGTCGATTTCTTACAGGGTTTTTTAAGACTCTTTTAAGAATAGCTAAGCGGAATAGGTTACTAAATATATCTACGTCTATTGTATTTTATAATGGATTTCCGCCAACACACGCCTGAATCAATTACTATCTTAATATTTCACTGATAGAAAGCTACACAATTGCCGAGTGCCATAAGATATGCTTTATGTTATAGTTGACTTCCACGCGGACGGAGTCGCGGGCAGAAGCTATAGTAGGTAAAAAACGGTCCGTCAAGAAGACGGGCTCTTAACTATTTAAGGAATTTCTATTTAAAGACTTACGTTTTATTCCGCTATAAATGTTAACTGTTTCGAAGATTTATTGTTATCTCAACGTTTTATTAATAGACTTCATAAAGAATTAAATGCAATTCAAATCAAATGGCAAATTATTCAATAAGAGGTAATGTAGCAGTAAATGGTAAATAAATTGAGTAGTTATTTTCTGAAATTGCTTGCACTGTTAGAGTTAATCATTAAAGAATAGTTTTTCGTTTTATTAGGTATTGTTGAAGATTTGAAGTCTAAGTAATAACAGCCGCACAGGTCGATCGATCTGATAAAGCTACGCGTGCCGCGATCGTTCCGTGGATGGGTGACCATCTTTACATATCGAGACTCCTCCGTGCCTCGGATAGTACGTTAAGCTGTTGGTCCCGGCTGTCATTCGTGGATCTTTGACAGTCGTTTCGAGTCGTCAAGTCGCCCGAAAGTCTGACAACCTGTCTTACCAAGGCGTATCTTATTACCCAGTTACTGGGTTGTGGAGGTCAAATTAAAATACTGGTATTCTAGCTGCATCCGGTAGAGGTTGCCTGGACGCTGACCGTAATATAGTTGGGAAAAGGCCAAGCAAATGATGATGTTGAAAATTTAGAAGTCAAAATTAATGCCGAAGCAGGTTAAAGCCAAATTAAATGTTCATAGAGAATATATTTTATCTGTGGCCCCTGCGCATCCGCTACGAACAATGGTTGACACAGAGACGCAGAGCTTTGTTAGCTACCATTAAATTAACTTTTATCTATTCATAGAATCACAATAGGTACTCAATTTTAAATAAAATGCTTTTCACGGAGGACTATAAAAATATTAGATAGGTTATCCGTGTTTCAGAGAAAATCTTGTTTTTAGCTATAAAACAAAATCTTTTTTCGAAAAAAATTATTCGAAACCAATGAAAAATTGCAAAAAAATATTTTATTTGCAATTTTCACGAATTAAGTCAAAAAGTTGTGAAAATCAGACGTTATGTAAAGTGCTGTGTTAAAACTATTACACATATGAATATAAAATATTCATTAGTGGATCTACTAGCAATTTAAAAAAAAAACAACGGAATAGGCGGTCTTATGTCAACGGTTCAAAATCAAACTCAAAGCATTTATTTCAAATAGGCAGAAAAATAATTACAGGCACTTTTGAATTTTCAAGGGGACGGTCAGCCAGAAAGATTAAGCTAGTTGCCTATTCCCCTATTCCAAAACGTAGTAGGTTCCTATGGAGAAGAACGGGCAAGAAACTCCACGGGCGCTCCAAGTAGCCAGGCCTAGGAACTTAAATGAACAAGTCAAATAAATTCACTGTCAGAAACACTCCACGCTCCTTTTGAGTCCCACGCATTCATTCAACAAAAAAAGCAAAACAACAACCTCTAAGTGATGTCTTTGAACCACTCATGTTATAAAGTTATTACCCAACGCCGTGTTTTTTTTAGCAATTGTAGCAAACGGTACTCCGTACTAAGATTAGCATCCATTTAATTGAAGATGGCGGATAAAAAATGACGTAATTACCCACGGCGGCTTCCGGTCGGTGTAAACGTACCTTTAGAACGCGAACGAAGAACGAGTGAATGAAAGAGCGAACTTGAGGGATTATTATATTTCTGTTGTTTTTTTTCTGTAAAAACAACTAAAAGACTACAATTGTTTTATTCTTTTGGTTAAACATTGTTAATTACTAAGTTAGTTTTATACTTCAGCAACACAAATCGTTACTTTAACATAATTATCGAAAAAAAAAAAAAAATTGATGCGATAAATTGTTTTTCTGCATTTCTCGTGATTGCTAAGATTTAATTATTAATTCTATTAAAATGTTATATCAGTAAGTACGGACTTGAATATTTTAATAGGTAATAGTTATTTAATCAATAAGTTCTCTGCTAGTGCTCCGCACTTCACTGTAAGTGACGAATTCACAATACCTAAAGCTGTACCTATATTATTTTTGTTTGTGTATGTTTTAGTGAGTAAGTCGTTGAAGTGTGTGAATCAATAAATAAATCAATAAAATTTTAAAAACTGAAGTGTCGGTTGGTTTTTTTTTGCGGGTCGTACCTAATAATATTTACCCACCAGTTTCGAAATACCTCATGATTAAGAACATGCCCAGGAAAATATCACTTAACTATGTAGACCGTATCTCCTAACTCAATGAACCTAAGTACTGACAA
This sequence comes from Eupsilia transversa, assembly GCA_914767815.1. NCBI lineage: Eukaryota > Metazoa > Arthropoda > Insecta > Lepidoptera > Noctuidae > Eupsilia > Eupsilia transversa. The sequence goes on from OU611876.1 coordinate 12,510,604, forward strand.
TGTTTACATGATTCTACAGCTTGATATTCCTGTTAGTAATAAATTAGTTCCCGGGAAGTTAGCTAAGCGTAAACAATTAGTCAGTTAGTCATTTTTCTCACTAGAGTGGGAAAATGAAGAAAAAAATTGATCGTAAAACGACATATTTGCTATAAAAGTCAAACCGGTGTATTCATTCAACATGTATATGAAAGTAATTGAAATGAAATTATTTATTCTATAAATACCATATCAGAAAAACTTTTCACGTCATGTTTAAAAAAAACTAAATTGGGTCTGATGAATGACGGTTCGGGTACACATCACTTTTTTATGCGTTTTGACGACGTGGTAGCCGGTATAATTATTTGGGCCCAGTTGACTCGGGCCACTAACCCTAAAAATCGGCCCAAAATTAATTCACATGTAAGTTTCCAAATGACGGCTCGTGCAAACCGTCGCGATATCGCGGGCGCGACAGGCAGTGTTACCCTTGTCGCGCCAGTCTGCACGAGCCTAGGACTTTCAAGGCTTCGCCAAAGTAGGTAGGTAACTTTTTAATACATTTTTCATAACAGCCGACCAGGTAGTGCGGTAAATTATATTGTTAGTTAACTTTCATTTCGTCAGCTAACTAACTGTAAGGTAATTTTCATGTCTGCTCAAATTCAAATGAGCGTGAACTCAATACTAATTTCTTATAAAAGTGACTGGCAAAATAACCACCTAGTCTACCACAATGATAGTACTAAATTATTGTTTATTCTTCGAATAGTAAAAATCGCCTTGCCCCTAATTACAATTTTATTTAATATAATTAGTTTTAAGCGTCTTTAATTAAGAAATTAAAGTTGGAGGTTCGAGCTTCTAGATTTTAATCGAAGGATTTAATTGCAGGCCTTCAATGCGGTTAAGAAAAACAGTATAATAATGTTAAGTGATCACAAGTTACAGCTGCGATGCATAGGATAAGCCTCAAGTGCTTATCGTTATTTTTATAGAAATAATAAATTATGTGAGAAATTGATTATGAACACGTTAAGATTTTGAGAATTTGACAGAAGTTAAGTTACTGCTTTACGTATTTAGAATGATTAAATAACTATGAAAAAGCTGCAATTTATTGCGAAAAATGTATAAGTACAATTATAAAATAAATTTATATACAATGAATTTCTTTATTTTAAAATAAAATTTATTATTTTAAACATATTACTAATTTAAAGATGGTTGTGATTTTATTTATGTGAGTAATGTACTTCTGATATTAAATTTTAGATATAATAGTTATATACTAACATAATTATTTAGTATACTAACAAAATATGGATCACTGTGACTACTTAAATAAATAAAAATAATATGGTCGACCCTAACTTTTCAACATTTATGATATGACTTGTGAATATTATGATTTCGACAAACTTTAAAGTTTTCCGGGACGCTGTTTATATTTAAATATGTATGTGTTTTATAGATTTATAACAATTTTACAAAGAGGTAGCTTTAAAAGTTTTTAAATGCTTATGATTTTGCTAATTAATAGTGCCTTGCTTTCCATTAATTTAGGTGCAAACGATTTCTACAATAAATATTATGACAAAGATTGTAGGTTCATGCTGTGTTATGGGTCACCAAGATATAGGCCGTGCCTAGATTAGGACCGCTCGCTGTTTAATCTGTCTTTTGTTATTTAGAATTGCATACCATGGCTAAATAAATAAATAAATTTTATTTTGCTTTTTAATTTGTTTTTAGTTGGGAAACCTAGATTAAGTCGCGGGCAACAGCTAGTAAATAAATAATTTAAAAAGCTAAACCACAAAACCCGAAACTAACTAAAAACAAGTAATAGTTTACCTTTTACGTCATTTGACTTAAGCTCAGCAGTTTTATTGTTTGTCAACCCTAATAAATCTCAGTAGTGCCGCGCGGTACAATAAAATCTAAATAAAGGACCAATAAAGTTGCTCTTAATGTACCACAGGGATCACTGAAGGGTTTACTCTATTAATGTGAGCATCCTGGATGCAAAATGCTACTGTAGCGTTGGAGGGTTAAAAATAGAGGCGAGAGAGATCTTTTGTTTTAAGAAGTTTAAAAAAAATTATAACATGTTATAGATTTACTTGTATTAAGTCTGTTTTTTTTCTAATACATACATTTATTATGTAAGTAAGATTTTCCAAAATGTGGTTTGAGACTATTATGTGTATTGTATGTAGGTATGTTTAAAAGTTTAATAATAAAATCAAAAGCGTTGAAAGTTCACGGTGTTCAAGATTCACGATGTTTATGTTATAAATGGTTGATATAATTTTTAATTTATTATTTTAAGACTGTTCGATTTTAAACTGTGTAAATATTATCTTGAAAATTGAAATAAATATATTTGTATGTAAAATTCTGTTTTAATTTGGTTTTTTATTAACCAAAGGATATTGCAATATACAAAATAATTTTATTATATTATAATTAACTAATTGCTTATATATTATTATATTATATTATAAAAAAACAAAGTGCTTCATTTAAAAAGCTCACGCTACGTAATATTTTCATCGCTCTACCTGAATTACCACAAAATAATACTAATGTTTACACCAACATTTTCTCAAAACAAAAACAATTTCCCATCTAAAATCTATAAATAAACTTTAAGCTTAGCAGCTTCGGACTCACCTCGCTCCGTGGAACACCGGGCACTAATAGCTGCGCCTGCGCAACTATGCGATGCTCACGCGAAGAGCAATGACTCGGACGGTCGCACTTGACCTTGCGGGGAGCGAGTATACGCGAAACATCAACCCGTACTCGTTTTATACTAGCTTTCTTAGAGGGACATACTGCTGGGTAGATTGGGTAGCTTTTTGAAGCTTTTTACGAAGCTTTACTGAAAAAGGCAAAATAAACTAATTATTCTGCGGGGTAATTGTGTAACAAACTTAAATATCGCCCTGACCTTAATTACAAAGGGCTGGACTAAGTTTATTTAATAAAAAAAGTTTTAAGCCTCTTTAATTAAGAAATTAAAGTTTACAGTACCAATGGCTTTCGTATTGACAGTTCAAAAACATTCTTTGCGTTATTTACAGTTGAGCAGACAAATTTTTTGACATATGAAGCAATGGATTAGCAATATTCTTCAAAATCATTCAGATTGTGATTGTGTGTGTGCGATTAGGGTGCTGCTTCTCATGTTTTTTTTGGGGAATCGGGAATCTGGGAATCGAACCCGGGACCTCTGGGTCTGAGACAGGTGGTCTAACCACTAAACCACAGAGGCGGTTAATTTTGGTTTGTTTGATAATGATGCTTTCTTAGCCATTACGGACACAGCGACAACATTATTTGGCTTCCAGTCAGGGTGGTCAGCACTTTCATGTGTGACTTATTTGGTCAGTCGTCATCGGTAAATGCAGTTTTTGGATTCAAAGTGGTAGAATTACTTCACCAGGATTCTTCATTAGCAACCATTGAATCTGCTAGTTCGATTTCTTCGAGCATGCAAACAAGATTTTATTGTTTTAATTATTTGAGGAGAAAATATAACACACCAGGATCAACCTAGAAACTAGACAGATAAACTAAAACAGATGATAACGATAACAGATGAATAGAACAATAATACTAGACAGAAAGAAGTTATGGTAAGCGGTTCCAGAAATGAGGAAAACGGTAATATCAAAGGGCTCTAGAAAGAGTGTTCGATTTAAGAAAGTCCAGTCAGGACAAAACTTGTAAAAACAATCAAACCCGCACCCCAATTGCGTAATACACGATCAATCACAATCTGGATTTTGAAACAGCACCGTTTTGAAACAGATTGCTAATCCAATGCTTCATAAGTTCGAAAAAAAAAACTGTTCAACAATGTAAAAAACGCAATGAATGTTGTTGAACTGTCAAAATGAAACAGGTTAGTCTTATCGTTACGAAAATATGTTACTGATGATTGCTTCAGTTGGTTTTTATTTTGTTCATCCTATTTTGGCTGAAGTAAAAAGAATTGCAGGATATTAACTCTGTGTTCCCAATAATTACATTCAAGTCATGTTTCTGATACGGAAATTGATGCTGATTGAGTAATTAAATAATCTTGAATAATTAGAACATTAGTCATTAAACTACTATTGCCTTCATCCGACAAATAACGGGTGTAAAAATACCCTTATCGAAACAGAGATTTGTTTAGCTTGTACTTCTTGTTCTTCCCGTTTTTACCTATGATATTTTATTGTACTGGGCCATTCCTGTGAACCTTCTGGTCCCCAGAAGTGGTATAGTAGTGGTTGAAGGTCAAAGTTTTTATGTTTTTTTTACGAAAACAATTTTTAAATGTTGTAACTTAACTTTAAAATAATACTCCCACATCGTTGCATGCGCATACCCTAAACAGCCATTTTCACACCAAAAAAAAGTTGTTTCCGATCAATTATTTTGTCACGAATTTACTTAATTTTATGTACTGAATGATTAGATGACGACGTCGTGAAGAGTCTTGTTACACGCTTACAGCAAGAACTTTTGCTCCGACTAACCAAACAAACTTGCTGTATGTATTAAGTGCAAGTTTAAATCTCCAGCTTACTTCGACCTCCTTTACTTAGTAAAAGGAACTAGTACAGATGTCTAGCTCAACTGGTTACATTTTTATAGTACCGGCCACGGGATGAAACTAATGTTATAAACACAGGACGTCCAGATATGTATACAGATTGCTAATTAGGTTTCCTTAATTGATTTCAATTAAGTAAATAAATAGCAGGAAACTAGCTGTGTTTGATGATTTGAGCGACTTTTTATGCAACTGCTAAGACTGTGTATATATTCTATTCAGGTCTTGGACAAAAATTTTAAAAATATTAATAGAACAACCCCCCATTCTTAAAACACAATAGCCAAGCACACCAAGTTCGCTTTATATAATTTCAGACTAATTTGGCATTTCAAGTGATCGTTGTTCGTTTTTTCAATTTGGAGATTGACGTTTGCACCTGTCAAATTAGTTACTGGAATTAAAAAAACGAACTGTAGGTTTGTGGAGACGATCAAAAACAGGTAGAGACCTAAGTAATAATTATTAATAATATTGATATTTGATGATTTATTCTTTATTATTTTTATAAGGTTCGGTTATGATATTTCCGCGAGGCTTCCTAGAAACAATAATCCTCACTTGTAAAATAGACTAATGTTTTTAATAAAACCTTAGATACCTTTAACGACATTTTTAAACGACAATGGAAAATATACAGTCAAAATATAGGTACGTTACACCATAAAAAACTTGTCAAGCTCTAAGTTAAAAATGCACTCATTATGTAGGTAATGTAGGTATACTAGTCATGTCAATTAAAATATGTAATAAATTAGCAGAAATAATTAAAGAAGAACCAAAATTAAATAAATCAATTTTCTATTATCTAAATGCTTTTATAATATAAATGAATATTTAAATGAGAAATTTAGAATAAGTTTTACCTGGGAATATGTATGACGTTTTGACAGCTATTGTATAGCAAATATGTCAAATCACCATATTTATTCCTCAGATAAAAAAAAACTGACGATTGAAAAATCGATCCTAAGTAGTCAAATAAAAGCCCTCTTACTCTCTCCTACTTTTGTTGTGCCCGACAGGGTCCACAATGATCATACTTTGTTAAAACCTTCCACCTAACTTCACTTCACACGTAAAAGCAATAAATATATTGAGTATTGGTAGCTGTCGTAAAAGGTATCTGTAGAATTGTAGACCATTTTCTATTTTATTAAGTACCTGGTACTTGTTGAGGCCTATACTGTCCTCTCATACCTACTAACACTGTAATTTGAAAACATTGTAAAAGCCATTGATTTTTAAAAGAGTAACCGTGGAGTTTCTTGCCGGCTGTTTTCCGTAGGAAACGACCAATTGAAACCGTTTAACTAGCTTCTAACCTTTCATAAGTGCCTTTCATGTAGGTTTATGTGAAATAAAATATTTTGATTTTGAAGAGATTTCGTCAAAGGGATGGGTGTGTGGGTACCGGCGTCGTCATAGTATACATATAATAAAAACAAATTAGGATCGCCAATCTGTCTACCAAGTAAGTGGCACAGGTTCCTTTTGAGCAAGCAGAGCTGAGCATGAGACTCTGTGGTTTAATTCCCCGGGCCAAGTGTTATTGTGTGTGTTTTTAACCGACTTCTAATAAAGAAAGAGGTCCTCAATTCGTTTTTTTGGTTTGTTACCTCAGAACTCCGTCATTTATAAACAGATTTGTTTTAAGGAATTTATGTAGCGTATAGGTACCACAGCTAAAAAGCGAAAAATTAAACGTATTTACTTTAAAAAAAAAAACCCTGCCTGTGTCACTTTGTAGTGTTAGTTTTTTGAAGTAGTTTTTTTCAATAAAAACATTTTTTTTCCATCAGGAATTCCTCAGAAGCAGTTCGGAGTCTGGATTTCACATTGCCATTATGGGCGAAATGTGGGTGTACTTTTGTCAACCTCTTCAAGGAATGCAGACGTACACCACGGTTATGATAATGATCTAATAATAATGATAATGATAACTCTTGCCTATTTAAAACGCCTCTATATTAGGCCTATCACAGACGAGACTAGTACGTGTGTATCGCAAGGTGGCGCCAAACGCCCTGGCGCCTGTAGTTGCACAAATTACTAGAACGGGGCAACGCGGGATGCCATTGGTCATGCTTTGCCATTGAAGCATGTTTACAACTAATCACAGCCTTCTTTGGAAGGTTATACTTGAAGGAGAATTACCTAAATTATTCGCATGGTCTGCAGAACTTTTTGTATTAGGGGATCCCGGCGTCATCAATGATTGGCTCAGGAGTTGGGCCAGCAGGGGGTAATGTCGGTAATGTTGATATTGATTAATACCTACTTAATATATCGTATTGCAAAGAAAAAAACACAAAAGAACAAGTTGCAATTAATTGTTTATCAAATTGACACGCTGCGCTGTGTCAATTTGATAAACTGTGAAGTGACTTGGAAAAACAAGTGTGCAAGTTATACAAAAAAAAAAGATTTAAAAACAAATAACAAATACAAAATTAAAAGCAAAAGTCATTTATTCAAACTAGGCTGAGAATCAGCACTTTGCGAACGGCAAAACTTTAACACAATGTAGATCTTGTTGGAAATTTACCTTTTTTTATAGGTACCCATTTCATACAATTGTCACAGGTGTTTTGATTTGAATACGGAAAATGTAAGTTGGTAGTAAATTAACTATACAATTAATTTCCCTCATTATTCATGATTATGTTGTAGGTTACGTCTAGAGTCTAGCTAATGATTTCAAGCCTACAATACTTTAATGCAGCTTAGGACGGAAGAGATAATATATGTAGTTACATCGAGGGTCTAAGTAGTCTAAACTTATAACCTGCCCCGGAATTCCGCACTCCTGGATAACTGCTAGGTAGGTTTACAACCAACAATTAAACTCTCGGTTAACGACAGTCGCCTGACCTGAGCACATGATAAGTAATACTTTAATACTTGATTGCCTTCTTATATCCTCGTAGGTACTAATAACTTGACGCCTAACAATTTGATATGGGCTTTTAAATGTTGGTAGGTTTGCCGATGGTGTGCCTGATTGAAAATTGATACTGTCACCTGCTTCTCCTCATATCAATATCTCATGTGCCATCAGTCCATCACAACCTCTCATGTGTCTACTACTGGGATTCAGTTTTCGTGTTTGTGAGAGGGTGTGGGCTGTAATCCATCGGGCCCAGTGCGATTGATGGACGTCACCGTCATGTCTTGCCGGCTTCCTCATGGTGTTTACCTTCACACTAGATATTCTTGTGTATGTGACAGCTAGGTATATATTATTATTTTTATATAATTATGCACGCACGGTGATGCGTGCTGATAATTTTTTAAGTTATTTAATAATATTTATTCATATAATTCATTGTATAGTTGTATTAAATTCTAAGTTCTGTTTACTTTCTATTTTATCACCTATTTTTTATGTACCTACCTACAAATAATTGATCCTGACTTGGTTTCCGTACCTACGTCTTTTTCAGTGCTCATAGCTCATAACTCAGCATTATGCTGAGTGGAAGCCTTCTTGTCACAGTCATGACGTGCAGCTGCCGACTATTTCTGTTTTTTGCTCGTGGTTTCATAATATGTTCAGATCTATTTTGTTTAATTTTGCTGATTAATTTTATCTTGTTGTAAGGACGTGTTTCAGTGACAAATAAACGTATTATTCTTTCTTTCTTTGTTTCTTCACCATTTTTAGAGCAGACGTGGTGAAATAGTTTGCACAAAATGCACGCCACTTTGTGTAGGCCCTAGTACTAGTAATTTCACCTACCATTTTCAAACTGTAGATAAGCGAATTCTCTGCTCCCAAATGAGCAGACATGCCTACACGTAGCCATTGATCTGTAGATATAGAAATCGTAATAATATCGTTACAGAAGCATCGCACATTCACACAAAGCTTAACTGTACCAAAATCAACAAACTTCTTATGAATTCTTACGATTTAAAAAACACTTTGAATACGAAACGGTTAATTTAGTTTTTTGCCACGTTTTTGCTTTAAAAAGCTTTAACAATCATTGGAGTTTTTACGTGCGTTCGCTGTTTACGATCAACTAGGGTCAAATCAATACTGAGATGACAAATAGATAACAAACATTGTTTGTAAGGCGTTTTGGCATTGCCAGCGAAGCGATAGATTTAGTCGACCACGTAGCTTGAGTATGTTTGCTACAACTTTTCTGTTCTGAACAAATTCAACATTTATTGCTACATCAAGTCACACAATGGGCCCCATTAGAAGGCTAATAGTCACTCAAAGGGTTAATGGAGAGGGCTATACTTGGAGTTTCCCTACGTGATCGAAGAGAAATGAAGAGATCCGCAGGAGAACCAAGGTAACCGATACAGCCCGAAGAATTGCCAAACCGAAGTGGCAGTGCGCAGGGCACATTGCTCGCAGAATAGATGGCCGATGGGGCCAAAAGGTTCTGGAGTGGCGACCGCATACCGGAAGATGTAAGGCCTCCCATAAAGTGGACCGAGGTTCTGGTGAAGGCCGCAGGAATCCGCTGGATGCGAGAAGCACAGACCCGGTCGAAGTGGCGGTGATACTATAGGTTGTTGAATTAAGTCAGAACTCTAGAAAATTATCCGTTGTATGTGCTCATAATATCTAATGTCATTTTATTAACCATGTCATTTTAAGATGCTTTTAATGTCTCAAATACTTGTTATAATGAGTTCTTTCTTAAGGATGATTTCCTTGTTTGGTGGAAATTTTCCACCAAACAGCTTGCATCGCATCGGATCGGAAAAGATACGAACGGTTACGGCGACAGCCGATCGCATCCAGCAGGATGTCGACGCATACGATCGGCTCCGTACCGTCGCTTGCGAACGTATCCGTTTCTGCGCCTAGTCAAATAGTTTCATTCCTACCGTATTGCAGCCGAATGGATCCGAACGGACACGACGACAGGCTAACGGAGTCGACCGTGCGTCGCAGTATTCTTTCGGCTACGGTCGCGTGTCGCGGAAGACTCCCGCGGTCAAGCTGATGTGCGCGACTTGGTAGGTAATATAGACTATAAATACTGTGTACACGATTTAATATCGTTTAAAGATTGTAAAATCCGTTCCGATCCGATGCGATGCGAGCCGTTTGGGGGAAATCATCGTTCAAACAATTCCGGACATTTAAAATACCGTTTTACTTTCACGGTAAACTAATCTAGATTCATTTCCTGTGGCCCACTTAGTCTGTTTGTCACATAACACCATAAAAGCAATAATTGCGACCTGCGGAACCTTAATTATTTCCTGTAGAACCAGGTTTTGCTCAAGGTGTTAGTCTCTAATGGAGAATTAATTACCTATCATTTTCCATGTTCGTCTGTCTGTCAGCGATTTTAAGTGGTTCTCTGCACAATACAGGCAGACCTAAAGGACTTGTATATGTATACAGGTTATTTGTTTTATGTCGGCATTCCTTTGGGGGATGTAGTAGATGTCATTTACATCCTACATCCCCTTAACGGATTGCCCATAACCCTGTACGCGTAGTATGGTGCCTAAATGAAATGAAGATTTTTGGAAAAATTATGTAGCTACTTTTGTAATCTGGGATTGAAATAAATAATAATAAAACATTGGTCAGGTAGGGGCCATACTTTTTCCATAGTTCAAGATAATCAGTTCACTCAGCCACCCAAACCCATAATCCAAAATCTTTGTTTCCACATCCTGCAAAAGTCCTACACCAACCAGGGGTTGTCCTTGGCTGCACTTGCATAGTGCGAACAGGGATAAGATTGCCGGTTGGTGCCTCATTTCAATAAAAACGTCTGACGGGCCTCTGCGAGTTGGCTTCGGCCCCTCGTACGCCTTTCAAAAGTCCGGAAAACCAGGGTCTCGAGAAATGTCAAGAGACGTAAAAATAATAATAATCGTTAGGGTACGCAATTTGCATTGCACTGCATGCAAAATTCTATAACTGGTAAATGTGAGGTGCATAGGCATAGAAAAAAAAAGGGTACATGAACTAAATAAATAAAAAACAGTTTTAAATAAAAAAAGAAGAAGCGGCAGCGTTAGCACTGTCTATAAATCTCTAGAATTTATCGCGTCGCTTGCGCAGGGTCTTCGACGTTAAAAGTCAAGATGTCTTTCTTACATTTAAATACATTTTCTTTTTTTACACGTACCAAACCAGTTTTCAAGCATTGCACTGCCAAGTCGTGGCAATTGCTTGCGTTTTTCGTAAATAGACTGGCTTGATGCAGTTTTTACACCTATTTGTGCTATCATTATGTTTAATGCTATCTTCGGAATGATAGGTGCTTGGCTGGAAATTAAGAGAATATGAGAAACGTCTATTCTGTCTTTATGACTGGGTAATGATAGCGAAAGACTGGTCGATTGCAGCATTCAATTAAATTAAAGTGTTTACTGGTACGAAGTTGTAAGTTCGAAAGTATAAATTCCTTTACTGTTAAGGGGAATGCGCTAAGGGAGTCCGCGAAATTCAATTTTGTTACTTTTTTGCTGTTTGCTGGTCAAGTCTGGTTGTAGGTATGTTGATTAAAATATGACTCGCGACCGGTAACAAATATGACTTTACAGAATAATAATCATTAGAATCAGCAATATAACTCCTTAAGTTAGAATTGACCTCACATTTCATGAAGCAGTCACATGTAATAAGAACGAAGTATTGATGATTTTATGATTATAATTCTATAAGACAAAAATTGCAAAAACCCTAAAAAAAAATTAATTTCGCGGGCTACCTTAGCGCAACCTCCTTAAGAGGGTTTATCCTGAAAGTTGGCAACGTCGCAAATAGATGTCAAATATTTCGCTGTTTTGATTAATTTGATAATATTTCTGTATGGAAATAAGAAATGTGGCTAACCAATTGACTAGAATATTGATTATGAAATGCAATAATTAATATCGTAACACCGAATAGTTAGTTTTAGATGTAAAAAAAGTATTTGGTAACTTTCCAAATGCCTTTTTTTCACCTAAAACGGGTACAACATCAAATTCAATGTTATAATTGCAATTCATTATTAATATTCTAGTCAATTGGTTAGCCACATTTCTTATTTCCATACAGTATTATTTCCAAATTAATCGAAACAGGTAAATATTTGACAGCTATTTACGACGTTGCCAACTTTTAGGATGCACCCTCTTAACAGTAAAGGAATGTATACTTTCGAACTTACAACTAGGTACCTGTAAACACTTTAATTTAAAGGAATGCTGCAATCGACCAGGACCTTAAGGAGATTATACCTTCGAGCTTTCAGATTAGGTAGACTGAAAAAAGATAAAAATATTGTGAGTAAATGCACATTACTCACAATTTTTTGACTCTTTTCAGTAGCAGGAAAATTATAGACTTACCGAACTAACTCCATTGCAATTAAGTAAAGTTAAGAAAACGTAGTAAAAATACACTATTTAACGGCCTCATGTAACCAAGTCTGACAACGCTGACGACAAGTGCCATCATGCGATTATTATCCACGTACCCACCTCTACATTTAACACGGTAGGTATATCATCTTCTATAAAGATACATATTAGTATAAATAAATGACAGTCGCCTTTTACGTCTGCTGCTGTAAACTACGCAACGGATTTTGATGTGGTTTGCACCATTATTTATTTTGAGAATTTATTCCAGATCCTTGCGAAGCAAGTGTGGTGTGACTATGAATGATAGGCTGAGGAATCATTGTGATAAGACAACGGCGACTAACAAAATGTAATAAATAAGGCAAATGTGAGTGGAAACGCAGGGAGGGGACGCCCTAAGAGGACATAGAGTGACCTTATTGGTGATGTTCTCCACAAAGGTCCGGTGCGTAGTACTCGCAATCGGCGTGCGTGTATGACCAGATGTATGAACGTTACGTAACGGAGGTAAAAGGAGTTTGTAAGGATCGTAGGTAGCAGGTGGCGTTCTGTAGGTTCTGCCTACCCCTATGGGAAAAAGGCATGAGTTGATGTATGTCTGTATGTATTTTATGCGTATAATAATGCGTTATTTATAATATATAATATGTGCCCTTATTACAGAACCTCACTCAAAAATCAAGCATTACTAAAAACTCGTTTTTAAAAAGCTTTTTGATGGGTTAAAACTAATTTTAAGCAGGGACCAAATATATCAATAGCAGTATTTTTTCGGTTACGTCATTTATTTTTTTACAGGCTTATTAAAGGTTACCTTATATTGAATACAACTAGTATGAATACCGGTTACCGAAATAAAAATTACCTCTATCTTACACGTGCCGTCAGCATGAGTCAAAGGGCGTGGATCGCCTGTGTGTCTAACCGGTATTAAAACGGTAACCTAAAAGAGGTAACATGTTTCTTCTTCCTGGGTTACCCAGATAGCGGTAATCTTAGTCGTAGAAGGAACCAAAATTCTTCGATACCTGTACCGTCTTCTTTTTTGTCCTTGGTTTTCGGTCCTTTGTTTTATTTATGTAGGTTATGCTTGAGACTCTGTAATGCGGGACTTAACAAAAAAAACGGCCGGCTCGCTAGTTTATCTATGGGAATTAAGATCTTTTACAAAGGCTGGCTGGTGCAGACGGGCGTGTTGTATTACTTTCTCTGCGTATCGAATGAATTGTCCGCGGTCCTTACTGAACCACACACGTTTGTGGGTCGTCTCGTAAGGTGCACACGGGTGTTTTTTAGGAAGTTTATTTATCTGTAACTATACCGACTGCCGTGTAACTTCTAAATGCAGCTAACTGCGACACATAGGTACAACAACCATACGTAATACTGAGTAATATTGAGGGATTGGTACTAATTTAATAATTATGTAGGTTCCTTAATAACCAAAAAGGCTTTCTAGACAGGGTTGCTTCGAGAATACCTATCTATACAGGTGGATTTTTGAGATAGGGCATTAAAGACAGGTATCTATCCGTTGTCGCTACAAGAAGACGGTCTTAGAAGACTGTCCTTAACTTTTTGAAACATTTGATTTTGAAAACAATGTTCAGTCAGAAAGAAAATGGGCACTTTTCACAAAAACCTTCTTTTTTTTTGCCTCAATCAACTGCTCCGTCTCAAAAATCCAACCTGTATTTGTTGCATTCTCAAATTGACTGCTATGGCCCAAAACTACCGTCTGTGAAGAAGATGAAGTAAAATTTAATCAATTTAATTCTGTTGAATAGACAAAACTGCAATGCAAGTGAATTTCTATTTAAATCAAAAGCAGCTTTCAAACGCTGCGTTTCGAACGCTCGTCTGTCTCTTGGGATTAGCATATCAAATCTTATAGATTGCCTATCTACAATGAGATTCACTTATACGATACCTTTCATCTCTGTCAGTGTCTGTCTCTGTCAGTGAAGCAATTTCTGTCAGTAGATCCTTAATTTGTTTACGGGTTAAAGTTTGCGGTACATACCGATCTATCAACGTAATTATAAGATATAAGATAGAAATAACTACATAGGCAACTAAGTACTTACCTATATGTTGTAGCCAGTCAATGGTTTTAAAATAGTACCTACCATTGAACGCTTATTTTATAATAATTATAATTATTTTAAATACTTAAGGCTTAAGGTATTCTGCGTCAGTACAGTTCGATTCAAACTTAATGGCGGCTCGGAAGTGTGCTACTCGCTGCGCAGTACCCCACCCCTCACCCCCGCTGCCCCATGAATTCGTTACTGCGCAGCAACTCGCCTCATGTTCCGAGCCGCCATTAAGTTTGAATTTACGTTCTGTGAAAAGCATAGGCAAGTATGCAATAATACAGTGAATTATTTTTAGTTTGAGCAGTTTCCATTACTACCGGTTTCTATAACAAAAAATAAATGTAATACTAACTGTGTAATAATAAGTAAGCGCTACAGCTGAGCGTGAGGTCCCTGGGTTCGATTCCCAGGTCGGGCAAGGTGTTATTAGGTTTTTCTGTTTTAGAGTCTGGATTTGTACCCGGTTGATGGCAATAGGCTCGCCTCCTATTACATGGAACTTAAAACATAACTGGCGAAATGTGGGTGTACCATTAGGTAAACCTCTGCCCAACCCTTCGGAGATTACAGGTGTGATGTTAAAATGGGTCGCATAATGATTTTTTTTTGTGCGTTGACTTGTAGCTTGTATTGTTTAGAGCTCCAAGGGACCGTCGACCTACGCATTTGATATTTATTTCAACTTGATACCTAGGTCATCCATCGTCCTTGTTTCACTTCGGGAAGCAATCCTGCTATCCTGCCTCTAGCATACATCCATAAAAACATGCTATAAACCTTTCAATTACATAACAAAATACAATAAACAATCAATCGAGATGTACAAAGTTAAATAATTCATTACCTGGCAATCACGATCGCGTAGCAATCGCTGCCATAGTCGGTAGCAGTTGTTTTATGCTAGTTGCTAGCAACTGCAATCTGCGACCATTTACAAGCACACTTTATGTTCCCGATTACAACGGAATTTAGTTTGTAGATTTGTAGGAAAATCTAAATTATTGGTCGGTTTCTCTAGGTACCGGTCCGTGCCTCGGAAAACACGCTAAGCCATGTCCCGACTGTCATTCGTAGATCTTTGCCGCTTGTTAGGTACCATAGAAATATAAGAAACTGCACCTTAATTGCGTTACACACGATCAATCACAATCTGTTTCATTTTGACAGTTCAATAACATTCATTGCGATAATGAAGTTGCTGAGCAGACAAATTTTTCGAAAATATGAAAGCAAGCAAGGTTAGCAATTTCAATCAAAATGATTCAGATTATGAGTGCTTGAGTGCGGGTTGTTACGGTTCGTCACAAGCCCAAAGTACCAAGGGGTATCGTTTTAACTACTGGGTGGTGCAAATCACATAGGCAGTCGCTCCACGTAAAATCCTGGTATACAGCTGCATCCGATTAGACTGGAAGCCGACCCCAACATATGTTGGGAAACGGCTAGCCAGATTGATTTATCCCGTTCCAGACCCAATAAAAATGTAAATTTTGCATCAAACTTATATAATATTTGACATAAAATTTGTAGAAGCTCGTTTAGATATATAAACATGCTTTTGATACAAATATGATAAATAGAATTTATGATGTAATTTTTTAAAATAATTTAAAGTGTTCGGTCAAAAATTGATAAGTAGGTACAAGTATATCGCGATTTTAATCCGATAATGTCCTATTGAAAATGTTGATCATGATGAGCAAAATGATCTCTTTCAGTTATACAAATTACATCTTTAAAATAACCTTTTGTACTTAGGTACATTTTGTCAACCTTCCACTAGTAATGATCAAGAACAATTACACGATTGAGAATAATTTAAACTACCTACCTTTATATATGGTGAGATCGCATCATGTTATTTTTTTGGATTAAAGAAAACCGGCCAAGAGCGAGTCGGGCTTGCACAATATTAGTGTTCTGCACTGTAGTTGGCTCCATAAATAATTGAGTAGGTACCTACTTTAGATTTCGTCACCGCTGACGTGGTTAAAAACATGTCATTGTATTCCATACAACCATCAATTTTTATTTTTATGCACTGAACAAGAACCGTACCTAAGCTACGTGAGTATTATTTTTTCCTTTTACTCAGGGAAATAATAATATGGATCTGTCGACATGTTTCCAAGTGCCTCACCCCGCTCTCCTTGGCTGAAGAGAACTGGTGAAAGCCTGTAGTGCTTGACACTAACGGTCGGCGGAAGGTATGGCGGAGTAAGGAGTTTCACGGACGCTTTTTCCGGGCCCTACATGGACCCGATATAGATTTACTAGCGTCCGTAGCCTGGCTGCGTTTTGTTGACCACTTCGGGGAAACCGAAGGTTTTGTCTGAGCAATTATGGACGAAGTTATAATTACGAACAATTACCGGACATTTATTGTGGTATGTCACCGACCGGGAGAATCAATCCGACAATTATTATCTCCGGTTATTCTCGTTTAGCTAATGAAGATTAGGTACTTGCACACAACTTTTGTAGCCAGGATTATCCACCAGCAACTTCTCTGAAATACAGCGTTGTGGAATCGGTGTCGTACAACAGCCACTACAGGTATGTGCCCGGCCCAGTTCTCGAAAATAGAAATATCACATTGTAATGGGATCGATCCATATAGTGGTGGTGGATCAAATAGAGCACCGCGCAACGATTATTGACATAACGGTCCCGCATGACGGGAACCTCGTGAAAGCCGAGAAAGATAAACAAATCAAGTATCTTGACTTGGCTCGCAAGGTTGGGATGTGGACACAGCTATCATTGTGCCGATAGTCGTGACAACCAATGACTTAATAGACAAGAGCCTCGACCAACACCTGAGGAGGCTCTCGTTGGGCAGCTGAATCAAGGGCCTGATTCAGAAGGCAGTACTCCTCGATACGGTTCACATCGTGAGGAGGTTCCTGTACGTCTCTGGATCCCTACCCACCGGTAGCTTGCATTGCTCTCAACCCCGGTAGAACGGGTAGAACACTATTTTAAATATTTTTAAATGTTTGTTATACCTCTTTTAATAAATATTTAAAAATGTATCTTATAAATTGTGTTAAGAAAATAAATAAACGAAATAATAATAAAAAAGTTTTATTCAGTTCAGAAAAAAAACACGGTAGTACAATATAAAAAAAACCGGCAAAGTGCGTGTGTCTTTGAGCGCGCCATATTTGGCAACACTGTCAATAATGTCAAATTCATTTTGGCGTTTATTTACTTTTGAGGTTATGAACAAACAACAATAAATATTTTTACCGGTACATAGTTTAATTTTATAATAATGTCTAGTAAACCTAATTCTAAGCGTACTATATACGTCGGCGGGTTAGCGGAGGAAGTGGACGAAAAGGTTTTAAACGCGGCGTTCGTTCCGTTCGGAGATTTAGTTGATGTTCAAATACCTTTGGACTATGAGACTGAAAAGCACAGGGGCTTTGCATTTATTGAGTTTGAGAATGCTGAAGATGCTGCAGCGGCTATTGACAATATGGTGAGTAGTTTTGAATTTGTTCTTTACAATGATAATAAAATTATCGAAAACTTTTAACAAATGTTTGAGCATTGTGATACCTATTGTTTTTCGTTGATTGAATGCTTAGATTTTGCAATATTTGCACTGTTAGCAATATTAATACCATAAAAAGTGTCTTTAAAGTCTTTAGTTATTTCAGTTAATATCAAAATTAAGATTTCGAACTTAAAAATCATAACCTATTTTGTACTCTAAACTTTATAGAATGACTCTGAACTCTTTGGTCGCACGATAAGAGTGAACATAGCCGCTCCTCAGCGAATCAAAGAAGGTTCCACTCGGCCGGTGTGGTCCGAGGATACCTGGTTGCAGAAACATGCTGGAGAAACATTGCCGGTTGTTAAAGATAAAGATGTTACTATGAAGGATGACGGTACCAAGGAAAATACAGAGAGTAGTAGTGTAAGTATAATTTTTTAAATCTTATAGTATATCATAATTCTTTTAATTAAAAGTGCATAAACTGTGTTTGTTACTGGGGAATCCCCTCCCATTTTCACTACTTCATTGACACGTAACAATATGTAAAAAAGTTTGATACTAGTAATACCTTGAATTTAGAAATTTTAGAACTTTTACAACCCATTGCTATGTTATGAGTGGTGTATGAAACCGTGTTCCCCTACAAGTTGTATGTCAGTAAAAATAAACGTGTATTCCCGTTGTCCCCGTAGATCATGTCCCCGTTAAAGGGGACAAAGGGAATTTAATAAAATAATTAAAATTATGTCCCGCTGTCCCCGTACACTGTCCCCGTTAATTTATTGTAATAATATACTTTTCAAATTATGCCCGTTGTCCCCGTTGCGTAAATTATAAGTGAGAGTGCCTTAATAGAGAGAACATTATCACGCATATTCCTAATTGGAATCCATCATCTTTTACTTGCTATTTCGAGGAAGCAACTATGCCTGCAATAAAATAAAATAAACCAGATGTAGATTTTCATGGTTGTTACTATCATTTCAATAAATCTGAATGGAAAAAGGGTTGTGAATTAGGCCTTACTTTAAATAAATAAATAAATTTAGAAAATACATGTTGGCACAACGGCTTCTCCCGGAATTTTTAAATGTATGATGCAGTTTTAGTAAACGGCACCGTACAAACAACTTTGCAGAAAGGTGGCACTATAAATTAAATAACGCAGTTGAAAAAAAACCCACCATATTTAAATCAAGACGCCAATTTATTCGGCGTTAAAACCAAGAAATCACCAAGACCCCGCACGCATAATTCAATCGGGATAGACGAATTTATAAAAGAGTGCCAAATGCAACTTATGAAATCGGAAATAACTACCAGGACATTTTCTTGAAAAACTCCGCTAGTATTTTTCGTAGATTTATATTTACATAATATACGTTGCTTATTGCCAATTCTGTAATCTTAATAGATAATTTATGCTATTATTAATAAGTACAACAAGATCAGCATCAACATAAACAGCAAGACAAACAACAAACATCAACATTCAAGTTCAGTTGGTAGTAAATTTAATTTTAAATGGTTTTTTAAATTATGTTTAAACTTAATAGATAATTTTGATATTTTTAAGAAGTATGGGTAATATTCAAGTTCTGTTTTGTAGCAAATTTTTGTTTATTTAATGATGTTTAAATTTTAAGTTCAATCCAATTTTTGTTTTTTTTATTATCTATAATATATAATATTGTACTGCATGCTATATAAAAATATTAATGTGATATTTTTCCAAATTGTAACTTTTTAGGTAATGTTACTCTTAGTTAAATACTATTTTTGTTTTGATCACCTAAATTGTTTTTTATACCATGTTGATTCTGTGATATATTTGTTTTTATTTTATTTTTTTATTAGTTTCACCAACAATTGATTACACTGATACAAAGACATAATACATTTCTTAAAGTAAAATAACAGTGCATCAGTTACTTAAAGGTAAACACCACATGCATTAAACAATGAAGCAGAGAAATAAGCTAACTTACTTAGTAATAAGCGCTATTAGAATTGAAAATTTGGTCACATCATTCAAAAGTGATATTTCAATAAAATTAACATTTATGAAATTCTGATTCAAAATTATAAAATTGGTAAAGGTTTTGACATTCTTTGATATTATGACATTGGTAAAAACTGATAAGAAAAAAAACTGATATAATAGTTAAATAGATAAATTATTGTGATATTTTTTTGTAAGCATTCATATGCAACATAGTTTTGTGTGTAAACAACGTAACGTTGTTTCGATATTTTAAATTAAAATCTATACAAAACATTTTCATTTTAGTTTTAGGCTTGTCGCGCTAAATTGTGTAGGTTTAAAAAAGAAAAAATAAATAAAGTGGACAACGATACGTGAAATCTTAACTGTCCGTTGTCCCCGTTGCTCGTAAGTACGTAAGGGGGACAACGGTAAGGAAATTTTATGACGTCCCGTTGTCCCCGTGACGGGGACAAAATAACGGGGACAACGGGAATACACGAAAATAAATACCATTTATAGTTGTTTTTTTTTTGTGAAATAGCGTGTACATCTATTAGGCCTAAAATATGTGACATACTGAATCAAACAACTACTCAATGATAAAATGTGAAAATTATGGCTCAAAAAGTTCACATTTCATACAAACTGCTGTAATCGCAAACAAACTGCTGCAGCAATTGGAGAGCCGAAGCTCTCGGCTACAGTTTTCAGGATGCTGTTATGACTGCCCCTCACTCTCCTCAGTAGCGACGCAGTTTTTTTGCGTATAATTGCATAAAAGCCGCAGTTGCATTGTTAATGTCCACCTCAGTAAATGATAAAAAATATATAATAAAGAAAAAGAAATATAAATATAGAAACCTATTTGCTATGGAAAGAGTTATGAAGGAGAAAAATAAGTGCCAATTTGTATCCCAGCTAAAACATTAGAAATTGGTGAAAGGCGCGTATTTTGGGCTGTCAATTGTGATTCTAAATGTGCTGATTTAAATAAAATAATTATAATTGTTGATTTTGTTATTTTTCAGATACCCGTCAAGCCAGCAGAGAAGCGTAACCCTCAAGTTTACTTCGATGTTAGCGTTGGCAAGCAATCATTGGGCCGAGTGATAATGATGCTGAGGGCAGACATTGTACCGAAGACTGCGGAGAACTTCAGGGCTCTGTGTACCCATGAGAAAGGGTTTGGATACCAGGAGAGCAGTTTTCACAGGATCATACCTGATTTTGTATCCTTTAAAATGACTTTTTATGAGAATTGAAAGATGGATTGCTTATCCTAATGTTCAGTTCTGTATGTTTTTAATCAGTTTACTTATCTCTAAAGTTGACAACATATATGTGCAGCCCATTAGTGCTGTAGTACTGTCCGCTAACAGATTTTCTAAAAAAGTTTTTGTTGAAAGTAGGAAACTTAAAAGCCAAGGGTTGGTAGTTTCTATTTAAAAACTTTGTAACCAAAACCTTTTTATACTTACGTATATATATATTTTTTTAATGTAATAAATTTTTCTCCTTAACACGAGCTTCCACCTAGATGTGTCAAGGCGGTGACTTCACAAACCACAACGGGACGGGTGGCAAGTCGATATATGGACGCAAGTTTGAAGACGAAAACTTTACGTTAAGACACACAGGGCCCGGTATACTGAGTATGGCGAACTCTGGGCCCAACAGTAATGGATCGCAATTCTTCTTGTGTACTGCGAAGTATGTATTTTAGATCATTAAGTTTTATTCAGAGTATTATTTTTGCAAAAATAAACCAACGAACAAAAAAGTTTGTTGACGACAGCGCCATCTGTTAGTTAGAGTAGGAACTACTTACCGAGAGCGTTGCTGCTCCATCTATCGGAATATTTTTGTTTGTCACATAATGGTACGCACGTGAGCTCTTTATCGAAAGGACCACAGGACCACACTAATTAAGACTGCCGCCAGTTCCTATTTTTTATCCTGTAGGCTAGTGAAGCTCATCGGTTTTTTATACAAAACATAGGCAAATTGCTGTGCTGACCTGTTCTGTCATGAAGCGATTATGATGTGATTATTTAATAACAGCCCGGCGACAGTCTGACTGTCTGAGTCTGGATTTGTACCCTATTGATAGCCATTGGCTCGCCTCTTATTACATGGGGTACCTATTAAAAATTGGACAAAATCCGATTGAGCAATAGGTACCTACCCATCCCTCTGCCTACCCGTTCGAGTAGTGTCTTTAAATATATTACAAGTAATTATTACCTTTCAGAACAGACTGGCTGGACGGCAAGCACGTGGTGTTCGGACACGTGATATCAGGGCTGGATGTCGTAAAGAAAATGGAGAAATATGGCAGCAAGGGAGGCGCCGTGTCCAGCAAAGTCACTATCAGCAACTGTGGAGAATTACAATGATAATAACTAATGGGCTTGTGTTTCATTTAAATATTCACGGGTTTATTTATAAACGTTGCTTAAAGTTTAGTGACGTTCAAACGTCAAAAATGTATGGTTAAACAGTCGCTAATCATTACTTAACTTTAAGCATTGTTTATAAATAAACCCCCTAATGACAGGCAATAAGCTGTCATCCCTATAACCTAAAAATGAAGTATTTATACCTAAGAGGAACCAGCTCTCCCCACTCACTATAATGAAGAAATGCCCGTATAAGATAAACATTATACATAGAATGTTTTCAAGTAATTTAAACCTTTAGAAGTCTGAATTTCTAAATTAAATATATAAAAAAATGTCAATGTATTTATAACAGTAACCAGAAAAAGGGAAAAATAATTTAAAAATCACAATACATATTTTATATCACTGCAGACCCACCGTACCCCTGGCCGTACCCCTGGTGGTACGGTGGGTGTTTTAAAGTTAAACGATACCACTGTATGAAGTGATCGTAATGCTGTGCTGATGTAGATACTAAACGGACAGGAAATTATACAGAAACAGTTATCTACTCATTCATTAGTTAGGTAGGGTACATAATGCATATTAAGTACTGCGCAAATCGAACTCTTTAGTTAAACCGTACAAAAAAAATCCAGCGTTCATGACAGTTGACAATTACATTCAACCTGTGCATTCAACTCAAAGAAACATAAAGAATTTATTGTAAAAATAAAAATTAAGTTAGTTGTATTGAATTATTGTTGAAAATACTAGGCAAGTACCTACCTATAATGGACGATACTGAAATAGATTTCGTCCAAATAAATGGTGGAACCCTTCTTTGTGGCAAATACCGTTATCATCGCCACAAAACATATACAAACGGTTCCATGCTATGGCGGTGTTCATCCTACAGTAAAACTAAATGTTGTGGCACTGTAACGATTGGAAAGGTAGTTTTTGATATATATTTTTTTATTTGGTTTCTTTGTCATTTTGTTTAAATACTTAATTAATCAAATTTAGTTTTTTTTAGGATAATAAATTTATTAAAAATAAAGATCATAGCTGCGAAGTAGATCCATCGAGTAATGAATTATTGAAGGAAAAGTGTAAATTGCGAGAAATAGTGGTTTCATCTGATGAACCTATTGAACAATTATATGACAAGAAAAAGAGCGATTTTAAAGACATGGGGATGAATTTTGCAATTGGGAAAAAATATCCTCGGTATGAAGGCGTGAAGCACTTCCTTCAGAACGCTAGGAACAAATCTGCACAAGTGTCTAAAAGTGTATCCCATGATTTGAGTGAAATAGAAGTTCCAGTTCAATATCATAATTTCGTTTTGGCAGATTATTACTGTGACGAGTCAGACAAGCAAAACCGTATTATAGTTTTTTGCTCGAAAGAATCGCGACAAGTAATTCCAAATATTGTGGAATATTTTCTTGACGGTACTTTTTATAGTTGCCCAAAACCATTTTCACAATTATATAATATTCATGGTGACAAGGGAAGTGGTGTGGAAAATACTAAAGCGAAGCCCTTAATATTCGCACTTATGTCGGACCGAAAAGAAAAAAGTTACATTATTTTGTTTAACATGATAAAGTCTCAAATACCCGAATGGAACCCACGTAAAGTTCACACAGACTACGAAAGAGCAGCGATGAACGCCATTTTGAAAGTATTCCCAAACATCACATTGCGAGGGTGCTATTACCATTGGACTCGCAACATATGGAAGAAAGGGAAGTCTTTTGGATGTACAAAAAATCAACCAGGACGAAGAATAGTTGCCCTGGCAAGTGCCTTGCCACTTCTTCCTGACTGCGAGATTCAACATGGCTTTGATTATGTGAAATCGGAATCCTCTGGAATAGTACAAATGGAAAAATTTATACAGTACTTAGAACAATATTGGTTTAAGACGCATTCATGTAATGTAATAAGCGTATTTGGTGAACGCCATAGAACCACCAACATATTAGAGACGTTTCACTCCAAAATTAATAAACGTGTCAACAAGAATACGGTTACATTGATGCGATTACTCAAAGTATTGGAGCATATCCATACATTGGAGATGATTCCAAAAAAAAGAAGAAAGGGCCAAATCATCAATGATGACTTCATTACTGACGTACAGTTACAATTTATAAATAAGGAAATTTCAATTGGTCACGCATTAGAACAATTGCGCAGATAACTTATTATTATTAGATACATTTCATTTTTTATTTTATTTTATTTTATTTTTAGATTGTAGATATTGTATTTAAGATTTGTTCAATAAAAATGAATGAATAAAATCTATACTTATAATAAATCTGTAGAAGTGAAAATTCTGTAGGTACATTGAAAATATCAAAAAAATAAATGGCAGGGGGTGTTACTAGACCGACACCGAACCCAAAAGTGTGATTAAATTTTTTTTTGTCTGTCTGTCTGTCTGTCTGTCTGTCTGTCTGTCTGTTTGTTCAATTATCACGCAAAAACTACCGGTTCGATTACGATGAAACTTGGTATAATTATTCTTTAATATCCTGGGCACCACACTGGGTACTTTTTATCCCGGAAAAGTATCCTATCCTACGGTTGGGGGGTGTCAAAGTTTGTATGGAAGAATTTTAACGCGCTGTCCGATTAACTCGAAACTCAATATTTATGCTTAAACCCAAAAATTAAGAATAACGTGTATCAGGATTTTTCGAAATTCAACCCCTAAGGGGGTAAAATAAGGGATGAAAGTTTGTATGAAAAATCTTATTCCTTGAGGTAATAAACACGAAACTTCGCACGAATAGTTATCTAAATAAATTATACAGTTTGTACTTTTTGTTGTTTCTAAATAAATTACCCCCTTTTTTTTTTTTTTTTTTTTTTTTTTTTTTTGGGTGGGAAATCATCCAATGACTTCTCCCGCTCTGGGCGGAGCGGGAGGGCGTCAGACTTTTACTGACTAAAACCCACCCGTGTTCCTGCCCTTGCCATGCCAGGGGCCACGGTTTCCCCTTAGGACTACCCGCAACCCCGGCGGGCAACGGTCCTAGCGGACCCCGTCAGTTTTGCTGACATCTCTTTGAGGCGCGCGTGGAACACGACGCGCCGTCGACCCGGGCCTGGTCCTTATCGGGGGCGAGCTACCCATTGCTCACCGCCCGCAAGCCCGCGCCTACGGTGGCCGGGAATCCTCCAAGGAGTCCCGACGCCCAGGGCGTCTCCTACGGTGGCTAGGCGCGTGAGGGCGCGAACTTTGCCTCTCCCTCACTCGCTCCGCCTCCTCCTTCGTCTAAATTACCCCCTAAAGGGGGATTGGGGGGTGTCAGTGTTTGTAAGGAAGAATTTTAACGCGCTGTCCGATTAACTCGAAACTCAATATTTATACTTAAAACCCATGGGGATGTATGGGGTAATTTCCGACACTCACGCGGGCGAAGCCGCGGGCAGCAGCTAGTTATTAAATAAAATTATTGTTGTCAGAAGTGGTTGTAACACTAGTGATACAACACTATTACCTGGTGGTATCTTTTAACTTTAAAACACCCACCGTACCACCAGGGGTACGGCCAGGGGTACGGTGGGTCTGCAGTGATTTTATATACAGGGTGGTCGGAACATTGACGTCCAAAAATAAAATTTAGTTCTCTCGTATCGTGGGGTATCCGAATCACATATAAAATCGGTTCAGCCGTTTGGGAGCTACGAGGGAACGGACAGATACACAGATACACACGTTAAACTTATAACCCCTCTTTTTCCGTCGGGGGTTAAAAAGGTTACATTAACACAGTACCATCATGACTAATTAAAAGACTCTTGAGCACATCTTCTATATACTTCGGACGATGGTAGCGGATGCTGCTGGTGCAAAACATACCGCTAGTAGCATTCAACTCATTACATTACACCCATACTCGTAACCCACTGGAGCGCACAAATATAGGTAGGGTTAGGTTCGATTGAAGGCGATTAGCGACAAAATAGTGAATCCTCATGAGCGATTTGATGGGAAAAGGCTGATATCGTACACATGATTTAAAATCAAAAGTCATTTATTGAAACTAGGCTGAGAATCAGCACTTTTCGAACGTCATAATTACATAACAGTCCCCCAAAACGCCCGCCTTTCACCACTTCCTAGTGCTTTAACTGGGAGGAAGAAGTGGCGCAACAAACTCCCCAGCAGCACAGCTATCTGTTAAGTTGGAACAACTTGATTCTATACAATAGTGCTTATTCAAAATAATTTACATGAAGCAATACAAAACATTAAATTAAATTATTTGCCATTCTCAGCTAGCACACGCCATTATACCAACAAAAAACAACGAAATCTATACTCAATTGAAAGTATTAGGTAGGTATATCGCGTCGCTGGCTCATCGTTTCGCTATCTTTTGGAAGTACCTATACACTTTTCTTATAAAAATAAAGTAGGAACGACCATGGCCTTGAACCTGCCGCAATTTATTGAGAATCTGATTCACAATTTCGATTCGACGAGAAGGGCGATGAAAATAATTCCTGGCGTGTGCCACAATACGACGGTCGTCCTATTGTGGCACACGCCAGGAATTATTTTCAACGAATAGGTACCACCCTTAGCGGGTTGCTTTGATCGACAGGAGCTATTATCGTCATAAATATTAGTGCTTTGACACGACACAAGGAGAATTGTATCGATAGAAACATAAGTAAAGGCGACTTGTCAATCTTCCGCTTACAGTCGGACCTCGTTTAACTTAACCCCGCGTGTACTCCGTGACTTGATTATTTATCTGTGTTATTTCCAGTAGAACGCATGATGTCGTCGCAGACTGAAAACAAAGCGGGCTTAACGTCGCGTTTGTTTTGAAATATTTTTGATATTATATTAGGTGGAGGTGTAGGAGGTACGGTATATTTAGAATATTTGTATGTTGTTACTTGGTATTGTCACTGAACCTAGTTTTTTAGGAGGAACGGAATGTGGTGCTAAAAAAAACGTAATTAAATTGGTGTTATAGGACACCTTCATGGAAAGTCACGTCCAAGTGTAAGAGATGAGATTTCTTCATAACATCACGCCTCGTTTTTCAAAGGGTTGCGGCAGGGGTGTATGTTGGGAATAGTGCACCTACAATTCACCAGTTAAGTGCCAGCTACAGACACTGGAAGTAAATACTAGTCCAATTAGGCGCCAATAGATAGAAAATAAAATTCTAGTTGGCGCCACCGAAAATTTAAAAATTCTTCGTCATGGGTGTCATTTTCGGGGATTTCGAGGGCACTGGTAACGATAATGGGGTCAAATACCAAATTCAAGAGGGCGCCACCGAAAATTTGTGGGTGTCGTTTTCGTGGTTTTCGAGGGCGCTGATATCGAAAATCAGGTCAAAATTTAACCCCATTTTCATTATCAGCTACCGTACCTACCTATTTACCTATTCTTTTAATCTTTCAAGTTTGACCCATCAAATCTTCCTAGTTTTTTCCCAACTACATGTTGGGGTCGGCTTCCAGTCTGACCGAATGCAGCTGAATGCCAGAATTTTACATGGAACGACTGTATGTATGTAGTATCTGACCTCCACCTCACAACACAGTAACTGGGTAATACGATACCCCTTGGTAATACTGGTTGTCAGACTTTCAGGCTTCTGACGACCCGTAATGACTGTCAAAGATTCACGAATGGCAGCCGGGACCAACGGCTTAACGTGCTTTCCGCCTCGGAAAGCACGTTAAGCCGTTGGAAATTCCGAGGCACAGGGCGGTTCGATATGTATGTAGATGGTCACCCATCCACGGACCAATCCTGGCAAGCGTAGCTTAACCTGATGGATCAACCCGTGCGGCTGTTATTACTTAGCCATGAGCTCCTCTTTCAATGTTGACCAATTGACCAGTAATTGGCTTCGAAGTCAGACAGATGAGTCACTTCATGTAAAATACTGATACAATATCAATACCTGCTTATATTATTGTCTACTCCACCCATGAAGGCACAAATGATCAAGGTTATTTCAAAGTAAACACAATAATTCCAGAACCGCAACCCGTAGAAATATGTCACTATGAATTGTTTATCCAAATCACTAAAGCTCGCGACACTTCGCTTGACATTGAGGCATTTTCTATGTTATCTATGAAAATACTTTTCCCGCGCTGTGTCTGACATGTGACAGGTATCATGTTTGTTTGTGTTAGCGTTTAAACATTCAAACTGTGGGGCTGTATGGTAAACAGTTTATGGTGGGTTTGTAGATCTTTGGCGGCGATTGTAGTTGAAAGTTTGTTCTCCGGTTGGCTGTTTTGGATTGGTAAGTGTGAGATTTACTTATTTGTAGATTTGGCGTAAAGCTCAAGCGCAGGTGCGCGCTAGTGCGAGGTAACAAGTTCGAACCCCACGCAAATCACAAATGAGAGAGTTAGAATGAAATAAATCAAATGATTCTCGTTCTTGGATGCAGTATTAAGTCAAGAACTGGCAATAATGTTATCAAAATGTTGATTTTTAATATAAAACTTACTTTCAGATCATCCTACAACAACAATGCGCTCCAAACTATTTCTGAAGACATTCCACATGGAGAACAAACACCATCTAAGTAAGAGGGAGATGTGTGGACTCCACGGGACAATTCGAGGGACTCTGTTTTGCAGCCGAGTGATGGGACTACTGCCTCTGACTGGGTTGACTAGTCCCACGAGCCATAAGTTGAGGTAAGAATGTAATTGAGGTCTTAAGGATTTCTATAATATATTGTTCCTTGCTAGAATAATATTCTCCCTGTTTAGACGTTTAAAAAAATGTGAATCGAAACCGATTTGTAAGCAACTGCTCAGAATTCTGTTACGAAACACAGCATTCAACATACATTGTAACAACAAATCAATTTTCACGCTTCCCCCTTAAGACCTAGGTCAAATATTTTTAGATACTTGGATAGCTCATGACCTAAAGAGGCGCCGCGGGTCTGTTACAACAAAAACAATTATTTAACTAACGAACATACAGAAAAACACGTCAAACATTTCTTATGTAATATAATCGCGGAACACAAAATACCAATCACTAAAGCGGATATAATATATGAATACGCTCCATTTAGTATTTTTCAAGACTCAGGACTTGAGGAAATAATGTAGGTTTTTTGAAACAAAATACACTAATCATTTTCATAAATTCATAAAGCAATAACTGTATGGGTGAGCACGCGATTCGACTTCTATATCTTTCGAAGATGACAAATAGTTAACTTTGGTTATCAATTTAAAAAAAATTACGATGAACGAATAGCCCAAACACCTGAATAGTTTGAAAGTTGAAATTATATTGTTTTTGCGTAGGTACCTAATATTATTTCGTTATTGTGATTGGATCTGTCTTACAAAACTTTAGTAAAATTGAAGAAAAAAAACAATTATCAAAAATATAATAGTTAGGTATTGCATTTGTTCCGCAATCGCCTCACAAAAATCGAAAAAGGGAAACAGGAATATCAAATGTGGGGCAACCCACATTGGATATTCCTGTTTCGCCGCAAACCTAATTTGTTCCACTTATTTAATGTGTTAGTTCTGTTTCTTCTTAATTTTTCTTTTTTTAAATATTTTTATTCTTTTTATTCTTGTTCCATATTCGCCTCAGTTTTTTTTGTGTGGAAATTAAGATTAATGAAAGGCTCTGGGATTATTATTGGACTATTATTGGGAGAAGCTTTCAGTAACCCATATATTTTTATATATCTACCAGGTATGTAACTACCAGGTATATACAGTATCATGACACGCACAGCATCTAATAAACATTAAGCCATTACAGCCTCCCACGAAGAAGTTTCACAATCTCGCGAATTTACTATATTAAGTTAACATAACCTTCACTACGACAACCGTCTGCACCTGAGAGACTTCTAATTAAAGCCTTATGAGTAATTAAATAAATTAGGAATGAAGGAGGTAGATGGGGTATGTGGTGGTACATGGTAATCTCGTTAGGTTGACGCAAATCAGGATCGAAGTGCTAGGTGGGTTTTGTGGGTGTCAAGACTAAAATATAACGTTGAAAGGTCTAGGTAACGAAGGGATTTTAAATCGTAGTCAGTAAATCTTCAAGGCTGTTTGTCTATAAATATAAATTATTCTTTAATTATTTGCTCTGTATTCGGACACTAGATAATATTGAGGCTTATACGAATTATTATAGAATATGATGTTCTATTGGGATTTACGTAATACCGTCCTATTTCAGTAATTAGTCAGGTAATAAGATTAGCTCTTACGTCAATACTGTTTATCTATCTTTAATCGGATTAAAGCTTGGATTTTATTAATGGAGAATATCTCATCTGGTCTATATATTTCGTACGTCTTCACGTTAAAAGTACCTCATTGAACTTGGCAGAAGCAGTTGGTAGTGAAGTAAAAATGGTTTATACTGAATACTTCGTAGGTATTTTTTTAAATTTCCTTACTTATATATCCACAATCTCAATTGCAATTCACCTAACTCCCAACATACTTTCTCCTCCAAAAGATTTACCAACGCACACCTAAAAAAAATGAGGGCAAACCTCCGTACAAAATACGCCATCTACAATATAAGTAATGTTTACCGTTACAATAGCTATTACGTTCCCAGATTCACGCTCCGCTCTCCGTACACGATCTTCTACGCGATCAGTCTCTTCGGTCAGGTATTGATGTTCATCATGACTTTTTGCTGGCTTATCATGAATGGGATCTCTTTGGCTAACATCAGTAAGTTATTGGTGTTATTCTTTTGTTTTTCATTTGAATTTGGAAGGTTTGGTTATTGGTATTTGAAGGTGATATAGAGATCGTTGTAGAAAGATATTGTGTGAATATATTTCGTAAAAAAACAAAAGAGTTAATATTTTAGCCTTTAGATGTCAACGTGTTTTAGGACAGATTCGACCAAACAAGAATAAATTTCATCCGCGGAATAAGATTTACTCCGACAGTTTTCGTATGAAGAAACTGTCAAAAATTCAAAATTTATTCGGAAGAGAAGGCTTATTCCGTGGATAAAATTTATTCCTGTTTGTCAATGTCAATGTTTGGGAATCTTCCCTAAATCTTCTATTATCTTAACGTTGTTTACCTAAACCTTGCATGAAATCGTGTCTAGGTATAAGTCTACTTATGAAGTTTTCACTGCTTAACTACCAACTATTTTTTTTTTGCAAGGTAAATAGTGTGTTTTCATAACGGAAAATGAAAAGCTTTTTATAGCAGACAGATTTAGCCAAATAAGTAGTTAATACTACTTAATTCTATTTATCCTCGACTGTCTCGTTGGTGTAGTGGTTGCAAACGCTACGGCTGAGCATGAAGTCCTGGGTTCGATTCCCGGGTCGGGCAAAGCGTTATTGGATTTTTCCATCTGGAAATTCTCAGTAGCAGCCTGAGTTTTTGACAGTTTTTTTATGGGAAATCTGTCAAAAACTCACCATTAAGAGACCATTGTAACGTTTATAAATTAGTAGACTTAGGCCCCTGGAATCTGGACATGTGCCCGGTTGATGGCAATAGGCTCGCCCCCTATTACATAGGACTTAAACATAATTGGCGAAATGTGGGCGTACTATAGGTACACCTCTGCCTAACCCTTCGGGGAATACAGGCGTAATGTTATGTTGTATTTATCCATTTCCTGATTTTAATAATTGTCTTTAATTTTCAGCGAATTCTATATTTTACACGTCTAGCCTTATATCATTTCTGATATTGATGCACATTGGCCGTTCCTGGCCCACTCTGGTAGCGAAGGTCGAGGCTATTGAGTGTAAATTACCTCCTTTTACCAGGAACGTCGGAGCTATGAGCAATGTTACTACTATCTTTATTTTAACTGCAGCTATAGGTATGTATTTGTACAGTAGACCGCGCGTCAGTGGTAACGAAACCAGTGTAAGCTGCTTCTTTATTCTGTTGAAACTTCCTACTGCACCAGGCCAGCTCAAAGGGTTACCACAGACGTGCGGTCGACTGTACTATTATAAGTT
Organism: Eupsilia transversa; assembly: GCA_914767815.1. Taxonomy (NCBI): domain Eukaryota; kingdom Metazoa; phylum Arthropoda; class Insecta; order Lepidoptera; family Noctuidae; genus Eupsilia; species Eupsilia transversa. The sequence goes on from OU611876.1 coordinate 12,542,545, forward strand.
AGCCTAGCCTTTTCCCAATCATGTTGGGGTCGGCTTCCAGTCAAACCGGATGCAGTTGAATACCAGTATTTTACATGGAGCGACTGCCTATCTGACCTCCACAACCCAGTAACTGGGTAATACGATACGCCTTGGTAAGACTGGTTGTCAGACTTTCGGGCTTCGACTTTCAAAGGTCCACGAATGACAGCCGGGCTTAACGTGCTTTATTTATTTAAACTTTCGCACGAAGGAGTCTCGATATGTAAAGATGGTCACCCATCCCCGGACCAACTCCGGCAAGCGAAGCTTAACCCGATGGATCCATCCGTGCGGCTGTTTACTTAGCTACGAGATTCGCAACTGTACTAAAGGGAAAAAAAAATCCTGCGTAAATATAAAAGAAATTCTATTTAGTTGGTCAGTCAAAAATATTAGACACGTATTTGCTTACATGCTTTAAAAAATTAATAAAAAATAACTTAGATGAAACGCATTAAAGTTGGGGAGTGGGGGCTCGCTACGTCACAAGTAAGTATAAAATCTACATATTATTCATGACGTTATGCCACATTTTAACTCAATGTATCGTCGTAATGTTATGATTAAGTAAAAAAAGAAAAAAATACGTGTCGAATATTTTTTAATAAACCACCAGACGGAAAAAAAAAAATAGTAAGTCATCATCCCTATTTCTGTTACATTACGGGTGATTTTCATCTGTCTCAGCCATTTACTTAGTTTGATCCATGTATATGGAAACCACACCTGTGTCCCTCGCGACATAGTGAGTGTATCATAATAATGAGTTTCGGTCGTCACCTTTGTGTGAAGACAAAAAAAGGTATTCTCTATAAGTAATTAACAACAGTTTTTGTTAAGTATGACTTGGCTCTTGGATTCGGTTCTAATAATTAATGTGTCGCGGTAAATATTTCCAGCGACTCACTCATTAGGTATCTGCGAATTTATTCTGAGCTCAAGTCGAGTCTAGGGATTACATAAAAATAATACGGGTTTGACGTTAGAAAAGTGCTGATATAGTTTGAATAAATGACTTTTGATTTGTTTAGATAAGGATTATAAAAGAGCACATTAAAATAACGACGAAAGGAGACGCCACCAACTGTAATTATGTACTACGTGTAATAGTGAAATAAAACATTTTTGATTTTTGATTTGATTTTTGATAAAGATGACGACGATATCAAGCAAAAGGAAAACTCGTGTCGAGTGTGTAGCTCGAAAGCTACGCGGTGCTACGGCGTAGCTCGGCGACTGTGCTACGAAGCTACGACCGCGTAGTCGATACGTTTGCTCTCGAAACGTTCCTGAGGCCGTATTATGACGTATTAATGTCACCATTTTTCCAGTGTGATAGAGAGACGTAGCTATACAAGGCCGATAGCACCATCCTTTTTTCGCAGTGGAACAATGATGGCATTAATACTTCATAATAAGGCCCCAGTAATAGTTTAATCAAACCTATTATTAATTTTATCATGGTTAAAGTAGGTAATTCTATAGTTTGTTTCTTTCCAGTGGAACATCTCTTATCAGTGTTCTACGGATTAAAAGTGGCATGCGCTTGCGATATCAACAATGTTGCAGAGAACTACTTTCACTTCAACATGCCGTGGATCTTCGACAACACACCTTATACTGTATGGAAAGCAGTTCTTAGTGAGGTAAATTCAGATTTAAAAACTTAATGATAATGATAGGTAGGTACGGAGGCACGTGCCAACGTGTTTTGAGCCACGTCAGTTTTAGTTTGTTTTTAGTGTTTCAAGTTTACTAACATAGTTTTTAAGTCATCTTTACTAATACTATATGGATTTTGTGTACTTGTATGTGTAGTCCGAAATAAAGAATATATTATATATATATATTTTAAAAAACATTTTTCACACGCACAACACCTTTTGGGAAGACGGTTAAAAAAGAGGAGCAGATATATGTCATATTTTACGGAAGGTCAAGTTATAATTCGCTGGTGTCGTTTTGGTATGGCTACCCGAGTTAGGTCGAAAAAATAGGCCGCGGTCCGGTTGCAATGGTGTCAAAGGAACCCGAGCTTGCTTGGGTCACCGGTGTGACCACTAGGAAGTGGTGAAGGGTGGGCGTTTTGGGGGACTGTCTTATGTAATTTTGACGTTCGAAAAGTGCTGCAAAAAAGAATGTTTATTAAAATGTGTATCAAAATATTATAATAGAAAACCAAAATGGTACAGCAATATATCATATTTACTCTGCCAGTAGCTTATCATTTATATTAATTAGGCTGAGAATCAGCACTTCTTGAACCGCAAAAGATAGCCCTCGAGTAGAGGTACACCCACATTTCGACAATTATGTTTAAGTCCCATGTAATAAGGGGCGAGCCGATTGCCGTCAACCGGACACAAATTCAGACTCCGGGCTTTTATTGAGAAATCCCTAATGGAAAAACCGAATAACACTTTGCCCGACTTGGGAATCGAACCCTTATGCTCAACAGTAGCGCTTGCGACCAAGAGACCAATGAGGCAAACAAGATAAGATATATTTATTTGCTCAAACATGTGTACACATTCAAAAATACAAAACATACGTATGCGGGATAACATAAAAAAATATAGGTTCGGACATGTTTGCCACATATTTATGGTGTGCAAATATTAATAATAAGGTTTGTTAATAATATTATGTAGTCAATTTAATATCATTAGTTTACCGTGAATTTAGCAAACATGGAATAAATTATAAATGTTAACAGTCAATAAAAACAATTCATACATTCCTTAATATTATAGTAGGTATGCTTTGTCGGTTAGAAATGACTTTAGTTGTTTCTTCAAATGTATATTATTAAGCTCCCTCGAACGTTTCGGTAACTTATTATAAGTAATGCAAAAAATACTTTTGGGAAAAAGTGCTACTACTATGCAGACAGAGCTGACTTTGATCACGCCTGTTTCTGATGATTAAGTGCACCTTCGGCCAAAAAAGCCTTTAAAAATAAACCGAAGCATAATAATTTCATATTGTTGCAGCTTTTCAACATACAATCGACGTTTATATGGAGTCTCAACGATCTACTTATTATGGTTATTAGTATTTATCTCACGGAACATTTTCTTATACACAATGAACTATTGAAGAAAGCTGCGGAACAGGTACCGTATTATGTCAGAATTATTATAAGAGGGTAGTTTTATACTGGGTTTAAAATAACTTGTAGGACAAAAACCCTGGACCCTGGATACTGTTTGTGTATGGTAGGATAATCGTGAAATAATCATTTAAAACAAATTAAAAAACCGAAACCCTTCAAAAATATATATTATTTTAACCCCATAATAAATTAAATAAAAATAAAAGTTTAAAAAATTATAACCTATAAAAAAAGCCAACTGACAGAGACATTTGATACCCAAACGGCATATTTTTTTTTTTTAATCACATTTTGTGATTATATTTCATTAATTTAATGTGACGTCACATAGCCTAAACCAGCGGACGATGAAAACGCTTCCAATGATACTTCATTTGTCAAGTTAATGAGAAGTTAAGAAGTTATGAGGGAACAGATGAACATACATACATAATAATAAGCTCCATCTGGCATACAATTATGGCAATATCATTTAATAATATTTAAAAATAAGTTTAAATAAGTTTAAAACGTATCTCAGCAATATTGGTTTCTATAAAATAAAATTACTATTCCCTCCAATTTTGTTTTTGAAACTAATAATCAAGATAGTTTCCAAGATGGCGTGTTGCCAACATGGAGCCGGCTGTGCTTACTGTGTCTTGCACATAGTTATTTTATTATTTCGCCAAAAATATTTTCGTTTGTTCTAGCTACAGAATAGACTATTATTTTTTAGGGTTATGAAGGACATAATTATGTGTGATTTTCATACGCTTTTGTCCTTTGCATTTATTTTATTCTACATTGTTATGTTATTTTTTTTAATTTACCTATTGATTGTGATATTGGTGTCAAAACAAGATATCTCCAGCAGGTCATATACAGGGTGGATTTTTGAGATGGGGCAGCTGCCTTAACCGTTGTAGCTACAGGAAAATGGTCTCAGGAGGCTGTACTTAACTTTTTGAGAAATTTTGATCTGCGTTCACAGATTTTGACAAAAATGTACAGTCAGCAGGAAAATGCGCCCATTTTCCTGCTGACTGTACATTTTTCGTAAAAACTTTTTTTTATGCCAATCGATCCTGTTTCATATAAGGATCTCTATTGAACTAATTGAGGTTTGAGCACTAGAAAAGTCAGAAATCGCAAAAAACTTTTCCCATACATTTCGTAGGCAATTATTTATTTATTTATTTATTTATTAATAAAGGTACACCAACAGCTTCTGTATATAAAATATCGAATAAAATAGTAATAAGTATTAGGCTTATACAGTTGCCAATAATAGGTGAACCAACATTCAAACATAATAGTGATAACTTAGGCTTAAATTAATGGACATAATATAGGTGGTAATAAACTAAACAAAGAAATAACAAAAATTGCAATTATGCTTAATTAAACAAAATATTATAATAAATAAGAGTTAAAAATAAAAGTTAAAAGTTACAAAGAAAAAGGTTGCATGATAATTATATCTACGAGTACATACTAAAACAGTTAATTCAATAATCTAATCTTGAGTTGTATCCTTTGGGACTTTAGAATTTAAAATGTGGGCTCTGAAGATATTCATGGAGTCATGATATATGTCAACATCTGAATTGGATTTTATATATGAATTCATCTCTTTACTGAGCCTATTGAGAGGTGAGTTTTCTCCTATATTTGTGTTGGATGCTTTAGTGTGGAATAGATGGGTAATGGGATATCTGGGTATTCTATGGGGGACCCTCATTCCAATTTGTTCCACCAATTTATCACAGTCCAGTTTATTGTTAACCAATTTGAAAAGGAACATGAGATCCTGCACCAGTCGACGGTCGCGCAGAGTTATCATTTTGTAGCATTGAATGCGTTGTTCGTATGGACATCGTGGAGATATATCACCGAAGGTATATGCTAGGTGTTTTGTGAAGGCCCTTTGTATGCTTTCTACTCTTTGTGAGTGTACTGCGTTTAGACTCTAACTGCAATTAGACTCTAACTGACTGATGAAAATAAACAAACAAATTAAATTCCCAATTTCGAACGAATACGTAAGTGTATTTCCAACAAGATGGCGCTCCGCCATACAACAGCGGCCATATCCGTTCTAATTTGAACCGGCAATTCGTATGGTAGGGGATAGGAACATAATTATTGTCCTATTTCGTGGCCACCTTGCATTCCCGATCTCACGCCTTTTGATTTATGTATTAATAGTTATCTGTGGCATTACCGCACTAGTGCGTTATCATAAATAAAAAGCACGCGTGTTTAATGCACTGCATTATGAACCTAAAAGCGGTTCAATAAGAACCACTTTACGAGCAAGTGTGTTGAAAAGAATATAATTCTTTCTTTCTATTGTATTTTAAAAGCTACCCCTATTCTTAACCACCGGACAGCCGGCGCCGATTGTCCGGCAGCCGGACAGTGTGAAGAGGAGCTTAGAAAGACTAAGATGTCACTGTTGGAAATTCTAGAATTGATGTTTTAAGCCTTGAGACTGTTTGACCTAATTCTTTCTCTTTTCGATCCAACTTAAGATAAATTGTTTCATTTGAAAGATTTCTTTATCGTTTTACAAGGATTTCGTTTTGCCAACCCATACTAATGTTATAAATTCGAAAGTAACTCAGACAGATAGATAGCCTGGGACCTGGAGAAGAAGGTAGACTACTCTTCATCCTGGATATTTGTATTAAAGAATAATGAAGGGGTGGGCAACATCTATTCGGTTTAAACGGTAGCAACAAATAACTTACTTAACTACTCAGGATTCTCGATTATGCCTTTGGGCTGATACTGGTTTAAGTGTCACTCGTCCAGAAGCCATATTTATAAAACTTAGGGTTTCCAATGACCGGTAAGAATGTTACAGCACTAGTATTTCAATGGCGGTCTGTTTACGACTAATCACAAACTATACCCCATTTATTTTAGCAATAGCCAAATATCGGCTAAAAACGACAGTTATCGTGTAATATTATTGAAATGACTGCACTTTAGATTTATATTTTTAATGTAAATAGTAAAAAGATTAAATTGCTTTGTACTTATCATGAGATAACAGTATTTATAATTCGGTTTTTCGAAATAATGAAAGGGTGATAAGCGTTACTTGTTTAATGTTATAATAAATGGAGTATGGTTATGGTAACTTGTAGAGCCTAGCTATTTGATTTCAAGACATGGAGCTCTATATTTGAAAGACAGAGTTGGTGGGGGTAATTGGCCAGAAGCTGAAAGGAGGCACCTTTCCGATCTAGTTGGAGGGAGTCCACACTAATTACTTAGTCTTACAGACCGGCATGGTCTCGGTCAGTCAAATGGTGTAATGATAATAATTTTGACGTCAATTGTCCCAATTATATTGGTTTGACTAGATGTTTAGCGTTCCTATTCATTGAAGACAGATTAGCTTATAATACCATACTGTTGCATAAATCTGCAATTCTAACCTTTGGACGATTGGCCTGTAACGAAAATTTGAACGGGAATACACGTGTGATTTGAATTAGTAACTTGTAATTTGACGACGCGGTGGCAGTATCCCTGATGGCCTCTCAAGTGAACAGCGCGTCTGCTATGCCAGCGCCCGTGCTTGATGTGGCTTCAACGGTTTCTAGTATTGAGGTAAAGCTACGGCTTCCTAAAAAAGCGGTGGCCGCCTCAAAGCGTCTACTTTTACCGGCGAATGACGTCACTGAAGCATTATTTATGAAAGTATGTTGGTGTGTTTTCCTAGACAGCGTTTTTTGACACCGTAAAGTCAAACCCCGTTGCTATCATGTTCATGGCAGCCGTGACTGTGTCCGTTCTGTCGTGGCCACCGCTCTTCTAGGAAACCGTAGCTTTAAGGTTAAGCTTACTTCTACAGTCTGTACATTTACATTTTTCATTCCCACAGGAGCACTTCTCCTGCCACGAGTTCCGCACTCAGTACTTGAAGATCGTCCGCCTAGTGAAGCTGATTAATAGCCAGTTCGGTATTTATATCCTGACCTCGTTCGGTAGCAACCTGTACTGGATCTGTACTCAGCTGTTCTATAGCCTTAGGTTAGTTTCAATGTTATGCACTGAATTAAAGTTGTACAAGGATCTTTTGACGCGTGTCCAAAATCAGAACTATCGCCGCAATGTTGTTTTTTCTGTCAATGTCATTCAGGAGTCAAATGCCCTTTGCAGTACGACGTGTAAAAAAGAAGGAATGATAAAAAATTGTCTTGCTTGAAATATGGCGGTTTGACATATTTTCTATACAATAGCTGTCAAAACGTCATACATATTGCCCAGATAAAAGGTATCTGACGATTGAAAAATCGGCCCTTAAGAGAGGTGTAGCTTATCATAAAACTTAAGTTGATCATTGATTGGTTATTATATAACGATATTACGAAAACCGATCATTTTCTGAGTATCGAACGGCGTATTTGGCTGTTTTTGACTGTACCATGCAAATAATTATCTGGGTATAAATAAGTCCATCTCTAAACTCACGATGTCAAATAATTGCTTTTTGTATTTTAAATACAAAAAAATAACATTACATTGGTTACTAATATTAGACAGTGACCTAATGTCTTCTCGCCGAGCGCTGCGTAGTGCGTGATAAAAGGGTTGATCATACGAATACTATTTCTTTACCCCACTTGTGCCTAATTTGAATGTTGTTTTTTTCCCAGCCGGACGCAAACCGGGCATTTTATTACTTGCACGTTTAAGGATTCGGAGGGCGCCAAGTAAGTTCATTTAAAATATTTACTTTTTAAATGTATAGAAAAAAAACATGATGATAATATAAGTAATCCTTTTACTCAGAAAAAATATAAATAACTTAATTATGAATTTCAGTGATCTCAACAAAGAATACCTGACTCACCCCCTTTGTATGTGGATGTTAAGCGAAAAACGGTATGTTTCTATCTCATAAATTCTCCCAACAACTTAGCCTTAAGGGTCGTGCATACTGGAGCGACTTGTCGCGCGACACCGGTAATAATTGTTCTACCGTGAAGTTTTTTAAGAAATTGTATTATTAAAATCGCGTCGCGCCTGTTTGCTCCTTTAACTCTGTCTACCCAGTTCCGGGTCAGGTCTCTCTTGAGTTCCGGGCTGGGCTTGTGATTTTCGCATGCTTCGGAACACTGCGCCTTAAGAAAATCATTCAAAATGAAAACAAGTAACTTTTTGCCGATACTTACGAAACTTTAAGCCTGGAAGACTCAAAGTCCTATAGGCCTATAGATTGGTTTGTTTTCTTTCCTCGTCCCCTCTCTCCATTTGCCCTGTTCTATCTTTACTTCTATCTCAAAAAAAAAAAAAAACATAAAATCTGCGTTTTTCTATCAGCACAGTAAGCAAGTAGAAAATCGCTGATGTCATGAAATGCGGAATTTTTTCTTGTACTTACATATTGAAATGCTTTTCAACAATCAACCGAAAGTAGTATATAAATGTACAGAGGTCAAATTAAATTAGCTGGCGAAACTCTACAGACGTAAGTAAAAGAGTTTTTTGGGGGGTTAACGACCGCTGGCAGTGTTCTTGTTTTATCGTATTTATATACCGATACCAATTACGACGGTGAAGTTTAAACAAAAAAAAAAACTGATATTTCAAGTGACTGCACTAACAGCGGTAGATAATTCCACCAAAAATGTATCTAATCGATTTCTTTAGTGGATAATTTAACTGGAACCTGAAACGAGACATAATATTTTAATAGTGTCTCATTATTTGAAAAGCCTAGCTGCAAACCTAGTCCGAATATCACCAATGAAACTGAACGCGATTAGCACATCTACACCGAGTTCAAGAGCTGTCAGTGTCAATATTATATAATATATGTGCTGATTGCGTTCAGTTTTTATTGGTGAAATTCGCCCTTAGAAGTGTAACTTTGCTTTAGAATAGAATAGAAATACTCTTTATTATGTACACCATAAAAATTACAGACATAAATTAATTCTATTCCTTTCCACAGAGCCTTAAACGGTGTGGAACATTCAATATACTTCACTTATTCCTTCTCATTCCTGCTGCTTCGAACCTTGCTTGTGTTGCTATTGGCTGCCAGGATACATTCCAATTCTGTGGCACCCCTGTATGTATTGTATGGGATCCCTAGCGCCAGGTTTCATGCTGAGGTGAGTGATACTGGCCTTATATATTTTTTTGTGGCTGGTTTTTTATTTTTGGTATTATTCTTTCTTTTTCTTTTCTTTCTTTTATTTAAAAAAGGCAGAATGTAAGTATGTCCTTTCATAGTTATTCGAATGCCTAGTTTTCTTCTAGACGAAGTATTATATTTCATTATCTACGAATTGTACCTACTGTCCTGTTGTATACCCGTTTTAGATAATCATCGTAATGAACCCAATTTTGTAGAGGAAACCTAACATAGGTATTCATCATAAATAATTCCATAGTAAAAAAATAGACAGACAAAGATTAGTAAAATAATAATGGTGGTGTTCTACGAAAAGCTATTTAGTACTTAAGGTCTAACAAGTCTGACATCCAGTCTCTGAAAAATCAAGGATATCTGTGATCAGTAGATTTGCTGTCAAATTATTGCTAGCTACTGTGATTGAATGACTTTAATAACAACAGCGGAAATTAAATTTAATAGTTTTTCAGATACATGGACATCCCATGATCGAATCAAATCAAATTATCTACGTTTATTTGTGCATCAAATATGTACGTAGTATTTGATCGGAATTGTAGTTTATTATAAATCCGTCGGCAGCCATTTAAATAGTAGAAAGAGGAAGCATACGTAGAAAGAAAGTTAGAAATAGGGGGCTTGTGGCTAGCAACAACAGCCGCACGGGTCGATCAATCAGGGGCCTAAGTCTACTAATTTATAAACGTTACAATGGTCTCTCAATGGAGTTTTTGTACAGAAAATCTGTCAAAAACTCACCATTGAGAGACCATTGTAACGTTTATAAATTAGTAGACTTAGTCCCCGGGTCAAGCTACGCTTGCCGCTGTTGGTCCGTGGATGAGTGACCATCTTTACATACCAAGACCCCTCCGTGTCTCGGAAAGCACGTTAAGCCGTTGGTCCTGGCTGTCATTTGTAGATCTTTGACGGTTCTTACGTAACGATACGTAAGAGATACGAGATATTTAATAGTGTAAAATAATTTGAAAAGTTTAGCTGGAAACTTAGATATTTATCAGAAACCTACATGTCTTTCGCTGTGTACACAACACGATAATAATAATATGTTTCTCGAAACTAGTGTGACATTTTCCACAATATTATTGCAGGTGGAGCGATTTATAGCTCAAATAAATAACCTCAAAGTTGCTATGAGCGGACTCGACTTCTTTTATGTTACAAGGACTATGATTTTAACTGTAAGTATTAAAACTAACAAGTATGAAAAAGATTATAAATTCAAAAGTCATTTCAATTGAATTGTCTAAACTTTAAATTGTCAAAAAGTGTATTTCTACATTGTTCTCACATGTATAATTTCAACATGAATGATGTAACAAATATGTTGGAATATATTTTGATTAAGAATGTTCGTGGAGATTCTTGCCCGTTCTTCTCCATAGGAACCTACTACGCTTTGGAATGGGCAACTAGCTTCATTTTTCTGACTGGCCGACGTCCCCTTGACAATTTTCAAAAATGCCTGTAATTGGTTTATTTGAAATAAATGCTTTGAGTTTGTGCCGTAATAATCGTCAGAAAATTACCCGGTTTTATGCAGAAGAACGCACCAGAAACAATTATTCTATAGCTAAATGTCGTCGCATTTAAATGTGGAACAGTCATAATTATGTGCATTGTGTTTTCGGCTTGTACCAATCTATAATTTTTGTTTCAGCTTCTTGGAACGATTGTTACATACGAACTGGTGTTGCTACAGTTCAATAGATAAAGGCGAATAAATAAAAAGTAGTATAGAACCTAAAATTATAGAGATTTAAATGTAGGATAATCTTTAGAAATAAAAAAAAGTTTCTTTTATCAGCACCACAGCACAAAGAGTTTGTAAAATTCAGAGCTTCGTTTGAAATAAATGTTATCAATTTTAGAAAGTACTTACTTTTAGTTTTCTTAACGTACTGGTTTGTCCTAAATCAGAAAAAATAATATCATGTAAAAGGAGTATGTAACAGGTGGTATTCTGTAGTTTCTGCCTACACCCAATGGAAGAAGGCGGGAGTTTATGTATGTAATATCATGTAATACCACACAAAAATACATCAATACTAGAATTTTTACGCACGCTATGAAAATCAGCTATGAAATAAACCGACAAAAAAAAAACAACTTCCAATTTTTCGCACTTCACCGCGCAAACTTAACCCCTTCCTTGTTCTCTGTAACATCATTAAAGTAACTAGTAGGTAACTACTGCAGTTTTCACCTACTATATACTTTAACCCTGCATTGCTGGGCACACATTATTCACGTCTAACTAATGAACCAGATACCTGTGGGGCAACGCTTTCTGCTCAAATACTTTAATGACCCAACGTATGCGAGGGAAGGCTGCTTGATACTATTTCGTGGCTAGTGCTGGGAAAATGCGGGAAGCCCGGGCTGAAATTGAGATTCTGCGGGGTTTTGCTTTTGCAAAATTTTTAACTGGTTTTTTAACATACCTACGTTTTTAAGTAGGTAAGCCTGGAAAGTAATGCATAGTAAGTATGCAGCTTCCGTTGACCTATTCACGTAAAAGAAAAATAATCTAACATGCAAAAAAAATACTGTGTATCATGTTAGATTTCATACAGCTAGAGATTTCCACCAACTTGTAATCTTGCAAAATTGTTTTTCTTTAATTTACTTTCACATTTACACATTCTCATTTCAACTTATCATGACTTCATTCGGAGTTTCATAAATGGGCCTTGGACGGAATAAGGTGGAATTATTCCTCTTTGCCCCACTAATCTGTCCTGTATATTTAGGACTACGTGGAATGTTCATAAGTTTTAGGACTACGTGGAATGTCCACTATTCGACTAATCGATTTTGGTGGGGCAAATTACACTTACAGGGCGATCACTGTTATAGTAATCAATAAAGATTAAGTTGTCAAAACGTTACAAATCACACATTTATAACGTTTCGTCAAAGGAGTACCTATATAATAATAACTGCACCATCACATTAAAATCACAGTTATACGAATGAACTACTTATATTTTATTCTTCTATACCAAAATCAATTAGTGAGTCACAGTCGACGCCAAAATTGTGTATATTCCAGTACACAACAGAGAGAGAGTGAGAGTGAGAGGGAGACATACAGTCTCACTGGTGGGGCAAAGAGGAATAATCCTGAATAAGTCGTTTTTATTATTACCTACAACAAGAAAAGTCTTGTTAACAATGTTCATAAAAATGTAAATAAAAATGATCTCGGGAATGCTCGTTCTAAATCGGCTTATCATACGCGACAGATTCTTTGGCGTAAATTAAAAATGTTTTTGTGAGAATTCGCCTACGTAGCTTGTTACGTTATATTGTATGACGGATTGAATTAAGGAACTGCGCAAGAAGAATATTTGAGTTTGTATTTTGGGTTTGAGTATTTCGTAAAATATTATGAGATTGTTGTTAGTAGATATGGTTGCCAACAAAAGTCCGTATGTGGCTGGATTATGGGATTATCGTTTGCAGAAATATTTTTTTCGTCTCTCATTCACTCATTTTTAGGTTTCCGTACCCGAAGGGTGCCAAACGGTACCCTATTATTTTAGTAATAGGGTTTAGTTTTAACTCCGCTGCCCTTCAGTCCGCCCGACCGTCCGTCTGTCAGCGGGTTGTATCTCATAAACCGTAGTAGGTTGAAATTTTCACAGATTGTGTATTTTTATTGCCTCTATAACAACAAACAATATAAATTTAATAAATTTAATCGGGTCCTCTTCCAAGAAACGTTTTTTCTTCTTCTCTCTTTGACATACAGATGACATACGATGACCTTTTACTGTCACTATATATATAAAATAAACTAAAAAGACACAATTTTTATACCTTGATAAGTAGTTGCAAAATCTGAGCTTAGCTATTATCCAGCCCAACGATGCATATATAATGAGTTTTAAAATAATTTAATATTTTCATCTAAACGACGCTAAAAGTTGGCAGATTCGAAGTTAAAACGTTATATTTACGATATGATTTGGTTCTAAACAGAACGGATACAGGAAAAGTATTTGCAGGGATAGTTTATGTTACCTTTGAAAATTCTAGCGACCCGCCCTTGCTTCGCACAGTTTATACTGGACAAAACATCGAGTTTTCTTTATTGTATGTAAGTTTATTAGTACTATATAACGCATAAACTTTCCGGAATAAATCCTCTAAATTATGTTGAACACTGCATCAAAATCCGTTACGTAATTTAGAAGAACAACATGGTCACACAGACGGACACGAAAAGCGACAGAACAATTACCGGTGTCGCGTCAGGGTGCACGACCCTTCAAGCTATACTTCTAGACAGCTAATTTTTTACTCTCCCCTTCATCAAAGGAAAACAATTGCTCTAATGTTCGAATGAAACCATAGATATTTACCAGCCTGTACGACATAGGATCGCCTAAACATTACCTACCTAACCTTTACCGTACCTACTTTTTATCTTCTTATAACATCTAATCTAAAAAGTCTACGAACACAAAACACTAGTTACTCTCCTAGGTCACGCTACAAAGGCATCAAAGCCTATTTCTCTCACTATTATAGCCAGAATGATTACGATCAAATATAACGATAGTAATTTTGGCTATACTCCAAATTCCGTCTGTTTAATTTATTGCAGAATAAAACGGTGGGTTATGTGGTGTAGTAAAACAGTATTATTTTATTTAACCACGGAGTGGTTGGATGATAATATTATCATTTTAAAATAACCCATTTCGAGTTCTTGTTCAAGTCCTGTTCATTCATAATTAATAGATTGATATCACTTGATTGTAAAGTACCGAGTACACACCGATTGGCGTAGGTATTTAAAAATGAAGATTTAAGTAAAGAGGTTCCATATTTTGCGCTTCGCCCGCAGGACCCTAAAAAGAAAAAGATTTGAAAGTTTTTTTCAGGAAGTGGATAGGATGTTGACAAAGTTCAGCCTTTTGTACAGACTTTCGAAGGTCGGTCGTTTTAAGGTCATATACGGTGTAGGTCAAGGTCCCCAAGGTTACTCAAGTTCCAAACAGATAAACAATTATTTTTATTTTATGGAATGAAATTCGCGGCTTGTGGTAGGAGTGATAGAAATCGTCACGTAACGTAAAAGCGCTATGGCTCCTTCATGCGCGAATTTGGTGAAAATGGAAATCCAAGATGGCGAACACTTTAAAAAATGTCATCATGGGTGTCGTTTTCATAGTTTTCGAGGGTGCTAATGCTAAGTCGATACTTAGGGCTAAATATAAATCCAAGATGGCGGCTGCGTTTTTTTTTTCTTTAAATCATACGTGAGAACTTCTTTCTTGGGGGTACCATAGGTGCCTACCCGTTTTAAAGAGGACCTGCATCAGTTTCACTACTAGAAGTAGGTTTAGCCAGAAGTTTCCCCAGGTCTTACTTGGCTAGTACTGCCTATAAAAATACTTTTATATCAAAGCTGCCTTACTCCAGCCCCGCGAGACGTAACCGTAGGCAAGTTTTATTTACTAGATGGCCCGCCTACTGACACGGAATCAAAATTGTGGTTCAGAATTGGTTGGGCTGCCTTGTTGTAGATTATCGATTCTAGCGTTTTTGTGATGAAGAACTAACGCAAAAGGTAACAACGAATTTTCGTCGTCGATTTTTTAAATATGTAGGTACTTGAGGCCATTTTGTATGTACCTATGTGAGATTTACATATGCCTGCAATAGAACGAAAGCAATAAATCCTAGAAGAAGAATAGGTATTATTTTATCCTGTTTGTCCCACAGCTGGGCAAAAACTGGAAAGCCCCTAGCTTTCCAGTCTTTCCTGCGTGTTACCTTCTCCGACCAATGACCCAGAAACGACTCTAAGTCATCAGGCTAGCGTTTCCTAGGCCTCTCTTGGTGATGACGCCGCCTTCTGGCACCCACTGCGTGACGAGTCTGGCCCATCTGTCACGATGCATTTTGACTTTAATTACCTAAAATACTCGTTTTAGTATCGTTACTGCGGATAGCCCCGGCCTAGATACCTTCAATTACTTTTGATCAGTTTAGTAGAAAGTTTAATAAGTTGCAAAATATTGAAGTAAACCCCTCGTAATTGAACATTAAGGCGGGTAGAGAATTCTTCGCAAGTTATGATAAAAATATTAAATAGTGCTCTTGAGAGTAGTCAGGTTTTAGGGAATTTACTATTTAATAAGGGCTGTGTTTGCGAAGACTTATTTAATATTTTATAGAAAGATGAAAAATATACAGATTTGACTCATTTACGGCTGATTTTAACAAAGTCTGATATCTGTTATTCCTAGAATAATATTGACGTCTGACAATAGGACTACGACGAAAAGTCTGATAAAAGGACTCTTAGAGCCAGTTTATAGATTTAAAATTATCGCAAAAATAATGTGACAAATTATCAAGCGCGCGTAAACTGCTGTGATTGGTTGAATGATTTATCAACAGCCAATCATAGCAGTTTACGCACGCTTGATAATTTGTCACATTAATTTTGCGATAATTTTAGTTCGAAAACTGGGCCTTAGGATCTGTTATGAGGTTTTTTCTGTTCTCATCCACACCTTTATTGATGAGATTGGGACAGACACCAGTTACGAAGTGAGATGTCTCAATTATTCAGCTGTATGAAACAAGATTCATCAAGCGAACTGCATGGCAGTTCATTATTAAATCATTTTCCATTTCGTTGACGTTTTTCCAGATTCCAGGTAACTGCTTAGATATCAAGAATCGAAATATACGGAAAAATAAATGGTTCAGTTTTTATCTTTTTTAGTTGATTGTTCTCCTGTACAAAGTTTTTTGATTAATATTGGGTGGTTGGTCAACTTAGATAATATAGAAAAAAACAATGTGCAGCTGGGTCTCTGGGTCTCACAAATTATACAACACTTTCAGGGGTCGTTGACCCCAAAAAAATCATAAAATCTTTTTATTTTGTCGTGTTTAGATATCGATATAACCAGCACGTCTGCGGAGTTTCCCTAACTAATTTTAATTTGACCTTGCATTATCCTACAGTAGTGTTGGGAGTTTAGTATTCCAACTATTTCTGATTCTTCCGTTCTTAATTTTTTGTTTTATCGTGACTTATTGCTCACACAGTGTCGCTGAAGAACTTTCAATTATATGTGATATTTATTTCTGAAAACATCAAGAATAACCTATGTTTTGAAAATAGATGAGTTTGGTGTTTCCTATCCGAGTACTCAGAAGAAAAACCGAAATAAACTCGGAGGTCACTGTCTCTTTCTCAGGTCATATGAGGACCATGCATGATTTATGTCTGAGATAGTCTTTCGAGGAAAAATCGAAACAGACTCGGAGGTCACTGTCTCTTTCTTAGGTCATATGAGGACCATGCATGATTTATGTCTGAGATGGTCTTTCGAGGAAAGAACCACACAGAATTAAGTGACCCAACTCAAAACTTAAAGAGCTCAACGATGACGAAAATGAATCAGTTTCTCTGCAGGTAATGTCGATATTCCACCCCGTGTGTTTCCATGTAATTCCGTGTAATTTGCATAATGTTACGATTGCAAATTTCTGGATCTGCCATTGGAATAATATCAACGTTTCCATTTCAATATTCTGGATCGAGTTCGCTTATCATATTTAAGGACAATCATTTCTGTGTGTCACGTGAATCTTATTAAAATTGGGTATCGTTTTTGTTGGCTGATATTGAAAAATGAGAAATTCCCTTTTTCTCCTAAAGACTAGTATTTTAAAACAAATTAACCGTGCCTTAGGAGGACTAAAAATACAATAGACGTAGATATATTTAGTAACCTATTCCGCTTAACTATTCAAGAGTCTTAAACAATCCTTAAATAATGGATTTCCGCCAAGTCACGCCTGAATCAATTAACTATCTTAGGAGGACTAACCTATACTAAAAGCGAAAGTTCTTATCAGTTGCGGTCATAAAACGGAGAAGTGAAACAACACGAGACTCCTGCCCGTACCAACTATTTGCCGTCCCACTCGCATGTTTTATGACCACGACTGTCTCAGGTCTTGGGTTTTGGATAAATTGATGTTGTCATTTGACAAAGGCAGATAACCAGTCAGTAGTGTAGTTTCGCTCGTTATGCAAACTAGTTACCTATAACGTAACACCCAAACAAGGTCTTACGTAGATAAGTTATTTGTCTTGAGGTAACAATTGCTTGTTCTCACTTTAAGTTACCTCCTTGGATATTCCACCAATGTTGGTAGGTACAGAGAGCGAAAACCTTTATAAATTACGGTACAGGTATCGAAGAATTTTGGTTAGTTCTACGACTAAGGTAACCGCTATCTGGGTAACCCAAGAAGAAGAAACATGTAACCTCTTTTAGTATACCGTTTTAATACCGGCTACATACACACAGGCGATGCGCGACGTTATTATGACTGTGGCGGCATCTACACCGCCACATACGAACTAAGCATCAAAGACCTGACGCCACAAGATCCTGCATCGCGCTATTTAAGTTTACCGCGCGATTCATATATATAAGACTATCCGACATCAATCCTTGGGCAATTGCCCGCCAGACATAACACCCGTCTGGTAGGAGGATCCTCCCTTTTCTATGGGGGATGAGAGAACTTTACACCCTGTTCCTCATACCCCTAAATGACGATAAGTGTAATAGAGGTAATTTTTATTTCGGTAACCGGTATTAATACTGGTTGTATTCAATTTAAAAATCCTGTAAATGTCGTAACCGAAAAAATACCCGTATTGATCATACGGTTTCGGTCCCTGGTTGGTAATACCCGATACCGTAAACTACAAAGGTAATGCATATTACATGTTAAAAAAAAAATAACGTTGTCCCACACTAGGAATTTCTCCTGTATTGTGGGTGCGTTTACAAACATTAAAACACACATACACAAACAGCCAGACCCGGAACAACTTCTTGTAGGTCATACAAATTATTTAAATCGAAGCGATTGACTGCTGCGGTGCGTGTCGCGACGCAGCGCAGCAGTCAATCGCTTAACCACTGCGCCAACCGTGCCGTCCAAGTCATTGATTCTCATAGATAGACGGTGGATTTATTATGAAAGTATTAATAAGGGTATCAAGTTTAAACAGAATTCAGTGAAAAAGGACCAGCTAGTCTATTCTATATGAATCTCAC
This sequence comes from Eupsilia transversa, assembly GCA_914767815.1. Classification (NCBI taxonomy): domain Eukaryota; kingdom Metazoa; phylum Arthropoda; class Insecta; order Lepidoptera; family Noctuidae; genus Eupsilia; species Eupsilia transversa. The sequence continues at coordinate 12,560,960 of OU611876.1, forward strand.
CGTGAAAACTGAGGTGAAGTGAGCTCATTGAGCTTGACAGCTCAATCCCTAGCGATCCCTAGCATCAGGCGGAATGACAGCTCACTTCAATCTCACTTCACCAAGGATTTCACGGTGAGATTTTTACAGAATAGATCGGCAGGAGGATGTGTACACACGACAAAAGAGGTTTAGATGTTGGCAAACACATGATGTAGGTATACCTAGGTATCTATGTAGGTATCAACCTGTCGATCTCTTTTTTCCCCACTTTACAACCGAAGGAAAATGACACAAAAAGTCTCTTTGATGTATATTTACAAGGAATAATGCCAAAAGCATTGTCTCGTTACGCATAATTTAAATAAAACAAAACGGTTTTGCTTCGTTGCGTATTCTGCTCTTAAATAATGGTGGAACGCCAAAAGAATTCGCGTATTACACAGGAATGTCATAAAACAGAACGTTTTGCCTAAAAAAGACGTGAAGTTGGTCTGAAAATAAGAATTCTTTATCCTTAGTATTGTAAAGAGTTCTTGCAAACCCTTGAGTACAGGCTGGATTTTATAAGTCAGTGTTTTGTTTTGACAAAACTTTTTTTTTGTTATGACTTTAGGGTTGAAAATTCTAAAATCCTGTGATCCCTGAAGGGAGAGTTGCTTAGTAAGCTCACATTTCGCCAGATATGTTTAAGTCCCATGTAATAGGGGGCGAGCTTACCAATGGGGGGGAGAGCGAGACCCCAATAACCCCACAACACAATACACCCTGACGATTGTAACTAAACTAAAAACTTATATTTTAGAAGCATTGTTCACATGTAAGTGATTTTGTGTCTTTTTAACCGACTTTTAAAACAGGAGGAGGTTCTCAGTTCATCGGTTTTTTTTAAATGTTTGTTCCCCGATTACTCGAAGACGGCCGGACTAATTTCGTTTTTTTTTTTGTTTACTTCTTAGAACCGAGGTGGTCCCATAAAAGTTATTAACTTTACTTGGGTCGTTTTTGAATTAGCTTAAGTAATACGAATTTTTCTTTAGAATAAAAATATCATTACAGCTGTAAATTGCGAGTTTCCTAAAAATACCTAGTGTACACTGCCCCGTTACAACTGCGGCGAGTGCATCGCTTTAATTGAACAAATAATGTCGATAGCACCACTTTGTAGACCGGAGCTTAAAGCATGCTTACTTTAAACTAGTGGGGCTTTTAAGTTGCTAACGTGGCTGCAATTAGGTCGATAGCTAGAGTTACTGGAAGAAATGCATTGTTACTTGTTACAACTTGCTTTTAGTTTAGCTTTTGTTTGATTCAATAAAGTTATGTCTGCGTATTGGCAACGATTCTGTTGGCTTCCGACTAACCTGATTTTTACAATGGCTTGCAATGATAAAGGCTCTCGCAGAAAGTCGTGACGCGACTTTGTTGGAACAATTTCTATGAAAACTTCACGGAACTACCGGGTGTCGCATCGCGTCGCGTCGCGCCTGTTTGCGGGAGCTTTTAAGCGACAGAAGTAAACTTTATCTGATCATTCGAAACACTTCATGCAGAAACGGGTTACACACTACACACCTTCAGATAAAACTGTGTGATTAACAGCTGTACATTTGAACCTGGGGGGGGGGCGTAACATACTTACAATGAATGATATTCAATTTGACAGTTCAACAACGTTCCTTGGGTTAATTATTTATGTTGTCAAGCAGAAGAATATTTCAAAAAGCAATTGATTAGGAATTTGCTTCAAAAACGAAAAGGATTACGATTGAAAGTGTGTTATGCAATAGTGGTGGTGTTTACTAAAATTGTAAAACTAAGGCCGCGGATACGAAGTCAGCGGCGGCGATGCGAGAGCGGTGCGTTCAAATGCATAGTTTTATATGGAACTGTCGCCGCTCCCCGCGCCGCTGTCGTCGAGGCCAGTTGCATATAATATATGCATTGAAACGCGCCGCTACCCGCGCCGCCGCCGCCGCCGCTGACTTCGTGTCCGCGGCCTTACACTGATCATTACAACTGCACTGCAAACACTTGAAACGTTGATTATTGACAGCCTTGACTATTTCTGGAAAAAGCCTGAAGATGTTAATTAAACTTAGACGTAATGAATTCCATAATCAGTAAGTCCATAGGCATCGTAAATTTTTATGTCAAGACTTTTTTAGTTTAGTTAATAATAGAGAGAGCTGTTTTTTTATGTTTAACTGTTATGTTAGTTTTTATGTTATTATGTAGTCTGTTATTAAGTGTGTTAAAGTTTAAATTATGCACTTATTTAAGCATAATAGTTGATAGCCACACTATCGTATTAGGTCGAAGATCTGTAAAGATAGTTGTAAGAGTAAATAAAAAAAAAAAAAATAAAAAAAAAAAAAAAAAATCTTTTGGCTGAAAGACCAAAGCATAATAAAATTGGGTGAGATCGATAAGTTCTTTCTTTTACAGTTCTTACCAACAGGACTGCATATCCAAAACCCGCAAAAACACAAAACCAATGACAAAACAAAACCTCCCAATTTTTTTTCCACAAAAGTATTAAGCCCCTGAAACGCCTGAACAATGCAAAATATTTGTCCTGAACACACTTTACGTAAGTACCGGTGGCGTAGAGCTAAAGGTTAACTTTATTGTTCATATATTTTAGGCGGCGTAATGGCAGGAGTGAGTAAGTCGAGCTATTGCGTACACCACTTTATTAAACCGTTATTTTAAGAAATATCATTGGTAGAGGGGAAGAGAAATGGTTTCTTATGAAGATAAATCAGGTCATACCTCCGACAATCCTTAAAAACAATCTCATATATTTGCCTTCTATTACTAGGTGCAGTCCTATCATAGTTATTTTATCTCTGACAGCAGCAATCCACCAACAACCTTATTGTAACGAGAATAAAGATAACTGTGTTTTTGGCAGACTCTTGTCAGTGTCAGCAATCCAATAACAACCTTATCGTAACGAGAATAAAGATCACCGTGATTTTGACAGACTCTTGTCAGTGTCAGCAATCCAACAGCAACCTTATTAGAACGAGAATAAAGACCAATTGAAACCGTGTAGCAAGAGTTCCATAGTGTTTAACATACATTGTAATAGAGTTTCATAGTACTGGAGCCACGCAGGCTGTAGGTAATTGCCTAATACCTAACTTACTCTTATCTAGACCCAATTTTATAAGGTACGTAATACAAATAAATTATTTTAGGGTGGCTTCCCACGGTGCGCGATTTTGCGGACGGACGCGGACCAGACCGCAATGACGCACAATGTGAACAGTCTGCGTCTGTGGTATCGCAGACACGTCTGTCGCGGCTCGGTTCGCTCAATAGCTCTTTGGAAAATATAGTAAATACACTATAGATACTTTGCACGCAGCGGCATGCTTTTAAAATTTCGTCAAAACTACCGAAAAAGTACTAAGTATTACTGTTTTTTTTTATTATGACTTTACGTAATAACAGGCAAAATAAACCATGCAGTTCCTTTTTTAATGTGCCAAAGTATTTCCTACTTTAACCAATGACAATAAAGATAGATTTACAGTGACATATGCCGTATACGTAGTTTCTTTCTTTCTCTCTAGTTTACGAGAATACTTCGGATCGCGGAACGATGCGATCCGAAGTATTCTGAAGCGAGCCAAATGAAACATTCGGTCTGACTTCGGTGCCTCGCTCAGTGAAACGTCTGCCGAGACCTGATTTCGCGTCCGTCTGCAATATCACGAATCTTGGGAAGAGTCTTGGTGTGCGGTGCGTGCCTGTCCGTGCGTCATCGGCCGTGTGGGCTGGTCCGCGTCCGTCGGCAATGTCACGTACCGTGGGAGGCCGGCGTAGGTGTAGGCGTAATGATACACGATAAATAATATCTAGATTACTTGCGCTTGCTTTATGAATACCTGGTACTTGTGTAAAGTAATGGTTGCAAAATAAATCTTGCTGATGAGACCACCTGTTGTTGCTTGCTAGCCGTATTGTTTCTAGCTGGTTAGTCTGAATAGGGGTTATTCTATTGTAAATTAAATCTACATTTCATATTTTTTTGTTACAATTCTCCCGAGATTTCTTTAGAATTAGTACTAGATTATCTGTTTTATCTTTTTGTTTCGTTCTCAGTATTTTTAATGAAAATGATTACCATTGTTTTTCTTTTTATATATTTTTTTTAGAATATAATTATTTGGAAATTTATTTTTTTGTGGAATCGGGCTTAATAAAATTGGGCTCGTATGGTATGATTTATAAAGAGAGCAACTAGATATTATCTAAGAAATGAAATATTCAGCAGATTAGTCTTAAAGTAAGATACCCATCTTACTAATCTAATCTTCTAAGACTAATCTGCTGAATATTTTAGGAAAATAAATAAAATACATAATTCTCAAGAAGTTAGTGTAGAAGTTGTTAATGTAGGTGCTATAGCAGGCAGAATAGTAGGTGAAGTGATGTTCAGCGTCGGTGTCGACGATGAGTTGAACTGGAACATCACTAGCTCATACGTCACGATGGTGCCGGCTACCTGTGGATAGAAAAAAAAAGATCGGTTCATAACATAACATATTATAACATCACGCCTGAAATCCCCAAAGGCTTAGGCAGAGTTGTAACTTTAGTACACCCACATTTCGTCATTTATGTTTAATTTCTATGTAATAGGGGGCGAGCCTATAATTGCCAGGAACCGGGCACAAATCCAGACTCCGGACTGCTACTGAGAAATTCCTGATAGAAAATCGCAATAACACTTTGCCCGACCAGGAAATCGAACCTAGTACTTCAGCAGTAGCGCTTGCGACCACTAAACCAACGAGGCAGATCAGTTCATGTACTTAGATTATTCATTTGAGGCTATTGTGATCGTTCATTGCAAACCAAATTTTGCAGAATAAAAAAATAAAATAGAAAATAACACAAACATACCACTTGTAAGTTACACAATCATGTATGTATAAGCTTAAACAAATATTTGATGCATTAAAAACCTTTTGTGCGTTCGAAAGCTACAAAAGTTTCTAAAAATAATGAAATAAACGAAAACAAAATGTACTCAGGTTTTCAATTTCGAAAGTAAACATTTTGCAATATTCTGTTTTGAACGAAAGTTGTGGTTTGATAAAAATCTAACTAAGCGTAACATTCGCTTCAAAAACCTGCGTCTATAGCAAAAAAAAAACAAAAATAAACACACTTTAAAAGAATATAAACTCACAGTTAAAAGTAATCCTCGGGTTACCGAGAAGAACTGGAGGCCACTTAACGCCACTTTGTCTCCGTTGACCTGATCTAAAAACCTCTGCACCTGTGAAACAGAATTGTTAATGTTTTACCTTTGAATATTTCGCCGTTTCTCCTGCTGTGGAATGACCATAAGGTCCTATCACAGATCAGCTGATCTTTACTGTTTTTTTAAACCACTATACAGGGTGGATTTTTGAGACAGGGTAGTAACGCACTAATTAGTCTCTGGACTACCAGTCGGATTTGAAAAAAAATGTTTGCATTTGATAGCCCAATTCTTGGAAAGGCTTATAGGCATTTAACATCACGCTACAACCCTTAGGAGCCAAGCAAAAAGAAATAAAGTCAGAAACCGAAGTAATTGAGCGGACAGCATGCGACGCGGTGGTCGACCCCCGCGACATTTCACGCGGATGAAGTCGCGGTCAGAAGCTAGTTACTTATAAGTAGATCGGTGAAGTCTTCATAACTCTTTAGTAAACCTTTTTTAACCGTCAGTTTCTTTGTCGGAAGATCTGAGAGTCGGATATCGACGCCGATAAGTAAACGCTCCACAACAGCCGACCCAGTTTTATAGCTATCTATCAGGTCATCGTTCCTTTACATTCTAGTATTACAATATTCAACTACTACTGCAGGACAGAGGCTGTTTCTTACAAAGAAAATCATTGCATGCCAACTTGTAAACTTTGAAAACGACATTAATTACTAATATTTAAAGAGGTAAAACTTTGTTTGTCAGTTTGTATGTAGGTAGGGGGGTAATCTCCGGGACTACAGAGATACATAAAAGAACAAAATAGATGTGTGATAGAAGTAGTAACTTTTGAAGCTTTTATTTTAGAAAAAGAATTATGCCGTACGCGGAAGGTATATATTTCAATGCTCGGTGGTCGACGGAAAACTGTGCTGCGATGCTCCAGGCTCGATCACCAAGCATTGAAATATATACGTTATTTAGATAAGTATAAATTGAATTGAAAAATTTAATATCCGTTGCCATCCCGTCTGCGCAGGCCATAGCCAGTCAGTAAGGTGGTAGTGAGATTACCAGCCCTGGGTTGCCCTGTGGCCCAGTAACTTTTACTTGTTTTAGTTCCTGGCATTTCCTTCTCTGCTTTATTTGCTCTTTCCTCTTACCTCAACACAATAAACCGGTGAAGGCACATCATACAGCACGGGCGCTGGCACAGCAGACGCGCTGTTCACTTGAGAGGCTATCAGGGATACTGCCACTGACCGCGACAGCAGATAAACCAGGGAAAAGAGGAAGTATGCCGCAGCTTCATGGCCACCTAGTGGGCCGGACTTGGAGACGACAATCCTGTGAATGATAAAATACAAGTAATAAAAACTAAAACCCTAATACGGAAAAAAATACATCTAAAAAGGTATAAATAAACAAGTCTCAAAAAAATCTGTGGATGTTGGACTATGTTCTTCCAAGGACGTAAGTTAAAAGTGGTGGTCTAACTCGTAGTTAGTGTTGCACCTGCTAGATAATCTAAAAATGTTGTGCTCCACCTATTTTCGATTTAGGTACCTATTTAATATAACGAATTGTAACCGCATTTAAAGGCGGAATGTTGACACGAAGTAAACCGAACAGTTTCAAAGCGTCGTGTAAGTTAAGAAATACGCCACTAGAGGCGTTGTAGTAATCTGTGGTCTCTGTCATGGTCGTGTCATACACTTACAATGTACTGTCTTGTTATTATATATTATCCGCAACTATCGCTCCAATCCTGGTTTATTTTGTGTAAAACCCTTCAAGTTATGTGCCCAGAATACGTAAGAAACAACAATAAGTAATTAGTTTGAAGAAGTTGGGCCAAAAAACCCCAAAATATTACAAACGCAAAATGCCGTGCGACCATGTTTTGCCGGGCACCTATTCTTTAGAGAAAAAATGTGCAAGTATTAGCACGCTGGTCGATTGAAGAACGCGGCAGTATAAAATGTTTACTTACTTTTTAGCTTTGTGACCGGTGCATTCACCGGTACCCTTCAAGCCATCCCTGAAACAACAATATCAACATTACATGGAGTGACTGCATATCTGACCTCCACAACCCAGTAACTGGGTTATACGATACCCCTTGGTAAGAGAGTTTCTGACGACCCGTAACGACTGTAAAAGATCCACGAATGACAGCCGGGACCAACGGTTTAATGTGCTTTCCGAGGCACGGAGGAGTCTCGGTATGTAAAGATGGTCACCCACCTATGGGTCAACCCCGGCAACGGTAGCTTAACCTAATAGCTCCTCCTACTTATTAACATACTTATCATTAAATTACCTATGTAATTAGAAAAAAAGTTTTAGTTACAATTTGTAGCATTAGAAACTATCTTCTATATTATCTCTATGTACTAAACTATCTTTATATAACCCTAGAGTTGATATAAAAAAAAAAACACGTTGTATATGTTGATTTTAGTTTATGGTTTAATAGATAACTCAGATGTTCAGTATCTTTCTTAGGCCGTCCGCTGCGTTAAGCGGGTGCACGGAGCGTGCGCCCGCGTGGCGTGCCGTTTTCTATGGGCTGCGTGCGAAGGGTGACCCGCCTCACGCAGCGCTTCTCTAAGGATGATACATATAAAAAACAGCACGCCGCGCGGGCGCCCGCTCCGTGCACCCGGGCCTTAGCCGTTATATTGTCTCAGAGCACAGATAAGGTTTATACTCATTCTGATAAGGAAAAAGCAATTATAGCCACGCTGACTGATTGTGGTGGAAATTTCATACTACACCCTGGATTCCATGGGAGTTTTTACCTTCTAAAAAATTGATACTCACTCCAAAGTATTGAAGAGCTGTAAACAGATGAAGAACAAGTTGTTAGCGAAGGATATGAAGACCACGCCGCTGATGACGCTGTCAACCTTACGAACGATCTGCGTTGCTCTGCAGTAGTCCTCCCGAGCTACCCTCCAGAAGATCTCTGGTAAATACTGGAAGTAGAAAGAAGAAGTATTTCGTTATAGAGGTATGAGGAACAAGGTGTAAAGTTCACTCATCTTCCATAGAAAAGGAAGGATCCTCCAGCCAGACGGGTATTGTGTCTGGTGGGCTAATTACTGCCCAATGATTTAATGTCGGGACGTTGTATATTATGCTAGTCACGCGGTGAAATCTGCTTGCGCGATGCAGAATTTTGCGTAACGTCAATGTGATGCGTAGTTTCCATGTGGCGATGTAGATGCCGCCACAATGGCATCTGATTATAGAAATAGAGATACCAATTTCCTTTAGAAAATACGAGGTTCATACGTTGAAGCAACAATAAAAGCTGCACCGTTTAAACAGTGTCTTGACGATGCAACTGAGGATGGCAGGATCCTAGTATCGTGTAAGCTGCAAAGCTGCTTTAAGCAAGCTGATTGAAATGATTTATTTAAGTTACCTACTTAACTATTTATGCCATATATAAACTGACAAGAAGAAAGGAACAGAAAAATACGTACACAGGCAATTAGGTTTATTTCTAAAGAAATCTCTTCCAGCATACTTCTTCTTTCTTTAATACTTTTCTTGGGTTTATATTACTGTCATTTATTGATTTAGTGGAAAAAAAAATTACATGCATATTCCTTATTGTTTAAATAAGTTGCTGCCTCGTATTCACAAACCAACATCTGTATGCACTACAAAGTTTCACTTTATTTTTTACGTAGATTACACAACTCAGAAAGCAGGTACACCAATGCACTGCGGCTCCCATAATTATAATATTGTACGTTTTCCGGTATGCCAAGTTTGCACTTATTGCTGGAATGTGCCCGCAGCTGTACGGCTGCAGCTCGTAGTATGTACCTTTACAAATTGTGTTTCAGGTAATACAATTTGGATTTTTTAAATAATGAAAGAAGCTTTTAAATCAAATGTTTTTAGTTTTTCAGCTTAAATTAGTTGAAACATGGGACTTTTGAATTTACCTTGCCTTGTGCTGCCAGCAGCTTTTTGTTGACCTGCTCCAGTCTTGAAGTCAAGTAGTAGCTCATGCATATCACGAACAAGTCGGAGAAGTTCCATATAAATGTTGATTGGAAGTGGAGAAACTGAAACAAAGCACCACTTTAAAGCTTAAATAAAACTGACAACTGCAAATTGAGGATATCTTGAAAATAAGTACACAGGTTAAAACTATCGCATTAAGCCTCGTGAAGACTGGCGCGACGCGACACCGGTAATTGTTCTGCTGTGAAGTTTTCTTAGAAATTGTATTGTAAGAGTCGCGTCGCGCCAGTTTCAACGAGGCTTTAACCTATCATAACTTAAAACCCCGTGACGGGCGGTTTAGGTTCCCCGAACAAAAAGTGACACAATAAACGCAACGATAGCGTATTCACGCAACGAGCGCTTTTATAGAATAGAATAATTTTTATTTGCACAGAAAGTTGGTACAAGTTACAGATGTTAAGTTTAAAATGATCCTTATACTAACTACCTTATGTAAGGCATGCAAACAGTTTAAGCTATATTCAATCAAATCAATACAAGTTTACCATGTCTAGATGAAAGTCAGTAAATAATTTGAAATTGGCAATTACAATACATTTTACTAATGTCAAGTTTAGTAAAATGGGATTTTAAGTTCGTCAATATGGTAAAGAAAATGTTTTTTTCGCGCTGTTTATATTCAGTGTACGGCATTGCAACGAGCACGAATTTAAAATCGCCAGTAGATAGATACCTACATAGTTAGGGTTCCCTATTTGACATACCATTTGTTACAGAATTGCGATAAAAATTCGCGCGATTTTTTATCGCAGTGCGGGCTAGGCCTATAATCAATAGTGGTAGTTCACTAAGTTATCTTTAGCTAAAATCAAATTTATTTTATAGTTTATGTTTTTAATCAAACCATCTATGATTATAGTAAAATAAAAAAAAGATCAGTAGATTAGGTCTCAAGACTATCAAAATAATGTTTTCTTTACCTGAGTAATAACGCCCAACACGATGGAATACTGCAAATAGTTGAAGACCCAAGGGTAGAAGTGTGTGACGAAGCCTTCATACGTCTCCAGTTTAGCGAAACAAGCTGCGGCACCCGCGAATGCTGCCAGGAGAGACAGGATGTGTTCCACTGCAATAAATACATCATCATCATGATCACACCTCTCTAATAATAGAAAAATGTTATTATACTGTCCAAGATTTTATGAATGATATTTTTTATGTGTACCTATGTACTATACCCATGTTTGCAAAGAAATAAATGATTTGATTTAATATTTTTTTAAGTTTTTTTTTTTAGTTCGTTTTTTTTTATTAAATTAAATTTTAATTGAAATTTGTCTGCCTTCGCGGCAAAACATAGCGCTCAAATAATGTTAACCTAACACCAATTTGTAAATACCTATGTTTAAGAAATAAAGATTCTGATTCTGATTCACAACAATCAAAGACGACCACATAGCTATACTAGGTAGGTTTCTACCAATAATTTCGAAAAAGAACCGGTCCTGCGCTGAACAGACGGCTTAGTTTAAATTAAAACGGGAAAATGATCAGAAGGCCAATAAATTCTGGTACTTAAAAAACGTTCAAGTCGCAATCGGTCAAACTTGTCAAAAATGTTGGAAAAATTTATTGTATTTTCGAGAGATTGCGAATGAGATGCGAATGCGAACGTTCTTAGAAATACGGGAATTGCCCCTCAGTTGAACTACTAAAGAGGCGTGATCTCTGAGCGGTTATTGGGTATACAGTCCAGCCCTTGGCCTCGAGAGAATTCTTTCTTGATACCTGTTAGTTTCATACTAACGAATAATTATGTTTTGCGAATTTGATCCTTATTGCTACTAGAAATTGTCCAACTGACAGGTGTCAGGAACGCATTCTCTCTACGGCCGGACTGTAGTTATCGTTATTCCATTTCATTTTCTTTCAATAATGCGAACCCCAAACATTTAATCGATTAACTATTATGTTATACCAGATGAGTCTTTAGAGCAGAGAGGCACTGGCACGAACGCTCGACGTAAGTAAACGAAACGGAAATTCATACAATTTTTTAATCGAAAATAAAACTATCCAACGTTACATTGAACGTAAATGAAGTGTGTGAATAAGCGTATGAATGTTGTGGTTACGTAAATTATAGATGCGTAAGAGAATCAAGGTAATCGATATAACCCGAAGAATAAATTGCCCAACTTAAGTGGCAGTGGGCAGGGCCCATTGCTCCCAGAACAGATGGCGATGGGGCTGAAAGGTTCTGGAGTGGCGACCGCGTACCGAAAGACGTAGCTTTGGAGGGCCTCCCACAAGATGGACCTATGATCTGGTGAAGGCTGCAGGAATCCGCTGGATGCGAAAAGCACAGAACTGGTCGAAGTGGCGATGCTTGGGGGAGGCCTATGTCCAAAAGTGGACGTCTTTCGACTGAAATGATGGTGATGATTACGTTACGTTACGTTTATTCCGCTTGATAAGATTCAAAATTCTACTCACTTAAAGCCAGCATCAGAACCACACCACAAGTAATATTACACTTCCTAGTCAGACTGCAATCAAAGTTGGGATCCGTTTCCTCGGCCTTGGCAATGTGCTGGACCAGCTCAGGCCAGCGTCGGGCCACTTGGAAGAACATCGACATTGTCACGCAGGTCGTCACGTAGAAGACTACTGGCGCTAGAAAGAGAAAAAGTATAAAAGTCATAAGTAGAAAGAGGACTACTAAAGTTTTGAAGTTCGGTGTAGTGAGCTGGTTAAAGAATTTGTAACAAGGGGCATAGACAAAGGACACTATGAACGATGACAATGATGGAAATCAGAATGTTTAGGACTGACTTTTGCAACCAAAAACCTGAGGGTTTTATGAACATTCTAGCCACGAGCTGGCGCCACTTTAGCAAGAAGTCTTCCATTTCGACAATACATATAAAATATATGATGACCTTTATCATTATTTCATTCATTCGTTCATCATTCAGCCAAAACTAAAGAAAATATAGGCTTTGACACTTTTGACAGGTGCCAGGAGCTGACGTCTTGTCCTTGTCCACTTGTCCAGGCTAGAACAATTTGACAGCAGAGTAATGAACGGATTCTATATGCTCCAAGTCATACCTGCGTTGATAACAATTGCAGTTTCCAAGCTACTTAGATCGCAGTAAAGCGAATTAATCTATTCGCCTCTTCAGGCCTTTCCAAAAGTTTCATTATAGACAAAAAAAATAAAACTGCGTTTATTGGCAAATAAAAACAAAAACACTTTTACACATCCACGTCCATCCTTACTCTATGTCCTAGCCCATGTCATGGTTTTCCGGGTGCATGTAAAACCATTCAGCCGTTAAGGCATTAGGTTGCAGAGTAAGCAAGCTGAAATTGCAGTGGACTTGCCAGGTTTTCGAGGGACCGATGGCCGGTGGAGCAGACAAGTCCTGGAGTGGAGACCGCGTATCGGCAAGCGTAGTGTGGGACGCCCCCCAGCTAGAGTGACCGATGACCTCAAAAAGGTGGCTGGGACAGACTGGATTCGGAAGATGGAGGACAGGGTGTTGTGGCTAATCCTGGGAGAGGCCTAAGTCGAGCAATGGCTATATAGATAGAGTGAGTTGTGGAGTTGCGGTAAGAGACAGACAGACAGGATTACTTTAGAATTTATAATATTGGTATGGTATGTTGGTTTTACTTACAAGCGGCAGTGAGGGAAACATTGGACTTGACTAGTTTGTTGATACAGAGCACCGCCATGAACATCTGACCGATGAGCGACAGCAGGGAGTATATGCACTTCCATGAAGTCCTCACAAACCTGTAATAAGGTCATCATGAAATTAAATAGATCAAGCAAATTGATTATTTTTAATCCTAAACGCGTGCATGCACGAACGAACAAAGCATGGTGAACACCAACCAAAATACTTTGTGTTGGTTTTGGGCAGCTTCGTCTTCAACTTCCAGTAATCATAAACTCTATGCTTCAACTTGACCATCGGTCTGCAAGTTGCACGTCGTAAGTACACTCAATGCTCTACTCAAACATGTATTCTATATCCTTATAACAAGGTCTAATCTTACTTGACATTATTGGCGACGTTGGTGAACACGCCAACAAAGGGGAGCAGGGAGAAGACCTGGCCAATGATAAGGGTTGCTCTCAGTGCCTCCGGGAAGGTTGTGATGCTCTTCTGAGACTTGGGCTTAGCCACGTCCACCTTGTTCTCTGAAAGAAGAAAATACTAATGTGATTATACTTAAAATGTAACTGGCAAAATGTGTACCTAGCACACCCACAATTCCGCGATATTTATCCCATACAAAATCCGACCTGATGTTGTGTTATAATTAATACATGTTAAGTAGATAAAATAATCTATCCATTAGTGGAGATCTAGCAATTTTAACAAAAATAACGGAATAGGCGGTCTTATGGCAGTCAACGATTTCTGCAAGACATTCTCAATTCTTAATTCAACTCTCAAATTTTTTCTTTCTTTTTTATTCATATTTTTTTTCTCAATTATTTAAATGAAGAATTAGTGCGCCTACTTTACTTAAAAGGCTTATTAACTAGCTAGCAACAGCCGCAAAAAAATAATGTCATAAAATAAAGTATTTCGGTACATACTGCCCATTAAAAGAAGAGGTGCCATGTTGAACTCCGAAAATCGCAAAGCACACTGAACATTACAATGCTTCAGACCGTCAACACCTACCTACCTGTATGTCAGTATACCTTAGTTGATAATCCACTACTGTCATAACATTTTAGCACACATAATATGTTCTTGAGACGGTATGGTAATGTATATCAAAACGCTTCGGGTGTGGAATGTTCCACACGCGAAGCATAATCTTAAGGGTGGAATACATGTTTTGTTTTTGTAAACACGAGCTAAGTGTTCTGTTAGGCTGTTGTCCTTGTAACTTGTTATTAGAAGCCGAAACTGAACATGCTGTTTTGGGAAAGGGGTGGGGGGTGACACAGTGTAGGGACTATCTTACTTAATACAGTAAGTCAAGATTAGTAAATGCGTTTCTTTTGAGAGTGTGTGGTACTTAAATCGTAAAACTACTCGTAACTACATAGTTAGTTTGGTAGAGGATTTAATTTACTGTAAGAGAAATGAAATCGTAGTTAAACACCTCTAGAACTTCCCCCATTATTCAAACTTTGTCGAAGTTTTTCAGGAACGTTTCTTATGGCTTGCATACACTTATGTAGCATTTTGATTAGATTCTCCATATTCTTAGTCATCGACAGTTTGACATTTGAAATGCCTCTTTTTAAATGTCAAAAGGTCAAAGACGTTAATCTACTGTGAAAGCACGGTAGACTGTGGCAATGGCGTGTTATACCTACAGGGTGCACGAAACTATTGGTATGTTATCGACAACGTGTCAGTTATTGTTAAATAAACTTGTTGTTTCAACCTTAACATATAGTTGATTCATAGATGTCATGTCTTGATAATTTAACAATTTTAGTAGCAGTTTAACAAATTCATTTTTAATGATTCTGCATTTTATTTTTTAGGATGAAAGTACCTACGCTTGCTTCAGTATCAGGCATACAGTAATTGTGTATTTATAATGTGTATATGTATTGAATGTCCAAATAGTAACGAAAATTAGTCAGCCGTATGAGATTGTCATTTGTCATCAAAAAAATAGATCGATTATATTACAGCAATAAAAAAAAAAATCAGCTGTTCCCTACATTTTGACGAGTTATGCGAACATAAATGTAGGGAACAGCTGATATTTTTTTCACTATTTCAGGTTTGGTCCCATAGTAAAAGTTGTTCATAATGATGAGTACAATGACCCCTTAAGAGGAAAATGGTGATTAAAATTTCACCGTGTATAATAGTTAACAGATTTTCAACATATTGCTGTAATGTAATCGATCTATTTTTTACATCGCTTTATTCTAGACATGCTACATTCACATTGCATTAGTCCCGGCTGTCATTCGTAGATCTTTGACAGTCGTCACGGGTAGTCAGAAGCCTTTAGACTCTGACAACCAGTGTTATTCTAGTAACTGGGTTGTGGAGGTCAGATAGGCAGTCGCTCCATGTAAAATACTCAATTCAGCTGAATCCAGTTAAACATGAGAAGCCATCCTCAACATAGTTGGGTAAAGGCTAGGCAGATATATTTTCCTACATTCAAATTCAGGATGACATTGACATAATTTAGGAACACTCATAAAACTAATAAACTCAACTAATAAAACTCAAATATTTTAAGACGAGCGCTAATCCTGCGGACAAACTGTCACGCAGTTTTACAAGTTTATAAAAATGTATACAAATGTGTGGTCCAAAATATAGACACTCATGTAGACAGAAATGACGGAAGGTTTAACTGACAATCATTAGCTAGGATAACTAACCTCTGTCTTAACAGTCTACGCCTGAGAATGACCAACCGAATGTTTTGCAACATAGCTCGTCACCCTAAGAACGTGGAAAACTCTGTCACCTGAAATTTTCTTTTCAGCTTACCGATAACCTTTAAACTGAAAGACACTATGCTGCTGCAAAAGAATCAGTTTTTTCACTACAAACTCTTTGATAAATCATGTTGCTAACTACCACTCGTAAAAAAATATTACTGAAATGATTATAATGATTTATGTTATTGTTGATTGTATGAACACTATAATATTGTGGGTTAGCGGGAATGCCCTTCGTTAGTTAACATACTGTTTATTTAATATAATTATAGCTTGGGTTTATTATATTCAAAGCTCAACTAGAGTCAGTATTTCTAAATTCATGGGTAACGTCAAAGGTATAAAATGTCAGATGTAAAAAACTGTCGACTTAGGCCATAAATGCCTAGTCATCATCATTATTTCAGCCGAAAGATGTCTCTGATGATGGTTCTGTGCTTCTCGCATACAGCTGATTCCTACGGCCTTAACCAGGTCATCGGTCCACCTTGTGGGAGGCCTTCTAAAACTACGTCTTCCAGTACGCGGGCGCCACTCCATCTGTTCTGTGGCCTCGTAGATTGCAGAAGATTCAAAAGTCTAGAACCGATGGCTTAGAGCCTAGACGAACTAATGACATAGCCAATTAACGATAGGAATTGTTCAAATGTTTTTCACAAACGTAGAGTTGTTTTTTATATAAAAATAAAATTTTACTTACTTTTAACGGGTATCCAAAAAGACATGTTTCTCCTGAAGCTCGTTTGTCCCATGTTGGCCTCTGTCAGTGTGGGAGGATACTCGTGTTTCTGAATACTTGTATTTGCTGCTATCATAGTACTGGCCACTAATGGAGTGCTTGTTCACTAGTGTCGTGACAACGCTTTAGGGGTCCTCACGGTATTTCAAATGTTGTGGTTTTCTGGCCTAATTTCTACAGTTGATTAATGTGTTTTGAAGCCGATGGGATTTTATCTTTCAACGATCTTGTAGATATATGATAAGTTTTTTTTGAGTAAATACACTTATCAAAATTAAATTGTAGTTGTCAATGATGATATTATTAAGGCAATGTATAGAGTGCCGCTAGCGGCATTCTATTACTATCAGATAAAGTGCCGCAAGCGGCATTCTCCGGAACCAATGCACTTTATAACCCGTTGCTTTTTAATACTAGCTATTTTTTGGACAGAATAGAACCTTTTTGGTATAATATTTGAAAACCCCAAAGTGCGCAAAACTATAGGTGCCAAGCAAAAAAATAGTAGCTTTTGCAATTTTTGAGATAGTGGGAGTATTAAGACGGAGTCTTTGTTCACTTGCTACGCTCGCTCACTAGACCCCACCATCTCCTTCGAACCTAACCTGTCCGGATCGGGGTGCCACAAGTCCAGAGCTCGCTTCGCTCGCTCTTCATCCTAATTTCTCCTTGTAACAGGAGTAGTAAAATTGCCTTTTATCTTATCAAAATTTTGTGAGTCAGTACTAAGTATTTGCCAGTGGTCATTTACTTTCTTTTAAGAATTTGGGCCAGTTATTATTTGTTGGAAATTTGTACCGGGTTTTCCACCATCTAGCTACCATTTCCAAACATTTGTAAATAACGATATGTATACGGGACCACCACAAACAATTTGACAAAACAACAAACAACAACAAAACGATCAGTAATTAGATTAACAAAGTGCATTCAATTTAACAACAGATTATGGATCACCAGAAACTGGTTATAACGAATACCAGTGTTGTTAAATCGGTCCCTTTGACGTGAAAGTATGTAGGCTACTGCTATACTCTGTGGGAGTTAATAAATCAGAGCTTTCGGTTGACATTAGAATTGATAAAATTATCGGATAAGATGGACCGATAGCAAGTTTGTGTTAATTTGTGTTTGAACTTTGAAAAGTTATCGATTAGAACTTGTGAGTTGTCGGACGGTAGATCAAAGGATATAAGAAAGTTTTTAATTAGGTATTAATTATCGGAGCGAAGTCTTGTTGCTAAAAACTCTGCAAAGTTTCATAATTTCAAGTTATTTCTTTGATCAATATTAAAATTCATTTGTTAGTTCAGCTGTAATAAACACGCAAACATGTTATTGGTATGAATATCAAAGTCTTGTAATATTATTCCTGGTTCAAGAATTTTCTGACTGAAAATATGTAATACCATCGATATTTTATGTGTAATATTTTGCTTCCAACTTGACCTATATTTTGAGAAAAACTTACAAATCCCCAAGAATAAGTCATCTTATTAAGAATTGATAAATGCATTGAACGGGAGCGCGTGCGATGCATTAGAATTGCATTATGAAATATCTATACTTAAATCTATGTCTATTATCTATACAAATAAATAAAATTTAAGTATCTGTTTGTAATCTCAAAATAACAGCTTGCATATAATAGTATGTAAGTCATAGGTATGATACATCTAAAAAAAACAATTTTAATTATTTTTTTGTTTATCCGTTCCGGCTAATCTCCGAAACGGCTTGACCGATTATGACGGGAATTTCACTGGCAGATAGCTGATGTTATAAGGAGTAACTAAGGGTACTTTTATTTTAGAAAATAAATAAAAATAATTTGGGTCCACGCGGGTGAAGCCGCGGGTAGCAGCACATAATACGAATCTTATATATCTTGGCATTTAGAAACAAGGTCAATATTTTTGAAGGACGGATACTGGCATTGTGCTCAGAAAGACAAGTAAAGACCGCTGTGAAGGTCTTAGTCTTCAGTCTAATAGTTGCAAGCGCGACCTTAAGTCCCAGGTTAAATACTCTGGTCTAACAAAGAGTGATTGGGTATTTTATCAGGATTCCTGAGTATCAGCTCTGTAATGTGTGCCCAGTTGGAACTTAAACACCGCTAGAAAAAAAATCGATAATTAAAAAAAACATATTTTTTTGGAAGTCGTGTGTTTTTATTTTTCACTTTTTAGTTTTTATCTAGGTACCATGACTAAAAAGTGAAAAATAAAAACCTTTATAAAAAAACCCACACCAATTCGTATACCACTACTTGCTATGTAAACAAAAGTGACAGGAAGTATTATAACATCAGCAAGATACACAAAGTGGATTTAAATACCTACGTATCGAAGCTAACTCAAAAACTACCCAAGAAAAGTTATATGGGAACACCGCGCAAGATTCCTCTACCAAATCAATTATCATGATCGGTCCCTAATTGACGAAAATATTGATGAAAATACATTTAAAAAAATACATATAGGCGAACATTTTATACCCTCCTCCTTTTTTCAAGTCGGTTAAAAATACAGAAAACCTCTGCAAAAACAAAATACTTATAACATTACGCTTGCATTTCCAAAGCGTAACTTTAGGTAATGATATTTTATTTAATAATTTAATACTTACATTATAAAAAATAAAATAAATAAATAAAATAAAAATATAATTTTAGTAAGTATCGTTAGATTTAGTTCTTGGGAAAACCTACAAATAAATAGTCACCCTACCTTTGATTGTCACCTACAATTTATAAGTACTGGGAGTTCGCGTGTTAGCCCTATAAATTATACCCCCCGTTCTGACTCGACAGTGGATTATTATCGACTCAGCTCCAAATTAGTTTTGTCTATTTTGTATCAAATAGTAAAGGTGCTACTATGTCATTTATTCTTGAGTACAGTTTCGAATTTGGTTAACAATCGAATTAGGATTTCGTTGGAAAGTGATTGATTGGAATCGTATTTAATTTCCGTATTTATCGTTAGAATTGAGAGTGATTGATAATGTTTGGCAGCGCATATAATCGACGCTTTCCGCTACAAAGGGCGTAACTCCAAATCCCATACTTTTGGCAATGAGCAAAAAACAAAAACAAAAAAAAACTTTTTTAAATAATTCTTTTCTTTCTATACTTATAAAATTGAGTTCTAGGAAGAAAGTTCTTAAATTTTGGCAGTCCTTTGCCTCATTTAATTACAATTATGTACAACAGTTATTAAAGAAGTTACCATGGAGTTACACCCCTGAAAACCAAAAAAAAATGTAGATACAACCCATAATTAAGTAGCCTGGTAACAAACGTCTGCAGTAAAAACCGGTTATGTACATACAAGAGTAATTTTTATAGTTGTAAAGACCATTTTTTTTGCAAAATATGTAGATACCCCCTGTTATTATTAGTAATGCAATAACTCTATGAGCAATTTAATTAATAAGGATCGATAATAATTATTTAATAAGGATGGATTTTAGGTATTTTTAGTATAAATAATGATTACTTGAGTAAAAATGAAATAAAAGGTTTAAAAATCAATACGTATTTATTATTAATTGGTACATAATAGGAACGTTCTGCACATACACAACAACTAAAACTTACAACTTATAAATGCCGCGATTTATATAATTCAAATTATTATTTTTATTAATTATTACGTGTACACATAGACAAATCACGATATAATTATATTAATTGAGCAAAAAGGTTGACAATCAACAACAACTTCTGCATTTTATCTTGGTGATTATTATTCAAGTGCTCATTGATCGCTTTCAACTTCATCCTCTTCATCAGTTTGAGGAAGAGTTTCGATAATCTGAGATTGATAGGGCAGTTGTGAGTATTCAGCATGAAAACGTTTTGGAATTGATCCATTTTCACACAACCGTTTAAGATCATTATATTTAGCAGTAGCAATAGGCAGGCTAGTTGTATATAATGGGTGTAAGTTTAATACCATCACTCTTTTGTATCTCTCCCTTTTTTCTGCAGATAGTTCCACAGTTCTATTGTTCCTCTTTCCTTTTCCTTTATATTTTGTATCTTCAAACAATTGCAAAGTGTGTGACTCAGTGCCTTCCCTCATGGAGTATTTGAATTCCATTTGATCCAAAGTCTTCTTTTTGAATGTGGCTATTTTCAAATCCCTATATTTGAATTGTTTCAGCGATTCTTTAGTGAATGTTTGTGTGAAAATGGATCAATTCCAAAACGTTTTCATGCTGAATACTCACAACTGCCCTATCAATCTCAGATTATCGAAACTCTTCCTCAAACTGATGAAGAGGATGAAGTTGAAAGCGATCAATGAGCACTTGAATAATAATCACCAAGATAAAATGCAGAAGTTGTTGTTGATTGTCAACCTTTTTGCTCAATTAATATAATTATATCGTGATTTGTCTATGTGTACACGTAATAATTAATAAAAATAATAATTTGAATTATATAAATCGCGGCATTTATAAGTTGTAAGTTTTAGTTGTTGTGTATGTGCAGAACGTTCCTATTATGTACCAATTAATAATAAATACGTATTGATTTTTAAACCTTTTATTTCATTTTTACTCAAGTAATCATTATTTATACTAAAAATACCTAAAATCCATCCTTATTAAATAATTATTATCGATCCTTATTAATTAAATTGCTCATAGAGTTATTGCATTACTAATAATAACAGGGGGTATCTACATATTTTGCAAAAAAAATGGTCTTTACAACTATAAAAATTACTCTTGTATGTACATAACCGGTTTTTACTACAGACGTTTGTTACCAGGCTACTTAATTATGGGTCGTATCTACATTTTTTTTTGGTTTTCAGGGGTGTAACTCCATGGTAACTTCTTTAATAACTGTTGTACATAATTGTAATTAAATGAGGCAAAGGACTGCCAAAATTTAAGAACTTTCTTCCTAGAACTCAATTTTATAAGTATAGAAAGAAAAGAATTATTTAAAAAATATTCTTTTTGTTTTTTGCTCATTGCCAAAAGTATGGGATTTGGAGTTACGCCCTTTGTAGCGGAAAGCCTCGAATTATGTATGTTTGTAGTTACACCAAGTTTGCTGTCGAATTGTAAAATAATTGTATTTTTTTGTAGGTCGTAAGTCACAATTTATTTTGTTATTGTGTTTTACCCCGTTTTTCATTCGAGAAAATATGTATGTTTGTAGTTACGCCAAGTTTGCTGTCGAAATGTAAAATAATTGTGTTTTATGACTCGGTTTTGGGAAAAAGTGATGTTTAGCTTTAAAAAAATGTGGGGTAGTAAAAACCATTTTTTTCACCGTAGCGCAATTTCAAATATACAGATCGAAAGAGCGTGAAAAACTAAGTAAGACTGCATCAAAAAGTGAATTTGGCCAAAATGGTCTTTACGCCCTTTGTAGCGGAAAGAGTCGATATACGAGAAATACTTGAATCGATTGTACAAGGTCGTGCAACTCCGTGTTAAGATGAGACAAAACTTGCATGAAATAATCGCTTTGCAATAAAACTGTCTTGGAGAAAGACGAATGCAATTCTATGCACAACTTCCATACAATTATTGTATACCATTTTATGGAAATCGCATGGTAAACACTCGCATGCAATTCTTGAATGGCAATAATTGAACATGCTTTATAGCATGCGATTATTGCTCTTGAACATTCCAGAAACTTGCACCGTGTAAATGGAGCTTAATGGTGACGAAGTGGGAGTAAAGCCTGATTTACACGGTGCACTTTAATTGCCTGTGGCATGCCATAAGTTGACGCAATAATAAAAAGTAGCAATGTGTAAACAGTAATTAGACGATGCAAGTCAAGTTGTTGCTTAAATTGTATTGTATGCCACAGGCAAGAAACTTGCATCGTGTAAATGGGGCTTAACTTAACAAGCTTAGTTAGTGGAGATGAAACCGTAACTATCTATAATGGCCAGCCGTACAGGCTTACAGGATTTCTTTCTTGAAGGACTTTTAAACCACTAATCTCATTCAGATGGTATTCGTGCTCGCCTCCTCGCATTGAGGATTATTGCAGTCTCCTGTACTATGTTCAGACTTAGCTGTAATATGTATTCTGAAATTTTGGGATTAATTGTAGTTTTTAAGACCCTCGCCATGATGATAGCGGTTTTATTTTCCTAATAAAACAGTATTATTTCGAGGAGTACAACGCAGACGCCACCTTATTTTACTACTTTGTGTCCTTGAGGTAAGATTGGTGATGTACTTCAGAAAGGTCAGGTGCGTAGTATTCGCAACCGGCGTACTTGTGTAACCAGATGTATGAACGTTAACGAAGCAAAAAGAGTATGAAAGGATCTTGGTGGCGTACTGTTGTTTCTGCTTACCGTCATGGGTAGAAGGCGTGAGTTGCGTGAGAGTATGGATGTAGATAAGGACCCTGTGGAAATTAGAAAATTGCAAGTCGGACAATTTTTACCGGACTACGGCGAAACAAAAAGGAGGGTTATGATTTTGACCGGTATTTGTTTAAAATGAGCCCGGCAGCTAAGCCCAGATTGGGCCTTGGTGTGCAGATGTAGACACCTAAAGACGGCAAGTCTTTCATTTCTCAGGATGGTTCCTCTTCTACAAATTGGACCGCATCAATTTATACTGATTAGAAGAAGAAATATGCACTGTTTTTATCTAAGCTCGTAGTTGGCCCCCTTATTATGTGCTTGATGGGTAAAGCTGATCTTCCTAGAAGAAACCTATTCACTCAAGACTAAAGGACTCCCAGGTTATAATTAGCTCTCGGGAAACACAGACACAAGGAGCATATTATAGTTCACGCTGCTGGGAAGTTTGTTGCGCCACTTCTTCTTCCCAGCTAAAACACTAGGAAGTGGTGAAAGGAGGCCTTTCGGGGAATGTTTTACGTAATTTTGACGTTCAAGAAGTGCTGATTCTGAGCATAATTTCAATAAATTTTTGATTTTGATTTCACGGATTAGGGAAGCGAACTAAACTACCATTAAATGTGTAACATTATTTGAATGTCGTTTTCTCGATCAATATCGCATTTAGACACATTTAATTTTAAAATCTTTATTAAGGGCTTTCAATTTACAGTTTTCCTTCACCAAACGACTAAATATTGTGCTCAAGAGATAAATGGGGAAAACTCTGCGGCAGCTGGCTGCCCGATCGCCGCCAGATCGGCGAGTGATGGCGATTGTGGTTCAGAATACGTTCGTAGTGACCTGCGTACACACAGAAGCTGATCATTTTCTTTAATTTTGAAGTCATTACTAGAACCCTAATCTCATGGCTACGACCTACATGCTCAAGTGACACACGTCTTGCGACAGCGACAGCGGAGACAAATTAAAGAACTTGTTTAGAGCATGCCACGACTCACCGCGACGCGTTTTGCGGAGCCACGGTGTGGCGCGTCTAATTCTTGGGACGGAAACAGGTGACGAGCGATTTGACGTGCGATTTAATCAAATGTACTAACTAACAGCCTAGCGGCTACCGCCGTCGCTAGAGACGGGTCGTGTCGCAAATCGCATCGCCCGAGGCCATGAACGGGGCCTGAGGGAAACCATGGATTCGTAGTGGTTTTACTACATTATGCGCACATGCTAATAGACTTATTTTAGAACCTATTATATTGAGGTTTCATTGGTTTTCGAGAATCTAGACACCTAAATTCGAACTACAACAGCTATAATATGGACATATAAGCTACTTGTAGGAGGTAGCGTTTTAGGTTCCAATTTATTGAGAAAGTTGCAGTAACACCACCGTCAATTTTATTGGCTCCCAAAACTGTTTTGTGAAGATTGTTACTTTCAAGCAAACCGCTCCTCCTGATCACAACATAAGATGTAGAATGTAACAAACAAAACATTAATATAACTAACTACCAGCCTATAAAGTATTTCTTTGAATTATAGCTGGCCGATAAACACAATGTTATTTCGTTGATCTGTGAATCTAAAAAATAGTTAGATACATTTCTGCTTAAATTTTTCATAAAACGGGGTGGTATTTTTCTAATAAGTATTAATTTCCTTATAATAATCGGGGCAAAAAACTCGCACGATAAAAAATTAAACTATAAACAATGTATGCTGAGGGCATATTGTGTGCTTCATCCACAATAGGCTAAAAATCCCATAAGAGGAAAAAACACTCTTTACGAGATTGCGAAATAAAAACCAGAGATATTGCAACTTTCTTTATAAAACCAATTTTAGAACCAAAAAGCAAATTTTCTGAAGGTACTCTTTTCAGTTATGGTTGATTGATAAGCATCATGTTTCGTTGCGGATCTGTAAATGGAATAAAAATTACATATCTGCTGATCTTTTTAATGGTTTGAGGATGAAGACAAAGAACGAGACAGTATAGTATCTTCATAGCTCGCTTAGCTTAGCGAGTATCTGCACGCATCCACTACTAATTATAGTCAAGTCAAAAACTCGCCGCACACCATATTCGTCACACACGATGTAAGTGTCTCTGCAGGGGATGCTAAACTTGCTTCACTACAATAGAATGAGAGAGCGGGTCAGCGAATATGTTGCGTACTGATATACCACCATAGGACCCATAGACAAAATCAAAATATTACGATAGATGATGTTGCCCGCTTCTATATAAATATTCTAGTGTCTACTGTGACTATAGTAACATTATGTGAGAGTTACCGATAAAAGTCGACGAATGGTGGAGAGCGATACGGGGTCGGATTCCGACCCTGCATCGGGCGCGGAGAGCTCTTTTCAGAGCTCGGAGCGCGAGAAGGTGGTAAACACCGACAGGAGGCAGGAGTTCGTACGGAAGCGCTCCAAGTCAGATGGCCAGGGGTCGTCCGCCGATGAGAGGCAGAGGCGGAAAATTCACTCCAGCCAGCGGGGTGGGGCCCGAAAAAAAGGCGCGGGTAGGGGGCTCACCACGGAGGCCGGTGAGCCGAGCCAGACCAGCTCGGCCGAGCTGGCGAGGCTCGCCACAGAGGAGCACCCTGAAGGGACCAGCACCTGGGCGGTCCTGTCGGGGTCTTCCAGTGGTGAGCCGGACGCCGCCGCAGCGGCTAAGTTCAAGGAGGTCGTGGGAGCCGCTGTCAGGGCTGTGGCCCTGAAGAGGCTGCAGTCCTCTAAGGACAGGGCCATATCTGAGGCCACGGCCTCTATCTTGGCGGCCGGGAAGGCCCTCCTTGGGCCTCCGCCAGCGTCGGATGGGATGTCCGAAACGCGGGCGGAACTCGCCAGGTTGACAGCCGCCATGGAGCTTCTCCGGAAGGAGAATGAGGAGCTCCGAGCAGAACTGGCCAAGCTCCGCGGAGCCGCCCCTCGAGAGACTCCGCAGGGGGGAGAGCAGCATGGGCAGGGGCGCCCCCTGCCTGCGGAGGACCGGGTCCTGTCCTTGGTGCGGCGGGAGTTGGATGCCTTTCGGGCGCGGTTCTCCGCCCTAGAGGCCATCGTACTGCGCCCCCCATTAGCGGCGAGCCAGCCGGCCTCGGGCCAGCGGAAGGTGGCATCATATGCCACCGCTGCAGCTGCCCCGACCAAACCAGGGTCGTCGGGGCAGACCAAGGGCAGGGCGGCTACAGAGGCGGCGAGGGCACCGGCCCAGGCTGCGAGTGCACCGGCCCAGGCGGCGAGGGCACCGGCCCAGGCGGCGAGGGCACCGGCCCAGGCGGCGAGGGCACCGGCCCAGGCTGCTAGGGCACCGGCACAGGCGGCGAGGGCCCTAGCCCAACAGCCGCCCACGCCTCCTAATTCTTCTCCGGCCGACGCCGAATGGCAAGTGGCCGGCGAAAAGAAGAAGGCGGGTAAGGCCGCAAGGGCGGCCAAAAGGAAGGCGAGGCGGCAGCGGCGCAAGGAGCGAAGTGTCGCGGCTAGGCTCCGCGCCCCGAAGTCCGCAGCTGTAGTGATCACACTACAGCCGGAAGCGGAAAAAAAGGGCGTGTCCTACCGTGACGTTCTCGCCAAGGTGGGGCAGGCTGTGGACCTGGAGACGCTCGGCGCCAAGAATGGCCTCAGGCTAAAGGTAACCGCGACCGGCGCCCGGATGCTGGAAGTCCCTGGTGCGGACAGCGGCCCGGCCGCTGATGCTCTGGCCGAAAGGCTCAGAGCATCCATAGACGCGGACGAGGCCCGGGTGTCCAGGCCCACCAGGTGCGCTGACATGCGCATCTCGGGCCTGGACGACTCGGTGACGAAGGCACTGGTCGTGGCCGCTGTCGCTAGGACGGGGGGGTGCTCTGCCGAGCAGGTTAAGGTGGGCACCATCCGTCCTGATTTCGCGGGGATGCAGGCCGTGACGGTGAGCTGCCCCGTGTCGGCGGCCAAAAAGGTTGCCGAGGAGGGCCGAAGGCTTTTGGTGGGCTGGGTTTCCGCGCAGGTCAAACTGCTGGAACCCAGACCTCTGAGGTGCTTCCGCTGCCATGTGGGTCACCACGTGGGAGTTAAATGCACCTCGGAGGTGGACCGCAGCGGTAACTGCTACCGCTGTGGTCAGCCCGGTCACGAGGCTGGCTCGTGCACTGCCGCGCCGCACTGCGTCGTATGTGCGGCTGCTGGCAAGCCAGCTGACCACCGGATTGGGGGCAAGGCCTGCGTCAAACCCGCCAAAGCCGGAGGCAGGGGCAAGCCCTCCGCCACCGCCGTCACCGCCGCAGCCGCCGCCACTACTGGCGCCGCCGCTGCCGCTTCCGCCGTCGTAGTCGCTGCCGTTGCCGCCGCGGCAGGGTCCTCACAGGGGGCTCGGGAGGGGGCTGAAATGGACTGCCAATAACGGCTCCATTACGCCTCCTCCAGGCGAACATCAACCACTGCGCTGCAGCCCAGGACCTATTGCTCCAGAGCATGGCGCAGTGGTCGATCAACATCGCCGTGGTCGCTGAGCCGTACTTTGTCCCGCCCAGGGATGACTGGGTGGAGGACCTGAGCGGCTCAGTGACCCTAATTTCGTCGGCCGCCGCCGGTACTCCGTCCCTCGAGGCTGTCAAGAGAGGACGGGGTTGCGTGGCAGCACGGTTCGGGGAGATTGTCGTGGTAGGGGGGTACTTCTCCCCGAACCGAACTCTCGCCGAGTTCCACAACTCCCTTGCGGAGCTGAGAGTCGTCGTCGTCGGGTTCGGTTCCCTCCCGGTGCTTGTTCTCGGGGACTTCAATGCCAAGAATGTGGCTTGGGGTTCCCGGTATACAGACACACGGGGCAGGATGGTGGAGGACTGGGCACTGGAGACAGGCCTGGTCGTCCTTAATCGGGGTTCTGTCCCCACGTGTGTGCGGATGCGGGGTGAATCAGTGGTGGACCTTTCGTTCGCCAGCCCCGCTCTGTCGCCGCGTGTCGCCGACTGGCGCGTCATGGAGGGGGTGGAGACCTACTCCGACCACCGGTATATCCGGTTTGACGTCTCCGCCCAGTCCTCGAGCGCGCCGGTCCGACAGGCCCCGAGTGGTCCGCGATGGGCGCTGAAGCAGCTGGACCGGGAGCTAATCCTGGAAGCCTCGATCGTGCAGGCCTGGGTGTCATCACCGGACAGGCCTGCCGATATCAACAATGAGGCGGAGTGGTTCCGGGAGGCCATGTCCGACATATGCGACGTGGCAATGCCCCGGGTCCAGCCCGGCCGTGCTTCGCGCCAGGTGTACTGGTGGTCGCAAGAGCTGACGACTCTGCGCGCCGCGTGCGTTGCTGCGCGACGCCGGTACGCCAGGCACCGCAGGCTCCGTATCCGCCCTCCGGATACCGAAGCCATTCAGGCGGAGTTGTACGAGGGGTACAGAGCGGCGAAGACCGCCCTCCAAGCGGAGATCCTGCGGGCCAGGGGACTGGCCCGCGAGGAGTCGCTGGCGACTCTGGACAGGGACCCGTGGGGACGCCCATACAAGTTGGTGCGTGAGAAAATCCGCCCATGGGCTCCCCCGCTGACACAGAGTCTCCGGCCACAGCTTGTGGAGGACGTGGTGAGCGCTCTGTTCCCCTCGAGAGGGGAACATACCGCTCCGCCCATGGCTCCGCCTACTGCGGTGCCCGCTGCGGACCACACCGCCGACGACGATGACGATGCTCCGGAGGTGACCGAGGCAGAATTGAGAGTGGCGGTACGTAGGCTGAGCGCCAAAAATACCGCCCCAGGACCCGACGGCTTACCTGGGAAAGCCTGGGTCCTGGCCATGGAGGCTCTCGGGCCTCGACTAAGGGGGCTCCTTAGCGCGTGCGTGGAGAGGGGCCAGTTCCCACTTCGCTGGAAGACGGGGAAACTGGTCCTCATCAGGAAGCCGGGGCGCCCTGCGGACTCTCCGTCCGCTTACCGGCCCATCGTGCTGCTCGACGAGGTGGGCAAGCTCTTTGAAAGAGTTATTGCAAACCGCCTCGTCGGGCAGATGGTGCGAGTGGGGCCGGATTTGGCGGATAGCCAGTTCGGCTTCCGCCGAGGGCGCTCTACGGTGGACGCCATCATGCGCGTGCGAGCCCTCACGACGGGGGATGCTGTGGCCCGGGGTGGGGTCGTCTTGGCGGTGTCTCTGGACATCGCCAACGCCTTCAACACCCTACCCTGGAGTTGCATCAGGGAGGCACTCCGGTATCACCGGATGCCGACCTACCTCTGTCGGTTGGTCGAGGCCTATTTGACGGACAGGGCCGTCATCTACCCCGGTCACCGGGGAGTGTGGAACCGGCGAGAGATGTCGTGCGGTGTCCCACAGGGATCGGTCCTGGGGCCGCATCTGTGGGACATCGGATACGACTGGGTGCTGCGCGCCGACCTCCCTAGTGGTGTCAGCGTAGTGTGTTACGCTGACGACACGCTGGTCCTGGCGCAGGGGAGGTCGCACGAGGCGGCGGCCGAACTGGCGACACGCGGGGTTGCGACGATCGTCGACAGGATCCGGCAATTGGGACTCGAGGTGGCCCTGCACAAGTCCGAGGTCATGTGCTTCCATGGCCCTCGGAACGCGCCACAGTCGGGTTCCCAAATAACGGTAGGAGGGGTTCACATCGGCGTCGAGGTGACGATGAAGTACCTGGGACTCGTCCTCGACAGCCGGTGGAACTTCGTGGAGCACTTCCGACGTTTGGCTCCCAAACTGGAGCGGGCCGGGGCTGCTTTGAAGCGGCTTCTGCCCAATCTAAGGGGACCAAACGCCTCCTGCCGGAGGCTCTACGCGGGGGTCGTGCGGTCCATGGCCCTTTACGGGGCACCGGTGTGGGCGCGTACCTTAAGGTTGCGGCCAGCCCGCCGGTTGCATGCAGCCCAAAGGGTCATGGCTATCCGGATCGTCCGGGGATACCGTACGGTCTCCGGCGAGGCGGCGAGCCTCCTTGCCGGAACGCCGCCATGGGATCTGGAGGCGAAGGTCCTCGCCCACATCTGGGAGTGGCGCGAGGAGATGAAGCGCCGGGGTGTAACTCCGCTGCCGCGAGAAATCACGGTACAGCGGACAGAGCTCCGGCAGGATCTCATGGCGGCTTGGAGTGTGCGATTGTCGCAACCCAGTGCTGGGCACGCCACAATTGCGGCGATAAGTCCCCTCTTTGAGGAGTGGCTAGAGAGGCGCCACGGCGTCCTCACCTTCCGCCTGACACAGGTCCTCACCGGACACGGTTGTTTCGGGAGGTTCCTGTTCCGGATAAGGCGGGAGGAAGCGCCCGGGTGTCACCATTGTGTGGATCGCCCGGAGGACACGGTGGAGCATACGGTGGAGGTATGCCCGGCTTGGGCAGAGCACCGCCGTGTCCTCGTGGAGGCGATCGGCGGCAGTGACCTCTCGCGTCCAACCCTGGTGCAGGCCATGGTACGGAGCGAGAGGGAATGGGGAGCCGTCACCTCCTTCTGCGAAGCAGTAATGCTCGCAAAGGAGGAGGCGGAGCGCGTGAGGGAGAGGCAAAGTTCGCGCCCTCACGCGCCTAGCCGCCGTAGGAGACGCCCTGGGCGTCGGGACTCCTTGGAGGATTCCCGGCCACCGTAGGCGCGGGCTTGCGGGCGGTGAGCAATGGGTAGCTCGCCCCCGATAAGGACCAGGCCCGGGTCGACGGCGCGTTGTGTTCCACGCGCGCCTCAAAGAGATGTCAGCACCAATGGCGGGGCCCACTAGGGCCGATGCCTGCTGGGGTTGCGGGAAAGTCCGAAAGGGATACCGTGGCCCCTGGCAACACAGGCAACTGAAGGAACACGGGTGGGTTTTAGTCAGTAAGAGTCTGACACGCCCTCCCGCTCCGCCCAGAGCGGGAGAAGTTATTTGATGATTTCCCACCCAAAAAAAAAAAAAAAAAAAAAAGGACCCATAGACAAAATCAAAATATTACGATAGATGATGTTGCCCGCTTCTATATAAATATTCTAGTGTCTACTGTGACTATAGTAACATTATGTGAGAGTTACCGATGCCTTCGTCGTCATCTAAGGACAGCCATCTCATTTCATTGTGGATGTTTTCCAAGTTTTCTATATTATTCCTCCCTATATTTTCCTCCCTAAGCTGCGCTTCTGACATCTGGAACGGAGAAAAAACAAATGATTTGTAATTATTTTATTTTGAAAGTTGAATATAAAGTACCGACGAAACCAAACACTTTTTCGCTTCAGCCCCTTTTCTTCACAAACTGCGACTTTTCGTATTTAAGGCCGTCCACTGCGTTAAGCGGGTGCACGGAGCGGGCGCCCGCGCGGCGTGCTGTTTTCTGATAATATATTCGGCGCCGCGTGTGACGGGAAACCCGCCTCACGGAGCGCGGATGATAATAAAAAACAGCACGCCGCGCGGGCGCCCGCTCTGTGCACCCGCTTAACGCAGCGGATGGCCTTTATTTGTCTATCGTCAATTCATGACAGTTTTTTAATGTTGGATTTTATATGGACCGTTATGAAGCCGGATAAGGCCGCGTATTAACGTCGCGCGAATACACGATCGTCCCGACGATTGCTTTTGGTTAACACGCGGGGTAAAGCCAAGGTCAGAGTTCTCAATTGTTTTTCAATGCCGATTTGGATGTCATTCTGTGCAGTCAGAGTGGATAGTAGGTACACACTATTTGTGCAATAACTTCTTGTTATCAGTTACCGCCAATTTCACGGCTGAGTCAATGCAACTGTAGACTGCTTGAATGAAAAACATTTTTTTCTATGATTTATTAAGTTTTACAATACTAATGCATAATTTTTATATAACTTATCATTGTAACATTACATATTATGCTCTGCTTTGATTTCTCAACGATATAAAGTTGTTTTATCGATGGGTTATATAAACGTACTGAACTATTCGTATAAAGGTAACCCGTCAGTAGCTATGGGAGTGACATGTGCCTTTCATCATTTCAGTGGTGTTCTCAGCAAGAAAGCCGCGTGCTAAACATAACTTAACCTAAGAGCTTATTTTATCGAATACAATTCCAAAGTTCCAGAACACTTTGGCATCTAAAAATAAGATCTAAAATCAAAAGGTTTGTGTCCAGTTACATTTTGAACCTTTAGAAGAAAATAATGATAATCATCATTTACCTCGAACCTGCGATCGACAACAACATCATCTTTTTCTCGTATATCTCTTGTCCTTCTATAATTCAGGTTTGTCTGTGCATCCGCACCGTATCGTCTTCTGTTGTAAGGGCTGAAGTAAGGATTTATTGGTCTTACTTCTCTCCTTCTGAGATTACCGATAACCATGTGATTGTTATCATTATAATAGTCTTGAAACTGAGAATAAACCATTGCTAATTGTACAGTCAAATAAGCACATACGAAAAACGGATGAACCATTTTGTAAATGGAAAGTGAAGTTAGTTGCAAATGACACGTGATAGTAATTAACTTAATTTGATTATGGAACGAATTTTGTCAGACACAGATTAACAGTGGTGCGATACAGACGTGTTTATAAAAAGGTGACGCAAACTTGAAAGGAACATATCAATCAAAAAAATCAATTGATAATCAGGCTAGCAAAAGTGTTATTTGAATATTATGATTGTATTTTTTTATTGAGTTGTAAAAGTTTACGACTCAATTTTAAATGATATAATTAAATAAATCCAATGATTTTGAGTTAGGTAATAAGTACATGCATTCAGGAAATAACGCCAGTCTTTGACGAAAAATTATAATAGTACATTACTGTCGCGGCCTGCAACATGAGGATTGATGGACGACCGTGAACATGTGGGCTGAGGCGAAATAAAGGCACACATACATGAGTCCATCAATGCGTGGTTGCGGCCAAGGCTTGTATAGTACTTTTCTCAAATAATGAGCGGAAATTAACAAACTAAGTAAATTAATTATAAATTTCAGAATCAATGAAGAACAACGATAATTTTTCATGCGCCAATATGTTTATTTGTTTCTTCTTTACTCTCAACAGCTCTATTTGGAAGCCAAATCGAAAAAAAAATCTTTGTTAAGTTACCTCCTTGGTTGCCATGTGTTGAAGTAAAAAGTTCGTTCCATTTTTGAATAACACGACGGATATGAGTTTTCATAGTAATTTATTTGGCCGCTAAATACATGGATTTTCATACAAACATTGCCGGCCGGGCGCTCATATGTATTCGACCAGTACTATCTTATTATTTTTCGTACGTATTTTTCTTGGCAGGTACATTACTTGACTGAAATTTCTCAAACATAGTAGTTTCTTATTCTGTTGTTTCAGTGTATCTTAAGCGAGTTTGTGCAAAGTCAATGATTTCACAAACTTGTGTGAGTTTTGTTGATTTACGTTATACAAATATTGACTTTAGAATCTTATTGCGATGTGAGCTAATAGAGCCTGTTATTAAAGGCAGGGCTGGATTAGGTAATGAGCAATAAGCAAGTACATTAAAATATAATAACGGGTCGATCGATCAGATAAAGCTACGCTTGCCGGGGCTGGTCCGTGAAAGGGTGACCATCTTACTTACCGAGACCTCTCCGTGCCTCAAAAACACGTTAAGCCATTGTTCGCGGCTGTCATTCGTGGATTTTTGATAGTTGTTACGCGTAGACCTAACCCCGAATTTCTGAAAAGCAGACTTACCTAGGGGTATTGTGTTACCCAGAAACTGGTTTGTGGAGGTCAGATAGGCAGTCGTTCCATGTAAAATTGCAGAATCCTGTTAGACTGGAAGCCGAACCCAACACAGTTGGGAAAAGGCTAGGCAGATGGATGGATGTCTTATTAAATATCAAAGCGAATTCTCGTTGGTTTGGTGTCAAAGGAAATCCATTTTTAAGCTGTACACGCTGTTAATTCAATATCTAACAACTGTTACCTAAATTATAGGTCTTCACAGATATGGATCAAGCATACCTACTTTCGAAATCGTCAACCTATCTTGAGCAAGCGTGGTGATCAATGCAATGCTCATGTGGCGGCATCTACATCGCCACGAGCGAACTACGCATCAAAGACCTGACGTCACAAATCCTGCATCGCACTATTTAAGTTTACCGCGTGATTAAAATATATAAGACTATCCGACATCGATCCTTGGGCGATAGCCCGCCAGACACAACACCCGTGTGGTCGGAGGATCCTCCCTTTTCTATAGAGGATGAGTGAACTTTACACCCTGTTCCTCATACCCCTAAACTCATACCTTCTATCCAGTGTTCTCTTGCAAAAATACCTGATGGGGGCCTGGTTGCACGTTTATAAATATCTGAACACTAATAAGCTGTTTGTCGCGCCGTGTTTATTATCCTCCAGGCTTATTGTGAGACAACTATTTTATTATATACCTACGTGTATTATTGTTCTTAAGCCAAACTATTAAAGTAATTGCAGTTTTGTTATTATGTTTTTCAAAGGATTTGTTATGTTGCTTAACTATTCCTTAGTTAAGCGGAATAGGTTACTAAATGTTTCTACGTCTATTGTACTTTATAATGGATTTTCGCCAAGTTAAGCCTAAACACTTTTACACGTGAATAATCCTAACTTATATTATTAATGCGAAAGTGAGTTTGTTTGTTTGTTACGCTCTCACGCAAAAACGGCTGTACGGCTTTGGACTTTTCATCCCAATATTCTCACGGGATCTAGACCTATGCAGGTGAAACTGAGGGGCGCAGCTTGTAATTTAGCCGCCTCTGTGGTCTAGTGGTTAGACCACCTGTCTCAGACCCAGAGGTCCCGGGTTCGATTCCCAGTGGTGGCAAAATTTTCTGATCGGTTTGCTTGGTGGTAGGGCTTATTTTAAGTCCGCCTGGCTAGCTACCACCATCTTATCTAAGTCTCTATAACAACAAAGTTACCAGCATTGTTGTGTTCCCTCAGTAAGAGGTAAGATAGTAGTTTTCTTACTGACTATTCTGAAATTAAAGACCAAAACACTGTTTTAAAGTCCAGATAATATCTTGGTCAGACCATAAGATGACCACGAAAATCTGTCTGAAATGAAAGAACTACACAGATTTGAGTGATGACCAGTAAGAATAGACCAACATAGACAAGAATAGAAAAGTTGTAGGTAAATAAAAAATAAAAACATGTAATAATTTATAAACACCACCAGTACATAATCATATAACATGGCATACGTGTAACAAACACATGTTTAATAGTTGTTTGTTCTCACATAACAACAGTTTAAACAATTTAAAAACATCACGAGCTATTTACGTAGCACGCGATGGTACATGCATTGTTGTGATAACTATCTGTGTTGAACTGTTCCTGGAGTTTAGTAAATTAACATTTTGCTTGATACATAAATATAGCAATAAGCTTCGCTTTTTAGCCTAAAACAAGCCTTAAATTATTTATTTTATTTAAGGCTTGTTTTACAGTTTTAGGAAAACTTACAGCTAAACATTTTCACACGAATATGAGTAACAAAAACAAGGCCAATTAAAAGTTTTCACAGATTAAAGAGAACCCATAAACAAAAAAAAAAAATGTTTTAGAAGGTAGTAGTTTATCGGTTCGGTTCGGTTTAGTGTCGGTTTATCGGCACTAATAATAATATAAAGAGGTATGGGTGAGTTTGTATGTAGGGGGCAATCTTCGGAACCACTGAGCCGACTCCGAAAATTCCTTCACTAATGGGATGCTACAGTATTGATGGGTGTCACAGAATATAAGGCTATATCAATGTACCTATACCCCATTCACAATAAGATTAGACATTTTAACCAACCTTTTTTACTGTCCGTTCAACCGATTTTGACTTCTATTGCGTTGGTGGCATGACAAATGGCAGCTGCAGTAAACAGTTGGTATTATAATCACGTTTTTGCTTTCAATGCCATCCTTATGCCTAGGTAATAGAAGTCAAAATCGGTTTTACGGACTGTAAAACGTTTTGTTTAAATGTCTAATCTGAATGTGAATGGAGTATAGAACGGGATGGCAAAATGTTTCTCATGAAATTACATAAAGGACGCTATGTTTGTCCATTTATTTCTCAAAATATTTATAACTGAATGCTGTTTATGTGGCTTATATTACAATAAAGAAAATAATGCAAATGACGCACCTTGCTAAAGTTGCGCACGAGAAATATGGAGATCATGCCGTGGCGAGCTTGGTATATTTGGTACCACGTTAAACGTGACAGTCTAAATGTATTTTCAGAAAATCGAATTAAACCTCCTTTTTAAAACGAGCACGTCGCCCCTCTTAAAGGGTTAGCCAGAATTTTAATGTGGCCTATTTTTCTTCGTTGTCTATCCCCATTTATTATTTGGGGAGTCCGTGTGTACTCAGTAAGACAGTGGTCAGGGCCAGGGCTGTTCTGCACCGCCCCTACATTAATGTGTATTAAACCTAAAGTGTGTACTAGGTGTGTTAAAACTATTAGCGAGTGAGCCAGTCATTAATTTCTTACATTGTTATTTTAACTACTGCAACCATATACAATAATACCATCACAAAATAATGTATTACTCGAACGGGTTAAGTTAAGAGGCGCCATGTATTAGGGGGCGAGCGTATTGTCGTAAGACGGAAGCGCCCGGGTAGTCCGCGAAATTAGATATTTCTTACGCGTTGTCTGCAAAATATGATTCGCGACCGTAAATAATAAATAGGTAATTTTTCGGAATTATATTATTAGAGTTAGAACTAGCCTCAAATATCAGGATTTCATGAAATAGTAATTCATTAGGGTAATTTGAGCCCCTTAAGATCCTATGCTACCTCAAATTGCTTAGCAAGAACCGCCGTTATATCGAAACTACTACAGCATTAATTTTGAAATAAATATAATTATGTTAAAGTTGAGGATTAATGTTAAGGACTACGTTAGCCGAAAACACGATTTCATAAAATTTTCTCAATAGAAAAAAAATCCAAAGTTACCTCTAAATCGAACAATAAACCGCTGCTATTCAAAAAATTGCATAGGTACTAACTGAACTAACTATAAAGCAGCTACTGTTTTTTTTTTATTAACATTATTTTCGCCGTAAAAAGCAATTACCGAAACTATTGCCGGTATGAAGCCGCCTCCGTCTCGCTCGCACTCACTCCGCTAGTAGTATGGTGCGAGCGAGATGAAAACCTGAGGTTGTGTGGGCTCTTAAACCGGGTACGAATTCAGAGTGGGGGCTGCTACTGAGAAATTCTTATGAAATAACCCAAAATAACACTTTGCCCTTTTGCCATTACTTACATTATACAAAAAAATTGAAACCTAGTAGTTAAGAACCTACTTGTGTTTTCTAAATGTCGGTCTTCATTTTGTGTGCAGTTGCATTTTATTTAATAACAAACTGCTTTTGTGTCAGTGTTGCACGCAGCCGGCTTTGTCCGTGACAGGAATAAATTACTCTTAATGTAGTTGAAATTGAGCTGAAAGTTGAGTACCTAAAAGAAATGTAGATCTGCTGCTTATAGGGAAGAAACACATAATGAGTATTGAGAGCTTTGTACCTACATTGGAATATAATGTGCTGGTAAGGCTGGCATTGAGTAACCAAATATGTGGTTCGCTTGAGGTTTCTGTATAAGGTGCTAGGGACCTATGTACCTAACGAAGCAAAGGAATCCGTATAAAATCCCACTTAATATTATAAATGTGACAGTTTGTATGCTTGGATGTTTGCATGTTTGTTACTCAATCACGAAAAATGGCAGAACGGATTTTGATGAAATTTGGCATACAGGTAGACCATGACCTAGATTAGGACATAGGATACTTTTTATTCCGGTAGTAAGTACTGGTGGAATAATTTCCGACCTCCACAAGCTAGTAATAAATAATTCAAAATGTAGTGACAGTATTTTTAACTTTTGATAAGATTTTCTCAGAAACAAAATACCATGTTACTAAATAATTATTGTCGGTAAGTAATTTTGCTTGCGAAAAAAATATTTTACTCTAAGTATTGTGGCGGCATCTATATCGCCACATGCGAACTACGCATCAAAGACCTGAAGTCACAAATCCTGCATCGCGCTATTTAAGTTTACCGCGCGATTAACATATTTAAGGCTATCCGACAACAATCCTTGGGCAATTGCCCGCCAGACACAACACCCGTCTGGTCGATGGATCCTCCCTTTTCTACAGAGGATGAGTGAACTTTACACCCTGTTCCTCATACCTCCTAAAGTATTAACCTTCTAATTAACTTTACCAGCCTTCGATATTGTCCTGTCCAATATGTATACCAAGTTAGGAAAATCAAAATCAAAAGTCATTTATTCAAACTAGGCTGCGAATCAGCTTTTTTCGAACGTCAATATTACATATTTAAGACAGTCCCCCAACGCCCGCCCTTCACCACTCCCTAGTGCTTTAGCTAGGAAGAAGAAGTGGCGCAACAGACTTTACTTACCATATGCCTTTTTGACTCTTAAAATTCTACGAACGATACAGTAGACTTGACGTTCATACCGAGCGAAGAAGTCCTGCTCGAGACAGAAAAGTTTTGGAATAAATTGTAACAAACTTCTGTAACGACCAGGTATGTAAGTACCTAGTAATGGAACGCATTTACATACGCAATGTACAAGGTACATATACTTTCATGTTTTATCGATAAACTTTGGTAGAAAGTTTAAAAATTTGAACTTATTACACTCCTGTTATGACATTCAGGAGTGTTTTTATGGATTATTGATGGAAAATACTCAGAATCTTTAGTCTATGGTTTGGTGGTAAATATTCTGTCTTGGCTAATAATTATAATCGAAAGCCTACATCGCGTTAGCAGGTTTACCGCGCGATCGACTTATATGTATAACTTCCAGACATTAATTGTCGGGCAGTTGCAAGACACGACATCCGTTTAGTCGGAGTTTAGTCCTCCCATTTTCTATAGAGGATGAGTGAACTTTAGACCCTGTTCCTCATACCTCTATAAACACAACAACATCTTAGGATTACATGTGACCAGCACCTTAATTGCTTAATACACGATCAATCAGAAATTTGAATCGTTATGAAACAGATTGCTGATCCGTTGCTACATAAGTTCGAAAAAAAATCTGCTCAACAACGTAAATAACGCAATGAATGTTGTTGAACTGTCAAAATGAAACAGAGTAGTCTTAATCGTTTACGAAAATGTGTTAGGTAATTAGATAACACTGGGCTAAATATACGGGTAAACTCTTGGTTTCTGAAAACCTTTAAACTGACAGAATGGGGGTCAATCGCCTCGAGTGAAGCTAGTACTCGACACGCTGGTCTAAATTGGCAATCTTTCAGATGTCCTAACCCGTAAGGGCGGTAAACTAGTATCGTAAGCTTTTACAAGTAATATGATATAGAGTCAAAAGTTCCTTCGTATGTTGTTTAATTCTGATACCTATTTGAGGTATCAGAATTCTACATAGTTATAATTCTGTCATAAATCATAATCATAATCATAAATCATTTTTTTTTTTTCATTTTTGTCAGTAAAATACTGTTTATTTTTCTTTTGTTATTTGTAAACAAGTAATTCTTTGAATACGACAGTATATTATAGGGCCAGGCTCAATATTACCAAGACCAATTAGACCCTTTTATATAATATCTAGACTTGTTCGAAGTTTACTTACCAATACAGGAGACTGGTTTCTTGCTAACTTATATTGTTTCTAGAAAGTTTGGTTTTAATGGTATGTTGTTAGGTATTATAATACCTAAACCGGCTACAAAACCATCATATCACAGTGTCTCCAGACGAAAGTCTTTGGCCAGTGCGTGTTCACAATGATGACCTATGGCAATGAAACGTGGTCGGTCACAATGGACCACATTAGATGGCTGAAAGTCATCCAAAGGACAAAAGGAGGGCTATGCTTGGAGTTTCAAATAAGACAAATAATAGTCATAATAGAAAATTATTAAAATTATATTTTAAACAAAACAAAGAAGTTAATTAGGGCAAAAACTGGAAATAAATGATGAGTGGAGCGACACAGCCTGAAATTTAAACAAGAAGATGGTAATTAAAGTGGCCATTTGCATTAGCATGGTTAATGGTGACCGCACATTCACGTAAATGATACCGACTTCAACCCTGAGTTTAATGCTATTTTTTATGGACCTGGTACCCGCCAAAGAAACTTGCTTAAACCCAGGTGCGCGAAAAGACATTTCCGCGAATGGACTTTTGCGCGAAAACACACTTGCACGAATCGTGGAAAAAGCAAGTGTCCTTTCTTTTAGAAAAGTTTTTCGCTCATGTGTCCTGCTACCAATTCTATGGGTGTTTGAATATTGAAGTCATGTTCAGTTTAGTAAGTTTAAGGCAGATGTTAGTTGTGTATAAAACAAATTACGTTTTCTGAAACATGCTTGGAAATTCGAGTATTATTTTGACAACTTTCTTCGAGATTAATGGAAATTCCTGTACTGGCCGAATACATGCGAGCGCCGGCTGGCACAGTCTCTATAACAATCAATATCTGTCGTGTTCAGCGGCCAAATAAATTATTATGAAAACTCATAGTCGTCGTGTTATTTAAAATTGGAACGAACTTTTTACTTCAACACATGGCAACCAAGGACTTAACTGTAACTTATAAAAGATTTTATTTAAATTTTGATTTGGCTGTGTCAATTTCACCAATTGAACTGAATGCGATCAAGACATGAATGTTTTTATTTATGTTATAAATTTGACAAATAGATAGTTTGGGACCTAGAGAAGGACATGGGTTACTTTTCACCCTGGATCACAAACGAAGTGCGCGAGCAACAGCTAGCTATACCGACACATAAAAATAGAAATAGAGCCCAATTCTCCAGCAGAAACCAGAGCCCACCCAATGCCGGAGGCTACCAAGTCTGCCAGGGTGTTACCGTCCAACCGGCGTTGTAGTTAAGTGGTAATTAAAGCCACACGTACCGAAACCTCAAAGCCTGCAAGCATCTGAATTAATAAATCCAATTTACTTCCGTAATAACGTGCGCTTCTTGGATCAATAACATTGCGAGATGAAGAGGCAAACGAACCGCAATCGGCGTGCGCGTATGACCAGATGTTTTTTATTTATTTTTTATTGGATTATGGGCAAGCTCTCAACCTCGATCTCGCCTGATAGATGAGGTCTATGATGGAACGAGCGTGCTCAGAAGATGCCTGTTCACTCTTGCGTTAATCGCCGTCGAGTTATACGTTGAAGGGAACACATACGCTGGCAGAGAGTTTCACACTTTGGCCGCGCGCATAATAAACGTGGATGAGAAGCGCTTAGTACGGCTTGTCGGTGTATCGACCAAATTGTGGATGGTACTCCGCAGTACGTCTAGTGGTCCGATAGTGAAAGAGAGATGGTGGGTTCAGGTCGTGGAGCCCCTGCGCACACTCTCCGAAGTAAACTTAGTCTGTAGAAGACTGACAGGCAAGAGCGTAAACGAGGCAAAAGGAATATGTAAGAAGCGTAGCTGGTGGCATTCTATAGTTTCTGCTTACCCCCATGAGAAGAAGGTGTTTATGTAAGTATGTATGAGGAGGAATTGTGGTTTCTTTAACAGAAAGTCTAAATAGAAGATGTGTATGATTTGAAATGTTATTGATAAAGATGGGAAGCAATTACAGTTAAGTGCGTGTGGGGGGGGATTGCATATTTATGAGTCTTGACGATACTAAAAGCATGCTAAATAAATAGTTAATTAATTCTATATTTTGCAGGATATTCTCACGTGTAGGTAATATGTCTTTTAATGAAAACTGTACCGAGGTATATTTTAAAGATAATAGTTATCAGACATCCCTTTCACAAAATTCAGCGACAACTTTACTATATATATTAGGTACTCAGTTACCCTGTGTACCTACAGTACAATTTACAAAGATTTCATCCTAAGCTATAAAATTTTAGTCTAGTAGATAAGCATATAAATGGTAAAAAAACAAACATCCATTATTAGTTATTAGATTTGGCCGCGGCTTCGATCGGGTGGACGTCAAAAATTATCCTACGGGAATGTACTACCGCGATTAAAAGTATCCTATGTCCTAACCCAGGTCATGGTCTACCCATGTACCAAATTTCATCAAAATCCTTTCAGCCCTTTTAGTGTGAAAGTGTAAGAAACTAACAAACTCACTTTTTGTTGGATTAATTTTGGTTTAAAATCTATTTTTTTTGCTTCTATTAATTTTGTCTGCTATGATGATATCGATACAATTTCTTTGTTACTTCATTCCTGCTTTCCTGCTGTTTTGCATTCAGTTCTTAGCAGTAATTGGTAGGAGTAAAGTGTCTTTAATACTCCATGTTTAGGGCAGACGAACTAGATTGAGTTCTAACGATGCTCTAGGGACTAACTTTGACCACTATATTTTGGTTTCGGAACGCACAAGTAACTTTTGAATTTAGAACATTTCAAAGAAGGTTCTTAGACCCCAAGGAGAAGAAAGATGAAATTGTTTTTTTTATGTTTGTTAGAAGTTTTTTAGGTAAGTTTAATGTAAGTTTTAAAATAATCATCTTTCTCAAAGCTGATGCAAGTTTTAATAAACCAATTCGGTGAATTTAAACGTTAAAATATCGCAATTTCTAAATGAGAGGATACGTTTTACTAAAATAATTTCCCGTTTTAATGTCCGGACGAGCGCCATTTTATTTCAATTCGTGAGATTGAGCGGACAGACGTACGTACAGTCAGTAGCGTAGTGTTGTTATTATAATATTTTTTTTAAATATTTAATATCAGATTCTCTATAAACTTATTGACCTCTTAATGATGAATGCTGTTTAAATTAATGAACCTCTAAAAAAATTTGGGCTTTTAATGATGTAGGAATACTTTTTTTTTTAAATAAATGAGCATCTTTTTAACTTTCCGACCTTTTCTCACAGTCGGTCTCGCACTAACTAAGCTCGGGTACCCCGATCTAATGGGTTAGGTCAGTTTAGAATACTGGCCAACCACGCGCGAGCTAAGCGAGCGCTGCATCCAAGTCGGTTGTAGTTACATAGGTATTTAGCATTTTGAGGATCACAAAATACGAATTATTTGAGTTTCCAAAAAGGAGCGCATTCATTATGTTAGAGTGTTCAATAATGTTTTTTTGGGAATTATTTGAGGGTCGATGCCAATAATGTTTTGAACTGTAAAGATACGGAGCATTTTTTAAATCGATATTTTGATTGATGTATTATGTTAATGTAAGATGATGATAGATATGTAATTGAAAACCGTTTGGGTTCAAAGCAATGCGAAGTATTATAACTGTGTTTATGTTACCTGATACAGCACCCTAATTGCGTAAGACACGATCAATCACAATCCGTTGCATTTTGACCGTTCAACAACGAATGAAGCAATGGATTAGCAATATCTTTCAAAATGATTCAGATTATGATTGATCATGTGCAGCGCAATTTGGTTGCAGATGTTTATTAATAAAATAAAATTGTACACTGTCATGGAATATTATCAATTTATCGTACATTGTTTCCAAAAGTTAATCAGACGTAATTTGTAAACTGTCGTTGTTGCTGACTGTACCCGCCAAGACCATACTTCAAGATAAAACTATTTAATTCGTGTTAGAATGTCGAAGTCAGGCCTCATTTTGTCCGGTTTACGAGATGTTTTGGGCATAGAATAAGTGGAAAAAAGAATAGATGGGTCAATTTATTGTTGTTTAGTTTTTTTTTCTTGTGTACTTATTTTGGGATCTTTATTTAAATTTCACAACTTATGTGTACCTATTTAAAGAGTAGGCAGAAATATATTCTTACTGAACTTTGCTATG
Source organism: Eupsilia transversa (assembly GCA_914767815.1). Classification (NCBI taxonomy): domain Eukaryota; kingdom Metazoa; phylum Arthropoda; class Insecta; order Lepidoptera; family Noctuidae; genus Eupsilia; species Eupsilia transversa. The sequence continues at coordinate 12,604,440 of OU611876.1, forward strand.
CCAACAATACGGGGCAAGAGAAGGGAGTTTAGTATTTTTAGACGTACAACATAGCACGGAGTCACCGCACCCGCCGGCAGCGTCTAGAGACAGCTGTACACTGAGGGTCAATTCCCGTAACTTTTAAGAACGTTCGCATTCGCATCTCATTCACAATCTGTCAAAAATACAATCAATTTACCAACATTTTTGACAATTTTGACAGATTGCGACTTAAATGTGAACGTTTTTTAAGTAGGTACGAGAATTGACCTTCTGCCGTGATGTGGCGCCGAAAGTGCAATGATCGCTAAAGTTCTGCCTTCAGGTCGTAATATAAAATACGCTTAGTTTGTATGAAAAGTGTTGACAATGCCACCTTTAGTAGGATTTGCGGCGTACAAAAAGTCTTTTATACTAGTATAAAACACTGTCGTATCTGTAAATTATTGTAATCTACATTAGAAAAGGTATACCTTTACATTTTCTTGTCACGTATAGAGGCTGGGAAAGTTTATAGTAGTCAGTAATACCTACTTAAACCAAAGGGTCTCAGCTGAAATATATCTCCCAGGTGGAATCCATTACTTTTGGAGGAGATATTAAATATTTTTTCAAGTTTCAATAGATCGAGAGCTCACTAAAACTCAATTTTGGCGTCTTTTGAAATTGATGAGTACTTTGGCTGGTGAAAAACCTTGTAGACAGGAGAAACTTTAAAATATTTTGTAACTTTTTTAAGGCTATGTAGTTATGTACGGATTTATTTACGTCATTCGGTGTTTGTGTTAATTAGGCCTTAATTGAGTTCAAAAATGGTCGAAAAAATCAGCAAAGTAAAGCCATTGGATAATCTTTAAAAGGAATCACTGTACCCACGAAAGTTAGTGGTAATTGTTGTCATAAAATAGTACCTACATAAACTCATCATACTCAGCCTGTTCCTACTGCTGTTCTCTTCGAGAGGGACTGGTCTGTAATCTACCACGCGGGTCCAGTACGGGTTGGTTGATGTCACATGTCTTCGAATTTTTGGTTCTAGAACATGCTGGTTTCCTCAAGATGTTTTCCTTTACCGTTTTGATAGCAGTGGTGATTAAATTAGTTACACAAAGTAAAGCGCCTGTCTGGATTTAAACCCACAGCCTACAACTCGTAAGCCGGGGCTGTTATCACTGGGCTACCACTGCTCTCACCCTAGTTCGTAGGTCGTTACTTGGTCAAGTTCACAGTGATGTTACAAAGAAATTATTCTGCCTAGCCTTTTCCCAATCATGTTAGGGTCGGCTTCCAGTCTAACCTGATGCAGCTGAATACCAGTATTTAACATGGAGCGACTGCCTATCTGAGGTCCACAACCCAGTACCTAGGTAATACGATACCCCTTGGTAAGACTGGTTGTCAGACTTGGGATTCTGACGACTCGTAACGACTGTCAAAGATCCACGAATGACAGTTGGGACCACGGCTTAACGTGCTTTCCGAGCCACGGAGGAGTCCCGATATGTAAAGACGGTCACCCATCCACCGACCAACCTCGGTAAGTAATACGATACCCCTTGGTAAGACACCGTACACAAACTGGCTAACCCAAATTAAATAAACGTAACAAAAATAAAATGACCGTAAGTAATATTGTAGGTCGTAAGCGCATGTTTATGTAATATCTTTACAACAATTATTTTGATCACCTTGCGATGCAAGGGTGACCATAAAACGGGTGAGACTTTTTTTATTGTGAAAATGTACTTTACCTATTGCCTTCTAGAATAAGATCAAGAGAGTAGAAAAAACTAAAAGACAGAGTTAAATATAATTTACAAAAAAGTGTTAATGTATAGGATCGAGTTTAGGGTATTTCCGAATAAAAAAGTAGGTAATCATTATAATTTTTTTGACTTAAAATATCTACCTATATTTTTCGGTATCAGACAAAAGTCCACACTGTTCCAGTAAAGTTGAAACTATTCACATTAGTCTCAGGAGCGTTTTATTATGTAAAGTTATGTAAACTATTACTTTGTCATGTAAAAATTCCCACGGGATTCCTAGTTTGAACAATGGACATCCCGCACCGTCACTCATATTATTAAGAATTTTAATTTGTTAAAACGTTTTATCCTCCCCTTTTATGAGAGCTGTTCAAAGAATTATTGTTGTATGAACTCTGCTTTATCACTAGGTGAAAAATATGTTCCATTTCTTCTTGTCAAGGCTGGCGGGTATGGGCTGCACATTCCATACTGTAAAGTTCTTCGCCAGTTATCTTCGAGATAGAAGCCAGTTTGTGGACTGTGTCGGACACTTCTCGGAGACCTACTACACCAGATCGGGCGTCAGTCAGGGTACTAATTTGGGACCCTTATTATTTATTATTGTGGTAAATGATTTACCAAAGGTAGTCAGGTCAACATGCATGCTGTTCGCTGACGACCTTAAGTTGTCAGCAGTCATAAAAGACACTGCAGATTGTGACATGCTGCAGCATGACTTGGATAGGGTCACTGAATGGAGTCACTGCAATAAGCTATACTTTAATGTATCAAAGTGCTCGGTGCTTTCATTCACACGCTCACGAATCCCACAACACCACCAGTACATCATGGACGGGGAGCCGCTGCAGCGTGTCATGGAGGTTAAGGATTTAGGCATTCACTTCGCCAGTGATCTGCAGTTTCGGAAACATGTGGTACAAGTTTGTAAAAAGGCGTACAGGAATCTGGGATTTGTGCTGCGTCAGGCAAATGACTTCACAAACATCAGTGCATTGAGGGCTTTGTACGAGGCCCTTGTGAGGAGTCATTTGGAATATAATGCGGCCATCTGGAGCCCGAGCGAAATAAAATACAAATATATGCTCGAACGAATACAGAACAAATTCGTCAGATTTATTTATTTAAAGCTGTATGGGAGATACCCGGGATACCCGTTACTGTATCCTACCTTATTCTGTCTAGGTATGGTAGGCTACTACAGATTGGAAATTAGGCGCGAAGTGGCACTGGCCACGTATATTTTCAAAGTTTTAAGAGGTAGTATACAAAACTCATGTATACTATCAGAAATAGGATTTAATTTACCGGATAGGTACGTGGCGCGGCGGCGCAAGCCGCAGCTGCTTGTGGTGCCGAGTGCGCGCACTAACCTGTTGGGGCGTGCACCGTTGACTCGTGCGCTGCGCACACTCAACACGGTGGCGGATGCCATAGACATATTCACCTGTACACTGGGTGAGTTCACAAGGGCCACGTACTGTTTAGCATGTAAGGTATAGAATTAATTAAGTATATTAATTTAGGTTACTTTGTCGCATTAGATTTAATCTGTAATGGCAAAGGAAACATCATGAATAAATAAATAAATAAATAAATAATTTTTTTTATGTGCATTCGTACTACTTTAAAATATGGTTATCCCTTTTCACAATCTGGTAGACATTTTGAAAGCAACGTCTTCTTAGGCTTCCGTACGTCCGAATGAAAAAACGGAACCCTTATAAATAGGAATGTCTGTCTGTCCGCCTGTCACAAACCGGTTTTTTTAAATTTTGGAGACATCACCAATCTTGATTAACTGACAAGGCCGTAGTCATTCCGCTTTACTGCGTGTATGTTTGATCGCTTTTTCTTCGCAAACGGCAAAATTGCCAAGAAAATACACGAATTACACGTAGGAACATAAATTCTCCAATATCTTGAAAATAACACGTGTGAGAACTTTAACACCTGACAATACCAGGTCCTGGGTTCGATTCCCTGGTCCGGCAAAGTGTAATTGGGTTTTTCTGTCTGGAATTTCTCAGTAGCAGCCCGGAGTCTGGATTTTTGCCCGGTTGTTAGGAATAGGCTCGCCCCCTATTACATGGGACTTAAACATAACTGGGGAAATCCAGCAGAGGTGTACCTACCTCTCTGCCTAACCCTTCGGGGAACACAGGCGTTAAGTTATGTTATGTTGTAACTCAAGAGTTTCATCAACGTAAGCCTACCTTTGCTCCGATAGATATCTTCAGTAATATTAAATTTAATTTAATATATACTATATCGTTCAATGTCAGGTGTCGTCGTCAGATTTGTGAGGTAATTCGAGCAATGTAAGTGGATATTCAGGCCTGTTACTTCTCAGATAGATGTAAGTACGAACATTAATCAAATCTACATTTGGGTCAGGGGATCGAGACAGCGATTAGAGCCCAGTTTTCAAAGCAGTTACATTTAAATGTAGGTATGTACGATCTTGATCTGCTTAGCATGAGGTCCTGGTTTATAATTTGGTTTGGAGAGCAGAGAAACTCGTGGCTAAGTAATAACAGCCGCACGGGTCGTTCCATCAGTTAAGCTACGCTTGCCGGGGTTGGTCAGTGGATGGTGACCATCGTGCCTTGGAAAGCACTTTAAGCCGTTGGTCCCGGCTGTCATTCGTGGATTTTTAACAGTCGTTGTGGGTTGTCAGAAGCCCGAAAGTCTGTCAACCAGTCTTACCAAAGCGTATAGTATTACCCAGTTACTGGCTAGATAGACAGTCGCTCAATGTAAAATACTGGTATTCGGCTGCATCCAGTTAGACTGGAAGCCGACCCCAACATAGTTGGGAAAAGGCGAGGCAGATTTATTGATTTTGTTTCGAGAACAACACATCGAATATTTGTCACGCGAAAAACTATAACAAAAAATACCTACCTATGTCCCACGTTTTGACCCCAAAGTATGGTCACCGTACATCTCAGTGGTTGACCTAATAGATTTATATCATCCTCACACAGATTTATGGTTGACATTTCCAAAGCCCTTGTTATTCTCAAAACAAAGCAAACTGTGGAACAATATAGACCTTTTCGGGACAACATTTTCGAAAACGATTGTATCGCAAACACCCTTTCAGGTTTTCTTGTAAAACCTTTAAAAATATGAAGGAAAGTTCCCTTAACCCTTCGATGAGTATTCTATTTTTGTAATAGAAAGTTATATAGATGTGTGAGAGATGTTTTTATTCCATCAATGAATATTTTGACTGTAAAATATAAACTCGACGGCCTGACTCCTCAGCACTTAAAAGATTTATTGAGTTCAGGCGCCGGGGAAGTTGGTGAGTCGCTTCTGAAGGAGCTTGCGGCTCTAATTAACCTGATGCTCAACGGCGGAGTGAATGATGCCGTCGTCGACGTCCTGTACGGGGCCAACTTATGTGCCCTGCGGAAGAGGGACGGCGGCATTCGTCCCATCGCCGTTGGGTGCACCTACAGGCGTACGGCAGCCAAAATATGTTGCAAATTGTACGGCGAAGTGCTGACCAACAAGTTCCAGCCCCTACAGCTTGGCTTTGGATCCAAAGGGGGCTGCGAAGCTGCCGTACATGCCCTTTCCAGCTTTTTAAATGCCAGTAAAGGTGAGGTCATCCTTAAGGTTGACGTTAAGAACGCCTTCAACTCCGTTAATAGGGACACCTTGTTGGCCGAAGTAAAAAAGGAGTTACCAGAAATTTATGGTTTTATGTGGCAGTGCTACAGGCACCCATCAAAATTATTATATAAAGACAACGTTTTGGAATCTGCAGTCGGATGCCAACAAGGTGATCCTCTCGGGCCAGTCATTTTCAGTTTAGCTATACATCCCATAATACAACAACTAAATTCAAAATTTAATGTGTGGTATTTAGATGATGGTACACTAGGAGGTGACGTAGACACCGTTCTAAAAGATCTTCAGTTCCTAAAGCAGCAGTTCCAATCCATCGGCCTTGACCTCAACAACTCCAAATGCGAAATTTACCTTTGTGACAACACCGACAGACAATCGACTATACAAAAATTCAATTTAATAGCCCCAGATATCAAAGTTTTGGAAAAAAGCTCACTGCACCTCCTAGGTTCCCCAATTTTAGAAGACAGTTTTTCATCATTCGTCGAGGCCAAAATTAAACATTTTAACGATATTTCGGAAAGACTTTCTAAAATTAATTTACATTCGGCATTCACCCTCATCAGATATTGCTGCTTCGGTCCAAATTTTATGTATTTTCTCCGCTCTTCCTCTTTATGGAAACATACCCACCTTCTAGACAAAATCGATAGTATTATCCGAAATACCCTAACATCCATTTTAAATGTGGCATTGGACGACCGCGCGTGGCTGCAAGCCACACTACCCATTCGCTTCGGTGGGCTCGGCGTCCGCAAAATTTCCAGTGTAAGTCTACCGGCGTTCCTGTCCTCGGTCCATAGTACCGAAAAGTTAACCAAAAGAATTTTAGCTCCTTCTCAGGTTGACTCCGAAGTGCCATGTTTGACCGATGCAGTGAACGCCTGGAAAGTGGCTTGTCCGGATACGGTTCAGCCCGAGAACCCATCCGCCCAGAGACAGTGGGATGAGCCGCTCTGTAGGTTGGTACGGAACAAACTTATTAATACGTCCACCAATACTGCTGAGCGTGCGCGCCTGCTGGCTGTGGGTGAATGGGAGTCGGGCCTCTGGCTTCAGGCGTTACCGTCACCCAACATAGGCACTATGCTGGGTGACACTACATTCCGGCTCGCTACATGTTTGCGTCTGGGCGCTCCCTGCGGGGCTCCGCATCGCTGTCAGTGCGGAGAAGGAGTCGACTGCCTCGGACACCATGGCCTATCCTGCAGCAAGAGCGCTGGCCGGATGGCACGGCACGCCAGCATTAACGACATCATCCGTCGGGCTCTTGTCACCGCCGGGGTGCCAGCTGTATTAGAACCCAACGGCTTGGCGCGCGACGATGGGAAGAGGCCAGACGGAATGACCATAATGGCCTGGAAGTTGGGTAGGCCTCTGGTGTGGGACGCAACCTGCGTCGACACCCTTGCGCCATCCCATCTTCCTAGCACGGCGGGCTGTGCTGGAGCGGCTGCTGCAGGAGCAGAAAACCTCAAACGGCGCAAATACAACAACCTTATTGGGAGTTACATGTTTGAGCCGTTTGGGGTTGAAACACTAGGGCCTTGGGGTCCGAGTGCCCATCGAGTATTCCGGGACATCGCCAAGCGGCTGGTCGACTCTACACGTGACCAGAGGGCTGGCCTATTCTTAGCCCAAAGGATCAGCATTGCGATCCAACGCGGCAATGCTGCCAGCCTTTTGGGCACTTTCTCCATCGACAGCGATGCGGATGAATTTTTCGATGCCCAATGAGCTCTTCCCCCCTTTTTTTTTTAAGTTTCGATAAGTACTTGTACATACTATAATTTCAAAGTTGAAATAAATAAATACTTTTTAAATATTAAAATATAAACTTATATATATTTATTATAATAATTACTATGACATCTACATATTGACTGATTCTTCTTGCTATTTTTTATTGACATGACATCATTTATTGATCGCTATTTTTAATATAAATTATTATCTTAAATAATCAGATTTTTATAAATTGCATTGTAATCTAAATCATGAAATTATTATTAGTATTTTTTATTTATTTCTAATTCATTGCTATAAATATAACCAAGATGACCGTAAATCTAAATATTTGCTCGGCTGAAATGCCGAACCCATAGATCTTAAGAACTTATGTTAGCTACCTATATTATTGCAAATAAATGTATCATTCATTCATTCATTCATTCATAAATTGATTATTCGTCTTTTGAAAATGTTTTAAATTATGTTTACTTTTAATTTAATTTTGAGAATGATTGGAACCTTTTCCTTAGTTTGTTTTCCCGTTTATTGTTTCCTAAAGGCTTTAGAAAAGTGCTGTATAAAGTGTCCGGAAAAGGCTACACGATTTTTTTTAAATAATACTACAGTATTTTACTCGTAATGGGTACTAAAAGGCTACAAAGCGTTTCGTCAAGAGAAGTTTGAGAATAGTATTCATCCCCTATCACATGGTACTTAAACATAACTGGTAAAATGTCCCGCCACAATCCGCTCGTCCAATAAGGGCGCAGCTTCTAGAATGTTCTCTAGAACAGCTGTATGAAAACCAGGCGACGCGAACCTTCTTTTTGAAAGAGTCGTCTGATGTCGGCACCCGATTGTTTTGTATATATGTCATGGACCAGGACACTATGTATAATGCCCGGGCATTATGAATCTAGTCATGTCAAATCGGGCAATGTAATTTAAACTTCTATATTTATCACATTGTCTGGTCATTATGAATATTGCTACGTATGGGTTGGGCAATTCTATAATTATGGTCATCGTTTTCTTCATTCTAAAATTTATTAGGAGAAATTAGGAAGCAAGAGCGAGCAAAGCGAGCTCGGGACTTGGGGCAGCCCGACTCGGACAGGTTAGGTTCGAAAGGGATGGCGAGCGAGCAAAGCGAACAAAGTAAGACCCCGCATGGTTATTTTCGTGGTTATTTTTTTAAAACCAAGCCCTCCGTCGTTTATGCCGTCGCTATTATTGATTGGAACCACAATGTTTTTAGGAGAACTTATGAAACACATCTTTTTATTACCCTGCCCAATAAGTGATAGGCATTATTATGAAAGCCTGGTCAATTTAATTATTTTAATAGTTTTTATCATATTGCCTATTCATATTGGGCATTTTTCATATATATTGTGATGTGTGTATATTAAAAGGTGTTTTTAAATAAGATTTCGGTTCTCATTAAAAGTTACGGTTTGTGGGCCCTTTTGCAAAAGTACTAAATAAAACTTTCGTAAACATAGAAGTTTATTATTTTCTTAAAAGCTTGAGGCGTGAACGTCCTTCTTACACTTAAAGCCTCAAGCTTCTAAGAAAATACTAAAGTTCTACGTGAACGTAAGTTTTACTTAGTACTTTTTAGTTCAATAAAAGCTTGTTTTAAGCTTATTTTATTAGAATTTCTTTTCTAATTTAATTTCATTCGGTACCTTTGAATTTTTTGCATTCTTTAAAATTTGGAACCACAGACACATTATACAATCTATATTTTGTGATTAAATAAAGTAATATTGTGTGTGTCTGTGTGACCACGTTGTTCTTTTAAACTACGCAACAGATTTTGATGCAGTTTTCGCCATTACTTAGAGCATTTATTCCTGAAGGTTTATGTGTATAATAAATTATTATTAAACTTACACATAACAAAGAAATCTCGATGTTTAGTTAAGGGCAAATTCAACCAAACAGGAATAAATTTTATCCGCGCATTCTGTCAGTTTTCGTATGGAGAAACTGTCAAAAATTCAAAATTTATTCGTAAGAGAAGGCTTCTTCCGCGGATAAAATTTATTCCTGTTTGGTCGAATCTGCCCTGAGTTGGAAAAACCATGCGAAGCTTGGGCGGTTTGCTAGTATTGAATAAAACAAAGTAACCAAGTATGAGCCAGATAATACATTATTGTTTTATATCAAACAAAAGAGGATCAAGTGAGATTAACAGCCATTTTTCAAACGTAACTTTTAACTCCATCAAGACTTTATTTCAATTTACTGTAAGCTGTCTTTAAGCCAAACTCATCTGAAGAAATATTTGCAAATGAGTTAACTGGCAACTTTAAAACTTGATACGATCTTATGAAAAAGTTCTCTTTAATCAGAGCTTGGATTTTCAATTTATTCAAGATTTTCTTTATCTTATAATTTAGTTTCTGTTCGGGTCAAGGAAACAGTTTATGTGGAATCAATTTCAAGTGCATTGCAGATTGAATTTTCGAAGAAACTTTTCGGTTTACTGAAACCGATCTACTTTATTCATTTGTAAAATCACTTGGCTTATCATATCAAAAGATTCTTTGTTGTTATTTTAATCAACTCATCACATTGTATTAAGTTTACTGATTCATCATTTCACTTATAGTATATTATTGATAAATGAAAATGTGTTTGCAATAATAATAGTCAAGTGGGATGCCGACTCTAGTCTAAGCTTCGTGTCCGCTCCTCGTACCTGAATGCTCTAAGTAGTATTAAACATAGGACGCCAAAGATTACCATTTCAATGTCTTATAAAAATCGCATAAGCAGGTCGCATCGAGGTGACGGTTCACACGCTATCGGCTCCTGCTCGAGCTCTGATAAGCTCCCAATTCCATTCGCCTCTCGCCTCAAAGCTGCTCTTGCTTGATTTCGACAGAGATTTCAGAAAAAAATTGTATTGGAGAAGGCACTTACATTTGTTATTTTTATATTGACAACGTAGGACACACGCTTTATTTTGCTGTCAACGGAGTGTGACCTAGCAGCGTGCAATGCGTGCTCGCGTAGCAATGCGTAGCCGCGCAGCGATGCGTAGCCGCGTAGCCACGTAGCGATGCGAAGCCGCGTAGCGATGCGTAGCCGCGTAGCCATGCGTAGTAACGAAGCCATTCGTAGTAACGTAGACACGCGGCGTAGCAGCGTAGCAATGAGTAGTAGCGTAAAAATGTGTAGAAGCGTAATAATGCGTAGTAGCGTATAAAATCTTAGTGGGTGCTGTAATAAATTTGACCCACTAATTCGGCATATTTACTCAATTATTTTCGCATAAACACATTAATTTACCACATCCAAACAGGAAAGTACCTACTTAGTGCCAACTATTTTCCAGCTCGCAATACGTCTAAGTTACTTTCTCGGGAGCATGTCCGCGAGATTATTCGCCCTCAGTGGAGTGTAGTCTAGGAGCTCTTATTATTTCATTTGCATAATGTGCGCTTATAAGGTTTGGACTCAGTTCCTTTGTGTGTCGACTGAAGTATTCATGGTCGGTGTAGAGAATTTTCTTTCGTTTATGAACGAAATGACGTTATGTTCTATGAATATAAAAATTTATAAAGTAGCTTTAAAGAATAACCCACTGAAGCTGTATATATACACGTAGTATGGACATCGACGCGCAAACTGTTAGGTAACATGACTTTCAGCACTTGATTCTAGACGTAACAGCGAAGACAAAAATAAAAAAACTGCAATTTCATACAAAAGTGCACTACCTATGTCGTAGGGAGATTTGATAATTCGAATTTTCTCTTAAACCTTAGGGATATTGCGGAACGAAACGTTAGCTATTATGAAATAAGTACGCTGATTGTCGAAGTGCCCAAAACGTTGAGAAATGTTTTCGCCATTTTGTAATTATCCGTGTTTTCGCTATATCCCTAGGGTTTTCGCGTGAATTCGAATGATCGAATCTCCCTACGACACCTACACCATTCAAATGCATGGACTGATGATATTTTTTATAACCCATAAAACATGTCAACGCTAGAGTCTAGCTAGAGTTATGTACTCAATTCGTGGTAACATTTTGCACATCGATGTTCCTTACACCCTGTATGTATGACATATTGTAAAGCGCACATACAGAGAAGGCTTGAACATTGATCACCTTGCTTGCTCAAGAGGAATTGCCGATTTCTGACATAAATTAATTTTACGTCCAGGTTTCCTCAAGTTTTTTTTTCATCACTGATGTCAGTGAGACAGTGATGTTCAAGATAGTTACTTCGGGTAGCTTAAAAGGTGAACATTTTCCTGAAAAGCTGGTGGGTCATAAAGGTTTCTACCTCACCAATAAAACTCTTAAAATACACAGTATTCCGTCTTCAACAGATTTATTTAAATAGAACGGCCGAGGCCAATTACACTACTTAAACATATTAACACAGTTATTATACTATTTAAACATTAACACAGTTATTATACTATTTAAACATATTAACACAGTTATTACACTATTATACATATTATCACAATTTATTTATCACAGTCATGCATTCTTCTCACAAAACTTCAGATGGCAACAGCCTTCTTTAAACTCCAAGCTCGTTCTTATATAAATAAATAAGAAAAACCACAGCCTTGAGTCCTTAACAATAGAGTTTTCTATTATACAACAACAACAGAAGTGCACTCGTTGTTACTTGTTAGTGACTCTCGGGTAAAGTTTCTCTCAGCGAATACGCTAATTACACTACTTTGCCATAACTAGTTCTTTCAAAGTACACAAAAAAACAATCATTAATATAACTTGTTTGTTAAAGTAATAAGGATTTTCTTCCTCTTTTTATTATTGCCTAGCTTCTGCCAGCGACTTCAGCCCATCGCATCGCATTCCATCGCCCGCCGCGATATTACTTCGTTTTCGCTTAGCGTTCCAAAAGAAAGAATTTGTTATTCCTTGATTCTATTTTATCTATTCTATCGATTCCTAGCGACCCCCCCTGATTCACACGGTTTGTACGACTTGAAAAACATTCACTTGCTATTCTCAAAAACCATCCAGATTTTTTTTTCTAAATGATGGGCCAACCTGCAATAAAAACAATTGCAGGAACAACGGTTACACAGACAGAGACGAAAAAGGACTTTGATTATTTTATAATTTGCATACATATAAATGATAAGTGACAGATGATAAATGATAAATGACAAATGATAAATGATTTATTTTCTGTAAGTAGGTTTGTACAAACACTTATACACGTCAATCATATTTTACTTTTTTTATAGGTTAATAAAAGCGCGGAGGAGCTCGTGGCTAAGTAATAACAGCCGCACGGGTCAATCGATCAGGTTAACTATGCTTGCCGAGGTTGGTCGTTAGACGGGTGACCGTCATTACATATCGAGACTCCTCTGTGGCTCGGAAAGCACGTTAAGCCGTTGGTCCCAGCTGTCATTCGTGGATCTTTGACGGACGTTACGCGTCGTCAGAAGCCCAAGTCTGACAACCAGTCTTACCAAGGGGTATCGTATTACCCAGTTACTGGGTTGTGGAGGTCAGATAGGCAGTCGCTTCATGTAAAATACTGGTATTCAGCTACATCCGGCTAGACTGGAAGCCGACCCCAACATATTTGGGAAAAGGTTAGGCAGATTGATTTTGATAGGTAAACAAAAGAAAACGGCTTGTTGTAATTTGAATCACGTAAAGTAATCATTACGCCTTGTAAATTAAGATGCAAGAAACTTTACTAATTACAATGACAATCAAGTTTTTTTAGGGATCGCTTTAAATTTTGCCCATTGCTTTTTAGACTTGAGTTACAAGTTTGTTTTCGAAATTAGATTGGGGGAAGTTTTTGTGGAAACGTTATAATTAGATTTTGAACCAAATTTTGTGGTTTTGGCTTTATTTAGATACTGTCTGTTACCTTTTCCGTCATATTATTATTTGGTTGGAATTTAAAAAGTAACGTAAAGATATATAAGATAGGTTTACGTTTAATGAACTTAATAACAGTTTACTTAAAAATATATACAAAGTGCTTACATTTAATTAATTATAATTATCATATTTGCCTGTAGGGTGTTGGTGACGTTACAGGTTACATACATGTTTCTTAGGAGAAGAGAAGAGAGTGTAGATGGTGTAGAAGATCAAGTGCAAGTGATGTGGCAATATCATTTTCATAGACTAGTGTAGAAACAACCAGAATTGAAACAGCAGAAGCGTTTTATTTAGGACTGACTATCATTTTTACAGCATAAACTTAACTATTTATAGGAATATCTTCTAGCTAAATAAAAAACGTCAACCTTTTGAAGTGACTGCTCGCCATGAGCTCAAGAACAAGAATGATCTTAGAAAGGAATAGTTTTTGCTTAGGCGTAGACTAATCCCCACTACCATAGCCATTACCCCACTAAGCCAACGGAACTTCTGACTCAGTGTTGCCAGTAAAATAATTAAGTGTGTATCAAGTCTGTTATAACCTTAAAAGTTTACACTAGGCTATGTATTTGGCCTTCTTTCCATGTGCTTTGTAGAAGATAACAGTTCCATAGCCATCTCTTTATTTTGAAGCCTAATTCTTGAGGAAGGTTGCTATTTAACATCACGCTGATCCAAGCAGCCAAAGCCAGAAAGAAGACGGCTGTAGGGATATGTATATTTTATGTTAAAATAAGAAACTTTACGCGGACGAAGCCCGAGCAAAAGCTAATGAACTATAAAGTATTTTCGGATAAAGTTCTACGAGAAGTCTATACCCTTTAATCAATTACTTTTAACCACAGATTTAATTAAATCCAACGCAGCGTAGATAAGAAATTAAAATGGAATTTATAAATAATATTTTCACTCCGTAAATATTTTTAGTTATCATTTTAAAAGCAGTATCCCCACTGCTGGTGGGCGTAAAAGTATTTATAGATGTTCTATCAACTAGTTGGATGAATGGATTTTTCTCTTTAATATCCCAGTGGTTGTCCCAAGGGAGGTAGGCAGAGCTGTGCTTTTATGTAATTCCATCAATGATTATGATAGGGGTAGAATTATTTTTTACAAAGTTGATCTTTCGAAGTTACTTTATTTTAGATTTAAAATATTTGAAAAGAGTGTAACATCTGACTTCTAACCCAATCAATCTTATTTTATCCCAACTATGTTGGGGTTGGCATCCAGTCTAACTGGATACACCTGAATACCAGTATTTTGCATGGACCGACTGCCTATCTGACCTCCACAACCCAGTTTCTGGGTAATACGATACCCCTTGGTAAGACTGGTTATCAGACTTTCCAGCGTCTGCGACCTGCAATGACCGTCAAAGATCCACGAATGACAGCCGGGACCAACGACTTTAACGTGCCTTCCTAGGCACGGAGGAGTCTCGGTATGTAAAGATGTCACCCATCGATGGACAAACCATGGCAGGCCTAATGAATCGACTCGTGCGGGTGGCTAAGTAATAACTTAGCCACGAGCTGAACATCTAAGCCATTATGTGTTTAACCGGTAAAAAAGGTTTTTTGAAGAGAGCTATGTAATGGAAATGGAAAATGGGTGAAACTTTAACTAGTTACGACGTCTTGCTAGTAATGACAGTGTTCTTTGTTTCAGGGTTTGTTAAGTAATTTATTTATTTATTAATTAAACTTCTCGCACACAAAAAAAGGTACAAAGGCGGACTTAATGCTTTAGGCATTCTCTACCAGTCAACCAAGTAATGTCGTACTGTTACATGCATACCAACCAAATATGGAAACCATATGGAAACCAAAATAACTTGTTTGTCACAAAAAGAACTTCTGTTCATGAAAAATCCTGTGAAATGTTTTGATTCACAAAATACGTCAAAAACAAAGCACCATAAAGATTAAATCACATTATTCACTCACATTATCTGAAACATGTGAAGTGACGAGCATTAAAAGCGACCGTATCGTATAGAATACTTGCGAAAAAAAAAAAACATTTTTCAACAAGTAAGCCAACGATGGAATATTAATGTCAACTTCAACATTAATCGCATTTTAATTGCCTTTTTTATTTATTTGTCGGGTTGGGAAATTGTAAAATAACTTCTTACGCTCTGAGCGGAACGGGAGGGCGTCTCAGACTCTTACTGACTAAAACCCACCCGTGTTCCTGCAGTTGCCTGTGTTACTAGGGGCCACGGTATCCCTTTCAAACTTTCCCGCAACATTTGAGTAGACTGTGGTAGTGTGGACTGTGGTCTGTGTGGTCTGGACTGTGGTGATATGGTGGACTGTGGTGTGGTTTGAATAGGTGTCAGTATCAGCCATAAGGATGCCGTAGACTAAAACAACAGTATAGCAAAACAACACTGAACCCCAGTCCATTCAACTGTCGTGGTTCAGTGTCATTTTGCTATACTGTGACTTGATGGCTGATATAAGGACTAACTAAATATTTTAAACATTTTTTTTAGTCTGTCTGTTGTTTTAATACATTTATTTCGAATGGTCAGGCTATACAGCACGCCCCCCAGCTAGATGGACCAAAGACGTTCTTAACAAGTTAAAATTAAAAAAAATAACCCCCGACACAATTCCAGGTGATGCTGCAGTATCGGTTCAAGGTTACTATGTTCTTCTAATATCATTGAAGTAATACTAAATGTCGAATCGATCAGACCCGTGGAAGATGCGCACATCCAATTATCAACTAGAACTCAACTAAAAAGTGAAAAATAAAAACTTTTTACAAAAAAAACCAACCGACTTCCAAAAAAAAACACTAGAAAGTGAAAAATAACTTAATTTCGGAAGTCGGTGGCTTAAAACGAAAATTCAAAACCAAAGACACCGACTTCCGAAATTAAGTTATTTTTCACTTTCTAGTGTTTTTTTTGGAAGTCGGTTGGTTTTTTTTGTAAAAAGTTTTTATTTTTCACTTTTTAGTTGTGGTACCTACCCCCTACTAGTTCGAATATCACGACCTGCTATGTAAATAACAGTGACAGGAAAATGTTAAAAGATCGTCCATATAGGCTAAGTGGGAAAAAGACGTATTAATGAAGCTAACTCAAAAAGTACTCAAGCTAAGTTAATAAAATTTATATGGGACCACCTTGAGAGCATACCCTTTCAAACAAAAAAAGAATTTTGAAAATCCGTCCACAATTGACGAAAATATCGACGGACACACACAAAAACAGATACACATACATAGATACACACCTTAAACTTATAACACCCCACTTTTTCCATCGGGGGTTAAAAACGTGGCTTGGACAGATTGGGTGCGAAAGGCGGAGGACAGGGTATTGTGGCGTAGCCTGGGAGAGGCTTATAGCCAGCGGTAGCCTGCGATAGGTTAGTTGATAGCCCACAAGTTGAAATTTTCTTAAGTTTGCAATTTTCAGGTCAGTGTCCAAAAAAAATTACCGGTGTCGCGTCGCGCCAGTCTGCACGAGGCTTTAATGTTATTCGCCCACATAAGGAATCCTTTGTACGGAGTAAATAGGTAGTTACTTTGAAAAAGAAAGAATTTTAATCTGTTAAGTATTCATATATATTTGCGTAAATTGTTGAGGCTTGTTCCCTTTACAACGACCCAGTTTGGGAACTTGCCAACAATTTCAATAAAGAGTTGATATCGTGTAGGCGATCATTGTGTTTCGGATACAAGCAATGTGCCGTTTAAAAGTCCATCTATTGTTTAATTTAATTGAGATCACTAAATTATAAAAGGAAACGATAACTAAATGATGAAGTATCAAAAAATGGTGTTGTGTAAATGGTGAATTTACATGTGTGTGTGCGTTGTTGACACTTCAGGTGTTCAGTGACACGGCAGGCTATAAAATTGCCTCACCACAAAATTGCTCAGACTTAAACGTGAAACGGCAGACGTTACCACGGCAGTCAGCGTGGCAACCTTACTGACTGGGTAATATTTAATTTATTTATTTATGAAACATTTTGTAGACTAACAGGTAAACAAGGCGTCTACAAACAAGTTACAATTGCGTAACATACGCTACTAGTTACATTTTACACTTAACTTATTATTATTATTACGTACTAATGCTTTACTACTAACATAGGTAATTATGATGAGTACAACTCCGATAATATTATTACATTGTATGACAGTGTGTGAGGTGGACATTTGCCGCAGATATAATTTTTCCTAACTTGTCAGTGAATAGGTCGACATCCTGAGTAAGTATGACCGAGTTGAGGAGCGTAAGAGTGCGCCGTGTAGTTGCATTTCGTGTGGAACGGGTGCGGCAACCAGCCACAGCCAGCAGGGGCCGCCGCCGACGCAAACCGCACTCCCCCGCACCCCGCAAGGCTCCCATCTCCAATATACCAAATGAGAGAAGGAATTTGACCCTTATTGATACTACTTCCTCCCATCCAGTCATTATTTCACCTTTCTTCTGCTTTGCTCCACCTCACTCCTCTTCACAACGTGGAGCGACGATCTTCGCAGGGTGGCTGGTAGCAGCTGGATGAGAGTTGCCGCGAATCTAGTTGAATGGCGTGCAATTTGAGGGGCCTTTGTCCAACAGTGGACTGCTGTCGGCTGATGATCATCTTCACATGTCTAAATCTTCTTGCTCCAATCCGCATCACGGGTCAATGGATGTCTTAGCCAATCAATGCTTATAGGTACGTAATACTACCGCGTCATGGTGCATTAGATGCCATTAGTGGTTTGGTTAGTCTGCTGTATCGAATAGGCTAAGAGCCATGTGTGTTGTAAATCTATGCGATCTATGTTGATAACCCTGACAATTAATAAATTGGCATAGTTTTAACACGCTTTTATTATTACTCAACATGACCAGAGATCTCACAAAAAAGAGGGGTATGGAAGGAAAAAGGCCTTTGCCCAGTGATACACAACATTGGGTAACAAAAAAAAAAAGATTTTAGTTAAACCTATACTCCATTTATTATAACATTAGACAAACAACGGTTATCACACCCTTTCGTTATTCCGATATAAACCGAAACCGAAATTTCACGGTAAATACAAAGCAAAGTAATCTATGTACCTGTTATATTAAAAAAAATAACTCTAAAGTGCAGTAATTTCATCAATAACTATCGTAAAAATCGGCCGTCATTTTTCTAATGCAAATGTGTTTTATTTAATAAATGGGGTATAGACATGAAGTATTTTGTTCGGATTCCAAAGAATACATATTTTGTACGGGGTTTAGGCCCACCGTAAACTGTTAGTGTATTCTTATTAAATGCATTTCAGTTTTATCCTGATATGGTCTAGATGATAGTACGATAAGTTATAGTTAATAATTATGTCGTTAAAACTGTATGGTAAGTGTATGGTATAATTGGTTTCAGCAGTTTCGATTAGAGTGAAGTAAACAAAATATTTGTTTACTTTCCTCGTTAGTCATTGCCCTCACAAAAAGTCAATTTAATTTAGGAACCTTCCTAGAACACGAAAAATTCTGTACCTAATTTATTTTCTTAATTATTTACCCCTTTTTCCCCTTTCTGCTCAAACACAGAGAATATTACACATCAGGTTGGCACGTGCCTTTTGCAGAATATAATTTTGCGTTTATAAATATTAATAGGGGCACAGACGGTTAATATGAGAAGCGTGTAGGCCCGTTTAGGCGAATATGTTAACTAATATGATAAGCCAAAAGGTAAACATAGTACATCTTAGTATAAACCAACGCCTAAAGTAGTAATCCTAAATTAAATGCTGACAGTTCGCTGAGGGTGGCCGCCATCTTTAATGTTGTCTTGTTAATAAGTAACCTAGGTCTTTCCTAGGGATATTTTAATCTCATGTGCACGGTCAGTTCTGGTTTTCATTGCAATCGATCTGGATTGAAAAACGGTTTTTCATTTCACCACTTTATAAATCACAGTTTCGGATTTTTCCCGTATTTTAAAGAACGTTCGTATTCGCACCTCATGCGCAATCTGTCAAAAATACAATGAATTTACTGAAATTTTTGTCAAGTTTGACAGATTGCGAATTGAACGTTTTTTTTAAAAATACGAGTATTGGCTTTCTGATGTCCTAATTAAAAACGCACCTACCCAATATACCTTTACTTTTGACTCCTATTATTATACGGGTTTGTTCTTCATAGATACGACAGAATTCGAAAACATCAAAAGGATTGAATTACCATAGATGAATATTTGCCTTTTGATTTTCTCTACGAAATGCTGACTCTGTTTTGAAACACAGATTGAAGCAAGTGATTTCGAGATATCAGAATGGAGGCAGGTTCCCTTTTTAGCATATTTTTGTTCTAAAAGGTGCCTGAGAAAATAAAAATAAAATAATGACGTCTAGTCGTAGTGCTTGAAAAAGAAATAAAATGATCTTACGTTTTAATAACACTATACTTTGAATATTTCATGATGATAACTTATTAACGAGCTCTTAACTTATTTTGAGAGTTGTTTTAGAGATTTTAGAGCTTAGAATATGTTTTATTTTTAACGTTTTTTTTATATCTGTTACCTATTATATTTTGACAAATGTTTTATACAAGATAACACTAAAATATGAATAATTATGTGCAACTGTAGAAAAAAAGGAGAAGAGCTAATTGGGCATAAAAAAAAACATCCACATCGCTGTCAATGGGCAATGTGCCCCAAAGGCTGGCAGCATTGCCACGATGCTGATTCGTTGGCTTAAAAATAGGTATATTAAGTTTAATGATTCTTACGTCACGTTTATCTTTACTGAAAGTTAACCCTGCGGTGCTATTCTGTAAAAATCTCAAGGTCAAAACTAAGGTGAAGTGAGCTTAAAGTGAGCTGTCATTCCACCCGATGCTAGGGATTGACACCATTGACGGCTCACTTCACCTAAGTTATCACGGTGAGATTTTTACAGAATATCACTACTGGAGGTGTTATAATACGGCTATATTTCGCCAGTTTCGAGTTCCATGAAATAGAGCCTAATGTAATTTTATAAAACAAAGAATAGAAATTAAATTAATGTTATCACAGTACTGAATGTCATGATGGCTCACTGGTTAAAGCCTCGCCTTTCATACACGTGGTTGTGGGTTCAAATCCAGGCAAGTACCAATGTGACTTTCAATTCATATGTAATTCTGAGTTTATCTTTGACATTGCTGGTATCTGTGTAGGAAACATCGTGAGAAACCTAGTATACTTAATGTACTTCTGAAATTGCAAAACCGTCTTGAGCAAGAATGATGATCAATGCTCGTGCCTTCTCTGTATGAGAAGTGGCTTTTGCCTTGCAGTGGGACAATAGGAGACTGGTTTTATAACAAAACAATATCACGCATTGATTACCCGAAGGGTTGGGGAGAGGTGTACCTACAGAACACCCATATTTAGCCAGTTATGTATAAGGGGGCCAGTCTATTGCCATCAGCCGGGCACAGTACCAGACTCCGGGCTGCTACTGAGAAATTCCAGATAGAAAAACCCAATAACACTTTGCCCGACCTGGGAATCGAACCCAGGACCTCATGCTCAGCAGTAGCGCTTGCGACGACTAGACCAGTCAGACCAGGCAGTCCGCACCATACCATTTTCAGCTTAAAGACTTGTCACCTAGTAATCTATAAAAAGTTGAAGTCTTGATAAGGTACAGCAAAACATTCAAAAAGTGCAAAATAAATTCAAATTCTATCCGTCTGCTCGTCGGGACGTTTCCCTAAGATCTCATTAACTGGACAATTAAGAGAAAGGGGTAGAAAACTCTTTGTAGGAGATTTTTAAAGGAAAATGAATTACCCAATTTGACTAATTCTTTATTTCTTTTCTTTTAGAACTTAAGTATTTTTGAGGTCGCGATGCTTTTTTGTTGCTCTCGAGATGAAGTCAGCGGGGTAATTGGGTAATACACAAACTTACAATTGATCGCAATGTCTTTTATTGTTACCACCACGAATTTTTCAAACATATGAAGAAATGGATTTGGAATATCTTTCCTAACTGTCAGATTGTGATTGAAAGCGTATTACTCAATAGGGTGCAGTTGATATATTCTGTAAAAATCTCACCGAGATAACGAAGGTGAGATGAGCTGTCAATAGTGTCATTCAGATGGAATGAGAGCCACTGAGTTTTCATACCAGCAGGTCTATTCTGTTAAAATCACACCGTGAAAACTTAAGTGAAGTGAGCTGCCAATAATGTAAATTCCTAGCATCGGGTGGACGACTGACAGCTCACTTCACCTAAGTTTTCACGGTGATATTTTAACAGAATAGACCGGCAGTTCCCTTCAAGCTCACTTCACCTCAGTCTTCACAGTGAGATTTTTACAGAATAAACCAGTTGCAGTGTTTTTTAGGGTGAAGTGACGTCGTGATTGGGGCTTTTTAGACTACTGGCAGGAAGAATTGGTTGCTCATCTTGCATCTGCTGGGATGTACTATGTGTAGCACTGTAAAAGAATGAATGGACATGATTTAAAAGCAATTTTTTTACTAAATATATCTACGTCTATTGTATTTTATAATGGATTTCCGCCAAGTCACGCCTGAATCAATTAACTACGTAATATACGGTTAGCTCTCATACGCCAAATGTTCAGAGTATAACGTGCGACGACATAAAATACAACAACAATTAAGCCTCTGAACTACCTTACATCTATATTAACCATTTCCACACACAGACATTTTAAGGCCGTACACACGCACTCCCAAACTATAGTAACCCCCGGATTACACGACACAATCGCATGTAGATGTCGCCTGTGTGTACACGGCGTAATCCACTAACACCATGTATCATGAGGATGTAAACTGTGCTAACAATATTACTTAATGTTGTTGCTAAATTGGGCTGGATTAAACGTTAAACACATAATTGGTGTTAGAAGGCTGTTAAAGGGTTCAATAGCGTATCTTTACATATTCATACTTATCCAAACTTATATTATTATACTAGCTGCCCGCCCCGGCTTCAAACGCATACTAAGCTTGGCACATTTCGCAGCACTAAGTACTTATATACGGCGTACCTACCCACCTACATACTTACCTACCTTACCTACATCTACCTAACTACCTACACTACCTACCTTAGAATAGAATAGAATAGAATACTCTTTATTGTACACCATAAAAATTACAGACATATACCCAACCTTAACCAACCTTACCTACATCTACCCAACTACCTACACTACCTACCTACCTACGTATCTATCTACCTACATACCTACCTACATACCTAACAACCTATATACATACCTACCTAGATACCTAACAAACTAGATACATGCCTACCTATCCCTACAGCAATTTTTCCATATTTTCTCACCATTTAAACGTTCCCTGGACTCCCACAAATATTTCAAAACCAAAATTAGTTAAATCGGTCCAGCCGTTTGCGAGTTTTAGCGAGACTAACGAACAGCAATTCATTTTTATTTTAAACTAGCTGCCCGCCCTAGCTTCGCACGGGTAGCACTCAGTACTTGTCTACGGCGTACCTACCTACCTACCTACCCTACCTAACTATCTACCTACATACCTATCTACCTACCTACCCTACCTAAAGCATTTTTTCCATATTTTCTCACCATTTAAACGTTCCCTGGACTTCCACAAAAATTTCAAAACCAAAATTAGTCAAATAGGTCCAGCCGTTTTCGAGTTTTAGCGAGACTAACGAACAGCAATTCATTTTTATTTTAAAGAACATTATAATATATCTAATATTATAAATGAGAAAGCAGCTCTATCTGTGTGTCTGTCTGTTACCCTTTCATGCCTGAACGGATTTCGGCTGAACGGATTTCGATACAATTCGGCACTCAGGTACACAATGACCTGGGTTTGGACGTGGAATACTTTTTATACTGGTTATACGTTCCCGTGGGATGAGTTTCGACCTCTACGCGGGCGAAGCCGCGGGAAAAAGCTAGTAACTTAATATAGGCAGGGTGTTCTTTTCAAAGACTTTACAAAAACAGTAACAAATTCGAAGAACTAGCCTTTAAACTATCAAACCAGCAGTTATAAATAATTATTTCCAGTGAAACACTCAGCATATTTAAAAGATACTTAAAATTCCTACGAATCAACGCCACCGAAGGTAATTTTCGAACTCTCTCCTTCCAAATTCACCTTTTCAACTTTTCATTCTGAGTACTTAAGTTTTGCTGACTTGAATTTTCGAGGGTTCTTTAGCTCTCAAACAGTGAATTTCTTAACACAATGAATTTTTAAGAGCATCACAATGAACCACTTGGTAGCGAGTTAAGAACTGAATTGCTTAGGATGTATCTGTGCAGGGATGTATATGTATACGTTGTATAACGTTGCTTTGAAGACTTTAATTCAATAATAATTGTTTCTGAGAAAGTGTGAGTTATTGAGATTTTGAAGAGGTTTTCTTTTTTTGTTTCGCGTTTAGAAAGTTCCAATGAAAAAGAAAAATAAATGAATATGCCTTTCACATGATTTTGTTTATGCACCGTGATTTTTGATAAATAATTCGCATTTTCACCTTTTTTATTTATCGGTTAGTACTTTCGGAAAGTAATACTTTTAGTTTTAGTAATACTTTAGGTTAATACAAAAAAAAAAAAAGTTGAGAACAAGACATAAAATGTAATGAGAACATTGGCTATGACACAAGTGCGGACCTTGTGCCATGACCTTGGTTTATTATTTTTATTATTTTTTTATTGGCAGGAGTGGGAAATCGTCATGTTCACCCAGACTGCCTCTCTGGTGAGCCAGTCTGGGCAATGCTAGACTTTTTTTTTTTTTTTTTTTTTTTATCCACAACGGGGAAGCTCTTGGCCAGAATCTCACCTGATGGAAAGTGATGATCAGGCCGAAGGTGGAAGCGAGCTTCACCCGGAATCCTCTACCACAGAGGAACTGGCTATCTTATCTCTAACTGCCGGAACACAACAATGCTTTTAACATTGTTGTTATGGCGACAGACTTAGATAAGATGGTGGTAGCTAGCCAGGCGGACTTAAAACAAGCCCTACCACCAACCAAACCGAGCAGAAAATTTTGCCCCCACTGGGAATCGAACCCGGGACCTCTTGGTCTGAGACAGGTGGTCTAACCACTAGACCACAGAGGCGGTAAAGACTCTTACCGGCTAAACCCCACTCCTGCCTTTGCTTGGTGTCCCTCTGACATGATCAGAGCCCTTGGTTTTGCGAATCCTGGTTATTATTTTACAAACAATTTTTGCAACCTTATTTCAAAAACGCCATGACCTTGGACTTATTATGTTACTTTTAATCCCGGTAGTACGTGCCCTTCGGATAATTTCCAACTTACACGCAGGCAAAGCGGCGGGGAAAAGCTAGTTAGGCCATACTTACACAAATTCTCCTTACAAACAGCCCTCCTCGCGTGGCACATGTTGACAAAGGACTGGAAACCCTTCTTGTATCTGCTGAACATCATGCAGACCGGCTCCAGGTCGGTCTCAGGCAAGTCCTTGCACACATGGTTACATGCTTCGTTCGCTGGTATATTCTCGTTTTGAAAGTCAGCTAGTTTTGGTGCTGCTGATGCTTTAACTAATGGAAGAGGTATTAAGCTTTGTTTAAAGATTAACCAGAAAAGACCTGACCTGACCTTAGGCAAGCACATAAACAAAACTATCTCATCAGTTAACGGCGAAAGCGGAAGGGTAGCCCGGAAAATTCAAATTTTGTTACGTTTCTTGCAATTTGCAGGTCAGTATCAAGCTGTATGTTGATCTAAATATGATTCGCGGCCGTAACAAATATTTATTTATAGAATTATAATCATAAAAAGTATCAATGCAACTCTCTAAGTTCAAATTACCTTATTGAATGACACATTTTCATGAAATCATGACATTGTTGGCCAGTTCTAACTTAGGGAGTTGTATTAGTGATTTAATTCTGTAAAGCCATGTGTGTTACTGTCCTGAATCGTATTTTAATCAACATACAGCCTGACACAGATATGCAAATTGCAAAACCGTAAGAAAATTTGAATGACGCGGGCTACCTTAGCGCATCCCCCTTCAAAGGTTCGCTTCAGAGAGTGGTAGCTCCTGACGTTGTAGATCATAGAACTTGAGCCGTTATAGGCATAAACGGTACACACAGCCAAAGACGATATTTGGATTTTGCTGCCCGAACGGTGCACCGGTAAAATTGCATGACTATGTATGGGTATCCTTTAGATACAAATGAGGGTTTCACCCTTAAAAAACCTGATCAATTCATGGAGTAGGTACGCCAGAGATCTTCAACATACGAAAATTGTCCCAAATATTTAAAATACGCGTGCTGCTTTTAAGTTATATAAATGTTATATTTTAATAGGAATCACATACGCTCGTGTTCACACCGTGAATGTTCACGGCCATACGTAAACATTCACCGTGTAAACACGATGGTATTATTTTAAATTAAATCATAAATATTTTTACGATTGTACTCATACTTAACTGTTAGGTCTGGGTCACATTAAAACCCATTCCTGTCTAGCGAAGATATTTTTAATATAATTTGTTCTTTAGATTTTTTCTGAACTTGACCTTCCAAAATAGCACAATATTAACTCTAAAGTGTGGTGTTGGCACTAGAATAACCCGTCTGCCGCAAATATTAACTAAAAAAATACAGAGTCTTACCAATTAAGAAAAATAAACTGAGAATAGTTGGCAAAAACATTCCAACAACAATAGAACACCAACATTCAATTTAAAATTCAATTTTATTTTATTACTTTTTATTATTTATGAAAACAACGTTTTTATTTGTAGAACTTATCGAGTTTCTTTGAATGATTCCTTTTTTAGGGTTCCGTACCTCAAAAGTCAAAAACGGCAACCTGATAGGATCACTTCGTCGTCCGTCCGTCTGTCTGTCAGTCTGTCAAGACACTTTTTCTCAGGAACGCATGGAGATATCAAGTTGAAATTAATAGAAAAACGTATATTTACGATTCCTTCGAGCTCTAAAAAAATCAAGCTATTGATTTTTCTGATTTCTGAATCTTCTGACGGAGACATATTTTGATACTCGCAAATAAATAAATATCTATAGAGTACATACTTCCTGTCGGTTGACCTAGAATCATTGGCAAGAAGCAAGGTCTCCCAGTACAAGTAAAGATAAAATCAGCAAATCGTTAATAAGTAGTTATCTCATTAACAAAAAATGCGATTACAAACTGCAGTTCTGCAGTTGACCGTGACGTTTATTGACATAAGGGAAAATAATATGTTTTTTAAGTACAGTGGCCAGCACATCAAGCTACCCAAAACTGTCAAACTTTCCCAATCAAACTTGAACCTAATGCTTTAGCGATAAAGTTTAAAATCTACTAAAGAAATTTGACAGATTTTAGTAGCTTGATGTGCTGGCCACTGTACAATATTAAGTTTGTTCTTGGGATAAATTTATCGCAACTACGGAACCCTTCATTGAGCCTGCTTTTAAATCTATTTTCAATCAAAACAGTAAACTGTTATTCAACTGTTAATTGGAATTTAGAACTGGATGGTATTTCAAAATAAGAATCATTTTTAGAACCAACTGATTAATTGTAATCAAGTAAAAAAGTTAGCAATAAAGTTGTTAGAAGTTAATCGATTTAATAAGTACGATTGTTGTTTCATTCTAAGTTTTATTTGTCATCACTGCTGAATTGTAGAAGTACCAGTTCGTACGTCACTATAGTTCCTGCGACCTGTAACAAAGAGAAATAACATAATAATTATAAACCTGACATAATGATTTAACACCAGAATGCACAAAAAAAAAACCAGTAAGGCCTAAGTATTAATATAAAAAAAACGTACTGAATAATTCCAAAGTATCTGTTTCATTAAAATTATTAAGTTTTCACAGCATAAATTATTGATGAAAAAATTACGCATTAGCACTACCCACCTACACGTTAAAACGATATTAATTGACTAACTTAATAAGTACACCCACGGGAACAGATATTATTAAATTACTATAATTATGTGCGAAACGGTAACCAGCGAATTAATATGAAACCATATTTTTGGATCCAAATATACCTTAGTGCGTTATTTTCACCCGATTGTGGCGATGGCTGAATGATTTATTTTGTTTCTTTGTTTTACTAACATTATAAAGATTATAGCGTAATGAGGCTACGTTGCGGTTTACAAGGTGTAGAGAAAAATTGAAAAGAGTAATATGCTTAGATGGTTTAGTAATTTTGAAAGAATAAATTGCAAAGCAGGTGTGAGTGGAGACGGACGGGGCGTCCAAGAAGGACATCAATCTGCCTAGTCTTTTCCCAAATAAGTTGGGGTCGCTTCCAGTCTAACCGGATGCAACTGAATACCAGTATTTTACATGGAGCGACTGCCTATCTACCCCCTAGGTAAATGGGTCATACGATCGGGCTTTTGACGACGCGTAAAGACTGTCAAAGATCCACGAATGACAGCCAGGACCAACGGCTTAAAGACGTAATTATGGTGACCTGTTTTGTGATGTTCTCCTTTCTGAAGAACAAGGTCAGGTGCGTAGGTACTTGCAACCGTAAACGAAGCAAAAGGAGTATGTAAGGATCGTAGCAGGTAGCGTTCAGTAGTTTCTGCCTACCCCCATGGGAAGAAGGCGTGAGTTTATTGATTTGTGTTTTTGTATGTAAACGCACAAAAAATGCAGGAGAAATTACATGCATGAACGTACCTATTCTGAATAAATTGTAATTAAATTAATAATAATACTTAACCAAATTCGTCCTAAAATAATGATTCTCTCATTAATTATGAATATTTTATCAAGTTAATTTCCGGTGCCCTCACAATTATTATTTTGAAGAACTTAATTAATTCCGTATTTTGAGTTCTTAAAATGCTTATCTAAGTACCTCACCATTTTGTCGCTTCCTACGCAAAAATGATAAACCTGGCCATAATTTAATTTTATTTGCATGATTATCATAAATTCAAATGAAGAATTCTGACGTTTGAAATTAGAGCAGTGATTTGTTTTTTCATTATTTCAACATTCGTTTGTTGGAAAAGGTTGAATAAAATTAATGAAAATACTTTTTCTCATTATTTTGTAGTTAGATTAATATAAAAATAAATCAATTTTATAATGGAAATAAATTGAATTACTTAATTGCTATAGCTATATCAACCAAAAGTCATACTTATTTTGAGAAACAAATTGTAATGAATAGATTCCTAAAGAATTTATTATTACATATTTTTAATAATAGCCTGATCGTTATTTTTGTGTAAACTGAGTTTTATTAAAAACACAGAAGCTTAATTTCATTTTATATTATAGCTACCGACTACCAAAGAAAGGATGGGTGAACTGTGAAAGATCATATGGCTAGAAAGGGAGTGAGGACCAAGATGACGACTAATAGTAGAAGTACGGAAGAAAAGACATATAAATCAATAAAAATCAAAAGTCATTTACTAAAATAAGCTGAGAATTAACATAGATCTGAAAAAACTCAGAGGTCACAGTCTTTTTTAAAGTCCAGACATAATATTGGACAGATCATAACTGTGAAAAACCATTTAAAGGTATATATTAGTGTCTGAAATAGTCTTTTGAGGAAAGAACCACAAAGATTCAGTGGACCTGTCCAGTCAGTGTACGCATTTGTCAGTAATCATGCAGCTCAACTCAGAACTTAAGGAGCTCAACGATTCGACGAACAATACCAAAGAAAGGACATTTGGGTAGGCCGCATAAAGTACTCAAACGTACTATGTACTTACCGTGAGGACCATATCTCTAGTGATATAAAAGAAGTGCAGACCACTGAGTGCCACGATTTCACCGTTAATTTGGTTCTGGAGCCTTTCAACCTGAGGAACAAGCCAAAGGGGATTAAACCAAGCGAAATCATTATAAAATCAGGATTCAAGGAATTTAATGTAATTTTCCATATTTATCTATTCTTCGCACCTTGAGTAGGTAGTTACCTAAATAATAAAGCTCTGAACAAACAGAAGCGGGTGAGTGAGCGGGATGCGGGACGAAATTCGCTTGCACCGGTTATGTCAACTAACTTGGATGGAGTTGTTCAAACTAGCCCCAATAGCCGCGTGACTTCCTAGTCATTAAAACAATCGACGTGCGCAGTCGTGTCCCGCATCCCGCTCGCTCGCTCGCCTCCGTTTGGCCAAAGCTTAATAACGTTATATAGGACGGATCGACTGTTTTCACTTCTCGCTGAATTACAGAAGGCAGTGATAGTCATACCGCCTATAGATTTTAACTCAAAATACCATAAATATTACACACTACTCTTATACAAAAGACACTAACCTCTTTACCATATGACGTCGTAGGCACGGTATACAAGGCAGGAAGAGGTAGCATAGAGGATGTGTTCACACCCGAAGCAACTAGCGCCACCGTCAGGAAGCGGACGAAGAGGTAAACAGTCGAGTACATCAGGTACGCAGGGTAAAAGTAGGCACGGAATTCACTATAAAAACTGTCAGTTCATTTGACCTGAGAGAAGCGGGGAATACTTCACAGCGCAAACAAGTTGTTTTAGTACCCACCTGTTCTCATGCCCTGGACATAATTTATTCATGAGCTGCGCCGATTTGACTCCATTTCTAAAACATGAACCGTATTAAAAAAAATGCTTTATGAAAGTGGCTCAGAATTCTTTTGGCATGCTATATAGGTACTTGCTCGGGTCGGTACGTTCGATTTGGCAGTATTTGTTGAACAACAAAGCAGACCCAAAGCAATTACTACACATATTTAATTTTGCCCCCGGCTGTGCCGATTAATGCAAGCCCGAAAAAGTGTGTAGCGCACGCCAAAGCTTAAAAAAAAATATATTATAAAAATATATTTTATATTTTATGACCAAAATAATTTTCCAAATACTTTAATTTATGAACATGAATATAAGTACTTACGCAAGTACATTATAAAGCTGTAAACATATAAAGAACAGGTCATTTGCGAATGTTACAAGCACAATTCCACTGAAAACATCGTCAAAAAGTTTGACCAAGTTAGTCGCTCGCGTGTAGTCCTCCCTTAAAGCACTCCATGTTGTTGCTGGTACATAATTCTGAAGAAAAAAAACATTGCACTATGGATGCTCATCATTTGAATGCTCACTATTTTATTAACAACAATGTTTCTAAAATTAAAAAAATGTAAGTTACAAACTTTATCATTTTAATTGAATATCTAAAAATTGATATTAAAACTCGAAATTAAAAATGTTTTTATAGTAATGATCAAAGGAAAGTTAAAAGAGTTGTTTTAGATTAAAAATAAATAAACAAAACATCTTTCTATTTATGAAAATACATTTTGAACAATTTTAGGATTGCTTACAATACAACGCAAATGAGTTTGCATCTCAGCGCATTACGAACTTACCTACTTACATGTTGGTTAAAGGCTCGTACACACGGTGCGATTTCGCAGGCGCGACAAGCAGCGCAACCCGCACCCGCGATATCCCGCCAGCGTATACGAGCCTTAACTGGTTAAATAGATAGGTACGTACCTTACTAGCTGTCAAAGCAATCCTTTTGTGGATCAGTTCCAATATCGAGGTCAAGTACAAACTCATGCACACAATGAATATGTCTGCGTAGTTCCAAGTAGCTGTTGCTACTAAATTCAGGTACTGGAACAATAAGACTACATTTACAAACAGAGAAACCCACGCCTTCTTCCCAAGGGGACAGGCAGAAACCACAGAACACTACGCTACGCTATCGCTGCTACGATCCTTACATACTTCTTCTGCCTCGATTACGTTCATACATTTGCAAGTGAGTAAACGTAACTATCACGTTTGCGTTAAGATTTGACTGATAGATCTTAATGATAAGAATATAAAGGTTAGAATAAAAATCTTAACGCAAACGCGATAGTTACGTTTACTCAGTTGCAAGCTTACACTAAGGCCTCTGGTCATTACGCACGCCGTTTGCGAGTACTACGCACCTGACCATTCTTACGAAAACCACCAATAAGGTCACTATATGTCCTCTAGTTTAATATTTATATACAAATTAATATGTAAAACCACACGCGAAAGTATTTTTTCATAATTGAGTATTAAATTAATTTCAATATTTTTCATAGGACTTAGTGTAACGGCTCGTGCAGACCGGCGCGATATCGCGGGCGCGACATACAGCGCGACCTTTATCGCACCCGCGATAACGCGCCAGTGTGGATGAGCCTTAAATATTGTGCAAAATTCCTCAGTCCTGCACTCCAATTGCGTAGCTTCCAATCACATTCCGAAACATTATGAAGGAAATTGCTAATCAATTGCTTTTATGTCCGAAAAATTCGTCTGTTCTATAACTTATTTATCGCAATGTAGTTGAACTGTAAAAATTAAAAGCATCCTTATTGTAAGTGTGTTACGTCATAACTGTTTTGAAGCGAAACTGGGCGTATTATATGCCCTGAGACGACCGCATTCGGAGTGGGAGAACACCAAACGGCTCGCATCGCATCGGATCGGAAAGGATATGAACGGATGCGGCGACAGCCAATCGCGTCCGGCAGGATGTCGATGCTTGGTAATATAGACTCTAAATACTAAAATCCTTTACTTACCTGAACAATAACTGCTAACCATTCAACATACGGTACATTCAAGTCATACAGCCAGGGAGATGTCACCTTAACAAACACCTCACCGACATCAGCTACGTCTCCAGAGCATTCCAGTATTCTCGAGATCCTTGATACTATTGACATGATGTGTTCCACTGAAATATGCAATGTGGAGACAACAATAAATCAAAACACAGGCAAATATTAATGCATAGGAGTATTTAAGAACTATCAAATAAATCCTAACATTGAAATTAAAAAAGTGTTTTTTCTAACAAACTAAACTTTATTGATGCGACGACTATGGGGTGGCACGGATAAACGAAAAATTGCGAAAACCGATTTTTTTTTGTTTCGTCAAAAAAAAAACATAAGTATGACTCGATTGTCGTGATGGGTGAACTTTTACTTATGTACCTACAGGTTTGTACGGAACCCTCGGTACGACAGTCCGACTCGCACTTGGCCGGTTCTTTCTTATATAACAACCCGTTTGGGTTTACCATCGTGGCTATCCAGGACCAGCCTAAGGTGAGAAGAGATCTTTGGGAAAGACTGCACCCGCCACCAACTTCGTTCAGCCCCAGGAGCATCTGCCACCCAGACGTGATCTGCAGTGGATTATATGGCAAGCAGTCAATCGACTGCAAGCACAATCTAGCAAAATGGGGGATAATAGATCCCACCGATACCTAGTACAAATGCGGTGCTCCTGACCAAACCATGTTCACTATGCTGGAGTGTCCAAAGTGTCCCCACACCTGCACTTCTGAGGACATAAAAAAGCCACTGATGCGGCAATAGGCGTGGCCTCCTACTTAGCCCAACTCGTTAAACATAATCCATGTTTTATCATCGACTCGAACGAAGAAGAAGAACAGAGCTCATAAAAATAACAACTTACTGACAGCCATTACCACAAACACACCGCAGGCTACGTTGCACCTCTTAACGACATTAGGATGGATGTACTCATCGAGTCGAGAATTGATCAGCTGTTTCATCAAAGTCGGCCATTTTGGAGCGACTCTTATGAATGAGATCGTAGTACAGCAAGCCGTCGCGAAGAATGTAACGAAAGCTGCGAAAATAAACGGACCAAAATTAAAAAAAAGAGGTTTGGGAAGTAAAACATTATAGAGCTGTGCTTAAAATAATATGTATCGTTTTGAGTTCTTGTACAGGCAGGGAAATTAATTGATTATGAATTACTATTTCATATAGTTGTCAAAGAATGACATTTGTGCTTTGAATTTAATGGGCAATGGGGAAGGTCGGGCAAAGCTAATTGTAGATGGCGTGATCATAGCTACGGCGTACAATACATTTGACATTTCGTTTATTCATTCTAATTCGTGTACATTCATGAGTTTGGTTTTATTTCACTGATTTGTTATTTTCAGTGATTTCAATATTTTAAATCAAGTATTTTTCATGGTAAACGACAGAATTTCAAAATAAATGTTTCCGTATAATCACTTTCTTCAAAATGTTTCCTACATAGCCTCGCTCCATGTGTAATTTAAAAACATCTCTGCGAATAGCTTTAAGACACAATCTTCTAATTTTAAGATCTTTCAGAAAATGGTGGACTCCAATTTCGGAATATTTAGGAACGCAACATCGCGACATTTTCGCAAAAATAAAATAAAACCACCTCACGCCTTGTATTAAGAGTTCAACTGTCACTAACGAGACACAATAGAATTTAATTGTTATTGCCTTCTAAACGCCAATCGACAGTTGAGCGGTCTTGTGTGGGAACTAGCTATGACAGCGCCATTTTGACAGTAGTTGCGTTCCCCATTTAATTTGGTAGGTACCTAGTCAATATTGACTTAACAAGTAATTTCTCTGACTGTTCCTCTACTTGTTACGACTAGAGAATTGTCGGTAAAAACAAAGTGGATCCGTTTTTTTCTTATAATGAATGGTTGAAAAACGGGACATATTTGCGACTTCCTCTACCAAATAAAATAGAATCATGCAAAACAACTTAAAATATGGAGAAATAATAATACTTGTAATAATAAAAAAACACTTTTAGTAAAAACCGGCTAAGTGTGAGTCAGAATCACACACGAAGGGTTCCGTACCGTATTAAAAGATTGAGCAAAAGCGCCGATAAAAACACGTTTCTTTTATAAAAATACATGTTCCTTTAATTATTAGCTTTTTTTGTTGTTTTATAGCGGCAAATCGAATACGCAACCTGTGAAAATTACAACTGTGTACCTATAACGGCTCATGAAATACAGCCCGCTGACGGATAGCGGAGGTTCCGTTTAGCACGCTTCGGTAACGGAACCCTAAAAATGGCAAAAAATAAACCAGAATTCAAAGACTTACCTAGTGCACTGATATTGTTATGATTCTTGTGCAGTCTGCCGAGACACAACATTGTTCCTATGATTTGAGTAATGGCCATGCATAAGGCGAACAAAAACTTCAATGAGCATTTAGTGAATCTGAAACATGTACAATTAATGATAACACGGGAACATCTACATGTAAAGTCTGAGAAATAAAAATAATAATATTGTTTAGCAAAATGAATACCAAGTTAAATTATTATCCGTATATTCAAATCACAATTGTCATTTTTTGACAGCAAATTATAAATAATAATAATAAATACAAGTTTATTCGGGTAAAAAGGTAAAATAATAAATACAAATTTGCTTAAATCTGCGAAACATTTTGTTGTGTTATGTGGCTGAACTAGGTCATCCTGTGTTTCAGGCGAGGTCAGGCAGACTATTTCTAAATAATCACATTAATTATAAAAATCTAGTCAGTTAAGTAAAAAGGTGTAAATAGTTTATAATAAATCCTACTTGCTGAAATCCTAGTACCTATCTTAACTTAGCAACTTAAATACAATTTTTATTTAAGTACAACTAATAGATTGGACTAATTGACGTGTGTAAAACAATTAATTGCCCTGACGGCATATACTGATGCATTTTTTTTTGGCTTTGTATTGAGGAATATTTATTAAAAAAATGTTAAGTAAATGTTTTTTTTTTTTAACAATATCGCAGTTCTTTTTTCTTCAAACCTTACACAAATTGGTACACATAATTATGTATTTCCCATAAAGTAAATGTTCTTGTCTCTAATCAGATACCTACGTTCTAAATTTACATATTTATTCTGTAATTTTACCTCATTTTAGATACATCCTTTTGCAATATTCCTGTGACGGGATTCAATCCAATACATTGGCCCCATACAATGACGCCTCTCATTGCTTTTTGAAACGATTTGAACTGATCTTTAATTTTATTTTTCCTTTTTCCGTCTTCGATTGGTTTGGCTAAAAAGGAACGTTTTGATATGAAGAGTTGAATAAAAATATAAGTCTTATTACGTACAACACAAGTGATAACAAAAATTTAATCTAAGAACAGAATTAAATTGTTAAATGTTCTTAAGAGGGTGCATCCTAAAAGTTGGCAACGTCGTAAATAGCTGTCAAATATTTACCTGTTTCGATTAATTTGGAAATAATACTGTATGGAAATAAGAAATGTGGCTAACCAATTGACTAGAATATTAATAATGAATTGCAATTATAACATTGAATTTGATGTTGTACCCGTTTTAGGTGAAAAAAAGGCATTTGGAAAGTTACCAAATACTTTTTTTACATCTAAAACTAACTATTCGGTGTTACGATATTAATTATTGCATTTCATAATCAATATTCTAGTTCGCTAGTTAGCCACATTTTTTATTTCCATACAGAAATATTATCAAATTAATCAAAACAGCGAAATATTTGACATCTATTTGCGACGTTGCCAACTTTCAGAATAAACCCTCTTAACTCGATTTTTATAACTGTGCGCTTAGAGCTGTCAAAGACGTAGGTTGTTAGTATTGAATTTACCCGCATATTACCTCCTCAGTGCCCCGACGCCTCTTAATACGGACAACACAACTCGTGTCGTCTTCACAATTCTGCCATATTATTCGTTAATTTCTTAGTGTTAATATTTAAACCACATACACTGCAATATTTATGAAATTGACAGGCGCACAGATAAAAACATCGGGTTATACGCATCTTTTAGCAGGACTAATTTTACGAATACCACCATCTTTTTCAATTACCTAAGCACATACAGGCGCTTATTCACAGTCTGTTATTTCGGACAATGTAGGTAAAGTTAGTATTTCATAATCTTAGCTAATCAACGTTTTAAAATAAAACTTACTGTCATCCGAAATCCAATGGTTACTGCTCCTGTCTTTGACTCCACTGAAAAATAATGAAAGATAAATGAGATTAAAATAATAATCCTTCAAGCATAAAATTATAACGAACCGTTCTGTGCATGCTTACTCATCCAACTGATTTTCTTTCAGAACTCTGAAACTGATAATTTCTAATTCCTTTGAAATATCTGTAAATAAATCTACATTTGTAAATAAATTCAGATTTAAATTGGCCTTTTTTTCGATCTGAAAAGATGTTTTTCTTGATTATATTTGGTTTTCTATTTGATTGCTGATTTTAAGAGCAAACTACTTTGGAATACTTTTTTGAGAGCTGGTCACGATTTGTTCAGTGTTTAGATTTGACCTTTATTAATTAATCTATCAAAATCACTAATATAAGTAGATTACTACGAGCCATTCGCCACTACGCCCAGACCTGACGGTCTACCTGACCGCCCGTAAATTCGAACGATTTTAAAATTGCAAATGCTGGCACATAATACTTACTTCGTTTTATTTACGACTTCGTTCTCGTTATCTAAGAGTGTGTTTATCGAACTATTGTGCTTGTCGCAAAAACATAAACCAAAATACACAGAATCATCCTATAATGTCCCCACTACTAGGACACCGGTCTCCTCTCGGAGAGAGGGAGTGGCCCGTAATCCCCCACGGGGGGCCAGTGCGAGTTGGGTAGATATCTTCGAATTTTTGGTTCTAAATATTCGAAGACCTGTGACACCGTTTTGAGAGCACACAACATGATGAGTTATAGGTTAATGCAATAGGATATTTGTAATTCGGTAAAAAAAAAGTTCGAATTTACATACGTTTACGTCACGCGTTCGTGCTAGGGCCTAAGTACTTAGCTTTTCGCGTTCCGTTTGTCTTGAAATCTTCGTCAGTTCAGTCCGTCTAGCTAAGCATATTTTACGTTACATTTAACGGAAGAATATTACATTTAAAATAAAAGAAAAAACATACCAAAACGCTTCCCACCAAAATCAGTACCTTTCATTTTAAGTACCATGTAAGTAGTGTCACAAACAAAGTTAATACAACTGTTTAACTTTAACCTAACCCCTTCACTTTGGAGCCCACTTGTTTTCATGTCACTTTACTCAAAATGATTAATGGGTGTCATCTAAATATGAATATTTTATTACGCTGTCACTTCGGGAATAACACGGGGTGATGTGAGGTGTTGAGTTATAGTTTTTGGACGCAATAACTAAAGGGCGATTTGAAAGTGGTGGAATAAATGTTTTTAGATTATTTTTTTTGCTTTTTAAATACTTTTGCCTAACTTTCATAAAAGTGGGTATTTAATCTTCTCTCGTCTGGGCATGAACTAAGTAAAGAACAGTTCAAGCAGTAATAAACTTGCCTACAACGCATTCCAAACTTTTCCAAATTCGCATTCTGAAAAATAATCCTGTCGTAACAGAAAGTCCGTGGCTAAGGATAAAAAAATACTTTGGGACAGGACAATTCGGTCCAGATCAATGATATTATAATAAACAGATATGTTATACACGTACAAAACAACAGAAAAAAGTGTTCCGCGCCGAGCGCAGCGCGCACCGTATCACTCGTAAGCGTGTGTGGCTCAGACTAAATGCAATATTTCCCAATTGGGTACTTTTCTAGTCTTCACGTTTCCGCGCTCATAACATATCTGTTTACTAAAACATCATTGGTCCAGATAATAAGCAGCAAAATCCTCCAAAAAAACGGCGATCTTCAATAAATCAACCAAACGGGCAATTTTCCTTTTCACCGTTTACTCAAAGCCATATTAGCCGTAGAACCCATGACCGTTGAGATAGACGTGTTCTTGAGTGTAGACCGCGAATCGACAAACGTAGGAGGTAGGTAGGAGGACGCCCTCAGGCTAGGTGGAGCGACGATCTTCGCACGTGGCTGGTAGCAGCTGGATGAGAGTTGCCGAGAACCGACCTGGATGGCTGAATGGTGTGCAATTGGAGAGGCCTATCTCCACTGCTGTAGGCTGTTAGGGATGATAATAACAAGTTAAAATAAATAATTTAAATAACCCCCGACACAATTCCAGGTTATGCTGCAGTATCGGTTCAAGGTTACTATGTTTATGTTCTTCTAATATAATTGAAGTAACAGAATACTAAATTTCGAATCGGTCAGATCTGTGGAAGATGCGCACATCCAATCATCAACTAGAAAAGACCTGATAATCTTCAAACGGCTGAACCGATTTTCTTGAATTGTAGCTAAGAACACTCTCGATCAAGACACCTTTCAAACAAAAAAATAATAATCAAAATCGGTTCAGCCATTTGGGAGCTACGAGGGAACAGACACATACACAGATAACATATAATATAACACCCCTCTTTTTCCGTCGGGGGTTAATAATGAAACCAAGGCTTAATTTATAATAACAGTAACATATTACCTACTTACAATACAATATTTTCTTTAGTTTTTATTTCCCAATACAATTCACTATTTGTAGAGAATATTCGACGAATTGGACCATAGAAATTGGAAGCGAGGAACAAAGGGCATGCCGCTGACGTTAAAATATTCACAAAAACACCGATGATCGACAATCGAATGCGGGATGCGTATAATCGAATAATATTATATTACAAACGATTATCGATTATTAATCGAGAACTCGTTTAATCCCGATGAGAACAATACTCGATTTTTAAATGATTGGTACCTATGTGTTAATTATATTTCAGGGAATTGCATTGTGCTGTAGTAATTTTATTTCATTACTTCTGTATGTTTTTTTTGTTCTGATCTCCATCTTAATTGCGTAAATATACGGTCAACCATAATCTGAATCATTTTGAAGGAAATTGCTAATCCATTGCCTCATATGTTCGAAAAATTCTGCTCAACAACGTAAACAACGCAATTAATGTTGTTGAACTATCAAAATGAAACAGATTGTGTGTTACGCAATTATGGTGCTGATCGAAATTGGCTGCAAGTGCATTTCACACATTATTCCAATAACTTTCCAAGCTGCTTGATCTTAAACAAAACTACTACATACTTAATATCGAATACTATCTACTGACAAACGTATACATATAAGTGACTGCTTCTGCTACACTTTTTTATTTATGTGTTGGGTACACATAAATAAAAAAGTGTAACCGACATACAAAGAAGGTCTTTTCACGATACCCAATAACACCCTTATTCAGCGAATATAAACATGATCGTGTGCAAACGAAACCTCCCTTCGTAGTTTACCCCGAAATGAAAATAATACGACCAAAAAAATATTCTGTCTGACAATTGTGACTTTTACCCTAAGTGCCACAGAACAAAAACTTTACTCACAAACTAACATACATTTTTTACAGTGCATCAACGTTTTCGTGTTATATATTCTCAGCCTGTGGTGCAGTAGACTTAAAACAAGGTTTGAAAAAAAAAAGTTTCATCAGCTGTTTTAGTTTCCTTCCAGTTTGGATCTGGGTGTTTATACCCAACAAATTGATGTCACTTTTGTTGGTAGGTAGGTACTTTTCTGTGGCCTGAAATCAGCAGTTAGGTGAAGTCTTCTGTTCTAGTATTTGTTTTTTTTTGTTACTTGTATATTTCTACACATTTTTAATGCTTTATAACAGCCGCACGGGTCGATCCATCAGGTTAAGCTACGCTTGCCTGAGTTGGTCCGTGAATGTGTGACCATCTTTATACATATCGAAAAAATCCTCCGTGCATCGGAAAGCACGTTAAGCTATTTGTCCCGTCTGTCATTCGTGATCTTTGACAGTCGTTACGGGTCGTCAGAAGTCCGAAAGTCTGACAACCAGTCTTACCAAGGGGTACCGTATTACCCAGTTACTGGGCTGTGGAGGTCAGATAGGCAGTCGCTCCATGTATAATACTGGTTTTCAGCTGCATCCGGCTAGACTGGACTGGAAGCCGACCCCAAGATATTTGGGAAAAGGCTTGGCAGAATGTTTTTTTTTGGTATATTTCTACACATTTTTAATGCTTTATGTTGAATTCAGAATCTTTAAAGTTTTGTTGTTTTCGGAATAGAACTCAACCTCTTTGATCATTCAATACCATGCGCAGATGGATAGTATAAAGCCGGATTTACATTTGTCTGACGTATTGTG
Source organism: Eupsilia transversa (assembly GCA_914767815.1). Taxonomy (NCBI): domain Eukaryota; kingdom Metazoa; phylum Arthropoda; class Insecta; order Lepidoptera; family Noctuidae; genus Eupsilia; species Eupsilia transversa. The sequence goes on from OU611876.1 coordinate 12,644,456, forward strand.
TTGAGACGCATCAGAACGTTATCAGTTTCATACATTTAGTATGGTGAGATATATTTGTGTGTCGCGTTCTGTTGTGATGGCTTCTGATGCGTTTCATACTAAATGTATGAAACCGATACCGTTCTGATGCGTCATAACACAACACGTCAGACAAATGTAAATCCGGCTTTATTATTGCTACAAGTTGAACCCAAAACTCAATCCAGGCCTAGCCATAAAACCCTGAAGTTACTCGTACATTTATTGAGTCATCCCAAAACGATGCCGAACGAACGAACCCTACTTTGCAAGAACTTCAAAACCATGTTAATTCATTAAACACCCAGGGGTTTATGTATAAATGTTGCTTAAAGTTAAGTAATGATTAGCGACTATTTAACCATACATTTTTGAAGTTTTAACGTCACTTAACTTTAAGCAACGTTTATAAATAAACCCCCTAGTGTTCTTCCTGCTCTCCCCTACTTGATCTGTGCTGTGCCCTAAGGGTCCATAATTGTGGCTTATATAATTATTTCCCTACAAACTTTACACATTATGATATACGCAATAAAGAATTGATAATTTCTAATCAAAGTATAAAGCAAACATTGCTTTACCTACCATGATACAGTATGCATTAGAAACGTGTGGACAAATATATGGGTGTGGTACAGGCACCTCACATACAGTACAACATCGTAATAGCAAAAAAAAAAAAAACAACGATCCCATACAACATTTCAATACCTACTCGGGACGGATGAATATTGTTTCGCGATTACGATGTTGATCTCATGGAGAAAGTTGATCTTTTTGATGGTCTGAACCACACCCTTTTCGTCCACACCTTTCTGATAAATGCTGTATAAACTAGAAGTGTCATTACGTGCTGGGAGTCCATATACACCATTCGAGGTCTATTCAAGGTCCAGATATTTGCATAAACTGTGCCGTTTGATATTGAAATGTAAATTAAGTCCGGACTTTGGACTTCGGCCCATATTCATGTACTCGACGAACATTTCGATGCGGAGGGTAGATGAGAACTTTTCTTGTAGTTTTGGTGGGTTTATGAATAAAATATTGCCGATTTTAGATAGAGCTTGCCTGGTCGCGTGTTTATTCTAGTTGTAAAGGCGTTCATGACATGAAAGCTAAGCCAGCCCACAAGGTTATAAGTAACATAATCATTATCGTCATTAAACTTGTCCGTTAAGGTTCATTAGAAAACCAGCGTCAGACTGCATTTGTCTGGCATTAATGCTGAAATGAACCTTTTTGGCACAGCCGTGAGGCACACACTATTGTTGTTAAACATTATTTTCACTTTTATATTTAGTTTTTTGTGTTTCACGAACTGTGTCCGAATAAACGTTATTCTTTGCGGCTGTTATTAAAAAGCTCCTTATCCATACGGAGTCAAATAAAATTAGCCAGCGAAACTCCACAGACTTGTTGGGTATCAATATCTAAATATTATGAAAAGTGTATTATAGTTACTTCAACTGATTTTCTAAACTCAAACTTGAAGTAACTACAATACCCACAGTCGTTGTCCCCAAAAAAAAATCATCAATTCATTACATTCTTTTCAATATGTTTCGATATCGATACCCATTGCATCTGCGGAGTTTCGCTACCTAATTTAATTTGTTAACCCATGTAGTTACTAATTTTATTTAACCTTCTATTCATCGCAAAAATATACTAACATATGCGGGTAAAACGGAAAGACATTTCCGCGTCACAGACCCCGTCAACCTTGATTTGTTTTCTTTGAGACTCATAACATATCGAGAAAACATATCGATATATCAATCAGTATGATATCATTTCCGTGCGCATTGTAAATGACGAACAAAAAATATTTATTAAAAGGAAGTTGAGAGGGGCAGCATGGAATGTTTGAGTGGGAATTTCTTGGCCTGTACAGGTACTCTCGTGACACAAAAAAAAATAGACCAGCCCACATGTCAGGTGAAGAGTCGACCAACCACAAGGCGATGTCTCGAAAAATTAAGTGGGCACTAGACCCTATGGCCCTAGTATTTCATTCAACCCCAAACGGCTCGAACATATAAGTTCCAATAAGATTTCCGCCCCAGCACAGCCCACCGTGCTGGGAAGATGGGATGGGGCAAGGGTGTCGACACATGTTGCATCCCACACCAAAGGCGGACCTTACTTCCAAGGCATTATGGTCATTCTGTCTGGTGTCTTCCCATCGTCGCGTGCCAACCTATTGGGTTCTAAAACAGCTGGCGGTGACAAGACCGCGTCAGATGATGTCATTGATGCTGGTGTGCCGTGCTATCCGGCCTGCGCTCTGCAGGATACGCCTTGGTGTCCGAGGCAGTGTTTACCTTCACCGCATTTATATTTAGACTAAACTCAAGGTATTTGGTCTATCCATTCTTCTTCTCTCGTAACGACCAGAAAAAGCCAATGTAGTAGGAGGCAATTAGCCATTATTTTCCCCCCTCATAATAAAACAGCTATATTTAACTCAGCAAAATTATAATTTTATTTTATTAGTCTGTAGATTGCAGGCCGTTTTACTTTCTTCCATAGTAATTTGCGACTAAGTTAAAAAGGCTTGAAAGGGGATTTTACAATGCTTACGGCCGAGTGTTTTCTGAAATGTGCCCAAATGTACAACGACTTTTTAAATTGCTGCTGGGTCGCAATTAAGAAACGTAATTGTTTATTGAGTTTCTTCAAGGGAGTGCTATTAAGGGGGATGCGCTAAGGTAGCTCGCGAAATTCAAATTCAGGTCAGTGGTCAGGTTTTATGTTGATTAAAATAGGATTTTCGACCGTAACAAATGTGGCTTGACAGAATCAACAATACAACTCCTTAAGTTAGAATTAGCTGCCAATGTCATGATTTCATGAAATAGTCATTCAATAGGGTAATAACTTAGAGAGTTGTATTAATGAATTTTATGATAAAATAATTACTGTTTGATTATTATAATTCTCAAATACAATAGACGTAGATATATTTAGTAACCTATTCCGCTTAACTATTCTTAAAGAGTTCTAAAAAACAGGGTTACAGGGTTTTTTAAGAAAAGGACTGTTTAAGAATAGTTAAGCGGAATAGGTTACTATATCTACGTCTATTGTATTTTATAATGGATTTCCGCCAAGTCACACCTGAATCAATTAACTATTATAATTCTATACAAAAATACGGCCGCGAATTATATTTAGATCAACATACAATCTGATACAGACCTGCAACTTGCAAAAAACGTAAGAAATTTTGAATTTCGCCGGCTACTCAGTCGCATTCGCCTTAAAATCAAATCAAATCATTTATTCACATAGAATGTAGGTATTGTACAATAAAGTTGTTATATGAAATATAGGGAGCCGGGTACATTCTGCCTGAGTATTGGCATGTAAAAAATAAATAATGTCACCATCAATAAGCTCATGAGCAAAATTATGAAATAGTAATTCTATTTCATAATCTTAACTTTTAATTACTTTAAATTTTAATTTTGGGGCGCACCTAGTATTTGTTATATTGGAGCAATGTTCGAATACCTACAGCATAAAAGTTAAGTAGTAGGTGCGTGTCTGAGTAACTATTTGAAGATTATAAAGATTAAAGTAATATAAAAGCAAAAGTCAACATTTTCAATCCTAAGTCAAGTTTAAGAAGTTGTTTACTTAAAAGTTAACTCTATTAATTTTACCTCAAAAATAAATGTTAGTCTTTGTCAACAATTTCATTTATCAAGTTTTATTACTAGGCTTGAAGATTGAGTTGTAAACATGTTAATTTTGAACTTCAATATTGATGGAATGGTTGATAATAAACTTGATCAAATCGACAAATTGTCTTATTTAAATACGTTTTGGAAAATTGGTGTAGTTTTAGTATCGGAAAGGTTAAACTGTCATTTTTTGACATGAATTTTGATGGATACTTCATTAATTTACAAATAGGCTTAAATACAATAATCTTTCTACATTATTATAAATTGAAGTTGCTTTTTGTGTCTGTCTGTGTGACTGTGTTGTTCTTCTTCATTATGCAACAGATTTTACGCAAGAAAGTTTATTTTGAAAGGTTTATGTATATGTCGCAGATGGATTGCCGTTAGTTGTTTTAGAAAACAGCTCCATTATGTGAAATAGCTGAACGTGACGTTCAGCTGGATTGCGCTAACTTTAACAAAACAGCTACTCAAGTTTAGAATGAATGTTGCCAAGTTTAGGCTCACCTGCAGTCACATTATATGTTTGGTGTGCCTTCTAATGATCCACACTTTTTTTTAACAATTATTGAGCCTTAACTTTCTACCTTTTCTCACAGCTGCTCGCAGTAACTAAACTAGGTTACCCCAAAAAAACAGGTTAGGTTAGGTTGGAACTGTAACCAACCACGCGCGAGCCGAATAATAATATGATCTTAGTCATTACCCCAATATCACAAACTATAAGTTGTCTATTATAACTATTTAAAATATTTCAGGGATAAGGTGAACAATATGAAACACCAAGATATTTTATCATTCATTTAATTTTTTTTTTCAACATAAAATTTAATATTCTACACCCTCACATCTATCATCTGGCTAGTTAACTATAAATGTTAAGGACAATTCACAGTTTTGAGTATATATACCCATCATTATAACGTGTTTGCGATACTTTTCTTTCGGGATCTTTCTTCATCTTGGTACAATACAATACATCACTTATCAACAGCACAGCTACATTTCTCACATGTATCAACATTGTAGTTAGCTTGTAGCACATCATATCCTCTAAAGCAAAAGGAGCGTGAAGATGAATTAGGTTGTAGATAACAATGGAAGCATTTTAATGGCATTTTTACGTGACTTCTGTACCAGCGGTGCTCAATGTTTTAGAAGATGAAATCAAATATATTTTTTTAGGAAACGCCATCCATCTTGAATGGCCGTTTGGATGGTTTTGCTGCTATTCGTCGGTCGTCAGGGTTTTCGGTGGCAGTCTTAGGCCCGTATTACAGAACCTCACTCAAAACTCAAGCATTACTTAAAACGTTTACAGCCTTTTGATTGGTTGAAACTAGTTTTAAGTAATGCTTGAGTCTTGATTGAGCTTCTGTAATACGGACCTTAGTTTAGTGGATAATGGTGCCGATTCCCTTGTTCACAAACTAAACTAAATTTAAGTTCAGTGCATCTTTTTCTTTCTATTTCATTAAGAAAAGGACAGAAGAAAAATTTTAGTTTAGTCCTGTCAAATTAATCAGCGCCTGTCACTACTCCATACAAGTTTAGACGTGATTAAAAACTTGCTGACTAAAAATACCTACGTCAATTTACGTCAGGCGCTGATTAATTTGAGAGGACTAAACTATTTATCTTTTATCCGTTTCTTAATGAAATAGAAAGAAAAAGATGCACTGAACTTTTGTGAACAAAGGAATCGGCACCATTGTATATTTTTAACAGCCTTAAGGAGTCATCATAGCTATTTTTTCATGAGTCATTGCGATTTCAGCGAAACGAAAGTTGAGTATTTTAATTTTTACCTTTTATTGTACATTTCACATATATTTTGTAAAGATATTAAAAATATGTGTAAAGATTATGTGAAATTCAGAGTTAATATATTATAAAAAAATAAAAAATAAAGTTTGAGAATCGCTGCTATTTAGCGAAACATTGTAACTATAGTGACTTATTTGTTGCGATCACAACTCCTGACTATATATATACTGGCGGAGTCTATGAAAAATTGTATTTTATGACGTAATTGTAATAAAGAGGAATACTGCATGAAATATACGAGCTTTAATGTGTTGCTGAGCTGAATGAGAAATGGGAGCAATAAAGTGAACATTGAGCTTTACCGAAATTCATCCTTCATACTGCAGAGTTTGTTAAGATGTCGCATCGCTCTTACTCTTATACAGACGTTAAGTCAGGAATATAATACGCCAGTACAGTGTACAAAAGTATGCAAGTAGCTGGGATGGATGCCAAAAAAAATTTATGGCATTTTTGGACATTTAACTGGACATTTAACAGAGCCATATTATCTAAGTCTGTCACCATAACAACAATGTTATTAGTATGGCTGTTTTTCAGCAGTTAGAAGTAAGACAGCCAGTTCCTTTGTGGTTGAGGGTTCCAGTTGAAGCTCGTTTCCACCTTCGGCTTGATAATCGCTTACCATCGGGTGAGATGAAGGCCAAACGATTTCCCGTTGTGGTCAAATAAAAAAAGAGCATTAAGGGTCTTTTGGCGTTTGAATGTCATTAGCAACATTAGTAAAATTGCTTAAAAAAAAGATGCGTTTATTTCAGTAACGCGCCAGTAGATCCTAAGGTCCCTTGAAATAATATCGCTCTTCTACATATACGTCATATATTATGATAGTGCCGAGAAATGTAATAAAGGAAGAAGCAATGGACGGAAAAAAACCGGCCAAGTGTGAATCGGACTCGCACACAAAGGGTTCCACCGTTTCTTGCTAATATGGAGACAAGAAACGTGTTTTATTCACCGTGTGTTCACCCTTTAATTTAAACGTTATTTTATTTTTATCATTTGTTATTATAGCGGCAATACAAATACACATTATGTGTCTACTACGACTAGAGTAGGTATTGTCGGTAAAAACGAAGTGGATTCGTTTTTTCTTTTAATGAATGGTTTAATAACTGAACAAAGCGGCTTCCTCTACCAAATAAAATAGAATCATGAAAATCAGCCTATACATTACGGAGAAATCGTATTAATTATAATAATTTAAAAAACGCATTTAGTCAAAACCTGCCAATTGCGCGTCGAACTCGCACATGAAGGGTTCCGCACCGTTCGGGACCCCCTTTAATTATTAACTTTAGAAATACTTACACAATCTGTGAAAATTTCAGCTGTCTACCTATTATGGTTCATAGGATACAGCCCGCTGACAGAGACACGGACAGCGGAGGCTTAATAGGGTTCCGTTGGCATCCTTCGGGTACGGAACCCTAATAAGCTCATCTTCAACGCAATAAAAGTTTAAAGGTGAACAAGAGAGCTAGGTATATTATTAGCAAATAAAATTTTAATTTCCCTCCCAATTAGTGTACCTACCTAAATTAATGAACGCTCAAAAACTCATTAAGTGTAGAAGCTTCAGGTGAATAACTACTTGTTCCATAGTAGATATATTAAACGTCACAAGGTGTAATAACGCTCCCACCTGCGGGTGTGTACAGACAGCAAAAGAGATTGGTATACAGGCACATCTAAACATGCAACATAAACCTGTAATTGGAACTGAACCTGTTATTCATGGCTCTATGTTTCATATACAATTGTTTTCCATCTGTTATAGCTGTTGGTTCTCCTACATATAAATAAATAAGGATGGATGAAATAACGTAATAAGGGACAAAAAACCGGCCAATTGCAAGTCGGACTCGTAAGGGAATCCGTAACACCGTACAATATTTAGCAAAAACACGCCGAAGAAACATGTTTCTTGTATGGGGACCCCCTTTAATTTTTGAATTTATTTAATTTTTATAATTTATTTTTATAGCAGCAATAGAAATACACAAACTGTGAAAATTTCAACTGTTTATCTATTACGGTTCATTAGATACAGCCCGCTAACAGACGGACAACGGAGGCTTAAGTGTTCCGTTTGGCACCCTTTCGGGACCGAAACCTAAATGTTTTTCTTGCGTAGTGCAAAGATGCTGACTGTGCACTTGTTTACAGCAAGTTTGTTCATGTACACCAAACTGGTTTGCTGTCTGTATCTAAACCTACAAGTTTAATCAAGATGCATCTAAACTTGGTCGTCTCTGCTTCCACTGGTTCATTACTCTTACTTATGACGTTGTCTAACACCAATTATAGACAGCAATGTTGTCTACATGGTCTTGGTATTGCATATCTAGGAGCAGTAGATATTATTGGACCTGGTATAGGTACAGTTATTAGTTGATAACTTCTCAAATGTGTATTCTGGTTCATTGTAGACTGAATGCAAAGTCAAAGTCAAAGTCAAATAATTTATTTTAAATAGGAACATAAAAGGCACTTTTGGACGTACAAACTTAGAGAATACACGATAGGTAAAAATAATTAAAAATTAAGCAAGAATGTATGGTGCTCACAAATAATTATTTACAAAAACTGTAAAAGTATACCGATATTCCTATAACAAGTATAATAATTAAATAATAAGTCAAGTAAATAAATAAACAATGTTAAAAAAATTCAATGAGTGACATATTCCAGTGCGATTTAGTGTGCCTGATCGCATCTCCCATCTGAAAAAATGAAGAATTTAAAGAATTTAAGTACAATTTAAGTACTAGTCAAATAGTTTCATTCCTACTGTGTTGCAGACGAAAGGATCCGATCGTATACGAAGACAGGCGACCAGAGCGGATCGCGCGTCGCAGCATACTTTCTTTCAGCAACGATCGCGTGTCGCGGAAGACGCCCGCGGTCTAGCTGCTGTGCGCGGTTTGGTAATCTAGACTAAAAATACCGTGTACACGATCTAATATCGTTTAAAGATTGTAAAATCCGTTCCGATCCGATGCGATGCGAGCCGTTTGGTGGAAATCATGCTTTATGCTTTCGTTCTGTTAAATGCCATCAAAATAATATTTTACCAATTTGACCGTGAAAACTTATCAGACAGACTGACAGATCATAAAATAACGGCAGCTGTTGGTACCTCGCGTATGATAATTCTTTGTACCAAGAATATGATATGACATTTATTTAAGGTGTTGATTAAATAATAAAGGTAACAACAATAAAAGCAAACAACATTTATGTTTATCCTTAAACCTGTCCGTATACACCCGTAATATTTGCAATGATTGTGTTCACTGTTGTACCATTGTAGTAAGTCTCTGGCGTTATGGAGTACTGTAGTAGAACTATTTCGTAAGTAATTATTGTACCCACTACCTGAAAGTAGGTATGGAAAACTGATTAGATTTTTGATTAGAATTACATAATCAGGCAGTTTGTGAAAGCGTATTGGACATTTATTTAGTAGTCAAATTTTGGTAAAGCTCTGGGCAAACTAAGAGCTCTTACACACGAGCGGCATGTTCTCAACGGCAGAGGTAACTGCAGCCGTCGACGCGCGTCGGCGGCAACCGTCGACGCGTCGACGGCAGCAGTCGACTTATAACGACACTTGCAGTTGTAGTGTGCCGTGCAGTTGTAATGTCGACGGCTGCAGTTACCTCTGCCGTTGGGAACATGCCGCTCGTGTGTAAGAGCTCTTAGGCACATCCCGTGCGAGTCGCGTGGTACGTACCACGCGACTGCGCACATCGATTGTTTTAAAATAATGGTTATGAAGTCACGGGACTATTCGCATCAGTTTAGGACCTCCATTCAAGTTAGTTGACATTGACACAATCGGTGCGAGCGAATTTCGTCCCGTATCCCGCACGGGATTCACTTCAATTTGACCAGAGCTTTATTCTAATTACGAAAAATTAAGAGTGGTATTTAACTTACTTTTAGAATCATGTTCCTGGTTACGTAAAAACACTTTCCAGTTAATCCGACATTAGTATGGTGGAGTTGTAACTGAAACCGACGAACCTAAGGAGAAAGTAACGGTTCACGTTAATAACTTCAATACGTTAACATACTCGAGGAGGAGCTCGTGGCAAAAGTAATAACAGCCACACGGATCGATCCATCAGATTAAGCTACGCTTGCCGGGGTTGGTCCGTGGATGGGGGACTATATCTTTACATATCGAGACTCCTCCGTGCCTCGGAAAGCACGTTAAGCCGTTGTTCCCAGCTATCATTCGTGGATCGTTGACAGTCAGAAGCCCGAAAGTCTGATAACAAGTCCAAGGAGTAACGTATTACCCAGTTATTGGGTTGTGGAGGTCAGATAGGCAGTTGCTCCATGTAAAATACTGGTATTCAGTGGCATCTGGTCAGACTGGAAGCCGACCCCAACATAGTTGGGAAAAAGATAGGCAGATTGATATTTTGACGTTAATATTACCTACTCGAGATTGAATTTTCATGGTTACAATTTTGAAAGTAATTCTAGTTTTCATCCGGCCCGAAGGACCGTGTATTCCAAACCAAATTGATCCATGACAGAGTTATAGACGATAATTGCAGAATAGAGGTGTAAAAGACGAACCAATGAACAAACCAAAAACTACTAAATCACTATTGTAAAAGCAAAGATTCTTACCTCAATATCATAAAGTGAAGAAGGTACATCATAAATGGAGTATGCAGGTTCAAGACCTGCACAGTGCACGTTGGAGGCAAATAATGATAACATCAGTGTTCGCAGGACCAGGAAGATGACTGAGTATAAATAGTACAGGAGGTAGTACGGAGATGATAGTGCACTGAAAATAAATTACTGTTGAAATAGTTGATTTCATAATGAAGTATCCGGTTGACTGAGCTCTTAAAACGAATTTTCCCATATATGAGACGTAGCTAGATCGATTTTTCGTCGATATCGTTAGAGCCGTTTTCGAGTGATAAAAAAAAAATATATATATAGGTATAAATATTGCTAACATTAAAGGATCACAATACATCACAACACAATACAAACTGTATTGTGTCTTAGGCACCTGTCTCACCGCCGGCGATTAACGAGAAGGGATTTGTATGTCTTTTAATTCCCTACAATCTTTTGTACGTTTCTCAAGCGAGGAAATCGTTGATAGCTAGTCGGTTCCTCGTCAGCGGTGGGACAGGTGCTTTAGGGATGTGTGTGAAACTAGCCAATAACATCGCTTCATTGTCATAGCTTGAGCTAAGCTAGCGTTGTTATTGGTTAGTTTTACGGACATCCCTCGCTATACACGCATCCTCGCTCATCTCAGGTGGAAACGCAGCCTTAAACTGGTAAACACGCCTTTGTTGGTCAAGTGTCACGGCTGCCTATAGACACTTGCGTCAACTAGGATAAGCCAATGACTAAGAAAAGTTACAATTGCTTGGAATTTTAAAATCACCAAGACGGTTTTCATTTAATTCATCGCTTTCAAACTGTTCGGTTCAAGAAGAAATAGGTTGGATGTTATGTAGGTAGGTGTAGTTTTGAAAGCAAATCCTCGAAATTTGATTTATAAACGAATTACTAAAGCTGTGGCCGTTAGTCGCGGCCACAGTGATGGCTGTCATGAAAGTGATGGCAGTTCCAAAGATTTAAATCGTTAGATACAATAGACGTAGTAACCTATTCCAATTAACTATTCTTAAAGAGTCTTAAAAAACCCTGTGTGTTGTTGTGTTTTTAGCTTTTGTATTTTATAATGGATTTCCGCCAAGTCACGCCTGAAACAATTAACTATCTTAACTAACGTTAGATTCGCCCTACCCTGTCAAAAAATAGTCAAATTTCTGACACACTCATTCTCATTTCATTCATTTTCTGACACACACTGACGCAGTGACTACACTTGATTATCATGAAAGCGCTATTTTATAATGTGTGAGCTTACTCTTCTCAGTGCAGACCCTTTTTTCTTTTGAATAAGTACCGTGAGGGCAAATCTAGCGATTTAAATCTTTGGGTGGTGGAGTTTGGCTTAATGTCAAATACTGTTGATAATGACAGACTTTCATGGCGAGTGTTATAATATGACGGAACCGCTTTCCTAGGAAACCAAAGCTATCTCAAATGTTTATGTTTTTCTTCTTTTTTTACTTACTCGCTGGTTTGTGCTTCGTCGCAATATTTGAAACTGACATGATTCCGACTGAAAAAGTAAGTGATTAGACATCAATTAGAGTTCCTTATAACATTTTCCTTACAAGGTTCAGATGTTCAAAAGAGTCTTCAGCAATCAAGTAAGACAAAAGCATTACTAAACATGGCAAGTTTGGCTTACTGCAAAGAGTTGAAGAGCTGCAGACAGATGTAGAAAAGATCAGTAAAAAATGAGAGCAGAATGAAAGAGCTGATCTGAACGTCTATCTCTTTTACTAGCTTCACCAAATTTGTATAGTGTACACGTAGAACTGACCAAGGAATTCCATTCTGTGAATGTAACAGAATAGAACAGATCGGAATTATATAGGTTTTTTTTTTTAATCCTCGGGTCCCTAGCCAAGAATCATAGTTCTAAAATCGTCTTCCGTAGAGACTAATAGAGAGTAATAGATAAGATTATTCAAGACAAGAATTAGTATAAGATACTAGCTGCGCCCCGCGGTTTTACCCGCATATGTCTAGATCCCGTGGGAATATTGGGTAAAAAGTAACCTATGTCTATCCATGTGCCAAATTTCATCCGAACCTGTTCAGGCGTTTTAGCGTGAAAACGTGACAAACAAACAAACGCACTTTCGCATTTTATTTTTTTATGATTTTCGACTTACCTTCTTTTTCTTAGCGTTGGCAGCTATAATTTCATTTAAATTCCGAAAGTATGCTGTAATGTAAATGCTAAAACAGGTGATCATCACATCGTTAAAACTCCAAAGAAAAGTGGCTTGAAGGCATATGTACTGAAAATCAAACAAATTCAGAAAATGATACCAGTGTTAGCGCAATATTAACCAGAATTAAAATTCGAGACATCAAAAGTGAGAAAAATGTTGAAGCAAAATTTTCATTACAGTGGATCTATAAAGTTATAACTATTAAAGTAACTATTACTACTAGAAATAAAATAACAGAGAGTACAGAAAAAGCGGCTAAACATACTGTTGATGAAAATAAATAATAAAACCACCTCAAACACAAGCGCGCTGAAAGCGCTGTAAGGAATATAATTGAAGACATAAGGCATCCTATGACTGACGTAGTTTTCCATCACATTGGACGTGATCCCAGCTTCTTGTAGGCAGTTCATTACGAATCTGATATTGAAATTCGTGCATAGGATATGTTCAACTGTAAAATAAAGTAAATAAGATTCAAAATTCAAATGACAATTACAATGGTTGAGGAAAAAGCTAAGAAAGATTCAGTTTCCACGATGCGATCATCGACAGATCAGATTATCAAAGCAATGAAAATAGGAATAATATGACATACTGTTCAAATTAAAAATAATAATGACGACATACCCAAAGCCACCGTCATGACGACGTAAGCAATCACAGTGGTTTGCACAACCGTTTTGTTCTCCAATTTCAATTCAGTCAAACTTTGTTCGGTTTCTGTCGCCTTCGCCATTAGCTGTGGCCATTGTTGGGACAATTTTAGAAGTAATATAGCCGAAATGACGCCGGTTACGTAAAATATAATGTTGGCTGGAAAATTTTGGAGTGTTATGTAATCAACAAGTTGGTTTGTAGGAAGGAGAACTAAGAATTCTCTCTAATTTCGGTTGCGTCAACATAATTATGTACGTATGGTTACGTACTTGACAGGGTAGGACATGTTATCTCTTATGGTGCTTATATGACTTAAGGAGACTATTGGTCCCATCAAGTCCACTATTATATTTTAAAATACAAGAGTCAACTCTTGTAATTTAAAATATATTTATTCAGATACAAATAAGCTTTCTTAACTTTTACTATGTCATAGGTTTATCTTGGGTATTACTGACATCGGTGAAGGAAAACATCGTGACAAAATCTGGACTACTATAGAGTTAATAATATTCTATATTATGTCTGAAATCGCCAACCTGTTTTGAGCAAGCGTGGTGATCAATGCTTGTAACTTCTCTGAATGAGAAGGGGCCTTTGCCTGCAGTGGGACGGATATTGGCTTGTATAATTATTATGGGTATATTTATCTATTACTTTATTTGAATTTGAAACTACCCTACAGCTAATGATACTTACATATAGTACTCAAATCGACTTCATTTTGGAAGAAAAACAGTATACTGAAACCTGACATCACCACTAGTCCAATTAATGTGGTAATGTAGTAACAGCAGTAGTAACATTTTATTTTGCACCTGTAAATAAAACAGTTCAATAAAATATGTGATTTAGGGCGGATTCGACTAAACAGGAATAAATGTTATCCGCGGAATAAGATTTACTTCAGACAGTCAAAAATTCAATTTATTCAGAAGAGAAGGCTTTGTGGCGGCATCTATCAATTTAAGGGTATGAGGAACAGGGTGTAAAGTTCACTCATCCTCTATAGAAAAGGGAGGATCCTCCGACCAGACGGGTGTTGTGTCTGGCGGGCAATTGCCCAAGGATTGATGGATATAGATCGGATAGTCTTATATATGTGAATCGCGCGGTAAACTTAAATAGCGCGATGCAGGGTTTATGACGTCAGGTCTTTGATGCGTAGTTCGCATGTGGCGAAGTAGATGCCGCCACAGCTTATTCCGCGTATAAAATTATTCCTGTTTGGTCAAATCTGCCCAACAGCTTATTTAACAAGAAGTTCTATTAACGCCATAATTGACAGGAATATTACATTATTATTTATCGATTTAGTGCGGTATCTATACTGAGGTTTGGAATAGTAGTGTTGCTTAGATCTACTGCAAGCGTTTCACCAAATTCCAATTAACCTAATATATATAGACTTCTAAAACCCAAAGTATCACCTACCTCGTTCCATCAGCACAGGTTTGCCCGAGTCCCTGAACCGGAAAGAATCCAGTCCATCTGGCCAGCCTTAGCACGTGACGTAAGCACGCATGGAGACCACAAGGTTGATCAGCACTCTTTACCGTCAGCTCGTGGACTTTCATCGTTGGGCTGAAAGAAATAAGGCTTTAATTCTTTTGTTATCATCCAACTGTTCAAAAGAGGCGTTGATCTTCGCAAAAGCCTCATCTCATACCAGTATTGGCGGACTTTAGTATCCAATGCATGTTGAAATATTCTTTTCGAGAATGCTGGCCGAAGCTGGGCCATGTCTGAACAGACACGCTCCGCTCACTTACAGTTGAAGAATGAAAAGGTCAAGCACCTTTAGAACAGGTTTTACTTGCACAGTGCAAAACATTTATTATTTTGAGAACCTACTGCCAAGATTGAATGAAAATTATAGTTAAAAAAGTGACATAAGGATTTTGATCTACGAGAAATTTATGCCTTTTAAAATTGCTTAACCTTTTCCTTTCGCGATTGTACGTTAGATGTAAAGACAAACAACAACAATTTTTTTTCATAAAACGTCTGCTCTGTTTCATGTCTGTCATATAAAGTGTCTAGAAAACCTGAATGAAGCATAATACGATTGTTCCAAACAAATTACTCAATGTCAAACACCGATTTCAATCTTGTGTTTTTAGTGTAAATCAGACTAAGCCATTGGGCTTACATTTTAGTTAAAATAACTCAGTTTGAAGGGTACATAAATAATTTAATGATTTTAGGTGTCTGCTGTCTATTTGCTGTGGAGTTCAACTGGTTTTATTAGTTTTAGGTGTTTGTCAGGCGGGTTACAAATTAAGGAGTTTTCATTAGAAAATAGATATATGTAGTTCATTGAACACAGAATGACATCGATATGCTGCTATCGTTGTGCTGTGGGTCCCCCATAGCACAGCATCATGCTGAGTGGAAGCCTTCTTGTCACAGTCATGACGTGCAGCTGACTATGTCTGTTTTATGCTCGTAATTGTAGATCTGATATTTTGTTTCTGTGACAAATAAACCTATTTTTCTTTCTTTTCTTTTCTTTTATATCGCTTATATCTGAACAGGCCTTATATAATATTTTTTTTTTTTTTTTTTTTAATATTTTTATAATTTTTATATTCTAATATTTAAAAATGTTAAATATATGTATTTAATGAAATAAAGGAAATAATAATAATAATCATTTTATTTCAGAAAACAATTCCATAATCAATAATTTGTTAGTAAACATTAACCTTAATAGCTATGTTAGTAAACATGCATGTTGGACAAACAATGGACGAGCGGGCAATCGAAATTCCCTGCAATGACATTGAGGAGACTGTTCGACCTGCTTGTTAAGATTCGGCAAGCGTAGCTTAACCTGATGGATCGTCCCGTGCGGCTGTTATTACCTAGCCACGAGCTTCTCAATGTCACTATGACCCAATAAACTTAAAATTGACAATTTGTTTTATGCTTGACAATTTGCCAAATGTCACGATAAAATATTTTAGGGCCGTTAAGAATGAGGTCAAGCGTGGGTTGAGTACCTATAAAAATATTCTATTGAGTGTAAAGTGTGTTGCAGTTGTTGGGTTATATTGCACATTGGTGTCCACTTCTACCACTTCAAACTGATTTGGTACACTTACGACCTTATAAGACTATCAGCTGAGGAAGAGGAGACTGCATTTGACCCTCATTTGAGTCCAAAATTAGTCGGACGCAAGTAATTGCACATAATCAAGTCTATTCCTACTTTCCGTAGGTACTTAACATTTTGAGGTACACTAAAGGCCCATATGGGTTACAAAAATAAACCTTCTATTGTGTCTCGTTCAGTTTCTTTGAATACGTTAATAATTCATACAAGATATTTACACACTTTCATAACTGAGAATTATTAAGTTATAAAAAAATCCTAGTGGATCTGATTGGATAGAGAAAAATAAAACATGATAGAAGAACCAATAGTTCAGTGATGACCCAAAAGAAATCATACTCAGAATCTATAACTTAATAATTCAAGCTGTAGACAGTGTCGGTTACCATGGCCTGTCCTGTTCACCCATTGAAAGGGTTTTCGATAGGGTTCTTCTAAGCAGTTTAATTAAAAACCCATACGATGTGGGTAACCCTTTCAATGGGTTTCAAATGAAGATCCCATTCAATGGGGTAACCCTTTCACTGGGTTTCAACTAAAGAACCCATTTAATGGGTTATCCCTATTGAAGAGATAACCTTTTTACTGGGTTTCAAGCAGAGAACGCATTCAAGGAGTTACATCGTGATAAAGGTAACCTCATAAACGGCCTGGTCCTATTACAGGAGCGCAAGTCGCATTGCAAGGCACGCCAGCATCAACGATATTATTCGTTGAGCCTCCGTTTTGTCACCACGCCGGTGTACCAGCGGTAATAGAACCAAACGGCTTGGTACGAGACGAAGGGAAGAGACCAGACGGCATGACGTTGTTGCCTTGGAAGGTGGGTAGGCCTCTGGTGTGGGACGCAACCTGGGTCGACACCCTTGCACCATCTCATGTACCTAGCACGGCGGGCTGTAACCTTATGGGTAATTATAGTTTTGAGCCGATTGAGGTCGAAACGCTTGGGTCGTGGGGCCAGAGAGCGCGTCTTCTTTTTAAGGAAATTACTCCAACTGATCGACACTTCACGTGACCAGAGGGCTGGTTCGTTCTTTGGCCAAAGAATTAGCATTGTCATTTAATGTGGCAATGCTGCCAGTCTTCTGGGCAAGTTTCTGAATGACAGCGATGCGGACGAATACTTCGACGCCTAAGTGTCCTTTTGCTTTTGTATTTATTAGTATAGTTAGTCATTTAATTTAGTACCAAGTGTAAATAGTTAGTTGTGTTAAATATTATAAATCAAACACTAAACGAAATAAACCCAGCCTTATTAAAGCAAGCGGTTATACTTCACCGGGCAGAGAGCCAGATAGTGGTACGTGGCGCTATTTATCAACAATATCATATCATTCATTTCAACAACAAAAGTATTTCTCAGTTGGTTCTGGCACTAAATTAAATTGTTTTGAAGAACTTTTGGAATTGTATTCGAGGAAATTGGTCTGGTCATGTTAGAATTTTCCGGGTGTTAAATTGCTCTGTTTGATATAACACTTGAATTCTGGAAGACTTGTTAAAAAAAAACACTTATAGGTACCTATAACCTATATGAACGACTGTTGGTATTTTAGTCAACTGAACGCAAATAAAAACAATAAAACCAGGTTAGTCACTAACCACACGAAGAACGAAC
This sequence comes from Eupsilia transversa, assembly GCA_914767815.1. Classification (NCBI taxonomy): domain Eukaryota; kingdom Metazoa; phylum Arthropoda; class Insecta; order Lepidoptera; family Noctuidae; genus Eupsilia; species Eupsilia transversa. The sequence goes on from OU611876.1 coordinate 12,662,261, forward strand.
ACAAATTCACGACAGCAATTACTTATTAAAGTTATTATAAACGTAATTAAATTTATAAAAAATATAAATTGAATTAATTTAATTTTCTTACAGATGATAATGTTGTAATGTCTGAAATGACATGCGAAAACTCCCCGGCAATACGTTTCTGACTGTTTTGTTATCGTCAAACAAAAAATGGCGACGCATCAAAACCTCGCCACCAACAAAATAATAACTTTAAATAGTGTTCAAGGATATCTACATCTTCCTTATAATAAAACTCACCGGTAACGTATGCCTTAATGCAAGACATCAAGCTTTGCATACATAACATAGCATTGAATCTTTCATTCAGAATTAAATTTGAAGTCTCATGTTTTGCCAAAGATTTCAACAGCGCGTATGCTTTTTAAATTGGAATACAGAGGGTAGAAGTAGTGATGCCAGCCAGACTGTTTCTTACAAAGAGTTTTACATTACTACCCCACTTGATTTTTTTACCGCCGTGCTCGGTGTGTTTCTTGCGGCGTTCATGATACCTATGACAAAACAAACAAAATGTGGGAAAACAAGCTAGTAACAGCCTTTTCCATGTAAACAAAGTTTATCCAATTGACACGTACAGGCTACACAAATTATAGACGTGCTTCAACATGTCATTTCCACAATTATCGATAACCGCATGTCCTAGGTCAGTTATCGTGTTGATTTTATTGCTGCCTGCTGTGTTTTAAAGGTATGTATTTTATAGCTTAATAAAGATGTTTTTTTAACGGTCCTGTATCACGATAAAGACAGGACATACACAAGCACTCAATAACAACAGCTAATAAGCCATACACATTTATGTTTTTGACCCTTAGCCGAAAAATCCGAGTTACTCAGCTATATTTAAAAAAAATAAGTACCTAGGAGGTACACATTAGGTATTATGGTAGCAGCCTTGAAGACTTGAAAACGGGAATGAGGTTTTTTTTTTCTTATGCTTGGTTTGTTTATGAATGCTTTGTCTTCTAATTTGTTGGATTTAGACACAAACCTCCTAATTGTTAGAAAACCCTTTACTTTTAGAGGTTAGATGTACCTAAGTCTATCTGTTTCTTCAACACTTCTCAAATTGGAAGCGACAGCATGATATTTAACGGCGACACCATGTCTCGATTCTCTAGAGCAGTCATACAAGCGTGCTCCGCGGAGCCCTATGCAAAGCCTCTGTGGGTGCTCCGCGAAAATACTAGTCATAATAAAAACAATATTAAAGGGGTCAAAAAGGCCCTGAATGTTCTTCTCCAGTTCCCAACCAGTACCTACTTGTGTGAAAAAGGATTCTCAACCTGTGCAGTTCCAAAAATAAAACACCACAATAGACTGAATGCTGAATGAACCTCAAATGCGACTTCAACTCTCTTTTAGCAAGCAACAGTGCCATCAAACAATCGATGAAAAAGTAAAAAACTATTTAATATACCTCCCATTACATGAAAATGTTAGTCAATTCATATGATTATTAATAAAGAATATACATTAAATCAGTTTTTGATTATTTTTAGGGCTTCATCAAACATTTCGTTTTTCGAAAGGTATCCGTCGTTAAAAAAGTTTGAGAACCGCTGCTCTAGACAGCTCTTTAAACGTATTATTGACAATCTGCAAATCTGTTAAATAAATAATACTCTGAAGAGATGTTCTTCTGTATTTGCCATTATTTGTATAATGTTGGCAAGGTATGAAGCTTCAAAATGTCCCTAATTTACGACAAGACTCGACATAAAAGTTATAAAAAAGTTGAGAGCTGTCTATAATTCGGTTTTATTACTCAATTTGGTACCTGAGAAGTTTAATCATAAAATAGCTTTATGAACGAATATGAAAATTATTTAATTATAATAATTTATGTATCTAGGAAAATGTTTTATGGCACGAAAGCCTTCAAAATATAAAAGAAAACAACATCAATGTTTTTGCTCCATTTATATTAAGCATTTAAAAACCATTAGTGCCCGATTGCTTTAAATAAATAATAGTTTCTGAAACAAAAAACTATCGCAATATTCGATATAATTGCTTGCATTTTAATCTGCGACAATCGCTTTTGTATCACGGATAGGTCAATTTATTGTTATTAATTGTTAATCATGTTACTAAAATCAATTAGTTGATAGAAGGAATGTAACGGAGGTCATCTTAGCGGAGGCGGAGGTGGAAAAATAAGAGTAAGAAAATAAGATTAATTAAAGAAAAAACTGGCCAAGTGCGTGTCGAACCACGCACAATGAAGGGTTTTGTAGTTGGGATGAATTTATCCCAAGAAAAAACTTAACTTTTCAGCTGATAAATTGTTCTCTCATATATCGATATACGTTGGGGCCAATTCTCCAACTGCAATTAATGTAAGTTTGTAATGGCAAAAAAAATGTGTTAAAACCACAAACTAACAATTTCGGACTTTTTTCTTTACTTTGATTCTTGCTAAATTTCATGATACAAGGTCAACGGGGAATTACCCGGTTTTGTGTTATTTGTGACTATCAAAATAATGTCGAATAAATGGCCATATTTTTTTAATGCGTTGACTTCGACACTTGATTTTTTAGAGCTCCAAGGGACCGTAGAGGGGTTTGATAATAATTTCAACTTTATACCTCCACGCGTTCCACGCGATAAAAAGGGTATTGAGGTACTTACGGAAACCTAAAAAATTACCGTTTGGTAAATAAAAACGGAGAAAATAGTTTTGCCGCTTAATGCTCACTTGCTATGTACTGAACCTGCTGGTGTCAGGAATATGGAAGGAAAAACTTGTTACTTCGAGTTATAATAATAATTATATCCACTTAATTTTAAGGGTCTCTGTTTAGTTTTTAAACCGATTTTATTTATAAGACCTCCGCTACCTCTCCATTTAAAACTAGCTGCGGCGGATGTGCATGCGGAGATACGCTTTTTTGCGCAAGTTTCGCATTTCCGGAGGCGGAGGCGAAGCCCCGTAACAACCCTAGATGATACCTACATGTTGTTGTATAGTAAAAATCACGCATAACAAAGCCATATTAGTTAGGTACCACTAATAATTTAATAATCCTCAGTATTGCAACAATAAATAGTTGTTAACTCTTACAGAACCCTAATGAAAAATGGATGGACGACCGTTATCTCGAATATCGACGTCGGCAAAGTAAATACGGTTAATTACTTGTTCAAAACATGGGGCAGGATCGCGCCGGGCCGGACGATGGATCTCTACGCGCTTGACAAGTTTAAAAAATATAAGAGTGATTGGAATTGTGAGTATTGTGTTACATTATATATTTGCTTCAAGATTGTGTATTACGTCATCGGTCCTTGATTTCATAAGAGCTAACCTCTGTAGTCTGGTGGTTAGACTATCTGTCTCAGACCCAGAGGTCCCCAGTTCGATTCCCAGTGGAGACAAAAAAAATTGGTCGGTTTGGTTGGTGGTAGGGCTTGTTCTATTTAAGTCCGCCTGGCTAGCTACCACTATCTTTTCTAAGCCTGTCGCCATAAAAACAGTACATTGTTGCATTGTTGTGTTTCGGCAGTTATAATAAAGGTAAGATTGCCAGTTCTTCTGTGGTTGAGGATTCCGGGTGAAGCTTGCTTCCACCTTCGGTCCGATCATCATTTACTATCAGGTGAGATGCAGAACAAGATCTTCTCCGTAGTGGATAAAAGCTGCGCGGTGAAGTCTCCGGAGAAGTTTAAATAATATAAGTGTGATTGGAATTGTGACTATTGTGTTTACTTTTCTTGAAATTTTTAAGGATAAAATATTTATGGTTGAAAGACCATTTTAAATTCTTACAACATCTGTCCCTGATGTCGTCATGTTTTTTAGTATTGGCAAAAATATTTATTCTATAATCCTTCGTATTACCAGATTGTGTTTGCAACGACCTTCTTGGATGCGCAATCTATTAAGTGCTTTCCATAATGGCCACTGCAGGTTTATATTCTGTGGTTTAACAGTCGCGTGGTGCTGTTCACCCCACAGCTTGACAGCTTGCTTGCTTGCAATAATGTACTAAAATGTTATCACTGCCGAGATATAATACTGTTACTTATTTATACTGTGCCTAAGCAAAACACCTATCCTTTGCAATCCCGAAAAATACCAGGGAGAAAAACCGGAAAACCGTTAACAATCTCGATCTGTTTATGAAAGTACGGTTCTTTTCAGACCCTGTACAAGTTCGGTTCCAAGAACATGTGGTACCAGAAAAGCCCAAGTCACGTAAAACCTTCCAGTCAGCTATAAAGGTGACCTTGACTGTGGGGCAGTGCTTCGGGCTGAACCCAGTTCAGGGCATTCATGAAAACGATGCGTCAAAATTACGGTGAGCTATCTCAATTGTGAATTCAATTAAGGATTATTCAAAACTAATAATAATTACGAGTATAAGGATAAAAGGTTTGAAAAACTTTACTAAGACGAATTAACTTCTATGAATAAAGTTTAGACAATCCGCATCACTAAAATCAAAGGTTTGTCTCTTGAAAAGAAAGAAATTAGTATGTATATCCAAACAATTAGGTCGTTTTGGATAACAAAACCTACCTATTGCCCGTAGATACTAATTGTACCTAAAACCTAAAATTGGTTAACATAGTTTGGTACCAATGTGGCATATTCCCGTGACAGTAAAATATAATTTACAAAAGTAATATTATTGCATTTCATAGCAAAATGTTGACACCATTTTTAAACCGTACTTTATTATTTTTTTGGCCTCGAAAAGCATGCCGTCTGTCCCGGCTCGTTGTTTTCATTCGTACATCTTTGACAGTCAGAAGCCCAGAGGTCTGACATCCAGTCCTATCAAGGGGTATCGTGTTACTCACTAACTGGGTTGTGGAGGCCAGATAGGCAGTCGCTCCATGTAAAATACTCTTATTCAGCTGCATCCGGTTAGACTGGAAGCCAATCCCAACATGTAGTTGGGAAAAGGCTTTAATTTTGTTTTTATTTTTTTTATAAAATAATATGGATAATAAAATTAAATAAATTCTATATTAATTAACAGATTATATTATTGTTATAAAATTCGACAGTTCAGAAGAATTTTGTGAACTTATTATGCGCTTGATGGTACTACTTTGTTACCGGAACCACAGAGAATAAAGCCTGTTTTTTTACAGATTCAAATTCATATCATTTCGCTGTTTATACACGTACATATGTATGGTGGGCCAGTTCACTATGGCCTTCTTGCTGTTCCTGAGCCTATTCAAAGAAGCTTCATCTAATGTGGACACTGCCAGTAAGTAGAAAGGCATCATTTCTAATAATAACATTGACTGAAATTATTGATGCTTGTGTTAATTCTAATTTTCAAATATTCATGTAGAAATTAACCGAGATATCTACAAACAATGTTTACTATCATCAAAGTTTTCGGCGAAACGTGCTGTCTAGAAATAGAGATTTCTATTAGCTCTGCTTTCTGTCTGAAGTCGTATCGTACAAGCGTGTTTCTATCTTAGGTTCCACACTCCCTAATTGCATACTTTCATATTTTCAATCACAATCAGAAGGAAATTGCTAAACCATTGTTTTTCAAAATTATGTTTTGATTTGTTTGATCAACAAAGTAAATAACGTAATTGCGTTATTTACGTTGTTAATCAAACAACAATAATGTTGTTGAACTGTCAATATGAAAGGTCGTAGCCATTGGAGGTATATGTTACGCTATTACCCCGCTGCTTTTAAAATCTCTGAAGATCTACAATAAATAATAGCTACCTTTAATCAACAGACAAACAAACACGTTATAAAATCTATTTTATCTAAAATACAATAGATGTAGATATATTTAGTAACTTATCCCGTTAGACGTAGGCATCCTCAGGATGCCTCTTTGAGAGATGAAACACGTGTCGATTTCTGACAGGGTTTTTATGACTCTTTAGGACTAAATATATCTACGTCTATTGTATTTTATAACGGATTTCCGCCAAGTCAGGCCTGAATCAATTAACTATCTAATGAATTACTTCCGTTTTTTTTCACTATGCTTAATTTGTTTTCCAATTTCAGGTGCTTTACTATTCTACAGTTTTGGTTTAACAACAACGATATTGTTCTGGCGGATCGCAATAAAATGGCCGAAGTTATGCATGCGCATAGCTAAGGTGGAGTCCGTCGATCCCAATACTGACAGGAAATTAGGAAGAAAGTTTAATATCGCCTGTGTAGTGGTGCTGTCATTAGGTTTATGTAAGTTTGGAAACATTTTTAGGATTCCGTAAGACCGAATGAAAAAACGGAACCCTTATAGGATCATTCGCGGGTCTGTCTGTCTGTTCGTCTGTCAAAGTCAATTTGCTCTCAATCCACTTGACCAATTTAGTTGGTACACATATAAATTTCTGGTACCCAGACACGGACGTGTAATGTAAATGAATGAATTTTGAATACGGGGTCACTTTTAAAAATTAACCGATTATTTTCTGGATCAAACCCTTGATCCAACTGGTCGAGGCTATCTGTTCCCGAGGTTTTACATTTTTAAATGTTTTTATAAAAATATTTCATAATGCAAATTATATGTTTGTAAATGAAATAAAGGAATTAATATAATTACATAGTTAATAGATAGATTTGTTTAGTAGGTACATAACACAAAATTGACAACTTAGACTCAAGTTTAACGCCAGTTTTAATAATTAGAACTTTAACTTTATCGGAATGGTGCTCGAAATTAAAAAATGCTTCGATGAAGTTATTTGTTTTGAAATAACTTTACTGTTCGGACTATCATAATAAAAGAAATCAACTTGATTTGTTAACAGGAGGCTGCCACCCACTTTTGATCATTACTTTGGCTCTGTTTTTTAAATAATTCAGAATGGGAAATATTTAACTGATCTTCTAAAAACAGAACTGTGACAAATCGCGCGCGAGCCGAGCGAGCGTAGCGAGCGTTGCCAGCGAGCTACATTCATTATACTAGAGTGTTAAATACTTTTTTTAGGAAAGCAAAATGTGAAATATTTGAGGTTTATACATGCTTTTGATTTTCAGTGGAGTATAGTTTCTCAGAGTTGCATAGCTTGTCACTGGCTTTGGACTGCGAGCCAGACAGCCCCCTTTACGAAAGTTTTATGAAACGTAGTTTTGCATGGCTCTACCTTTACTTTCCTTACAACCACTTCGTTGGATTAGTGTCTCACGTAAGTATCTATCTTATAAATTGACCAACTGAACAAGCCTATTCCTCCAATTTATTTTATTTAAGTAAGTATGCATGCACACTCACGATACATTATAAAACTGATTTACATCCGTCACTTCAGACTTTCAGGTTCAGGTGAAAACCAGCGTCAGGCACTTATATTTTCTGGCATTTTTGCAGAACTGGGCCTTTTTGGTACAGCCGTGAGGCACACCTCCCTGCTAATAATTTCTTGCATCGTACTTTATTTGATTTTATTAAATTATCTTTTTTTATCTGCCGTATGTTTACCTATATTGTGTGTCTTTTAGTCTGTGTTAAATAAATGTATTATCTTTCTTTCTTTCCTCTTTCTCCCTAAGTTTTAAATGGAGTTTACCAACCTCTTTAAGGTGAATAAAATTATATCAAATTGGCAACAGTTTTGTGTCAGCTCTCGCGAGCACATGACGCGCACATGCACAGCGAGTCCAAGCAAGCGCGTCCAGACTGACAGACGTCCGTATCCGGTTCACTTTGATGGTCGGACAAAAACCGACTCGATATAGATCGGGTCGAATCGCGTATCGTGCAGGACTGCGTATCATCACCCGTCCACATAGGCGATCATGATACGCGTCGGCGATACGGATACGGTGATCGGGCAAATGATACATGTCCGACAAGAAACGAAACTTTTATAAATGATTTATTGTTTTCAGTTTTTCAACCTACAATGCACGTTCAACTGGAATTTTACCGACGTGTTCGTCATCTGCATGAGTATATACTTGACGTCGAGGTTCAACCAAGTCAATCAAAGGATTATTGCAGCTAAATATAAGGTATATGTTTACTATGAGCCTGTCCCTCACAATTTTTGAAGGACTCGTGGCTAGGTTTACAGCCGCAGGAGTCGATCGATCAGGTTAAGCTTGTCGAGGCTGGGCTGTAGATAGGTGACCATCTTTACATTCCAAGATCACTCTGTGCCTCGGAAAAGCATGTTTAGCCGTTTCGGTTGTCATTCGTGGCAGCCCGAAAGTTTGACAAGCAGTCTTATCAAGCGGTATCGTGTTATAATGGGGTGTAAGGGTAAGATAGACAGTCGCTCTATTTGTTTAAAATAACATATTTTTTTGGATAAGGACTAACATAATACCGGTCAAAATAGCTTCGGAAATAATAATGAAATCCATTAATGGTTACTGTGGCTCTTCCTTAGAAGATAGACATATGCCATCGTGGACTTTTTTATTGAAGTTTTTAATATGTAAAATCCTGTACAAAATAAATATTACGTATCTCTTAAGGTTTACGCGCTATTGGTGGTCTTATCCGACAAGTAAATGATGTATTTTTATCGTTGAAAGTGCTTCAAACCTATTTACAGTAATTAATTTGACTATTTATCATCTATTTACCCCGCAGGAGTCATCTTCATCGTTCTGGCGTACAATGCGTGAAGACTACAACAGGTCCGTCCACCTCGTGCGTCAGGTGGACAAGATCATAGGAGGCGTGGTCTTCATATCCTTTGCCAGCAACCTTTTCTTTGTCTGCTCTCAGCTGCTGCATACTCTTGCGTGAGTATTCCACTTGAACGTCCTTGGATGGTAAACTATCCGTAAAATTATGTTGTCTGCCGTTCGTGGATACTTTTGTGTATCTACTAAGCGATGAAACTGTGACGTCACGCAAAATCCTGCATCGCGCAAGCAGGGTATATCGCGCGACTTGAAAAACATTTAAGTGAAAAGAGAAAACAAGCATTATAATGCTTCTTTTTCCTTTTTCAGTTAGGTATGTGTTTTTGCAGTCGGGTTTTTTAGTTTTTTAAATTACTTTTTTTATTTATCATTTTAGTATTTCATCATTTCATTCCAAATTACATTTAAACATAATTTGTAGGTACCTATATATTTTTGTAATCACCTTTCAAAACCCTTCATTTTGATACGGATCTGGGACACTTGCGCGAAAGATATTTCCGCGAAAGACACTTGCGAGAAAAGACTTTTCCGTGAATGAACTTTAGCGCAAAGAGGCACTTGCGCTAAAAGACATTTCCGCGACCGTACTTTTGCTCGAAGGCACTTTTGCACTAATGGACTTTTGTGCAAATGAAAATGTGCGCGAAAAAAGCTTGCGCGAAAGATTTTGCGCGAACGACACTTGCACGAATCCACTTTCGCGAATCCACTTGTATCAACGTGATATTGTAGTACACTTAAAAATTAAATAGTTCCACTGCTTGAACCATAAAAAAATCTATAAGCCATTCTTTCAAATTCATCCAAAGCGCAACAGAATATGTCGACGTCATCAGCAATGAGGAGGAGAGTGGGAATATCTTTAAAACATAATTCTGTCTCTGTCATGTTCAAACAATTGGCAGAAGCAGAAAGTCTGTTTTAAATTCAGTGGTGTAAGCGGGCCTAAGTAAGGGAGATTAGGTTCAGGGGTATGAGGAACAGGGTGTAAAGTTCACTCATCCTCTATAGAAAAGGGAGGATCCTCCGGCTAGACGGGTGTTGTGTCTGGCGGGCAATTGCCCAAGGATTGATGTCGGATAGTTTTATATATGTTAATCGCACGGTAAACTTAAATTGCGCGATGCAGGCATTGTGACGTCAGGTCTTTGATGCGCAGTTCGCATGTGGCGATGTAGATGCCGCCACATAGGCATCACAAAATAACAAAAACCGAACGCGAGCAATTGATGTCCATATACCTACGCGCTAGCTTTGCGTCCTTCCTGTGTGCGGACGGTGGCTCACACAGTTCGCACGACGTGCTATAGAGAAACAGATGTGTGAAGATTTCACGCCATTCCCACGTCTCCAACTATCAATTTATACAAAATTGTTTATTACAGAGGAGGAATAAAAGCAACGCCCAGATGCCGACCAGATTCTAAAACAGATCAGAGGTAAGACCTACCTATTAACGATACAATTGCTCACTTGCCGTCCATTGCTGACTACGTTTGTTATTGCAGATTCCTACACGGTTATGAGGATTCGATCTACTTCGTGTATTCCTTTGCGTTCCTAGTAGTCAGGTCGCTGGCAGTGTCACTAACTGCGGCTAAGGTTCATGCTGCCAGCTTGGAACCGGCGCGTTCCCTGTATGATTTGTCTCCTACTAATTATTGCGAGGAGGTAAGGGTCTATAGTATTAAACTCTTTTCACACCACCTGCTCGCTAATGTCAAATTATATGCCATGCAAACTTAACCTAAAGTAAGTCATTTTAGCTCTAGGCTCTAGTCGGGCAATAATATTGTACTGAATTTCACCATGTCCGGCTGATCATTAATGTGATTTGAATTTGGAACCTCAACTGTGAAAATCGTATGGAAACTTTTACCAAAATAAGAACTTGTTTTTTCTATTAGATCTTTTTGGTCAAGCTATACAAGCTTGACCTAAAAGTTCACACTTCATAGGGTTTAGTTAACGTTAATGATCAAAACAATTTATTTTTAGTGTAACAATAATGTATATTAATTAAAGACATAAAACAAAAATAATTACAACAATAATGTTTGCGTACCGTGTACGTACGTATGTATCAGGGCAAAGTCAAGATTGCATCACACATGGTACAAAACTGTATGATAGTTTACTTTTTGTCTAAAATTGATCTGTTATAAGACGTAGCGTTGGAAGGCCTCCCACAAGGTGGACCGAGGATATAGCATAGACCTCAGAGATCCGATAAATGCGAGAAGCACAGAACCGGTCGAAGACGCGTTGCTTGACGAAGGCGGTGAACGTCTTTCGACTGAAATAAAGATGGCGATAAGACCGTTCAACGACCATAGGGCATGGCGTAAAGTAGTGGACCTTTTGAGCTTTTCTTAAATATCAGTAACGCTGTCAGTAAAGTTAGTTATTATTGCAGGTGGAGAGGTTTCTGGATCAGATACATGGAGACACGGTCGCGCTGACTGGCCTTCAGTTCTTCCATGTCAAGCGGGGATTAGTGCTGACGGTAAGATCAACCATTTTATATAATTAAGAACTAACCAACGGCTGATAACTGTTTGAACCCTCAAACACCTGACGAGGAAAACAATGATGTCTGTGCGTCTGAAGTTCTGTGAGATGAGTTTCTGAATTTTGTCTAATTTTCTTTGACTAGTGTAATTGGCGATAAGCCGTTTTATGTTAAAGTAAATTGTTCAATAAAAAACGATGACCTTGCGGTGTCTTCCCATGGTGAGCCGACGCTCTATGGAACGCGTTTGACACTAAGTTTGAAGTAAACGATATTTAAATATACATACGATAGACGGGACAAAGCGAACAACATCAAAATCTACTTGGTATCACCGTAAGCAAGGAGTTCGAAAGGAATACTTGAGCGTTAAAACGGATGACAAACTGACAACAACTAGTTCGCCAGTGCCTTGATCCTTGGATCCCTTCCTATCCACTTCAATTTATTTAAGTATTAAACTATTACTATAATATTTGGCTTTCTCTTGTTTCAGATTGCGGCAACTATAGTCACCTATGAGCTAGTGCTGCTGCAGTTCACAGGATTAACGCCGGGTTCGCCGAAGCCTGTATAAGCGTATATCTATCTAGGATTAAAAGCAGCTTTCTGGAAAAACAGAGAGCAAGGAAGCTTAATTATTTAATTACCTATCAATTAATAGTGGAGGGATGGAATTTAGCAGGTTATATAGGGTGGGTGTTTGAGACGGGGCAGTAAGCACCTGGGTACCTTAAGGTTGTCTGTCCACTGGAGTGGAGAAGAGAAGAGACGAGCGGAGGTGTTCCAATATTAACCAATAGAATCTAAACCCTGGAGCGGAGTTTCCTCCGCTTCACTCCTCTCCTCTCTTCTCCACTCCTCTTCTCTCTTCTCCGCTCCAGTGGATAGGCAGCCTAATCGTTGTAGCTCCAAGAAAACTTGAGGAAACTGCCTTTAACTTTTTGGGTAATTGGTAACTGTATTCACAGATTTAGGACAAATAGCATTTCAGCTAGAAAAACATCAATTCTCGCGTTCTATTATATTAATTTCGCTGCAACGATTGGCATCACAGGCAGGGATTAAAAGAGTCTTCTGGACCAATTGAGGTTAGAGCAGGTACTAGAAAAGCCAAACATCGCAAAAAGCTTTTCGCCCTTAATGTCCCATTTCAAAAATCGAACCCGTGGGTATGTAGTTTAGAAAGTGCTTGACAAAGTGTTGTTTAAAATGTTATGCCTATACATAATAGAATATTTCGATGGAGTTTTGATGGAGTTCCCTAAGATTTCGAATTAAAATGTGTTGATTTCTTGTAATTATTTTGTGCATATAATAGTTTTAGTAATATCTGTGTTTCATTTCAATTCCGAATGTGAAACTCTTTCAACTACTAGGATTGGTTATTGCATTTTTGGACAACCAATCACTACTGCACTTCACAACTCAATGATCCAAGCGTTTATTTCAATTAACTTTTGAATTGCCAACGGAGTCAGTCAGTCAGAAAGATAGTTGCCTATACCAAAGGATAGCAGGTTCCTATGGAGAAGAACGGGCAAAAAATTCCATGGACGCTCTTTTAACCGACTTCAAAAAAAGGAGGATGTTCTCAGTTAGTCGGAATCTTTATTTTTATGTGTTCCCCGATTACTCGAAGACGGCTGGACCGATTTAGCAAATTCTTTTCTTGTTTCTACTTCTTAGGTGGTCCCACATTTTATAAACTTTGCATGGCTAGTTTTTGAATTAGCTTCAATAATACGTATTTTCCCATTCAATTGAAATCAAAAGTCTTCATTTATTCAAACTAGGCTGAGAATCAGCACTTTTCGTACGTCAAAATTACGTAAGACAGTCCCCCAAAACGCCCGCCCTTCACCACTTCTTAGTGCTTTAGCTGGGAAGAAGTAGCGCAACAAACTCTCCAGCAGAAAACATTTAGTATAAGTGGGTGATGTTATAATAACTTCCGGTCACAGTTAGGACCAGGTGTCTGAAGTCGGTGGCTAAAAACGAGAACACAACAAACTTTCTCAAGAAAAAAGTGTCGTGACGATCGAAATGCTACCTACACTTTTTTCGGTTCAGCTCTCATTCGTAGTGTGCAGAGTATAACGTACGATAAGGAATTTCGTTCCAAAAAGAGAAAGTAAATTCTTTCAAAGTACGATAGTTTTGTCACTATGACCCAATAAACTTAAACTTTACAATATGTTTTTACCCGACTACGGCGAAGCAAAAAGGAGGGTTATGATTTTGACCGGTATGTATGTATGTATGTATGTTCATTTGTTCCCTCATAACTTCTAATCTACTCAACATAATTTGACAAATGGGGTATCGTTGGAAGCGTCTCGGCCGTCCGATTTGAATATGGCGACCTCTAGAGGACAAAAAGTCATGAACTTAAAAACAAAGTTTTTTTAATGGTGTTGGGTATCAAGTGAAACGGCTTAATTACCCAACTACGGCAAAAAACTCAATTAACTAAAAAGGTATAAACAAGTCACGCTTAATCTATTCGATTTATCCCCTAACACGTGTGACTCCGGATTTTGAATTTGTCTGTCTGAGATGACTTGGTTATACCTTTTTAGTCGACTTTTTTGCCGTAGTTGGGTTTTAATTTTTATATGCCAGACAATTTGCCAAATGTCAAGATATTAGTACATTATGATACAAGTGTGTTATGTTGTTCAGACACTCAGCGACCCTTGCGCTCGCCTACAACGCAATAGGGGTAGAAGAAGTGATAGCCAGACTGTTTGTTACAAAGAGTTCTACATTATAGTAAAAGTAATCTACACAAAGGTTAAAAAAAAAACATGGAGACAAGAATTTTAGTGTTTTGACAAAAATGCATAAAATATGATGCTTTGTGAGAGACTGGCGTCCATACTAGGATACCCTGTGTCACGGATCACCAGGCTCTCACCCTGAATTTAGTCTAGTCATTACAATGGTCAAACTCTAGACAAATAATATTTAAAAATGGAGGGAAAATACAGCCATGTTCAAATGACATTACTACCACACTTGTTTTTCTAACCAGCCGTGGTCGGTGTGTTTCTTGCGGCATATAAGATACCACTGACTAAACAAACAAAATGTGGAAAAACAAACTAGACCGGCCTTTTCCATATAAAACAAAGTTTATCCAATTGACACGTGCTGGCTACACAAATTATAGACGTGCTTCAACATGTAATTTTCGCAATTATCGCAATATCCGCAGGTCCTAGGTCAGTTATCGTGTTGATTTTATTGCTGCCTGATGTGTTTTAAAGGTATGTATTTTTTAGTAATAAAGATTTTTTATTAGGAAATGGTGTTGTATCACGTTATAGACATGCACAAGCCATCAGGCACATCAAATAATAGGCCACACACATTTTTTGTTGTCTTGTGTGGGGGTTTTTTTTTAACCTCAACGGGCAAGCTCTTGGCCTGAATCACCTGATGGTAAGTGATGATCACGCCGAAGGTGGGAGCGAGCTTCACCCGGAATTCTCGACCACAGAGGAACTGGCTATCTTACCTCTAAATGCCGGAACTCAACAATGCTGTTAACATTGTTGTTATAGCGACAGACTTAGAAAAGATAGTGGTAGCTAGCCAGGCGGACTTATATAGAACAAGCCCTACCACCAACCAAACCGACCATTTTTTTTGTCTCCCACTGGGAATCGAACTCGGGACCTCTGGGTCTGAGACAGATAGTCTAACCACTAGACCTCAGTTTCCCCGGCCCGAGTCACGCCAGTCTGCACGAGGCTTTAAGGCAGCTGACTTGAAGACTTGAAAATGGGTATGACGATGTAACAAAGGCTTCTGTTCATTCCTTAATTATGCTTGGTTTGTTTATTATGAATGCTTTGTCTTCTAATTTGCTTGTTTTCTAGGCTCAGTCATTTTTTTTTGTTTTAGAGCCTGCGCCCTAATTATTTGAAAACCTTTAACTTTTAGAGGTTTAGGTGTAAGACTATCTGCTTCTTCAATATTTCTTAAATTGGCAGCGATAGCATGATATTTAATGGTGACACCATGTCTCAATTCTCTAGACAGCTCTTTAAACGTATTATTGACAATCTGCAAATCTTTTAAATAAATAATACTCTGAAAAGATATTATTCTGTATTTTCCATTATTTGTATAATGTTGTTAAGATAGGAAGCTTCAAAATGTCCCTAATTTACGACAAGACTCAACTTATAGGTTATAAAAAAGTTGAGTGCTGTCTATAATTCGGTTTTATTACTCAATTTCGTACCTGAGAAGATGAACCATGAAATAGCTTTATCAACGAATATCAAAATTATTAAATTATAATAATTTATGTACCTATCTGTTTTATTTGTCTGTTTGTGTGTGTTTCAAAATGTTTAATGGCACCATTTTACTGAAATAATCTTTTTTGTAGAAGTTCTGGCCGGACATTGGAATTTTAGTTCTTCATTTGTTTATTAAAACAACAATCAGCCAGTTGGTATTTCAAAACATCATAATTTGAAACAAAATACGAAAGCCTTGAAAAAGAAAAAAACATCAACATTTTTGCTCCATTTATATTAGCCGACCATTTAAAAACCATTAGTCCCTACCGGGTTTAAATAAATAATACTTTCTGAAACAAAAAACTATCGCAATATTCGATTTAATTGCCTGCATTTTAATCTGCAATGATCGCTTTTTTATCACAGATAGGCCAATTATTATTTTTCATGATTTTGTTGCATTTTTTCGAACGATTCAAGTTTTTCGTGACATCTGATTTATTGTACCAGAATAGGGTTGTCGGCGTCGTTTATCGTGAGTGGTATTACATAAGCCCTAATTCAAAGACGTTATCTCGAAAATAGCTTCGTTTCCACTCTCTGTTACTCAAATATTTGTTGTCAACAATTTCCTCAAGTCACAGCCTTTCTACTTCAACGACGATGAATGGAGACAAAAAAAATATCGAGGAAAGAATACGGGGGTAAGTTTTTATTTAGGAAGAATCTGAATATCTGCGTCTTAGATGGTTTGGTCGTGTTGAGAGGATGAATGAATGCCGAGTAACAAAAGCTGTTTACCAGGCAGATGTTAGTGGAAACGCCGCCGGGAGGGGACGCCCTAGGACATAAATATAGTAAACTTATTGGTGATGTTCTTCAGAAAGGTCAGGTGAGTAGTACTCGCAGCCGATGTGCGTTTATGACCAGATGTATGAACGTAAACGAGGCAAAATGATCGTAGCAGGTGGCGTGCTATAGTTTCTGCCTATCCCCATGGGAAGCAGGCGTGAGATTATGTATGTGTTTGTGTATCCGCTGTAGGTAGTTGTGTGAATTAAATATTATGACTTACCTAATAAAATTGTCTCCTTTGTGGATTTAATATTTTTATTCTTGGCCTCCCAGTTGCACAACACTTACCTACCTACAAGGTATAGATCCCAATAGCGGGAGAGAAAACAATGCTTCAGTCGGGTGTAGGGAAATCGTTAAACTCAAGTGTTTTTGTTTCATGTACAGAGTGTGTTTATACTTGAGCTTACTTCACCAACACCAAAGTAAGAGGTCAAGGTGTACAAATATCCTGGTTTTTCTACTAAGAAAAAATACCTAAAAGTAAATCTTAATGGCGTTGTTGTAAGCAAAACAAATGCAGTAGATGCTGAAGTAAAATAAAGGCAAACTATTGACAATATCTTTACTTTGTAGTCTCGGTTAGGAGCTCGTGGCTAAGTAATAACAGCCGCACGGGTCGACCCATCGCGTTAAGCTGCGCTTGCTGGGGTTGGTTCGTGCATGGGTGACCATCTTCACATACCGAGACTCCTCCGTGCTTCGAAAAGCAGGAGAGCCGTTGGTCCCGGCTGTCATTCGTGGATCTCTGATAGTCGTTACGAGTTGTCAGAAGCCCGAAAGTCTGACAACCAGTTTTACCAAGGGGTATCGTATTACCCAATTACTGGGTTGTAGAGGTCTGATAGGCAGTCGGTGCATGTAAAATACTGGTGTTCAGCTTCATCCGGGTAGACTGGAAGCCGACCCCAACATGATTGGGAAAAGGCTAGGCAGAATGAATGGTAGTCTAAAGAAACTTTTAATCAAGATCAAATAACTCGATTATGACTTGATTGTTTAAGGTCAACACTAGGGTTCTGAGTCAGACCTTCCTATTTGTAAGGTGTTTGACAAGAAGATCCATTCTAGGAATATTTAACCCTGAAACAATTGCTTTCATCAACGTTGATCGAGCCCGATATTGCGAGCAGAACAGATTGCCAATGGGGCCGAAAGGTTCTGGAGGGACGTAGGGATCCAGCGGATTCTTGCGGTCTTCACAAGGTCATCGGTCCTCGTGAATGCCGCAGGAATCCGCTGGATACGAGAAGCACAGAACCGGTTGCAGTGGCGATGCTTGGGGGAGGCTTATGTCCAGCAGGTGACGTCTTTTGCCTGAAATGATAATTTGATGATGAATGTTGATCTAGTCACAAAGTAACAAACAAAGTATTTTTATCTAAAGCCTAGTATCTAAAGCCAAGGCCTGCCTGAAAATAAATAGAAAACAGTGCCATTAGTCATTTTTACTAAAATCAATAGGTTGATACCTATGCATTGTTGAATAGCCTGCACTGTGGAGTGCCTCTTGGTTTCGTGGTCGCTAGCGCTACTGCTGAGCATAAGGTCCTTGGTTCTATTCCCGGGCCGGGCAAGGTGCTATTGAGTTTTTTCATCAGGATTTTTTCAGATTTCTGCCCGGTAGATGGCATCAGACTTGCCCTATTTTACATGGGGTTTAAATAATAACTGGCGAAATGTGGGTGCCATATATAGGTGCACCTTGGGCAACCCTTCGGGTAATACAGGTGTGATTTTATATTAAGTTGAATAGAAAAAAAACATCCTGTAAAACAAAGGATTAACTCCACTCAATAACAAAGATTATAAGTTACCACTTAAAACTTAATAATCCTCAGTATTGCAACTATAAATAGTTATTAACTCTTACAGAACCCTAATGCAAAATGGATGGTCTACCGTTATCTCGAATATCGACGTCGGCAAAGTAAATACGGTTAATTACTTGTATAAAACATGGGGCAGGATCGCGCCGGCCCGGACGATGGATCTCTACGCGCTGGACAAGTTTAAAAAATATAAGAGCGATTGGAATTGTGAGTATTTTATTACTTTTTATATAATATGCTTCTATATTTTTTTTAACATTGAGTGTTACATCATGGATCCTTGATTTCATCAGAACTGCATGGATCCTCTAGGTACTCTCTGGCCAAGTTTAAAAAATGTAAGAACGATTAGAATTGTGAGTATTGTGTTTACTTTTCTTATAACTTTTAAGGATAAAATATGGCCATTTAAAAGTGTTACGACATCATCTGTCCTTGATTTCGATATGTTTCTTAGCGATGCTGATGAATACCATTTGCTGTCGTAAGATTAAAGGTTATGTCAGATTAAACTCGAACTTCCTGCCCCATATTTTGTTCCGTTACCTTAACTTGCATTAACATTAGCCCATAGCAAATCTTGACCTCCTGCCCTATTTGCCCTACTTTGGTTATAATGTCCTCTCGAGTCCACGAAGAATGCTACAGTCTCCTAATCCTATACAGAGAATACTTGATTTGATTGCTTTCGCGAATCGATTTGAACTTAGCTATAGGAAATCTTCCACGTTAGAAATATTGAATAAAAGAATGAAAATGTTTGAGGATCATAATAAATATGTCAAATAAAACAAACAACATTAATTAATAAAGATCATACATAAAATCTTTGATCTCAGTTCGTCAAGGATTTTATAATAATAAATCTGATAATCCTAGCTGTCAAAACTTTTTGATTATGTACAATTTTATTTTTGTCGCGTGTAAACTGAATTGTCAGTTTAGTTTACTTCCCTACTGAAAACTTTTAGGTCACGACGACAACAAGAATATTAAACGAAATAATGGGGCCTTACCTGCCTTCAACTTTAACCTCTTGACTTTAAGACCGAGATTTGTTAATTGAGGACAAGTGTTTCTAAACATTGCCACATGTAGGTACCAAAAATAATTTTGTTTTGTGTTTGGGGCGACAAGGAATTTGTGTGTGGAGGCGAATCGTCGTCGGGTGTATTCGGAACAATTGGTACATTTTTACCTCTTGTTAAGCAAGCAATGCAAAGCATAAACATGTCTATAGTGTTACATACCTACAATATTCTATAAAAGTAATAAAAAATAAAATATATAAGTATTAAATAAAAAAAATAAAAAAAAATCAGGACGTATTATAGAGTAGTGACTTAATTTCTGTACATATTAATTTTGGAAAGCAAACCCTTAATTAATACCTGCCCAGGAATTAAAAGTTTTATTAAATGATAACCACTACTTAGAAGACGAACAAAGTTATATTCCGAAAAATATTATTTAATAAAAATAATACCTACAAACAAAACTTGACTCCACATAATTAGTTAACTTCAAGTTACTTCCTATCCCGTTTCCATTAATCCGGGGCTTGGCATAAAAGATCTATTGGCCCCTCGAGCTTAAATACTAAAGTAAAGGATTAAAGTAAACTAGTAGAATGGCTTTCTTTGGAAATAAAACGTGGATTCGCTTGATTGAGTAATTAACAATCTAATTAGTGGATTGTGACTGAATCCTGTAGGTAGGTAACAGAACACTTTTAAGAATCAGGTTCAAAATGTAATGGGAGGTACCAACTTCTTGATCATTGAAAGAAGGCTTTAACTTTCCACAAAATTATGGTGAAAAAATCAAACTTGAGAATTAATTGTTGCCCTAAAGATGAAGAAATGATGATGCAGGATGATACTTGTTCATTCTACTCTCTGAAGGAAATCTCCCTGTTTTGTCAATACAAAGTGGAACCAACCTTACCCAACCATAGTATAAATAAATAACAGGATTTTATCTTCGTAGAAAACAGCCGAAACGACGCGCTTCAAAATCTCAGTGTATATCAGTACGCAATACTATCGAGTGCGCGGCAGGGTCACTGCTGAGATATAATACTGAGACTTATTTATACTGTGCCTAAGCAAAATACCTAATCTTTGCATAGTAATGCAAAGATTAGGTATTTTTATATTATTATTTTAGCATTAGGAAACAAGTTGGACAATCCTGAAAAATACCTTGGAGAAAAACCGGAAAACCGTTGAAAATCTCGATCTGTTTACGAAAGTACGGTTTTTTTCAGACCCTGTGCAAGTTCGGTACCAAGAACATGTGGTACCAGAAAAGGCCAAGCCATGTACAACCTTCCAGTCAGCTATGAAGGTGACCCTGACTATAGGGCAGTGCTTCGGACTGAACCCAGTTCAGGGCATCCATGAGAACGATGCCTCAAAATTACGGTGAGTTAAACTATCTCAATTATAAATTACATCTAAAATTATTATAGTAGTATTTTATATACTATACTGCTGTGAATTTTTCCACATATCCAGAACTTACCATTTAGCGGGGGGGGGGGGGGGGACACTTGACTCTAATAATAATATGGTGACCGTAATTAGGACTTACTAAATCTCAAATCCTGGATGGACCGACCACTTTGAAATGGTGGCCGGAACAAACTGGATGCGGAAAGCAAAGAACTAGTTGTTGTGATGCAACTTTTTAGAGGCCTATGACCAGCAGTGGACTGCAATAGGCTGAGTTGATGGTTTACATTGTAAAATTACAATATTTTATAAAGTATAATTTCACAAACTTCTTTTAGAAAAGGTAAGATAAGATAAGATCATTTATTTTATTTATTTATTATTATTAGGCTCTTCAGCAATGAGTACACTATTAGGTACTTTATAATTTAAAGCGCCTCATTACTTATAGAAAAGCACAGCATTTTGCGCAGATAATAATACAATTAATTAATTAAAATAAATTATTAAAGTTAAATTGATTACAATAAATTACTTAATATAGATAAAAATATTAGATTTAGATATAAGATTATTTGTCCAATACGTGAGTATACATACACATGGCATGCAAGATATTACATGAAATTCTATCACAATCATGATTTGTATTAACGGGCGTACCTACAAATATAAATAAGTAAACATCAAATAATTATTTTATTCATTATAAATATAAATTAGAACTTAAAAATTTAAATATCACAGTAATGTATAATGAAAGTAGTCAATTAAAAAATGTTAAAGTAATTAGGAATAAAATATAGATATTTCACATAAGTTAAATTAATTTATCAGTCAGAAATTTGTGAGTGCTAATTATGGCACTCACGAATTTCTCGAACAGAAAAATGTATTCTGCTGTGCTATTCTGTAACCATCTCACCGTGAAAACTTAGGTGAAGTGAGCTGTCAGTCCACATGATGTAAGGAATTGACATTATTGGCACTTCACGCTCACTTCACTTAAGTTTTCACGGTGCCGTTACAACAGAATAGATCGGCTGTTATTCTTCCTCTTCTGTATTCTTTATTGTACTTACAAAACGTAATTAAAAGTTTTATTTACAGATTTAGATTCTTATCATTTCGCTGTTTATACACGTACATATCTATGGTTGGCCAGTTCACTATGGCTTTTGTGCTGTTCATGAGCCTATTCAAAGAAGCTTCATCTACTGTGGACAATGCCAGTAAGTAAAATGGCATCATTTCTTATAATAACATAAATTCTAATGAATAAAATGTGCATCATTAGAAACGCAAACGGTTTTTAGAGGTTCATTTATTTAAAAACGTGTCCAACATTAGAAGATCAATCAAGAAGAATCGATCAGTTAAATGTTTCCTTTTTTTTTAATAGTGTTAATTTTGTTTTTTCAGCTGCTTTAATATTCTACAGTTTTGGATTTATAACAAGCACATTATTTTGGCGGATTGCAATGAAATGGCCGAAGTTATGCATGCTCATAGCTAAGGTGGAGTCGGTCGATCCTAATACCGATATGAAACTAGGAAGAAAGTTTAATATCTCTTGTATCGTGGTGCTGTCGTTGGCTTTATGTAAGTTTGGAAAAAAAAAAAACTTCTTTTTTCATAAGTCGGCAGGTATTTAGATTAAATATGAAAAACGTACTAGATTTAATATAATATATTAATCTAGTAATTAATATAATATATTAATCAAGTAATTAATATAATATATTAATCTAGTAATTAATATAATTTACTAATCTAGTGTTCAATGAAACCAACGAAGTCATTAATAAATAACCATCTCGCTGAAAAACGTAAAAATCGTTTTTCGTATTTAACGTTAACCCACCGGTGATTTTTTAACGCGGTGATTTTTTTTTGCACACTTTTCAATTTTAACGCACTGCTTTGTGCCGAGAGTTAAAAATCCAGTGTGTTTTTTTTGACAATGCTGAGATACACTCTGTTGGATTTTCAATGCTCGTATCACGACCGAGAGTTGAAAATCAAGTGCGCTTTAAAAAAAGTCGTCGCGTTAAAAATCGCCCGTGCGGACCTGGGCTATAGGTATATTTCGAATTTCAAAAAGGGCTCAATAGTTTAAACCTGGGTCTAAAGATAATTGTTTTGTTAACGGCCTTGTTACAAAACAAGGCCGTAAAGGTTTAGAGTAACATTAAAAAATATCGACTTTATTTTGTATTTCGCATTTTTATTCAGGCAGTTTTTAATATAATTCAGAATTATAATAAAATTTACTTTTGATTTTCAGTGGAGCATGGTTTCTCAGAGTTGCATGGCATCTCACTGGCTTTGGACTGCGAGCCAGACAGTCCCCTCTACGAAAGTTTTATGAAGCATAGTTTTTCATGGCTTTACCTATACTTTCCTTACAGCGACTTCGTTGGATTAGTGTCTCACGTAAGTTTCTAACAAAAATGATGACCAAACACTGACTATTTTTCAAACACGGTGAAGGAAAACATCGTGAGGAAACCCACGAGGCCCACGTGGCCTGAGAGATATTTCCTGACGGCATGTGATACCAAGTTAGAGGCCCATGCGTGGCATAAAGACTCTAAAAACAGGTTAGTCACAGGAAAACCAAAAAAATAATAATAAGAGGCCAGCTTATACTGGTGTCCTTGCCACTGGAGTGCGGCCAACTACAGGTTTTGGAATCTCGTAAACCATCAGTACCTGAACCTTTATATTTGTTATTGTTATGTTTTCTTTTCAGTTGTTTAACCTACAATGCACGTTCAACTGGAACTTTTCCGATATATTCGTCATTTGCATGAGCATGTACTTGACATCGAGGTTCAACCAAGTCAATCAAAGGATTATTGCAGCTAAAGATAAGGTATATGTTTGCTATAAGCCAGCCCTTCGCAATTTTAGAGAGACTCGTGGGTAAGTAATTAGAGTCGCAGGGGTCGATCGATCGGGTGAAGCTTGTCGAGGTTTGTGGACTTAAACATACCAAGACCCCTCCGTGCCTCGGCAAGCACGTTAAGCTGTTGGTCCTGGCTGTCATTCGTGGATCTTTGACAGTCGTTACTAGTCATCAGAAGCCCGAAAGTCTGGCAACTACCCTTATCAAGGGGCATGTTAAACTGGATTTTAAATCCAGTCGCTCCACATGTAAAATAATGGTATTCAGCTGCATCTGGTTAGAATGGAAGTCGGCCCCAACATGTTCGGAAAAGGCAAGGCAGTCATGAGCCCCTCACCATTTTCAATGGTAGTGGTCTGGTACATGATTGGTGAAGCACATTCTTTGGTCAAATAGTTTTATTTTGATACAAGTGTCACATTTACGTGGGAAGGATATATTATTATGCTCGATATTTTTCTTTGAAAATCTATACATTTTGAAATCCAGACATTCCAGCTTGATGCTGAGATTTTTTTTTTAATCATTTGATTTAATTTAAAACAGGGAGTTTGCTGCAGGTCACGTGATGCTGCAGTCTTTTGTCATAATGTCAGGTAAATACATCACACACTGAAAATGGTCATTGTCATAGTGTCTTTAATTTTGACAATTCAATAGCATTCATTGCGTGATTTATGTTGTCGAGCCGCCGAATTTTTCAAACAATGAAGCAATGGATTAGCAATTTTCTTCGAAGTCCTTCGGATTGTGATTGAAAGTGTCTGTGCATTAAAAGAGACTGTGAGCTCTGAGTATGTTACGATGTTTTTTCTCAGAGTAGTCGGATAGGAAACACTGACCTTATCTAGATTAAAAAAAAAATAATGACATGGAAAACAGTTTTTTGAAACCTGTTTACAGAAATAAATCAATTATCATTTAATTACCCCGCAGAACTCACCATCGTCGTTCTGGCGTACAATGCGTGAAGACTACAACAGGTCCGTCCACCTCGTGCGTCAGGTGGACAAGATCATAGGAGGCGTGGTCTTCATATCCTTTGCCAGCAACCTTTTCTTCGTCTGCTCTCAACTGCTGCATACTCTTGCGTGAGTATTGCACTTGAACGTCCTTGAATGGTAAACTATCCGTTAAATTATGTTGTCTTCCGTTCGTGGATAGTTTTGTGTACCTACTAAGTGATGAAGCTTTAGTTCGTTTTAAAGTATTAGTACTTGATGCTGGCTAGAGGCATTAATGTATCTAATTTGGTATGGTGGTTTATATGGTAGCTTTAGTCAGTCCAAATCTTGGTTTTAGCTATTCTTATTTCAAAAATGCTCTAAGGCACGCTTGTACCACAAATTACTTTAACCTTTTACCGCTAAATATATTTAAAACATCATTCTGTCTCTGTCATGAACAAACGATTGGCCGAAACAGAATTATGATTTGAATTTGGTGGTTCTATTCATCACGATCTTCCTACCCTTGTCCCATGTGACTTGGGGTCGGCGCAACACGTTATCTCTTTCCATTCTCCTCTGTCAACCGTCACTTCCTTTCCCTTCTCTTTCATACCATTCCTCACACAATCCATACATCTTTTCTTTGACCTATCGGTGGTTTTATCAATTAATAGAATTTTTTTTACTACAGAGGAGGAATAAAAGCATCGCCTAGATGCAGACCAGATTCTAAAGCAGATCAGAGGTAACATCATAAATAACTAATACAATAGCGATACAATTGCTCACTTGCCGTCCATTGCTGACTACGTATGTTATTGCAGATTCCTACACGGTTACGAGCATTCGATCTACTTCGCGTATTCCTTTGCGTTCCTAGTAGTCAGGTCGCTGGCTGTGTCACTAACTGCGGCTAAGGTGCATGCTGCCAGCTTGGAACCAGCGCATTCCTTGTATGATATTTCGTCTAATAATTATTGCGTGGAGGTAAGGATCTATTTTATTTTATTATAATTATATGTACACACGGTAAAATAGATAACTACAGATACAACATAGGTATTAGTTTTGAGTACAAAGGTACTATTTATTTTTTAAGAAATTTGTTCCTTTCTCAGGGAGAAATAAAAAAGAAATAAGTATAACAATAGTGTATGAGAATAAGAAGAGAAAAATATGATTTTGTGATGTCTTATACTAAAATATTAAATATTCCTACGCATATAACGCAAAAATAATACATAATTATACTGCATAATACATAATTATTTGCTTTGCAGTTTGGCAGACGTAAACTTTATTGTAACCTGATGTCACCACAAATAAACGCTTTTTCATTTTTATTTTTTTCACTTAAATAAATAAATATGCCAAAATATACGTACCTATCCCCTTCTCACCGCGAGGAGGCCTATGTTCCAGCAGGAACATTATAGACTGATTATGGTTATGATAATGGTATGTGTATATATTTATATACAAATTCCCACAATTAGGAAAGGTAATGGATCTATTGTTTTCAACTCTTTATTCGAACAATAAAAGCTATGAAAGACGTAGAAATCCAAGCGATTAAACACCCAATGTAAAGTCTTGACCACTTACTATATTACTTACAACACCAAGACATTTGCCAATGCATTGTGTCATAGATATAACATTGGGAAATCATGTTATTGGTTCAAGCATTTTCCAGCTTTATTTATGTACACACTGCAAATCAGTTCGGTTTACGTCACACACAAGGATAGCGGTGTCGGTATTAATAGTTACGCACACACACGTTACACCGCACACACGCGGTTTGTTACAAACTCTAAACTGTTTGTGTGCGTGTGATATACCCACTTATACCAATAACTAATAACCAATGTATAGTAATCATAATTGAATGAGTTCCAATATTCATACCGACACAGCTATCCTTGTGTGTGTATGTAAACCGAACTAATTTGCAGAGTGTACATCATCAAAAAATATTATTTAGAGGACCTTTCAAAATAAATAAAAGTTTTATCGAAGCTAACTACTCTCTACACGAAACTTCCTAAATCTCTAACTACGGCAAACTTGTTTATTTCTACCAAATTCATCTCACCGCAGAAAAGGACAGCAAACAGACATGTAGTTACGAAACTTTAGCGAACTGGGAAACTATTAAGTAAGAAGATTATGCCACGATAAAAGAATTAACAGAAGGACCACCGATTACCGAAATAGTAAATTTTCCTATTCCTGGATGAGACTCGTAGGACAGACCAAGGAAAACAATTAAAAACAGAGCTGTCACTGATGATGATAATGATGGTGAAATATCTTATCAGCCTGTCATTTGGCCTATAGCCGAAGCAATGGCTTCTGATTTTAATGCCTTTATTGTGTATCAATTTGTTGAGTCTTAAAATAGTTAATAATAAATAACAGTAAAGATAATGATAAATAACAGTATACCAGCTGCCCTGCTGATACTAATATAGAAAGAATAAATAAATAATAAATAAAAATCTTTATTGCAGACCACATGATACACAAATAAACATTAAAAAAAAACACATTAAAATAAAAAATAAAAAGTTTACGCGGCTAAATGTAGCCACCAACAACATTGCAATAACATTTAAGTATTTGCCAACCGTTCATGAAACATAAAATAAGTGAAAAGAAGTAAATCACTATTTTTTTCGTAGAGGGTAAGGAACATACTACTATAATCATTAGCGAGGCAGTTTAAGTGCAGGAGAAGTCAAGGTTAAAGGTTAGGTTAGCATACATGGTACAAAATCGCATGAAACGTCACGTTTTGTCTAATATTGATCTGTCTTCTGACATCTATTACATAATATAAAAATATATTGTCCATCAACAATAGTGATCTATCTTTCCCTGAAGATAGTTTATTGGGTTCGACCGATCTAGTCTGTAAAAATCTCAGCGTAAACACTTGTGGAAAGTGAGCTTGTAGTGAGCTGTCAATAGTGTCAATCCCTAGCATCAGTTGAATTGACAGCTCATTTAAAAGCTCACGTCACCTAAATTATCACGGTGAGATTTTTATAGAGAGATGACGGAGAGTTCAGGAACCATGAAGCAAACAAGCCATGATTTAGTGGACCTTTTGTGCTTTTCATTTAGTAGTAAAATTGGCAATAAAGACAGTTATTATTGCAGGTGGAGAGGTTTCTGGATCAGATACATGGAGACACGGTCGCGTTGACTGGCCTTCAGTTCTTCCATGTCAAGCGGGGATTAGTGCTGACGGTAAGAATTACGATTTTATATTACCACTAGCTGATAACTGTTCATTATTCTTCGTGTATACTGTTTGAAGTGGTTTTATTGCATGACTGAATTCCTCGAAAGAGTACGCTGAGGTAGATAGTATACCGCCTCTGTGGTTTAGTCGTTAGACCGCCTGTCTCAGAGCGTGTCCGGTGGTAGTTGCAGGTGGCTTGTTCTAAATCCGCCTGGCTAGCTACCACCATCTTATCTACGTCTGTCACCATAACAACAATGTTAGCAGCATTGTTGTGTTTCGGCAGTAAGAGGTAAGATAGCCAGTTCCTCTGTAGTTGAGGATTCCGGGTGAAGCTCTCACCCACCTTCGGCCTGATCATCACTTACCATCATGTGCGATTCAGGCCAAGAGATTCAAGGTTGCGGTAAAAAAAAAACGTACACGTTCATAAACAGATACACACAAGCTCTTCTCATCTACTTAATTAACAAGCGAGTTACGGATCGTACACACTGGCGCGACAGGCAGCGCTACCATTGTCGCGCCCGCGATATCGCGCCAGTATGTACGAGCCATTATACTTATAAAGTGTAATACTACACCTTGTGTTCATATAATAATATCGAATGAACTTGTTGAGGCGTCTCCGGACTCTTACGAAAGACTGATGTTATTCCCTACAGGGTGTAAGTTATGTGCGAGAAGCTGTGTAAATTCAAGAACTTATTTATAGTAAAACTAGGGCTATAATCTTTTTTTTATCGAGTGTTCTTCTTTGCCTAAGTAAAGAAAGTCCTGTGCTCATATAAAAGAAAAAACAACAACAAATTCCAATAAAGTACAATAAAAGTAAATAAATAAAAGAACATTGCTATCCTTCTTTTTATTTAGTAGTCACCGTTATTTTTCTCTTTCCTTAATCCCAATTCATTTATCCCTACACCTAGGTACTTCTCTATTATCCGTCATTTCAGTTGTGTTCCGGCTGTTAATTGCCGCTGTGTGAAAATGCCTTCGGAAATAATGGACATTATTATAGACCTGGTATTTAATATTTATTAGATCTGTTTTTACGATACGTTGACAATGCGATGTCTCATGAAAAATGTGTCTTCTTTTTTCAAATTTGTCGTCCCTGATGGTACGAAGAGTACAGGCTGGCGCAACGGCATGGCTAGAGTAAGTCCCGCCGTGCGCCACCCGGCGGCGGCGGGGCTGTAACTTGTCACCTCCTTTCTAGCCATTATTATCTTTCACACAGTCCATCTATCATTTCTTTGGTCTTCCTCTATTCTTATAGCACACATTTATACTATCCACATAATTATACTCAAAACTTTCCTCATGACATTTTCCTCATTCCTCCGCATCACATGCCCATTATCTTGACAACCGATTTGCTAACTTTGCTAGTCAGTCACAAACTATGTTTCATCTAGGAATTAATAGTACCTAGTCTAGTAAGTATTATTTTAAGCAAAATAATAATTAATTAAAACTAAAACTAAAAATTCTTACAACTTAATTGGTGCATTTTTTTTTTCTGAGGGTTTCATTCAAGCTGTTCATATCGAAGCCCTGTAATGTAAATGCAATTAATGTTAAGATTTCAGGGACGTTCGAACTTCAGAGACTAAATGGCGAAAAAAAAAACGAAAAATACAGTGGCTTTTAGTGAAATACAGTGAATAGACTATATCACCATTATCTCTGCGTCTAGCGCTCGGCATAGCAACACGTCGTGTTTGGGTTCACGACAAGTCAATCGTCATCCTGAGGATGCCTCGTTGAGAGGTGAAACATGTGTCGATTTCTTACAGGGTTTTTTAATACTCTTTAGGAATAGTTAAACGGAATAGGTTACTAAATATATCTACTTCTATTGTATTTGAGCAGTCTTCCTAGCAAAGGATATCTTAAAAATGAAGCTATTTCTCTCATAACTTGTACGTGTTCCGTAAGTTACCGTCTTCAGCTCTCCAAGGGAGTTAGTAATTAAATAATAACATCGGATTTGCGATGCTTCGCTGCGTCGACTCTGAGTCAGCCCTAACTTGAACGTAGGGCTGTTCTCATTGACTATGTTAGTAGATTGAGGCATTCGATGCGGATGTTTATATTATTCGGTCATGCAAGTAACTAAGTGGTAACTTGCGCAATGGAAATATTAGCTTGCAAACAAGTTGTTTTATTCATATGTCACTTTTTCTTCATAAAACCGGAAGGCGCGGTCTGCCGGCGCGATCACCAACCAAAAAGTGACATAAGAATGCGACGATCGCCTATTTGCACAACGATCACATTTGTTTAGGACGCGGCTTTATACTTTGTAACAAGACTACTTACTGCACTTCCCCAAATACGGCACCCCTTGATCTGAACCTCCCCTAACATAAACACAATTCACTTTAACACCGTGTGGTTTCGCTATTATCAGAATCCTTTGTTTTGAAGCCGGCACAGGATGAGCGGGTGTATAATAATTATGATAGCTCTTAACTTAAAATGGATGTTAATCATAAAGCAGCTTCAAATCTTAATTTGATTTTGCGTCTAGGAGCACGTCGTAATGATCTAGGTATTTTGAATGTTCTGGAAGGTTCAGCGGTGCATGGCACACCTGGGGTTTAATAAAACCGAGACGTCAGAGGTGGCAGGTGATAATCTGTGTAACCAAAATTCTCAAGTCTCCTAAAATGTTTAAAATGTATCAACATTTTCAGCTTTATTATGCAACATATCTCGCCAAAATTCGACAGTTTTGTATTTTTTTGACAAATATCACATTTCAGTTAAGTTAAATACTGCACTGATTCATAGGGCAGCTAATAGCTGTGCTTTGGAGACCATTCGCAATCGTTAAAAGTTGCCCGAAGTCTGAAAGTTTGGCTTTGAACAACTGTTCTAAGCTTAGGAGGTTATTGTGTCTGGAATAGTGTTATTTTTTAACCGACTTCCAAAAAGGAGGAGGTTCTATGTTCGTAGCGTATGTATGTTTTTTTTTAAATGTATGTTCACCAATTTCTCCGTCAATAGTGGACCGATTTTGAAAATTATTTTTTTGTTTGAAAGGGTATGCTCTCGAGGTGGTCCCCATATAAACTTTATTAACTTTTCTTCGATACTTTTTCAGTTAGCTTCAATAATACGTATTTTCCCCACTTTGTCTATCTGGATGATGTTTTAACATAATTATTATTCCGGTCACTGTTACTTACGAGTACATAGCAGGTCGTGATATTCGAATTTACAAAAAGAAAATAATAGCAAAAATATTGATGGAGGCATAATTCTGAAGTAATAAATTAAAAAAATAAAATTTGGCCCTTATTTGAATGACATACATAATCCCTATTACTGTAATATTCGATTTTCTCTTGTTTCAGATTGCGGCAACTATAGTCACCTATGAGCTAGTGCTGATGCAGTTCACAGGAGTAACTCCGGCGGCTTCGCCAGAGCCTGAATAAGTTTATATCTATGTAGGATTCTTTCTGGAAAAGCAGAGAAGCAAGGAAGCTTAATTATTTAATTGACTATCAATTAATAGCGGAGGGTGGGACTTAGGTTACCTGTACAGAGTGGGTATTTGAGACGGGCAGTAAGGGCCTGGGTGCCTTAGTCGTTGTATCTCCAAAAAAACGTTCAAAGGAAACTGTCCTTCGGTTTTGGATTTTGGCTTTCAGCTAGATAAATGTCAATTCTCGCTTTCTATTTTTGTGATGCCAATCGATGCAGTTTCGGCCAGGGATCAAAAGACTCCTCTGGACCAACGGAGGAGCTAGAATAAGTACTAGGAAAGCCAAAAATCGTAAAAAGCTTTTCGCTCTTACTGCCCCATCTCAAAAACTATCTCGTACATATTTAGGAAAATGTAGTTGTCTTATTTAAAATGTTGTACCTATCCTTAGGATATTTTGTTAGAGTTATGGTAGAGTTCCCAAAGATTTAGAATAAAAATGTGTTTATTTCTAAAAAAAATATTTGCTTTTAATAGTTTTAGTAATATCTGTGTTTCATTTCAATTCCAAGACAGCATTGCCCCTTGGTAACGGCCGGTCGCGACTAAAGTGTTGTAGGACGTAAGTTCGCACACAGTTAGGCGTTTCACTTAGTTTAACTTATTTACATAAATAGAATTATGCTTAATTGTGATATAGTTACAATTGTGTCCAATTATTAGCATCTGTTATCATATTTCATCAATTATCATCAACTGGGTTATTTCATCACGGCTCTCAAAAAACGGTGAAGGAAACCATCGTGAGGAAACCGGCACGTCCTAGAACCAAAAATTCGAAGACATGTGACATTTACCAACCGGCACTGGGTCTACGTGGTGGATGATGGTCCATTCGCTCTCACAGAGAGGAGGGGAATATTATAGGCTGATTATGCTTATGCATTTCAACTCCGAAGTAAGAACATAAATATATGAAACTATCAACTTCTACTTTCTAGGATTCGTTGTTGCCATTTGGGCCAACCTGTTACAACTTTAGTTAACGACAGATTTGAGTGCAGAGGACTTCATGTGGCTTTTAGAAGCTAGGTCTATCATGTCACTTACACATTGGAGTCAAATGATGTGTAATGTATTACTATGATTAATGCCCTTGTGACGTGGGAACATTAATCAGACAGTATTTTCAGTTGGTGATGTCTTCAAATTATGAGCTTGAAAGCTAAATAAAGTTTTCAGTAATTATTTATCTTTTGGGGTTACAAGTTATTCATATTGATTGTGTCCAGTTGTGTCTGTTTACCACAGGCATAACTATATAAATGATAAATGAGTTATTTTCTGTAAGTGGGTGTACAAACACTTTTACACGTCAATCACATGTTTTAAATACATATCTTATAACATATCGAGACCACTCCGTGCCGCGAAAAGCACTGTAAGCCGTTGGTCCCGCTTGTCGGATTCGTAGATTTTTGACAGTCGTTACGAGTACTCAGAACCCCAAAAGTCTGACATCCAGTCTCATCAAGGAGTATCGTGTTTCCCAGTAACTGTGTTGTGGAGGTCAGATAGGCTGTCGGTCCATGTAAAATACTGGTATTCAGCTGCATACGGTTAGACGACATAATTAGAAAAAGTCCAGGCAGATTATTTAGTAAACGTAGAAAGATATTACGGAATAGATAAAAATAACTGTTCCGTGATAGACACAGTCAACTGTTGGCCAAAGGAGTTATAGGAAATATATTCTTTAGGTAAAACGCAAGCAATATTTCCAGCACTTTGATGATTATTAGGACTAATCTTATCTATCGAAGCCAAATAATGGGAAAATGATTTACCTACGAGTACTTTGATATCGTCTCATAGTATAGGATTTACAGTGCCGAATTTTGAAGTGAATAGTATTAGGTACATACGTACATAACAATTCATAAACTACGTAATTAATTAATAAAGATTGCTAACAGGCTTATTCGTGTATCTAAATAGATTAGCTATAACTGTATACAAAATCTCAATCAAACAATTCCAAATTATGAATTGTTGTTGTTATTATTTTAAGAAATGATGGATTTATTGTACCTTCGTTTACTCTGCATTTGATGTGTTTAAATGTCTGCAATATAGGTACACACGAATGCTTGAATACGCGAGATCCCCAAATAACCAAACCGTGTAACAAAATCCACAGATTAACCCCAAAAGTATATAACTGAACATCGTTATTAGAAATATTTTGGCTAAGGAGTCTTAACACCCCTTCTATTGCAGTACGTCCCTGTAGAGTATTTGGGGTAATACAGTATGAATCCAACAGGTCCACAGATTGAACAAAGGGATTGAGGGAGCTTCTTATTGCGTCTTATCTCGCACAATTATTATTATTATTGTAGGAATATTGAATGTATTATAATTATATGATAATAAATACCATTCATAACTGAGACTAAATATTCGTGATTGCTGGTGACTTATTTTGTGCATTTCACGTCATTTTTTTATATAGAACTACAATTACACTGATGAGCAATAATATCGATAAATATCAACTATATAAATGTGGAAATTATACGTGTTTAAGTGGTGATAAACTTTTATTTCGCTACAGTAAGTATATTTGTTTATTTTATTATATCAGACTTAGATTATCAATTTGTATTAACTGCTGTAATAACTGATAAAATATATTCCTGTTTGGTCGAATCCACCCTTACTGTGATATATATTATACTGGAGCTCACAAATGATTCTCATTGTCATACTTATATGCATCATAGATCAGTAATCAGAGATATATAAAAGTGTAATACCCCCCCCTTACCAATGAACTATCCAATAGTTCGAACAAAAGATGAAATGATCCGCTCTTCACTTGTTTGCACAATGCTTCGAGAGAACCTCTTTGTGTTGGGTATTGTTTTTCTAGCATTTCCATACAGATCTCATTCCAGGACATTATCTGACATAGGTATATCGTTCATCAGACTAGATTAGACTTTAATGAAGCCAGACACTAGCTTCTGCCCGCGACATCGTTCGCGTGGAAGTCGAACACAAGTCGTTGTAATCATACAGAATTGGCAAATGCAATTTGATGTAACTTCTCCGAGTTGCAGAGGGAAGAAGACTCAGTGCACAATAAAATTGAAATAGGCGACAAGATATCGAAGTCTATAAATACAAATAATGCTGTGGAGCCGCGCCCTTCTACCTCACGTGAAAAAGTCCAGCCACCGCTGCCGCCGCTGCAAGCTCCGGCGCCACGCGTCACCGCTGTCTTCGCCGACGTTTACGCCACATTATCCTCGTTCAACATAATACGTGCGAAATTAATAATGTCAGTCAATCAGTTAAGCTTCCAAAGCGGCATTCACAGAATTTTAATAATTCTTCAAATACTACAAATTAACAATAGTGACGTTCTGTTTATTTTCTTAAATGCTATTAAAAATTGTCAAATGAAAAAAAAAATATTACCTATTGTACTGTTTTGTCGCAAATGTGTTGAAAAACGTTGTATAATACACCTGCGGAAACTCGTTACAAACTCGTGACTATGGTAAGCCCGAGACGGTTGTAAAAACCAACTTACCGCACGAGTATCATAAAAATCTAACTATTAAAATCCGACGGGTAGTTCCAGAGATAAGCGCGTTCAAACAAACAAACTCTTCAAGCTTTACTCTTCTTGGCGAAACGTTCTCCAGCTAAATTATTATCGTATTAAAATTAAAATAAGTTACAACAGAACGGTCTAAAACAACGGTATTGCTGCCAATAAAGATGTTCACGACAATGATTATACAAAAGAAAATAACAATGTTAAAACTTTAGAAGGTAATAAATACCCTAAAGGTACAGAGTAAGGGAGTATACACTTTTAAGCATTTTGTCGATAATTTCCATGTAATGTAACGTTCTTACGAATGGTAAAATATAGGCAAAAGCTCAATAAAAAAAGCATGTCCATGTAATGTAACGTTTCTGCGAATGCTCGACGCTGCGTTCGATGTAATGCTCAGCGCGAGTGAGCATTTACCTGATACATTTCTTTGTAACATCGCATTCATGTGAGGGGCTCGTGCCTAAATAATAACAGCCGCACGGGTCGATCCATCAGGTTAAGCTGCACTTGCCGGGGTTGGTCCGCGGATGGGTGACAGATGGTGGACAGAGACTCCTCCGTGCTTCGGAAAGCACATTAAGCCGTTGGTCCCGGTTGTTATTCGTGAATCTTTGACAGTCGTTACGAGTCGTCAGAAGCCCGAAAGTCTGACAACCAGTCTTACCAAGGGGTATCGTATTACCCAGTTACTGGGTTGTGGAGGTCAGATAGGCAGTCGCTCCATGTAAAATACTAGTATTCAGCTGCATTCGGTTAGACTTGAAGCCGACCCTAACATGATTGAGAAAAGGCTAGGCAGAATGATTTCTTTGTAACATCACTGAGTGCACTTGACCAAGTAACGACCTACCCTCGGCCCGTGCACGTCACTGCGGGTCGCCCGCGCTCGGGCCTTTGCTCAATAAAATGTTACACCAATATGCTCGTTGGTTTAAAAAAACCAAGGTTTAACAAACCACGAGCTTCGTGCTTCGAGCTTCGAAATTTAAAAACGGCGAATGGTCGATGTTCTGTTAGAAATGAATGTTCAAGTACACTCACCTTTAGGCTGTGCGCAGATTTCACACGTACAGTCAGCTGCAGAGAACTCTCACCCCCTAGCAATGTATTTTTTCATTGCTAGGGCGTGAGATTTTTCTGCATCTGACCGTATGTTACTTTTGAGTAGTATCGTGAATGATGGGTCTTAGCTTGCAACAAAAATATCTCACAGTCAAAATTAATAATAAATATAAATATTGGTATTCAGCTCCATCCAGTTAGACTGGAAGCGGATCCCAACATAGTTTGGAAAAGGCTAGGCAGATTGAGTCAAAGTTAACAAAAATCTATTGAAAAACGTATTATTTATTATGCGCACGGTCAAAGTGTGGAACTCTCTGCCAGCGTCTGTGTTCCCTTCAACGTATAACCCGGCCTTTAAAGCAAGAGTGATCAAACATCTTCTGGGCACGCTCGTTCCATCATAGACCTCATCCATCGCTTTCCATCAGGCGAGATCGAGGTCAAGAGCTGCCCTGTAACTCAATAAAAAATAAAAAAAACACTTTTGTCTATGGCAAACTAATCTGCTTTGTTGCTCAGTGTTCAGTGTGCCCACTATCCTACTCACTATACGTTTACAGGCACTTATACCAATAATGACGCGTAAACGCCTCCTCAAGGAGTACGTCCGAGACGTGACGAGAGTATGAAACACCGAAGAAATCCCGAAAGGATTACATATCATGTGAAGAAAATATTGAAAGTGCCGATATTTCCACGGTATTACGTGCTGAGAGTATTAATAATGAAGATCAGTCGAGGCAAAATACAATAGACATAGGTATATTAAGTAACTTATTCCTAAAGAGTCATAAAAAACCCTGTAAGAAATCGACACGTGTTTCACCTCTTAACGAGGCATCCTCAGGATGACGATTGACTTCTCACGAACCCAAACACGACGTGTTGCCACGCCTAGTGCTGAACGCAGAAACCACGGCTCGGCTTCCAGCGCTCGGCATCGTTGAGAGATGAGACACGTGTCGATTTCTTACAGGGTTTTTATGGCTCTTTAGGAATAGTTAAACGGAATAGGTTACTAAATGTATATATACGTCTATTGTATTTTATAATGGATTTCCGCCAAATCACGCCTGAATCAATTAACTATCAAGTCAAGGTGTAGTAACGAAGGATTTTGCAATGTCAGAAATGTTTTGTTGTACACTGTACTCACAGTCAAGGACGGATCTAGGTTTATTTCTGGGATAGGCGCAAGGGCCAGGTAGGTAAGAAGTGTTTAGTATCTTGACATTCAGAAGTGCCTTTTATGTGCCTATGTGTGTATTAAATGATTTGGTTTACAGCTGTTTTGAGCCATGATTTAGAAGAGGCTTCGAATAGTGTTAATAGTGGAAAATAGTTATAGTTAATGTTTTTTCGACTTTAAAAAACGGATCAGTTAAACGATTCTGTACTTCTATAGTTAGGTAGGTACTCTTTTTTTACAATGCTATAGAATTTTTATACCAGTATCCAGTAACGTTTTAAGCCTTTTATTTAAAAGTGCTTCAAATTTTTTCACCTGAAACTCTGTTACTGGGATTTCTATAGTGACGAGAATCTGATACTTTTTGTTTTTACAATACCCGCATTGTACGCTGTTCATACACTACGTAGAAGCCAGTGAATGTTTTATTAAACCTTTGCATGGTAGGTACCTATATTGGAGTTCCCGGTGGAAATCGTGATGAAAATTTTCAAAAATCTGACTGATTTTTATTGGTAGTAATGTAGTAGTGTTGTAATTCTACATTCCTTTTTTATTGAAATTTAAATTTAATTTACTCGGAAATTCGCGCCTTATTTTGATAACCTTCTTTGAGAAAAATCGAAATTGCTGTAACTACTGGTCAAAAACAAGTGAATATGCGGTCGGCAATATTACTATGAAAACTCATATCATTCTGTCGAGTTATTTAAAAATGGAACGAACTTTTTACTTCAAGACATTAAATTCAAGCTTCATTTTGCCCTTACTAACTATTATTCAACGCGTAATTTCCGAGTTGCTGACAACTTAATAGACCGCTAGTTGAAGTGTTGATTATGACAACTAAGGAGGCACCATATACATATTATATAATTCACTTGCAAATAGATATGTTTAAAGTAAAGAAGAAAAAAAAGAACATAAATTGGTGCGTGAAATTGCCGTCGTCCGTCATTGATTCTAGAATTCATAATAAAACTCAGTTTGAAATTCTGCGCATTATTTGAGAAAAGTAATATACAAGCCTTGGCTGCAACCAGGCGTTGATGGGCTCACGTATGTGTTCCTCAATGCCCGAGCAGGCCGCGACAGTAATGTACTAAAGTAAATTTCTGCTTCATTACATTAAGTTAAGATAGTTTAATTTTTACATTAATAATATATTAAGACACCTGCCTGAGACTACCTCGTTGGTCTATTGGTCGCAAGCGCTACTGCTGAGCATGAGGTCCTGGGTTCGATTCCCAGGTCAGGCAAAGAATAATTGGGGTTTTCCAACAGGAACTTCTCAGTAGCAGCTCTGAGTCTGGATTTGTGCCCAGTTGATGGCAATAGGCTCACCCCCAATTACATAGGACTTAAAACCTCTGCCCAACCCTTCGCGAACACAGGCGTGATGTTATGTTAAGTAAAATATGAAGATTACACCAAAAGCTTGTATTTATTTACATAATATTCTATGTAGATGAAGCATTAAAATAAATTATAAGTATTATACAATTTATATAACTAAGTATATATTTCTATTTTGTGAGATTACTAACTAATTATCATATTGTATTAAAACTAGCTCATACTTCAGTATAGCAGCTGCTACCTGAAATCAAAGATATTATGTTAAAAACTTCAAATTATAATAATTATCATAATATTATCACGGTTAAGTTGTCTTAAGAGGTATCTAGACAAAGTACTACTATATACCATAACTATGTTGGGGTCGGCCTCCAGTCTAACCGGATGCAGCTGAATACCAGTATTGTACATGGAGCGACTGCCTATCTGACCTCCACAACCCAGTAATTGGGTGATATTGAACTTGGCAGTGGCGTAGCGAGGGTTTTCTCCATCCGGGGTCGACTGGAAATTCGTGGTCCATCCATCAGGTTTAGCTACACTTTCCGGAGATGGCCTGTTGTTGGGTGCATCTTTACATAGAAAGACTTGATGTGCTGGTCACGTACAGTTTCATTGGTGCAATTAGCACTAAAACTCAATGTGTCATATTAACTCGGGGGTCGTGGGTCGCGCGGGTCGATAGATCAAGTTAAGCTACGCATCCCATGGTCGTTCCGTAGATGGGTGACCATCTTTATATACCGAGAACTCTCCGTGTGTCGGGGAGCAAGATAAGCCGTTAGTCCTGGCTGTAATTCGCGGATCTTTGACGTTCGTTACGGGTCGTCAGAAACCCAAAAGTCTGACAACCAGTCTTATCAAGGGGTATTGTATTACCCAGTTACTGGGTTATGGAGGTCAGATAGGCAGAAGCTCCATGTAAAATACAGGTATTCAGCTGCATCCAGTTAGACTGGAGGCCGACCCCAATAACATAGTTGGGAAAAGGCTAGGCAAATTCAAAAGGGTTTAAGTTCAGTGATAAACCTAATAAAGTTCAACTTACTTCTAGTAAAAGTTCCCTTCTGAGTGAGAAGAATCCCATCCCGGATAACGCAACAAAGTCATGTGCTAACTGATACTGAAGTCTTTTCATCTGAAAATAAAAAATAGTAAAATAGATGCCCGTCTTTCAACAAAGTAACTCAAATTAGAACTAGAAATAAGTTTTATTGAAATAGGATATAGGAACAACTCCTTTACTAGACTTTA
This sequence comes from Eupsilia transversa, assembly GCA_914767815.1. NCBI lineage: Eukaryota > Metazoa > Arthropoda > Insecta > Lepidoptera > Noctuidae > Eupsilia > Eupsilia transversa. Next base: position 12,701,882 of record OU611876.1, read on the forward strand.
AACCTAAAACGTTAATGAATGAGCAAAAAGTGTACAGACATTGAAGAGTTGTTTACCTGTTTTACTGCAAGTCAACTAACCCAATAGGCAAAAGTACTAGTTCAAATACCAACCTCAACATTATAAGAAGCACTAGGACATGAGTGCAGACTCTTCAGAGCTCTCTGCGAGTGTAAATGTACGTCTGAGGCAGCCAGGACTACACTGCAAGCTCGAAATATTAACCAGCTCAGTGAAAAGAGAAAGTAGCAGCGGCTGATCGTTCCTCCACTGCTTTTGCTGCAAAAAATACATGATAACATTATCCGTCTTTTTATAAAACACGGTTTATCTGTAGTCCCAGGTTTAAATCATCGAGCCATTTTTAAATTTCGAACTTTATTCCGACAAAGTTAAAATTCTTATTACAGAATTTGTCGTCAAAGTCCATACTAAGTTGTTATTTTTTTATTAGGAACCTTACCTACTCTGAATAAAGTTCAAAATACAATACCTAACTGGCTCGAAGGTATGAGCTTGGACTCAAGATAGAACTGATTTTGTAATAAGACGGACAGTATTTTAGCTTTATGCTAAAATCCAGCACAGTCCGTCCAGCCAACCTAACAACAAAAGGACAGATTGCATACCAGTATCTTTTGGTGCGTGGCCTAAATTGATACTAACGCCACGATTAATTTTGAATACATTTCTCAAAACAATGTCACCAATGTTACTAACAGCGCCCCCATGTCAACGTCATTCGAGCGCCAAACAATCATTGTAAAACTCTAGAAACAATTCTACGGTGAAATGTCAAAAACGACGAAATGAAATGTCACTTTGTATACACAGAGTTAATAATGTTAGAGTAGAAAATGTATAACAGTGACGGAATTAACGCACACCACCAAACACCCCAATTAGAATATTATGCCATAATCATAATACATACACTGAATTTTTATTATTATGTATAAAACATTTTTTATTTATTAAAGATTATTGGAGAGGATTATTGAAGATTGTACGAGAAAATTGAGGAAAATTGAGGTCATTACAAATCTACGCACGCACACATTCGCACACGTATAAGGGTCTCTCTTTAGCGTAGTAGTTACTTCGTCCATTTTGATTTGTTTTGACTGTACAGTGGCAGTGTGACTGTAATTTACGTAGTTTTAATTATTTTTGGCATAAAAATTACGTATCTATATTAAAAATGATAGAAATCGATTCAATAAACGAGTCAGAACAAACTACTTTCATAATTTGCATTAATTCAGTTACAAATCGTATAGAAAACTGGTCATGGTCCACGTGCTGTTCATATGTTCGTGGTTGTAAACAAACCAAAAAATATTTACATCAATGAATCTTGTTACACGGTTATCCTTTTTTTTTTTAAATGATTGATTTAGGTAAGTTATTACTAAACATTTATTATTTCGACCGCCTCGTTGGTCTAGTGGTCGCAAGCCCTACTGTTGAGCATGAGGTCCTTGGTTCAACTCCCAGGTCGGGCAAAGTGTTATTGGGTTTTTCTATCTGGAATTTCTCAGTAGCAGCCCGGAGGCTGGACTTGTGCCCGGTTGATGGCAATAGGCTCGCCCCCTATTACATGGGACTTAAACATAGCTGGCGAAATGTGGGTGTAGTATAAGTGCACTTCCTGCACAACCCTTAGGGAAAACAAGGCGTGATGTTATGTTATGTTTATTATTATTTCGAAAAGATGTGGCTAATAATGTGTACCTATGTAGGGAGGGACAAAAGGTTATTTTCAAGACCGAAAATAGACAAGAAATCCTTTTAAGTGGGCTGACGAGTACCCCTTAAATCTACTTGCATTAAGAGACTTGAGGATCGAAAAACCCCGAACGTCTTTTGAATAACCTTCTTACAAATCAGGGTTCATCCAGTGCCAGACAAAGAACCAAATTGCTAGAAGTGGCGTTTTACCCTTAAGTGAAGTGCGCAAAGATCCTCCTCGCGAAGCTGACTCAGCAAAGTGTAGGTACTTAATTTAGCTTTCTTGACTTTCAAAAGTCAGTATAATTATTTCAGAGGGAGCCACTATGAAGTTTGTTCTGTTTAGCTCCAAAGGCCCTTTAGTGTCGACCCTAATTAAGATAGCTTAATTAGCAAGTAATGTTGGAAAGTTTGACTTCATCATTTTCTTATCATTCGGATTAGTCTTTATTGTAAGTAAAGTCGATGATAGTTTTCGGCTCATGGCTAATTAATAATAGCCGTCCTTGCTCCGGTTGGTTCGTGTATGGGTGACCTTCGATTACATTATTATCTGGACCCCTCCTTATTTTTTTTTAAGACGGGTATCAAAACTTTTTTTTTTTCAGATTATAAGGGACTACTCACACTTATTCAGCTCTATTCAGCGTTTGCCCATAGGAAACGCGCGAAATGCGTACGAGTCGTAAGATACTGGTATTCAGCTGCATCAGGTTATACTGGATAACTGGGAGCCGACCTCACCATAGTTGAGAAAAAGGCAAGCAGATTGATTAGATTGGTAATTATAATAAGTGAAATCGTTTTTCTTGATCTTGTTCAAATACTTTTTTCGGATATTATTTTGTTTTAGTCGAGAGGTCTAAAATTAGCCTTTATTTTTGATCCTCATTGTGTTTGATGACAGTTGTGACAACCTCATTATAATAGATTGACATTAGTTTAAATAAGGTAGCTTGTTATTTGTACGGTACCTAATTTTATGGATTAAGGATCTCACATAATCCATAAAATTAGGGGGTACCTACCTAATTTTATGGATTATGTGAATACTTGATATTCAGAATGTTAGTGTTAGAGTTTAATTCAGGTTTACTAAAGAAGTTTTAATATTTATTTTATTTTAATTATCTACTCTGCGAACTGCCTAATACTGTTTCTCCATTTTTGATCTGCTTTTACGTACCTACTCTACGTGTTACCTTGAGGCGCACACCGCACTTTGTATGTTCGTTATTTCATAATTTAAAGTGTGTCTAAAGCCAATAGTGTCATCACAATATTATATGTCTCGTGTTATTCTTTTTATTTGTATAATTCACGATGCAGCTATTTCCTAATATTCATGTAATTAGTTATTATCGTATTTTTGTTTGTTATGCTATGTCTTTTGTGTGCTCCAAATAAACGATTTATCTATATAATTACGTTTTGCAATTGTTTCGTTAAATCAGCCCATAATTTCCATTCTCTTGCTTCGATACGATAGCATTATTCGTTTTATATTATTATACTAAGAAACCTTTTAAAGGTCTGTAAATCATCAAATCTTATCCAATTTTTTACATCAAATTCATCTCATCAAATTGAATTACGAATACAAAGGGTCAGACAAATCCACAGTGTGTCTGACCTGTGAAAGTCCAGATTTCTAAGAGGATTTTCGCCATTTTCATTCTCTGATAAGAAAATATTATGTTAATCTTATATCATTCGCATAAAATAATCGGATTCGAGATAGTGTGTCTTAATGGACTCCCATAATATATTATTTATTTTTAGAATGAAAAGGTACCTAATTTGAATTCTTGGTAGAAAAGTACCCATTGAGTTTGGTGGAATGTTTTTAATTTGTGAATATAAATAATAAGGTTTTAACAACCCATAACATAACACCACGATTCTCCGAAGGGTTAGGCATAATATGTGAAACCAAAGTACACTCAAATTTCGCCAGTTATGTTATTTTTGTTTTCAATGTCAGATGTCAGTTTTGAACGTCAAAATTTGCAAAAAAAATTGAATTGATTCTAGTTGCCCCATCCAAGAGGTAGTTTCATATGGTGGAGAATGGGCCGTTACTCTTTTAAAATGTATTACAATATTTTGTATGCAATAATTATACAGGGTGTCTCAAACGTAGTGTCCCAGCTTTGGTTTACCTTATTTGCGTTTGGACCACTACGTTTGAGATAGCCTGTATGTGAATATAATAATAATATTAGCCTATCATTGTCCCACTGCAGGGCGAGGAGTCTTCTCATGCAGAGAAGGCACGAGCATTGATCACCAAACATATGTGAAGACGCATGGGAAAAAGGCGTAATTGAATGAAGGTACTACTAGGTCCTTTATTAATTATTCAATATATTCAAACATAATGATTGTGTTTCAAACTGAGTTACAATTAAAAACATCGATAAAGGATTCGTAGAAATGAATAACAAAATAGTGTTACAAGCATAATTCAGTACTTATCAAAACTATATGATACTGGAACAAAGAACAACAAAGAAATTGGAGAAGATATTTGTGACGTGTCGAGAATAACTCGAGCTAATGAGCGTAGAAAACGCAAATAGAAAAATAATACAGTATTATTTCCCTCATTTACTGATTTCGCTCAGTCCAGTGTTAAACATGTGTGAATTTGTGAAGTGATCTATTTATGAGAAGTTATAAATAAGTTGTTATTTATGTATATTTCATTTTAATTCTGAACTTCCACCATACATGTATTTCCACATTATTGTCTTTAGGAGATTTGATAGAAGTATCGACTTTCAAGATCAGACATATAATACTAGTTTTAATTGAGATTTTGAGACAGATTTCCTATACCAAAATAATTATTGAATATTCCGTATGTCTGACTGCGGGCAGTATCTCATGAACCGTATTAAGTAGAAATTTTCACAGACTTTGTATTTCTATTGTCGCTATACATTAAAAAAAAAAGAGTTAATAATTAAAGAACAAGAAACGCGTCTTTTTCTCGCCGTTTTTTGCTCGAGCACGGTACGGAACCGTTGGCCGGTTTTTTCTGCTGATTTGGTTGGCTATTATTACTTTGTTCAACCAGTCACATTTAGCTATCATAGGATTTAAGTACAGATGTGCAATGAAGCAGTAGAACAAACATACTTACTGAATCCCAAGATAGATCTGAAGACAGATGAAGTACAAGTTGTTGACGTTGGACAACAACACCAGCGATCCAAGATGGCGGTCGACCATGCGCACGAGTGTCGATTGACGCACGTATGCCTCCCGGAGACGACGCCATACTTGGATTTGTAAGTACAGGTCGGTGCCAAACTGAAAGATATATTGAAAGTAAAAATGGAGGGGAAGTTTGTTGTATGAGAAAGGGAGCTTAATGCAATTTCCTGAGTATTATTCTAAACTTGAGTTGTTAAACAAAATGATAAGATCTAGGATTTTTTCCCACCACGCTTTCAATTGATGCGCGTTTTTCTACGCACGTACGACGCTACGTTCTATGACATATTTGACCATGGGGAATGCCCGCATTGCTTTCTAATAGATCCATATTGAGGTCCCCCATAGTTCTGTTTCCTTTGATCTACTCTCCCCTTGTTACTGTTATAAAAATAGTACTAATGTAATACTAGTAGGTACTGTACCCAGGCGTCAATAATGACACATCGATCTTTAGAAAGAGACTGTCGCACTGATATTACACCTCTTTTATAGTTATTTTACCTATGATTTTGCAAGACTGTCAAAATAACATTGACCTTTATTCTCGTTACAATAGGGTTGCTAAAGTCAGACGTAAAATAACTGAGAGAGGACTCCTTATCTTCCTGCTTTTGCCCCATGTTACTTGGGGTCGGCGCAACACGTTGTCTTCTCCCATTCTCTCCTGTCAACCGTCATGCTACCATTCCCTTCTCACTCCCACTCTCTTCTTTTTCATATCATTCCTCACACAATCCATACATCTTTTCTTTGGCCTTCCTCTCCTTCATCATCCATCAACATATTATATTCATCACTCTTTTTGTCACATGCGTTGCCTCCATCCTCATCACATGCCCATAACAAGCCAAACGATTTCCTTTCAACTTTTCTGTCTCTAGTACCATAAATACTCATTTCTTACTTTATCCATTTTCGTCACTCCAAACATTCAACATTCTCATCTCTGCTGCATGCATTTTTTTTTTCTTTCTTCCGTCTTCTTTACGGCCAGCATTCCGATCCATACATTACGACAGGCCTTATCACGGACTTGTTATTTTTCACCATTCATTTGAGGGGCATGACTGCAGGTAACTAATGAGACGCGGCTCTTTAAAGTCGAACTTTTTAAAGACTAGGTCCCACATTTATGGCAAGCTACCGCAATACATATAAATACACAAACACACATCATTCATTTTACCCAAACACGATAGATAGTGATATTGTTTTGTAAGACAATATTAGGGGCACTACAAAAGGAGTATTAACAACATAATACACAAAGGATAGTAATTGTTTTCATGTTCAAGACGTTAATGAGAAGCTGCGTGTCTGTTGATTATCGTCTTCGCAAGTTATTAAATGAATATAAGGAGTTTCAGGATGAAGCTATATTAGTTAGGAGGCAAAAAGTAAGTCATTTCAAAATAATAATACCTCTATGGAAAGGCTTTGATGGAATCATATTGAAAAATAAAATGGTCCTTATCGACAATAAGGTTACTAGTGTGGCAGGGACATTTGGTCTTTGGAAACCAATATCTTTGATGGGTATTAAATATAATATTATAATTTTGAATTGACAAAAATGTAATAGAATAAAATCGAAGTTCAGTAGCAAAACATTGTTGGAAATAAAAAGCTGACATCAACGAAATTGTGACGTATAACATTATTTCCAATAAATAAAAATATTTTCATAGAAAGGAATAAGGTAAAAATACAATCCTACCCTCTGTTTGACCTCAAATCGTTTTTCAATGGTAATCACCCGGCTTACATACAGGTTGAGTCTATAGTACCGGGAGCTAAGGCCCATGCTGATGAGAATGATGATCAGGTCTTGAAAGTTCCATAGAATAGTCGCCGCCTTGCTGACTATGAATATTGGTATGGCGTACCATAGAGTGTAGTCCTCTGAAAAGTTTTTTAGAAATTAAGTACCTTCATTAAATCACCTATAGGTATGTTTTCTTTCTTATTCCATAAAATTTAGTCTGACCCTAGGATCAAACCCAGTAGCCCAAAATGTCATATTATTATGTCTTATTTGTCCTATTTTATTTGTATTGTGTGCTGTACTATAAAGAATTTAATAAATAAACAATAAATCAGAATTTTTTTATCCAACTATTCACGTTTTCTATTTGACTTTCTGTCAAAAAGAAAACGTGAATAGTAATGCAAAAAAAATATGAATTGAAAGAAAAATGCGATTTGAAAATTAAAGCACATTTAATCTGTTACACTGTGACACCAGTGACATGCATCACAAATTGAATCCAATTTCGTAGACAGACTGCAAGAAAATCACATGTCTTGTCACTGTTGACATGAGCGCAAGATAAAAAAAAAACTATGACTTACGAGTTCTGAGCAGGAATCCGTGAGATAGTGTGACATATCTGTAAAAGAATTCTTCTAGAGGAAAACCGATTCCAGTTGCTGCCACCATGCTCAATACGTGCTCAACTGAAAGGGAAAATCAATTTGAACATCTTTTTAATCTTTTTGTATTATTGTATAGCAAAAAGGTTCCAGCCGCATGATAGGCGGTCATTTTGGATAGTATCTGTAATACTAAAGGCATATCGGATGTGTATTGCCATCAAATAACAATGCTGAAATAATCAGCCGTCCGATAGATTTGAGTCACGTGATATTTTTTTGTAATTACGAAACTTTCTCCCATGGAGAAAGTCCTTCAATTTGATGGTCTGTGATGACGACACCTTTCTGATGCATGCTGTTAAGAGCCTGTAATTTCACCGGCACCACACCCTTGAAACCCACATTCACAGCACTAGCAGAAGCAGTTTGAACACAGCAACGCTGCTTTGGAGCAAGCAAAAATTGTTTTTTTTACAAACCTTTTTAACAATAATATTTTATGCCAAGACAAATATTTGGAGCAAGAAAACGTTTTTTTTTAAATAAAACTAATGGTACTTACTTTACGAAATAATAATAGTTAATCAGATAGTACTAACCAACAGCAAAACTGGCAACAAAAGTAGTGATAAAAATCGTCCTGCTCTTTATTCGGACATCAGGGGGAAAATCGAGTGCTGTATTGGTCTCCATACTCAGCCAGTATGATGACAGGTTTCTCCAAGAATGCACGAATTTTGATGACAGGACCAACGACATTAATGCGTTAGCATAAAATATGGCTCCTGAGAGGCGACCAATCAGACCATCTGAAAGTATAAATAATTATTATTTTAAGAGATGAAGTAGGAAAGTATACGATCGTCAAAGGTAATTATTAAACTAACAGCTTTACTTACTATCTGAAGATTTCATAAGCCCAAGCAGCATGATAATCTTCCAGATAGCAACGCATTCTGTGACCACCAGCATTACAAACAGTATCAGACACCAGGCGAAAGCCAAGGTCAGACCTAAGCCTGAGATGCCGAAGTACCGGGCCTTATAGAATATACTGTTTAGTATTGGAAGAAAGTCCTGAAAAAGGAAGATTTCATTAACCTTTTTAAATCACAGTTTAATTACAGTTTACATTGGCGTTACATTTAAAAAAATTGTCAAGATGTATTTATTTTACATAAATTTTATAATACATCATTTATTCTTCTTTTCTTGTTCTCACGCACTATGGTCTTCATTTCTCCTTTTGCAGGTCTGCTGGAAGAAATTTCTTATGAAAAAAGCAGTGCCTTTGTGCTCAAAAGTGATGTCGTATCGGCATTTATTTTACTGTACGTACATAAATAATAAAATAAATAAAACAGCAATCGTCCAATTACATTAGTTATAGATAAAATTATGATGGTAAGTGATTGATGAGAAAAGTACCTAATTCTAAATAATTGTATTTATTTTTGTGTGAGGTGAAAGTACCAAATTCCAGATCCAAAAGCTGTTAGAACTGGGGCCTAATGTTTCAGAATACAGGTACAATATCAATCTGTATCCTAGGACCACTTGGAAAAATAATAAATAGTCTTACATCACATTTCTTCTTGTTTAGTTTTGTAACTAAATTCCCTTTCATATTATATTATTCACTTTCGTCACTTCTTATTCCTTTAGCATTTAGCTTTGTGAAGCTGAAAATTAAGTTTTTAATTAGAATTTTATGGAGTACGAAGTAGTAAAAGTGAAGAAACGGCACTAAAATTTTTAGTAGTTAAGAGTTCGGCATTTAAACACTACGCTTTACTGAACATGTACTTACCCTTCCTAAAACACTAAAATAATTAACTGCGACAATAATTCTAACTGCAGGGTTATTAATCTCTAATTCAAAACAGGTACGGGTACATTTTCAAGTTTCCAAATTTTATATGCACGATAGATTATAACAGAATCCAGCAGATCATTTTGATGGTCCAATTGGGTGTACTTTCCCTATTTTTCAGATGGATGCTGCTCATCTATCTTGTGTAATGTATTGTCATTTGTTACAGCAGAAATAGAAAAGAGAATAGCTTAGCGTTAGTCTTGGAATTTCCAAACAATTCTTAAGAACATGTAGGTAGTGCAAAAAAACATGAATTACTTACATGAAAACAAATATCTTCAGTCGAAACTAGTGATTCTCTCAGCGTTTGGTCCCCGTATACATTATTGAAACACTGAGCCTTTATTTTTTCACCTTTACATTACTATGTAGCATCAATAAAACATTTTATTTCGTCCCGATGAGTCTGCATTTATTATGAAAATTATTGTTTTACACATCTGAATCGCATGTCAGGCACAATTATTGAAATGTTTCTACTGAATATAATATACATGCTTTATCAGCCTTTACTGTTCTGGACATAGAGGTAGGTATTGTGTGAATGAAGGGCTCTGTGTTTAGTTTCAAACATAAAATGTTACTTTGAAACAATTTAGTAAAAATGCCCTACGTATCTGTGTGTCACAATTTGTACAGGCACAATTATTATGATTTGTTTTGTTGATATTATCTTTCATATTATGTTTACACAGGTCTATATATGGAATTAGCTAATTATTTACATATTATCTATACTTGCATGCAATTGCTTCTGATATTGCAATAATATTATTGAAATTTCTTTTGTTTATGATTGATTAGTGGGGAATTTAATTAATTTAAACCATATGGTAGACAAATAATTGGTTGGAGGTTGGCAATAGGGAACATGCATGTAATTAAAAACTTATCCGTTATTAAATGCATTGTGTAGGAGTCGAAAAAATAAATTCGTAAATAAAATAAAAAGTTACTTATTTTACAATTCATTATTAAATGTTACGTTTTTTTGATAGAACTGATTGCAAACTCTAATCGCGTCGTCTTCGACAATGTCGGAAGAGACGAAAAAAAATATGAGAATAGAAATCTATTCTTTGCAAACTGCTTGAATGAAGCACAAAAAATATATTTAATTTATAATGATTTGGGGTTAATTATAACAGATATGCATAAACATAGAAGTATCGTGGTAAATGACGTCACATTATGATCGCGACGGACGTTTTAACTGTAGTAGAAAATTGTTGGCGTTTCATTTTTTTTTTGAGCAGCAAGCTGTTGTTGAATTTAACTTTATTTTTCTTGGGTTTATATTATTACAGTCTTTTATTGATTTACTGAAACAAAAAACATCCATATTCACCCAATAGTGTTTTTTGTTTGTTTTTTGTGTTTGGAAATGGGCATGACGTAGTGAACTTAATAAAGTTCATGACGTCATGCCCAGTTCATTCGAATGCACACTTTTATAACTTATAATGTGACGATAATTATTAACGTGGACGTCCAAGTGCTCGTCCATAAAATGTATGGAAATACGAGCATGCTATAACGTTATCGTAGAAGGCTTAAAAGTGTATTCATACATGTCCATACATATTCCTTCCGTTGTTGATTTCGTGATGCCGTGGTCGTCTACGATAATATTAGAAATTAGAAAAGCGCACATTTTCTTTTACAATGATAACTAACAGGATCAAATTAAATTAGCTAGCGAAACTCGACAGATGTGATGGGTTTCGATATCTAAACATAATAAAACAGAAAAATAATAATTTGATTTTTTGTGGGGGGCGATCACTGCTTGTTGTGTAGTTTACTTGAAGTATCAGTTGAGAAAATCTGTCAAAAACTCATCATATCTGTGAAGTTTACACAAAAAAAGTTTTTTTTTTTAAATACAATACCCGGGTTGTGGACCCCAAAAATAAGGCCTTTGGAGTTTTGCTAGCTAATTTAATTTGAGCCTGTATTTGCACCTGATCTACGAAAAATCCACTGAATACATTTTTAGGCGTTAATTTTAGAAACGAGAGCGCATTTTTGATGTGATCGTGTTATTATTGACTTCATAAATAAAAAAACCACTAGATATCTTATGGCTTGAAGTTCAATAAATCTGAAAGAGACTAATAGAAGAATCAATGTTTCATAACAAGCACTGCAAATGTTTCAAATCTAAATATTAAATTACATAACATAATATTATTATTATATAATTTCATAATTTCATAAGAAACATTTGCAGTGCCTTAAGGGTGCATGTACTTTAATACTGTGTCATAAAATTTTAATGCATGCCTACTACTAACATGTAAAACATTGGTTGTGTTATACACGTTAGCAAAAAAAAAAAAAAAATGCAAATATGGTTAAATATTTTCTGTTATATTTAACTGAACATCATCGCTGCCTTGCTCGTCAAACTGAATGAGAACAAGTTCGTAGGTTATTATCGCACCGATCATCTGCAAATATAAAATCAATATTAAAATACTTTTTTTTTTTTACATTCCTGACTGATGAGGCTTTACACAGACCAGCACCCTAATTGCGTAATACGCGATCTGTCATAATCTAGACCCATTGCTTCATAAGTTCGAAAAAAAAATCTGCTCAATAACGTAAAATAACGCAATGAATGTTGTTGGACTATCAAAGTGAAACAGATTAGTCGGAATCGTTTACGAAAACGTTTTACGCAATTAGATAGCTGAGTTAAATCTGTCTTAATTCTGACCATCGCTTTATTAGAATAATGATGGCGCGCACAGTCGCAACAAAACAGCCTCTTGAACCAAGTAGTAATAAAATCTACTATTTACTATTGCGACAAAACTATTTCGTCTACGAGTTACACAAAAAAACCGTGTTTGCTTCTAGTTTGCGCTCTATCGAACATAATTTATGAATGAAGAAATCCATTTATTACTGTGATCAAAATACAAATTGATAGTGTCAAGTTATTTCTATGTTCACCAATGTTTTGTATTATAATATCAATTGTATTACCTAACCCGTTCAGAAGTTAGTAGCTGGCCACCAACAAATAGCTATAAATTTGTACTCCAGCTCGATACTAATAATGGTATAAACCTACGTTTTCATAAATCAACGAACCGACAAAATTCACACATTTATCAAAGCCTAGACTTAGGATCTAACATCTAATGTTCTGCTATAAACGATACTTATCAGTTCCCAACCTTATCCCAACATCACACAGTACATTTTCCCAGAACAAAGAATCAGAAACAAAAATAGTTTTAATATCGACAAAATTCAGTTCATTCTCGACTTTACTAGCTCAATCTTTAGGTGCTAATTCTCTTAAAGCTAAATCTAGAACAAAAACAGTACAACCTGTAACAAAACAGTTTTGTTGAGATAGAAGAATCCCATTCCACTGAGGGCGATGTAATCTTTAGTTAGTTGGTCTTGAAGGCGCTCCACCTGCAAAACGAAGTTCTAATTGCGGTTACGTGCGGCAAATAGATGGTGGACCAAACGAGCTGGAAGTTTTGGACATTTGCAACATTGCGTTGTTTTATTTGATTATGTTTCTTGCTGGTTTAGGATAGTTTCAAAGAATGTGAATAATGGCCGAGGTGCGTATTGCATAGAAATGTGCACAAATATAAAGGCGAAAATTGGTCCTCTGTTTTGAAATATTTTACTTATTCGGTCGCTATATTGTAGCAAGGTTTTCTTCTAATAAATAATGTAATGATTATAGGTAACAATGATTGTTTATATTTGCAAGTCTAAGTAAAAAGTTTGGTCCTTCGGTACGAGTTTGAACATTTTATTATTTTATTTTGAAATACCACATAATTAATCAATTAATTGCACGATGTTTTCATCAGTAAAGTGGCATTCTAAATAATATAAAAGGTGGTTATGACTGATGCATCAAAAATATTTTAATTTTAAAACAATAATGAGAGGACCAATTTTCACAAGCAAAGAAACTTTACGACACAGGAATAAATAAAACGTAGAATAATACTTGCTTCAATATTATAACAATTTGTATCGTAAGTGTAAAGATACTTGAGAGCTATTTTCGAATGTGTATTAACATCACCTGCTGCTAAAACTACACTGACCACTCTGATACAGAGCCAGGTTAATGATACCATGTAGTAGATCCCTGTCATTATATCTGTAGTCAGACCTTGGCTAAAAGTAAAAAAAATTGTGAGTAAACATTGTTTTAAGAGAAGAAAAGTTTGGAATTGGTAGTCATTCGGGCAACTGCCCTTTAGTTCAGCTAGGTGAGGTATTGACCAGAATAAGAGAGACCGAGAGACAGAGTGAGATAAGTTACGTTGCATTTCCACGAAACGGCTCGCATCGCATCGGATCGAAAAGAATACGAACGGATGCGGCGACAGCCGATCGCGTTCGGCAGGCTGTCGACGCATACGATCAGCTTGGCACTGTCGCTTGCGAAAGTATCCATTTCTGCACCTAGTCAAATAGTTTCATTCCTACCATGTTGCAGGCGAAAGGATCCGATCGGATACGACGACAGGCGAACGGAGGGGATCGCGCGTCGCAGCATACCTACTTACATACGCGGGAGACGCCCGCGGTCAAGCTGCTGTGCGCGGTTTGGTCATATAGACTTTAAACACTGTGTTTAGTACACGATTTAGTATCGTTTAAAGTTTGTCAAATCAGTTCCGATCCGATGCGATGCGAGCCATTTTGTGGAAATCTTCTTTTAGGGTGTTAATTCGAGAGTATAACTTACGTAATCCCCAAAAACATCTGCAAGCATATGAAGTAGAAATTACAGGAACAAGAGAGAATGATTGTGCCGCCAAGCGCAACATCCATCTTGCGCACGAGCATCGCCTGCTTCACATACGCCTCTCTTATTTTACGCCAAGTATACACTCTCACTGCTTCAGATTGCTGAAATAAAAAGTTTGAAAGATTATCATATTGAAAATCTATGGTAAATCCTTAGCGGTTTCAAACTTACGGTGAACTTACTCATTACGGAATTATTCGAGGATAAACCACGGATAGCCAAGAAATATTTAGCATTAAAAATTATGATTAAAATAATATATTTATTTGAAATCGCTTTTCTTGAGGTGAGACCGAGGTGAAGAGCAGGCCCATTTAGCAACAAAAATAAACTAAATATTACATTTAAATATATTTAGTCGTTAAGTCTTTAGCGATCAACATTAGTTGAAACGTTGAGACATCATCCTTCTCCGTCGTCTTTAAATTATTGACAGAAACAGAACGACGAATTGACTTATTAAATGATTTGAGGTACCTGGTATTTGGGTTACCTTATCAGAATTCATCGGCGACTTCTCCAAGGCACATACTTTGGCGACGCACTCGTTTAGTCTACAATAACGAGACGTCAGTCCCATACATATAAGGACTATCAGTTGATCTTGAAAGTTCCATAACAAACTGGCCATAGTACTTACGAAGGCTAGTGGCATGGCAAACCATTCAGGATGATCCTCTGTAATTTCAGAAAGTTACAAATCTTTTTGTACTGAAATAGTATAGTTCTAATAGATCAAGTTAGGCCCGCACAGATAAAAGATGACAGCGTGTCATGGCTTATTTCATTTAATAAAATTCTTTATTATCAGCATCATAAAGTTCAAAATACCATGCAAACCGTCCAAGAGCGGACTTGCGCAGGTCAATGAGGTAGCTCCTTGTTCTTCTATTTATTATCTGCACTGATCCTAATACGAGTAAATGATATTATTTGGATGGTTTCACGTACCGCTCATAAAAATGAATCCATGTGAGACAAGGACGTATCGCTTGAGTATCAATGATGGCGGACAATCCAGCCCTACGGCTGCTACTATACTTATTGTATGTTCAACTGAAAGAAAATAAATAATTTAATTATATAAGTTAAGGTCTGGCGACCAGTCTTATCAAGGGGTATTGTGTTACCCCGACAACATCATATTTGGGAAAAGGCTGGGCAGAAGATGAAGAATTAATCAAAAACTAAACGATGTGGATCAATCAGAAGTTCTAATAGAAACATCTTTAAATTAAAATGGTAACCGATCACAAGTTTAGAAGCCGAGTATTGGGTAATACGCGGCATTGAATGGCAATGTAAGGAATTATATTGAATTCCAGAATCATAACACTACACGTAATGAAAAAGTCCAATAACTCTATATCCAATCCGAGGTTTGAACTCAGGATGCCACTAGACCAACGAACAGTTGGAAATTCATAATCATTATTATTTATATCATTGAACTCACAGATGGAAAAGAATGTCATAAAGCCGACCACAAAATGCATCCTTCTTTTTAAAGAGCTGTCGTTGGGGACTTGCACGCCAGCAGACCGTTCTACTTTAGCCCATACGACAGATAAATTCTTCCTCCAATTGTAGCACAGCTTTGAGGCTAAGATAAGCGACAATATTGATATAAAATAGAAGAAGGCTCCAGCTACTCGGGCTGCTGTACTTCCTGAAATAAATCACAAATTAATAAAAATATATAACCCATCCAGAAAATCAGCGCTGAGTTGACAGATCTAAACATCCCAGCGCGGTCGTTTTCTCCTCTACCGATCGTTATTTATACTGAAATAGTTTATTTTGATTATATAAATATATCTATGTATTTATTCTTGTATTTTTTATTTGTTTTCGTGTTATCAATTCCTTATGTTGCTGTTTCCTCTCTGCATAACCATAAGGTTGACTGGTAAATAATGCCTCAGGCATTAAGTCCGCCTTTGTACGGTATTGTTTGTATTTGTGTACAAAGTTTTAATAAATATGACTATATAATTATATATATTTGCTTTGCCTATTGCAACTATATCGAAGTTGGGTACTAGAATTGCAGTTTAGCTATACTGGGGACGATTTCTAATATTACGAATTTCAGTTTTATATGATACACAAAGTGATTAACGTCGAATATAAACAATACCGTACACCTGTTAAACATTGTTATTCTTAGCTAATCTTCTCTCTTAAAGGCTTGAAAAAATAGCAGGTTCATGTCGTGGAATAATATTTTTGTCAGTCAGCAATGACATAGCGGAGCTGACTGTTCAAGATAAAACGTATATCAAAAATATTTCAACTCGTAAGGGCAATTACATTCACTGACACTTTTAGCTCTATCTTCCATTTTAAAGTTAAATATTACTAGCAGCGCCCCGCGGTTTCACCCGCATACGTCTCGATCCCGTGGGAATATTAGGCTAAAAAGTATCCTACATATTAATCCAGGTTATAAGCTATATGTGTGCCGATGAAAATCCGTTCAGTCGTTTTTGCGTGAAAGAGTAACAAACATCCATCCATCCTCACAAACTTTCGCAATTATAATATTAGTAGGATTTGAAGTACTTACGATGTCCAGTCATGTCTCTAGCAACTCCAGCAAGAGCTCTAATAACTTTCCAGATAGCCAGAAATTCTATGACGGTTAAGGATGCCAGTATGAGTGTGCTCCACATCAAGCTGATGTATCTTCTGCATCCAAACACGCCAAACAGACTAGACCAGTAGAACACCTTCTCAATGATATCCAAGAAATCCTGATAGAAATGAAATTGAAATGAAATGAAATGACATTTTTTATTCTGTCAATAGGATATCGGAATAACTTTAACTCGTCATATTAAAAAAATAATTAAAACTAAGCTAGATGAAGTCGGCGTTTCATATCGGACGAGAGAGGCCGCAAAAAACTCAGTGGTTGCAGTCTCTTTTAAAGTCCAGACATAATCTTGGTCAGGCCATATGAGGACCATGTAGATTATAGTGTGAAATGGTCTTTTGAGGAAAGAACCACACAGATTGAAGTGGCAGAAGAATCAAAGGATATACATATATATAAATGTGTTCCTTAGCTTAGGGATGAAACGCTTGGTAGTTGTGAAAATCGGGCAAAATCAATAACAAATAGTCATTTATTCAAACTAGGCTGAGAATCAGAACTTTTCGAACGTCAAAATTACATAAGACAGTCCCCCAAACCGCAGGCGCGAGCGTACGGGGAATCATGAATATGACATGTACAAAACAACTGATAAATTAAAAATATTTTCCTCATATTCCAATGGTCTTTAGAAAATTTTATGTAAAATATTAGAAAAACTTACATCATGAATCGGTTGTTCAGGTAAAAGTAACGTATTTTTACTTAAAAACGGGTTAAATTCTAGACCAGACATTTTTTAAAGAAAAATATAACATTTAACAAATTCACTAAATTAATATATTTCATTCGAACAACAGAAACCGCTCATTAGAATGAAAATTATAATATAATTGATACATTAAATGGTGTTGTTGTTTAATGGTTCAATTTAGTATTAAACGACCAGTACAGTTTGAGCTCTGGTACATACATGATTGTCTATTGCATTATAGTATGATTGAAAGATAAGAACAATACCTCAGTCAGCCTGTGAGACTAATGTTCTTTTCCTAAATATTTCATATTGTTTGAAAAATTTGTGTTCAAAATTTACCATTGTCTTCTCGAAGAGTCGGCCAGTAATTATCGCTTTTATCACACAAAGAGGTCATACCAAAAAGTTTCCATAACCTCGACTCCAATATTCCAAAGACTAATTTAAACTGGTCGCTAACTATTTGCGAAACAATAAACACGCGACATGATCGTCTGATTTACTTTTATCAATAATGTGAAATAGTGCAGGCTAACACACTATTTGATGGCTTGCTGAATATTTTACTGAAAACACATGTCACAGACAGTTGACATAGGTCATGATGACGGGATAATTCTAGAACATTTATATTATATACTTACTAGTGACTATTGACCATTGTTATGTATGTAGTATTTAATATAACGTTGTTTTTATATGAATGGTAGACTCATTTCAAAAGATGCTCACAATAAAAATAATAGCTTTCATTTTTAATACTTATATATTATAAATTCTAACAGCGAATCAATTTTCACGCCGCCCTTAAGAGGGTGCATTCGGAAAGTGGGCAACGTCGCAAATAGACGTCAAATACATCACTGGTTTGATTAATTTGGCAATAATTATTACTGTATGAAAATATGAAATAATTATGGCTAATTGAACTTTTTTTTTTTGATGAGTCACAAATATTTATTTATTCAGTTATTTACATATTTATAAATCTAAGTTATATTAAATTAAAGAACTAAGTAATTATCCGGCAAACTATGTACACCTTTCCTATTGACAGCGACGCGGACGAATTCTTCGATGCCCTATGATTCTTTCCCCTCCCCTTTTTCTATATACATGTACATAGTTTGCCGGATAATTACTTAGTTCATTAGTGAACTAGAATATTAATATTGAATTGCAATTATAGCACTGAATTTGATGTTGTAACCGTTTTAGGTGTAAAAAAGACATTTGGAAAGTTTCCAAATACTTTTTTTACATCTAAAACTAAATATTCGGTGTTAAGATATTTATTATTGCATTTCATAGTCAATATTCTAGAAAACAACAACAAAATTAAACAACAAAACAAGAAATAAATTTAAAATACGCGAAATTTCGCGGGTTTTCTGGTATTATACAATCTAACACTAAAATATTTAGATATTATATACATACATTTTACCCAGATAGCGTAGAAGTAACCAAAATTGTTCGATACCGTAATTTATAAAGGTTTCGGTCCCTGGTCTTGACTCTTCCGTCTTACAAATCAGATATAAATTAAACTATTTTCGACTGTAGTATCTATAGCGAAGTCAACATGGACTTTCGAGCAGAATGGACCCGGTTTAGTATCTTTCAGTAAGATTTTCTTCAGGGCTCCATTGTTTCCTATCGTATTATACCTTTAATTGATATCATTACCGGGCCATGATTGGCTCCCTGCAGGACAGAGGCCTCCCTACCACATCCCTCGGTTTGACGATTTTTGCAGCAAAGGTATCGTTATGTAATCTTTACCTGTAATTCAACGTACTAACAAGAACGGGAGTCCAGTCGCTGGTAACATCAAAGGTCATTTTTACCGACTAAGGCAAAAAGGAGGATAATGATTTTGACAGGTATGTATGTATGTTCATCTGTTCCCTCATAACTTCTACACTACATAACATAATTTGACAAATTAGGTGTCGTTGGAAGCGTCTTGATCGTCCGCTGGTTATAGGAATATGAATATGAATGAAGAATGTGGCGCCCTCTAGAGGACATAAAGTTATGAAATTAATGATGCCGTGTGGGCTATCAAATGAAAGGGCTTAATTAGTACATTTCAAATATATAAAATTATATATTAAAACCCCAAAATAATAAAAATAAAAGTTATAAAAACTAAAACCCAACTATGACAAAAGCGCCAACTAAAAAGTTATAAAATATCCGGAGTCACACGATGTTCGATTTATGCCCAAACACGGCGCGTGACTCCGGATTTTTATTTTTTCTCTCTCTGTGATTTCTTGTTTATACGTTTTTAGTTGGCGTTTTTGTCGTAGTTGGGTTTTAGTTTGCATTATTTTTTATTCGCCCATGTATTGGGAGAGAATGAAACGATTAATAAAACAAACAATTCAATTCAAATATATACTCCAATAGCATTCTTAGTTAAATTCCGCTAAACAGGATTACTTCCTTTGTCATCGAACTGGATCAGAACAAGCTCGTAGGTTATTATCGCGCCGGCCATCTGTAAGAACAAGTTAGATTATACTCCTTTATATCGAGGAATAAGAATGTTACTAGGAGATTTTCCTGGGCAAGTTGTTTCAGAATTGTTCGTTTATTCAGTTAGAAGCGTGGTCCTTTTGGTTTGAAATTACCTGAGTCGATGTTAATCGTTTTTTATCATGTAACTACTGCGACTGATAGTTGGTTTTAAATTCTAAATAAATGCGAAAGCGCACAACCGCAGGCAGAGAACACAACGAAATACCGTTCTTCTCCATAGGAACCTACTACGCTTTGGAATGGGCAACTAGCTTCATCTTTCTGACTGACCGACCGCTTGACAATTCAAAAGTGCCTGTAATTGGTTTATTTGAAATAAATGCTTTGAGTTTGAGTTTGGGTTTTAATAATATTGCAATCTACTAATCTAATTTATACGTTAACTTAATATAATCCAATATGACTTTCTTTACCATCTCATATAAAATACCAATTATTACTCGACCTGTAGTAAAATACTTTTGCTCAAAGTGAATAAGCCCTTTCCGCTGAGAGCAACATATTCCTTAGAGAGTTGATCTTGAAGACGCCCCACCTAAAAACAGAAATTCCACTTACATAATTAAGTTTTTTGTATCAATAATCCTGTGTCCTTTGAATTCATGTATTTTTGCCTCTTGCTTTGCCTTTGCAATGACCACTGGTGGCGGTGGACACTTAAAATTCCCATTTGTTGGTAATTTTAACATACCTAACATCTAACTTCTTTTGAGTAGGTACTGTACTTTAAAACTTCATAGTAAATGTTGCAGTGATTTAAAAAATAATTGGAGAACATCCCCAACAAGATGAGATTACTAAGTTCGTTCGATTTCATTTGTTTATCACTAGTTATAACCGGCGAAATTTCGCATTTTTTTTTTAAATTTCGTGTTATTTAAGAAACCTCTTTAGATCATGAGCTATCCGAATATCAAAAAAAGATTTAGCCTAGGTCTTAAGGGAGAGGCATGAAAATTGATTCGCTGTTACAATGTATAATAGAATGATCATCTTCCTCCACAAAAATTACCTCAACATTATAACAATGAGTATCATGAGTGTAGATGTATTTGAGGGCTTGTCGGGAATGGCTGTTGATGTCAGAGGCTGCTAACACGACGCTGGTGACCTTGAAGATCAGCCAGCTTAGTGACACGAAGTAATATGCCGTTCTGATTGGCTCACTGGTTTTACCTTGCCTGGGGACAGAGAAAATTGAAACATTAATTGATGTGAACACACCTAATGATACACACAATACCTTGCCTAATCTTTTTTTAGGCTGGAGTTCTCTAAAACGACGTCGGCCGCTTACAGCGTCTTGCCATACGCATCTTGGTCTGGTGTGGTCTCTTTGCAACGCTCATTGGAGCATAATAATACTCTATGACGTAATACGCTGATGCCAGACGTCACTAATAGCTTTAGAGACCGGAGCCTCAGACTTTGAAACTTTGTATAATATATTATGTATACGTATAAATCTAGTATGTTCTAATACAGTTCTAGTACATTCGATATTAATGAAATGCCGTTTGGGTGTTTACAGAACAGCACAAAGTCAAGTTAGTGGAAAGTGAAGTGCTACTAACAGTCTTAGCGTTATTTATAACAAAAGTTTTGAATATAATAAAAAATAAGTATTTATTTTTTCTAAAGGTCTGTGTCGCTTGAAATAACTTGGTTTTAACCTATAAACCTGCTTACTGTATTACCTGGACAATCAACTATTTTCTATACACATAAACCTTCCGGAATAATTAATTCTCTAAACGATGGTGAAAACCATCAGACATACAGGCAAACATGAAAAGAGAATTAATAATTATAATATTCACAGATGTCTATAAATTAACAAACAGCTACCTACTTCATCATTATCTTTGTTGATTTAGCACTTCTAAGTTTAGTAGTTGGTGCCTTCTAAGACATTAAAGGTCCCTAATAAAACCTGGTTCCTAAGTACCTACATTACACCGTATATATCAAACGTGATGAATGTCTACAGCTGTTCTAAGCATTACACACGTTAGGTCCTATTACGGACGTGTGAGCCCACTTACAATGTTTTTCTTACACCGTTCGGCCCTAATGATGGATAAGTACCGTCGAAAATGTTTGGAACTGGAAACTTGGTACTAACGTACTATTTAGTTAGTACTTTGATAAAAGTTTTATTTTTGTTTGGATGTGAATGATATAGTATTATTGTTAGTAAGAATTATTATATAAACTTGTTCTGTCTGATTTATAGATATTATATGAGTCTGAATTATTGTATATTAGTACACTTCACAACTTTTAATACGAGAGATAATCTGTCGGTTTGGTCATTTTCATCCAAATTGTGGTTTATTGGCGTGTACTAGCTGACATGGCAAATAATTTAATCATTTAATTTAATTTAATGCATTGTGTTGCGTAATGTTAACGACCCCGGAGGGCGACGACAGGACTTTACAGGTTATTATGCATACTATTGTATATAATAATAAGAAGGATTAAGTATTATGGTTTATGCCAAATTGAATAAGGTTTATAATGCTAGTGCCATTTTCGGTTTTCTTTTTAATTGATGAAACTAGCAGATGGCTTAGTTCATTTTGAAGAGTATTTTTGCACTGAAATACCTCGTGGGTCTCATTTCTCTAGAACGTGATCGTCGTGTCATCCCATTACACCAGCCAGCGGCAAAGTTAAAAAGTCTCAAGCACTTGAAGTTTAAGAAATGCATTCCTTTGAAATTGGAACGTCTTGCAGCTAAACTTATGATTCCTTATTTGGAGATTTCTCCTATACCAAACTTCATGGTTCAACAAAGTAAATGTCGTGCTGTTCCACAAACGATGGGGCACTTAATATCAAGTCCTGCGAGTTCTGTCCCGGTCGCCAAGTCTGAGAACAAGCTCGGTATCCGCGCGTCTGGCAGATGCATGGTACGCTTCGATAACGTCAGGGTGCATGAGAGCAGCATGCTTGGAGAATATAAGACAGGGTACGTATTGAGAGCACCTTGTCAGCTGCACGTTACAGGAACTGGTGGATGCTAGTGATGACGTCAAACACGTAGCCAAATTCTCGGCAGAGTCCATTTAGATTGCCATTTTTTCATTTTCCTTTCTTTCTTTATTCTTAGCGTATAAAAATGTGGCGGCATCTACAACGCCACATACAAACTACGTATCAAAGACCTGACGTCACACAAATCCTGCATCGTGCAGTTAGAGTTTACCGCGCGATAAACATTTAAAAGACTATCCGACACGAATCGGCGGGCAGTTGCCCGCCAGACACAACACCTGTCCGGTCGGAGGATCCTCCCTTTTCTATAGAGGATGAGTGAACTTTACACGCTATTCCTCATACCTCTATAAGAATAAAGAAAGAAAGAAAAACGCGTTTATTGGCATTACAGCAGAAAATACACCAAGAAGACCAAGAAGACCAAGAAGATCATCATCATCATTTCAGCCGAAAGACGTCAACTGCTGGACATAGGCCAATATATAATAAAGTGGTAAAAAGTGATATCTTTCTATATATTGGCATTATTCTATCATTTCTTTTCTTATAACTAACTACTTGCTGCTGACAGAACTTACGTAATCCCCAAAAACATTTGCAAACAAATAAAATAAAAGTTGTAAGACAAGGATAGTAAGATGATGCCTCCGATGGAATCGTCCACTTTGCGGACCAACATCGCTTGCTTCACGTATGCTTCTCTCAGTCTGCGCCAGGTATACACTTTCCAGGCTTCGTTTTTCTGAAACAAAGCACATCACTATTATAACACAGTCATTCTGCCTAGCCTTTTCCCAATACCAGTATTTTACATGGAGCGACTGCCTATCTGACCTCCACAACCCAGTCACTGGGTAATACGATAACCCTTGGTAAGACTGGTTGTCAGACTTTCGGGCTTCTGACGTCTCGTAACGACTGTCAAAGATCCACGAATGACAGCCGGGACCAACGGCTTAACGTGCTTTCCGAAGCACGGAGGAGTCTCGGTATGTAAAGATGGTCACCCATCCACTGATCAACCCAGGCAAGCGCAGCTTAACGTGATGGATCGACCCGTGCGGCTGTTATTACTTAGCCACGAGCTCCTCACACTATTATAACACGGTAATTTATCTTAATTATCTCCTATTATGGTCAGAAACGAAAGTTACATTAACATCAATCATAACTTAACATATTTTCTCGCCTGTTTTCTCCGATAGTCCAGTCATAATAAGGAGTTAGGGACTTAAGCGATTCCCTACGGCACACGGTTTTTGTGATATTAAGGTGGATGCTGCAAGGTAGCCCGCGAAATTCAAATTTCCTTACGTTTTTTGCAATTTTCAGGCCAGTATTAGGCTGTATGTTGATCTAAATATGACTTGCGGCCGTCTCAGATATGAATTTATAGAGGTAAAGTCATAAAAATCATCAATATAACTCTCTAAGTTCATATAATCCTATTGAATGAGAATGTCATGTAATCATGACATTTGAGGATTATTCTAACTTAAGGAGTTGTAATGATGAATCTTATGATTATAATTCTGTAAAGCCATATTTGTTGCAGTCGCGAATTATATTTTAATCAACATACAACCTGAAACTGACCTGCAAATTTAAAAAAACATAAGAAAATTTGAATTTCACGGGCTACCTTGGAGCATCCACCTTAACGAAAACCCCAAAATTGGGAACTATTTGCCCTCCCCCACTCCGACTCATCTCATAGATGTCAGGACTTTTAGTATGTTCCGATGTTCACTCCCTAAGCACCCTGAACAAGTTTCTGAATGAATTGCTTAGATCCCTGCTCACGCACTCTACACGTCACGTCCTTTTAGTTTATTTGTTGACTGAACTACGAAGGGTTAGGCAAAGATGTGATTGTAGGAGGCAGAGATATCTGCAGGTGTAAGAGACGAAACATCAACCATTGAATGTCACCATTCAAAAATTTTGTGAAAATATATGTCACAATTTTTTTTGTTAGGTAGGTACCTACACTAATTTTCACCCTCCATTTTCATATAATAGTTGAAGTGCCTTCAGAAGTGCTGATATAATAATTTTCTGTTTGACCAATCTCGCAGTCTGTTCAAAATTAATTCTTAACCAAAACAATTCGAAATTCGAGAGAGAATTGCATTTCAGATTAAAAGTCATTCATTGTGCGCTTTTATAATTTCTATCGTAAGGATATTATCGTGGACGTTCACGTCCACGTCCATAAGTGGAAATACGTGCACAATAAAACGTTATCGTGGACGGTCTTCCTATATTTCCATACATTTTACGTCCCTGTGTTATCGCGATGCCGTGAATCGGACGTAGACACAATAATCGTGATGTTAGAAATTATAAAGCGTACATTGGTTGCCGACATTTAACTTTGAATTCCATTTCAAGGTTCGCGCAGACAGGCGCGACGTGATTAGGCGAAACGATTTCTATGAAAACTTCACGGGAATCATTCTACTGGTGTCGTGTCGCGCCTGTCTGCGGAATCATCCATGCATGGTAGTCGGTAGGTAAGGCTTTTTTTGAAACTTAAAAGTTTCAAAAAAAGCCTTTGTCTTAACAATACCTAGCTTTCCTACTACAGGCTAGCTTTCCTACGAAAGCAATAAGTATAGGTATCAAGAATAAGAACTGGTTCGATCTACCCGCAGATACTTGATTTCCCCTGAGCGCGATGTATTTTGATACGACATAGTTCACGAGAGACCTGAAGATATATTTGTTGTGTTTATAATAGGAAATTGTTAAAATGTAATGGATTATTGTTACCGAAAAATAGTTTCAGTTGAAATCTTGAAACAAAAATCTTGGTTTTCGCCAAACTTTTCTCTGGCAGATGCGCTTATTGAATAAAATAATTTGAAACTCTGTAAGGAGGTAGACTGCCTCTTTGGCGCTTGTGACGACTATCACAAGCGCTACTGCTGAGCATGAAGTGCTGGGTTCGAGACCGGGGTCGGGCAAAATGTTATTGTTATTGTTATATACTAACAAAAATACTAAACAAAAACCATAAAATTATCTATTACAAATCATAACAAAAATCACATCAAAGACAATAATTATTAGTAAAAATAATTAATCACACAATGCTCGCAAATTAAGCGGCCATATGGATGAAGCACATTTGTTAAACGACAATAATCTATTATACAATATAACAGCAAATCAATTTTCACGCCTCCCCCTTAAGACCTAGGCCAAATATTTTTTGATATTCGCATAGCTCATGACCTAAAGAGGTGCCATTAAGAAAAAGAAAAAAACATCTAAAAAAAAAAACTGATTTTTTTTTCGCGGATTAACGCTTGATACACAACACAAGGACTTTTCTCCTTGATGGAACAGTTTTCAGTGACAGGTTCCAAACAGTTTAATTCGAAACACTGTCATGTAGGTATACAACCTCCATCACAAACAAACGTTGCAAGTCAGTATCCGCCTTTAGAATCACATTTTAATTGGTTGAGGTTGGTGTTGCCCTATAGACAGGTAACATACTTCAAGAAGTTTCGCTACAATACTATAATGTATCTCTAAAAAGAAACATAAATGAATTCAAGCCGTGAAAACTGAATGAATAGGTCTACTGAACATGAGAGCTACTGTTAATCATTTTACGGTTGGCATATTACAGAGACAGAAATGGAAACATTTGGACGAAGCCTCACCACAATAGGTGGTCCTTTATACTGAAAATGACAATTAGTTGAATGTAACTAGCATACAATAAACGCGCGAGTCTACGATAGTCTTTTATAGTCCTGTCGGCAATCTGGGACAGGATTGGTACAAATAGGCAAGAATGTCCGTTTTAAGAGTTGAAACGGGTGAAAGATGGTGATAATGATAAAACATTATCTACCTATAATAAATACACATCTGCTTGATAAACCACTGGACTATAGATGTAAGGAAACAATTTATTTCAATGCCATGGAATATGCAACTCAAAACCGGTTGAAGTAACAATGTTTGGGGAGGCCTCCTGAATGATGATAATTAGATGGTGATAATTAGTAATACTTACATACAGTATAATGTGAAAAAAAATGATTAAATAAAAACTCCTTACTTTATCAGATTCCATCTGCTTCTTATCCAACGCACATATTTTTGCTAGACACTGGTTCAGCCTATGATATCGTGAAGTCAGGCCCATACTGACCAGGATAATTAGTTGGTCTTGAAAGTTCCACAGCAAAGTAGCCACTGTACTCATAAAGGCTAGAGGAAACGCATACCAGTCGGAATATTCATCTGAAATATACCGTTTAAATATAAAACGACTTACCCTATATCAAAAATTACAAATAGGTATGTTTGAGTTACATTATTGTGGACTTGTCAGTACAATTTACATATTTGTAATGTTTTCCTTTTAAATTTGTGTGGCTTAGGGCGGATTCGACCAAACAGGAATCAATATTATCCGCGGAATAAGATTTAGGTGTCACTTCGTTTTCGTATGGAGAAACTGTCAAAAATTCAAAATTCAGGACGGATTCGTCCAACCAGGAATAAATTTTAATCCGCGGAATAGATTTACTTCTGACAGTTTTCGTATGGTGAAACTGTCAAAATTCATAATTTATTCGGAACAGAAGGCTTGAAAAAATGGTCACTTACGCTTCAATAACATAAATCCATGCGATATCAGTACGTATCGCTTAATAATCAAAGATGGCGGGCAGTCTAGTCCAATGGCTGAAATAATACTCATGAGATGTTCCACTGAAAAATTTAACAATATGAAAATATCAATTATAAATGTTTTGTTTTCTGGAAATAGGTTTGTACAAACACTTTTACACGTCAATCATATTTTTTATCACTAGATAATATATATATAGTCGGCTGCTGACTACTCTGAGAAGAAAGGCCGAAACAAACTCAGAGTTCACAGACTCTTTAAAAGACAAGATATAATCATGTGAAGACCATGTAGATTCGTGTCTGGAATGGTCTTTTGAGGAAAGAACCACACAGTTTGAGTGGACCTGTGCAGTGCACGCATTAAAAATTGTCAGTAGTCATGCAGCTCAACTCAGAATGTAAGAAGCTCAATGATTCGACGAGAGAAACCTGGACATATAGATAATAATAATAGCCAGCAAGTCTTTAGCAAGCGTGTTGATGAATGCGCGTGCCTTCTCTGTATGAGACGAGGCTTTTGTCCTGCAATCGCACAATAAAAGGCTGGTTTTGTGAGTGCAGCAGCTACTAGTATATTCTAGGTTGCCAATTAACCTTTGTACTACAGGAAAAAACGTTCCTAAATAATAATCTTACTCCTACATAAATAAACTTACACATTGAGCAAACCGTCATGAAACCGACGACGTAATACATCCTCTTCTTCAAAGTCCTATCAGCAGGGGCTTTAACAGCCATGATTCTTTCAACCCTGGCCCATAATGCTGAGAGGTCTCCCCAGGACATGTACAAATTTGAAGCCAAGATCAAAGACAAGATTGCTATCAAGTAGAAGATGGTACCTGCCAAACGCGCTGTGATGCTTCCTGGAAAAAAATTAATCATTTTTTTGGTGGATGAATTGGATTTATTATTCAGTCATTAGATACTTAGCCAGAGGTATTAACAAATCAAACCAAAAGTTATTTATTAAAACTAGGCTGAGAATCAGCTCTTTTCGAATTTCAAAATTACATAAGACAGTCCCCCAAAACGCCGCCCCCCTATCAGCAATTCCTAGTGCTTTAGCTGGAAAGAATAAATGGCGCAAAAAGCTCCCGAGTAAAACAGCTGTAGACGTTCAGTTAGAAAAACTTGATTTTATGTATGGAAAACCTTAAAATGGGGAACTACTTACTATGCCCAGCAGTATCTTGAGCCAAACCAGAAAGTGCCTTAATAACCTTCCAAATAGCTTCTATTTCCATAACGATTAACACAATCAGTAAGAAAGTACTCCAGATATAGCAAATGTATCTCTTCGACCCCAGCACACCGAACAGGCAAGACCACTTGAACACTTTCTCCATTACAGTTAGGAACTCCTAAAGGAAAAGAAGATTAAACAAAATTAAAAAGCAATGTTGTGATAGTTATTTATGCAACTGTTGTATCATACGGGTTATTGTATTACATGAGTGTTTTAATACCTAATTATATATACAGTTGCATACAAGACTTTATCTACACCCATGATATGAATCCTCTATAAAAGTTTCTGAAGCAGTTAGCTATTGCCAACATTAAACCGACCATAGCCCGTACCCGCCAAACGTGACGTAGCGTATTTTGGAAAATGTGTGACATGTGTCGGCGTGGGGGTCTGCACCTGCTGACCGCAAGGAATCGAAGGAGCAAACGAGTTGCATTGAAATTTAGTACAACATTATAACATTGGTTTGGATGATAAATGGTTACTATGACACTGGTCGTTTTAATGTTGGCAATAAGATTCAGAAACTTTTATAGAGGATTTATTGCATGGTAGTAGATAAACATATATAGTTTGTTTAGATAAGTGCTAAAGTGAGAGGTTGCATCTACATAACTATAATCGGGAATGCATCGACAGATTTTTCCGCCCCGTGCAGGTGTCTAAAGCCGGCCAACTATGTTGACGTCGGCGTCCTGTCTAACCTGATGCAGCTGAATACCAGTATTTTACATGGAGCGACTGCCTTTCTGACCTTCACAACCCAGTTACTGAATAACACAATACCAATAATACAGTTTTTTTCGTTTCTCAGACATTTCGTCTTCTGACTAACTGTAACGACTGTCAAAGATCTACGAATGACTTGAGCTAAAACCTTAGCTTGCTTTCCAAGACGCGGAGGGGTGTGGTCGGTCCTTGGATCCATTATTTGCTAACTAATGCGTTACTTAACCTTCGATGGACCCGTGCGGGGCTCAGTCACAAACTTCACTTCTTAAAATGTCTACCGGACGCAAAATGTCCATTTTCCAGAATGTCTCTTTTGCAAAATTACCACTTCGCAAAATGTCCCTTTTTCCAATGCTCATTCAATTCTTCGCAGTCCAAAATCTGTCAAGTGCGAGTCGGATTCGCGCACAGAGGGTTGCATCATAATCTTTTATTCAGATAGGTAGGTAGGTACATTTATACACACTAATTGAATACTTGATTGTGCATTGGGCTAAAGTGACATTTTGCGAAGTGGTCATTTTGCGAAAGAGACATTCTGTGAAATGGACATTTTGCGTCCGGCAGCCATTTTGAGAACTGATCATTTTGCGACTGAGCCCTGAGCGGCTCTTGTCATTTAGCCACGCAACCCTCCTCCTCGATAGCCACTTGAAATCGGCAGAAATGGATTAGTTTACAATCGAAGTTGAAAAATAATTTAAAAAAAAAACTGAATAGTATTACAACAATAGTAGAATGAATATAACCACAAGAATAGCCGTTTTTTTATTTATCAAATAACTTCTCCCGCCCTGGGCGGAGCAGGAGGGTATGTCAGACTCTTACAGACTAAAACCCAGCCGTGTTCCTTCAGTAGCATGTGTTGCCAGGGGCCACGGTATCCCTTTCGGACTTTCCCGCAACCCCGGCAGACAAGAATAGCCCTATGACATTGTCATTCAATTGTGCTTAGCCTGTCGCAGTCCACAATTCGATGGACTTCTTGTAAGTTGCATCACAACAACCAGTTCTTTGATCTATGCCTATTATTACAGAATATGATCTCCATTTAATAACTCTTAGTAAATTCAGAATGAAAATGAAAAGAAAAAGGCTGGTTGACACTGCCCATGACCAAAAGGCTGGCTTTTACTTCAGGCAGAGGCTAAGCATTGCCATACAGCGTGGCAATGCTGCCAGTCTCTTGGGTATAGGTATTACTAAGTTGACAGCGATGCGGATGATTTTTTCAACGCTCTATTTTAGTTATAACTTGTTATCTAAGTACATTTAATCATATAATTAATTAGGTACTATCACACTTACATCATGATTTGGCTGCTTAGGCAGAAGTAGTTTATTACTCCGCAAAAACTGACTGAAATCCTTATTTGACATTTCACGAAGTATAAATTACAAATCACTTAGTGGGACTCATATCAATAAGTTTATTTCAATAGCGGTAAAAAGTTATCGTGTAAAAAAACTGTTTCTGATGGCAGATACCTCGTTTTTCTGTTTGCAAACGGATTATTAGTGGCGACCAGTCTTGGTTGAACTATGATACAGGATGTTTGTTTACTTGATACTTTGGGATTTGAAGAAAAAGGTTTAAAGTTTTAATCTTTGTAAATGTAAATATTTTATTACGAGATACGAACACAAATGTAAGCAACAGCCGATCTATTCTGTAAACATCTCACCGTGAAAACTGTCACTGGGGAGCTGTCAAATTGTGTCAATCCCTGTGGAATGACGGTCACTTCACGCTCACTTCACCTAAGTTTTCACGGTGAGTTGTTTACAGAATGGAACGGCAGCTGTTATTTTTTTTTCCCTTTTTAAGTTTGGTCCCATAGTGAAAGTTGTTCAGAATACTGATGAGTAAAGTCACGTGTTTAAGTATCGGTCAATACACCAGTCAGGGATCAAATTATGCTAGTCCAGAATTATTGCAAAACAACAACACGCGATCTGATCGTCCGATTCATTTTTATCAATCTGACTGATCGGACAAACCAATAGTAACAGTTTAATAATGGCTTGCGAGTCAAATATTCTGTGGAATATTTGAATTTATTTGTATTTTTAAATGATAACGTAAAATCGCTTTTTTTCCCCGAAGGGTTGGGCAAAGGTGTACGACTGTACGTACCTAATAGTACACCCACATTTCGCCAGTTATGTTTAAGCCCCATGTGACAGGGGGCGAGCCTATTGCCATCAACCGAGCACAAATACAGACTCTGGGCTGCTACTGAGAAATTCCAGACAGAAAAACCCAATAACACTTTGTACGCTTGCGACCACTAGCCCAAAGAGCATTTTAAAATTATAATTCTAGGAAATTGAACGACTGGAAGTCATTAATAAATGATTTTTCAGATACTGAGAAAATGAGTAATTTTTTTTTAGAATTGCACCCCATCCGATAATAGATTTTATGGAACCTCATACACGAATGGAAACCGATATAGTAGGTGTACAGCGCTTCAAACAAACCGAAAATCTATTGGTATTTCATTCAAGAAGTTGAAGCGAGACTGAGCTGGACATAATCTCCCTAGCCTTTATTCCTTTAGCCATTGGGATGCGGGCTTCCAGTCTAACCGGATGCAACTGAATATCAGTATTTTAAATGTAGCGCCTTCCTATCTGATCTTCACAACCCAATTACTGGGTAACGCGATACTTATTAGCCT
The DNA here is from genome assembly GCA_914767815.1 of Eupsilia transversa. NCBI lineage: Eukaryota > Metazoa > Arthropoda > Insecta > Lepidoptera > Noctuidae > Eupsilia > Eupsilia transversa. The sequence goes on from OU611876.1 coordinate 12,734,139, forward strand.
CTAACTACCCGTTATGATTGTCAAAGATCTATGAACGACAGCCAGGACCAACGGCGGGGCGTTGTCGTATGTTAGATGGTTAATGCACAATGGTATCATGGCCGGCCTGGATGAGTTTCACGACTATACTACATTTAATATAACATTAGACAAGTAACGGTTATCATCCTTTCGTTATTCCGTTATAAACGTATAAGAAACGAAAATGAATATAAATGAATGAATATTTATGTGAATATGAATGATATTTTATGATATTTGACGACAAATGCAAAGCAATGTCTATTTATCATTTACAATTTTTTTTTTTTACTCTAAGGTGCAGTAATTTCAACAATTTTACACAATAATTGTCGTTATTTAGCCGACATTTGTGTAATCTATAATAAATAGAGTATAGGTACAAATATTGGATTACATAAGATTATCCCATTCTAGCTAAACAAAAAAGATAAAATTAATGAAACTGCACTAAAAATAACAGCCTGTAATAACTGCCTTTTAGGAATCTTCATTAAATTATTCCTAAATCTCAAGATGACACAGGTATCTTTTTAACTTACAATTTCAAAGCGGGCAGGTAATAAAACCTAAGAAGCGTATATTTTTGGCTGTAGTTTTAATTTTAAAAGCACATAAATTCGCATAACGAGCTAACTTGTTTCAGACTGCGCTGAGTTAAAATGACTGTTATTCTTAGCAACATTTCTCTTCCGTTTCCTTGTTAGCATTTTCTAGCACAAAAGTGGTACAATAATCTTGGAAGGATGATCCTATTTTCTTGAAGAATTGTCTATGTTTTTGCACTAAAGTTATCCTTTGTTGGTAGGTAGTTTTTCTTGCATTTTCTGACAGTGGCAAGCAGGTTCATTGGTAACTGAGGATTTGATTAATTTTTGTACCTCTAAAATTTAATAATTTTTCTTTGATTATTAACTATAAGATCAAAACACGATATTTTATTCTTCATAATATTCTTATGTCAGAAACAGTCTTCAAATTCTCGAATATTATATAACATTTTAAAAATAAACTTGCACAATGACATACTAAACAACATTCTTTTTCTTTCTTTTCTTCCTTTCTCTAAACTAAATCGTTCGTTATTCCAAATGTGAAAATAAACGATTTTTTTTCTTCAAAGGTCTTCAATACGCTTTGAATATTTATCCTCACAAATGCGTATCTAAGCACACTTACCTACATCATAAAAAGTATTTGAATAAAGAAAGATCTCTGAATTTCTAATACTGTAAAAGATAAATGCAAGGCCAAGTTTCCAGTCCCTGAAACTCTCGGAAGTCGTGGCCTTAATTTATAAACCTTCTTAGAAGAAGGTTTGTTAGAACAAATTCCTCAATTTTATATCTAATGGCTCAACAATGATGACAGTGATAAAAAAATTATATCTACTGGATAATATTTTTAAGAAAAAATTTATTTGCAATTTATTTGCTAAATTGAATACAAGAATTTTTCATTATTGTTTAATAAAATCTCGCAAATTGAAGCGTTTACAAAATTGTCATACTATATACTTCTTGTTCCCAAAAATATTGTATCCATGGAAAACGTTGCAAAAAAAATCCAACGAATTAATGTATTTTTTAAATGTAAATACATTAAGAGAGATGCAGGCCAAGAGCTTCCCCGTTGCAGTAAAAAAAAAGATCATTTATTTCATGGTACATTTCTGATTAACATCGATTTGGCCTTATACCTTAATCGTTAGAAAATACTGCATTGAATCATTCAACGTAGCAGAAAAATATTTATCGGAAATCTTCATTTCAAATCAGAAACAAGATTATGAACAAAGAAATCTAATTATCCTATTATTAATAGTTCTCATTTATTCTCCGTCTTTTGTAGAAGTGCATTAGTAACTATCGTTCACCGAGTCTTAATTACATGCAATTCGTTTCCGTGTCGGCCGGGGCACCACTATTAACCTAATTTTCTGAATCTCTCGACGAGAGCTCTCAATATGGTGGCAATTTTACTCGCAGGCTTACGAATTAATTTGAATCAGTTTAAAAGCTTTCCAATGCGATTTTGCTTGTGGAAGTCAATTTGGATGTATTTTTAATTCAGTGCGGATGGAATATTAATAGTTTATTTATTCACTAGCTGACCCGTCAGACGTTGTCCTGTCACAGTTTCAATTACCATTTTTCGGCTGTTCCTTTGAGATTATCCTAATTTCCTAAATCAAAGGTGAAAAAAACAAAAAAAAAGTTTGGTTGAGCCATTTTCGTGTTTTTGCGAGACTAAATGCACGGCAATTGATTTTTATTTACAACGTGTTTTATTTTGACATTCTGTAACTCTAGGGTTATATTCTATAAGTAAAAATAATACAAAAAGTCCTAGAATATGCCGTCCAATATGCATAGTTTGGAAGATAACATAATACTATACGGTCGATGTGTACCTATCTAAATCATTTGTAACTCATTAATAACTACAAGTAAATCATTTTCATTCAAACCAATCCTTCATATATTATTTAAAGCTAAGAAAATGCGACGTTGCCATATTTCACGTAAGGGTGTTTTACATTAATAATCGTGACTTAGTCGAATTATTTTGTATGGAAAATGAAAACAGTTGTGAAGAGACGAAACTGGTCTCATTATTTTCGATACAATTTGCTGTTTCACCCATGATACAGAGATAAGTAATAATTTTTTTGTGTGTTATTGTTGAGGTACATTTTTCAAGCGTCTTCTTTTCGTATGTAAGTAAACTATTTTGCTTAATTATTTTCCAATCTTAATTAATCTTATTCTACCGCCAACTTAGTTGCAAGGATCCAAGCAGAAGGTCATTCTTTTATCCATCACCTACTGCAAATCAGAACCCTTGCAAATCAGAACTCCAGAAGGTGATTTGCAGGCCCCACTAAATTAACCCTACCGACCGAGTGCGAAATTGACCTTTTCGCTACCCATACTTGACTTCCCGATTTTTATGTAACATAAGGGGAATTAAGGGGAATGCGCCTAGCCAAGGTAGCCCGCGAAATTCAAATTGTTTTACGTTTTTTGCAATTTGCAGGTTAGTGTTAGGTTGTATGTTGATTAAAATATGATTCTCGACCGTAACAAATATGGCTTTCCAGAATTATTTAGACATCTCCATATATACAACTCCTTAAGTTAGAATAATCCTCAAATGTTATGATTTCATGGAATAGTCATTCAATAGGATTATAATATGAAATTAGAAAGTTGTATTGATGATTTTTATGATTATAATTTTGTAGATAAATATTTTATACGGTCGCGAATAATATTTAGATCAATATACAAGCTGACACTGACCAGCAAATTGCAAAAAACGTAATAAATTTTAAATTTTGCGGTCTACCCTGACGCTTACACCTTAACTTACCCTAGACCTAAATATTAAAGATCAACTAACACAGGTGACCTATATAAAATTAAACTGACAACATGAAAATATTGACGTTATTTAAAGTTATTGTAGGTACCTATGTCACAGGCAATGAAATCACACCGTGTAAATTAGGCTGCACATAATAAAAAATAATATTAGCAGTGTAGTACAAATTAATATTTTTTCAAAATATAACTCGATTTTTATAACTGTGCGCTTGGAGCTGTCAAAGTCGTAGGTTGTTAGTACTGAATTCACCCGCACGGTTACCTCCTCAGTGCCCGAGGCCTCTTAATACGGTCTGCACAACTCGTGTCGTCTACAAAGTTCTGTCATATATATTCGTTAAGTTGTTAGAGGTCTTATTTAACCCACATACACTGAAATATTTTGACGTCGACCGGCGGCGCACAGTTATAAAAATCGGGTTATACCTTACTCTTTTTTTGACGGTACTCTAAAACTGACGTTTGCAAAACCTTTATTTTTGTCGCAAACTGTATTCACATGTACCGTGTTTGGCCTCAACTATCCCGCTTAAAGTTGGGACATGTTCGGGTGAACTGGATAAGTGGGAGACGTGTAGCGTACGTACGTTAAGGTGGACTGTTGAGCAAAGTTATTGTTTATGGTAGATGTTATAGACCGTTATTGAAGATTAAAAACTTTTTAAGAAGTTGGTTCGGCCAGTTGCTTTGCTGGATGGATCAGTTCTGTGCTGTGGTGCCGTGTTATTGTCTGTGTCTACTCAATAATTAGGTCCCTTGCAGTCCTTTTTTCAACCGACTAGTATTGTATAGTATTTGCCTCAATTAATTTTTAAATACAAATTATGTAAAAAAAAAACAGATATTTTCCCAGTCAAGGAAAGGGCCCAAAAAAGTGCGTAATAATACCTCATAAGTATTTAAGCAGTGACGATTCTACGTCATTTTAATTTAAAAAATATATATATTATTCTGCTTTTGTTACTAAAGGTAAATACTCAAATAAAAATAAACATTTCACTAAATTAACTTTCTGTCCCAATGCAATGCCACAATTATTTATAAATTCATCTAACTTTGTGTCAGTGTCCTTAACTAAATTATTAACGTTGTCCTCATCCAGAGCGTGGCCTTAGTTAAGACTTGCCCTTATAATGAAACACGATAAAACTTTGAGGGTAAACTTGTTATCCTCCAACTTTTACGTCGCCCAACCTTCGCAGTTAGCAATGTATCCCGGGCGTTAGTATGACACATCATCATCTAGCTAGCTAGCCCTTTTCCAACTATTTTTATTTTTATATATTTTATATTACAGATCAAATTACAAGAGCCATAAATTGTTAGTAAAGGTTTTAACCTAATGTCAGTAAAAACCACAGCCTGTATACAAAATTCGAACGACTGACATCTAACGTGTGCAGGCAAATCGAGTGAGCCAGCATGCGACTGACCCACATAACACACAATATACTCAAGATGCTGTGGGAGCTAGCACGTATTCTACCGAGAATAGAACTTCCGTTATAATGGCATGAAAACACACACACACACATTTTTGAGGTCAGCTTCTAGTCTAACCTAATGCCGCTGAATACTAGTATTTTACTTGTAGCAACTGCTTATCTTACCCCACAACCCAGTTACTGGGTAACACGATACCCATTGGTAAGACTGGACTCGGTACGTAAAGATGGTCACCCATCTACGGAACGACCATGGGATGCGTAGCTTAACTTGATCTATCGACCCGTGCGAGCCACGAACCACGACCCTCCGAGTTAGACACATTGAGTTTTAGTGCTAATTTCAGCAATGAAACTGTACGCGATCAGCACATCTTACCGAGTTCTAGAGCTGTCAGTGTCAATATTCCAAAGAAAATAATGACACTGACAGCTCTTAAACGTATAAAATGTGCGAATTTCACCAATGAAACTAAACGCGATCAGCTCATCTAAACCGCGTTCTAGAGCTGTCAGTGTCAATAATCCAAAGAAAATAATGACACTGGCAACTATTTAACGTATAAGTTTATAAGTTGATCGCGTTCAGTTTTATTGGTGAAATTCGCCCTTAGAAAGAGACTATCACTGCACAGCACGCGTAGCATGACCACAATAGAAACGCGTTTTGTCGATGGAAGAATAGACAAAATGACAGATTCACAATAACAATCTGGCATTTTGTCTATTCTTCCGTCGACAAAACCCGTTTCATCCGTTTCGTCCTCATGCTACGCGTGCAGGTATGAGTTACAGAGATCAATCAATCACCTCAGCCTATCGCAGTCAACTGTTGGACATAGGGCTCTGCCAGGCTGCACCACAACACCCTGTCCTCCGCCTTCCACACCACGTCCTACACCACGCTTCGCAATACGCGATCTCCACTCCAGGACTCGTCTGCTCCAGGCAGAAATGACGCTCTACAAATCCGAACAATTTGCAATATGTGTGCGTATTTACGGCCGGATATTTATAAAAGAGGTGCGAACTTGATGTTGTTATAAGGGAATGTCTAATGAATTTAATTACGAAGGTTTTATTGTGATACATATTTTATGAAAAGTGCCTCGTGTCAGATACATTGTGGATTCCTCTCATTGTTTCTACTTTGGGAATGTTTCTGTGTTGAGACAATGTTTAGTAGCGGAGTTGCCTGCTTGTTTCATTTTGCCAAAAGGAATCATTCTTCACGAGCTCCACGAGATTTGGAAGAAAAATATTTATTCTGTCATTTTTTATCGTTAAATAATACTAGGTATCTTTAAAATAAATTTATGAGATAATAATTATTATAGTTTTAAATAATTTTATTTGATGAAACTGCCAATATACCTTTCTCTAGATAATTATTATTAATTAAATGAGTGAAAAAATAATGAAACACGCTGTAATTCGAAAATAACGTTTATTTCTACATAACATTTATTTTATGCATCCACAAAAATATGCAATTAAACATCTTTTGAGAAATAAATTAGTTCTATACACTTACCTAACCTCTATAGTACTTAAGTAGAATAAAATCATTACTATTACTTATAAATTCACAGAATTTGTTATTAAAACACTCTTATTCTAGACATTTTCTTAAGTAATCCTCAAATGGCCTGTAGATTACCGCGTTAGGAAAAGTGATTCAGAGAAGACTTGGAATTTGTAGAAAGTAATTTCGATTCCAATAATCGAGAATTACGATTTCGACTCACGGTTTGAAAATCGAATATAATTTCGGTTTCAAACGGAAATAAAACGTAGGACCTGCGTTTCGAATAGAATACATGAGATAGAAGAAAGTCTCAAGATTTATAGTCCAAAGGTGTTCAGAATCCGATATTTTTATTGTCTAATAAATATTACAGATTGTAATAAAACACATTATGGAATTGTTATTTATCACTTGCGAAATCATTTCAATGTATATTTTGAAAATAAAAGGACCATAAATAAAAGAAGAATATTACTTATTTTGTAGCAATGTTCATAAAAATTTAAACTATTATATGCACTTGTGTATAAAAAAAAAATCTTTAACGATCCCAAAAATCCAAATAGAATTTTTCAGCAACTCGTAAATTAAACACAGCTCTATATTAACGATTCGCATAAGTAATTAATTAGTTAATTCACTGAGAATTTATGTATTCATTAACTTGGAGTATAATATGCTACAACAAACCAATTTATTATTTTGTACCTATTTGATTAACTTTTATCGTTTACAAAGCAAATCTAGTATTAGAATTTTGATTGCATAATACACAACATTCGATCTGCTGTAAAAATCTCACCGTGAAAACTTAGGTGAAGTGAGTTTGAACTGGGCTGTAAATTGTGTCAATACCTAGTATCAGTTGGAATGTCAGCTCACTTCACCTAAAGTTTTCACGGTTAGATTTTTACAGAATAGGCCGGCTGGTATCAACTGCACGAAATACCTAAGGTATGACGCTTTCACGATCGCCGTAACACAATTTGTAAGTTACAATGTAAGCCTTATCTTAGTAAGGTTAAGGTTTAAATTAAAATGATTGCTGAGTTTTATCAAATTCATGGCAATATTATTCTAACTCATACTTTATTACAATGAGGTATAAGTGAATGGGTAGGGTAGTTTTAAGTGCAGACTGGCACGGCGCGACGGCGCAACGCGACACCGGTAATTGTTCTACTGTGAAGTTTTCTTATGGTATGGCTACATTGTCGCGATAACGCGAACGCGCGCTCTCTCTCGCACACTACACGACGTGTCGGTGTATAAAAGGGAACGTGTCAAGAGTAGTTCGCGATATCGCGACAATGAAGCCGTCGCATTAGAAATTGTAGTGTTAGAGTCGCGTCGCGCGCTCGCGTCACGCCAGTCTGCACGAGGCTTTACAGTATTTAGACTAAGAACGTCAAAAGAAGCAACAATGTAAAAAAAAGTGCGGATTTTGTTATCCAGTATTTTTACGCAAACAGAGCAAACTTTTTTATTCAGTTGAATAATGGTCACTTTCTTGCTCATCTTGAGTAGAAATTAGAACAAAATTAACTTTTTTACAGGATTATGTTTCACCTCTAGGGGCAAAAAAGGAACTTCTTGAATTCTTTCAGCTTGAAACTACACCGTTAAACAACAAACAAGTGAAAGTTTTGTTGTGACCACCCATTAATCTGGCGTGAAACAGAAAAACTCAAGTAATTAGGCGATTAACCATACTTCAGACTTGCTGGAAGAATTTAACGAAGAACAATTTTGTTTCATTTGGTCCAGACTCTGTATACATAGCTGCAGCACGCTTAGCAAAACCACAATAGAAACGGGTTTTGTCGACGGAAGAGTAGACAAAATGACAGTCTATTCTTCCGTCGACAAAACCCGTAGAACACCCGTTTCTATGGCTGTCATGCTACGCGTGCTGCAGAAATTGTTGTTGATACGAAGATATCTTGCTAGATAGATGCTTTGGTGTCCTAAGAAAGCGGACAACGGTCACTTTGCAATAACGGCTGTCCATATACCTACAGAGCGTTTTTTGAAACCTAAATGTCAATTATGTACTGGAGAAAATTACAGATTTTCAAGACGCCCGTTAAAAAACCGGTTCCATCATAGGAACCGCTTTCCTAGGATAGGTACTGGCTTAAGAATGCAACCAGTCCGCGGTTGTTCGTCTTCAATCAATGATATTCTGACGTATTTTGTGAAATAATGATGAGGTGTGACATTTTGAGTCGACGGTTGACGTTGATCGACTGTGGTCTGCACCCTAATTGCGTAACAGGCGGTCAATCATCAAATCTGAATCATTTTGAAGGATATTGCTAATCCCTCGCTTCAAGTGTTCGAAAAATATATCTGCTCAACAACGTAATTATCGCAATGAATATTGTTGAACTGTCAAAATGAAACAGATTGTGATTGATCATGTGTTAAGGCTCGTGCAGACTGGCGCGCCTCTGGCGTAACAATTTCTATAAAAACTTCACCTTAAAACAATCACCGGTGTCGCGTCGCACCGTCACGTCACGCGAGTCTGCACGAGCCTTTACGCAATTCGGGTGCAAAAAGGTCTAATATTAAAAACTGTACATATCTGAACCTTTTTTTCCACATATCTAGGCAATAAAGGATAGAATATGATCTTTTCAGTTTCCACAAGCTAGACATTAATATTTTCATTTGAAATCCAGATAATGCACGTAACAAGCAATAAATAGCTACCTATTTCACGAAATGAAATATTTTTAGGCCCGTTTCGGATTTGTATTCAAATTAATTTCCGTAGAAACAGATGGACTTCCCGGCGACGCGACGACGGACGAACGTGATGTAAAATTTGGCATTTCGTCGTACCTTATACAGTTTAATTTAAAATGATATTACCGAATTATACGGGAAAGCGAGTTTTATGAGTTATTGGTCAAGCAATCAACGTGTTTTTCCGGAAAAATTGTTTACCAAACTGTCCAGTTGGGAAAGTTGTTCATTTCTTACTTTAGTATGGATGGACAGTTTGTTGAGTATTGGATTTATTAAGTTTGCTAAGTTGTTGTTTAAGGGCCAAGGAGCGAGCCATGCTTGGCATAACCCTACTAGACCGAGTGCGTAACACCGAAATCCGTCGGCGGTCGAAAGTTTACTACGTCGGGGACAGTGCGACGCGCCTCAAGTGGAGTTGGGCAGGACATCTAGTTAGACGTGGAGATGGCCGATGGAGTAGAGCTGTGACCGAATGGCGTCCAAGATTAGGTCAAAGAAACCAGGGCCATCCAAAAGCGCGTTGGGTTGATGATATCGTCAAAGTCGCGGGAAACACCTGGATGAGGGACGGACGGAACCGGGAAGTATGGCAGAAAAAAGGGGAGGCCTATACCCAGCAGAGGGTGATTCCAGGCTGAAATGATGATGATGATGAAGTTTGTATTTATTTAAGTCGTTTTTTGCAATTAGCTGGTTAGTGTCAGGTTGTATGTATGTTGATCTAAATATGATTCACAACCGTATCAGATATTAATTTATAGAATTTTAATCACAAAAATCATCAATAAAACTCTTTAAGTTCATATTTATATTGAATGACTATTTCATGAAATCAATCTTCATTTCATCAAACATCTAACGGAGTTGTATTGCTGATTCTAATGATTATAATTCTGTAAAGCTATTTTGTTATGGTCGCGAATCACATTTTAATCAACATACAACCTGCCGTCGTATTTTTCCGATTTTGGTTGTAGCATTAAAATAAATTGTTGAAAATTTGAATTTTCAGTAAGAAAAACGATCCCGCCATCGATTCGAGGTGTCATACGGAAGACAGAAATACATATTTGAACAAAAATTACGTAAAACATATTGGCATTTTATTTGGCAAGGTTTTATCTGGTCATTATTGGGAGTGATGCAGCGAGCGGCCACTAAAACTGCAATGACCTTTAGCTTCGAAAATAGGTACATTGCAAAGATTACTCGTAACTTAGAATTTTATGGATGAAAACAATCAATGATAATTATAAGAAAACAAACGACGCGAGACAAAACGATTTTTTAAAATGAAAACTTCTTCAGTCGCGTTGAGCGATTTTTGGTAGGAGAAAATCTCATGGGTTCGCGTCACTGACATGTAAACAGTAACTTTATCTGTAGTTTTGGTTGATTCCGAACCTGACCCGGAAATCCTAACCCGGTCGCAGGTTAGGTTAGGAACTTGAAAAAAATGATAATATTAGTTCCAAACATAACCCTCTTCATAACCTGACCTATATCTTAACCCGAATTGCCATATAAATCCTTAGAATCCCCTTCACCTTCTCCTTTTCCTTAGAATGAAAAGTACGTGTGTCAATATTTATTTTAGTGTAGCTATGCATCGTCGGCAGTCCTCATGGTTGCTTTTTTTTTCGGACTCTATTTTGAGCAGGTTGGCTTGATACGCGAAATAAAAAATATGGTTTTTAAATTGAACCTGATAGTCTGTTAATTAAATGTATTACTTTATTTGTTAGTTAATGAATATCCATGCTTTTCAATTAAATATTATTATTGAACCTTAATATGTTGTGACGATGTTATCAGTACTTTTAATTGTGGCTTTCTTTCTTATAAAATTGAAAATCACCGCTATCATAAGCCTCATTTACACGATGCAAATTTTTTGCCTGTGACATGCTATAAAATGGAAGCAACAAATGACTTGCATCGTCAAAACTTGTTTAGACGTTGCAAGTTTTATTGTTGCTTCAACGTAGTGCATGCCATAGTCAATTTAATCGCACCGCATAATTCAGGCTTTTCAATCGCTGATTTTGCAGTCCCATTTTTTAAAGTATTGTGTATCTCTTCAATCGAATTCACAATGAAATATTGGCAACAGAGCTATTCGAAAAAATATTATTTAATACTGAAGAGTATCTGTTTTTCTTATCACGCTGTAGATTTTTCTTTTCATTTTCTTCATTAACTTATTAAAGACTGTTCGTCATTGAAGGAATTTCACAATAAGGTTATCAACTAAATATGTATGGAATAAAAATGAAACTGAAATCAAATACCAGAAATTCTGTAATAATTGTCAATTTAACAGTGAGAAGCGAGTGATAATGAAATGATTGAAATTGTTTATTAAAAAGAAGGTTGTAGGTATTTTTATTTGTATTTCTTCCTGAAATTAATACACGTGGCCTAGAAGCTAATCAAGTTTTTATAAAATATAACAGGTATGTAAATATCTACATAAGAATGGAAGAATACGATCCAATAACTTATTCTTATTGAAAATTCTACTTTGGCACTAATCATAATTATACTCAATTTACATCGTAGATATAAAACACAATTATATCAGACTTCAAATCTAATACATTTACTATTATAATCCTCACTTTGGCAGTAGATTTCCAATTTGACAACAAAACATTTAACATTGGTTCAGAATCTATAATAAACCAAACAATTTCTTGCAAGTCGTTGCAAATCGCGAGCACACGTCAAGTGACTTTAATGTCACTGACTAAAGTCCCATTTACACGATGCAAGTTTTTTGTATGTAGCAAACAATAAAATTGAAGAAACATGTGACTTGCAGCGTCTAAACACGTTTATGTTTGCTTCAACTTGTGGTATGCAACAGGCAAATTAATTGCATCGTGTGAAACAGGTTTTAAGGTGTTTTTCCGAAGGCGACCGCACCCGCAAACCACGATGGGCAACGTCGCCCAACCGAAAGAACGCAGCGACGCTACAGTGCAGTTTTAGTCTTGAACGCAGCGTCACAACTGCGACGGCAGCGATATTTCGCTTCTTCAGTGTCGGGATGATCGTTTGACTAACAAAAAAAAATCGTCTTGTCTTTCTGTTAGTGACAGCCAGTGACAGTACCATTTCTGGTTTGCGGTCTGCGGTCGACGCTCAACCGCATCGTAAGGTGGCAACTTCGCCGTATACATTTTCATAGAGTTACATAGAAACCAGTCGCGTCGCTGAGATTATTGCGTTTGGTTGACGGCCATTTGCAGGTTGCACCTTCGGAACAGCACCTTTAAAAGATTTTGTTACTAATCAACTAATGATTCACACGAGCTCGTGAAATGCAACAAATATAGTTTAGCTTAATATCTAACATTAAAATCTCCTATAGGTTGTTCTATTAATACTGTTTCGGTGGTGTCTGGTGCTGCTGGTGACGCGGATGCTAAAGCTGTTGGTCGTAATGATATGGCGAGAGGTAAAGCTGATCTTGCACAGAGCTGGGATGCCCCACGTGTTGAGCCGGTTGAGCGGTAGCGGGTGCAGCGGCCGCGTCTACGGAAAAAGAGGTTGATTATATTAAAATAAATAAGATAGTTAATTGATTCAGGCGTGACTTGGCGGAAATCCATTATAAAATACAATAGACGTAGATATATTCACCCGAACACGGCGTGTGTTCGGGTTCGCACAAGTCAATCGTCATCCTGAGGATGCCTCGTTGAGAGGTGAAACACGTGACGATTTCTTGCAGGGTTTTTTAAGAATCTTTAAGAATAGTTAAGCGGAATAGATTACTGAATATACCTACGTCTATTGTATTTTAAAATAAATAAGGATATAGAAGGGGTCTTTTTAAGAAAACATGGGACTGCATTACAATCACAAGATGTACCTAATTACAAATAATGATCTTGAAAACAGTGATAATATCAGTCAGATAAAAGTGTTGACTCATAAAAACTATTTCTTAAGTTAATATAATGTTTGGCATACAATAAATATCGCAGCACGTTACTGTGAATTTATACCAAATATTTTTCTAAAATACAAATACGAGTTTCTGAATAAATGAATATTAAAATCTGTACAGAATTACGCAGTAGGTACTCGTGAGTTTGTACCACTACATTCATTTTAGAACTTTTTAAATTTCTTGTAAATTATACCTAAAGACTAACTTTATCCTTCTCGTGTTATTTTCATACAAACATTATTAAAGCCTAAAGTATATTTACATTCGTATTCTGTGTGGTTTTAATCATGCACAGACAAGTTATTGTTTTCTTAATTAAAATCGTAGCGGGTTCACGCAAGAGTTACTGTCTCTTGTTCAAAACGTGAGCTGTATTCTAATCTTTCTTTATTTATTTTTTCTAATGAGAATTAATAAAATATCCAAAGAAATGAGCTTCTAAAATACGTATTTGTATGAATGTGTTATTTTATCAGAATTAAATTGTGTATTATCATAAATTATTAACAAATTTATTTTAATAATTATTAAAATCACCACCCTCCACTGTATCTTGCATCTTTCGGTAAAACGACGGTAAACTAGAACTTTCAAATTTCAACAATTAACAAATCTGAGCCACCCGCACAGCTAAGTTACGTCGACGAATCACAAACTGCTTTGAATACAAGCCAGCGAAAGTCGATTCAGAAATAGATAGTTAGTTTGGTGATATTTTTTAATCTGAATTAACACATAACATTGGTATTTAATGTTTAACTTTTTGCGATTAATTAATAACAATGTCTGTCGTTACACATGGGCTTCATATTGTATATTAATTCTTTTATTTTTTTTCCGTCCGTTTTTTAAGTAGGCTGTAAATTGTACATGTAGCTTGGCTTACAATTAACATAATTTAATTTAGTTCATGTGGTGTTTACTTTTAAGTAATTGTTACACTGTTCAAAGTTTTCAAAGACATCTTATTTTTTTTGTCAAGATGTTAGTGTAAACAATTGTTGGTGAACCAAATAAATTAATAAATAATTTGTAATTCCCGAAGTATTAGGCAGGGGTGTACAAATAGTACACGCAAAATTTGCCAGTTACGTTTAAATCCCATGTAATATGGGGCGCGCTGAATTGCGGTGAGTGGTAAGCCGAATTATAATAATTATAATTCGGCTTACCACTCACCGCAATTCAATTATTATTATAATATGTATTTCATTTATTTTAAACCGTCTTTGTTACCATTGATGATTTATTTCGCAAGCCTATCTAGATTTTAAAGCGATCAATTCATTCAATTCAATTGATTGAGTTGATCGCGAAGCAGTCCAGGCTCCATAAACATTTGGTTGAAGGTTGTAATTTGTTAAAATAATATTACCAAATAATATTTTAACAAATTACGACCTTAAAATATAAATGAAGGTGATATTTGGAAATATTAATAATATTTTGGTAATAATATTTATATTACCGAATATTATCTTAACAAATTACGACCTTGAACCAAAGTGGTGCCTGGACTGCTTCGCGATACAGCCGGAAAGCCATGAGAGATGTATTCATAAACCAATCGTCTCTTATCGTCATTGATTGTTCAATAAAATAATAAAATTATAACTCTTCTGTTCAAAGAAAATCATAAATAATGATGATTCCAGATTATTTTTTTCTTTCATAAAAACCACTTGTGCGTATTGTCTATTAGTACTAAAAGGTTTGAGCCGTTTAAATAATTTGTTAGGCGGTTTTATTGTAATAGTTAGAACATTATTTATTTGTTTCATTCAAATTGATCATAGCAAAATAAATGATTTAGGCGCAGAATGCTCAATTCTTTAAATGGCAACTGCTAATGGACTAATTTAAAAAAAATTGTTTTAAGCGGACCGTCTACTAAAAAAGTTTTAGTAGTCGACTATGAGTGGTGTCACAATGTAGTTTATTGTTTTGGGAGTACCTACTTAATTGTTGGTACATTTGAAATGGCCCTTTTATTCTAGTAACCGCCTCTGTGGTCTAGTGGCTACACCACCTGACTCATACCCAGAGGTCACCGGGTTCGATTCCCAATGGGGGCAAAAATTTCTGCTCGTTTTGGTTGGTGGTACGGCTTGTTTTAAGTCCGCCTGGCTAGCTACCACCATCTTACCTAAGTCTGTCGCCATAACAGCAATGTTACCAGCATTGTTGTGTTGGAGTAAGAGGTAAGATAGCCAGTTCCTCTGTGGTTGAGGATTCCGGGTGAAGCTTGCTTCCACCTTCAGTCTGATCATCACTTACCATCAGGTGTGATTCAGGCCAAGAGCTTCCCCGTTGTGGTTAAAAAAAAAAGTATTTTCTTAATTTAAAGGCATGATTGAAATCATGTCTATGTTTTCAAAAACTGAGAAAAAATATATTTAAAACTTCAGATTCTTAAGATTGGCTTAATATGTTTCCTCAAAACTTGAAAAGAAGTCGCTAAACACCATTAAAGAATACCTGTAAGGTGCTAAATAATCTTCTTCCTTACCTGGTACAATGACACCTCAGCAGCCTGAGGAAGGCGGCCCTGAAGGTCCTGTTGAACACGGTATAGATGATGGGGTTGATGGTGGAAGACACGTAGCCGAGCCATAAGCAGATGTCCACCACGTGTTCTGTTAAGTAGACGAAGATCATGACATTTGAGGATTATTCTAACCAGGAGTTGTATTGATGATTTTTATGACTATAATTCTATAAATAAAGATCTGATATGACCGCAAATCCTATTTAGATCAACATACAGCCTGATACTGACCTGCAAATTGCAAAAAACATAAGACAATTTGAATTTCGTGGGCTACCTTGGAGCATCCACCATAAGGATGCGGCCTTATTCCTCATAATGGCATAAAAGTCGTTAGTTCGTGCTACAGACAACATGCTAGACGTGCTGCAGAACCAGGGCATTGCAACCTCAATATAGCACCCTGAAGCCATCATTATATTGCACACGCAGAGCATCTAAAGCTATCTGCGTACCATTGACCCACAAACTTGCCGTAAAGTCCTCAGTTAAATTCGATTGCTATCGATTTGACAAAGTTTTCTATTCAGTAAAATAACTGGTCCTTAACGGAGTGTTCAGAAACAGAATGTGTCAAGATAACGAGTCAATGCTATCGACTTTAAATATGCGGGCAGAACTATCGGAATGATTTATGGGATACTAGCTTCTGCCCGCGACTTCATCCGGCGTGAAACCCACCGCATCGCATCCCATCGCCCGCCCGCGCTATTACTTCGTTTTCGCTTAGCGTTCTTTTTCTTTTTTTTTCTTTTTGCTCGGCTCCTAAGAGTCGTCACGTGATGTTACCTTCCTCAAATTTTACCTTTTTATAATATTAGTATGGGTAAGTTAAATGAATGTCCCGCAGTTTCCGACTTGCTAATAAACACTTATAATTTTATTTATTGAACTATGAATGTGTTTATTTATCTAAAATTGTATGACTTGTTTACCTAACTGGCATATTTTAAATTGAATTATTTTTTAATTTAATCTATTGGCATGCCACCTTAGTTGTAATTGCTTGTATATGTTAATTTTGTCCGCCATAATTATATTGGCAAAACCATGTTGCACATTTATTTTAGATAATATAGGTACTATCTGTAACCATAGCTATGTTTAACAAAATAAATGATAGGGCAATAAAACAAATGATAGTTTCTGCAGGTGCGGAAAACCTCAAATGCCGAAAATATTTCCATCTTATTGGGGGTTATAAAAATTTGTTCGAGCCGTTTGGGTTTGAAACACTAGGGCCATGGGGTCCGAGTGATCCTGCTTTTCCAAGAGATCGCTAAGTGATTGGTCGACTCTTCAAAACATGACCAGAGGGCTGGCTTATTGCTGCCAGCCGTCTGGGCACAAACCATTCCTGTTGACAGCGACGCGGACGAATTCTTTGATGGCCTATGATTCTTTCCGCTTTCATTTTTTTATTAAATGATTGATTGATTGATATCCATTTATCTTAGTTGAAAAAATATACTGCAGACTTGGAGAGATTGAGCTCTTCTTAATGAATAGAATCAATAAAAAAAATTGCTGAATTTTGGTACCAATTGTGCCAGATGATGTGTGACGTTGCAGATTTCCAATATGCACCTATCACGCATGGCACGTGGAAGAATTACGAAACATAAACCGTTCAATGTTGCCATATCTTTTGGCACGAGATTCAATTCTGTCCGCAATACACGAGTTTCTGGTGCATTCGCCGAATGGAACATTTTGCAGATCTATATTTTTGAATTATGTCACGTGTTCGTTCTAAGCACATTTTTAATTTTGATCTTGGCTTGCTATCCTTCCCTAAAATAATATTAAATATCATTGCTATTATTTAAACTTAGAACGAGACAGGAGTTATTACAAAACAAGTTTATTTCTTTAGACACTGTTTAATCTATCGAGCCAGTTTTTGAAATAAGAACCTAACAATAAAAAAAAACGATATACCTGAATGCGATCAGCACCTGATAGCTCTTGAACGCGGCTTAGATGTGCTGATAGCGTAGGTACTAAGGTGCCACTTTTGCATTAAGGATTTCAAACTTTATTCCGGTTTAAGTAAAGAATACAGCCAGAATAAAGTTTGAAGTTCAAAAACTGGCTCGAAGGATTAGGCTCGATTTAGCTCGAGCCTAATCCTTCGAGCATGCATGAACCCATTTTGTAACGAGACGGCAAACGTTTTATACAATTCAGTGCTAATTTCACCAACGAAACTGAACGCGATCAGCACATAAACACAGTTTAAGAGCTGTCAGTGCCGTTATTTTCTATGGAATATTGACACTGACAGCTCTTGAACTCGTTTTAGATGTGCTGATCGCGTTTAGTTGAATTCACCCTCAATCTTACTTGCATATCTTTTACAAAGAACACGTTTTAATGAACTCAGCCTATCGGAGTCCACTGCTACACATATGCCTTCCCAGGCTACGTCACAACACTCTATCCTCCACGTTCCTCATCCAGTCTAAACCAGCCACCTTTTACACGTGTATTATAGGATTCTTTCAGCATTTTAGCATTTGCATCCCCTATATCAGCTTCAACTAACACAATCAGCATTCAAAAGTCAATTCAAACCAGCTATGATTTCGCTCCCCATTCAGACACGGTTAACTGCCAGCTATAAATCTAATCTAACCTCGGTCATAACTTACCTGGGACTATACAGGCTGGACACGCAGCGAACAGTATATTTAGTAGGAAGAATGGTGCCCAACAGAGGACGAATGTGAAGAAGACTAGTCCAAGGACCTTGGTCGCTTTTTGCTCGTTGGCTACTGCATTTGCTGATAGGGACCGGCCTTTTTTGCGATTTGCTAGGAATCTGGAACAAAAATGATGAATAAACACCAAGGATATTATACCAAAGAGCTGTCAGTGTTAATATTACTCAACAATAATCTGACATCAATTTTTATATTTTTGTATATTTGTTTAATAAAAAATAAAAAAAATTATATGTAAATATTGATAGGAAATAATTATACTGGCAACTTTTGAACAGGGCTTAGCAGCGCAGATCGCACTGGCGAAATTCAAATGAAGGAAACAAAAAAACGTGGATTATTCAATTAAAATGCTACAAATAAGACAGTCTTTCTGCGTTAATATCATATTTTATCTTCAACATTGAACTGCTATGCATACTATGCGTAGGCCTCTCGTTTAGAATGCCAACGATCCTGCTATCTAATTGAGCAACACATTTTCGTAAACGATTAGGACTAATCTGTTTTATTTTGACAGTTCAACAACATTCATTGCGTTATTTACGTTGTTTAGCAATTTTTTTTTCAAACTTATGAATCAATGGTGTAGCAAACTGTTTAAAAACGATTCAAATTGTGATTGATCATGAATTACGCAATTAGGGTGCTGCTCCCATCCAGCATTCATTACGTTATTTTTAATTTGTATGATATTATCAACCCATCGTAGGACGTCCTAGATTCTTTCTCAATCTGCCTAGCCTTTTCCCAACTATATTGGAGTCGGCTTCCAGTCTAACCGGATGCAGATGAATAACAGTATTAAACAAGGAGCGACTGCCTATCTGACCTTCACAACTCATTTACTGGATAACACGACACACCTTGGTAAGACTATTTGCCAGACTTTTGGGCCGTTGAGTATATTAAGTCATCGGTCCAAGCTTAACGTGCTTTCCGAACCACGGAGGGGTCTCGAAATTGTACATAAATTCCTTCATTTCTACTACCTTTTTTAAAATCGCCATCATTCCTTTTAAATAACTATATCTACTGCTACCCTCGAGTTATCGAGCTGCCTAAGTGAATACAATAGTCACGTTTTCTTAGCGACCCCAAAAGTCTCTCACAATTTATTTCACTTAAGTTTATCAACGTTCTGGTCTTACAAACGTCAGGCGAATAAACGTCAAGTACCTCCACCGGGGCCCGTACAAATGACGGCATAATAGAGACCCTTTAGAAGGCGCAAATCTTTTAAACCTTTTTGACCCATTGATCGATAGAGCCCTATTTACCTTTCGTTATTCTAAGCCTGACAGATTGGTTTGATTGGCACTTTCTATTAAATTACAGGTTCAATGGAGATTTTTGGAGATTAAGTGAGTGAGACTGTTTCGTTGGTCTAGTGGTCGCAAGTGCGTGAGGTCCTGGGTTCGATTCCTAGATCTGGCAAATTGGTATCGGGTTTTTCCATCAGAAATTACTCAGTAATGAAATGAAATGAAATGATTTTATTTTCTGTAAAATCATTCACAGCCCGAAGTCTGGATTTGTGCCCGGTTGATGGAAATAGGCAATTAACAATTAGAGGTAGGTATGTCGAACTGGGTGTAAAGTTCACTCATCCCCTATGGAAAAGGGAGGATCCTCCGACCCGAAGACGGGTGTCGTATCAGGCGGGCAACTGCCCAAAGATTGATTTCGGGAAGTATTATATAATGTTGATCGCGCGGTAAACTCTAATTACGTGATACAGGATTTGTGTGACGTCAGGTCTTTGATGCGTAGTTCACATGTGGCGTTGAAGATGCCGCCACAAACATAACTGGCGAAACGTGGGACTTAGATAATCCTCTGCCTTACCCTTCGGGGAATACAAGCGTGATGTTAGGCGCAAAACTATTAAATCTTTTTGTCTCGTTGATCGATACACCCCTCTGTAGTACGTTACGATATTTTAAGCCTGACAGATTGGTTTTATTGGCACTTTCAATTAAATGGCAGGTTTTTATTGGTTATTTTTGGAGATGAGTAATATCGGTTTAATTTTTTTTTAATCTTTTTTGTTTTTATTTGATTGAATTATGTAATTAATTCAATCAAAGTAAGATAGTCTCGTGTCATTTTTTCCAATGATCGGTGAGATTATTAATATTATAATTATATTGATAAACTGATAGTATCTGAATTTATTAGCCTTCTAATGATAATTGCTTTTATTTAATAAATGAGTCTCTTAAAACTTTTTGATCTTGTAATGATGATCCTCTTGTATTAAATGGACCTCCTTTTATCTTTCTGGCATGTTCTCAAAGTTGGTCGCAGCAACTAAGCTAGAGCACCCCGACCACATAAGATAAAGTTAGAACGGTGACTAACCACGCACGAGCCAAGCGAGCAAAGCGAGCGGCGCCGCGGCAGAGGCTGACGAGCGTTTGATCGGATACTTGGCTATTTAATATTTAGGACACCAAAATGGGGAATATTTGATGATCACAAAAAGATGCGCGTTTATTATATTAGAGTGCTCATTAATATTTTTAAGAAACAAAAATGGGAATTAATTTGGGATCAATTAAATAGGACGACAAGCCCAAGACCCGAGCCATAATAGTTTGTGCTAACAGTGGATTATCATCGGAATACTCCTCAGAATTATTGCAAGCATTTGCCAATAAGTAGGTACGCTCTATTATTCAAAAAAACAATAAAATGGTGCTTAGTTAGGTAGTATTCTCGGAATAATAAAATAATAATAAAAACTGCACTGCAACATTATAACGGAAGCCAAAACAGCACGTTTTGGTGTTCCAAGGCTAATTTGCAGAAAATAAAGTTGGTCAGACATTTTTATTCAGTTGCAGATTCATAAATATGTAGTTATGAATTTTCTCGAGCGTGAAAATATGAAGCTTATAATGTAGCTCTAGTTTCTGTTCAAAATGGGTTATCTCAGTTTCTTTGTGGATACGTTAAGAAGTTATTATGGAACCTTTCTATATTTTGAGTATTCATGAATACAAAATACAATACATTTTGTTATATTATTACTATAACGACCCGCCCCCTGTTTCCTACCGTTTTTAAATACGACTTATCAAAATAGTGACATTTCTTAATTATAATAATTATGTCGGTCGAAGTGGTGATGCTTGGAAGAGACCTATATCCAGGGGCCTAAGTCTACTAATTTATAAACGTTACAATGGTCTCTCAATGGTTAGTTTTTGACAGATTCGCCATACAAAAACTGTCAAAAACAAACCATTGAGAGACCATCGTAACGTTTATGGACATCTTTCGGCTGCATGATGATGATAATGATGTAAGTGTATTGTAAACATAAACATGATCAAAATAGAGATGAAAGAAAGAAAGAAAAATGCGTTTATTGGTAAAATAAACCTTAAAACTAAAACAAACAGAAAATATTGATTATAATGCCAAAAGGGCCTCAGCTCAGCATAATGTCAGATGACAACCCACAAACTGCCACAAAATGGCAAACAAGATGCGAATGCGAACGTTCTTAAAAATACGGTAATTGCCCCTCTGAGCCTTCCATGAAACCTCAATTGGGTACAAAGTCTATTTAAGGTTTTTGGCCACAGTAACTTGTGCCCGGATGAGTCTATTATAACCTTCTCGCAACTCTCACCTCATAAAATCCTCAAAACACTAACTTTCCATTGCAAATCTGGACACTAACAGTAAACTGAATAAATCATGTTCCGACAGGTTAGAACAAGTTGCCAACAATATAACATCTGGCCATATAAATATACATGAAGATGGTAAACAATGCAAGAGCCACTGGAACAATGGAACAAACAGAAATTAATTCTGAAATCCTACAATGGAAATGGCGGAAGATTTTGACTTTGTGTCGCATGAAGATTTTAAATTAGAAACGGTCTATGCTAATCGCTGCTAACTATTGTGGTTTCTGCAGAAGATTATTTTTTTATTTCAGAAAAATATAAAAATTACCGACCAGTAATGAAAATAAAAAATGTGTTTTTTTTAGCATCTTATCATTGACAATTTGTGATTGGTGCCTCCTTTTAACCCTGTGTTAGGATCTTTCATAACTTAAGTAATTATCATTTGCTTGTTTTATTTTTTGTAATAATTTGGTCTTTGGGCTGCTTGAGAGAGGGAGAGAGAGAAATGAGACAACTTAGTAAGAAATACAGTGTTAGGTGACATGAGTGATATATACTATCAGGAGTGTAGACAGTTACCAATAGGTACACAAAACCTTTGAGGTAAAATATTGAATGCATAAAGATAATATAATTTTAGGTACAGGAGTAAAACATTTTACTTGACCAGTAAAATAACCGAGTAACAAACGCCAGCACTTTTCATTTTACTAACTCAAAGCGTAGCCAATTTGTGTTTTAATGTAGAATCCACTGCATATTACAGTCTGTTCCCAAAAAGCAGCAAATATTTAGCAAATTTTAACCGTCCTGTTATAAAATGAGGACATTTTGAAACACGGTAATTAGTAGAACTCATCACGTTTACAAATCTGACATTTTAATCTCAGAGAAGAATTATGATTTGAAATAAAACGCGTAGTCGTGGTTTATATTCTCCACTTCGTTGTAATTGTGTCGCATTACATAAAGTTATGTTAAAACATCGTCACGAAACCGGCATGTCCTAGAACCAAAAATTCGAAGACATGTGACATCTACCAACCCGCACTGGGCCCGCGTGGCTGATTACAGCCCACTCCCACTCACATAGAGGTGGCGTGGGTCCTAGCAGTAAGAATATTATAGGCTGATTAAGCTTATTCGACTTTATTGTTAGTTTAGTACCTACTTGATCCCTCGAATTCGACTCATGTATGTTAAATTGACAATTCAGCTTTAATCTTTATTCATTACTGCTCGCTTTCCAGATATTTAAATATCCAGGAAACCTTTTAAAACTGTACGTATCCGGTAAAAGCACCATTAGTTTCCAGCAAAATATTTTCAGTTAAACAATGATATTTATCTCTGAAATCCGACAATTAACTGTATGACGCCGCGGTTCAAACATCTGACGACCCCGACCAAAAATAAATCTCTTATCGTTTAAAACATTTATTTTAATAAATTAAAACAAGTGTTGGAATCGCTTTTACAAACTCAGGGCAAGTTTTATCCAAGCCTTCATTGAAAATGAAAGAGCAAATTTTCTTTGCCAGTGTTACTCAAACTTTGTGCTGAAGTGGCTCTTTTTGAGCAGTAATAATTACTTAAAAGGACTTTGACATTCATTAGAGATTGTTGAATTAAACATTCTACCTACTCATAAACTTTCAGGAGGGATGTTCCAGTTTTTGAGGCAGGCTTTTCTCTTTGTATTTTTTGTGTAAAACATTGTTACATCAGTGTACGACAAAATTTCAATAAAGAAATAAACAAGCAGCATTCGTGTTTTTCCAGCAACTATTTTACTAGAACTTTAAACGTAATTTATTTTCTTTTCGTAATTTACTTACATGATCCGTAGATTCGAATCACAACTGTCATTCTTTATAAGTAATTGTATGAAATGGCGATAGTATGGAAAATTGACGTAATTTGATAAAAAATTAATTTATGGGACTGTACCGTCAACTGCCCTAACTTTGCCTCGCGTCCATGGTTTGCCTAGAATGAACAAGATGTAATATCATGGATGTATGGCAATCGAAAACTATAAGAATATATAATTTATTAAAGTTTCGATTGCCATTCAAGTAAAATGAACAAGATATAAATTATTACCTACATCTTTTTCATTCTAGGCAAACCATGGACGCGAGGCAAAGTTAGGGCAGTTGACCGGTACCTAAATAAAATTCTTTTCTTTTTTTTCTATCTTTATGTTATTTACTTAATTAATTGTATGTTTATAATATAAGGGCAGAGCGGAGGATTCAACTACAAGCATTTTCTATGCCTAAATTGAGAATGCTCGAATAAAAAAAAATAAAAAAAATCATTCCACAATATCTAAAAGATCAAAATTAATAAATGAACTGGTAAAGGTGTTAGTTTTATTTTATTTGTTTATTAATTCATTCTAATTATCTTTTTAAACCTCCATGAAAAAATTGCTAAACTTTGAGGACCTCAGTCTGAAAGGCCACTGAAAGTTTTATAGCCGTGCTTTACAATAGCGGATCTTATCTGAACTGGCTTTAAAAGGGATTGTAACCTTTTATTGCCTTAATTGGATCCAAAATATTTGGATGTGATTTATTTTTATTGTCACGACCTGAGAATAGATCTAGGTTAGCTGGTATTTTCTTATCATAAAGGTTATTAAAATTAGCTTAGTATTAATTTGTTTGATTAAGTGCTGATGAACGCGTAGATTCATGCACTCAGTAATAAATAACAACACAACAAACAATGCTCTTTTGAATAATGTTATCTCCTTGGTAATATTAAAATAAAAATAAAAAATATTAAAGTATTTTCATCTATTTTCTAATGATGATTTATAATGATGTGCCCTTGTACCTGGGTGTGTGAGCCTTTATTGAATGGCTCCCGCAGACAGGGGCGATGCGACAAAGCAACGCGACTCTGGCGGAATAATTTCTATAAAAACTTCACGGTAAAACAATTAGCGGTATCGTGTCGCGCCGTCACGTCACGCCTGTCGACGGGAGCCTTAACAGAAAAAAGTGAATAAAATGAGCAGTAGTTGAAAAATTTACAAATTCTTTTGTTTATTGGGTTTTTTAGACTTGACAATTTATTATTGTTTAGTCACGATTACTTAATAAGGGGGATGTTATAAGGTACCGCGTGAAATTCAAAATTTTCAAACGTTTTTTGCATTTGGCAGGTCAGTGTCTGTCAGTGTCATATTTACAGAATTTGAATCATTAGAATCATCAGTACAACTCACTTAGTTTATTACTATTATGACTATTTGATGAAATCATGTAAACTTGGCGAAGAGATAAGATAGCTAGATAGTAATTAAAAAAAAAAAAAAAAAACATAGTCGCTGCTTTATAGTTAGTACAGTTAGTGTGCCAAGTTTCATGATCTAATTTGAAGTATTTTTTGAATAGCAGCGGTTTATTGTTCGGTTTGGAGGTAACTTCGGATGTTTTTTCTATCGAGAAATTTTTATGAAATCGTGTTTTCGGCTAACATAGTCGCTAACATTAATCCTCAACTTTAACATATATTTATTTCAAAATGAATGCTGCAGTAGTTTCGATATAATAACGGATCTTGCTAAGCAATTTGACGACTTATACGCCCTTAAAAAGATAACATAAGAATTATAGGTACATAAAATAGTTAGACAAGTAGGTACATACAAGTAAAGGCTCGTTCACACCGGCGCGACTTGTCGCGCGACGCGACTTTAACAATACAATTTCTAATAAAACTTCACGATTGAACAATTGCCGGTGTCGCGTCGCGCGACAAGTCGCGCCGGTGTGAACGAGCCTTCACTTGGGTTTCGTCTCGCTGAATGCCGGGGGGCATGATTATTACGAGATCATTTCCGCAAATCACGCATGATCGTACCTTTTTTGTCAGTTTCTTTCACTACACTCCATCAAATCTTTGGTAACATGATGGCTTGGAATCAAATGACATAAATGGCAATTACTTGACATAAATGGCCGAAGGGTTCCGGAAGGACACGACGGAAACTCCGTGATTGAGCACTTTTTCTGACGAGTATCCTTAGGCTACGGATTTCTCGATTATGACAAGTATCGAGTCCTTTTTGGTTGTATCGATACTACTAATGGATGAAAGGGTGTGTCTGTCGCAGCCATTGTGTTGAATTAGCCAGTTAATTGGATGCCTAGGCCGTTCATTAAACGCCGCCATTCAATTAAATGGCTAGGCCGATAGTTAATAGAACTAGAATCATTTAACAACTTGTAGTATTGAAAGTCAGCCCTTTAAAGATGACTGACCAAGACTGAAGATGACTGAATACGAACAACAACTAAAATATTTCACTATTACTAGTTAATTAGTAGTAGGTAGGGCTTAGGTATTCGTGAAAAGTAGACGTACAAAATAATGTGAACTGATCACCACCAACCTACCCAAACATCACAAACTCATCAATATCCAATTCAACTAAATGCCTAAACGACGTTCAGGCATCTGGTTAAACGTTGCGCTCAATGACTTGGCGAGTTGTCCTTCAGCCATTTCATTGAATGCCGGCGATTAATGAACGGCCTAGGCACCCAATTAACTGGCTAATTCAACCAAATGGCTGCGACATATCTACTATGCTATGAAAAATACATTGTTTTATTACCAAGGGGTAAAATACAATAGACGTAGATATATTTAGTAACCTATTCCGCTTAACTATGCTTATTTTATAATGGATTTCTGCCAAGTCACGCCTGAATCCATTAACTATCTAATAAGGAGTAGTTTTGTTTTGATTTCAATAATTATTGTTTCAATAAAAAGTGAAATCATTTTCATGATAATGTTAATTTGTTTTAATAATTATTGTTCTTGCAACAATGTACTGCTTAACTGTTGTTTACAATATAAATAGAGGTAGATATTTTGTACCTTCATGTTTATCCTGTAGATGGGGTGTATGTAAATGAGAAACGTCATGAAAGAAATATTATCCTATTGTATTGTGTCACGCGCAGGAACCTCGCATTTACTGCAAACCCAACGTGAACCATCCATCCTGCTGCGTGTTCATCACATGAACTGATACAAAAGATCGCAGCCCGAACGATTTAAAATGCTCGTTTTGTGCACGAAGTGAGGCAAAGATCGCGCGCACGACACGCACACACTAGGTGAATTTCAACATGTGCATGTTACATTGCGTGCGTTTCAACGTATGTTACATTTCATGTTACAGTTCAAATAGTTATTATGTACCCACTGTAGCTATTGGCTTGTAATTAGTGCTGTTGAGCCAATAAGCTTGAGGCCTTCGATGTAAATATTGTATACCAATGAAGAATTCCATTTATTAATTAATTGCAATATCCAGCTAATCTGGCATGTGTAAACAATTATATTGCATTCATGGCCATTAAAAATGTTCTCTAGAACATCCAAATACCAATATGTGTTAACAAAAAAAAAACAACATTTGTATAGTTACTGAACGTATAATAGGAACAAAAAACACACACAAATTTTAATACGTACTACAGTCACTTACCTAAGAGTCAAAGCATTAGGTGCAGCGAGCGTCAGCTTCAAAGGCCTAAGCCTCGCTCTCCTGGTCTCAGCAGCTATGCTAGGAGGGGTCTGTGTGGCCACGTCCCGTCCTCGTCTCTGGCCTGAGGAGCCGGTCCCTCCGCAGCCATTCATGTAGGACAGTTGAGGGTGGGAGACACTCATTCCAACTTTGTTGCGTTGCGTTCTGTTGCGGGCAAAAGGAAGAGTTTAAAATTAAAACTTTAAAACGTTATTGTTTATGATTTTGACATTAACCTATGAAATGTCAAGTGACTGAACCATACCTCTCTGCATAACCCTTTGGGGAATACGGGCGTGATGTTATGTCTCGTGTTTGACCCTGACATATTTTTCGCAGATTTAAAGGCAACACAGCTTACTTTTACCTAATTTGAAAATGTTGTAAATAAATCCATTTTTGTTAAGGTAAAAGATTCTATTTCCTTAATCACGTATACAACACACAGTGCCAAAAATGGCACAGGAATCAAAATTATAAAAACTTTTCACAACAAAAACCAACCGACTTCCAAACAAAACTGTACTGTTTTGTTTGGAAGTCGGTTGGTTTTTGTTGTGAAAAGTTTTTATTTTTCACTTTTTAGTTGTAGTACCTAACCCCCAACAATTCGAATATCACGACCTGCTATGTAAATAGCAGTGACAGGAATATGTTAAAACATCATCCACATGTGTGAGGCTAGACTGCAAACGCGGGCGCGGCGCGACGTGCTCAAACATAAGAACTTCATTTGAGCGTCCATAGTGGACACGCGGACGCGGGGAGGGCGCGGGCTACATGGCGCAGGAAGCGCGCGGGCAACTCGCGCCATAGCTCGTTCATACAAGTGGCCGCAGTGAGTGCGCGGGCGGCAAGCGATACATCGTCAATACAAAACAAAAAAGCTGCGGTCGACTGCGGACAGGCACAATCGCGCGCGTTCCCGCACCCGCGCCGCTCCCCGCACCGCGCTGCCAGTGTGGTAAGTGAGAAAAATACGTATTGTTGAAGGTAACTCAAAAAGTTCATAAGCAGAGTTAATCAAATTTATATGGAACCACCTCGAGAGCATACCCTTTCAAACAAAAAAAGAATGTTCAAAATCGGTTCACAATAATTGACGGAGAATTCGGTGAATATACGTTAAAAAAAAACTTACATACTCTACGAACATAGAACCTCCTCCTTTTTGGAAGTCGGTTAAACAACTACAAATGAGTAAAACTTCATACTGATAATTGGTGCTAAATTCAGAAATGACCAAAATATATCACCAATACCAACACCGTCATTTTCGTCCAATGTCGCACCATATTTCAAATACCTAATACAGCCAACATGGCCTCGCACGACTTAATTTAGCAAAACACGGCCACTACGGCTCGACGTGGCTGTGATTAAGCATTTCGGTTGAGTTCCTAACCATTTGGGCACGGAAACGCCGGAAAATTTTGCGTATGTGAACCACATGGTGGAACGAGAAAATTACTCTGGAAAAGCTATTATTTTAAAGTTGTTTGTGTGTGTTACTAGTTTCAAGTCCATCCTTATAAAGGATCGGTTCTGTTTACCACGGAGCATCTTTTCATGAGTATACTTTTGTTCAGTTGCAGTTTTACTTTTCATGAGTATAGTTTTGTTCAGATGCAGTTTTACTTTTCATGAGTATACTTTTATTCAGATGCAGTTTTACTTTTCATGAGTATACTTTTGCTCAGATGCAGTTTTACTTTTCATGAGTATACTTTTGTTCAGTTGCAGTTTTACTTTTCATGAGTATACTTTTGTTTAGTTGCAGTTTTACTTTTCATGAGTATACTTTTGTTCAGATGCAGTTCTACTTTTCATGAGTATACTTTTGCTCAGATGCAGTTTTACTTTTCATGAGTATACTTTTGTTCAGATGCAGTTTTACTTTTCATGAGTATACTTTTGTTCAGATGCAGTTTTACTTTTCATGAGTATGCTTTTGTTCAGTTGCAGTTTTACTTTGACTATAGTTTGAATTCTACATTAAGTAGAATGATTTTGATCAAGGTTTCCGATTGACCGACTGAAATCACTGAATCGAGTTTCATGCATGATTTGATTGGACATCGTTTAAAGCCTCGTGCAGACTGTCGCGCCGGGAAGGCCGCGCTTCGAACAATACAATTTCTAAGGAAAATTCACGGTAGTGAATTCACCAGTGTCGTGGCGTGTCAGTTTGCACGAGGCTTTAGAATACTGTTTCTGAATTTTGCGAAAGTCGCTCAAAGGCGCTGTATCCATGCGTTTTTAACATAATTTTTGATTATCTTCAACAGTTACTTAAACGTGCACCTCGCCCTGTCAAATAACTCTGACGATACCGTTTGCAAAAAAAACATAATTTCGTAAAAATAAATCATTACGAAATTTTTTTTCAACATGCACTATGTTGTACTTATCGAAATAATAAATATAAACACACAAGATATAAAAAATAATATAATTTGCATTCCAGCAAAGTACACAATTAAATTGCACGGGATATATAAGCATAATAATTATTGCAAAACTAAATAGAGCAATATCATTATGTCGCTCACTGGCATTATTATGCAGGTAAATACTGCTTATATTTACTTCCATAGTAATAACAACCAATTAAATTAAAATCAGCATCCAATCAATTTATTTCATTAATTTGTGAAAAGCAGTTGTAGGTACATACAATGCCGTGATTCACAATTCTGTGGCGATGGATCAAACAATTATTTAGAACTTTCAATTTAGCCACTTTTTTGCATACAATATTTTTGTTTTTTTGGGACTCTTTTGGGGTTTCCACCAATCGTCGATAGCTACAGCCATCCCTTTGAAGAAACAAATCTTGGTTTTTATTTTGAGGTTTCGGTCAAAGGGAAGCCAAAGGGTTGCTTGTTATTCATGTGTTTGGCTATTTCTGGGTTCACATAAATATGTGTGGAAATGTGCTTATTTTGCTTTTTACGATAAGTACGAGTACATTGGCTTTTTTCGAATATGTAGATCATTTTGTTATTTCTGGCCTTTTTTCAATGTGTAGGCTTGTAGGCTTGTAGAGTCAGTGACTTGATCACTGTTGCCATCTCCCAAAACATTGAAATCTTTTTATTTGACCACATTGTTCCAATGTTTAATGCTGCCGTGCAAGAGAACAATGCAAGTTCTCCTCGCATTTGATATTCCCTGTGCGCCCCATATTGCTTTCAGCTATTGGATCCCCTTTCAACATTATAAAAGAAATGCTCATTTACCTGGTAGTACTAGTAATCCTCCAGGTAAGCTGCCTGCTCACAGTTCTGTTTGGTGACAGGTCTGGAGAACTCCTCACACCGACCCGCCTCATGCCTTGACCTGTTGGGCCATTGTCATAGCCTCCGCATTGCCTGACAACAAAGATAATATTGAGATATGTGCTGGCTGACATAATGACTATTTAATGTATGTTTTGTGTTGCGTAATGTAAATGATTTTGCATACATAGTATACAATCACTTTTTTCTAACTGAACAGATAGCTGTGCTGCTGGGGAGTTTGTTGCGCCACTTCTTCTTCCCAGCTAAAGCACTAGGAAGTGGTGAAGGGTGGGCGTTTTGGGGGACTGTCTAAGGTAATTTTGACGTTCGAAAAATGCTGATTCTTAGCTTAGTTTGACTGAATGACTTTAAATTTGATTAGATAGTGGAAAAAACTTGTACCAAAGCGGATTTTTTTTCGAATGCTCAAATGATGTTCTATTAGCCCAAAAATCTGGCATTTCCATATTTTGTTCAGTTTTGGTTTTGATTTTGGGTTTGTTTTTTAGTATAATAATTATTAGTAACAAATCTATTTTTCTGGAGCAACAGTGGATTTCAATATTTACAATAACCTGTTCAAAATACAATAGACGTAGATATATTTAGTAACCTATTCCGCTCAACTAACCTAACCTGTTCATAAATTTCAGTTTTGCCTAGATAGTTCAAGAGTCATGAAAATATGTTGTTGTAAACCAGTTATGATCTTGAATACATTTTAAGCATTCAAGATCATAACTGTAAAACATAAATAATAGTAAACAGACCTTACCCGCGTGTAGGAAGTAATAAGTCTGCCGAATGAAAATCGAGTTATTCCGAAATAACTCAACTCCATTAGGTAATTCATCGTGCCAACACAATACTCTAAGATAAACAAGTGCAACACTTTGATCCAATAAGTCTATTGTCCCATAAACAACCCACACGTTACACAGATGCCTTTAACTCCTAAATTAGAGCAGAAACTGAATCAACGCCAGAAATGTTAAGCCGCGATAGTACAGACCGAGCATGCCACAGGCTCAACGATACGCCAAAACGCCAATGAAATTCGCCGCATTGACGGGATGCTCACAGTGAGCAGCCAGAGATGGCAGACCCGGCGGCACATCTCTCTCGTTGTCTGTACGCAGCTTAAGCACATAACAGATGACTAAATATGCCTGAAAGCTATTCGAAACGCGTCATAAATTCCAACAATAATGCACAAGATGTGAACAGTAAAACCAAACGTCTTCAAATCAATGAAGCGATTATTGATGGCTTCACATAAATCGGACCACAGCCAACTACAGCCAATGTTGGTCATAAACCCAGACAAACAATTACATTAAAGCTTTTATGGCCGATTATAACGTAGCCGCTATTTCATGTATCGATATTTATGGCCAACATTTGGTTCATTTTATGGCACCAATTTGTTATGATCTTGTTTACAATAATGTCCTTGTGGACAGATAGTTTGCAGTAACTGAGTATATGATTGGAAGTTGTTGTTTGGAATTAATATTTGGAATTCAGGGTCAAAAGGTTCCGGTTTGTTGATGGGATGAAGATATTATTAGAATTTGGATGCGAATGAATGGGCGCAAAGTGTATAGATTAATGTTGGAGAATCCAATAAAAAAAATACTAATAGTTTCCCCAACGAAGTTAGTAGACCCCAAAAAAATAAAGAAATCATTTCTAACATAATCATTAAACATTTTCTCTTTTCAAGTACTCTCGTAGGTATGCAAACGGCTTTCACCAAGGAGACGAGTGGCTTTTTATGATATACCTACTTAAACTTTCACGATAACACATATTATATCGATACCGCCTTCCTCTACCTCTCGGATACCGATCTTGCTCATTGACTCGGAAGATTATTATGCCTAGGTTCAATCTCTTTTTTTAACCCCGCTTAGATAAAGGTTCTTTTGAACACATAATCCCTTGGGAATGAGATCGAAAATTCAAATCTGTTTCGTGAATACCTTCATGTTCATTCGATATAAATCTTGGAGTAAATCCAACTGTAGTGAATGGATGGAAGTCTGCATGCCTTTTATCCTTTGGGAGTAGACTTCGTTGCAGTACGGCTCTAAATACTGGAGAAAATGTAATCTTGCCTTAAACCAGTACCTTGCAGGAAGTTCGACTTGTTTTTAACTTAACCTTTGTTGAGGCTGGGAATAGGTCTCCCCGATATTTTTCCCGTTCTCTTATGTTATTACCGTTATTTTTCCCGTTCCCGTATGTTTTGCCTTCTCCGGCCAATCTAGCAAGAACGAGTCCAGATTTCCTATTGTTTCCGTGACTCCAGTATTTCCTAGTGTGGCGGCATCTATAACGTCACATGCGAACTACGTATCAAAGACCTTCGTCTCACAAATTCTGCTTCACGTAATTAGACTTTACCGCGCGATCAACATAAATGTATATAAGACTATCTGACTGCCCAACGATTGATTCGTTGGGCAGTCAGATAGATGATAGATAGATGTCTGGCAGGCAACTGCCCAACGATTGATTCGTTGGGCAGTTGCCTGCCAGACAGGACACCCGTCTGGTCGGAGGATCCGTCCTTTTCAGTAGAGGATGATTGAACTTTACACTCTGTTCCTCATATCACTAAACTAGGCCTATCGTCTCTGTGACGACACCCGGCTTCAGGTACTCACTGTGTGACTACCCTGGCCCATCTGTCCTCATGCATCCTGTAAATGGTACCCACCCACTCCCATTTCACGTGACCTCACAGATTTTTTTCCAATATTACCGATGCCTGTCTTGGGGCGTATAATGGAGTTGGAGGATGTTACAATATAACTAGAACCTACGCTTAATGTGTCATTCTCTTGAGGTATCCATGAACATATTCAACTTATGTCCTTATATATTTTATTGTAAGAACTCATGCCGCCTGTGATATAGGTTAATGTACAGGTAAGTATCAAAGTATTTGACTAATGTTTTTTTTTGAAGAAATATTTATTTATATAGAAATAAATAAATTATGTACTAAATTAACTAAAACTATTCACAAACTATGTAAAATATGACGTTGAAAAATTCATCCGCATCGCTGTGGACTGGTAATGTACCCAAGAGTCTTTGTTTGTATTATTTATTTATTATATTTTAAGAAAGTCACGAGTGCAGAATATTATTATTCCAAATACATTATTTTCGCCTCTTTTGTCTCCTAATCCTTAACTTTCATGGTCGTCATTGAAATATATTTATTTTGTTTACATCAAGTGTTGCATAATTAGTGTGTTTATGCAACACTTGGTAATGTTTACAATTTCACATTCACATTAACTGCAAACGGTGGGATAAGTATGGTTTATTTCCGCAGTTTGTGTCCCATTACAGTTTATTAATGTAGTCTTTGGGGATATACGGGATTTAGAATGTGAGAAGAAAAGAGAAATGAAGTGTATTATGTTTCTATAATAATAATTATGATCCTCTATTACGGTTAGTTAAAATATTAATTAATTAATTATCTGAAATTGCTAATCTGAGCAAGCATTGTGATCAATTCTAGTGGTATCTCTGAATGTGAAGAGACCTTTGCCCTGCAGTGTAACCAGAAAAGGCTGGTATTAGATTTAATCTCATAACCTGCTTTTGATTTTTTTTGTATTGGGAGTTTTCCACATGTATCTATAGCACATAAGTATCTCAAAACACTACACGTTTCATTGCAAAACACCAGGAAAAATTACAAACCAATCTATAGAACCAACACTCCGCTTGCATCGTCTAAACCCCGCAAGTGCTTCAAAGACTTAGGAGCCGCAAGTCGCCGCTAATCCACCTAACTACTGAACATCGCGCCCGCTCCCAGAAGTCTCCTGTGTATTTCTACCCTAATTCCACAGAATAGTACCAACAGAAGGTCGGCTCCATAAAACAGACGTCGGTTCCACGCATACACAGACACGTACGTACGGCGATGTCAAACAAGTCTCAATCGCGAGTTCGCTTGCACTCGCTGTACGAGAAACATACAGTCCAAGGTCCTGTTCACATGGAGATGATCAGTACGATTTTTTTACTGTTTGGCATCATATAGCAGTTTCATATGGCATTTGTTTCTATCCGTATGAATGTTCAGTTCAGTGGAATGTTGAAGTGTGATCCTACTATCCTTACCGTAAAATATCATACAGGAAAGTGCCGCGTGAACAGCTCATATACAGCATGTATCAGAAAGTTGTGGTCAAATTCAAGGATACGGTACAGACCATCATACTGACTATATTGTATGGGACAGTTGAGATTTTTTTTGCGATGCACCTTTCTGATACACGCGGTATAGTGTGCGAGCGTTTTCGCTCATCGAGAAAGCCGACCTTCTGTACTTATCTATTCGGTGCTAATTCCCTCTGGCTGACTGCCAAACAGCTTACAAAGAGGGCCGAGTCGTGCCATCGATCATAATGAACGGGTAACCGGTTTGTTTTTGATCCCCAAAAAAGGGTTAATTTCTCAAATAAACAAAATTTCTTGTATAAAAATATCGGCTTTTGATCCGTGGGTATTGTTTACGTGTTTGCTTATTGATTGAATGGTCAAGGTAAGTAGTTTTGATGTTCTTAGAATGTTACCATTTTTAAACAGATGTCTTCACTTATGTATGAGTTGATTGATCTCTCGATCACTTTGTTGAAAGTTTTACTGAGAAAATGTATGGTAAAAGTATGTTTGGAATGTGTTCTTGTATTAGTAATTTTATTTTACGTCATGGTTAAAAACTACACTACATCTTATCTTATACTATTAAATGAGCAATATTTGTAAACGACTGCCTATCTGACCCTTTAAGACCCTGTTGTATCACCAAAATACGCAGTAAGTAATAAAAACGTTGAATTTTAAACTTTGAATAACCCAGTTACGATAATAATACGATACCCCTAGATAAGCGTGATGGGGGATTTTTGGGGACTATCTTATGTAATTTTGACGATTTTTTTTTTTTTTTCGAATAGTGCTGATTCTCAGCCTAATTTGAATACATGACTTTTGATTTTGATTTAAGACTGGTTGTCAGACTTTCGGGCTTCTGAAGACCCGTTACGACTGTCAAAGATCCACGAATAACAGCCGGGATCAACCGCTTAACGTGGTTTCCGAGGCACAACGAAGCGAGGCGGGGAGCCGTTCGGCTCTTACGATTTCGATGAAAGTTGCAATATGTTTTAAAATAGTTTAAAAATTGATCTAGCAAGGTTGTGAGACCTTGCTAGATCGATCTTTAAACCATTGGGAAATTCATTTTCTCTATTTTCAAACGAGCTGAGCTCGGTCGCCAAAAGCTTAGAACCAGATGGCTACCATAGAATAATGACATGGTAGCATCGAATTAGTATGTACTATTATATACTTACATGGAATTAGTATGTACTATACATGGAATTAATACGAACTAACGTATACTATTAAATGAGCATTCTCTATTTTCACCTGAGCAGAGCTCAGTCATCCAGGTACTAATTATTTATTGGTACATTAGTGTACACCGCATGAAACAAAAAGGAAAAAAAACATTTGAAACTCATAGTGATTTATTCTAAAATTATTCTTATTTCAAATTAGGCTCTGGGTCCTATACTTACTTATAAATCTTTTCCGCACTCAAGGGACGCCTAAACAGTACAAAACGACAGAAGGCCATACAATGATCTCTTTCACCGATACGCAATCCTATATTTAAACTGTTTTAAATGTGTACTAATAATATTTATCTACACCCATGCTATAAATCCTCTATAAAAGTTTCTGAAACAGCTTATTGCCAACATTAAAACGACCAGTGTCATACTAACCATATTAGGTACCATCCAAATGAGTGTTATAATTTTCAACTCATTATGCAACTCATTTGCTTGTTCGATCCCTTCCCATTCCTTTCCCTTCCTTCCCGGTCACCTGCTGACCCCCGCGCCGACACATGATTCACATTTTGTGGACACGGACTGACACGCTTGGAGGGCTACGGGCTATGGTTGTTTTAATGTTGGCAATAAGCTGTTTCAGAAACTTTTCTAAAGGATTCATAATTATCATGGGTTGAGATAAAGTCTTGTATGCAACTGTACATGATTAGGTATTAAAACACTCATGTGATACTATTATCACACTCGGTGAATTAATAACCCTTATTATACAATAGTTGCATGTATAACTATTATTTAACCCGCTAACGCTACACAAAATACCGCTACTCCTTTCAACCCGTCAATTTAGGCAGATGAGCTCCCCACACGAGAGCCTATCTTTATTGGATCAATAGGGTTCGATCCCACACTAACCCATAGCGCAGGGTAATATTTATTTTATCTACAAGTGGGCTGTTGAATGTGCGCAGAAATAATAATATGTAAAGGAAATATAAATACGTACTTTACTTACATTAAAAAAAACATAATAGATAAACCGTAAACTTTTACAACATAATAAATTTTTATTTGAAGTACTTAACATTATTTTAAGTAAAATTAATAAATAAGTGCCTTGCAGCATCGTAATACAACAGAAAAAAAAATGGTATTATTCAATTGGTATTTTGAATGTATTACTTTTCCACTTATGGACCTATAGTGACCTTATTGGGGATGTTCTTCAGAAAGGTCACCTCTGCCTTATCTTTCGGGGATTAGTTACAGGCTTCATGGTAAGTTATGTTAATAATTAAGAATTGTTTTCAATACTTACTAAATTGTTACCGAAATAAATTCTGCTATACTATTGTGCCAAAAATGTATTACAATTTACTTACATTTCTTGACTGCCCTGGTTTGTCTAGTGGTCGCAAGCGCTATTGCTGAGCATGTCCTGGGTGCAATTCCCAGGTCGGGCAAAGTGATATTAGGTTTTCCTATTTGGAATTTCTTAGTGCTAGCCTGGAGTCTGCATTTGTGCCCGTTTGGTGACAATATGCTCGTCCCCTATTATATTATGGGACTTAAACATAACTCGCGAAATGTGGGTGTACCTACTATGGGTACACCCCTGTCTAACTCTTCGGGAAAAAAAGGCGTGATGTTATGTTTTATGATATCTGTGAAACTTGGTAACTAAATTATATCATCGATCAAATTTAATAGGTAGGTAATTATTTCCGGCACTCGGCAACCGAAAATTCGATCAAAAACAATACAAAAATTCTTTAACAACTTCCTTACCTAAATAAATACGTCAAATTAATTAAGAAAACATTCCTTCGGCTTAATTAAAAACATCGACGTAAACTAAGCTCTACAAAGTGAAAGGCGCGAAGTGCTCTAAACTTTTCTTTGCTCTTTTAAGTTCAATGAAAGTCTTTGATTATCAAAGACTTCTTTAGTAGACCTCTTGTTTTCACGTGGTAGATCAAAGTGAATTTGTTTATTGAATTTCTTTAGGTAAACAATCGTTTTTGCATTGAAAGTGGTTTCTTTGGTTGAGTATTCAATTGCTAGACGATTGAATACCAACGATTGAAATCACTTTAAGTGAAAAAACTTTCGAAAGGGGTAAGTAGAGTTTTTACTGAGTGAAAAAATATCTTTGTTTTGCACCGATCCGACCGATTAAAAAAAAAGTATTGCAAACTATACCGTGTGACATCAAATGAATGGGATTATTGTCAAGATTTGAAATGTATTTTTTTATAATTTTAAAATAAATACATTTAAAGATATTTAAGATGATATTGACCATTCCGCCTCCTTTATCTTTGAAACCAAAGCCTAAAATTTTGGAAAAAACTCAGAGAATGGTTCTATACATAGGTTACAGGAAAACCTTTAAGAAGTCTATGGTTTTAAAATAACATGGCAAATCGCTCAATATTGTGCGAATAAACTTACATTTGCAGTTAGAATTATGTAGAACATATTTTTCAACTACAATGTTAAGTTTGTTCTTGGGTTAAAAAACGTGGTAGATAACATATTTATCGTATACGGAACCCTCACTACGCGAGTTCAACTCGCTATTTTCGTACATAAACCCTAAATTGAGAAACGATGAGTTTACGTCATTTGTTTCTCTTCCGCAAATCACATTCGAAAACTATTTTGTCAGCAAAACATGAATACCAAGGCGCTTAACAACAAAAAGATGATCGTAATAACCACAAACGTTAAGAAAATGGAGATCGTTGCCATAAATGACCCAAGCAGATTAACCTTTGTTTGATTTGGTTCATGATGAGGAAAGCGGGGTCCGATTTCTTCATCACGAGGGAATGATGGACGGGTTGACAACTAAGTACGGTCTACCGCTAACATGGACATTATACATCTAAGGAGGAAGATTAGGATCTAAGTTTTATTAAGAAACGTTAGTTATAGATTATAACTTCACGACTTAATTTCGATATGGAAGCTGTCATCAAATGTTCGTCTAACTGAATGTTTTGTTCAAAAATAAAACAGAAATTAAGACCTTATAGTGTTGCTGCAATTCCTATACAATTGATGGCATATTGAATAATAGTTCGTGCTAGTGCGGTGCGGTTTTTTAAATACTAAATTAATATTATCTTGTTGCTGTTAGACGTAACTATAGTCACGTGCAAAACCGTAATGAATCGGTTATAATGACGATCAAATAATATCAACAAAGATAAAGATCTGCGGGGTAATTGTGAACACTCATAAAATGACAGTTGATCGCAATGCCTTACATTTTGACAGTTCAGCCACATTTATTGCGTTATTTACGTTGAGTAGACGATTTTCAACTTAAGAAGCAATGGATTAAGGATCTCTTCAGAATCCTCGGTTTGTGACGGTTGAGGATGCTAGACGAAGTAATGAATATTTGCCAATTTTTTAAATCCTTTTCTGTATTGAGTACTAGCCTTTTGGCTAATCTGTAATTTGTGTGTGATTTATATTAAATAAATTGTAATGTGCGGTTATTTTGTGCAGAATAAACAAATTTTCTTTTTTTCTTTCTTTTTCTTTCATAAGGACACACAAAGATTGCTTCTGTGTCTTCTCTTTCGTCGTTTACGATGTAGACATAAAAAAAATGCCAATAAGTCAAGTCATTGTGTTAATTTCTACATTGGTTTTAAAGCTTCACTATTATTTACTAAAATTTTTAATTCTTAATTCATAAAAAAAACATCCCAGCAAAACTTTCACTACAAAAATGCTGCCCGAATTTTCCCTTCCAATTTACGTACCGTCGCGTATATATAGTATGTTTTGACCTTAATATGTTCTCAGTTGTGCACCTATCATGGCTGACTGCACCCATCTGCACAAGACACGGTCCAAATGACATGCGGTTTTTGCACGTCGTGGCACGGAATTGAGGGCAGCGAATTCGTAATGAGGTGCGGAGTGATAGGGATGTTGACTATTTATTATTGTATCTGAAAACTATTAAAAAAGAGATAAATAAAATGATCTGTTACACAGATATTATTTGTATGAATTACACACTATTTATGCCAAAGTAACTCTGTCTCTCTGTCTGTTTGTTTGTTTGTTTCTATGTTACCTTATCACGTCTAGAGCGAGTTTGGGCTCTGGAAAAGGACATAGGCTACTTTTTATACTGGATATATGTACTAAAAAAGATGAAATACAAAATACACGCCGACGAAGTCGCATTAGAGGGAAATTAAAGCAGATCTCTCTTTATATTGGCTGTTTTTTTTTGTTAATTAAGTACGAATAAACTGCTGAACCAATTATAATTTAATTTGATTGGTTGGCCTGTGATTTGGAAAAAGACATTAGGATATCTATACTGGATTGTACTAAAAAAGATGAAAACAAATTACTCACAGACGAAGTCTCTTAAGCATATTAATGTAATTCTGTAAAATTGATTGCTTTTTTGTTAATTAATTAAGACTAAACTACTGAAACGATCATAATGAAAGTTGAAAAGTAGGTAGCCTGTGATCTGGAAAGCGACATAGTCTTTCATTCTGAATACATATTTATAATGAAATACACAGTAAACACAAAAGTCTTGTGTGTTTTAATATTAGTTCACATCCCTATTGGATAGTCACTCTTCGATACGTATTTATTTCGGTACCTGTTCGGGACAGAGGTACAAAGGTTTAGTGGGAGGTAAAAGTGGGTTTAGAGTTCAGGTTACGAGAGGATTGAAGTGCGGTTTTTCGATTTGTGGTTGCATTTCACTTTAATGTTTTATTTAGATAACGATGGGTTTAGCTTGTAAATAATACCTACTTTAGATTATTTTGAGTGTGAATGTGGGTGGCTATAATAGGTAGGGGAAGATCAAAGAAACGATGGATAGTCTGTGTGAAAGATGATATGGTTTGAAAGGAGCTATGGAGATGACGATCAATAGAGAAGTATGGCTATAGCTTAAAAAAAGGGGGTTTCTTATTTTTTTAAGTAAGTAGCTTTTATATAAGCTCTTAATTTTTTTATATATGAAAAGCAAAATCATTCATAATGGTACAAATAACAAGAAACGTCAAATTACTGCCAATAGTCAAAGTAGAAGTCTATTTCTTGCTCATTGCGCTGGTCTCTTCCAAAGTCTATAATATTGTAGTGTAGTGTATGTAGTGACAGATTCCACCGCCCACAACATAAATACTCAATTTTGTTCCAAACGTTATTTACAACTTGTGCAGTGTACAGTGGATAATTTATTTTTCAGTTATTTTATGTATTTATCTGTCATCTATAACAGAAGTATTTATTTATAGGCATCCTAATTAATTAATTATTATATCTTTTATTTCATTCTTTACATTTTTAAATATTTTCATTAAAAAAACCTTCAAAAATATAAAAAAAATGTGGTCCATCGGCATCGGGAACGGGGTCCAGGCTGCCGGTTGTCAGGGCTCTTATTTATTATTATTATTAGGCTCTTCAACATTTTTATCACAAAGTGAGTTAAAAAATGCGAAGGTATTACTAATTATTATTCTGTGTTTAACTTTCCTATCCATTATGTAGCGTAATTACAGCCCCGCTTAAGAAGCCACTTTTATTTTTTCTACCACAGAAATTACTAAGCCAGAATGACTTATAAATTACTTAAGCAAAAAAACTCTTGTCAAGGAGTTTGCTTACAAAACTTGGCTAAACTTAGTCAAGTAACCTGCGAAATGAGAGTTACCAAACTCTTAATCTTTCGCCAAGCAGTCGACATGAAATTATTCTTGAGTTTCATACGTAAGAGATTTTAGACATCTTGACTCCAAACGTTTGCATTGTGTATGGGATATTAATTAATATTAAAATATTCGATTTGAATCTGGGAAACATAACCAATGTTACCGTCGTGGAATTAGTGTGGATACCTATTATCTGCTATGCTCTCAAAAATCATCAAAAAGCATAATAATTTATTAATATCATCATTTTGGGTTTATGGTCTTTTATTTGTCCTTAACCATAAATTATAATTAATTATTCTTTTTGATGATTTTCTTTCTGTATATCTAGGTATATTTAGGATTTGTAAAATAGGTAATTACTTTTGGTTTTTCAATACAGAATATAAAAATATCAATCGTTGCTCTATCAGTAATTTTCGACTGGGTCCCTCGTAAACCTGTCTTTAGTTCTTGTCCAACAGTGGACTATTTATTTTTGTAGTGTGATTTGGTGAGTTATCTTACCTTACAATAGACGTAGATATATTTAGTAACCTATTCCACTTAGCCATTCTTAAAGAGTCTTAAAAAACCCTGTAAGAAATCGACACGTGTTTCACCTCTCAACGAGGCATCCTCAGGATGACGATTGACTTGTCGCGAACCCGAACACACGCCGAGCGCTGGGACGCTGAGTGAGTATTCAGCGTACAGCGCTCGCGGAATAGGTTACTAAATAATTATCTACGTCTATTGTATTTTAATAATGGATTTCCGCCAAGTCGCGCCTGAATCAATTAACTAATCTTACCTTCTTTGCGTCCCTCCGGGCACAGGAGTAGCCGCTAGTCGTGCCTGTCTCTTCAGCAGCTGTACAGTCAGAGCAAAAGACACCACCATGGTCAGCATAGGAATGTAGAACGCCACCAGCGAGCCGAAGATCCAGAAGAGGCGGTTGTTGATCACGCAGAGGTCTGGAGTCGGCATTATATTGGAGCGGTTGATAAGACCTGGGCAGAGAAATTTGGTTATAAGCGTGATTGAAATAAATGTTAATTTTCGATGTTTCTTTCGTGCTGGAAAATAAAAATATATAAAAGGCCTTTTACTACGTTTTGCATTCGATATTGAATAAAATGTAGATTTTTCGCATCAATTTAACCATTTGCCCACCTACATTGAGTTAGGTTTAGTTTATAGCACCATAAATGAAGAAATAAACTCTTCTAGTTGAATAACACAACATTGTACGTTTCTAAATTACGAATAATAAGAAGGCATTTGTTAAAAAAAATACAAACAGGTTCAAAAATCTTCAATTAAAATCAGAAAAACACCAGCCAAAAACACGACTCCGCTAAATAACAAAAATCCGCAAATCATCGACACTGCCAATGAGTTGTAAATATTAAAACCTCCTTTTTCTCCGAATTAATCTCAAGTTAACGTTGGCTGGAGGCCAATTCTCCTTCCCCCAATTACTTGTACGTTTAATCACGTAGGTATGTAGTTTAGAAACTAACACCTAAATTCTAAGTACAGTTTAATGTGTAACTTGTGTCCTTGTAACTTAAATTGTTGGGCAATGTCGGGCAATAACTTCAAGTGTTAGGCAATGTTAGGCGATATGTTCGACTGACTGTTATTAGTTTTCAAGTCGAGTTTCATTCTTGCTAATTGATGAAATGGAATGTGATGTGACTTGTACGTGGATGAACTTGCACAGCCTCACCGTTTGGGGTATACAAGCGTGATGTTT
Source organism: Eupsilia transversa (assembly GCA_914767815.1). Taxonomy (NCBI): domain Eukaryota; kingdom Metazoa; phylum Arthropoda; class Insecta; order Lepidoptera; family Noctuidae; genus Eupsilia; species Eupsilia transversa. The sequence goes on from OU611876.1 coordinate 12,777,868, forward strand.
TGTTATCAAGGGTCATTATTTTATTTTCGTTTTGATTTCTGATCAAATGAAGCGTAGCTTAGTAACAGGGTTATGTCTTTCCGAGTAGATATTTTTGTACATACTTAATAAAGATACTTAATTATAAAGTTTCGTTCGTTTTTCTACCTAACTACCTACCTACTTACATAACTACCTACACACCCAGCTACCTAACCTACATACCTACCCTACCTACAGATTTTTTTCCATATTTTCTTTCCCTAGACTTTCCACAACTTTTTTAGAAGGATGTGAAAACCCAATAAAAAACAGACCTGCATAATTTGTCTCGGACAGTAGAGCTAATTAGATGCCCCATATAAAAAAATACCTGCTTTACAACCATAGAATTAACGAAGATTTTAATAGGTACCGCCAAAACTAGTAAGTTTACCCATACTATGTATCATTCTGCCTAGCATTTTCCCAATCATGTTGAGGTTGGCTTCCAGTCTAACCGGATGCAGCTGAATACCAGTATTTTACATGGAGCGACTGCCTATCTGACCTCCACCACCCAGTAACTGGGTAATACGATACCCCTTGGTAAGACTGGTTGTCAGACTTTCGGGCTTCTGACGACTCGTAACGACTGTCAAAGATCCACGAATGACAGCCGGGACCAACGGCTTAACGTGCCTTCCGAAGCACGGAGGAGTCTCGGTATGTAAAGATGGTCACCCATCCACGGACCAACCCCGGCAAGCGCAGCTTAACCTGATGGATCGACCCGTGCGGCTGTTATTACTTAGCCACGAGCTATGTAAAAACTAATAAATAAAGATTAACCATTTCAAAAACTACCAAGTGTTCGGAATTACTAGATTTTTAATGGTTAATTGTCTAATCAAGAAAATTAACCATTAAAGGCCTATATACTATGCTGTTTTTGCGCTCTCCTGGTAAATTTTGTTTGAAGCATTTAAGTAGGTAGGTAGGTACTGGGTTTTTGATTCATGGGGAAGCCGTATTACAGACTGGTTTATGTAATAACAATTATCATTAATTTGCTGAACTTAAACTCAAAGCATTTATTTCATTAAACCAATTACAGGCACTTTCGAATTGTCAAGGAGTCGTTCAGTCAGAAAGATTAAGCTAGATGGCCATTCCAAAGCGTAGTAGATTTCTATGGAGAAGGAAGATGCAAGAAACTGCATGAAAACTCTTTTTAAGTTTTTGTTGTTGTTGCTGTTGTTGTTGTCGTTGTAGTTGTTGTTGTAGTTGTTGTTGTTGTGTTGTATATTGTAACAAAAAATAGTGTTAAAAACTTACCTAAAACAGTAATGGAACTAGAGACGAACATGCTCAGGAGCCAGACTAATGCAATCTTGATAACCACGACCCGTTTCGTGGAGTGATGCCGACTCTTCAGAGGGTTTCGGATGCCTAAGTATCTGTGGACAAAAAAGGATTTTATGAACATGAGGTAAAAATTACAGCTTAGAGAAGTGAGCTTAAATTGATAATAATATTTGGTGTAGTGGTCGCAAGCCATACCGCTGAATATTATGGCCTGGGTTCGATTCCTAGGGCGGGCAAAATGTTGTTGGGTTTTTCCATCAGAAATTTCTCAGTAATTTATTTATTTATTTAGTACATGGAGGACTTAAAGACAAAAAAGGAAACCATAGGCACCAGAAAGCCAATTACAAATCCTCACGTGTAGACATAATAATAATAATTTATGGTGTGAGCACAAAAACAGAAAATACATCGCTTTCATTAAATTGAAAAGTAAAAGAAAAACTTGGCTTGCAATTAAATGGCTAAAATGATAAAGAATAATAGCCCTAATAATAATATATAGGAATAAAGAGTCCGGAGTCTGGATTTGTGCCCGGTTGATGATGGCAATAGGCTCGCCCCCTATTAGATTAGATTAGATTTGGATTTTAATTTTTTTTAATTGTGATTTTTAATTCTAGTTTTTAATTTATGTGTTATTATTTTAGTTTTTATGGATCATGTGGTCTGCAATAAAGATTTTTATTTATTTATTATTACATGGGACTTAATCATAACTGGTGAAATGTGGGTGTACTAATACACCTCTGCCAATAAACCCTTCGGGGAAAACATGCCTGATTTTATGTTGTGCTTTTATTTTATATATTTTAGCCAAACACTGGAAAACCTTGATTTGTTCGTAATTACCGATGCTTACACTAATTTCAATTTAATTAGGCTAAACGAAATTTGTATCATCGTATTGTTAGCTATAAGGAACAGTCACATGCGTTCCTACAACTTTATTAGTTTGTACTCGTGTTGGTAAAATCAATCTTATCAAGATAAAAATAAAATAAAATTAATAATTAATATTCAAGTAGGTAGGTATAAAGTAAAGTAAAATTATGATGCACATTAATTACAATCGAGGAAAGTTTTAGTTCTAACTGTAATGTAGATGAGAAAGATGAAAGTAAATACCAAAGATTTTTATCACTGATAATTAAATCAGTCTGTCTAGCCTTTTCCAAATAAGTTGGGGTCGTCTTCCAGTCTCACCGGATGCAGCTGAATACTAGTAATTCACATGGAGCGGCTGCCTATCTGACCTCCACAACCCAGTTATTTGGTAACATGATAACCCCTTGGTAAGGCTGGTTGTCAGACTTTTTGGGCTACTGACTGAAACGACTGTCAAAGAACTACGCTAATAAACAAAATCTTTATCTGAACGCACGATTTTTTTTCATCGTTAGTCATTTCGTAATCCTAAAAGTTTTAAAAAGTTACGAGGACAAAAGTTCGGCTTTCTCAGAAAAACGCGATTATTTTAGATTCATGAGAACGATAATTTATCAAATATCTTGTCAATAAGTTTTCAACAACTTTCAGTGAATTTTCTAATTGGTTTCTTTTATCTGTTTTTAATTATCTTTTGACGGGCGATCAATCAGAAATATAAAACTGAAAAAATAGGAAAACTTTATTCAAACAAGATAACATTTACACAAAATAATATAAGCTAACAGACTTAAAATAGCAATAATATTTAAAAAACGTGGAAAGCATCATAGGGCATTGAATAATTCGTGCGCATCGCTGTTAACAGGAAAAATACCCAGAGACGTTGTATGGCCATGCTGATAGATAGATAGAATACAAAATCAACAAAAAGAAAAAATAAGTATGTCATAACCTTTTTGACAACAAACTGCTTCATTTCAATCCAAACGCGTATTGCTTTTTCAAATAGTTACTGTGATTTTTAATATTCATTATTGTGTGTAACTGAAATGTTTTTTATTTGCATTAGGCTTTTTAATTAAATGTTTCCAGTTTAAAATAAAAGTAGAAACAGAAACTTCATTTAATAACTTTATTTGTTTTTTAAATTGGGTATTGAAATAATTGATTCACATAAATATTTACAAGGTAGGATATATAGTAATGGGGTTTTACTTATACTAGGAATAAAAAACACAAACAGGGTAGAACAACATAATTATTATAAACATCCTTCTAAATGCGGGTAGTGGGAACAAAAATAAGATCCAAGAAACCAATACTAAATACAATATAAACACGCCCTCAACACGGTGAGAATAGCGACCGATTTTTGAACACAAGAATCGGAACAGAATAATAAATCTAGTAGTACAGACACGTCAGTTCTTAACAGTCTAGAATTCGGTTTTCATTTGAAGTATATTGAGACTTTACGTGCCCATAAAGTTTGAAAACATAGATTTGTAAATTGTGAGCGCAACTGCTTATTGTCAATATCATCATTCTCATTCTACTTCCCATAACCCAATTGATTAGCGGTCGGCGCAACATGTCTTTTTCCTCCATGCTTCTCTATTAGTTGTCATCTCGGTAATCACCCCCTTTCTAGCCATAAATCATCTTTCACGCTGCCCATCCATAGTTTCTTTGGTGTTCCCCTATATTCTCATAGCGATCCTTACTCGAAACTTTCCTCGCGACATTTTCCTCATTCCTCCGTATTACATGCCCATACCATGACAATCGATTTTCACACAACTTTTCAGTTACCGATGCCACTTTCAGACTTCCTCCTTTATACTAATTTCTTATTTTATCCTTTCGCGTAACACCACAATACCGTATTTATCTATTTTTCTGTGACTCTTCTCTTTTGTGTATCTCTAGTTTTAATAGTTTAGTGCATATTTATTTCTGATGGAATAGTACGCAAACACATTAATAAAAATAATTAAACAATCTTTATTACAAAAGAAAGTAGTTACAAATTATGTGATACTTGTGCTAGTTAACCAGTGCCCTCTCTCGGGTAGAAATACGATTGAAAACATTTAAGTATTACATAACCCATCAAGCGTGTAACGTGACGTTGTCAGTGTGACAGCGATTTAGAAATGTCTAGATATCTATATAGTCAAATATGACGCATTTTGTAACCTCCCATATTATGGAGGGCGTCCCAGATGTTGAAATTTATAAAACCTCCATAATATGGAGGTTATACGAGATTTCCATACAGTCAAATATGACTGGATAGATAATAATACCTACGTATTATAATCTATGTCTAGTTTATGAGTCGTCAACCTCGTGTTGAATGATCGTTTGCTCAGATACCGTTTAATTTCCATACGTTATACCTAAGAAAACTTTGATTAAATACGTGTTTTATGGTGGAACATCAAAATTAATAATAAAAAACCTTACTTGACTTTATAATTCTTTGCAAAAAAAATGATACAAACATTAAGATAGATTTATCAGCATAAAAAAAAATCATTGCTTAAATCTTCAATTTTTTTTAAAGAAAGCAGAAAGAAAAATATTTTATTTGGGACACGCACTGGAAATACAAACAGTAAAAAAGGAACATTTAAAACTAACAAAATTATTAACAAAAACGAAAAAAAAAAAAAAACGACCTGTGCGAGGCCAAAAAGGCTCTTATCTCAACATAATGCTGCGATATTAAAAAAAATACCGCAATTGCTTTCCCGTCCAACCCAAACAACCCCCGTATCTTTCCGATTTTTCAATAAGGTATTCTGCACACGGACCGATCGGTCCGACTGCAGTCTACAGCCGCATCGTCATCGCTATAAATCTTGTAAGAATACCTTATTTCCCCGTTACAGGTGATGTTGATGAGTTTTTAGTACCCGCCGATACGGTTGGACGAGGTGTTATATTGGGTGTGGTTATAAAACTAGCGGAATAGTAACATTAATAATAACTAGTTAATAATAATTTATTTTTCTCAAAAAGGTACGATACATGTTATCTAGGTTACAAGCAGATTCAAACCTTTGTTAGAGCTGGGGTCTATACTGCTTTTGGGACCTGTATGACAGATCTCCAGGCTCCCTTACATACTACAACATTGTATAATTATGTTTATGTGATTTATATATTGAACATTTCAGAAAATGTTAATTATTATAAAAGGTTGACCACTGAAAATCAGCGCTGTGCTGTGGATACCGCATAGCACAGCATCATGCTGAGTGTGAGCCTAAGAGTGTGTGCCTTCTAGTTCGATCACTGCATGCATCTACCGACTATAAAAAATACTATCATTATTAATAAAATCTAATTCCTAGGCAGCCACAGTGGCAGTGGCCACCTAAAATCTCGTGTCACAGTGTTTGTAGTCGCACTCCTCCGAAACGGCTCGACCGATTTGTATGTTTTTTAATTGACAACATTTCAAAAATGACACGGCCATAAAACAAAAATACCATTTCTTTATTTTCATATCCTGAGTTCAAATATTTTTTTTTATTTTTTTTTATTTCTTCATTTCTGAGAAAAAAAATTAAAATCAAAAAACACGTCATGACGTCATAGAAATAGTGGAATGAGGTAGTTACCTTTGCCTAAGCATTCCAATGTATTAGATGAAAACTTGACTTGTCAAACAAGACGTCAATGTCAAAAGTTTGTTTACAATCTTTTTCTTAGGAAATTAAACTTTAAAATATACACGCTGCTTACTGTAAATATTGCCAACTTTTGATTGATATTTCGCCAATGAGGATAATAACACTTGAAAATAAGAAAATTTACGAATTTAATTGAAAACAAACAAACAAGTTTAGGCACCAACGAGTTTGACACATTTGACAAGATGACACCAGTGACATCTAATAGTTTTTTTTTTGACGATCATAGTCAAGCAAAGGTTTTAACGCTATTCCACTATATGTTTGACGTCATTTGGCGCTTACGTCTTTTTAGAATAAACCGAATTTCAAAGTTAAAACTATGAATGAAAAGTACATCATTTTGAAAAACGGAAAAATACCGGTGCCCTAGTTTTGGATTTACTTTTATAAAACGTAATAATACATGCAGGTTAAAAATATGAAATGTTGTCAATTGAAAGTATATATATAACGTTTCAATGACGTCATTTGCCGGCAAATTGGAGACACTATGTGGCGGCCACACACTCATGTACCTACCCCAGTTGTTCTACCTACATGACACCTCATCCAATCTCTTAAGCAAAATAAAAATATAAACTTTTTCTCCCGTCTCCCGCAATACATTTCCGGAAACCGTGGCCTGCCACAGCTGTTTTCGTGGCTACACACAAAGTGATACCTTGCCGCAGCAAGCAGGCAATATATTAAAATTACCTGAACGTACATCTCGGCAAACTCCTGTATAAATCGCATTTTGGTGACGTTGCAAAATACGGTGACTTGGCGTTGGTGACGAATATTTTATGCAAAGTTTGACTTGGACAGGAACGGGGCAGGAAAACGTCGTGAGGAAATCTGTACCCAGAGTGCGTAACACGTATAAAATTACGATTGATACGGTTTATCCACCGTTCATAGCTTTATTTGCGTTGTTGAGCAGACGAACTTTTCAAACTTATGAAGCATGGATTAGTAATATCCTTCAAAACGCTCGCATTGTGAGTGAAATTATGTTGCGCAATTGCTGGTCTAGGCAATCATCACCCGCACCCTAATTACGTAATACACGATCAATCACAATCTGAATTGTTTGGAAAAAGATTGCTAATCCATCGAAAAAAAATCTGCTCAACAACGCAAATAACGCAATGAATGTTGTTGAACTATGAAACAGATTAGTCTTAATCGTTTACGAAAATGTGTTACGCATTTAGATAGCAGTAAGCGTTCCTGATTTTATTTTGTACGTATCATACAAAATAAAACCAACAGAGTGAGTAAGATGACGAATTTGTACGTTGATATTCTTCACAAATTGAGTGACCAGTCGAGCATTTTACGAGTGAAATTTATAGACTAGGTATTAAATTCTCCTGGCTGGCCAGGGAACCCTGTCTTTATTAGCACATTTACGACTTTAAATTTTATTATTTGTCCAATCATTATCTTGAAGTAGGTAGGTAAGTACGTGGTTTCTGCTAATTTTAGTTTGAATACAGTTGAAAAAATTGCTGTGATCTGTAGTTTCTGCCTGTATCGGAAAAAGTCATGACATTATACAGGGTGGCAGGGAGGCGACACACAACCTATTACCATGGCTTCAGTACATGATTCTGGAGTGGCCTGCGTTGATTTTTTTTAATTCTCAATTCATTATTGTGTACATATGTATATAGTTTTTAGGGAAATAGTTATATTAGTCACAATTATGGATCCTGTCGGGCACAGCATAGATCAAGTAGGAGAGAGGAGGGAGAACACCGTAGTAAGTAAGTTATACTGTTTTATTAACACAGAATTGAATTGATTGTTCTTTTAGTCCGTTATAAAATAAAAAACAGCTGTTTCCTACAAAAATACAATACCTACGCGGTCAAAATGGAGCAGCATTTTTTTTATAACCTACGAAAACTGTCCCAGCCACCCGGTATAATATGTATGTATGTCTATAAATGTTGGCTATCTACCAAACACACACCCATGTATGTAATGTTATAATTTGCCTGTTTTTTTTAATTCTAATGAACATTTCTTGCAGCAGTTGCAGCTTGCAGACGTTTATTGTGGTTTTGCAATAAAAACCACAATAAACGTTTTTGAAAAACGAACCACGTACTATTGAGAAATCAACTCAACAACAATTCGAATTATTCTATCAATATTCTTTTTTTTTCTTTTTGTTTTCGATTTTTTTTTTATTCGCCAAACTTTCCAGTTTGATGGCGAATAAAGGCTCGTGCATACTGGCGCGATTTGTCGCTCGACGCGACACAGTTAATAATTGTTCTACCGTGAAGTTTTCTTAGAAATAGTATTATTAAAGTCGCATCACGCTGTCGCGTTGTGCCTGTTTGTAAGAGCCTTAAAATATATCTGCTTTATGGCTAACACAGTTTCTGCACGAAATGTTTATTAACACAATTTACCGTATTCTCTTTACCAAGTAAAACAAAAGCAGTGCATAATAAATCCCCCGAGTCTCTTCATAGGTACATTGTAAAGAGACTGACTCCAACTTGATGGAGAGAGAGCGAAACAATATTTATGAACATCTCACTTGACGTCCCTTGTAACGTAACTTATGAGATAATAATGTACTAAGTAAGAGGGAATAAGCGTCTTATCTCTTTGCTATTTCATTTTATGATTCTTTTGCTGGACATTCGAAAAAATAGTTCGGAATTGTTTAAGGATTTTTATACCGACCTTTTACTAGAGATTCCTTAAAGTCCTAGGAAAAATACTCGTTTCATGAAACTTCGCAATAACCTAAACTATAAAGTAGTATAATAATAAACTTTAAAGTAGATATTAATTAATTCGTACACCCATGATAAGTATGATTATACCATTAGATAATGAGATGAATTACCGATTAAAACCATATTATATAACACTTCTTCAGAATATGTAATAAACATTTTACTCCAATATAATGACTACTAACTTAAAATATTAGCGACTGTTGAACCGTACATTTTTGACGTTTAAACGCTGTATAAAAATAAAGTGGAAAATGGTGAACAATAAAGATCCAACGTAGCAGAAAAAGTTATCAGCTACGAAACCGTAGCGAGCGTAGCCACATCCGCTACGCCGTAGCACTTGTGCACACATGCCAAACAAGGACCGTATTTTTAAACTCAAACTCAAACCATTTACTTCAAAATTTCAAGCTATTGAATGGGACTTGGATGGGTCCAAGTAATGATAATGAATTTTATGTATAGTCGACCTCGTAACTGCTTTATCATTTCTCAATTCTTTATTGCGTACCATAACGTAATAGTTGGTAGGGGAATCATTATATTAGCCACAATAATGATGGGGTGGGTATGGTAGGGCACAGCATAAAACAACTAGGAGAGAGGAGGAAGAAGAGGGTGTTTAATGTGATAAATTGTATTATTGTTAAGTCGTTAGCAAGTGTTTACTAATGCAGAATTGAATTTATTTATTTACATTTCTTTATTAAGTGGCATTGTAAAAAAACCATATATTTTTTAAATTATTATTAATGGTTTTATTAACGTATTATTATTTTTATTTATTACGTAATTAATTTTTATTTTTCACTTTCGACAATAATGCCCATTAAATTCAATCAGCACTAAGGTTGGCACTATCAAACTGTCACATAGACAAGTATTTATACATTGTCGTTTTATAACATTCAAGTGACAAACTCCCTTAGGGTGGTAAAGCAATTGCGTAACTAGAACCCCTCTAAATGAAATTGCTTTACTAGAATCCCTGGACATGAAATTGCTTTACAGGAACCTCAGGTATAGTATAACCCATGCGTCTCAATAACCATCTATACCTACATGTAATAAAGCTGAAGAGGGTCGAAAGTCTGTACATGGAAGATATTCGAAAAAAAGTTGGCTGGGGATACTTAGAATCGATAACAGAACACATTCCAACAGTTTTTAGAATTTTGGTCTGTTTGTCTGTTTATTTGACCGCGCATGACGTGAAAACGGCTGAACGGATTTTGATGCGGATTTACTAATCTGTCGAGAAAAGCCCCGGCCAGGATATAGGCTATGTAACATCACACCCTTAGGAGCCGCGCAAAATGAAAAAGTCAGAAAAAACCCTAAGCGAAAACGAAGTAATAGCGCGGGCGGGGCGATGGGATGCCACGCGGTGTTCAGGGGTCCGAAATTTCACGCGGACGAAGTCGCGGGCAGAAGCTAGTTTATTAATATTATGATTAAGTATGTACCTGCAAAGAGTAATCTAATTCTGAACACACAAACAGAAATGGCAGAGTAATCCGTGGTTATCTCAAACAGCATACAAACTACCAATAAAGTTCTACTAAGCATTATTCCAGTCTGTTGCCTTCAAAACTCCGACCAAAGTATTACATAACATACATTTTAATACTGAAACAGTCGCTTCTGAAATGTATTCAAATTGTAAAGGAAAACTTACAGGTAATGTAAGTTGTACAAAGAAATAACAACAAGCATTGAAACATAGGTAGGTACGAGCATAAAAACTTTTAAATCGTGAAATAAAAATTGCAACTTTTAAAAAAGACTTAAAGGTATGGTTTCGAGAATATCATGTTCATAACACCATACAATATCTATCAATACTTTAGGTTAAAATCGTTTTTAAATCTTGCGTAAATGTAATGGCTAGTTTACACAGTGCGAGTCGGCCTACCGAGTAGCTGCACTCATATGAGTTGCGCATTTGCGAGTTGGACAGTAACTCGCAGCCGAGAAACTTCAACATTTTTTGATTTCACACGCCTGCTCGTCTTCCCCGTCACTCGCACGGCAGTGTTTTTTTTTAAATTAAGTCTCTTTCACACGATATTGCACGATCCCAGTACTAATCCAGCTCATAATGAAAACATCCAAGGCAAGCCGAGCTACTGACATGCGAGTACACAGTTCGAGCAGCTGTCTACTGAGTAGTCAGCTGTGTAAACCAGCCATAATCAATATGCTTACACTTCACAAAATATTAAAACTATTTACTTGTAAAATCTTTGAGATAAAACTTATTTCATAATATTATGGGTTCAGCTAGACTTCGCCAGTGATGTTTCAGTCCCCATATAAAAGGGGGCGAGTGTATTGTCATCATCTTCCTATACGTACTTCTGGCTATCCCTTCGGGTAAAATAGGCGTGATCCTATGTTTTTAGGAGTTCGAATATACAAAGTTCGTAACACCATCAACAATTAGTACTTTAGGAGAAAATCGCTTTTACACATTAAAAATCCATTATCTTATATAGACGTAATTTACTTAATATTATAAAGAGGTAAAATTTGTTTTTATTAGTTAATGGTTAATCTCCGGAATTACCAGTCGGATTTGAAAAAAAAATTCTGCATTGCATAGCCCAATTTTGAGGAAGGTAATAGGCTATGTAACATCACGCTACGACCCTTAGGAGCCGAGCAAAAACAAAAAAAGTCAGAAAGAACGCTAAGCGAAAACGAAATTAATAAAATAAATAAAAAATAAAATTATAGCACGGGCGGGCGATAGGATGCGACGCGGTGGGTCGGGGGCCGAAATTCCACGCGGACGAAGTCGCGGGCAGAAGCTAGTTAATAATAGAGCTGAACAGTTCGTTTTTTTGTTTGTTTGTTTGAACACGCTAATCTCTGAAACTACCAGCCCGATTAGAAAAAATGATTTTGCTTTTAAAAAGAGAAAAAAATATAGAAAGAACGCTGAGCAAAAACGGTTGGGAGAACAAGAATTTTCACACCGATGAGGTCGCGGGCAGAAGCTAGTGTATACATATTTATGTTTGGGACTGTACAATTGTCTATGAACCGTTTAGCAACTAGTGAGCCGGATTGTGGTTTCAGCTGAAACCGAAACTGAAATTCAGCGAAACGTAATTAGTTTGTGGACCGCCAAAGGCAAAGTTGCAACATACATGCAATGCCGAACATCTGATGTTTCCTAGACGCTGTATAGTGTAGTCCTAATTATTTAAAGATGCATAGGTCAAGAAACTATTTAATAATACCTTTTGCCCGCGGCTTTGCCCTCGTGTACCGGGATAAAAAGTATCGTATGTCCTAACCCAGTATAGTATGTCTATCTGTGTACCAAATCTGTTCAGCCGGTTTAGCGTGAAAGCGAACAAACTAACATGCAATAATTCTAATCTTTTATCTTTATAATATTAGATAAGTATAAGTAACGAAAAGCAGTGTCAGAAACTAGTCTAGCTATCTTTATGAATTACTTGCAAAACTGTTACTGCTGCCAAATGGCCAAACTGTTTTAATTTATCGTTACAAAACTTCCTCGCAGCCACAATTTTCGGCCTAACTTATAGTCCGAGCCGAAACTTCAGTCAGACGCTATCAGTAAAAAATTATACCCAAGGGAAATAATCTATATTTTTCTGTTGGCAACACAAGATTTACACACCTGGTACCTAGCACGTACCTAATGTGTCATAATATTTAAGCCCTTTTTGTATGTTATAATAATTCGAAGAAACGTAAATCATGCTTATATGGATTACGGTATTTTTTAGGAATTCTAATAAATTATTGAAAAGGTTTTCCAATTTTTATAACTGGCAATGTTTTTGTTAAAATATTCTATCTAAGTCCGGATTTAATATCGTTTTGGATCGGGTAATTTTGTTACCCAGTTGCAGACCCAAATAATAAAGTGAAGGCAACATATTTTGACCTATATGTTAATGCTTTTAAAGAAAGAAAAGGGTCTCCAATGCTTTGCTGCGAAAACTGTATTGGTCAAAGTGTGAGAGTGTTGATTATATAGAATCGAACGGTAGACATATAATACTTGCATTAATATGGCTACCATACATAGTGAATTCTATCTTCAGATTTGTCTGATCTGCATCCTACTGGCGTGTTACACGATCAATTTAGTTCAACCTGGTTTCAGACTGGCTAAAGTAGACTCATCCTTCATGGGGTACTGTTTAAAATGTTACAATAAAATACCTCCCCACATACTCCAACTAAATGAAACGAAATTTAAATCTTGTATAAAACGCACACTATGCTGCCAAGCATATTATACGTTGGGTGATTACATCGCTGACAAAAATGCTTGGCTCAATGCTGCTCCAGCTCCACAAGCGCGCATAAACTAGTTGATTAGCATTCGAAAATATTGTTGGAGCTGCTGAAGATTGGAAAAACTATCTTTGCATTGTATAAATTCAATCTGTTAATATTGTATAATTGCAAAGCACATGTGTGAGCACTGTGACCACATACCTTCTATAAAGCTACCATTTACTGGGTACGTCTTTCATTGACTTGAATGTGCCCTGGCTGCTGAGAGTATGTCATGCTCACTAAAATGTCTCGCTGGTGGTGGCGTGTGTGTTGGATCGTTAAGTTCCCTTCAAAATGGTTGAGCTAAATGGTGCTGATCCATGCGTCATGTTCGTGAACGGGCGCCGTCAGTAGGGACTGGTCATCTCTTAGCTGCCACGGTTTATTTTAATTTTTGAATTGTTTCTATATTTTTATTACGGACGCTTTTAACGTGCACGTCTTTTTACATTGTTCTCACATGTATAATTTCAACATGAATGATGTAACAAATATTTTGTAACATATATTTTGATTTAAAAGAGTGTCCGTGGAGTTTCTTGCCCGTTCTTCTCCATAGGAACCTACTACGCTTTGGAATGGGCAACTAGCTTCATTTTTTCTAACTGACCGACGACGCCTTGACAATTCAAAAGTACCTGTAATTGGTTTATTTGAAATAAATGTTTTGAGTTTGAGTTTTTGAGTTGAGTTTGAATCACAACCTGAATCGTTTTGAAACTGATTGCTAACCCATTAGGTACTTCATAAGATAAAAAAAAAAAATGCTCAACAACGTAAATAACTCAATGAATGTTGTTGAACTGTCAAAATTAAACAGATTAGTCTTAATCGTTTACGAAAATGTCTTAAGCAATTAGATAGCGTCAGTTCTACGTTCAGAGGCCTTAGTGTAAGTTTGCAAGTGAGTAAACGTAACTATCGCGTTTGCGTTAAGATTTTTATTCTCACCCTTATATTCTTAGCATTATGATCTATCAGTCAAATTTTAAGGCCTCAGATTCGTCTGATCTGGCTAAATGAATATGGCTACCATACACAGGCAGTTCTACCTTCGACTCGTCTCTTCTGGCCAGAATTTGTACCGTGTTTCCTACGATGCCAATGGCCGGAATGATTTCTGTAGGGCCCATCGTCTAAGACGCAAAAGTAATGTGTTTCAACAACCTATTAACGCTTTAGTAAGTCACGTCGCATACGGACTATCCTTGAATGTGATATATGAAATACTGGTGCTGTGACTGAGTGAATCACCAATGAGTAGCCAGTATGCTACTCATTGGTGATTTGGGTTTGTAACACGTTACTATTGAGTAGCGTCGTGGACGATGGGCACTAGAAAGAAATGATTGAAACTATACAGTCACGACCATAAGTATGTAAACACTAAATAAAATTACTCTTAAATTAATTATTGAAATTATAGGGTTTTGTGCTTTTAAACAGAACTTTAAAAATTTTCATTAAATTGCAATACTTCAATCCATACTCTAAATGAGAAAATAGCTTTAGAATTTTACTTAGTGTTTACATACTTTTGCTCGTGACTGTACAATGCGATCGTTTCTTTGTTTGTGGACGCATACTATCAGATGCGTCTGATGATTGATTTGTTCATAAATGGTCGTAGCCTTTTTAAGACTAAACAGACCTACGGTACTATCTACCTAGCCACGACACCACATAGCATAATCAGCCCATAATGTTGCCAATGCTGCGACACAGGCGTCCTCTCAGTGAGGTCTCTAGGTCATGCCGGTATCCTCACGATGTTTTCCATCACCGTCTTGCCACGATACTCATTCTGCCTAACCTTTTCCCAATCATGTTGGGGTCAGCTTCCAGTCGAACCGGATGCAGCTGAATACCAGTATTTTACATGGAGCGACTGCCTATCTGACCTCCACAACCCAGTAATTGGGTAATACGATACCCCTTGGTAAGACTGGTTGTCAGACTTTCAGGCTTCTAACGACTCGTAACAAATGTCAAAGATCCACGAATGACAGCCGGGACCAACGGCTTAAAGTGCTTTCCGAAGCACGGAGGAGTCTCAGTATGTAGAGATGTTCACCCATCCGCGGGACCAACCGTGGCAAGCGCAGTTTAACACATGGTACATGTCACATGTCTTCAAATTTTTGATTCTAGGTCATGCCGGTTTCCTCACGATGTTTTCCTTCACCGTTTTGCCACGACACTGGACAGCAATATTGCTGCGATACAGAGTCACACCGCACTATTTAGCTTATAATTCCGGACGACAGCGTGACCACACGTTCGTTTGTTTTCAATATAGTTTAGCGATACTATCTATTTGTTCAGCGAAGCATTTATTGAGATCTGAATCACGTACAATAAAGAACACACATCACGTACAGTTTGTTGGTTTATGACAAAAACTCTCTCGTGTTTTGGGTATTTTTTACCCGACTACTTCAAAGCCAAAAGGAAGGGTTATTTATGATTTTAGCGGTCTATGTATAGTTTCAAAGTATGTTTGTATTTACGTGTCTTCCACCGTAGCGCCTAAACTATTGCACCGATTTTGGTGAATGAAGTATTTAAATAAATAAAAATGTTACAAAAAAAATTATGGAAAAAAATACCCACTTCCAAAAGAAACATTACAAAGTGAAAATTACTATAATTTTGAAGTCGGTGTCTTCGGTTTTGTATTATCGTTTTTTGCCAGTAACTTCCGAAATTACACTTTTTAGTTGTGGTACCTACCTACCCCACACAAAGTCGAATACCACTACCTGCTATGTAAATAACAGTGACAGAAAGTTATTATAATATCATCCACATAGACTAAGTAGGAATAATACGTATTATTGAAGTTAACTCAAAAACTACCCAAGCAAAGTTTATAAAATTTATAATGGTTGGAACACCTAAGAAGACCAAGAATTTTCCAAATCGGTTCAGCCGTCTTCAAGTAATCGGGGATAATACTTTAAAAAAAAAAAAACTGACGGACCGAGAACCTCCTCCTTTTTAAAAGTCGGTTAAAAATATATAAAAAAGTATGTTTTTTTCTCTCTATAGATTGGTTTTAAAAACAAGTCAAAAAAAAAATGGGTGAGGTGTGTCGAAGCAACTGGTGGGAAAAGGTTTTTAAACATGGTCCGAGTGTTGATCATCTATCACGCTTGCTCACTGCGTGTTTGCGATTCCACACAATTATTTTTCTCACTTTTTCTTTGGACCATTAAGTCAGTGGATTCCACCAGCACAATATTCACGCAAAGAGAAAATAAAGAAAAACTTTGTGATTCTTTCAGAAAAAAACTACTAGGTACAATATACAAAGAAGTTTTGCCGTGGTAAAGTGCGGGAATTTATTTGTGAACCAACTTAAATTGTCCGTATAAAGATAATAATAATAACAATAATGTTTATTTATCCAAAAAACAATACATAGACACAGGTTGAACACAGTAGATATACTAAAATTATACATAATTGATAGTGCAAACATTGAAAGGCTACAAAAATCTATATAACAAAAAATATAAACCCTGTCTCTCAAACTAGGAGGCCTGTATCTTAAGAGACAGTGTTCGGTCAGATGGTTGCGCAATTTAAGTTGTACCCTTTACAAGTGAAATAGTGAAATAGTGTCGATTCTATTTTATCATTACATGGAAAACAACATTATCTGTTTAAACATTTGAAGTGAAGACTTCCTGCAGTTGTGATTAAATTAAAATAAAGAAAGATAATAAAGTCTGTTTGTATTGTGTTGTGCGTTTTGAATGTGAGGGTAGGTGTGTGTATATGTGTGTTGGTATGAGGGGGGGTGTGTGTGTGTGTGTGTGTGTATGTATGTATATGTATGTATATATTAGATATAAGTGGATGATTGTGCTGTTGTTAATTTTATTAGTAATGTGTCAAGCGATGTAAGTTAATAACAATTCTGTTTTAAAGAAATGACAACTGTCATTCTTTGCCACCGGCATGAAATGAAGTATTCTGTAAAATAATATTCCGTCAAAATGCCACTCGGCATCTGCACAATATAAATTAAAAAATAACAATATCCCAGGCGCTGGCTCCCGTTCCGGCGTCACGGCTAATTGACAGGGTGTCAATTTGCTTAACGATTGATTTTCCTGGCTGTACTAATTCTAGTTAAGGAAAAATTCTCAATAACTAATCTAGGTACTATTCAAAAGCCAAACTTAAACAATAACCACACTAAACAAAAGGTAGGTACGTGAAAGGTAATTTACTAAGGCGTTCTCCACGAGTAGGTAAATACCAAAGCGATTGGGACACAATTCCAACGGTTTTTGTACGAAGTCACGTCTCAACTAAGATTTACGTCTCCAATCTGGATGAATCGATCCCTAAAATAAATAAAGCCCCTGTAAAATCCTTTTTAGGGTTCCGTGTGGTCTTTGGCAATTATAGCTGCTATTACAGTATTTTTTAATGTCGGCTGTAATAACTTAGGTACTTTTTATCAATCTACCTAGCCTTTTCCCAACTTTGTTGGGGTCGGCTTCCAGTCTAACCGGTTGCAGCTGAATAGTTATATGGAGCGACTGCCTATCTGATATCCACAAATTAGTAACTGGGTAATACGATACCCCATGGTAAGACTGGTTGTCAGACTTTCTGGCTTCTGACGACCCGTAAAGACTGTCAAAGATCCACGAATGACAGCGGGGGCCAACGGCTTAACGTGCTTTCCTAGGCATGGAGGAGTCTCCATATGTAAAGATGGTCACTCAATCGCGGGCCAACCCTGGCAAGCGTGGCTTAACCTGATAACCGACCCGTGTGGCTGATATTACTAAGCCACAAACTCCTATTAAATAACTTACTAGATAGGTACCTACTTATTACATACATACATAAACTCACGCCTTTTTCCCATGGGGGTAGGCAGAAACTACAGAACGCCATCTGCTACGATCCTTACAAACTCCTTTTGCCTCGTTAACGTTCATACATCTGGTCATACACGCACGCCGGTTGCGAGTACTACGCACCTGGCCTTTCTGAAGAACATCCACAATAAGGTCGCTATAATTATGTCCCACTTATTCTATTTTTCAAAAGTTTTTCTATGTGACGACTTGATTGGTTGGTTTACCTACTTTTATATTTTCATAAGTCTCTTGATTTCATAACGTAAGGAAAAACCCTACCCCCATCTACTTCCATACAGAATAGGATAGAGCTGTAATCACCTCGCTTGCTCACTGCATGTTAAAAAATTCAGACCATATTTCCACATTTTCAAACGATGTTTTAAAGATTTTTTTTACGCATAAAATTTCCCGCAATCCGATTTAAAGAACAAGCTTTAGCATATTCTTTTCAAACGTTCATTCATTGACCCACTTATAGTCTAATCCACTTATCGAGAGAGCGAGAAAAAATATATTCCAGATAAAAATGACATATCGGCAACATTGAAATACGGAGCTATAAAGTAAATTGCTCCGATCAATTGAATGTGAGTCATCGAGTATTGCCCGGCTTGTAAAATTTGTGGATCTATAACCAGTATATTAAATAGTAATCCCTTTTTACTCATCAAAGTAGTACATTTTTAAACTTTTTTGTACATTTGGATCTTCATGTTTAGGTAGCAATGATAACCTAACAGCGGCAGCCAATGGAATTTTCACTAAAAGCTCGAATTTACAGGAATAGTAACGTTATATGTCGTGAGAAAAGTTTTGAGTATGAATGTGGATGCTTCTAAGAGTAGGGGAAGACCAAAGAAACGATGGATGTACTGTGTAAAAAAGATATGGCTAGAAAGGCGGTGACTACCGAAATGACGACTAAGGGACTACTCACACTTATTCAGCTCTATTCAGCGTTTGCCCATAGAAAACTTGAATATTTGTACGAGACGCGTACGCGTCCTTTGAGCTGCGGATAGCTGAAAGGACACCTACGCGTTTCGCGCGTTTTCTATGGGCAAACGCTGAATAGAGCTGAATAAGTGTGAGTAGTCGCTAATAGATAATTATGGAAGAAACAGGTAAGTAGCGCCGACTCCAAATAAATTGGGAATAGATTGATGAGTAAGTAATGATACTCTTCGTCATTCCAAATCTGTTTTTAATTTTCACTTTCTAATAAAATACCATTGCAATGTTCTGTGTATCGCACTCAATTACTTTGTGTCGATCGAATAAAACCTCCACGTACGGAACCTCTAAATTAATTCGTAGTTTTCACCGATCCGTCTCAAGGGCGCACTAAAATCGGCATTCCGGAAACCATTCCGGATTGGGACTACCTAGTCTGAACTGTTACAAGTGCCCATAATGGACCTTTAAGTAAAATTATATCATTCACGCGGCCCTGAAATAAAATGTTCTTCTTTTGTTAAAATAAATCGTCACTCCTATTACCACCAAAATGTACATAATTTTTAGGTGCTGTTTATATTTGTCTTCTTACAGAAAGAAAAATGTAAAGTGACGGGGAAATTTAAATGATAATAATTCCATGAAAAGCAGATTATAGATAAGTGCCAGCCACTTTACTGGGTGGGTAACGTTACACCTTATAATAATAAACCCTTAGTCACTTTCACTATACCTTCATAAAGTGATATGTCCTCGGCGAAGCATAAGGTTCTATCCATAATCCATAAATAATCCATGAGCACAATATTCGTAAACTCACGCCTTGACGTCTCATGGACAAAACGATACATACGTATGTCTGGACAAAGCGATATTATGTCCATTGAATGTGGGATCCGATAACGATATCATATTTCAGTGCACAGAGGCGGCACCAGGGTCAGTTTCAGAGAAACTCGTAAAGTGTTGAGCTGCGAAGCTTAGTCGAGTGCTTTGATGAAAATATTATAGTGTTGATAAAAGTTTGATATTTTTGCCTTTTTAGTGATATTCGGGCGTGGGAGTCGAATAGAAAATGAAAAAGAATTTTTCGCTTGCCTGTTGCGCTCAGCAGATTCAATATGAATTGCCATGCACTTACCTAATATGGCGTTTTATTATCATTTTAAAGAATAACTCTTTTTAAAATTTCTTATTTAATAGCTTATAGATTCTAATTGTTGTTTCCGAAATATGGCGGAAACAGTACAAATATCAAAATAATTTACTGATAAAATGCGACGGTCAGATGGCGTTACCATGCATTCTTAATACCTATACAAATAACCTATACATCTATACCAATAAATAAAATTAAAGTGGCTGTTTGTAACATCAAATTAACAGCTTTTTACTAGTAAAGTAAAGTACTTTTAATAAGCAGTTTCATTTTAGACTAAAAGTACAGATTCAAAACATCTCTCGCGAACAATTAAGGGTTAATACATATTCTTGTAACTTGTGTTATTTTCTCCTAAAGTTATGTAAAATAAAGCTGCGTACATACCTGCCGATACTGATGAAGCACATATGCATGATGCTCGCAGAACACGCGAGTACGTCACATGTCACGTACACATTGCACCACACCACACCCAGCGGCCAATACCCTGAGAGGAAATAGATTTTGAACCAACTGTAGCAATAAACGGGAGTATAGAAATGAAGAGATAGGGTGAAGCCAGATGAGCGTAATTTTTTTAATTTTAGGTCGCGTAATTTCTGCTCCCCGAACAAAACTCTTACTGCACAGAGCTAATTTAGTTCGGGGAGCAGAAATTCCGCGACTCACATCTCAAAAAATTACGCTCGTCTGGCTTCACCCATAGGGGTGAAAATTGAAGTAGAAATGTTTTAATCCGATTCGGAGCTTTGTTGACATAGATATGCTAAAATCCACGCTTAGGTTTAAATCCACAATTATTACTATCAACCTGGATTGTGCTCCAGGCAGTTAAAAAGTGTTTCATCCTCACTTCCCTACGATTTGCATTTGATTACCGCTCGCAAGGAGTAATGTGCATTATGTTTGGCATACTGTACTTGTCATAGCGCACATATTTGTGCATATGTACCTAAATGTATAATGTAATACAAAAGAAAATGTTATTATATGTCTACGTGTATGTTTTATAATTATGTCATGAACTTACTTACTTACTGAATGAAATGCAGTAACCTAAGGGTCAATTTATACTAGCGCAGAGTCGAAGCGCATCGAAGCGTATATCCAAAACTGAACATAACAAATTCAACCATAACTCCACAGCGTAACACATACATTACTTCTGAGATTTTAAAAAGACGCGCGCATACGTCGGAATTCGCGCGTCTGCGCGTGAACAACGCTGATTGGTGCGCGCGCATTCTCGCGTATCCATGCGCCCACTAACGAACCTACGCGTCATCAGTCGGAAATTAGATAGCACTGCTGTTGATACCCATTACTACACGTTAAAGAGTGCGCGCGTATTCTCGTCAATACGCGCGCATTCGTGCGGCTTCGCTTTAGTTGTAAAGAATTTGACGCTTCGATGCGCTTCGACTCTGCTCTAGTATAAATTGACCCTTAGTTAATTTAATTTGTACAGTAGAGAAAAAATGGCACCTGCTTGTATAGTTTTTTATTTTACGTAGGATTCGCCTCGTTAGATACGAGTAGGTAACTACATTTTCATACCGAAAAATATTTACAGCCGAACATCCAAAATTGGATTTCGAGACGGCAGTCATATTTTCTTGACTACTCGATGATTTCCTACGAATTTCCATACAACTATGAGCAGAAGATTGCTTCCTGCTGACAAATTTGGCAAATTCCAAGTAACAGGCACTGGGAATAAGATTTAATGTCCCCCTGTTACGTGTCACACGGTGCGTGCGATTAGAAAACGTAGGTAAAAATCTAAAAATTGATGAAGTGAGCTGTCATTTCATCTGGATTGACACTATTGACATCTAGCTCACTTCACATTTATGCTTTCACGGTGAGATTACACAGAATCGGTTTGTGAATGTGAAGTGTCTTTTTCTTTTAGAGTTCAAATTTAAAAAGTTTTAAATTTCTGTCTCAGGATTTTTTAATTATCATTAATGAGTATTTCAATACTTTCTATGTACCGTAATGTTGGTTTTAATTTATATGGATTGAAGCATCTCCAAATAAATGGAATAGGTAATGCAAGTAATGAGAACCTCTTAATATGGTGTTCTGAAGTCCGTTAATGAATATTCAGTGGCGATACACTATGTGTATGATACTTTTTAATAAAGGTCATAAACACATGACGAGTTTATATGCTCCCCGTTCAAAAGCCCCGTATTTCACAACAGTTTATATTAGATAACCGTAGTCGAAAGCATTCATACAATTGGTTGAACTTCCTTTCAAAGAAGGCTTGCGTAGTTCGAAATAGGTACAATTTGTAAGGCTCTGGTACACGTAGTTTGAAAGATGTGGATCTCGGTAAATGGATAGTCTGAGTAGTAGGTATAATATGTTACCGTTTTCATGCAATTCTCTGGTTCCCCTAGTGAGTCGTTTTAAAGGAATTGTTGCATATTTTTGTAAGGTTGGAGTTGAATGTTGATTGTGAATAAAATATAATTATTTAGAAATAATAGGGGGTTTGAGGCATTTTTTGAGAAGTTACCACATTTCGTTCACTCTTTGTTCTTATGGAATAATTTCCTGTAAGAGTGAGCCATCAAGAAGTAAGTAACAGAACAATGTTATTTATTTTTGTTTTCTATTGCATTTTTTTTGTTACATCTATATTTAAAAGACGGAGACTGACTTGTAACATTAGTTTGTAATGTATCATTCGCGGTGAGCCTTGTTACAATACGTTGATACACATACACGGCGAACGCTCGCTTCGAGCACCGTGCAATTCTCATTTCTCATATTTCCGTTTCAAAGGAATTCACGACAGTTGCTGGAGGATCCGGCGCTCGCGTCGAGCGGCTCGGATCGCTGCACTGTGTACTGTAACGCGTTGCAAAAACTCGATACATTACAAATAAATGTTACAAGTCAGTCTCCACTTAAAGATTACGCAACCATATCGTATGATAACCTAAAAATAAAAGCACTTAAATTAAAATGACCTAAACACTTACCTAAAAATCCAGGAATCGCCCCCATAGGCATCACAAACAAGCTGACCAATAAATCAGCGATCGCCAGCGACAGAAGAAAATAATTCGTAACATTCTGAAGTCTCTTATCTAAACACACTGCTAAACACACCAATATATTACCCACACCACCAGCTATTATAAATACTATCACAAATAGAAAACTCCAATCGTAACCCACTTTATCCACCACTTTTTCCGTCATATTCCTAAAGTCATAACTACATTGAAAAGTTTCCACTGCACCTAATACTGAAGTTTCATTCAAAGCGTCAATGTACAACGTCCGGTTTCGAGTTTCCGTGTAACAGAACAGGGTGTCCAAATCGCAGAATAAACTTGGTAATCTGAGCCAAAGATTCTTGAGTGCACTCTCGAAGATTATGGTGACCATGTTCAGCTTGAGGTAAGGACTGCACATAGTGTTGTTGCTACCAACATTTGTAGTATTACACGAAGTGCACATATATGAGGTTTCATTCTGAATATCTATGTTTAACTCGCAGGTATAATTGATAGTGTTATCATCAGTGGTACAGTCGAGACCGGAGAAAGAATCGCCGCAACCACGCCCGTGGATTAAATGGCATTGGAATTCTTGAAACGCTGTGTCCAGGAATGTGAGATTATTCATGTCAAAGACCATGCTAGGTCACATGTTGTACTCCGTGTTTGCTGGTCATCTTTGCGGAATCTGAAACAATAGAATAAGACATTTTAATCATTAATTTTCGTTATTAATACTTAGGCTCGTGCAGACTGCTGCGACGCGATACCGGTAGAACCATTTCTCTGAATCTTTCATAGAAATTCTTCAACCAGAGTCGCGTCGCGCGTGTCTGCGAAAACCTTTATTTATGCCCAAAGGCACTTTTCACTATAAATGTAACAAGTCAGTCTCCGCTTCTAGAAATTGAAATCTTTGTTGCGAGCATTTATAATTTTCTTTCCTATTTTTGTTTTTATGTACCTACAAGAAATCTTTGCAACAAAGTTTAAAATAAATAAAAATGACAAATAGACGTTGATATAAATGGGTATTTAATTAACATAAGATTAATTATTTTGAGCAAGTTGTAACAGGCAGTAGAGAGCATTAATTAAACTGTTTAGTGATCATAAATTCAAGCTTCATTTTGCCCTTACTAACTATTATTCAACGCGTAATTTCCGAGTTGCTGACAACTTAATAGACCGCTAGTTGAAGTGTTGACTGCTAAGAAATAGGTAGGTAGTTCCATCGTCACCAGCTGATACTAGCACGTGCAAAAATAATAGCAAATTACAGAAGTGATTTTTCATTAAGTTTTGATGCCGTTATTAAAATATTATGAAACTATTTATAAAACGTTTGTACTAAGATGTTTACGTACAGATTAATAAATACATACATAATGGTAATAGGCAATACTACAGAGGTCTTAGTGTAAGTTTGCAAGTGAGTAAACGTAACTATCGCGTTTGCGTTAAGATTTGACTGATAGATCTTAATGCTAAGAATATAAAGGTGAGAATAAAAATCGCAACGCGTTTTACTTGCAAACTTACAGTAAGGCCTCAGAACGCCACCTGCTACGATCCTTACATACTCCTTTTGCTTCGTTTACGTTCATACATCTAGTCATACACTCACCGCCGGTTGCGAGTACTACGCACCTGACCTTCTATAAATAGTAGAAGAAAATCATTGTCAAACACTATCTATGCCTCTACGCGTGACAGCTGACAGTACGTGAACCTAATCGAAAGGCGAGGGTATAGTAACAGAGCTAACGATTCGTCAGTTTTAAAATCAATTCATTCATCACACTGAGTAGACTATTGCATAACTATATTTAAATACTTGATAACAAGGATCAAAATAGCATGCATGAACTTGACCAATGTGGAGTTGACATCATCCTCAAACCTTTTTAATGGCCTGCTGGCCAAAAACTGTAGAAGTAAAAGAGTGGAAGAAAAAGCCATGTTGCGCCGATCAATAAATTGGGGGGCAGGAGAATGAAATGTTTTTAACTGTCAAAGTCTATCATTGTCACATTTTATTTCGGTCTGACTAAGGAAGATGGCTGAATGTTATTCTGCGGCATTGACGCAATTATTTGATACTGAGCCGGTAAGACGTAACGTTCAATGAGCACATAATAATAGCCCTTATGGTGACGAACGTATTTTGACTGTTACTGTAAATAAGTAGATAGTTACTCAAGGAAGTCATTAAAGATTGATGATTTGATTGCTATCAGGAATGTTCTCAAATATTTTTCATTATTATACCCCATTCACAATAAGATTAGACATTTAAACAAAACCTTTTACAGTCCGTTCAACCGATTTTGACTTATATTCCGTATGCCTATGGATGGCAAAAACGTGATTATAATACCAACTGTTTACTGCAGCTGTCAATTGTCATGCCACCAACGCAATAGAAGTCAAAATCGGTTGAAGGGACAGTAAAAAAGGTTGGTTTAAATGTCTAATCTTATTGTGAATGGGGTATAGCTAACGGAAGAAAAACGAAGTTCTTTACGCGATACTCGCATACACACATACACTCGTTTATAATAGAAAGAGACAGAAAGAGAGAGAAAGTCTCATGGACGGGTAATAACGTTTTATTAAAACGTGACGATTTCTACCAGTCAACGTTTCGTTCAACAACGTTCCAATAATTCAACAACGCTTCATCACAGTCATAAAGTTCAACATAATTCCAAGCTACTTCATTGCTCAACTATCAAGGTTTATATAGTATTGCTTAAAACATTACCTAGTCATATGCATAATATTACGGCACATGTACATCGCTGCTTCAAAGCAGACTAAAGTGCACTCGACTCTGCATATTAACGTGGAGATGTGGGAGTTATCAGTGTAGGTAGGGAGGCCTAAGATAATGTAGTGCGATGCGCTTCTGTTTAATGGAATTCAAAGAAGATATTGAAATATACATCATATTTTAATATTCTGCATCTAGAGTCAATGAAAAAGTATGTAAAATATCATGAGGTTAATTTTAACTTGCACCTTATTATTTTTCCGATGAGGTAATTGAAAAAACTTTTTACAAAAAAAAAAAAAGACCAACTTAAATGAAAGTGACAGTTCGAAAAAGTGACATGCGCCATAATGCGCCGGTAATACGATTTGAAAGTTCCACTCCTTGGCCGTTATACAATGTAAGATTTTCAAAGACTATTATGGATTGGCAGCTCTATGACTTTAATAAAGTGTGTTCCCAGTATGAGTCGATGTTTTTATTTTTTCCGAATGGCAATCGGCAATAATTTGAAATAAACAGTAACCTATCAAAATTTTTCTTTTTTTTAAAAAAGCTTTTATTTTAATACAACATATAAAATGTACTAAAAAGGAATAAAAGCTTTGAAAAAAGTGAAGTTATTTTTTTTAACTTTTATAATGTAATCATGCATTGTCACGAGAACCAAACACGTATGCCAAATTTCAGCCAGCTTCAGTGGAAGTGGGTGAAATATTGATTGCAATATACCAGGACATACATACAACAAAGAAGTTTTTTTTTTAACTTTTATAATGTAATCATGCATTGTCACGAGAACCAAACACGTATGCCAAATTTCAGCCCGATAGCTTCAGTGGAATTGAGTGAAATATTGATTGCAATATTCCAGGACATACATATTCCATACATATAAGTGAAGTTAAATAAAAGCTTTTAAAAAAGACAGAAAGTTATTTATTACCTACGAAAATAACTGAAGTACTAGCAGCCAAAACGAATCATTTATTTCACATCGAACATAATCAGATAACAGTAGCTCGTAACACGTGAGTGGCAAGTCACAGTTTATCGCAGAACATTCCAGTTCATTCAGAGAGGAATTTTGTAACTACGGACCCAATTCAGAATGGTTTGTACCGTTCAAAGGGTTTTACCTAGTCAGAAAGGGTGTGCTTGAACAATTTGGCACTATTTCGACTCAAAACGAGCCGAGTTCCAATGAGTAAAGAGCAAAGTGGTGTTGGTGATTGTGTGAAAGTGGGGCTCTGATTTAGGAACTATTTCGTCAAATCAGCCAACGAATGTTTCTACTGCTGATGGCTGAACACGGGAAATCTTCAATCGCTGTCAATGTAGAATATTTCATTAAATATTTCATTTCATTAAATAGTCAAACACACTGTCACATCGTATGGCCCTCTAACCATGTAACCATTAAAACGTTAGTAGGTATCACCACAGATTTAGGGACTACTCACATTTATTCAGCTCTATTCAGCGTTTGCCCATAGAAAACTACGATTTTGTATGAGACGCGTACGCGTCCTTTCAGCTGCGGATAGCTGAAAGGACGCGTACGCGTTTCGCGCGTTGTCTATGGGCAAACGCTGAATAGAGCTGAATAAGTGTGAGTAGTCCATAATACAGATGGTCGACTTCGCATTTTATGTATGAAGCTACAAGTAGGTACGCGGCGGGCTCGATTTGTCGAGAAGATATAAGAGTTACCCGATAGAAAGAGAGGCAAATTATAGGTGAATATAACTGTCGGTAATTAACGCTGTGCAACCTGAATTGCACTTTATTGTGTCTTAGCAAGAGTTGCATTTTATTTACATGATTTAGCGGAGTGAACCATCTGTATTCATCTGTGTTATCACTTCATTTTTAATAAAGGACATCAAAACTTTTTACCTAGTAGCTATAAGCCCACTTGACTTTGTGACGATCATCCGGGTATCAAAAAACATATTTTTGCGTAATAAATTGTCAATTAACCTTAGGTAATATTTCTGCTTGCATATTCTTCCTGAAATAAACCATTTTCACAATATATAAGTACTATTTTAACCTTTTACCAAGTCAATTTCTTAAGCTACAAACTACACGCCAGCACTTAATACACAAGTGTAGCAAGCTGCACTGAGTGCTAATGGGAACGCTTTATGTTCCATTCAGTGTGTCCGTTCCTCTCGAGTGTACAATCACCCTTAGAACACGTTCAGCGCTCGGAGGCGTCTTAGTTAACGCTATGTTCTTGAAATTGTGATTTGAGTGAGTAATGGGATTAGTTAGTAGCAGAATGTGTTTGCCGGAATACCAAAAAACATTCTGAAATTAATATAATGTTAACTTATTAAAAGTAGCGGCTTCGCCCGCATTGTATATCGATAAAAAGTATTCTATGTCCTTCCCCAGGGTTCAAACTATTCCCGTACCAAATTTCATCAAAATCAGTTCAGCCGTTTTAACGTGATACGCGATCAAATAAACAGACATACAGATAAGCAGACAAACAGACAAAAATTCTAAAAACTATTGGAACGTGTTCTGTTATCGATTCTAAGTATAACCCAACCAACATTTTTTCGAATATCTTCCATGTACAGACTTCAGCTTTAATAATTATAATATTTATAGATGAAGCAACTTTATAGCTTTGCATAGTAGACCCTCCCATATGGAAGTAGCTATCACAGGTAAAATTACCTTACGAATCTTTTTCTGTCTACTTTGGCAATAAAAACAGCTACCATTGGTAAGCAAAACGATTCGTTTTTGTTTATGAACCGCGCATTAGTCTATTCATTTAAGCCATTTCAAAACAAAGCAAATCCACAAATTCCAGATAATCTCCAGCCTATATTGAGATTCAATTTTTTAAGGAAGCAATTTTGCTGATATTTTTTTATTTTTTTTATTTCCAAAAACACTAGGTACTACTACAATGTACTACTTTACAATGACAATGTGGCAACAATTTCAATTAAGTAGGTATATTAAAGGATAGAGTTAGGAAGAGCTCGTGGCTAATTAATAACAGCCACACGGGTTGATCCATCAGGTTAAACTGCGCTTGCCGGGGTTGGTCCGTGGATGGGTGACCCGAGCCCGAAAGCCTGACAACCAGTCTTACCAAGGGGTATCGTATTACCCAGTTACTGGATTGTGGAGGTCAGATAGGCAGTCGTTCCATGTGAAATACTGGTATTCAGCTGCATTCGGTTAGACTGGAAGCCGACCCCAACATGATTGGGAAAAGGCTAGGCAGAATGAATTAAAGGATAGAGTTTTATGAAAGTTACAAGCTGGATTTCATTGCAAACAAAGTTCGCTTGTTATTCTTGTTTACTTCAGTTTCAGTTACAAGTGGCCATTTAATTATTTTGCCCACTGCGCTCTTAAGAACTCGCAGTTTACAACTTCTTTTCACTTTATATCCTGCTTTTTTCGTTAGACTTATAGTCTTGGTTTCTGTTTCTAAAAAAATGTCGACTTTTTCTGTGTGGGGGGTACTCAGTCAACAGCAAAAGGGATTGTTAAACGATGTTTCATAGTCTTAACACAGCTATCTCGAAAAAAAAGATCTACAATTTCATACAAAATTGCATAATAAAATATATGATTTATAAAATCCTTGTAGTACTACAAGTTTAGTGTCTATTTTGCTAACTGTACTAACATTAACCGACTTCAAAAAATTTGTTTGCAATATTGTTAACTTTGTTGTAGGATATAATTTAGCTTTGATTTTACTTGTCATTTAATTTCAATATTGTAATTTCGTATTTGATAATGTGTACGCCTTTAACTGCATCTGCTGTCGGTACTTTTAAGCAAGCTAAACTGACTTTTAATTGAGTTTACAAGATTAAAATAAATCGGGGTACTCAGGGAATAACCCGGCAAAACATAGAGATCTCTGTACCTATTTTATTTATGACGCCTATTTTTACACCTATGTTTAACAAATAAAAACACAGACTTTGTCTTCTATAAGTTTTAACATAAAGTTATATAAAATTTAACATTTGCTGCGACCAAAACATATAATTTAAAGTTGAACCCAGAACGAGTAAAATTAAAAACTTTTCTAATTTTGAATCTCGTAACAAACTAATTGGCGTTTGGGCACACATGTGTTGGACAAACATGGTTGAATATAGGTCCTGTGTTTCATTAATTTATTGTTTTGAAGAGTAAACAACATGCATGTATTAGAAAGGTGTAGTTGTAGATTATTTATTTATTTATTTATTTATTTATTTATTTATTTATTTATTTATTTATTTATTTATTTATTTATTTATTTATTTATTTATTTATTTATTTATTTATTTATTTATTTATTTATTTATTTATTTATTTATTTATTTATTTATTTATTTATTTATTTATTTGTGAAGTCAACCAATAATATTTTAAGAGTGTGGTACAGACCATCAAACTGAACAACTTTCTCCATGGAACCATAATATATCGTAATCGCGAAAAAAAATTGATCAGCCGTCCCATACATTTGAGTCGAGTAGGTATCGAAATTTTGTATGGAACATCTGAATATCATTTTGCAATAACAATGTTGGTTTTGCCTCTACTAATTATGTACTGTTACTGACTCTCTTGGGAGTCTGCATTAAGAAGTGGTTAAAGTTGGGTGCTTTGGAGACTGCATTTTATTCAAATAATTTTGTCGTTCAAAAAGAGCTGATTCTCAGCCTTATTTATAATGAAAGATTTTAGGTTTTGATTTGCTCGAAAGTTTAAAGACATTGAAAAATTCTTATCCGATGCGTCTACACGTTTCCGGATTGACTGGTGGTCAGTCAATCAGTTATCACAGAAAAAATATATAACGCAGAGTTAAATAATTATCTATTATTTCAAATTCCTAACTAATATTATAAATGCCAAAGTGAGTTTGTTTGCTTGTTACGCTTTCAATTTAAAACGGTTGAACGGATTTGGACGACATATGGGTAGACCATGACCTGGAGAAGGACGTACGATACCTTTTATCCCGATATTCCCACGGGATCGAGACTCATGCGGGTGAAACCGCGGGGCGCAGCTAGTTATCAATATTTTAGTATTATTTATTTTAGAAGTCAGTATATTTGTTTTTTGAATATTTATGTTTCTTTTTCTATTCTACTGCTCACACACGGAGTCTAAATCTTTTTTTATTTTTATCTACTTTTTTATCGCAGGTATGCTGGAAGAGATTTCTTTAGAAATAAGCATCTGGTGCATAAATGATTAAATAAATCAATAAAGGAAAATAAATTTCCAAGACAACTTGATACAAATCCCTCCTAGTACATCCTCCAGCCTTGACATACTGCTATAGCTGAATGAACACACTTAAGTGAGCGTAAAACAACAAGCACTGACGTCTCATCGCCGCCTAGCTAACACGGATGTCAGGTGAATTGGTATGGAAATGACATGCCGTTGGCGGCGGCGCGAGGGTTAAGGTGGACGTAGATTTACACGGACTATGGAAAAAGCTTATTATTCAAATTGGTTAATATCATAATATAAAAACAGGTATGAAGGAGAAAACAAACATTCGTGTGGATGAGCATGATGTTAAGGTCGATTTAGACTGAACGAGCAAACGCACAATCTATCCCCACAATACCAAATTATTTTTGTGTAACTGTGAAGCGTTAAAAGCGTTCCTTCGTTGCTCTCCCTACTAAAATGTCAAGAATATCAACAAAATAATGTTCTAGCTCTTGTTATGGTTCTATGCTTATTTAGTCTAAACCCACCTTTAGTAGTATAAGTCGAATATTATGTTATTTTTCGGTCGATAAACAGCTGAGTTTTATTTTAGCAGACTCTAAGGGTGACTTATTAAAAAACTAAGTCTAACGTCTAAATTCATTATCATCATTTCAGCCAAAAAAAAGTCCATTAATGGACAGAGGCCTCCTCCAAGCGCCGCCTCATCGACCAGTCCTGGGCTTCATGCATCCAGCGGTATCCTGCCGTCTTCTTATGATCATCATTCTTCGGGCTATGTCGGTTACCTTGGTTTTCCTGTGGATTTCTTCATATCTGATCCGAGTACGCAGGGAAATTTTAAGTACTTATAGCCGTCTACATTGCCCTTTGGGTGACTTTAAGCCTTCTAATGACACCTATGTGAGCAAGTCTAACTTGGTGTGAAAAAAAATGTAATACATGAACACTATATTTGTCTTTTTGCTCAATAAGCCCATTTGTCTTCCAAGCCATATTTTCTCAGGCACCTTCAATTTTTCAATTTTCTATCACCCCGCATTTTCTTCTTAACAATATTGGTTATTAGGTACCTACACTCGTTCGAATTGTGTTCATCTCAGAAGAGCACAGGAATGTGGAAGAAAAGGGTCTACACTGTTGTTTATGTTTGTTCATTGTATATATAACGACCGTGAGCAACTTCGGGAAAACACTGGGCAATCAAGGAAAGTTTTCTGTATCGACTATTCGAATGACTACTAAAGTAAATGTGGGGTGTGTCAGTTAAGGCAATCGTGACGCAGTGGTTGTGTTCTGTCTAAAATCAAGGTAAATTATTAATTAAAAACCGGCCAAGTGCGTGTCGGACCACGCACAATGAAGGGTTCCGTAGCTTGGATGAACTTATCCCAAGAACAAACTTAACATTGTAGTTGAAAAACATGTTCTCCCATACAAAACATGTTTTTGCAACTGCTGCAAAGTTGGTCGATAATTACTCGTTAACTAGTAGAGCCTTCTTAGCTGTGATAGTTTTCCTTTTAATTTCGTTATATATACTACTACTGTGAATTTTTCCACATATCCAGAACTGACCGTTTAGCTGGCAGGGGGGGGGGACACTTGACTCTGACAAAAATTAGCACTTTAAAGCTTAATATTTCTCAGACGGATCCTTCAATCCAAAAATGATTTTAACAAGCTCATATTTTTGAACGAGCTTTCTAACGATACCCCACACCATGGGATAGACAAAAAAAAAAAAATATCCCCACTTTACATGTAGGGAAGGTACCCTAAAAAAAATTTTTTTTCATGATTTTATTTTACCACTTTGTCGGTTTCATTAGTATGTATACTCATGCCAAATTACAGCTTTCTAGTACTAACAGTCTCTGCGCTAAGCGGGGGACAGACAGACAGACAGACAGACAGACGGACAGACAGACAGACAGACGGACATGGCGAAACTATAACCGTTCCTTGTTTACTACGGAGCCCTAAAAAGAAACAAAAAATGTTTATTCTGCACAAACTAAACGCACATTTTTTTTTTAACATTGAACACTCATCCAAAGTAATAAAAATTTCACAAATTTTGTCCATTGCTTGATGTCAGGGCCAGAGACCAATGACAATTTACATTGCATATTGCGTAATGTGTTGCGACGCTACATTACACTTGAAATAGAAAACCTTCTTTTTAAATCGGTTACAAAAAGATCATAGCTAATTTTAAACAGGAGGTAGGATCCCCAGTGTCGCCTGACAGATTTGTTCGCATAAAAAAACTATCATCTTAAAAGCATCGCAGTCACGAGTCGCATCCACTCTATGAGATGCTTACTTAGTAACATCTTCAAAAGAAATGCGGAAAACGCTTGTTGTGACAAGTCTTAGTTCTAGCCAATTTTCTCAGCTACACTCAAAAAGACTTGTTGGCAACGTCTTAGATGTAAATGTACAGCCGTACGTATAATATTAGTGTGGATAGTAGGACGGAAGTATGAAACTGTCTGAAAGTTTTATGAAAAAATATGACACATTTGCCTGTGGAAGGTTAACAACGCCTATCCCAATCTGTAAAGTTATATGAATAAAACTGGAATATTTTATGTTAAAACATTTTTGTAACAACATTTTTTGTTTTGCTATCTTTTGCTAAAACTTGTAGATTTTTAGATGTGGGCTGGATACTCGTGAGCACGCCACATACCCATGGGAAAAACGGGTTTTTGCTATTATGTACACCTGCTACTTTTAGTGTTTCTCCTTGAGCATTGTTTATTGTCATTGCTGTTTTCACAGGAAACTTCACTTTTTTAAACATACATACTTAGGGCGGATTCGACCAAACAGGAATAAATGTTATCCGCGGAATAAGCCTCTCTTCCGAATAAATTTTGAATTTTTGACAGTTTATCCATACGAAAACTGTCAGAAGTAAATCTTATTCCGCGGATAACATGTATTCCTGCTTGGTCAAATCCGCCCTTGTGGTTAAACAAAGCCGATTTTTTAACAAAACGATACCTCCATGTCTCTTAAATACTTTTTCTTTGTTCGTTTTAATTTCAAAGACTTTGGTTTAAAGTTCCCAATTTTCAAAAGAAAAAATCCCTTTCTACCCCCACAACCATTTTCGCCGTAAACGCTTTTTAATAGAGCCGTCAGAAATGCCAAAAAAGCTTCACAAACAGTACATTTCGTAGTAAAATTGAATTAAAAATGCCTGGTTTTTAACGTGACGTTGAGTTTTCAGGGCCGGACGTTATTGTAAATAATTCATAACTGAGAAAACAATGATTTTTGGGAAACAATGGCACGGCTAGGTGTTGTTACAGGCTTGGATTCATTTGGTGGATTGAAAGCAAACATAATTAAAAATTCTTAATTAAAACGTCAATTTTACTTCAGTTTTCCATTTAATGTTAAGAGTGCGCTCATTTTGGTTGTATACAAGTTTCGGGATTTAACCTGTTATTTTTACCTTATGAAACTGTTGAAAATAATTTTATGCCTGTAAGTAGCAGGTCAGGGGAATTAATTGTTTATCAAATTGACACACTACGTCACTTTGCCGAGTTATTCTACAATATTTGTATGAAATATTTGATATTTCATAAAACCAGGGGCCTAAGTCTACTAATCTATAAAGGTCACAATGGTGTCATAATGGTAAGTTTTTGACAGTTTTTGTATGGCAAATCTGTCAAAAACTAACCATTATGACACCATTGTGACGTTTATAAATTAGTAGACTTAGGCCCCTGTTGTGATTTGATTATACGGACAATTTTAGTTGTGAGTAAATTTTCCTAGCTTTTCAATTCTTATATTTTGGGCACACTGTTGCACTACCAAAATGTTTGTAAAAGTGCAGAAATATGTAAGTTTAATTATTTACGGTCAGCAACATAAGTCGATTATCACACTTACTTTTATATATCCTCTAAAAGGACACAAAATTTGGATGCATTGTTTTCAGCACTTCATGTCTTTTCATGCTAAGATTTAAAACTCTTTACTTCAGATCGGATTTTTATGATTGTTTTTATCAATTATTAAGAGTTTAAAAACTGAAGTGTTAATCGACTTTTGTTGCTGACTGTACCAGCACAAATAATAAATCATACAAGGACAGACAGTTTAGGTAAACTTGACTGTCTTGTCCTTGTTTTATGAAAATGTAATTGTACTGTGTGGTTGATGATTCATAGGAATCCTCTACCACACAATCATAAACCACAGTCTATAACATTCCAGTATACTCGGATGCATTTCATTCAAGGTTTACAGCCGTCATTCTTGACTGAGTAACTGAGCTAAATTCGTGGCAGCAAGTTTTAAGATAGCCCTGATATGTTACGAGTACATACAGACGGACGTACAACAAAGGCACACTTCCACCATTATATTACTCATAAGGTAAATTCTTCCAAAAATTCATCTTTCTTTTAGTTGCATTTTACTACCTACGAAATCCAAAAATCTAAGAAAACGATCGACTAGGTACTGTATTAATCGAGACGTGTTCATCCATCCAAGTTTTCCTATGAGTCATCTATCACACTCATAAACCACAGTCTAAAACATTCCAGTATACTCGGATGCATTTTATTCAAGTTTTACAGCCGTCATACTGAGCAATAAGCGATGCGCGTCACTGCATGCTTACATTACGATGGGCTATGTCAAGGACTTATGCTGTTACGGAATTATTACGGGGTGGGGCTTGAGTTACAGCTGTTTTGTAGGTATTTTATGAAAAGAATTGTTGCTAAAAAATGTCGAAGAATTTGATAAAGCGTAACGAATTGACATTCTTAACTCAGCATTTATTCAAATAAACCAGTTACTGGCACTGTTGTCAAGGGGTAGGCCAGTCATAAAGATGAAGCTGGTTGCCCATTCTAAAGCGTAGTAGACTCGTGTAGTAAAGACCGGGGTAAGAAACTCCACGGACTCTTTTAAATCAAAATTTCACAAAATATTGGTTACCTACATTATCGAAGCTTCCTTCCATATTTATTGAAAAAATTGTTTTTGTAATTTTGATTTTTCAATAGCGTTTGTCAGTGGCTTCGTCCGCAGGCATGTCGGAAATTATCCCTCAACAAATACTACAGGGGTATAAAGTATCCTATATCCTATACCAAACGGTCACAATCTAGCCGTGTGTCCAAAAAATCTTTTAGCCGTCAGGAGTGAACAGGTTATAGACAGACAGACATACATTTCGTATATTTTATGAAAAAAATACGAAAAACCTACTTTGGGGATATTGAAGTCAGATTCCTCATTTTTGTTTTTGTTTATTAGGACGTTAGCAGCGTGACAGGAGCGCAGCAGAAGCACATTCCTTCACAAGGAATGGGCAGGAAAAGTCTAAAGTCGCCGTGAACCGTCCACAAATTAAAAAGTTTTGTTTTTGCTAATATTTGTTAAAATACTTACATTATTGTATTACAAGACATTGCCATTATGAAGTGGCTTTAGTAGATACTGAGTGTTTTTTAATTTTATTTATTTATTCTTCAACCTGTGATGATTAAACAAAAAAGCGAGAT
Source organism: Eupsilia transversa (assembly GCA_914767815.1). Classification (NCBI taxonomy): domain Eukaryota; kingdom Metazoa; phylum Arthropoda; class Insecta; order Lepidoptera; family Noctuidae; genus Eupsilia; species Eupsilia transversa. The sequence goes on from OU611876.1 coordinate 12,814,462, forward strand.
ATAAAGTAAAAAGTTCCTGTAGATTAGATAAAGTTAAAGTTCAGTTTCGCCTATGTTTTTAATTAGTGTTGTTGGTTAACCTACTTTTCGTTTGCACGGCAGATGTAATCAGTTTTTTTTAAACTTGCCAAGTGCGAGTCGTACTCGCACGCGAAGGACTCCGTACTACCGTACAACATTTAGCAAAATACGCCCAAAAAAACTCCTTTTACATACATACACATACATACATACATACATAAAGTAACGGCTTTTTCCCATGGGGTAGGCAGAAACTACAGAACGCCACCTGCTACGATCCTTACAAACTCCTTTAGCCTCGTTCATACAACTGGTCATACAAGGAACGGGAACGTGTTATTTTCGGCGTTTAATTGTAACTTTATTTTATTTTTATTATTTGCTGTTATAGCGGCAATAGAAATACACTATCTGTGAAAATTTCAACTGTCTACCTATTACGGTTCATGAGATACAGCCCGCTGATAGACAGACGCACAGCGGAGGCTTAGTAATCGGGTTCCGTTTGGCACCCTTCGGGTACGGAATCCTAAAAAGAGTAAGGTTCTTCTTAGTCACTTCTTAGTCACTGAGAGACTTCCAACTTTTATTTTTATAAACTTTTTCTTAACTATTTCCTGTTCATCGATTTCCTAAGGAGAATTTAACATTTTTTTTTTGGTTCGATGCCTGAATCTGGAATCTGGAATTTCTCAGTAGCAGCCCGGAGCATGGATTTGTGCCCGGTTGATGGCAAAAGGCTCGTGTCCTATTACAAGACATGGTAATTAAACATAACTGGCGAAATGTGCGCGTGCATAACCCTTCGGGGAATAGAGGCGTGATGCGTTTTGTAAATATTTTATTTTTAAGATTCAAATTTATAATGAAGGCTCCTGCATATCACAGCAAAAGTGTTCGGCAGCAGACTCGGGGTCTATCCACCAAATGCGACGAATTACAAAATACTCAAAAATATATCGGTTTAGGTAACCGGAATGAGGTGGCAAGTGAAACGACTGGCGCTCAAGCTCAAGAGTGGAACGACTAATAGTCAGCTGAGTGTGATTCATATTTTTAGAAGTCACATACAGCTGAGCGCCAGTGTGATGTCGTGCGCGCTGCCCACAGTGTCTTTGGTAGAGATTTCCGGACCACCACCACATTTTCAAGACATTATTACCACTGAATAAAGTCATAACCATATCGAGTCGCTTATACTGGGACCACACCCGACATACAAAGGTTATGTGATGAACCCTCACGTAAATGAGAAGATGAAACGTTCTCTGAATTACCTCGACTGTCAGAGTTAAAAACTGGATAGGTATAATTTCGAGAGAAGCCTACAATTTGTATGTACGAATATAATTATGTTATTTAATTACGTAAACCTTACCAACAAGAAGTGTAACTGTATTTTTCAGGTAGGTTGTTGAAAAGGCTGAAAAGGCACCATTTACTAGTACCTTTAGCACTGAGTTATTTACATTGTAATATCTACCAAAGTTGACATGATTATTGTCGCCAGCAATAGGATCATGCCTATGGCAATATGTTTATGGTATTATTATTATTTTAACTAAGTACTCTAAAGTAAAAACTCTTTGAATCGAATCCTACATCCAACAATTTAGTAATATATTAATCTTCATAGCGTATCGATGGCCCAAAATTCAGCTGGAGTCATAAGATCATCAAGTGAACAGATGACAGGGTGGAAGGTTGGAATAATGATAGAGCATAGTCAATAACGCTGCACAAAAAAATCAAAATGGATTCCAGCTATACGGAAATTATATATTAAATTATTAAGGGGATGGTTCTTAACCATCCCATTTCCATATTGAGAAAACTATTTCCAACGCAATTTTACTTTGAAATTGATATTTTATGAGCGAATCCTGTCGCAAACTTTGTTCCAGATATTTTTAATAAGAGATTATGTCCATATCAAGTAGGATTATATTCTTCTAATGTCCATTTACACGGAGCAATTTTATTGCTTGCTACATGCGATAACGACGAGCAATATAAAGAGGCAGCCCTGGAATGATGTACGCAGTCTTTAAAAAGTTTTATTTTATTATTATTTGACTTTATAATAGTGCATGCAAGTATATTATTATTAAAAGCTTGTGATGTTCCACTACAGGGAAAAGGCCTACTCTCTGTCTAATTCTGTTTAAAGCTGCTGAGGAACCAGTTCTTGTTGAAGAAGTCCAGCTCATCATCATCCCAATTCATGCTAAATTTTAACCGCCTTTGTGGTGTAGTGGTTAGACTACCTGTCTCAGACTCAGAGGTCCTGGGTTCGATTCCCAGTGGGGGCAAAATTTTCTGCTCGTTTTGGTTGGTGGCAGGGCTTGTTCTAAGTCCGCCTAGCTAGCTACCACCATCATATCTAAGTCTGTCGCCATAACAACAATGCTAGCAGGATTGTTGTGATTTGGCAGTTAGAGGTAAGAAAGTCAGTTCCTCTGTGGTTGAGGATTCTGGGTGAAGCTTGCTTCCACCTTCGGCCTGATCATCACTTACCATCAGATGAGATTCAGGCCAAGAGCTTCCCCGTTGTGGTTAAAAAATAATTAAATTTGTTGTTATGTTAAATGAACTGCGTAACATAACATAACATGTATTCCTCGAAGAGTTGGGCAGAAGTGTACCTACAGTACAGTAAATGGTAAACGATATGGTGGATGGATGTTGTAATGGACGAAAACCACAAAATAGTAGCAAAAGTCTTTACCTGTCCTAAACAAGTTTTTTTTTGCTTTTTGGTGTTTAAAGTCGGAGTTAATACGGCATGTCACTGCAGGATTTTGCAGTATTCGTATTTACCTGTATTTGCAGCAGCATTTTGCTATATAACCCAGTTTTTATGCTGCAAAAACGTCATCATTCTCCTGCCCTTATCCCAATTTATATATATATATTTTTTGTTGTGGGTCGGCGCAACATGTCTTTTTCTTCCATACTTCTCTATTATTATAAATAAATAAATAAATAAATAAATAATTCCTTTATTTGTATAGAATGCAGGTGTTACAATAATGGTGTTATTTCATGATACATTCCCAGTACATTCTGCCTGTTGGCATACAAAAATATAGTGGTTAACTTACAATAGTTAATTAATTAGAAACTAGGAATTAGAAACTTTAGAATTAGAAACTATTAATTAGAAACTAGGTATTTAAATTCAAAATGAGATCATGGATCAGCTAAATCTAAGATTATAATATAGTGAATGAGATAAAGTGAAGCAATTATTACAATTCATCATTTATAAAATCGGTAACAGAATAATAACATTTCTCTATCAGCAACGACGACAGGAGTTGTTTGAATTTTACTAAGGGCTGATCCTTAATACAATTTGGCAATTTGTTAAATATAATTGGTGCCATACCAATAATGTTTTTTTTAGGCAAAGCAGTATTATATCTACCAGTACACAATAGATTCTGATATTTTGATCTCATGGCAGTAGTTCGCATCCTCGTATCATTTAATGCAGGAAATAGATGCTTGTTAGTTTTAACGAATATAGCTACTTCGAGAATGTATATACTAGGAAAAGTTAGTATTTTGTGTTGCTTGAAAAAAGGAATGCAACTATCTGTAACCTTAAGATTGAAAATGGATCTTAAGCACCGTTTTTGGGCTTTAAATATAGACTCCCTTTCGGAACAATCGTCGGAATATTCGTCATCTCCCTAGTCACCTATCTAGCCATATCATCTTTCAGACATTCCTTCCATCGGATTTTGGTCTTCCACTACTCATAGCTATCGCATTAATACTCAAAACGTTCCTCACGAAAAATTTTTTTGCCGCAAAAACTTGCATTCCTACAATGTTTTTATTATACCGCTTGTACTTACAAACTCTTGAAAAGAACATTCCTTCTACTTTGATTTCATGCTTCATTAATTACATCCCAACATAACTAATAAACCAATCGATTTCCACTAGCGTCTACTTCAGTTAGTTCTAAATCGATTACTCACATCACTGATTCGATACCTTTTCGATGAGAAATCCGTTCGAGAGTTTCTTTCAAGCGAACGGTTCTTTTAAAAGAATTTCGTGAAGTTACTAATGACGCAATTTAGGTGATCTTTCAGGTGCTCTAGGTATTGCAAATTAGCGATATTGGCTCGACATTCCTTTGAGAAAGATTTTTTTCTTTCTTTGAATGGTAATTAATTTTATTCTGTGCCGTCCCGTTTCGATAATTGAGGTTCTCTGAATAATTGTAGGTATGGCTACAAAGATTAGAAGGTTTATATAACGGCTTCTAAAGTATCAGGCAGGGGTTTGACACCAAGACACTGATACTATTAAGACTATTTCGATTTAACATGATAATTAATAGAAATTAAATTGTCTCGTTGGTTTTATGGTCGCAACCCCCACTGCTGAACAAGAGGTCCTGGGTTCGATCCCAGGGTCGGGCAAAGTGATATTGGGTTTTTCCATTAGGAATTTGTCAGTAGCTGCCCGGAGTCTGTACCAACCAACAGGCCAACATGCTGCTTTTACTTGGGACTTAAACATAACAGGCAAAATGTGGGTGTACTATAGGTCTGCCTATCCCTTCAGGGAATACAAGCGTGATGTAATGTTATAAATTAAAGACAATTTCGGACTCTATTGACTCGTGGTAAGAGAAAATATCCTGGAGTAAGTAATAGTTCGATATTACCATCAAGTGCAATAGTTAAAGCTTGTATTTCAGTAAAAGTATAATGTATTTGAAACAGAGCACGGGATCGCCGCGTCGGCAGCGTATAGAAGAAACTGCGCTGAGCGCACAACTTCTGTCACGACCGCTATTCAAAGTAGTTAGTTTCAATACGTAATTTGTGTCGTAAGAAAGAATGAAAGAAATAAAAATGCGTTTATTGGCACAACAGCAGAAAAAAAAACAAAAATACACCGTAAACTATAAAAACAAAAAACAATGATTATAATGCCAAAAGGGACTGAGCTCAGCATAATGTCAGATGATCATCAAAACACCCACGAGTGCCTTATGCTATAATGAGTATCCGTTTTAATAAATGAAAGGTGCTTTAGGATAGGATACATTAAAAAAGCTCATACAAAATCAAATAAAATGTTGTGGCATACATGAGTGTGTGTTTTGTTGTGATCTATGAGAAACTAAAATAAATATACAGTAATTAATTGTTAATGTCAAGTTGTCGTGGTCTAAGTATTATGGTATTACGCTGGGTTCGTATGGACAAAGCTAAAAAAAAAAAAAATTCAAGCTATTTATTTCATCATGCATTCCTAAAATTAATACACCAACAATAACGCTCAATCTTCCTGATGCAAGATTATGTGCTATTGACAGTACCACCTCTAGCTGCGGCCGTCGAGACATCTCCATGGTGTTTGCCATATACTGGGATAGCTAGCAAATATAATAGTTTAATTTAAAAAAAAACATAGCAGTTCCCCGTGTATTTCCCTCTTATTGATTTTATCGTAAATGTGCTATAAACAGCTCAATGGACAAAGCATGTCGGCAGACCAAACCCTCGCCTGTAATGTTTGCCTCTCGATGTACTGTCCGAACAAATTGAATGCAGTAAGCAAATGTTTACTAGTGCTGTGCCGCTTATCGATATGCACATAAATAAACTTTAAAATCGATGAAAGACTACTGAATCATTACCTTGGCCAGTGGCAAAGCATTGCCATACAACGTGGTAATGCCGCCAGTCTCTTAAATGAATGAATTTTTCGACGCCATATTTTAGTTTGTGAATAGGTTTAGTTAAGTTAGGACTTATTTAAGTTACAAACAATGTGATAAAAAGAATTTATTTCGTTTTGCACACTTTTTAATAAATTATTTTATTGTCATTTCTTTAGTATATCTTTGGCCGATATCAACAATCAATCTACCTAGCCTTTTCCCAACTATGTTGGGGTCGACTTTCAGTCCAACCAGATGCAGCTGAATACCACTGTTTTACATGGAGTTACTGCTTATCCGATCTCCATAACCTAGTTACTGTACACGATACCCTTTGGTAAAACTGGTTATCTTAGTTTTGGGTTTCTGACTACCCATAACGACTGCCGATGATCTACGAATGACAGTTAGCTAACTGTCATTGCTGAAGATCTACGAATAACAGTTAGCTAACTGTCATTCGTAGATCTTCCGCAGTCGTTAAGGACCAACGGTTTAACGTGCTTTCCGAGGCTCGTCAGTCACCAATCCACAAACTGACTGCGGCAAGGGTAGCTTTATCTCCGATTGACCCGTGTGCCTGTTATCATTTAACCACAATCCCCTACCCCATAGCCATGATTTAATAATTAATTGCACAATGCTCAGGTAGGATATTTACAATATGTACCTACATATTTACTGAGAGAATCCATACTTAAATATTTCGAACAAAGCTCTGAAATATTTCAAATTGACAATAATAATTCCTTGTAACATTCCACGCAAATGCTAAAGTGCTATTAAAATATTTCTTAGTCCGCTGTGATGAACGTGCATAAACGCTTAAAGGCTCGTTCACACCGGCGCGACTTGTCGCGCGACGCGACTTTAACAATACAATTTCTAATAAAACTTCACGATTGAACAATTGCCGGTGTCGCGTCGCGCGACAAGTCGCGCCGGTGTGCACGAGCCTTTAATCACGACAGTTTCAAGTCTGCAATATATCCTTATTATATCATGGGTGTTAATGTCAATCAAACTCGAGTTGATAACCTTAAATCTGGTAAATATGCGATTATTGTAGGAAAACTGTTACAGATGTTGAAACCAAGACAGCACAGTGCGCACGTTATAGTCCGTGCGCGACTGCTAGTCACCGCCTGAGGTATGTAAGCGGTGCGACGGGCGAGGGCGCCTTTTACAAAATTGGCAGACTGAGATAGCTTGGCCTTTGTTTACCTGCCCTGTCGCACCGCTCACATACCTCAGGCAGTGACTAGCAGTCGTGCATAGACTAACGCGGAAACTTTACTTTAAAAAATTACCCATGAAACAAGAGGCCGACACCAAGCGGGAATAAGTGAAGGCTTACATTATATCCTCAAAAAACACTCAATCATAGGTCAAAGCAATACATCAATGTATTGCTGTCAAAATGGCTTCAACATCAGTCAAGTCATGATTTTTGTTCATAACATTTCATATCCGTAATTTTGTATTGTTTGAAGTCCTTCAATTCTCACAAAGGGAAAATGAACGACTAACCACACAAAACTATTCACATTATTATTCAAATCACATCCCTTATTTCCTATTTTATTGTTCCATTTTGTATCTCGGAATAAATACAAAAGGAAGACGTTACTCCAGTGTATAATAATTTGTCGTGTCGTATATAATTTATTGTGGGAACGAAAACTTATCGCTCGATCAGAATTACGAGGTTAGATAGCGTTTTTTCTCGAGAAGATGTATATTCCAATATCTTGCAAGGTTTGTGCGCATTTATGGTGACAAATGATTTACTATAAAAATAGAAACTTTCAAAAATATTCCAAGTAATAAAGACATTAATAACACCACCGACACTGAAATATTTTGCAACGTATCGCACTTTACAGATATTTTATTATTCCACCGAATTCTTACATATCGATATACCTATTACGAAATCGATGGTACATCACTAGCGCATTCAACAGTGAAGCCGTCGTCACGAACACTCGAGCGCACGAGTGCAATGCGACTTGACACGGTCGTATAACTATGTACGGTGTAAAGCTATTTATAATATTTGCGGACTTTACCGTATTCTGGTTCTGTTGTTGCTACCGGAGATTCTGATGCTACATTTATGCTGAATAAGGACTAACACATCATCTCACACTCCTCGGATTTTAGGGACTTGATTTAGGGATTTGCTCCCGAGATCAAATGCATTTCATCTCAGGACTAAACTCATTTACTAAGGTAAATAAGTCTAAAGGCTAAGACGTGTAATTGGCTTTCTGTTGACTATTGTTTCTTTTCTTCCATGCTATAATAAATAAATAAATCCTACTTAATATAAATGCGAAATTTTGTGAGAATGGATGTTTGTTACTCTTTCACGCAAAAACGACTCAACGGATTTGAATGAAATTTGGCACACATATAGTTTATAACCTGGATTAACACATAGGTCACTTTTATCCCGATATTCCCACGGGGTCGAGACTTATGCGGATGAAACCGCGGGGCGCTGCTAGTCAATAAATAAATGTATGTGCTGATGTGAGACTACGGTCTTTGAAAACAGGTGTTTACAAAATAGGAAAGAATATTAGACCATGACGTGGCAAAAAGTTTTGACAATCAGAAAGATAAGAGCGAGGCAGACTGTACCTACAAGGTGTGCCAGACGAATAACCGTCACTCTTGAAGCCTTTCTAGGGTTCCGTACGACAGAAAGAACTCACATACACAGACAGCCAGCCACAAAAAAGGAACCCTTATAGGATCATTCGTCTGTCTATCCGGTCTGTCCGTCTGTCACAGCCAATTTGCTTCGATCTAATGGACCGATTAAGTTGATATTTCGTACTCATGAATTTCTATGACCCGAGGACTAGTAACGTAAATAAATGAATTTTGAATATGGGGTTCCACTTTTGGGAGAGAAAAGATACGCAGTTCACCGGTTTTTTTTATAGCACCACACAAAAATACATAAAAGATGCTGGGGAATCATTTATAGTGTAGGGGGCTTTGCACTTTCACTTTCTATATTTCCCAATATAGTTTTATTTTAATAAAAAGCCATGATTTCATTACACTGCATTAAAGGGAAAAGAAAATGAACTAAACAGAAGCGTAGGTATACCTATAGTCGGTTGGTCATAAAAAGTCGCAAGTGTTCTGCGAAAAATGTAAAGCTATTTGTCTCTTTTTAATTGGACTTCCCACGCTGTTACATTTATGAGAGATTCATACGCGTAACTTTATGCTGGGACTCGTGATAACACGTGCAGGAATAATAAAATTTGGCAGTGCATAAACTGACTGTTTATTAGACAAACTATTAGCTCGACGAAAACAGTGATATTACGCATACTTTGCAACAAAAAACTTGTTTCTCTATAAGATACCTAAAGGCATTTTTTGGACAAGTTTTAATTTTAGTATTTGTACAAGAAATGAGGAGAGAAAAAACTTGGCTGTGATAAAAAAAAAAGTCGTATTGCATGGTAACGCCCAACTCTTCGAGAAGACAAGGCGTGATTTTATATGTTATGTAAAGAAATGCTGAAACAGAGCTTTGCAACATTCAACATTTTACCCTAAAAGTGTCTAGAATATTCCATCTATAGGTTACCTAATGTTCCTGATTAGGTAACCTATTGATGGAATATTCTAAACACTTTTCACATTACTTAATCATTGTGAACCTTCTGCTTACAACTGCCATACAATATGCAACTAACCGAGTACAGTAATTGGAGGAAACGTAGCGGCAGTCTTAATTATTTGCAGTCTTCGGCCCTTTCCGCATTGATCGGTAAGCAGCAGTATGCTCTGTATACCGAAAAGATACCGCACTGCTTTTGTTTACGGACCTGACGTTATGTTTTCGCCATAATTTGTGTGGTACTGCACAAATTCTCGCGAGAAAATGTAGTCTTCGAGTGATGAAGATGTTTTGGTGTGATTAAATTTGTCTTCGAGTAGTGAGGATCCCGCCTCGCTCCCGCGCATACCGAGCCACTGAATGGTGAATTTTTGACAGTTTTAGTATGGCAAATCTGTCAAAAACTCACCATTGAGAGACCATTGTAACGTTTATAAATTTGTAGACTTAGGCCCCAGGTATACCGAGCATGCTGATCCCGCACCGCTGATGCACCGACCAATGAGCAAAAAGCCTTAGTGCTAAGTGCTGTTAGTATCTGGTGTAATTGTAATATTCCCTAGCGCTATGGAATTTGCCCGGCTATATCTCACACGAGCGAAAGGATGCATAATAGTTTAAACTTCGGAATTAACAGTAGTTATGCTTGATTCCTGTGTGACACGAATTGTTGAGTTTGTGAATAGCCATGTTTTGTAAAATCTGAGTTCTATAAAACTTATATGTTAGTGGAAATCTTAACCTGTTATTTGTATTTTTTTATTTATTTAGGTTGTCATTAAAAGCAGTCGGCTATTAGTTTTATACAATTTTAATTAGATGCGAATACGGGTGTTTATATTTTCGTTGAGCTCCTTACATTCTGAGTTGAGCTGCACGATTACTGACAAATGCGTGCACTGGACAGGTCCACTCAATCTGTGTCCACTCAATCTGTGTCCACTCAATCTGTGTATCTTCTGTCAAAAGACCATTTCAGATACGAATCTACATGGTCTTCACGTGATTTGACCAAGATTATGTCTGGACTTTAAAAGAGACTGTAACCTCTGAGTTTGTTTTGGCCTTTCTTCTCAGAGTAGTCAGACAGGAAATGCTGTCTATATCTAGTTTAAAAAATGTGAATGACGTGTAAAAGTGTTTGTACAAACCTACTTACAGAAAATCATTTATCATTTAATTTATATAACTTGAGCAAACCGGACTCAAAAGCAAAACAAAAATGAATTCCTATTTCATGATGGCCATGAAATATCACAAATATTTAGAAAAACCTAAAAGTGATTGAAATCTATATCCAATGTAGGTATTACAAATAAAAAAACATAAACATTTGAATAAAATCTTTCATCTCACACCTTCATTCATAATATGGTGTAGGTACTAATTTTTATATCAGTTTATTTTACATTGCAACATTTTATGACCACGGTTTATTAACGCACGACTGATGAACTGTTTATTTCTGTAATCATTTCTATTACGTTGTTACTGTTAGAAAACAGTTTTTTTTAAGCTGGCGCAAAGATGTTTTTCCCGTTCGTCGGAAATAATAATTGAGATTTTTTTGACGATTTTGACTTTATGAAATTAATCGTGAAATCTGATACAAAATTAGAATCACTGCATATAAAAAAGAAAAACAGCAAAGAAAAACCGCTATATTTTTAACTACTACCTAAGCTGAGCTACGAAGCTATCTTCATGATCTGTTGTATCCAACTCTTACAAACCCTAATGCTATAGAAACGTTACCGTTAACGTTACGGTAGGTTAGTACTTTACCACTAAAACAATTTGAATAGCTAGGTATTTATTAGATCCTTTACGTGTATGTACATAATATTGCCAGTTTGCCACTAACATATTCACTTACAAACATTATGTTAGTTTGCAATAGTCATTAGAAGTTTAAATGTTGCTCTTTGCAAATAAACGGGTTATTTATTTTGAATTAACCGTGTCGTAAATAAATCTTGCTAAGTTTAAGGTTTGCATCTTATTGCGTACCTACTCCAATACAAAAATAATAAAATTCAACAGAATGAAGTCTTAATGAAAATAAACAATTAGGAAGGAATGCAAAATGAAGATTGTTAAAAAAATGACTTTTTATTTTCAGGCTTCGACGCTACGGACCATTACTGCCGCGGCCTGCAATTGGTGTATCGATGGACGATCGTGAAAAATCGTACTTAATCGATTTAATTGGTGTTCGATTTGATTTATTGGCAACGACACTACCAGCCGCACTACCAGTTTGGTATTGGGTTTGGATTCTACTAAGAAATTACAAGTGTTAGCCGGGGAATTTACCGGTTTTTAGGGTTCCGTAGTCAACAAGGAACCCTTATAGTTTCGCCATGTCCGTCTGTCTGTCTGTCCCCGGCTTAGCGCAGAGAGCTGTAATTTGGCATGAGTATACATAATATTAATTAAGGTAGGACTATACATAAAAAAAAATTTAGGGTACGGGCGGAACATATTTTTTTTTTCATGATTTTAATAGACGTAAAGTTGAGTTTATAGTTAATATAAGTCTGAAATCACCAACCCTTCTTGAGCAAGTGTGGTAATCAATGCACGTGCCTTCTCTTCATAAGAAGAGGCCTTTGCTCTGCAGTGCGACACCAATTAGCTGGTAGGTATTATTACTCGCCAAACTTTTCAGTGTCTCAGTTTGATGTTATTTTGTGACATTACCGATAACGGTTAGTAGGTTATAGGACCCGCATATCATGTAGCATTATCCAATCTAGGATCCAATCAAACCCACTGACAGATGTCATTGATTGGCTCAAAGAGTACCTAGTTGTTAGGTGCTAATGATGATTGCAGTCAATGTTAGGTGTTTAATGGAACTGTCAGCAAATAAGTTTACTATTCATTTACATTCTACGTTTGTTTAGTTTTCAAGAATGTGTTTATGTAAATAATGTATTTGTTTGAGAAACCAGATGTAGCATAATAAGTATTTACATATTTGTATACAATCCTTGAGAATTTTTGAACTACATTTAAATAAGTGGTAATTGTTTAAAATACAAGCTGACCGGACAGACGTTGTCCTGTTTCCTAGAACTCGATCGTAGTGCCACCTACCGGATCCAATTGTGAATCTAAATCATTCAGGGATCCACTCGAACACACACAACAATTTCATCAAAATCGGTCCAGCCTTTTAGGAGGAGTTCAGAGACATATATATAGACGTACAGATTTTTTTTTAATTTTATGTAAATAAAGATAATCGGCAAAATATATTGAAATCGGCATCGGCATTTTGTCGAGTGAAAATGAGTGAACATAAAATGTGTGGAACAGCTTTTTTACTTTCGTGATTTCAGCGTTCGGCCCGTCGCGTCGCCGTAAAAGTTGTTCATAATGATGAGTTCAATGACCCCATTTTCGGTATTCAGTTAGCATTTAGTTAGTTTAATTACACCATAATTTTTGTTTTTGTGTAACTTTAACAAATAAATTTCTGAAAACACTATCACAATAATAATATTTATGATTCTATAAACTACACCCAAGCAATATCTTACAAAATCAAGTCTACCAAGAAACTCTTAACAATCCGTAACTTAAGCTATGAGTACACTAAGTGGAGAGGTCACAGACATTCCCAACAACAAGTCAACAGAGTGGCGACAGTGAAACTTGGCCTAATTTAATATACCTTCGTAACTACGGTGCCTGAATTATGGTAATATCATGGATACTGGACTGGATACTTGGAGACTGGTTTGAAAGATAAATGTGTCTACCTACTATACAATGTGGAGACGATAAAATCATTCTGCCTAGCCTTTTCCCAATCATGTTGGGGTCGGCTTCCAGTCTAACCGGATGCAGCTGAAAACCAGTATTTTACATGGAGCGACTACCTAGCCCTTCGTGTCCAGTATAACAACGCTTTCAGGGGTGGGGCTGCCCCGTTTCTGTAGCGCATCGGGAATGTTTGCGGACCCACATATAAATTGCTTTTACGCAACGATGCGAATGAGGTTTGCATCCCTGGTGCGCAGAGTACGGGCCAGCTCCAATACCACATATTTTTTCATAAAAAAATACTAATTTTTGATGTCCAATGAGCTCTTCCCATGTTTTTTTCCTTTAAATATATGTACATAACATGTATATACAAATAGTGGTATATTTAAGATGTGTCAATTTAAACTAATATGCAATTATAAATCAGCTGATCACTATAATGAATGATGGCGCTATTTTTGTAACTGGCCACTCATTAACTTCGTGAAATGACGTTTCTTTTAAAATAAACGGGAAACAAGATGGCGTACGGAAATAGCTCATTTATTATGAACATCACTATAATTTATTGGTGATTTGATTAACTTTTGGAAATTACTCATTATGCTTTTTATGCAAAAAGTATTTGCTAGCTTATTGCTGTTTTTATGGTTTATATGACTCAGCCCACAAGATATAAAATTAAAAATCTTCGAAAGAAATTAGATCATAATCTTTATTATCTACTTTTCAATGGAACGGTAATTATATTTACATAGGCCGACTAATAGTGTTTTTCATGAAAGTTATTATAGACTTGAGTACAACACTCGTAAATCATCAAAATTACCAACTTAAAATAAAAGTCCCCAAATGTAACTAATACCCACATTTAAAACTTTTTCACGGCCAAAGAAGCACGATTCATCTTTAGAACTGAGCCCAAATCGAGCGGCCCAGACTTATGGGGCCATAACTGTCATACAAACTGGCGGGGGCCACCATAAAACTTACATTTTTTTCCTTTACACTAACTGAAGATCTATTAAAGGCTCAGTAGAAAGGTGTTTTTCGTTCAGGGTGGGCAAGCCTTTTGGGTGGTTTATACTTACACTAAAATGGGATTAAGAAAAGCTTTGGATTTGGGACAGCTTGAGTGTTGACTTGGCTTAATGCTAAATGTCGGCAAAAATCTTGTACGCCTCTTTCAATTTCCCTGTAGATGACAGATATTAAATTATTATTTTAATTTTATATTTTAGCTGTAAGTTTTCCTAAAACTGTAAAATAAAATACTTAAAATAAATAAGTAAATAAATGAACCGGTCAAAATGAAAATCTCATCATGGATATCGTTTTTATGGGTTTCGGGGGTGTTTAAGCTGATATTGAGGTCAAAATGTAATTCCAAGATGGCGGCTGCAGCTTTGTTTTTGTTTTAACTTCGTTTCTGACGCGAGCCCCTCGACCGCATACGTTTGTAATTATCATTTCAACGTTTAACTGAGAAAGATTTTTGGAATCCTCCTCCAAACTCTTTATTTTGATATCCCACAAGGTCATGTAACCAAGAATGATGTCTTAAATCCGCCATTTTGATTTTATTTAAAACAAAATCTAGCTTATAAAGAATCTCACATGCAACTACGACTGACTAAGATACGCGTGAAAATCATAACCCTGTCTTTGCTGTCGCGTTCTCGGGTAATAAGAACTACAGGTTGCCATCATTTTTCCCAACTATGTAGTGGTTGGCTTCCAGTCTAACTGGACACCGCTGAATTATATTTACATATATAGCGACTGCCAATCTGCTATCTAATTGCGTAACACATTTTCGTAAACGACTAAGACCAGTCTGATTCATTTTGACATTACAACAACATTCATTGCGTTATTTACGTTGTTGAGCAGTTTTCTTTTTCGAACTTATGAAGCAATGGATTATCAATCTGTTTCAAAACGATTCAGATTGTGATTGATCGTGTATTACGCAATTAGGGTGCTGGTCTCCAAAAGCCAGTCAATGAGGAAAATAATAGTTGTGCCACCTGACATGTTTTTTTCTTGGTTTGCTCTGTCGCTTCTGCGATTACATAGGCTTTACTAATGCACGAATCAATACTCGCGCTAATCCCACCCGTTCATTAAAACAACTAACAAGATCAAGCCAATCACATAAAATTTACGTAATGCCTGTAACAAAACAAATAGTACACATGAACTGGATATAAAAAAGCGGTTCAATAAATATGAATACCTACAGAACATTGGCTCGTTCATGGTCATGGCTCAAACAATATTTGAGTTGACGACTGTTGTCTACTATTGTATTGAATTTAGGATAAAGTAATGTTAGTACTTGGGATGTGTTTTCTTATTTATTTCTTGTTGAAGAAACTCCGAGGTCAAAGTACCTACCTACTATACGATTTTCGGAAATCATATTTTTTTTATTGGGAGTTTTGTCGAGGGAATTTTGTCTTGGGAGTGGTTTAATAAAATACACGTAATATAATATCACGCCTTGTTTCGTCGAAGGGTAAGGCAGAGGTGTACCCATAGTAGGTACACCCACGTTTTGCCAGTTATGTTTAAGTCCCATATAATAGGAGGCGAGCCTTGCTATAATCGCCACGCTTTGCGATCGCAATATGGTATTAAAACATGTCCTTCAATCTCGTCACTTTTGCCTTTACTAATTATTATCACTTTAACAAATTAAATACACCACAAGATAACAATATTAATATATTAACCAAATATTTTTCGTCTCAAGTGTAATAATAATAATTCTACAAGCGTATTAAGAGGTAACCCCGTAGTTTTTTCATTTACCCACCACGAATTTGTTATAAAGAGATTATTATACGCTGTTGAAACAACGAAAATATAGAAGGTTCACTTGATCGGTGCCTGAAAAAGTGACTAGAAGCTCCTTAGGAAAACGATCGTTTGGAAGTCCTGAGTTCCTGACTGACCATAATCAGCCTATAAAGTTCCCACTGCTGGGCCCTCCTCTCTGTGACAGGGAGTGGGCCATAATCCACCACGCGGGCAGAGTGCGGGTCGGCAGATGTCACATGTCTTCGAATTTTTGGTTCCAGAATATGCCGGCTTCTTCACAATGTTTTACTTCACCGTTTTGAGAGCAGTGGTGAAGAAATAATTTACACAAAGTTAAACGCCTGTCAGGGCTCGAACCTACAACCTACAACTGGTAAGTCACAGCCATTACCACTTGGGCCGCCACTGCTCCGCACTTTGCTGCACTGACTGACCTGTTAAGTGGAAAATCGACGGCATATTGTGAAGTTAATTGATTCTGGCGTGACTGGGCTGAAATCTTTAATAAAATACAATATCCTAATCGCGCTGATAACGACCCGAGCCGAGGTGAGTCGAGCAGTAATCCTATATAGGTGATATTGTCGGGGGGTGTGGCTCACTCTGCGTCCGGCGCTCGGCGTGGCAACACGTCGTGTTCGTGTTCGCGACAAGTCAATCGACATCCTTAGGATGCCTCCTTTAGAGGTGAAAACGTGTCGATTTCTTACAGGGTATTTTATGACTCTTTAGGAATAGATAGATTGCTAAATATAACTACGCCTTTGTAGCATATTGTGTAACTGGGTTGCAATTTGATAAGTAGATTTCAGATTATAGGATCATGAGCTTTATGGCTTTGTGTGGTAATGGGCTCAAAGCCAAAATAATCAGTATGGCCTGAGCTAGGATTTATTTGTTTGTCGACCTAGGGCCAAAATGCGACTGTGGAGCCACATCACAAA
The DNA here is from genome assembly GCA_914767815.1 of Eupsilia transversa. NCBI lineage: Eukaryota > Metazoa > Arthropoda > Insecta > Lepidoptera > Noctuidae > Eupsilia > Eupsilia transversa. The sequence continues at coordinate 12,831,377 of OU611876.1, forward strand.
ACTGCCCCACCTCGTGTTCTGTTGTCTGTGCAATACCACCCGCACTATGAACAACCTTTGCGATGCAAATGTCAACATGCCTAAATTCGGATCGGATTTAAATCTAAACTTATATTAAGATATTTTTTGTATGTTTGTTTGTAATGGAAAATTACTTAACCGATTTAAACAAATCGTTCATTTATAGAAAGTTACATTATCAGCATGGGCATTGGCTGTAATTTAGTCTTCAAAAACACTAGACATGCCTACGAAAATTGCAATAATGTAACCCAAGGTATCATCAAATTTCAAAAACTATTGATAATACATAAATAGTAGGGACATGTTTAAAGTATTCCTCAATTCCCACAAAAAAATACTGTCATCATTACCCACCAAAAAGTCCACGAGGTTATATTAATATAAATAACTACTAAAGTCAAAAAACAGTTCGTGAAACAAAAAGTGAAAATAATGTTTAACAACAATAGTGTGTGCCTCCCGGATGAAGAGCAATGTGTGCGCCGAACTGGATTTACACATAGGATTTACTACTTTTAATCCCGGTAGTACGTCCCCGTGGGATATTATCCGACAGCCACGCGGAAGCAGCCGCGGGCAAAAGCAAAAATATATAAACGAAGAAGACCTAGGTGGACGCGTCCAATGAGGCGCTGCCATTAAAATGGACAACTATAAAAGGGCAGAGAGTTTATTGTTTTAAAATGTTGGTATGCTCATTTGCTGAGTTAAATTAAAGTAAACCAAAAGCGTAAACGTTCTGAACTATATCTGCTTCGTGGCTATACTTATAGAGCTATAACAAATTTATTGTCGATAAAGTAAACTCTGTAATAGGATGGGAGACCCAGGTAAAATATTGTCGGGACCCCTTGTAGTCAAGATAATTAGGTATATAAAAATCTATGAAAAATACGCTCATTACATTTTTCAAGGTCAACGATTATGGTTCCAATTTGTTTTAACTTCGTTCGGCTACGGATTTTCGTAGTAAATAAACGTTGCATAGTGAGTATATGGTTGTAAGTGATAACTCACTGTAGGTACAAAGCACGGAAATAGTTTTTTTTTTAAATTAATAGACCATTTCTATTGACCATTGTCAATCTGGCTAGCCTTTTCCCAACTATGTTGGGTCAGCTTCCAGTCTAACCGGTATTGTGAATACCAATATTTTACATGGAGTGCCTGCCTATCTGACGTCCACATCCCAGTAACTGGGTAATACGACACACCTTAGTAAGACTGGTTGTGAGACTTTCGGGCTTCTGACGACCCGTAACGACCTTCAAAGATGCACGAATGACAGCCGGGACTTTCCGAGGCACGGATGAGTCTCCGTATGTAAAGACGGTCACCCATCCACGGATCAACCCCGGCAAGCGTAGCTTAACCTGATGGATCGACCCTTGCGGCTGTTATTACTTAGCCACGAGCTCCTCTCTATTTCTATAGATATTTGTAATAGGAGGAAATGTTATATTGTTGATTAGACTTTAAAGCAATAAGTTTTATAACATAACATAACATCACGCCTGTATTCCCGGACGGGTTAGGCAGAGGTGTACCTATAGATCACCCTCATTTTGTCAGGTATATTTAAGTCCCAAGGCGAGCCTAATTACCATCAACCAGGCACGAATCTAGACTCCGGGCTGCTACTGAGAAATTCCAGATTGAAACCCAATAATATTTTGCCCGACTAAGGAATCGAATCCAAGACCTCATGTTCAGCAGTTGCGCTTGCGACCACTAGATTAATGAGGCAGTATAAGGGTAAGTTTTATTTATATTTTATTTCAAACAATGGAATTACCTGTACTCTAAATGGGACAATATTGTATTGCATTAAGATTAAATAATGTCTTTTCTTTAGGCATGTGTCCAAACGCCGCGGCGCCGGCGCAAAAGCTAAATTAAAATAGGTAATGAATTAGTTTGGCTTAGTACCAGAACTATCCTACAGTTATCTTAATTACTTAAGTTCTAAGAAAAGCGATTAAGCGTAGCTCAATCAGTCTGAATAATTTATTATTGAATGCGATATCGCTTTTACCATAATATCTACGATTTATGGCCTGTTTCACCACCCCCGAATACTTAAGTTTCAACTTAACAAATAAAAACAGTTTTTTTATTTACATTCCAATTTCTTTAATGAAGGTAAATCAGTAGTATAAGAAAATTCTCCAAAACAAAAAAAAAACTTTTTTTGTAAGACATTATTGGGAACCAAATCTAAGACCTCTCGTTTGCAAGTCTTATTTAAGATAAGCTGGGTCCTAGCCAAGATCTTCGAAAACCCATTTTGTTACAATAATGTTCGATATGTCCTCAAAGCGAAACCTAGGTCTTAGGAAGACTTAGGTTGGAAATACGGTTGTGTAATTGCAAGGCAATAATTTGGCACATTTTAAAACTTCTAGTGGGTCTTACTTCTTATCCTACTCCTTCTAAAATATAAATAATGGATAGTACATAGCTCGGAAGAATACATAATTTAAAAATAATGGGTACTCTCGTTAGGCGGTTGGGTCAAGGGCCTGATTCAGGAGGCAGTACTCCTCGATACCGCTCGCATCGTGAGGAGGTTCCAGTCTCTGAAGCCCTAACCACCGGTAACTTACTCCTGACACTGGCGGAACACTAAATTTGATATTTTAAAATGTTTTTTATTATTTTTAAGAAATATTTATTTACTAATCTATCAAATAAGACCTGATTCTCAGTCATGATTTGATCTAGATTATGCCTGGACTTTAAAAGAGACTGTGACCTCTGGGTTTGTTTCGGTGTTTCTTAGTTGAGTAATCGGATAGGAAACAGCGACGTCATCTGGATTGACGTGTAAAAGTGTATGTATAAACTTACTTACAGAAATAAATCTCATTTATCATTAAAACTAGATAGTATCAACGCTTTCTGGCGTCAAAAGTTACAAAACATCGTTCACTACTCCTACCTGAGAAGGGATAACTACCGACACAAAGCAAATACCTCTAAAAAGATAAAAAAACACCTCTAACAACCACCACCACAATTCCAGGTGATGCTGCATTATCGGTTCAAGGTTACTATATTCTTCTAATATCATTGAAGTAACAGAATACTAAATTTCGAATCGATCAGACCTGTGGAAGATCGCACGAAGAGCGCACATCCATTCATCAACTAGAAAAGAGCTGATAATCTTCAAACGGCTGAAGCGATTTTCTAGAATTGTAGCTAAGAACACTCTCGCTCAAGACACCTTTCAAACAACCGATTTTGATTATTATTTTTAATAATCAAAATCGGTTCAGCCGTTTGGGAGCTACGAGCGAACAGACATATACACAGATACACACGTTAAACATAAAACACCCCTCTCTTTCCGTCGGGGGTTAAAATTAACGCAAACAAAGTAATGAAACTCATTGTATTCAAAGATACTAATGATTTCGACAGTGAACATGTTCTTATCACAGCAGAACCTGGCAGTTAGCCGAGGAAATACCAAGACGAAGCACCTATTAAAGATGCCTGAACCAAGAGATGTAGTATTTATAAAGCCACAAACAGGTCCTAACCTACATTTTACCACAATGACCTAGATGCCCTTGAAACAATCCTAATATTCGTAGTTAAAATAAGACTAGACTACACTAGAATAGACTTCATTAAGCTAAGTTTGAAAGTGGTGGCCCAGTGCTATCTATCGGCCCCGAATTACGAGGTCGTGAGCTGTGTATTTAATTTCATCACTATTGCTCTCAAAACAGTGAAGGAAAACATCGTGAGGAAACCGGCATGTCCTAGAACCAAAAATTCGAAGACATGTGACATCCATCAACCCGCACTGGACCCGCGTGGTGGATAACTGCCCACTCACTCTCACCGAGAGGAGGACTGTGTCCACAAACCCTTACGTGAAATTATGAAATATGACAACGTCTCATTTTCTTAGCTTTAAACATAAATGATTGGTTTGAATGAAAATCATTTACTCGTACTTATCAATGAAACATGGATACACACATCGAGAGTCTAGTGTTATGCTATCTTCGAAACTATGTATTTTTGGAACACTTGTTCTAGGACTTTTTGTATTATTTTTACATTATAGAATAGTATAACTCTAGAGTTAACATAACACGTTGTATAAGCCTCGGATGTCACCTCCTAATTTCGCGGTATCACTCGTTTAAAAAAGAAAATTCCCGGTTTTCTTTATTATGTACAGTCAGCTGCAGAGAAATCTCACCCCCTAGCAATGTATTTTTTCATTGCTAGGGGGTGAGATTTCTCTGCAGCTGACCGTACGTACATCGCTTAATTTTATTTTTGCTAGGCATATTTTTGTAACTGGGTTATCTGCTTTAGCAAGCCTTGTTTTCCTCAAGTGGAATTATCATGCCCAAAATATATTCAACAAATGTTGATGAGGAAAAACTCATTGTTATCACTGTGTTTTTTACACAGCCTTGTGACGCATTAATGAGAGTATCTTGTTTTTCTTCGTAGCACTCTTATCAGAGCGCTCGAGTCGAGGTCTTCAAGTAGTTTCTTGGCCAGGGGCTGATGTGTTTCGCCTCACTCATTTCTCTCCATTTACTCCGATTTTTGCTGTTTTATGAGTGTAGAATTTGCTAACTCTGAGGCTTAAATTCTAAAACCATGTTCAAACATAAATCTCGATTAAAATCTGACCGACTTGAACAAAATCTAGTTTTACGTCGAATTTCTAGCTTGAGTGTCGTTCTAGAATGCGGGTCTTACAATCTGCGTTACTGGACCTCGAAAGTTAAATCGAGGAAAAATCTTGGCTGCAATTTCCAAAGAATATATTGTAAGTGAATTTCGACCAATGCATAAAATAGCGCTCCGTATCTAAAGTGGTTCCTAAAAACTTAACAGTAGTAGGCATCTTTCTATTGAACTACAGTTTACATTTTGTCAATGCAGTTTGCTAATTGAGTGCTAATACACCGATAGAGTACAACTATTCCATGAAAATCTATAGAGTGAATTTCATACAACTCGCCAAAGAATGACAGTCGTGATTTGAATATACGAACAATTTACTTGGGGCTTTCTTGTACAAAATTCTGAAAATAATAATAAAGATGATGTTAAGGGGGATGCGACAAGGTAGCCCGCGAAATTAAAATATTTTCATTTTTTGCAATTTGCAGGTCAGTGTCAGGTTGTATGTTGATTAAAATATGATTCGCAACCGTAAGAAATATGGCTTTACAGAATTATAATCATTGGAATCAGCAATACAACTCTTTAAGTTAGAATAATCCTCAAATGTCATGATTTCATGAAATAGTCATTCAATAGGATTATTTTATGAACTTAGAAACTCGTATTGATGTTGTTTATGATTATAATTCTATAAATATATAAATATCTGATACGACCGCGAATCATATTTATATCAACATACATCTTGATATTGACCTTCATTGCAAAAAACGTAAGAAAATTTGAATTTCCCGGGCTACCCTGACGCTTCCACCTTAATGACAGATCAATCACGTTTAAGACTTGCAGTGACAATCCTCACTCTTTAAAAACACTGTTTACGAAGAGAAACACGCAGAGTCGATGCTTGTTTTCATCTCAGCGTCGCGCACTGTATCGGCTATAAATTAGCGCGATATTCGCATTGTAAATTCGGAATTGCCATATTGATATGTCGTCGACACACGGCGCTTTTTCGTCATAACAACATAGCTGGAGCAAGTTCAAAATTCTTGTACATCATTTTTGTGTTAATGTTAAATTCCATTTAGATTGCGTCTGCGCTTGTTTTTACTATCAATCTGCCTAGCCTTTTCCCAACTATGTTGGGGTCGGCTTCCAGTCTAACCAGATGCAGCTGAATACCAGTATTTTACATGGAGCGAGCTGGGTTGTAGAGGTCAGGCTCAGTAATTGGGTAATACGATACCCTTTGGTAAGACTGGTTGTCAGACTTTCACGCTTCTGACGACTCGTAAGGACTGTCAAAGATCCACGAATGACAGCCGGGACCAACGGCTTAACATGCTTTCCGAGGCACGGAGGAGTCTTGGTATGTAAAGATGGTCACCCATCCAGGGACCAACCTCGGCAAGCGTAGCTTAACCTGATGAATCGACCCCTGCAGCTGTTATTACTTAGCCACGACCTCCTCTGCGCTTGTTTTTACTATGGCAACATTAAAAATCAAAGTCTTATTACTGTGGAAATTGTGCCCATTCATAAATCTTTGTTGTGGTCCTGTGTTAAATGACTATAGATTTTAGTACAGCACATTTTAATAGTATTTTACTAAAGAATCTTCTACAAGGAAAAATTTTAGGAATACCGTCTACTTTTGCAATATACATATGAGTACCATGTAAGTATCTATCACATATAATTAATTTTAAATCTTCATTGCTTGCTTGCTTCATTTTAATTATTTTTACCTGCGCTAAAGTAATTTTACTAGGTATCATCGTCTTTTCATACCTAATTATAATTATGTAATTAATGTATATGTTACTGGAAATGTATAAAGCATTGAAGAATTGTACATAATTCCTAGGAAATATATGCAACTCTGAGCCTACTCAGGAAATGTGTAAAATAATGTTTCAAAGATTCTTTAACACACATTTCCTGTGAAATGTATGTATTTCCTAGGAATTGTATACAATTCCGAGATGATACTAGGAAATATATAAAAAGTAATGCTTTCTGCGAATAAAATAAATAATACACTTTTGTAAACTGATACAGAATTTTTATTAAGCATTGTAAAATAAAAAACCTTTATTACAAATTTTATTGAAATTCAAAAATAACTAATTAAGTATTGATTTTTAAGGCCCATCTAGCACACCATAATTTCTTATACAGCCCACACTTTCATTAATTTGTTATTTTATCAGCGTTTCCTCTTTTGATAAATTTTTATTTGATATTCGTCATGGCACGCACCTCTTATGTGTGCTCTTTCATAGGCTATCCGAATATCATAAAATATTTGGCCTAGGTCTTTAGTGGGACGCGTAAAAATTGAATCTAGAAGTCTTTTTATTAAGGCTCTCGTTGACTTCGCTCGCTCCGCTATCCCCGCTGTACTTACAAACATCCCGAATGTAATACATTTCCGATTGCTGTTTAGAAATTGTACACATTTCCTAGGGATTGTACACAATGACAGATTATATACTTTTCCGTTAACATATACAAAATACTGTAAATAAAAAATAACATTTTAAAAGAGTACCTAGCTGTTGACTTTCTTGCCCATTCTTCTCCATACGAAACTACCTTTTGGCAGGGGCAACTAGAATCTATTCTATTTTCTCGCAAATTTTGATGTTCATAGTACCTATACTATAGATTTGACTTTGACTTGACTCAGCTTACCACAAAAACAAAAAAAGACAACAACATAGTCCCCTACTAATAATAATTCATTCCCATTCCCATGTTTCTAGTTCGTAAGCTTCATAAAAGAAACAAGTATGAACTATGCATAAACGTTTAATTCCAAAGGTTTCACAAATGCACATACAAAATCAATTTAAAAGTCGGTTGCTTACTACCTACTCCAATATTTTTCCGTTAGTACTTCGGTCAGCGCTTTAGGTCCAAGCAAATTTAAATTCAGCTACTTTAAATTCAGCTGCAAAGCTATTTGATTCACAATACAAAGTGACAATAAAAGGGAAAGCTGAAACATAAGTTATTGTCCAATTTCTCATAACTATGACCGACTTTCGCGAAGTATCGACTTTTAGTTCACTGTATTATATTTTTTTTCGTACACTAATGTTTTTTGTTTAGACTGTTAGAAAAGGATTTTGCCCTTCATTGATGCCGATTCCCTTGTTCACAAAGTTAACTAAATTTAAGTTCAGTGCATCTTTTTCTTTGTATTTCATTAAGAAAAGGACAGAAGATAAAGTTAAGTTTAGTCCTGTCAAACCTGTCACTACTCTGTACAAGTTTAGACGTGATTAAAAATTTGCGTACTAAAATTACGTCAATTTACGTCAGGCGCTGATTGATTTGACAGGACTAAACGAAAATTTATCTTTTGTCCTTTTCTTATTGAAGTATAAAGAAAAAGATGCATTGAACTTAGTTTAGTTTGTGAACAAGGGAATCGGCACCATTATCAGTCGCCAGAATTTTGACTTACTTTTCGATTACTTATTTTTCAATTGTATCAATAAAATATAAATAATAAAACAGTACATACTTAAATATACACTACTATTAATAAAAACATTTATATTAAACACGGAATGTGCGAAACTGTCCTCGCAAACTTGACCTTAGTTTAGTAGCCTGCTAGTGAAACTCTTGTTATTGTTTTAGCACTCTAATATCCAACCTCCTTATTAATAAACGCGAAGTCATGCCAATCGACTTGTTTTCTGCAAATGAGCTCGGTTTCTATTCCTACGTAGAAACCGATTATTTTTCTTGTCATTGTACAAGTACCATTAAAATCGCACACACAGGAAACACTTGAAAACTATTGAAGTTTATGCTTTTGATATTAAACCAAAGTATTCAGTAAAATGAGATCAGACTTGCCACCATTAAAACAGGAAGTTAGACTAAGAGACACCTATAAATAAAAGTACCGAACTATATGAACTCTCCGAATGTTAGTAAAGGAAGAAATCTGATGTTCTGGGGCGCAATACAAACAGTCCTTCAGTTCTCGGTTCAGTTTACCAAATACACATTGCCTTGGAACTCCGAGCCACTTTAATTTTGTAGTTAAATGCATGTTCAGTGCAGATAACTTGGTTTCATTGAACGGAATCGGTTTCTCGATTTGTTTGTATGTTTTTTCTTTTTTACTTTGTACGGCGTTTACCTCCATTTTGTTGGCCTCGATTTTTATAGTTTATTTTCCCGTTTTTACAATTAAGTTTTTGTGTTTGTACAATTCTCTTTGGGTGATCTAATTTATGAACTTACACTGCTATTTCTAATTTCTTTTTTGAATGAGCTTATTCATTTCTCGTAAGTTACAATATAAATGGCCGAAATACATAGTCGTCAACTATACATAACTAAACTCACTTCTTCTTCCCATGGGAGTAGGCAGATACTAAAGAACGCTACCTGCAGGCTACGATCCTTACATATACTCCTTCCGCTTCAAAACTACTTTCGACAGTAATAGTATTATTGAATACATTCCAGATTTATCAATCCTACATCTAAATCAAATAATCCATTCGAAATAGAGTCACCAAATAAACTCAAGTTTTTCTATTAGCTGACCTAAATCTGCTTCTAAAATATATTGAGTTGCGGTACGTCAAGACGTAAAAATGGTAGAAAAATGTCACACAGGACAAGGGTGAAGATGGTGCAGTAAGTGACAGGTGACACGTTGACAGATAGTCGCCTACGTGCAACTATTTTAAGGCGGAATTTCTTAGAAAAATTGTTGCTTGACGTGCATGGGTTTTGGGGACGATACTAAGAGGGTTAATGTGCGAAGGTTAGAAGTACATTTGCTGCGATATAAACTAAATTTTTGCAGCACCGTGCTGACCCGACATAAATTGGAATAAGCACAGGAGAACGATGACATTCATTGCAATATTGAAGTTAATGTAGGGATGATTTTTCCAACATCAGATATCTTCGAACTAATAAGAATGCCGGTGTTTTGTCGTTTATGTAAGGTCAAATTGATATACTTCATTATTTCATTAATTAATTACTAATACGATACCCCTTGGTAAGACTGGTGGTCAGACTTTCGGGCTTCTGACGACTTGGTAAGACTATCCTGCGCCGTTAAATACATTCAATAACACATCAATTTCGCACCGCAATACAATTTATTCATAACAATCGAAGTAGGTACACACTTGCGATATTAATATTTGCAAGCAACATTGAAATTCCACCACGAAGAATGCATTCAGGCACAATAACGACGCATTAGAGCATGCATTTCTGCGCACATGTAGACCGGTTCAAAGCTTGTTGTTTCTTAATAGAGCGTATCGAGTCAGGTTACAAGGTGGACCTGAGATGTGGAGGTCGTGTGTTCAGGGCTTTAGGTTTTCTTAGGAATTAAACAAGGTTGTTTTTTTAAGGTTGTCGAGTTTTGTGGTATTTTGATTTTAGAAAGAAAGAATGTTAATTATGTTTATTTGCGGTAAACGTGACTCAAAGAAAGAACACAATAGCAAAAAGCACAAATTGGGGGAAAATATGCGTCACATCCACGCAAAACGGTCAGCATAATGCTGCGAACCTATGCGAGATAAACCTTGGTATTCAGCGAGAGCGGGCGATGACGTTATAATTTTGTGATGGCTTAATGATTTATCTAATTATAACATGTACACTATAATTTAATTAAGTTGATGTTGTAACTCAAAGTATTGAATGACTATGAAGTCTAATGTTTGGTTATGTGTGTAATATGCGACGATCGTAATAAAATTATTACAAGCACCATTTTGTTCGTATAGCATTAGTTTGTGATTCTTTTCACCCGACTACAGCAAAGTCAAAAAAGGAGGGTTATTAAGTAAATAACTTAAACATTGCAGTACCTTACTAGAGTATCCAAAAACAATGAAGCTAGTAAAAAAAAAACGGATTAAAGTTATAGTTCTGACTATTAGGTAATACGTTTGAATAAATGGGTTCTGTCAACTTCTGTCTGTGTAAAAGATAATCTTTCGTTTAACAGGCGGAATCCAGAAAATCCATTTTCGAGTCTCTGCAGATGTATAGAGCATTCACGAAAACACGACCTGATTAGGTACTCCACCATATACAGGGTTATTTGGTTATTATGTCGTCAATACATTAAGAGGATGTAGGAGAGGTCATTTGCAACCAAATTACCCCTTAAGAACCCTATGCTAATTACCTATTACCGTAGCTAATTTTTTATACAGGGTTATCATCAGGTCATTTGCAACCAAATGTCCCCTTTTCACTCCTATGCCAATGTCAACCATTTTTGAGTCATTTGACGTTTTAAATTTTAAAATGTTTTTTCATTCTACCTAGCCTTTTCCCAATCATGTTGGGGTCAGCTTCCAGTCTTACCAGATGCAGCTGAATACCAGTATTTTACATGGAGCGACTGCCTATCTGACCTCCACAACCCAGTAACTGGGTAATACGATACCCCTTGGTAAGACTATTTGTCAGACTTTCTGGCTTCTGACGACTCGTAACGACTGTCAAAGATCCACGAATGACAGCCGGGACCAACCGCTTAACGTGCTTTCCGAAGCACGGAGGAGTCTCGGAATGTAAAGATGGTCACCCATCCATGGACCAACCCCGGCAAGCGCAGCTTAACCTGATGGATCGACCCGTGCGGCTGTTATTACTTAGCCACGAGCTCCTCCTCCTTTAAATTTTAAAATGTATGAAACAAAAATATAAAATGTTAAATGACTCGAAAATTGTTGACATTTACATAGGAGTCAAAAGGGGTAATTTGGTTGCAAATGACCTCACATCCCCTTAGCAGATTGCCGACATATATTATGTCGATGTTTCGTCAATTCTTTATAACCCTGCGAAGTAGGGGCGACTCACTAGTTAAATATAAAATAAGGAAGATCTCAAATGCACAGCATAATATCACTTCCACCCCTGATTAAAATGGAAGTGGTATCTTGAAGTAATTCACTTCATTTTTATTATTCGTAATTTTAGTATTCATAAATCTAGTCACACATAGCTCGTATAATACGGTACTCTTATGACGCTTCACAATCAAGATGGTTTGACTATGCGTTTTATGTGCCAATAATGTATAGTTACGATTATGTTTTCCTGTGGGGTGACAATGTAAACAATACAATTAGCTGAGTAGCCTTTTATAGCCTTTATTTTTGCATTTGTTTAAGTATTATTCCTTTCGGCAAGAGAAAAGCTCGTTCAGCCATCTTCGCTAGAATTAATACAGACATTATGAAAAATGGATATGGCCGAGATGAATAAAGCCCCATGCTGACTGGCGCGACGCGACGGCGCGACGCAAAACTGTCCAGGAAATTGTTCTATCGTGAAGTTTTCTATTGTTAGACTCAAGTCGCGCCGTCGCGTCACGCCGTTGCGTCGCGCCGTCCAATCTTCACTGGGCTTAAACGTTGTTTAGTACGTAGCTACTTTGGCTTCCATTAGATATGTTGTGTATGTATTGTACTTTGACAGTTGTGTCACAGTCACAGGAATTTATTATGCTTAGCCAAAGCACGTACTACCCCTTAGATATAACTTACTTGCAGTACCTACCCATACAAGTGTAGTGATTTTGTAATCAATGTTCATTCCTACTCACAGGCTTTTATAGTGATGAAGGTAAATAGCAGTCTTTGTAAAATAAATATTAACTCAAATACATTTACCATGTAAAGAAAAAATAGTCCATTTTCATTACCGTCAATAAAACGTCCATTTCGATTATACACACGGAAAAATCTTCCAATGTTGATGAATGTATGACTAATGTACCGTTGCCATCGTAAATTAATTTGGAGTACATTTCGATGTTTTATTTGTGGGTTTCTCTTTGTATTTACATGTTATTTGCATTTATTTGCTTTATATTTTTTTATCCATCCGATACAATTTTGACAGATTTTGGGACGAAGTTCCTTATTGCGCTTAATCTGCACAATTGGCGAATGAGAACTAGAACGAAAAAAGTGTAACATTTTGACCGTCACGACACTTTTGCTTTTGTCTTTTTTTTCATTTACTTTTTCTCAAACGTTGTTATTTAATTCATTGTGCCTGTTATGTAATACATAACATACAATTAACGCAATAGGGTGTCACATGACATGTCTCGAATTTTTTCGTTAAGTAAAATGAGTCCGCTTCGTTGGTCTAGTGGTCGCAAGCGCTACTGCTGAGCATGAGGTCTTGGCTTCGATTCCCGGGTCGGTCAAAGTGTTATTGGGTTTTCTTCCATCTGGAATTTCTCAGTAGCAGCCCGGAGTCTGGATTTGTGCTTGATTGATGGTAATAGGCTCGCCCCCTATTACATGGGACTCAAACATATCTGGCGAAATGTGGGCGTACTATAGATACCCCTCTGCCCAAACCCTTCGGGAAATACAAGCGTGATGTTATGTTAAAATGAGTAAAGCAATAAAATCACCTAGGTTTCTTTATGAGACATGTTTTAAATGTTATTTTATGGAAAGCTTTTTTTTTTAACTAATTCACTCGTCTGCTGTGCTTGTTTTATTGTCAGCTAACCACTATTTACAAATCAATAGAACCAAGAACTTTTAAAGGAGCTCGTGGCTAAGTAATAACAGCCGCACGGGTCGATCCATCAGGTTAAGCTGCGCTTGCCGGGGTTGCTCCGTGGATGGGTGACCATCTTTACATACCGAGACTCCTCCGTGCTTCGAAAAGCACGTTAAGCCGTTGGTCCCGGCTGTCATTCGTGGATCTTTGACATTCGTTACGAGTCGTCAGAAGCCCGAAAGTCTGACAACCAGTCTTACCAAGGGGTATCGTATTACCCAATTACTGGGTTGTGGAGATCAGATAGGCACTCGTTCCATGTAAAATATTGGTATTCAGCTGCATCCGGTTAGACTGGAAGCCGACCCCAACATTATTGGGAATAGGCTAGGCAGAATGAAAACCAAGAACTTTTAAAAATCGAGAGAGTTTGTTTTAAGTTAAAGTTTTAGGTGAGATTTTTAACTTTACTTGAAGCTTCACAACAAATTCAGATCAGGTATTAGAATTACGAAAGCGCCGGACAGTCTTTCCAAAAATCATTTGGCAGAATACAAACATGACTGTACCCGCACCCTTATGTAATCGTAATCGCTTTAATTTTCCTGTTCACGATAACCAGGTTTAACACAATGTATACTGTTGAACCGTTAAAACAAATCCTATTGTGATTGTGTTGTCAATTAGGATACTGAAATTAACAAGTCTATCAACAAAATAATACGTTGTTGAGCAGATGATTTTTTCAAATTGAAGCTGTTTGGATTAGCAATAAACAAGTAAATCCATAGTAAAACTCTCGCATTGTGACTGAAAGTGTGCTGCGCTTCAAAGTTGCCCAGCAAACGGCGATGTTATAAAATTAAAAATTTAAATAATCCCCGACACAATTCCAGGTGATGATACCTCGGTTCAAGGTTGCTAAGAACACTCTCGATCAAGACACCTTTAAAAAAAAAAAAAATCGGTTCAGCCGTTTGGGAGCTACGAGGGAACAGACAGATACACACGTTAAACTTATAACCCCCCTCTTTTTCCGTTCGGGGTTAAAAAGAAGCACCTGGGCCGAGGCTTGTTTTGGTGCAAGTTCAGTGTTGGTCCCATTGTAAAAAGTTCGTTTAAGTTAAGTAGGTACCTACCTACTATCACCTCTCAAAATATTCAACACGTTTATTTTTAGACGTTTCTTGCATACTTACAGAAAAAACATTGATCATTTATCTCAAACAATCAAAACTTTTCTTTTTTCTTTCCAAATGAGCATGATTTTCTGATAAAAATAAGAACTGTCAAGGTTACCGATATCTAACAAAAGAATATGGTAATGTGTCAGCCTGAAGAGATCATTAAAATATAGCAAAGAGCTTTCTGGCGCCCTCTTGACCTTGCTGCGGAAAGTGCTGGTCACTGTAATCGGTGTGTGCTATCATACTTATGGTTTTATTCTCTCCCACTTCATTTCATGTTCTATCTATAGATATGATAATAACATAACATCACTAGCCTGTTTTCCTCGAAGGGTTATGCAGAGGTGCCACATTTTGGCAGTTATGTTTAAGTTTCCGTGCTCGTGGCTAAGAAATAATAGCCGCACGGGTTGATCCATCACGTTAAGCTATACTTGCCGGGGTTGGTCCGAGGATGGATGACCATCTTTAAATATCGAGACTCCCCCGTGCCTCGGAAAGCACGTTAAGCCATTGCCTGTGACTCGTGGATCTTTGTCATCGTCACGGGGCGTCAGAAGCCGAAATTACTGACAAACCAGTCTTACCCAGTACTCGGGTTGTGGAGGTCAGATAGGCAGTCGCTACATGTGAAATACTGTTATTCACCTGCATGCTGACCCCAACACAGTTGGTATAAATCTAGGCAGATGGGCAGAGACTCTATAGAGAACACAACGCCGTCAGTCATGCGTAATTACCCGACAACTTTTATTAATAAGGCTCAAATGATCTTACAAACTTTCTCTGTAGCGTTATATCTAGGCCCATATTCAGACTGTGGACATTTATGGCCTAATATGACGTCACGGCTATAAAGAACAACAGTGTTGCCTTTCTTTTGTCATGGAGGCAAGTGCCAATGTTTATTAGTACTGGCTGGCAGTACAGCCAAGGAGATAAGAAGCTGTGTGTTGAAGTACCGCTGTTTGTGGCGGGGTCTGTACCTACTTATAAAGTTGTGGTGTTAGAAAATATGAGTTTTGTCAAGCTATTGTGAATTTTAGGGAACGGGCAGAAGAAAATGTATGTCTCTGGATAAGCATTGGTTAAAATAAGTCATTATAACACCATTTACTCGCTGCAAGTTTCTTGCCTTTGGCATACAATACATTTTGAAGCAACAAATGATTTGCATTGTCTAAATACTGTTGTTTCGAGATTTGCTATAAAACAATTTGATTTATTTAGCTAGTTCCAAGAGCGATGTGGAATATTATGAGAATGTAATGGTTTACATTCATATACTAGAAGGATGTGTATCTCTAAAGTACGAAAACTATTTATTGCATAACGCATGCTGCTGCCAAACCTAGCGTGACCCAATAAGTAGGTACCATCAGCAGATTAGCGAAACAATTTTAGTCATGGCCTCTAGCCAAACTGGAAAGCCCTAGCAACTATTCGGTACGGAAGTCTTGAATGCTTCGTAATAATAGCCAGTAAATGTGCTACTGCAGGGAAAAATACTGAGATTCAGGGATACTTCGTTAATCTGGTGGCTGCCACTTATCGGCCACAGTGACGGCTTTCATGATAATGATTGGTACCCTCGCGATGCACCACGCACCCGAGGCAGACGCAGGCGCCGGTGGTGCGACGATATTGTGGCCTTGGCCGGCCCCACCTGGACTAGAATAGCACAAGAAAGAGGAATGGCGAAAGATGGAGGAGGCCTTCGCCCTAATGGGCATCCAATAAATTATGACAATTATGAGATTATGTATTTTATTTTAATCAATCTCATCAATCTATATATTTAAAAATATATTTTTGTTTATAACAAGTTATTGTTAAAATGCATGTTTAAATTATTATGAATATATTTTATGATTTTATGATATTATGCGAATGAATTTTTTAATGTCACTTATTTTTTTTTAGGAAATAAAAGGCTTAAATAATAATAATAAATGAAAGTTACGGACGCTATGTGGCGGCGGAGACATCTAGTAATTTACAGTGAAGAAATTTCTGTTTATTTTTAGAACAGTCATCAACTGCCCAGCCTTTTCCTGACTATGCTGGCATTAGCTAGTTAACCAGATGTAGTTGAATACCTGTATTTTACATGGAGCGACTGCCTATCTGACCTTCATAACCCAGTTACCGGGTAACACAATAGGTACCTCATTATTAGGTACCTACCTATTTCATTTCCTTTTCGAAACCCTAAGATGTAAAATCAGGGAAATTAATTGTTAAGTGAATTAGTCAATTCACTTAACAATTAATTTCCCTGATTTTAACCAACTTAAATAATAGTCCGTATAATTATTCAAATCGCATTTGCCACTTTTAGACCGTTGTATAAAATGGCTTTAACAAGGAAATTGATTCCCTGTTACAATGACCAGAATACCCGCGAAACGCGGATTTTGCACAACTTTTTAATAAGTTGAGATTTTTAATTCATATTATTTATGGCACCTCTTTAAGTCATGAGCTATCCTAATATCAAAACATATTTGGCCTAGGTCTTAAGGGGGAGGCGTGAAAATGTATTCGCTGTTACAATGTATATTAGATATTTCTGATTTAGTCCAAAATATTCGGTCATGAAAAACGATATACTAAAGTACCCGTTTGACCTCGACCGATAGATTCCAGTAACAAAATGTTTGAGGAATATCTATGAAGATTGAAAAACCCTTTTTGGTAACATGAATATTTCGATACATCATGTCGATTCATGGGTCTCATATATTATTATTTAACATATATTCACACTTTCTGGACGAATCGGTTAACATTCATAGTGAACGACTGGATAAGGTGACGAAAAACTATGACCTACTTATCTTAACTAATATTATATAGAGAAAAATCCATTGCTTCATACGTTTGAAAAATTCGTCTGCTCCATAACGTATATAACGCAATTAACGTGGCTGAACTGTCAAAATTAAATGAAATTAAATGATTTATTTTCTGTGAATAGGTTTGTACAAACACTTTTACTTGTCAGGCATATTTTAAGAACTAGACTGACACGGCGTGACCTATATGACTACTCTGAGAAGAAAGGCCGAAACAAACTCAAGTTCACAGTCTGATTTTTTTTCTTTTTTTTTTTTTAAATTGTGATCGATTGCCCGGAAGTTTGGCAGATGGAATAGATATTTTGATCGCAGTTTGTATACAGAACTTGTAGTCAACTTTTCTGAGTCACAAGTTACGGAAAGGTGACCTATTTTAATCCACAACCGGACGAATTATCAGACAAATAAATCCCATATTATACTTATTATTTAATTTAACTCATTCTCTAACAACCTAATGTGCATAATATTCCATTTAAGGCAAGGCTTTGCTGTTGTAATATCCGTAAAAAGTAACGTTGTTTTTCGTGCTTCCTCCTCGCTAGTCGTAATAATGTATTGCGAATTATGCCAGCATAATTTTGTTTTATTCTTTGTCTGTATTAATAAAGGGCAATAATAAAAAATAATATAATAATTAAAGGGTAAATAATCATTTTATTTTTCCTTTATTAGACACTGGATTGTACTCCTTGTGTCTATTTGATTTAAAAAAAAAAAAAACTGAAAAGAAATCTGCAGTATTATTTTAAACTTACGAGCAGCGGTTTTCACCTTAAAAATGGTCACACTTTTCTTCAGTATAAAATTCAACTTGAATTTACTGAGTCTCTTTGGGTTGCTGCTTTTTTATTCTTGCATATTCAGGAACACGCTGCATTGGAGTGTCGTTGCAGCTGAATTGCACAAGGAAAACATTTCTCGGTGTACCTACTTACCTATTACCGTAGGTAATTTTATATACAGGGTTACCATCAGGTCATTTGCAACCAAATGACCCCTTTTCACTCCTATGCCAATGTCAACCATTTTCGAGTAATTTGACATTTTATATTTTAAAATGTATGAAATAAAAATATCAAATGACTTGAATTTTTTAGAGGTCATTTGGTTGCAAATGACCTCTAAAAAATTCAAGTCATTCAGTCCTACATCCCCATAATGGATTGCCGACATAACCACTAACCCTGTATATTTTAAAAGAAAACAGCAAATTCTTTAAATCCTGTCTCATATCTCCCCTCTCATTCTCTCTTCCCCTAATAATAAAAGATAGCAACACTCTCGTTAACGCCATTTTCAATAAAATTGTTAATCTACCCTTATTTACAACAGTAACAATATCCTTTACGCCTAAACAATTAAACTGTTCAAAACAAACTCTGAGAGTCTAAACATTACATTATCGGGTCAGAATAAACAAGAAATTATAAGGGTTTGTTTAAAACTTTTGTTCAATAAATGTTAAAACGATCTTGTTTCATGTTATCGTGAGCTTTAAAGTTCTGTTTCAAACGACTTCGGTCTTTGAGGTTTATTTTCGAGCAGAGATTTGACCCCTACGCAGATTTTTGTGTTTACTGGAGAGGGTTACACGCTGTGAGTTTCGGGTGCAAAGTTCGCAGAAATCCCTAAGTGCAAAAACCTTCCAAAGTTAACTTAATAAATGAATTAATTATATTCCATTTTAGTTTAACGTGTAAACTATTTAACAATAAGTGTAAAAGTTTGTTTACGTAGATTGTCATCATTTACCTAGCATTTTCCCAACTATGTTGAGGTCGGCTTCCAATCTAACCGGAATACCAGTATTTTACATGGAACAAGTGACCTCAACATTCACAAACCAGTTACTGGGAAAAACTGGATTCCCTTTGACAAGGTTGTCAGACTTTTGGGTGTTTATCAGCATAATATCAATCACTAGGTAATGAATAAAGTGTAATACTTTTAAAAGCTTGATAACTCGTAAGTGCCGTTGTTATTAACTTTTGCATGGTCCTATCTAAAAACCAAAGCCTCAATATCTAATATCACTGTAATATTATTTTTTATCATTGCTTTTGCTGTGATAAGAACCACTGTTGACCTTGCAATTGAACCATATCATTATTCATACGTTTTTTGTATATAATATTCATACAATATTCAACATGTTCAAAAAAAAGTGCCTGTTTGTAATGTCAAAATAACAGCTTTTTACTAAATGTACATGAAAGTGTATACGGTACTTATTACAAAAAACAATTTTTAAATTTTTTGTCTGTCTGTTTGTATGTTTTATCCAGCTAATTTACGAAACGGCGGGACCAATTTTGACGCGACTTTCACTGGCAGATAGTTTATTAATTATCCACTTACGCGCCGGGGGGTCCGCCATCAATTTCTCCAACGTCCTTGAACATTTTTTTTGCTGCACGGCAGAGTGTCGAGTGACATAAACAAATCTTGTAAATAAAAAATTTCTATGAAATGGTTGTAAGCTAATGACTGTTTTGTCCTGTGCACGGACCAGGCTACACCACACAGCTTGTTTTGTAACTATAAATGACTTAGTTTTTTTTTAATACGCCAATAAAAAACAAAACTCGTATTATTTCACTATCTATGTTTCTTTTTAACCTAATACCTATAAATAGCCCAATTCAGTTTGCATCAAAGACATCATAATATTTACCATTGTCCATACAAAGTTTTGAAATACAAATTAAATAAAATCTCGCGAACTAAATATCGTTTTAAAAACACGATTGACGTTTAAAAGTGTTTGTACAAACCTACTTACAGAAAATAAAACACTAAGGGTGGATTCGACCAAACAGGAATCGGAATAAGCCTTCTGTTCCGATTTTTTTTTGAATTTTTGACAATTTATCCATAGGAAAGTTGTCAGAGTAAATCTTATTTACTTACTTACTTAGCAAAGTCAAACTGCGATCTCTGAATATTGCCCTAAAACGCACTAAAAGTGTCTAAGAACACGTTTCTGCCATTATTTTCGTAGTTTGTATTATCAGGACAATATAGGATCCGAATATAGCATTGTTACGACTTGAGCAAAATTGCGGTCTGTGAGTAAGGAGTTGTTGGCTTCTACCCTATCTTTGGTCAAAAACTAAAGTTCTAGTACTCCCAAACGTTTATTTCGTAATTTAAGTATAGTTATATAAGTATAGTTTTGATTTCAAAACAAAATTTGTCTTTAAACACACTCACCCTAAACATGATGTTCATAATAAAGTAATAATAACTAAAAACTACGACAAAAAAGTTATAAACAAGACATCATACACCGACAATTTAAATTCCGGAGTCATCCGTGTTAGCATCGAACAGATTACGTGTGACCCAGTTTTTTTTTCTAAATTATTTTTGTTTAAATTATTTTGGGGTTATAAGGTTATAACATACATATTTTGGAATATGCTAATTAAGCCCAAAATGGCACCATTTTCTTAAATTCATGTCTTTATGTCCTCTATAGTGTGACGTCACATACCCTATAACTAGCGGACGACCAAGACACTTCCAATGATACCCCATTTCTCAAATTATGATGAGCAGTTTAGAAGTTATGGGGGAACAGATGGACATATATACATAATCCAACCGGTCAAAATCACCCTCTCTCCCTGCACTGGGGGTGCCTCCTTTTTTGCCCTCCTTTTTGTTTCGCCGTAGTCGGGTAACAATGACGCTATTTTCGAAGTATTCAAAATTAGAATACAAATATAGCCGTTCTATTTCTGAACCTACTCTTACTCTCGCTTATTTTTTTTGTATTACATTACGCAATCCAACCGGTCAAAAAATCACCCTCCCTCACTGCTGCACCCCCGCCCTCCTTTTTGCTTCGCCGTAGTCGGTTATCAATGACGCTATTTTCGAAGTATTCAAAAATAGAATACAAATATAGCCGTTCTATTTCTGAACTTACTCTTTTATTTTGTTTTTTGTATTTGTTTTTCACGAACTAACCAAATAAACGTTAGTCTTTATTTCTTTCTTTCTCAAAGGAAAATAAATAATTGGCACTCAATTTATTTGAAACAAAAGAAGACGGCATCTTGACTTCTTGATAATCCTTCTAACAAATCGAATAACAAATTGTAGACAAAATATAGATGAAACAAAAATGGTAGTAGTATTTTGTTTAAATAAATCTCTAATATAAGTTTATATTATTATTTTGATGGTAAATAAACCATAAAGTCACGCACAAAGTCAAATTCACAGGACACAACAACCATGCGGAACAATCATGTTCTAATAATTCACATTCTAACTATTTAATTAGTCCAAAATAATGTCCAATCAACCTGCGTAGCCTTTTACCAACTATGTTGGGGTCGGCTTCCAGTCTAACCAGCAGCTGAATACCATTATTTTACAATGGAGCGACTGCCTATCTGACCTCCACAACCCAGTTACTGGGTAATACGATGGCCCTTGGTAAGACTGGTTTTCAGACTTTCGGGCATCTGACGACCCGTAACGATTGTCAAAGATCCACGAATGACAGTCCGGGAACCACGGCCTAACGTGCTTCCCGAGGCATGGAGGAGTCTCGATATGTAAAGATGGTCACCTATTCACGGACCAACCCCTGTAAGCGTAACTTAACCTGATAGATCGACCCGTGCGGCTGTTATTACTTAGTCACGAGCTCCTCATATATAGCATAGCCTCATAGCATATTACTATCAAGTTGTCGAAATCGTTTACTGAAATAGCCGCCAGCTCGCTAGCTAGAAATGGCGAAATCCATTTTATTCAAGCAAAACGTACTAAAATAAAATGTCTATTTAAATTAGAATGTCAATCAGAATGTGGTCGTTTATCTAGATTTCCGATATCTTATTACATTTCCCTTGAAAACGGAACATTTAAGGCTTTCCGGGAAGGTTGGTTAAATAGGTTACTGTGCCAGAACTGATGGGTGCTTTAACTGAAAGTTAGAGTCTGATCTGAACTTTGAATAGACTCTTACCGCCGCACTCACAGATTATAACAAAAGTTATTGAACTGGAAACTGGAATTGGAAAAAATTCGTGAACCTTTAAGTCATAATATTTTGTAAATATTACTCAATAGTTTGTAAGTAAATTGATGAGTCTATCAATCTGCCTAGCGTTTTCCCAACTATGTTGCGGTCGGCTTCCAGTCTAACCGGATGCAGCTGAATAACAGTATTTTACATGGAGAGACTGCCTATCTGACCTCCACAACTGGGATATACGATATCCTTTGGTAAGATTGGTTGTCAGACTTGCGGGCTTCTGACAACCCGTAACGACTCAAAGATCCACGAATGACAGCCGGGACCAACGGCTTAACTTGCTTTTCGAGGCATGGTGAAGTCTGGATACGTAAAGATGGTCACCCATCCGCGGACTAACCCTGGCAAGGGTAGCTTAACCTGATGAATCGACCCGTGCGGCTTAGCCACGAGCTCCTTAATGTTAAGAATTTATAATACTTGAAAATAAATATTTCATTTTATTATTTAAAATTTAAATAATCGTAATTTAGTGTTTCTCTCGAAAACGGTGCACAAAAACATCGTGAGGAAACCAGCATGTCCTGGAACCAAAAATTCGGAGACATTTTTGACTTCTACCAACCCGCACTGGGCTCGCGTGGTGGATAACGGCCCACTCCCTCTCACCGAGAGGAGGCCTGTGTCCTAGCTGTGGGGACATAATAATGATGATAATGTTTCACCAACAGTAATGAATGTGAGAGGGCTTGCCATGACTCGTGCCACAATTGACCCTGCGCGCTTGCGCATTACAGTGTAAAAACCATCTAAACATCTATTTTAATCCTCTATCCTTGAGCTTAAAACGAGTCGCTTATCCCAAGTACCTACCTACCCACCGTCTTGAATATAGTTAGAGCCAGTAGGTACCTAGACACATCCTGCAAATATGTAAATTTTAATGCACTAAAGTGGTTGTATAATAGGTGTGCTGGGGTGCTGGTGGCTTCTAAGCAGTATTGGAGCACCTGGTCTCGATAACACGATCGATACCTACAGGTACACACGGCTACATATCAAGCTATACAGGGTGGCCGGAACATTGACGTCCAAAAATAAAATTTAGTTCCCTCGTATCGTGGGGTATCCGAATCACCCCCATGTAGTTTTCACGAAAACTATCAAAACTCGTGGAACATACATGGGGGTGATTCGGATACCCCACGATACGAGGGAACTAAATGTAGGTATGTTTATTAATAAATTAGTGAATTGTTTTTTTTTCTATTCTACTGTTACACACGTTGTCTACATCTCTTTTTTGTACTTTCCTATCGCAGGTATGCTGGAAGAGATTTCTTTAGAAATAAGCATTGCCTTTGTACGTATTTTTCTGTTCCTTTCTTCATGTCTGTTTGTATGTGTGTGCATAAATGGTTAAATAAAAATAAATAAATTTTATTTTTGGACGTCAATGTTCCGGCCACCCTGTATATTTCCAGTGTATGCTGACCTCTCATTGTACGGAAATCCTATAAAATGCCAAATCAGCTTATAATGGAAAAGTGTAGCTTGTTATGAAGCCGTGTGTACTTAGGTAGGTACTCTAGGATATTGGCAACGTCGGCAGTATAACAATGTCAATATACTTTGAGGTAACGGATAAATTTTAACGTCAAATTTAGACTTGGCCACTTAGAAGCTACCTACTTGTAGATGTTTTTTTTCACTTTTTTACGATCTACACTATTAATCTAAATCTATATGGTATGTAAGTAGGTATGTATGTACGTAGGTAGGGTAGTTATGTATGTAGGTAGGTAGGTAGGATAGGGTAGGGTAGGTAGGTTGGTAGGGTAGGTAGGGTAGGGTAGGTAGGTAGGGTAGGTAGGTAGGTAGGTAGATAGGTAGGTTTATGAAGGCCAGGTAAAACATTTTAAAAGAGTAACGATGGAGTTTCTTGCCCATTCTTCTCCATACGAAACTACGCGAAGAGAATCACAAAAAAAAAACTTGTACATTTTGACGTTCATAAGTGCCTTTTTGTGCCGATTTTAAATAAATTATTTGACTTAGTCTTCTGCTAAAATTGGGAGCCCATAACATAATGTAACTCACCAATTAAAACATTCAGTGTAGAACAGCAATTAAAAGTTAAAAACTGCATACAAATTAAACGTTGTCAGCTAAATTACTTTTATACCTGATAAGCAAAAAATGCTAAAGTACATTTAACTCCCACTTAGATAGAAGGCACTTTCACGGATATATTGCGACGAGATAAGGTTATACTGTAAGCTTAACGAGAAATGAGAAACGCTAAAAGATCATAACATAATTTCACTGCAGTTTACTCAAGGAATCACGAACTTGCGAGCAGAAATGAGCGAGAAATGACCTAACTCGCTTTGCGGACCCACCTTGCCTTATCATCCGGACTTGCTCAGAATCCATTTATTTAAAAATTCATTTTCAACTTTAAGCGACATCTGCGCTGAAAAAAAATCTTCAATTTACATCAACATAAATAGCAGTGCTTCAGCGCTTGATGGCGTTTTCTGTGCGTCCATTAATGGCATTAGAGTCTCATTAATTATGGCAGCCGTTAATTGGCGTTCATTTTTTGTTTTATTTATCTTTTTTTGCAAAAAAAAACAGTGCGCACAACAGCAGGTTATGAAATGGAAAATGGAAAGCATACTGGCCCAGGACCCAGCAAAGAAAGAAAAAATAAAAAAGAAAGCACGGAATCACCGAGCTGGTAGCGACAAAAGACGCCTTGCCTAATAATATTCGTGACAGATTTTGGCGTATCTGAGCCCAGTTGGTTTGCATTGTTTTAATTATCAACGGGCCGTTAGTTTCTATGAAAAAACGATGACGCTCTTGGTTTTTATGGAAAGTGTTGACAATCCAGTCTCTAGAGGCGTCTCTGCCGCGTGCTCTGTACAGGACCCCATGTTCGGAAGTCACCTTTTAGAACCACTACACCAGGGATCACCAATTCGTTTCAGTGGGAGTCCAATTTAAAAAATAATATAACTGTCGCGGTAAATTCGGGTAAAACAATCAACTTCTAGTAGGTGATGGAACCTATATGTCTGTTTGCGACGTTGATTGGCAACCCAATCACCGCACGGTTGATCAAGTATGATTCAAAATTCATGCGTATTACCTTGCCTGTAGTTCGTTAGTGTGTTTAGTGAAGTCTAGTTTACAATAAACACCACAATGTAGCCGGGGCGTATATTTACTTAGGGATGTAGATTTGGAAGGCGTTTTTTTAAACTATACCTTTAGAAAAATCGACGTATTGGTAATAAAAATGTACAAGAGGCAAATTATCTTGTTCAAAAAACAGTTTTGTGCCTTTGCCACCTTCTAGGCGATTTCTTAGTTCCGCATTTGCAAAAGCGGTGGCGAAGTTTCGTTAAAACCCTAGATATAAATACCGACACGTAAATGCAGCAGAATTTGACACTATAGGTACTACATTCCAGCTGTTCCAGCCTGCATTTACAAACATTTTTCTTTCAACATTTTTGGTATATTTGATCACGTGCTCCCCGACCCACGTGGGAGTTGGAAAAAAGAGGAAAATGATCCGTAAACGTACTGAAGGGGCACATGGGGAAAACTGTTGTAAGCGCCGGGCTCTTGTGAAATGAATCCCTCGTAGCGACGCGATTACGGATTACTTTTTCAACGACTTAAAAAAAGGAGCAGGTTTTGTATTCGAATAGTTTTTTTTTGGTGGTGTTGTGAAAAATAATGTTAGTTACGAAACTAGTTGGCGATTTGGCAATAATAAACGAAATCAAAAGCAATTTCTAAAACTAAGATTATTTTTTTCCCATTGTAGGTAGCTTATTTTTGAAGTCGTTTTTATAAAAAAGTTTTGTACAGAGATTAGTAGTTATTTGCTGTTTTGTATAGTTTTTTAAATTTAATTTTTGTATTTCAATCTATTTCTTTGTTTTTACTAACATAGTTTTTAACAGTAGGTATTTCAACTTTATATCTCGCTACTTTTTCCAACAAATTATTGTTTGGCTTGACTTTGTAATTGAAAATCACCGAATAAAATTGAGGTTATAAAATAACCTCCTCCTTTTTGCGAAGTCAGTTAATAAACCTCAACTGTCAAATGAAACTGTTGAAAAAAACTTCTGTATGGTGATTTAAAATTAGAATTGTGGATTTAAGTATTCAAGTAATCAAATCAAAGTATAAAATTTCTAAGTGGCAGTACGTAAGTTTTTATGGCAATAACCATGCAATTATTACATGCAATAAAAGTGTATTTTTTTGTTGCACTATGTGTACATGTGCGAATTTAATCCCAATACGCCAAAACTTTGCCAAATTACGTACGACTATAATTTTTCTGATCCATTTGTTTACATTTTCATAAGATACTTTTGGAACAGGCCATAGGAAAGATCTGATACAGCTAATTAAATGTTCATAGCAACATCACTAACAAAACAAAATTTCCTATATTAGTGTCTTCCACATAAATATTTGTTTCACTTGCTACATTTTTATGTGTTATCGTTAAATTTTATGTTCATGTTGTACACAAAAATATCGGCTTACTACGAATTCTTGTTTATTTTTATGAGTAACTAACCTAAGCTTCTGCCCGCGATTTCAGGCGCGTGAAATTTCTTGTTCCCCCAACGTTGCATCGCATCGCCCGCGCTATTACTTCGCTTTCGCTTAGCGTTTTTTCTGTTTTGTTTCGTTTTTTCTCGGCTCTTAAGGGTTGTAAAGTGATGTTAAGTAGCCTATAACCTTCCTCAAGAATTGGGCTATCATTACGCAAAAAGAATTTTAGAAATCCGACTGGTAGATAGTTCTAGAGATTGCGCGTTCAAACAAAAAACCAAACAAACCTTTCGAAAGAAAAAAGTACAAGTTTTTATTAGTTTATATGAATAATGTAGTTACTTTGTGGAAACCTTGATCTTAAATATCGTGAAAACGCGGTTCATAATGTAATGTTCATTTTCATATTCATTAGGGAATAAAAATGCGACGTGTGGTCGTCGCTGAGTTTTTATTTACATAAAAATATTTAGGAGAGAAACGTTTTTATGACTTACTTGAAAAAAAAAATGTTTCCTTGCTTTGGTTTCCTAAGAAAGCGGTGAACGGTCAAATAATAACTTCTGTTAAAAACACGGCATTTTTGACACCTTTTAGAGGTATGACGAACAGGGTGTAAAGTTTACTCATCCTCTATTGAAAAGGGAGGATCCTCCGACCAGACGGGTGTCGTGTCTGGCGGGGAACTGCCCAACGATGGATGTCGGATAGTCTTATAAAAAGTTGATCGCGCGGTAAACTCTAACTGCGCGATGCAGGATTTGTGTGACGTCAGGTTTTTGATGAGTAGCTCGCATGTGGCGTTGTAGATGCCGCCACAATCGTACAGGTACCTACACGATTGGATCAGTTAAATCTGCCGTTTGCCGCAAGGAGCAGTATTGACCCAGTAAGGAGCAGTATTGACCCAGTAAGGAGCAGTATTGACCCAGTAAGGAGCAGTATTGACCAAGTAAGGAGCAGTGGTGGCCCAGAAAGGAGCAGTGATGACCCAGTGGTAACGCACCCGACGTGAGTTTGCACCCAAGCAGGCGTTTTATTTTGTGTACATAATTTCTTTACCACTGGTAAAGGAAAACATCGTGAGGAAACCGGCATGTCCTTGAACCAAAAATTTTAAGACATGTGATATCAACCAACCCGCACTGGGCCCGAGTGTTAGATTACAGCCCACTGCCTCTGAAGAGAGGAGGCCTGTGTCCCAGCAGTGGTGACATAATAGGCTGATTATGCTAAAGCACTAGGAAGTGGTGGGCGTTTTGGGGGACTGTCTTATGTAATGTTGACGTTCGAAAAGTGCTGATTTTCAGCCTATTTTGAATAAACAGACACCTTATGGGGTTGCCTTAGTGCCTCTGGAATGTTCGCAGAGGCGAGGCTGAACGCGTTCAATGCCATTCAGAGAAGCAGAATTGCATCATTTATGTCCAGGGTTGGAACGTGTAGAAACAGTATAGTTAAGGACCTTGCTGGTAGGAGCTTTGCTGCCTTGATGCCTTGCTGGTATGCTACCAAGACTTACAAATGGTGGCTATTTGTAGCCACCGTTTGTAAGACTTACAAACGGTGGCTACAAATAGCCACCGTTTGTAAGTCTTGGTAGCATTTATTAGCCGCAATTATTTTATTTTTTGTGTCTAATTTTTGTTTTTTTAGTATGGATCATGTGGTCTGCAATAAAGTTTATTTATTTATTTTATTTATAAATGACTTTTGATTTTTTGATTGCTTATTTGTCTGTCTAAAACCCTTAAAAATATAGTTACCTACTTATTCAACATCTTATCAAATTCATACATAAACTACCTACCTCTAGGAGTATCAGCTAATATATGTCTTTGATCTACTTATCAGCAACTTGTTCAACACCTTGACTCGACTTGACTTGACTTTCTAAACTCTAACAATTAACGATGACATATCAAGTTTGATCATTAGCGTTCAAACTTCCGCTCTTATAGTAATTAAGGATATTATTATGATTCAATCTGCCTAGCCTTTTCCTAACTACCTTGGGGTCGGCTTCCAGTCTTACTGGATGCAGCTGAGTGGTACCAGTATATTACATTGAGCGCCTGCCATCACAACCCAGTAACTGGGTAATACGACACGCCTGGTTGTTACACTTTCGGGCTTCTGACGACCCGTAACGACTGTCAAAGATCCAAGAATGACAACCGGGACGAACGGCTTAACTGCTTCCTGAGGCACATATCGCACACACACTTATCGGCGCCGGCTACCAGCTTTCTACATGATTGCGGCCTCACATTATATTACACCATATTTCCTGTTGTGAGACTTAAGTAATAACAACACAATATTTAACAGCTCAGAAAATAATCCCAAGTAATTAGTAAATTTCTTCTTTTCGCATCGCTAGACAAACATTCTCATAAGAAGCAGTATTTCTCAAGATTAGACACTAAGAATGATGAGGACATCTCTTTGCACTTTGTCTAGAACGGTCTAGTCCATAAATTGTAGGAAAGTAGTTAGCGCTTCGGAGTCTGTGTTAATTGATCTCTCTGGTTCGTTAGACGAAAAACATAAGAGAGCTGAATTGGTATTTATTTTTAGGGAAGTAATATTGTTTATACCATTCCCCCTCTAAAAAGCTTATTTTATTCACGCAAAACAGTGAATAAAAAGCACTTTTAATCACTGTTTTGTTGTCCTGGTGACCCCCATCTCAATGCTATACAACCTCCTTGCGAACAAATTAATGTGCATTTAAATTAATTTCGACGGCACGGTTGGAGTAGTGGTTAAGCGATTGACTACTGCGCTGCGTGTCGCGGGTTCGATTCCCGCACGGAACAAATATTTGTATGACCTACATGTAGTTGTTCCGGGTCTGGCTGTTTGTGTATGTCAGTTTAAATGTTTGTAAACGCACCCACGATACAGGAGAAATTCCTAGTGTGGGGTAAAGTTAAAAAAAAAAAAAAAACTTTATATAATATGCCTATTTTCGCTTAAATCTTTCTTTTTCTCGTAGTCATGGTATAAAGTATAGTATGCAACTCTTGAATAAAACGGATTTATATCGAGGGCCACGAATCACTCGCGTCGCTCAGGATTCTAACACTTGAATCACTCGCTATGCTCGTGATTCAATCATCATGAATCACTCCCTCCGGTCGTGATTCAGTCGTTAGAATCCTTCACTTGGTCGTGATTCATCTATGGCCCTCGCTTTAAATCCGTCCTTTATTCACTAGTTGCATAATATACTATTATACCATTCCCCCTCTAAAAAGCTTATTTTATTCACGCAAAACAGTGAATAAAAAGCACTTTTAATCACTGTTTTGGTGTTTGAATTTAGAACACCAATATATTCAACATCCATCTCAATGCTATACAACCTCCTTGCGAAAAATTAATGTGCATTTAAATTAATTTCGACGGCATGGTTGGAGTAGTGGTTAAGCGATTGACTACTGCGCTGCGTGTCGCGGGTTCGATTCCCGCACGGAACAAATATTTGTATGACCTACATGTAGTTGTTCCGGGTCTGGCTGTTTGTGTATGTCAGTTTAAATGTTTGTAAACGCACCCACGATACAGGAGAAATTCGTAGTGTGGGGCAAAATTTAAAAAAAAAACTTTTTTTTTCTTCATTAAATGTCTATTTTCGCTTAAATCTTTCTTTTTCTCGTAGTCATGGTATAAAGTATAGTATGCAACTCTTGAATAAAACGGATTTATATCGAGGGCCATGAATCACTCGCGTCGCTCAGGATTCTAACACTTGAATCACTCGCTATGCTCGTGATTCAATCATCATGAATCACTCCCTACGGTCGTGATTCAGTCGTTAGAATCCTTCACTTGTTCGTGGTTCATCTATGGCCCTCGCTTTAAATCCGTCCTTTATTCACTAGTTGCATAATATACTATTATACCATTCCACCTCAAAAAAGCTTATTTTATTCACGCAAAACAGTGAATAAAAAGCACTTTTAATCACTGTTTTGGTGTTTGAATTTAGAACACACTAATATATTCAACATCCATCTCAATGCTATACAACCTCCTTGCAAAAAAAATTATGTGCATTTAAATTAATTTCGACGGCACGATTGGTGTAGTGGTTAAGCGATTGACTACTGCGCTGCGTGTCGCGGGTTCGATTCCCGCACGGAATAAATATTAAATATTGTATGACCTACATGTAGTTGTTCCGGGTCTGGCTGTTTGTGTATGTCAGTTTAAATGTTTGAAACGCAAACACGATACAGGAGAAATTCCTAGAGTGGGTCAAAGTTAAAAAAAAAAAACTTTTTTTTTCTTCATTGAATATCTATTTTCGCTTAAATATTTCTTTTTCTCGTAGTCATGGTATAAAGTATAGTATGCAACTCTTGAATAAAACGGATTTATATCGAGGGCCACGAATCACTCGCGTCGCTCAGGATTCTAACACTTGAATCACTCGCTATGCTCGTGATTCAATCATCATGAATCACTCCCTCCGGTCGTGATTCAGTCGTTAGAATCCTTCACTTGGTCGTGATTCATCTATGGCCCTCGCTTTAAATCCGTCTTTTATTCACTAGTTGCATAATATACTATTATACCATTCCCCCCCCCTCTAAAAAGCTTATTTTATTCACGCAAAACAGTGCATAAAAAGCACTTTTAATCACTGTTTTGTTGTCCTGGTGACCCCCATCTCAATGCTATACAACCTCCTTGCGAAAAAATTAATGTGCATTTAAATTAATTTCGACGGCACGGTTGGAGTAGTGGTTAAGCGATTGACTACTGCGCTGCGTGTCGCGGGTTCTATTCCCGCACGGAACAAATATTTGTATGACCTACATGTAGTTGTTCCGGGTCTGGCTGTTTGTGTATGTCAGTTTAAATGTTTGTAAACGCACCCACGATACGGGAGAAATTCCTAGTGTGGGGCAAAGTTAAAAAAAAAATGTCATTCTATATTCTTCATTAAATGTCTATTTTCGCTTTAATCTTTCTTTTTCTCGTAGTCATGGTATAAAGTATAGTATGCAACTCTTGAATAAAACGGATTTATATCGAGGGCCATGAATCACTCGCGTCGCTCAGGATTCTAACACTTGAATCACTCGCTATGCTCGTGATTCAATCATTATGAATCACTCCCTACGGTCGTGATTCAGTCGTTAGAATCCTTCACTTGCTCGTGGTTCATCTATGGCCCTCGCTTTAAATCCGTCCTTTATTCACTAGTTGCATAATATACTATTTCATCTCACAAGCTCGGAAAGATTCTGTTTGTCATTTGAAATCTGAGTGCAAAAGTGCATTTTATCCGCTAGCGTGGAAAGAGTTTTTAAAATTCGAACCTTTCTATTCAATAATTTTCTATACCGCCGGGTCCACTGAAACTGCATAAATACGTATTTCATTTCAATGCGCCAAACTCATTATTAGAATAATCGCACTGGCCAGTAAGACGAATGCATGATATGTTTTTCTTGCACCTAGCATTTTCCTCGCTGTAGTGAGGTGAAAAGTTGTGTGTTTCGCTCGGCAGCAAAGTTATTCTGGGTCTCGTCCCTTTGAAACCTTCGCAACGCTCAGGATTCTATATTTGAACCATTCGCTTTGCTCATGGTTCAATCCTAGAATCGTTCGCTTGCTCAGGTTTCAATACAAGAACTCGCACCAAAAAACAACTTTGCAGCCTTGCATAACAATTAACTATTTTAAACCCGTCTCCACCATTATTAGAATGTCTTAGAATGCCAAGTATGTAAATCATTCTTTCGATCGCAAAACTATTTAATTGTCTTAATGTTTTGTCATTAAGATGAGCCTAGCAGCTAGGAAAAAAACTTTCCATCATAAGAAACTGTATGCATACCTACATAAATCGCTAATCCAATTATTTAACAGATAAGAATTCATTTATAAACATTCCTTTAAGTTAAGATATGATTAATAAGTTTTTAGACGTTTACACGTCTCTTAACTTTACGCGACCTTACTTAAGTAAATATAAACCAAAAAAAAAAACTACTTTTCACTCCTCATCAAGCACCTGAATTAAGTATCTTGATGGTTGAAACCATCAATATACTTAATTGATTCAGGCATGACTTGGCGGAAATCCATTAAGGCTCCCGCAAACAGGCGCGCGTCGCGACTTTAACAATACAACTTTAAGAAAACTTCACGTTTGAACAATTACCGGTGTCACGTCACGCGACACGTCGCGCCAGTATTCACGAGCCTTTATAAAATACAATAGACGTACCTAGATATATTTAGTAACCTATTCCGAAAGAGTCATAAAAAACCCTGTAAGATTTCTTACAGGTGTCTTTGCAACCTTAAAGATCCATACTCCATTAATAAAATGTCAAACTTCTTTAAACCCACCAAGCATTCAGTCAGTCTCCTCACCTTCTCCCCCACTGTTTGACTCATGACCTTCCCTCCATCACATAGGTATGTATGCTGCATTAAACACACCTCAACTTCTACCCTCAACTCGTAAATGTCATGGCTGCAACCGTTTAGTAATATCTACTTTACGAAATGTGATATACAAACTTTCCTGTATCCAGTAACTTTTAACGTAATTGAGTTGTAAGAATGGGTCATAACGGGAACTGTATGACGCGATAACCCTTGGTGATAAAGAAATGAAGATAATAATAAAAACAACAACAATTAGTACTTATTATTGTTTAGTTCAGTTTCAGTTCAACTATTTGTCTGATTCAGAAGGCAGTATTCCTCGATACGGCTCGCATTGTGGTGAGGTTCCTGTCTCTGGAGCCCTAACCACCGTTAGCTTAGACCCCTCTCCCGACACCGGTGGAATACTATTTTTTATATTTTTAAATGTATTTTATGAAATATCTAAAATGTATTTTAGATGAATAAAAAAATCAATAAATGAAACAATAATAGTACTTATTTGATTGGTTATGGAAATTAGAAAGTTACAGTTGATATTTTCAAAAATATCAACTATCGTCGAGGAAAATGTGTCCCATCAAATTGAAATACAAAATATTTTATTTCACATTAGCTACCCTACCGGCCCCTGCATCACACGGTTTTAACGACTTGATAAAACACCTAGATTTCTTAATAATATATATACATTTATTATTTATGTATTATTAGACATAAATCCTCCTTGAAAACCGCATCAAAATCCGTTGCATAGTTTAGAAGAACAACGCGGCTTATCTATAAACCTACATGGACACATGAAACGTCAGAAGCTTGGTGCACGGTTCGAACTGATCGTTTCCTATGGAGAAGAGTCGGCTAGAAACTCCACGGTACCTAATTTCTAAGATTGAGTAAACATCGTAAGAAAACTTTGGAGCATGACTCATTTATGGAATAACAAAAACTGCTACGTACAAATAACTAAAACATTATCTTGCTCATCGGAACGACGTCCCATACTATGTATTTCGGTAGATAAATTAAGATCTTTTCACGGCTTAACTGAAGGACACACTTGACCGAATTTCTGAAGTTTGTCTTTTTTTACTAAGTAAATAGAATTCTTCATTCATGAAGTCTTTGCTGGACTTTTGGGGGAAAAAATAAAGGGAGTATTGATATATTACGTTCTGAAATACGTGAGATTGTAAGTGAAAGCAACCAATTTAGCGAGTAGAAGACTTAAATGTATTCGTCAAATGGCTAATTTTAAGAATTTTCCACCTCACTGTCTTTAAAGGCCGATTTTAGCCAAAGTAGCCCCATTAAGTACTAATTTTTTAAATTGATTATGAAAGCTGAGCTTACTTAGGAACTTTGAAAATTCCATTCATAATTTACCGAACGTAAATTTTTCACTTTAGACCAACATTTTCATAACTTTCATTTTTTACTAATTATATTATTGGTTACAATTGAGAACGAAAGAAAATACTTTAGAAAGAAGACGTCTATATAATTATCTGTACATGCTTACATACATAAAAATAAATAAAATTAGTAAAGCTATATATATAATATAATAGCTTCTTAATAAAATGCTTAATAAAAAGAAAGTATATACGGTACGGTACTTATAACATAAAACTATTTATAAAAAATGTATCTGGATGTTTGTTCCGATTAATCTCCGAAACAGCTGGACCGATTTGGACGGGATTTTCACTGGCAGATAGCTGAAATAAGGAGTTACTTAAACTACTTTTATTTTAGAAGAATAAAATAATTAGAGTCCACGCGGATGGAGCCGTGGTCAGCAGACATTATTTAAAAAAAAAAAACAGTGCGCTATGGTGGTTGCTCGTGATAAATATGACATATTAATGCCTTAGTTACAGGGAATATAATTTAGCAAAATTATGTTATTATGAAAGTTAGAATAACATTAATTTTGAACTAGCGAACAATTGCACTGTTTAGCCAGTACATTTTTTTAATATTGCTACTTTAGGGGTATGAGGAACAGGGTGTAAAGTTCACTCATCGTCTATAGAAAAGGGAGGATCCTCCTCCGACCAGACGGGTGTTGTGTCTGGCGGGCAATTGCCCCAGGACTGATGTGGGATAGTCTTATTTATATGAAACCCGCGCGGTAGGTAAACTTAAATAGCGCGATGCAGGATCTGTGACGTCAGGTCTTTGATGCATAGTTCGCATGTGGCAATGTAGATGCCCCCACACTACTACAACTAATTACAGGCAACAATTAAGAAATTAAAATCGCTCCTCTTAAAAGTTCTACTTCAATCAACTCAGCCTATCGCACTCCACTGTTAGACATAGGCCTCTCCCAGGCTGCGCCACATCACCATGTCCTCCGCCTTCCGCATCCAGTCTGTGCCAGCCACCTTTTTAAGGTCGGCGGTTCATCTAGCTGGGGGGGGGCGTCCCACACTACGCTTGCCGATACGCAGTCTCCACTCAAGGACGCGTCTGCTCCACAAAGCGGCAATGTTCTACTTACTCATAAAACAAAATGTGTAACCTTGGCTTAATATTTATCATTACCTGTCTATTATATTTTATCTCTAGTCCTAAGTTATTTCTACAGCTGTCTTTATTTCTAGTATATATTATTTTCGTTGCGGGTTACCAGACGGCCTAGTTTGACCCTTGGGAGATTCTGCGGGCTGTCAGTAACTTGTTTCAGTAAGCTACTTTTGTCTAGAGTAGTCAGAATTAATTTTAAAATATTAGCCTTACAAACAGTTCTGACCTCACTTTTATAACGTCCTGAAAACATTTTCAAATTAAGTAATTACTGATATAATTATATATATAATTACTGGTTAGGTGTTGACCACGTAGTTTCACTCACAAAGGATGATTTCAACCAAACGGCTCGCATCTTATCGTATCGGAAAGGATACGAACGGATGCGGTGACAGCCGATCGAGTCCGGCAGGATGTCGATGCATACGATTGGCTCCATACCGTCGCTTCCGAACGTATCCGTTTCGGCGCCTAGTCAAATAGTTTCATTCAATGAGACGATCGGTTACGACGACAGGCGATGGAAGCCGATCGCGCGTGCAGCATACTTTCGGCTACGATCGCGTGTCGCGGAAGACGCCCGCGTACAGGTTGCTGAGCGCGGCTTGGTAATAATATAGACTGAAAATACTAAAATACTGTTTACACGATTTAATATCGTTTCAATCATCATCCGATGCGATGCCGAACCGTTTGGTTCAAATCATTCTTAGGTCTGTAACTACCAACTGCCCTGTCCGAATTAAATACTATGTGTATACCGAGATATCGTATGTGAACCAATGCCAAGGTTAATACAAAAAAAACCCAATTATTTTTTGCACGTAGGCACCTAAGTTTAAAAAAATATCTATTCCTACATTTCTGAAGCCTTTTTCAAACCCACAAACCACCAAAATAAAAGCAATGCTCATATTCAAACTATACGTCGGAAGATAGCTGCCTTCCATGCCCACACCGTTTACCAATAACACCCACTCATAGGAAGAGGGAAAGTTGTTCCTGTGCTTAGCGCTGCGGAAATCCTGCACGTGGCTGATATGCTGTGGCATTTGTTCGCCTGCATAAAAGTGTAAGGTTGGTGAGTTTTGTCACTTTATTTTGTTTTTATTGGTACGTATAACGCCTTAGGGCGTTTGTGAAATATGAAATATGTGATGTAAAATCTCATACTTATATTTCCGGATCACGTGATATTTACTTGAAAATCGGACAGCCGGACCGTAAAATTCCTTGTAGTGCACAAACGCTCTTAGTTAGTAAAAGAAGATTGAAAAACAAGGCAGTACACATACATAAAGGTAAAATATCGAATACCTATCATCAGAACTCAATGAATATACCTAATGTAAGCGTGATGCAAACAGAGAAAAAAATGGCGGCGCTGACAACGAATATGAAAGAAGAATGAGCTCTGTTCCTTGAGCATGTTAATAATATAATATTGAAATCATATGTTCTGATATGACTTCATGAAAGCATGAAGCATACATGCCATTCTGTTTATATGCAATATTTCCTGTGTTTGCATCATCTTTAATTAACCAAATAAATAAATACTTTTACCCACATTTCGCTGATTACAGACCAAAAACAGCGGACTCTGAAAGACTTAACTTAAACACACGGAAATAATTAACAGTTTATGGAAGCTTAAATACTCAAGCTATCCAATCTCACTCGATAAACACCGAATAACGTTTATTTAACTTATATTTATCGGTTCAGATTATTAACGAAACTTTCCCTAGAGGCTATTACCCCGAATTCTTGTTGAATATTTGGGCGAGATTTTCTTGTTTCAGTTTTATTCAGGCTGAATTAATGCATTATTGAGATTTTTTTGGGTATCTTACAGGGTTGATGGGATTCCGAGGATGGTGTGCGAAGTGGAATTTGCATATTTGAGCTAAAAATAGAATTAAGGTGTGTAGGTGTGAGGCCAGCAAGAAGTACGAAGAAACAGGGCTTAAGAGGGGGAAGTAAGCGAAATTGCTCGTCTTCATTTTGATTGTTCATGAAATTGGTAAGACTTAGGCATAAAATAAAAATAATATGAGTAACTACATGATATTTCGAAACTTTTTGTGTAACAGAAACACGAAAGATTAAAATTTTCTCGATAAAAAAACATCACGAAGTTACCTCTAATTTTTACGTATTTTCGATTTGTACCTAATACACTAATGACTAAAAGGATAAAAATTGTATGATTATTTGTATTAATACAAGGCGAAAAAATTTGTGGAGGCTTTTATTTTTATTCCTTTTATTTTTGGTTTTATTAGGCCTCCAAGGTTTTAGCACTTACGACGTTCTTAGTTCGTGGAAGAATTCTCTTCCGTCGCACATTTTGGGAACTTCAAGCATATGTTTGTTTCACAAATCAGTCGCCGGCGCTCTGTTGAGACGAGAGGACTGCGCTCAAATTTTTGGCTACGCTGAGATATAATTTATTTGCGTAAATAATATTTTCGTAATTTATCACATTCTAGGAACGAAACTTTGAAACAGAAAACATAAAAAAAACACTAAAACCACTCGTTTGTCGTCGTGTTCTATGAGAGGGGTAGGTAAGGGTTGCGCGGGTGAAATCTGATTTTTAGCTTGTCTTTATACGCCCCCTTAAAGCTCAGCGGGCTAATTGGGTAACACACTTACAATGCCAATGCCATTTATTTTGACAATTCAACATATTCATTGTACTATTTACGGCGTCGAGACGACTTTTTCTTCATATTGTGTGAGTGAAAGTTTGCTACGCAATTTGCTGGTCAAATTGATCCACCAGAGTCGCGTCTCGCCTGTCTGCGGGAGCCTTTACTGTGGTCAAAGCTTTAGGTGCCTATATTAAATTCACCTAAGTGACTGTTTTCATCCTCTCTCGATTAATGGCCGCACAAAACTGTAAAGCGAACTCTGAAGCGAAATGAAAACTATTGTAGATCCGTTGATTCACACCTCGAATCTCAGTATACTGTAGCACTCTAGCAATCCTAATATATTTCATTTAGACAATTCAACAATATACATTGTGTAAATCTATTTGGGGAGAAGACAGATTTTCCAAACATACTGAGCAATGTATATTGCTGAGCTGTCAAATTGAAATCTATTGCGATCGTGTATCTCTACGTGTTGCGTAATTAGAATGCAAGTAAGCTTATATTTTTTAAATTAAAAAAAAATATCCCACGGGAATGTATTACTGGGGTAAAACGTATCCTATGTAACACTATACAACTATATGTGTGCGAAATTTCATCCAAATCCGTTCAGCCGTTTTTTCGTGATTGATTAACAAACATGTAAACACCTACCTTTCACATTTATAATATTATAAAGTATATTGTTTATAATATTATATTATATAAATAATATAATTTTATATGTATAAATAATATAGATGGAAATAAGTATAAATAAACATTGTGTCATCGGTGTCAAAGTGTTAATTTATCTTTTAAGTGTCATTCAAAAGAACAGAAAATAACAGATTAAATCTCAAGATGCATACACAGGTCGGCTCTAAGTAGCTATACGGGCATCTTGTTTTTTTTTTAAATTATCTTATTGTTCGTTGTTGATTATATGTGTTACTAATAATAGTTTTATAAGTATATTTCAAGTCATTACTAACACTATGGACTTCAAGGTCTGCAAATATAGGATTATTTATTTATTTTTATTTATTATTTGAAATAAACACAGCACTGTCAGTGTTGTTTAGATTCCGTAAAAGGTACAAGAGCAGAAATTACAAAAGTTAAAATCTCACTAACTAAAAGGAACAGTAATGAGTTAGCAGGAACATACCTAATTTCATAATCATATGCGGGGATTGGTATAACTTTGACGGGCAACGTTGCATTACCCTAAGCTATATTAAAAGCCATTATTCCACAATCTTACGAAACATAAATATGAAAGTAAACTAAATTAAAATATAAAAGTAGGTATCTTATTAAATGTACCAAATTTCATCCAAATCTGTTTTGGCATGAAAGCGTTGCAAACGAACACACTTTTGCATTTATAATATATATTATAATATAAGTTACATTAAGATTTGACACCGATATTGAGAGCTTACCACCGTTTCCGATTATGGGTCACCCTCTTCCAAATAACACCAGATATTTTCCGAATGTCATCCAATCTAAGACGGTTCCGATCCGGGTAACCGAACGGTATCTAAAACAAAATAAACGAAAGAAAGGAATCTTTCGTTTATTTTGTCTTGGATAACATTCGGTTACCTTACCTTACTGATTGGCAAATATTTTTAGTACAACCTGATCTTTTATTTTATGGTTTGTGCTAAAGCGAGTGAAAAAGAAAATGGAGGATTAGGCAACTAACGTAACTTGCTGTGACCTCTTTACATTGTAAGTGATCTGAAAAGCGTTGCCATCGAACTAAATATAGTACCTAGTGCAGTGCTGGATTGAGGGGATAAGGTTTCACGGACGTAGCCACTCCTAGTTGATTTCAGTCGATATGAAATATTTTTGGTCGTTCCATTATTTACAGAGATTAGTAACTGCAAAAAAGAATAGGTTTATAGTATTGAGAATTGTCATCTTGTTTCTTTGCTTTTTTCCAGTGAATTAAGTCAGAATTAGTTGCGTTTAGATTATCAAGCACAGGGACTGAAAACCTTTATAAATTACCGTACAGGTATCGTTAAATATCGGTTACTTCTACGACTAAGGTTACCACTATCTGGGTAACACAAGAAGAAGAAACATGTTACCTCTTTTAGGTTACCGTTTTAATACCGGTTACACACACACATAGGCGAAATGCGCCCTTTGACTAAAGCCGACGGCACGTGTAAGAGACGTAATTTTTATTTCGGTAACCGGGATTAATACTGGTTGTATTCAATTTAAGGTAACCTTTAAAAATAACTGTAAAAAATATAAATGTTGTATACCCGTTTTGATCATACCGGTTTCGGGCCCTGATCAAACGGTGTAAAAATAACTTAAAATTTTATAACAGAATCTTCAATAATTTCCTATTTTCATCATCATCATCAGTCTACTGCAGCCCATTGCTGGACATCAAATCCTATCCTATATATTTTAAATCAATATCACTCTGCCAAGCCTTTTCCCAACTATGTTGGGGTCGGCTTGCAGGCTAACCGGATGCAGCTGAATACCAGTAGGCATTTTTACATGGAGCGATGTCCTATCTAACCTCCACAACCCAGTAACTGGGTAATACGATACCCCTTGGTAAGACTGGTTTTCAGACTTCCGGGCTTCTGACGACTCTTAACAACTGTCAAAGATCCACGAATGACAGCCGGGACCAACGGCTTAACGTGCTTTCCGAGGCACTGAGGAGACTTGGTATGTAAAAATAGACACCCATCCACGGACCAACCCAGGTAAGCGTAGGTTTACCCATCCTATTTTAAATCAAGTGACAAATTAATGAAAACAGATCGAATGAAGCAAAAAGAATAATTATGTAAGGATCGCAGCAGGTGGCGTTCTCCATTTGTCGAGCTCACGTAGGATACGCCTGTAATTTCTGTCAACCTCCTCGAAAAAAGGCGTCAGTTTTTGCGTGAAGCCCGAACCTTGTTACAGTTTTTCACAAAAAAAACTCTTTAGAACATTTAAACTGAGTACATACCTGCCATTCCGCTCATATAGGAGAACACATGGATACATATCAAGATATTTCCAGTATAAGCTGACCTCTCATTGTACGGAAATCCTATACTATGCGAGATCAGCTTAAACTGGAAATGTATAGCTTGATATGTAGCCGCGTGTACGAGCGGGATGGTTGAATGAAACATCTTCCAGTTTCTTTCAGCGCATGTGTAAAAATAGACGGCGACATGTTTTAGGGTCCCGCGACCGCATCAAAGGGTTCCGCGGTTTTTGTTGCTAAGTACCGTTCGTAGTTAGGATACTGTTGTTATGGGGTATCTATGTTGGTGATTAGGGGTGACCCAACGCTTAATTTACGGGACAGGAAGTGTTTGAAATTTATGTATGTTTTGCATCTTCTAGTAATATGAATGAAGGACAGCACGCCGCGCGGGCGCCCAATCCGTGCACCCGCTTAAAGGCTCGTACACACTGGCGCGACTTGTCGCGCGACGCTACTTTAACAATACAATTTCTAATAAAACTTCACGATTGAACAATTACCAGTGTCGCGTCGCGCGACAAGTCGCGCCAGTATGTACGAGCCTTAACGCAGTGGCCTGCCTTACTGTCAGTGGCTTTTTCCCGTTCACGGTCAATATAATATGGCCGCATAATTCCGTATTTAATTGGAACACACCGTGTGCTTGATGGGATATCCAATCGAAAAAAAAAACCGGCCATGTGCGTTTCGGACCACGTACAATGGAGGGTTCCGTTGTTTGGATCAGTTTATCCCAAGAACAAACTTAACATTGTAGTTGGAAAACATGTTCTCCCATACATCGATAGGTATACTATAAAACTACAAAGTAACGATTTTCGGACTTTTTCCCCTTACTTGTGCTGTGAG
Organism: Eupsilia transversa; assembly: GCA_914767815.1. NCBI lineage: Eukaryota > Metazoa > Arthropoda > Insecta > Lepidoptera > Noctuidae > Eupsilia > Eupsilia transversa. Next base: position 12,873,742 of record OU611876.1, read on the forward strand.
ACTTTGCTTCTTGGTAAATTTCATGATTCTAGGTCAACGGGAGGTACCCTAGTAAATGATTTTGCGCACTATTCTATAGAATCAATTTTTCTAACTGTCTGTTCAGTTAGAAAAATTGATTCTATACAATCAGCTGTGCTGCTGGGGAGTTTGTTGCGCCACTTCTTCTTCCCAGCTAAAGCACTAGGAAGTGGTGACGGGTGGGCGTTTTGGGGGACTGTCTTATGTAATTTTGACGTTCAAAAAGTACTGATTCTCAGCCTAATTTGAATAAATGACTTTTGATTTTGATTTGATTTGATTTGTTTGCGAGTATCAAAATATATTGCATGTATTATTTTATTGCGTGGACTTAGAAGCTTGATTTTTTTACCTACGTATTTGATATTAATTTTAACATGATACCTCTAAGCGTTCCTGAGAAAAAGGACTTGACAGACCAACAGGCAGACAGATAACGAAGTTATCCTATAAAGGTTCCGGTTTTTTTTCCTTTTGAGGTACAGAACCCTAAATATGACAAACTTTCATATCCTATTAAACCACTTTCTTAGTGCTCACCATTGTTATAAATGGCACTCTTGAGCATGATCTCATGCTTTTAGTCTCAGTAGCTGGGTCTGTCCGTCATCCGTATGTATTTAAAAAAAATATTAAGCCTCGTGCAGACTGGCGCGACGCGATGGCGCGACGTGACTCTAACACTACAATTTCTAAGAAAACTTTACGATAGAACAATATTACCGGTGTCGCGTCGCGCAACAAGTCGCGCCAGCTTGCACGAGGCTTTAAGTAGAAGGAGAAGAGACAGGTATTTATTTTGTGGGTGACAAGGCACACGGAATTTTGTTTTTAAAAGACAACCCTAATCTACGGTCGTCAATCACTTATAAGACCAAGGTGGTAAAGGGGATTACTTACAGACAAGGGTCAAGTCTGTTGACATTGCAAAGAGTTCTCTAACGCAGTAAAACACTTTTACTTGGAATTTTCTTTCGAACAGAGGTTCTTCGTGGAACCACGTTTTAAGGCTCGTTCACACCGGCGCGACTTGTCGCGCGACGCGACACCGGCAATTGTTCAATCGTGAAGTTTTATTAGAAATCGTATTGTTAAAGTCGCGTCGCGCGACAAGTCGCGCCGGTGTGAACGAGCCTTTATACGACACCAGTAAGGTCAGGTGTTATTAAATGAAAACCGATGCCAAATGGCACGTCTAAGAATTTTGCAGAAAAAATAAATTAAATTTATGAAAAAGGTGACGTTTTTTTACGTCAGTAACAGAAGCGTCATGACGTTCAAAATGTTACCCTTTTTTAAGTCTATCTCTCATTCACTAAGTGCACAGATTATATCGAGTAATAAGGAATTTCGTTAAAAGAAAATGAATGAACGAATAACTTAGTTTGAAACTTGATTGTTTAAGTACTTATGCACTTTGTTCATACGTGTACTCAGGTACTGCAACAGCCAGTACGAAATACTGTACGGTTTCAACACCTTCTGCTGGGTTAAAGTAATTTAGACAGACTTGACTAAATCTCTTTTTACCTACTTTCCTATCGCAGGTATGCTGGAAGAGATTTCTTTAGAAAAAAAACATCAACTTTGTACTTGTTTTTCTGTTCCTTTCTTCTTGTCAGTTTGTATTATGTGTGTATAAACTTTAAGGTTAAGACTTATGAAGTTAGCATACTCAATATTTTAGTTATTTCTATGGGAGATACATTATTGTGCTTGTTGCAAAATTTTCAACCATCATGCTATAGGATAGTTGTATTCTCGATTCAAAAATCTTTCGAATTTACGTTACGTTTACGTCACGCGTTCATGCTAGGGCCCCAATAAATCAGAAATAAATTACGTTGCTTGCTTAAAACATTTAACTGGCTTGCGAAAAGTTGTAGAACGGCCAATACTAACTAAAATTCAACAGCTCTCGAGAGCAGTGGCGGCCCAGTGGTAATGGCCCTGACTTACGAGTTGTAGATCGTGGGTTCGAACCCAGGCAGGCGCTTTACTTAGTGTAAATAATTTCAACACCACTGTTCCCAAAACATCGTGAGAAAATCAGCATGTCCTAGAACAAAAAATTCGAAGACATTTGTGACATCTACCGACGCGACACTGGACCCGCGTGGATGGCCCACTCCCTCTCGCAGAGAGGAGGCCTGTGTCCCAACGCTGGGAACATTATAGGCTGATTATGCTATGCTAACAACTCTCTACGGACTCACACAGTTTGTTCAAACTTGCCAATTTTGGTTAAAATGTTGAGTAAAGTTTGTTAAAGTAAAGTTTAAGGTACGATTTACATTGGGTCCTAAAGGACCACCACTGGTCCTGTTTGCTTAAACTCAGATAAGAGTGTGGAAAGGTCTACTGTAATATTGAACTAGTGTTATCTGGCGGGTGTAATCCGTAGGGACAACGAACATAAAAAATAAAGTTTAAAATACATTGGGCGTGAGAATATTGGATAACCACTTATTGGTGCCGATTCCCTCCCGATTTTTGTGCTGTCAAATTAATCAGCGCCTAACGTAAATTGACGTAATTTTAGTAGTTGGAGTAGGGACAGGCGCTGATTGCTGATTGATGCCAGGACTAAACTAAAATTTATCATCTGCCCTTTTCTTAATGAAATAGAAAGAAAAAGATGCACTGAACTTTTTAGTTAGGTTGGTGAACAAGGGAATCGGCCCCAATGGCGCATATTAGTGGTCTTTGATATGATTGATAGATCACAGCACTTGAGAGAGAGATTTTGTCAAGAAGATTACAAAGAGACTGACATAAATCCTTGATTGAAGAGTGAACTTTTTCGTTAATTATTTATTTATTTATTTATTTGTTTATTGATAAATGTGACACTACAACGACTTACTCACTGATTTAAACACAAACAATATCACATACAGTTTTAGCTTTTATGAATTCTTCGTACCATAGAAGAGCACATCACAGCAGAGAACTTAACGATTAAAGGACGTAGTTTAATTTTATAATTGTCACAAAATAAACTTACTAGATTTTGGATAAGATAATTGTGACACTTTTCGTAAATTCGATTAGTTTCAGCTTCAAAACGTAATGAAAAAACCGGTTCGAAATATAGGTGTACAATTAAATAGGGTACACCTAAAGAAAGAAAGAATAATATAAATACTTTTATTTTACTCACCACCTCCTCCGACACACACCTCACCACCCCAAGGTTTGGCACTTCTGTCTAACCGTTTCATGGATTACAGGCGTGATGTTATATATATATATGTATGTAAGTACTTATCAAAAAGACACAGAGACTTTTGCATTTAAAATATGTATAATAATAATACCATAAAAATCTAAAGATCGGTACTTATGATAATACTCTCACAAGCCGTTATCATACCTAATATTTTTGTATTCTCATTACGGAATAAAAATGTGTGCTGAACTGGGGATAATAGTTCACACATTGACGTTCCTTTGAGCACCGAGTGCCTACAATTAAGGTTATAATGTTACTCTAAGGTACCAGCATTGTTATTGCGTAACACACTTACAATGACAATGCCATTAATTTTGATAATTCAACTACATTATAATGCGTCATTTACGTTGTTTAGCATTTATTTAATCGAAACTCAAATAAAACCCATTTTGCGCTCCTAAAAATATTATGGAACCCTCTGATATAATGATTGCGCCTTTTTTTGTGAACTTCAAATAGGTAATTCATATTTGGCGCTCCTAAAAATATTATGGAACCCTCTAATATAATGATTGCGCCTCTTTTTGTGAACTTCAAATATTTCATATTTTTCGATCCTAAAAACGACTAAAAATATTAAGTAGCCAAGTAAATTGCCACCGACTTTGCTTTACTGCCACGATTCTATTCACACTACAACCTGATTAAAGTTCCTTAAAATCTTTAAATTTTCTTTCTTTCTCTCTTAAAAATCGACGCTGTCAATCTGTAATATTATGCTCTTTTGCGTCTAAAAAATCAAGAATTAGTCGATACTTAGCGAAGAGAAAACTGTAATATTATAACACAGTTTTGTCGCTGTCAACTTCAAACGATTGTAAAATAGCATTATTATGAAGATGTTTTAAAATAATTATGATAAATAATTGTTTAAATGCTAATCTATTTTTGTGAGTAGACAAGCAATTGGGCATTTCGAAGAGGAAGCGATCTTTTGATCTCTTAACGACCCATTCTTTGTCACAGTCACTAATGCTTGACATCTTTTCTAATCTTGAAATTATTCATCCGGATATTGTGGAAAAATATTATTTTGTTAAAAAAAATTGTTATAACAAAATCGAAAAATATGTTTCACATTTTTTTTTTTGATAAAATGTTTGTAACCCATAATATACAAATTCGTATAACACTACTTGCTATGTAAACAACATTGACAGGAAGTTACAAAACATAATTAAAATATAACTCAAGAACTATTCAAGTAAAGGGAATAAAATTCTTCCTCTACCAAATGAAAAGTGAATTACGTAAATCAGTAATATGAGAAATATTGATATGAAAGAAAAGATACCCAAATGCATAACCTCCTCCTTTTTTTGAAGTTGGTTAAAAAGCAATGAATATACATTCAAAAACATGATGTTTTTTCAACCGTTGCTGGTACCTACTGGGGTCTCAAATAAAGTCTATGGGGAATGCGACCATAGCTAGGTCCCGTACGCCTAGGAACAATAAATTTGACATTTCGTTCATTCATTCCATTTCATTTCAAGTTTAGTTTGGTTCACTATTTCGTTGTTTTCGATAATTTCAACATTTTAAATCAAGTATTATGGAAAATGTCAGAATTTAAACCTTAAACATTTCCTCGTAACCGCTTTCTTCGAATTTTAGTGTCTTTCGGATATGGTGGACTCCAATTTCGGAGTAGGTAGGAACACAACAATACGTCACATTCGCAAAAATAAAATAAAACCACCGCCTTGAATTATTAGCTTGTTTTGGGAACTATCTATGACAGCGCCATTTTGACCGTTGCCTACCCCATTGTGCTCACAAGAAACTTATCTAATTGATAATTCATCTTTACAAAGGAAATCCCCTAGGAAATCAGGATGGCAACCAACCGATTATCCTTTAAAGTTAAAGTTCGCGAGCAGATTCGCAAGAAGCTGGCAGTATCATCACAACGGTAATGTTTTCCCATTGTTTGTCTTATTTGTTTTAGTATAGGTATTTATATGTATTTATTTGTGTTTTTATATATCATTAGGTATATTACATTTATAGTTAATAAATCCATTTATTTAAATAAATATTTATCCCCTAATTCTCGCTATTGCGTCTATCATCACCCAAAGGTTGACTGGTAGAAAAAGCCTACGGCATTAAGTCCGCCTCTATAAACTTGTGTGCTTGAAGTACTAAATTATATAAATAAATAATACCAAAAACAATGCAAAGTTGACCTCACAGTTGCACGAACAATCTTCACTTCGTTTCCTAAAGGACCATCTTTAAAGAACTGTCATGGGGAAACAGGCATATTATTACTTTCCCCGCCCATAAAAAAGTTATTCAAACTAACATTGACCTTATTCTCAAGGGTAATGGCTACGAGAAAGCCTGTTATAGAATATTTATCATGAGCGGAAAAATATAATAAAAGGATGAACGGAATAATGGATTTGCAACGTCATCCTGAAGGACTGGCAGTTTCATAACGACTTTTTTTGGTATTTAATAAGTACAGGAAATCATATCGTGTCCTAAAATTATTTTTGTTCCTAATTTTATGCGTTATCGTGAGCTGTTATCATTACGCAACATGATACAATATGGATATAAAAACAACCGGTCTCTATTGCCAAAAAATATTATTTAAATCTTTATAGTAATAACTATAAAGATTTAAATAATATTTTTTAACCATAACCAATAGGTTATGGTTATGTATGCCTATAGATTAAGCATTTTTACCTCATCACCTGCCTAGCTTTTTCCCAAATATGTTGGGAAGCAGCTGAGTACCAGTATTTTACATGGAGCGACTGCCTATCTGACCTCCACAATCCAGTAACTGGTTAATACGATACCCCTTGGTAAGACTGGTTGTCAGACTTTCGGGCTTCTGACGACCCATAACGACTGCCAAAGATCCACGAATGATAGCCGGGACCAACGGCTTAGCGTGCTTTCCGAGGCATGGAGGCGTCTTGGTATGTAAAGATGGTCACCCATCCACGGACCAACCGCAGCAAGCGTAGCTTATCCTGATAGAACGACCCGTGCGGCTGTTATTGAACCTTAAAAATTATAAATAGTAGCTTTTCCTAAGTTTCACTACTTTCCAGTAATTGCAAGAATATCTTCTTTTTATTAATTTAGTAATATTAACTCTTCGATATTACTGAAATGAGTGTTAGGTCCGTTGCACACGGCACGGTTTCTTACCGGTACGGCGAGCGTGGCGCGCTTGCTGCCTCGCAGAATAATCGCGTGAGCCTGTACATGACACGGTCCTATGGTGTACGGGGACGGCGCTGTGCCGTTGTGCCGCCACCCGTGTCGTCAACAAACCGCCATAGTGACGATACACAACACTGACGACCATGACTACACACGGCAAATTAACCGTAGTTTTTCACAGCAAAAAAAAAGTGCGTTTCTAAAGGATCAATAACGGTGAATTTTTAGCAATCGGGGCATTTCACGATATTCACTTTAATGACACTCAAAATACAGGATCTCTCTCAGCCAATCACCTCGCGGCATCAATCATGACAAGACCAACCTGTCTCTGCTAATTCACTGTCATAATTTATCATGGCCGCAAATGATAATGGAATGTCCAAAACAAGTAAAGCGCAATGTCATTCAGTGGACATGTCCAGCTTCGCCTCGGAACGCTATTTTTTTTTGGTCCTTTGATACGGGCCGAGGTATTTTTTGCAACGGATACAGATTTTTGTTGCTTCGGCTAGGTACGGGAATTTATGTGATTTTCTGCGGTGAAAATATATTTTAGCTTTAGAATTTAGAACGTTGAAATGTGGAAAATACGAATGAAAATTATAGTTAAAGTTGCAACCAACATTTTCATAATTTTATGTGCTTGCTCTGTATGACTTGAATGACTGTTGATACGATGTGATACTGATGCTATTTCAACACTCCTTTTTATAAGATACACATTGTTTTCCCATAGCAACACAGAAACAATTACGTGCATAAAGTTTCACAACTCAAGGATATAAAGGTTATATTTCGTGTAGAGTTATGAGCTTTGCTATAAAAGTCAAATCTAAATTCGTCCGGTGGCATCCGTTCCGTCAGACAGCAACGAAAATTAAAACAGTCACGCATAACGTTTGAATGAAAAACATGTGGAATTTGTACCGAAACATCAAAATATCATGACTATTTTTGGGTTTATCGATATTTTTGTTGGAACGATCTGTCAATGTTTATGTTTGTTTATTAGGTATGTTATACATTTATATTTAAAATAAGTCAGATGTTAAAAAAGTCTATTTTAAAATTAGAATGTCCAACAAAATAGGATACCATTTTTCTAGACTAAGTAGATTTTTATTCTCACCTTTATATTCTTAGCGTTATGATCTATCAGTCAAATCTTAACGCAAAGGCGATAGTTACGTTTACTCACTTGCAAACTTACACTAAGGTCTCGGTAAGCCCCGCACTAGAAAGTTAGACTGTATCTTGGGGCTCGGCATACGAATTCCGGAGTGGAGAATAGATAGGTGATTTCAGGTGTGTGTGGGTGTGTGTATTGTATGTATGGTGCATGTTTCCAGTGTGTTTCGTTTCATTCGGTGTCAGCTCAGGTCCGGTTGTGTCAGCAGTCATTTCATGGACGAAATCCTTAACAAAAAGGCCTACCACTTTCGATCGTTTTCTTAGGACCACCTAAGAAAACGAATAATAATAATAATCATTTTCCATCAGATTTTTACCAGACCTGCCCTCTCTTGTTTTAAAAAAACACAGGTAAAGGTTTAAGTGTGTCATGTTATTAAATACCTAATATAACAACTAAATCCCTGTTACAACCTGCGCCACGCTCATCGATCAATCATTCCCGGCGTGTCTGTCGCAGCAGGCAACATTATTAAATGCACCGAACAAAGTGTGTTTACTTTTATACGCGAGTTCCGTACGTGAAATTTAAACAGTTTTTATTTAGAAAACAGAAGCCCGAAAGTCTAACAACCAGTCTAAGCTAAGCCGTTGGTCCCGGCTGTCATTCGTGGATCTTTAACAGTCGTTACGGGTCGTCAGAAGCCCGAAAGTCTGGCCAAGGGTATCGTATTACCCAGTTACTGGGTTGGGAGGTCAGATAAAAAATTAAATAGATTACAAAATATTATGTCTTAAAGGGGGAAGGAGCTCGTGGCTAAGTAATAACAGCCGCACGGGTCGATCCATCAGGTTAAGCTACGCTTGCCGGGGTTGTTCAATGGATGGGTGACCGTCTTTACATATCGAGACTCCTCTGTGCCTCGGAAAGCACGGTAAGCCGTTGGTCCCGGCTGTCATTCGTGAATCTTTAACAGTCGTTACGGGTCGTCAGAAGCCCGATAGTCTGAAAACCAGTCTTAACAAGGGATATTGCCCAGTTACTGGGATGTGGATGTCAGATAGGAAATCGCCCCATGTTAAAATGCCTACTGGTATTCAGCTGCATCCGGTTAGACTGGAAGCCGACCCCACCATAGTTGGGAAAAGGCCAGGCAGATTGATATTGATTCAAAATATTGGATAGGATTTGATCCCCAGCAGTGGACTCGTTACAGGTCGTCAGAAGCACGAAAGTCTGGCAACCAGTCTTACCAAGGGGTATAGTATTACCCAGTTACTGGGTTGTGGAGGTCAGATAAAAAATAAAATAGCATACCAGTAGTCCAAAAGCGTTTAAAGTCGCTTTTGGTATTATTGGAAGTACATACCTATTATGTTATATTTTTAAGTCTGTATTGGAGTCTTTCTAGACAATACGAGTCATAGATTTGCATAATTATAATTATGCTGAACAAAGGTCTCAATCACGGTAGACAAAGGCTAACATTAAGGTTGAATTTATTAAACTGCCTCATTGGTCTAGTGGTCGCAAGCGCTACTGATGAGCATGAGGTCCTGGGTCGATTCCTAGGTCGAGCAAAGTGATATTGGGTTTTCTCAGTAGCAGCCCGGAGTCTGCATTTGTGCCTGGTTGATGGCATTAGGCTTGCCCCCTATTAAATGGCACTTAAAACATAACTGGCGAAATGTAATAGATAAATACACCTCTGCCCAACCCTTCGGGAAAACAAGGCGTGATGTTTATTTAACTTTGGATGTCAGTACTTATAATATTCTTTTTGTTGTTAAGTAGTTAGATACCTAGGTATTAAAATACAACAAAGAAGATTTTTGAAGACTTGAGAGTAATTGAATAAATTATTTATTTTCTTTATTTATGTTTTTATAGTTCTATGGTGCATTTTTATGCTGTAATGCCACGCATTTTTCTTTCTCTATTTCTATGTATTTATTTATTTCGGCCTCCTAATTATAATATTAAAGTGTACAAAACTCATAATGCATATCAATTAAATTATTTTAGAGTTTAAACTAGCAACGATGCTAACATAACATAATTCAATTTTTTTAATTGGGACCGCAGCTTAGTTGCGGTTAGATTCATCTAAATTGTATACTGTGCAAATTCAATAATGCAGTCTAATTTATTTGTATGTTTAGTTTGTATGTTTTATTATGCGCGACCACGGTTCTATGTATGTATCTAAAATTTGAATTTTGTAAGCACCTGACTTTTTACAGGCTGGCTTTGCCTGTATTGGCAATATTGAAGTAGATGAAAGTTCTTATTCATGAATATATTAAACAACTACTAGGTATTTTAACCATTTCAAAAAACGAAAACATAAAAAATAAAAAATTTGCTTTTTGCGAAACTAATAGATAAATCATCTAAGGATTTTTAAACGTGTTTGATTTTTTTTACAATTTGGTAAGTACCTTTTATTTTTATTTACAAAAAAATTATCAACAAAAAAGTTGATGACAGGACCTTCAAGTCAATCTCTCCCTTATAGACTTCTCAAGACTGGGATCTATTTCATTTATCTTTTACTTTCTTGACAAGCTAAAAGCAAAACTTGTATTTCAAAGATTATATTTCCGATATTCGAAGGGATCTCTAATATAAACGAAAACACTGAAGGCATCAATCAAAATGGCGTACAATCCGAGTTTGATAATGACGATGTTGAATCGTAATTTTTTTGAATTTGTGAAGATGATAAATAAATAAATGAGAAGATAATAAATAATGTTTTTCTCTTCTTGTTCTCACACGCTATTGTCTACATTTCTTCCTCATTTCTCCTTTCGCAGGTCTGCTGGAAGAAATCTCTTAAGAAATAAGCAGTTATACCTTTGTACTCATATTTTAATTATGCCCTTCTATTATATATATTACTGTGTGTACTATACTATACTAAATAATAAAATAAATAAATAAGATGTTTTTTTAGTAATACATAGAAATGGGAACTTTTGGAACTTATTTTTATGAAAGTACCTATAGAAAAATAACCGATTTGTTCACATATTAAGAGTTGGGTAAGTGTTGATAATTGAACTAATTAAATATTTAAAAAGCTGTTTTTAATATTGAGAGAAATATGATAAAATTATTGTGTAAAATTTAAAATAGGGTTAATACTTAAATGAGCTCATAAAGTCAATTTATTGGTAAGTCTGAGGACGTAAAGGTTAGTCGAATTTTCATAAAAATATCAAGAGTTTTAAGTTTTTTTAAATTTTAAATGATTCCCAATAGATATGTAGGTACGTATTTTTGTTGGATGTAATTGCATTTCTTAACTTAGGATATCCTATATCCTCTCACAAGAAACTAGAAATTATTTTTCAATTATCTAATTTTCATAATAATTATTTACTTACTCAAACATAGATAAATGTATAATTAGACAACAATCAAATGTAATTGCGAAGTTCAAATCGTTTGCATGGAAATAGAATTATGTGGAAATGTTAAGTCAATTTTTTTTTCTAAAATATATTTCAAATTTAAAAAAAAAGTTTTACACATTAAAAGCTTATTTTCAATTACTAACCTTTTTTCGGATGAAAAATTAGTTATCCATTTCTCAGCAACTCTTGCTATAAACAAATCTAACCAAAACCACTGAAAACCTTTTAAATCTCACTTTAGAAACTTTAAATCCACTGTCAAAATATAAGTAATTTCTTATAATGTAAAAACAACACATGCACTGCTCGAAGAAAAAAGTAAACTTAATTTATATGAAGAAAAAATTTCGCGCGCGAATTTCGTATTTCGAACGCGTAGTGACGTCACGGATAACGCGTCCACAGCTTTCAGTATCTCGTGGGAAACTGGCGGGAAATCTTAGCATTCTTAGTGAACGGGAGACTTCGCGAGAGTCTGTGCAGTAATACTATGGTACGGCGCAAAAAATAATATTTTTTTAATTGTATTTGTTCACTTATTTGGTATTTAAACTAATAATAATAAAAATTAGACAGCTTTTCCGGATTGGAAAGTTGTTCAATAAGTCCTTAGTCTGTTTAATTATCAGTATTATTATATTTATATGAATTGTAAAAATGCATGCGGAATACACGCTCTGCAGTAAGCGGAGCGAAGGACCACATTTTGCTCTTGTAGACTCGCGAAGCACCACAATGTTTACTTTCTGCAATGAAGTAGATAAACAAAGCTTAGTGTTACACGAGTCTCAGTTTAGAATGAGATAAAGACGACGTCATAATATTTGGCAATACAGTTTGGCAATGAAAAATCTAGGTAAATAGATATATTACAGTTGCTATGGATAACTTGAGTAGGCATGCAATCCAAAAAATCCAAATCTAGTGCGAGACTGGGTTTTGTAATCTGTGAATACTACTGCATTTTCGGCATGCCCCGGGTTTCCATTCATCCATTCAGACATTTTCTATTTTGATAAGTACCTGAATCACCATCAATCACAATCTGAATCGTTTTGAAACAAATTGCTAATCCATTGTATCATAAGTTCGAGAAAAAAATTTGCTCAACAACCTAAATAACGCAATGAATTTTATTGATCTGTCAAAATGAAACAGATTAGTCTTAATCGTTAACGAAAATGTGTTACGAAATTAGATAGCTGGTACTTACTTGTTGAAAGGCCTACACTGTCCTCCCATTCCTATTAACAATTATTTGAAAATGATGTAAAAGCCAATTATTTTTTAAAGAGTAACTGTGGAGTTTCTTGCCGTCTCTTCTCCGTATGATACAAACAATTCGAACCGTGTTGCTAGCTTCTAACGTTTCATAGGTGCCGATGTAGATTTATGTTTAGTAAAATATTTACGCATGAGGTCCTGGGCTCGATTCCCAGGTCGAGAAAAGTATTATTGAGATTTTCTATCTGGAATTTTTAGTAGCAGCCCGGAGTCTGGATTTATGCCCGGTTGATGGCAATAGGCTCGCCCACTATTAATCATGGGACTTAAACATAACTGCCGAAATGTGGGTGTACTGTGTAGAGGCATACCTCTGTCCAACCCTTCGGGGAAACAAGGCGTGATTTTATGTTATGTAAAATATTTTCAATTGTGACAATGACAATTAGCTCTCAAGTTGACCTTCAACCTCCTTTCTTACTAACCTCAAAGGGCATCGTTTAAAAAAATATTTAAATTCGTCCTTTTTCTTTTCTTCTATATAAAGTCTACTTCCGGAAAGTCGGTAAAGAATCCTTACCTACCTATCATAAAGCGTGAAAATACAAAGAAACGGTAGCGGAAGAGTGGTTCCGGGTTCTTCACTCAGGGAGACGGAAAACGGCACTTTGTATTGAACACAGTTTTAGTTGTCATTGTTTTGGATTATGTAGGTATCTGGCGGAAAATAGGTTCATTTGATGATGCCGTAAAAGATGACCAAGCACTGTAAGAAAGCAAATATTTTTTTCAAGTGTTTTTTTTGTACTTATTTTTAGATAAAGTAATAGAAATAAAACCAACTTAAATTGTCCGTAAATTATAATCACAACTGTCATTCTTTGACAGACTTTTCTGATTCTTTATATTGAATGGTTATAAGACGAAGATCTTAATATAAAAAACACTGAAGACTTATGGGGAATTTCCGTTAAGGTCCTTGGAGATATTATTGACACAATTGCTCCTGTCCTAACAGGCATATTTAATCAATGTTTAGATAGTGGTACGTTTCCTGATTTAATGAAACATAGTAAAGTAGTACCAATTTTCAAATCGGGTAGTAAGAGTGATCCCTCTAATTATAGACCAATATCTGTGCTACCAGCACTGAGTAAAATATATGAAAAAATCATGCTGGACCAGATGTTGTCACATTTTAATTCAAATGAGATTTTACATAGTCGACAGTTTGGTTTCACGAAAGGAAGGTCGACGACTGACGCTGGAGTAAAACTCATCAGTCACATTTTGGAATCCTGGGAGAAGTCCCAGGATGCAATTGGCATATTCTGTGACCTCTCAAAAGCGTTTGACTGCGTTGACCACAACACACTGATCTGTAAATTACACCACTACGGAATTCGTGGACAGGCTGCTGATCTTGTTCTTTCTTATTTATCAAACAGGCAGCAAAAAGTAAGCGTAAACGGGGTGACTTCCTCGGGGTCTCTAGTAAAGATGGGCGTGCCCCAAGGTTCGATTCTTGGCCCTTTCCTATTTCTAGTTTATATTAATGACCTTCCCTACATGATGGCTAACTTATCGGATATAATTCTATTCGCTGATGACACGTCTCTTATTTTTAAAATAGATAGAAAAGATACGGATGTCTTACATGTCAACGATAGTTTGGCAGTTCTTTCTAAATGGTTCGCAGCTAATAATCTTTTACTTAATGCGAACAAAACTAAATGTCTTAAGTTCTCTTTACCAAATGTACCCCAAGTAGGTCTAAACTTAAAACTTGATGGCAAAAAACTAGATGCAATTGCAGAAACTGTGTTTCTAGGAATTACTCTAGATTCTAAATTGCAATGGGGTGCCCACATTAGAGCTCTTTCAGGTAGATTAAGTTCAGCTGCATTTGCAGTAAGAAAAATAAGGCAGTTGACTGATGTAGCCACAGCTAGGTTAGTATACTTTGCTTATTTCCACAGTATTATGTCTTATGGCGTTCTGCTGTGGGGATCGGCAGCTGATGTAGACTCAATTTTTATATTACAAAAGAGAGCAATCCGCGCGATCTATAGAATGGGTCCTCGTGAGTCCCTTAGAAACAAATTCAAAGAAGTTGATGTACTAACTCTGCCTTCTCTTTATATCTTAGAAAGTATTTTGTATGTTCGCAAAAACTTAGGACTTTTCAAAATTAGAAGTGATTTCCATAATATAAATACACGTAGTAAACATGAAATTGTGATACCTAAATTTAGATTAACTAAAACTAGCAAGTCATTCCTTATAAACAGTATTCGCTTTTATAACAAGTTGCCAAAGTCGGTTACAGAAGTTAACGATGGAAAGTTCAAAACCCACATAAAACGTGTCCTTATCAAAAAAGCATATTACAAGATTAAAGACTACGTTGATGACAAGGAAGTTTGGCAATAATTCCTTCTGCACATGTGGCCTCCCTGGTACCTCATTAACGGCATAATTATGTAAATGTCTATTAACTGCTCCCAAATTACGATATGTATTTTATTTTACTTTTTTATTTAGGTACTACTTGACATGTAGTTTCATTATTTGACATTATATGCCTACAATTCAAATTTCATTTTAAAGTAGGGTTCTCATTCGGATTGGTTAAAGTTGTAGTGACAACCATTTGGGTTAAATTGGTTTTTATTATTTTATTCGACCTTTATATAGATTCCTTTATATTTTGTGAATGTGAGAACGTTGTAGGCACAACAGACTGTCGATTTGCAGACTATTTTCTATTTTTTTAAGTATCTTGTTGACAGGCCTACGCTGTCCTCGCATACCTATTCAAACTGTACATTTTTTAAAGCATTGTAAAACCCATTTATTTTTAAAAGAGTAACCGTGGAGTTTCTTGCCGGCTCTTCTCCATAGGAAACGACCAATTGGAACCGTGCACCTAGATTCTGACGTTTCATAAGTGCCCATGTAGGTTTATGTGAAATAAAATATTTTGATTTTGATTTTTGATTTTGACGGCAAATTGACGTAGGCCGTCAATTTGATTAGAAATTAATTTCCCTGCCACTTCAGTAGCGGATCGTTTTCGTCTGATTTGATGGTGATGATTGTCGTTGGGTCAGCAATGGACATTAAATGTCTGCTTTTACCATAATTTTATGAGAAAATGAAGAAAACATAGGAAAGTACTCCATCTTTCAATACTGCCAGCTCTCGAACAAAAAGAAGCATAAATACAAACCCTCCTCCTCGAAATACCTGAACAAATAGACATGTCGAGGCAGCCCGATCGCTGCATGTGTTGGGCTTACATTCTTCAGGCGATGTTTATAAATTGCCTCCGTAAAGCTCACACGATTGAACAAGAATTTTTCTTTTTAAACTCTTAGAGGGAAAATTTATTGAAGATACCTTTTAAGTATTGATAGTTTTCTTTTTTCAAATGCTCTTATTAGAGGTGATAGAGAAAAAATATTTAAAAACGTATTTTTAGCTACATTTAATACGGTTACAGTTCAGATTTCACTATTATTATTTTCAAGAAATTTACACTTCCACTTGGATAAAAATCCAAGTGGAAGTGTGAACATAATTTTCGACGTAAATCTGGCTGGATTTGACTTAAAAGTGTAAAATTTCTTGAAAATAATAATAGCGAAATCTGAACTGTTCAGAATATCCCATTTTTTTTTTTTTTTAATGATAGGTGGACCCCTTCGCTTTACCTCATTTGCATTTGGACCACTACGTTTACAACACCCTGTATATAATACTGTCAATATCTCAAAACACACAAACAGAAAATATACGACCACAAAATATTATGTAAACACCATATTTTCAGACATCAAAGTTTGCAAACTATATAACGATTCAGCGGAGTTTGAATGCAATTGAACATCAAACAGGTCTGGATAAACAATGCGGCAATGATGCAGTTGATTTAAGGCAATCCCTGCATTAGTGGTGATGATTCAATGTTCATAAGACAACATGGTCTTGAACTAAGAATAGATTATCCGCAGAACATAATTTGTGACGTAGTTAATAATCTACTCCATTAAAAGAATTAATGTTATTTTTTTTAAGTTGTTACAATGATTATCAAAATAAATAAAAATATTATGATTTGAATAATTTATTTCGTTGACTGTACCTTTCGTCATATACGACGAGGCGACACCAGGCAGTTCATCATCATAATAAACATCATCAGGCGACACTAGGCAGGCAGGACAGAAGTAAAAGTAGACGTGGAGGCGACTCGACGTGGCGGGACTCGACGTAGAGGCGACTCGACGTCGAGGGAATAAATCAACAAAATGTAGTACTTACAACGTACATAATGTTTCCAATGTGACTAAGCCCTCCTGTCTGTGAGAGTGAGCGAGCGTGCTCCACCACGCGGGAGCAGTTCGGTTTGGTGGATGTCACATTTCTTTTTTTTTTGTTCTAGGCTTCCAGAGTATGCTGGTTTCTTCTTTCATCGTTTTTAGAGCAGTGGTGAAGAAATAAAATTAATGTAAACCATGCCTGTAAAGGTTTGAACCTATACCTATGCTAACAACTCGCAAGTCTTTACCTGGACAACTGCTGCGCTTATGGGGTCATCACTGCTCTAGCTCCATAGTCTAGCTCCTACAATAAAATTATCATGAACTAGTGAACCGCACTTTTTTTTAAATAATATTATGTCACAAAATCGAGATGTCAGCGCTTCAAACTAAGTAAAATATTTAAAAAAATATTACACATAAACCTTCCGGAATAAATTCTCTAAATGATGGTGAAAACCTCATCAAAATTGCTTTTAGAAGAACTAAGCGGTCATATAGACAGACATGAAAAGTAGCTTTGATTTATACTATGCAATTTATTTATTTAGTCATTATTATTTAGATTTATACTATGCAATTTAGTTATTTAGTCATTATTATTTAGATTTATACTATGTCATTTAGTTATTTAGGCCCAATCACTTTTTACCAGTCTAAACTCTAAAGAAAGCACAAAAGTACAAAATTGTCTCTCAAATAAGGAAACAACACAACGATTGTCCATGTTCATAAGTGTAAACCTAGCCGGGGATTGCCGAGAGTGGGGCAACATTTAGCAAATTGCTCTGCTGACGCCGCGAGCGCCACCTGTGTAACTTTTACTCAAGCTTTTTTTGTTCTGTCTTGCATTAAAGGACCCGCTTCGTGGAGTCTTCTGTAGATTAGGTAATAAAGTATGTTTTGTGTTATTTTAGTGTTTTTGGTGCAAATGACAGCGTGTTTTAGTCAGACTTGTTTTCCACTTTCCAGATGTATTGGGCATTGATTACGTCCAATATATTTGTCGGATTAGACTTTGAAAATTTGGTCTCTTGTTTACGTATATTTTTTGCTGGGGTTTATTCAAATGATACGTTTTACTTATACCTACATAAAAGCGTTTTTTATCAAATTTAGTTTTTCCTATACTATCCCATAGCTGGGCAAAGCACTTACATAATTATTGCCTTCCTCCTATAAGGTTATCCCAAACGTTAGCTAAAGAACACAATGCAAAGTTATGTAAGTATTATGCAAAATTGTTTGACGATACAGGATAATATGCACAAGTTTAAGCTTCATAACATAGCGTAAACACTGATAGTCCCTGTGGGACTAACTTAGACCATATAGGCGATGAAGGTATGAAGTTACATCATAATATGAGTATGTTGCCTTAATATGATCAAAATTGTCATATTAGAAAGAACAAGTTAAAATAAAAAAATTAAATAACCCCCGACACAAACAAAGACTTCCAGGTGATGCTGCAGTATCGGTTCAAGATTACTTTGTTCTTCTAATATCATTGAAATAACACAATACTAAATTTCGAATCGATCAGACCTGTGGAAGATGCACACATCCATTCATCAAATAGAAAAGAGCTGAAAGTCTTCAAACGGCTGCACCGATTTTCTTGAATTGTAGCTAAGAACAGTCTCGATCAAGACACCTTTCAAACAAAAAAATAATAATCAAAGTCGGTTCAGCCGTTTGGGAGCTACGAGGGAATAGACAGATACACACGTTAAACTTATAACACCCCTCTTTTCCGGGGGGGGTTAAAAATAGGCTTATTTCCACAGAAACACGTGCATACAGAGAGATGTGTAATTTATTATTTATTTATCAAACATTTTGTAGACTTAACAGGTAAACCCGAGGCGTATAAAAACAAGTTACAATTGCGTAATATACGCCATCAGAAAAAAAAAAGAAAATGATCTAAGTACATTAAGTAATCACGAGCATAAAACAGATATAGTCGGCAGCTGCGCGATGACTGTGTCACCAGGCTTCCACTCAGCATGATGCTGTGCTATGGGGGACCCACAGCATAACGCTGATTTTCAGTGATCACCCGAAAAAGACGTACGGAAACCAAGTTAAACCAACACTAAATAGTGAAAAAAACTTTAATTTCTGAAGTCGGTGTCTTTGGTTTTAAATTTTTGCCATCGACTTCCAAAATTACAGTTATTTTTCACTTTGTAGTGTTTTATTTTCGAGGTCGGTTTTTTTTATTCTGAATGACACTGGTTTTGGTCTAATTAGTGTGTAAGTGTCACAGGAAATTAACGCAAAATATACGTATCCCTACATTCTACGATGTGTGGTCCCAAAGTTTGTATTATGAACTTCTCAACAATGGAACCCGGCAGGTATCACGGCTAGAGGGACAGAAAGTAATATGAGCTAATTCCTTGTATCCATGTCAGTCCCATTTTGGACTATAAATACAAATATTCAGTGAATTTTACAGTAGTTCCTAGTTAGAAGTTGGAAAACTAAAGTTTAAAAAAATAAAAATATATAAGTACCTACGACCTTTTCCCATTGTGGTGCAGTAATGTTTTTCTTCTATACTTACATCTCAATCAGTTGAGAAGAAATCTCAGCCATATCGTTTTTCACTCAATCCATCTATTTTATTTTCTTCATCTTTTGTTTTTTTTTTTTTTCTATGAGTGTAGTCAAAAAATATAGAATTATACATGGGTATAGAATTATTATTGGAATTACATAGGTCCTATGTTACTCCTCCGTCCTAGTTCATACATCTGTTCTTAAGGCGAAAGCCTCAGGGTATCGCGCGAAATTCGAATTTTCTTACGTTTTTTGCAATTTTTAGGTCAGTATGGTTGTATGTTGATCGAAATATGATTTGCGGCCTTATGAAATATTTATTTATAGAATTATAATCATAAAAATCATCAATACAACTCTCTCAGTTGTTATTAGCCTATTGAATGACTATTTGATGAAATCATCACATTTGAGGCTAATTCTAACTTATAGAGTTATATTGCTGATTCTTACGATTATAATTCTGTAAAGCCATATTTGTTACGGTCTCGAATTATATTTTTATCAACATACAACCTGGTACTAACCTGCAAAATTGCAAAAAAAAACGTGAGAAAACTTTAATTTCACATCCCCTTTATGGTCCGGTAATTCATGTATGTGGTTTTATTTGTAATTAAAAGAAGATAAGAAAGGTTTTAATAAGTCCTGTTACAAGAATACTCATTTGCATTTTCTTTACCTCTACCCCTTTGCCTCACGTCGCACGGATCATACGGTGACTATTTTCTGAACGAGGGCCTAAGTCTACTAATTTATAAACCTTACAATGGTCTCTCAATGGTGAGTTTTTGACAGTTTTTGTCTGGCAAATCTGTCAAAACTCATCATTGAGAGACCATTGTAACGTTTATAAATTAGTAGACTTAGCCCCAGTTGTACACTCGCGGCACGTCATTGTGTTGTCATTATTGCTTCCCTAGTATACGTGGCCAATAGTTGGACGCAATTTTTAACCGACTTACAAAAAGAAGGAGGTTCTATATTCGTAGCTTATGTATTTTTATTTTTTTATTTTAAACAAGAATAAAAAATAAAATTAATAATATGTAAGTATGTCCGTCGATATTTTCGTGAATTGTGGACGGATTCAAATAATAGTTTTTCATTTGATAGAGGAAGCTTGCGCGGTGGTCCTTTATTAAACTTTGTTTGGGTAGTTTTTGAGTTAACTTTAATATTGAGTATTTTCCCACTTAATCTATGTGGATGAAGTTATGATAAGTTCCTATCACTGTTATTTACATAGCAGTTCGTCGTAAGTATTCAAATTGTGTAGGGTAGGTACCACAAATAAAAAGTGAAAAATAAAACCTTTTTACAAAAAAAACAACCATCTTTCAAATAAAACACTACACAGTGAAAATAATCCTATCAGACATAAACTACAAAAAATAATCCTAGACATAATAATATGTATATGTCATGGACCAAGTGATTAATCAGGGCACTATGTATAATGCCCGGGCATTATGAATCTAGTCAAGTCAAATCGGGCAATGTAATGAATACTGATTTAAACATCACATTGTCTGGTCATTATGAATATTGCTACGTAACGGTTAAGCAATTCGATAATTATGGTCACCGTTTTCTTCATTCTAAAATGTTATTAGGAGAACTTAGGATGCATGAAACACATCTTTTTATTGCCCTGCCCAATAAGTGATAGGCATTATTCAGAAAGCCCGGTCAATTTAATTATTTCAATCGGTTTTATCATATTGCCTACTCATATTGGGCATTTTTCAAATTGCCCGGGCATTATGAATAATGCCGTATTAATCACTTGGTCCGTAACATAATAATATTTGCTACCTACTGCTATAGGCTGGACAATGATGATACCCAAAATCCCCAAAAACAAAATAAATTACAAATTGCTCATAACCTTTTTAATATTCTACGCTACACCCAAAGTCATAAGCGTTTACACCAAACGTTTCAAAAGTGTAACAGTACAAAGTTAAGATTACCCTCATTACTGCGTACTTGGTAAACGTTAACGTGTGTTAAATGCATATTAAAACTTGGGACCAACCGCCATCGCGCTTTAATGTATGTTAATCCCAGGTTGCTCAGTTCTGTGAGCTCCCTACGTTTGGCGAAGAATTTCACTTTTGGGAATTACGTTTGGCGCAATAAAGTACCTTTGGGAATTATCTTTGAGCCTCTATACCATCAATGAGGGTGGTAGTTTTATTTAATAGTAAACGAATGCTGGCGATGCACGATCCGATCCGATACTTTACAGTGTCGATACAATTAATTTATGTTATGATACTGCGATAGTTTTGATCGATACACAAGTATCGGTATCGGAATGAATACATGTACTACATTGTCAATGCATGATCACTCAATTTAAAATATCATAGCTGTTTATTATTTATAATACTTACCTATCTAAAATGCGACGGCAACTGAGAACTTAGCATTATGAGTACCTACTTGTGCAGGGGCCTAAGTCTACTAATTTATAAACGTTACAATGGTCTCTCAATGGTGACTGAGTGAGAGACCATTGTAACGTTTATGTATCAGGAGAATTAGGCCCCTGGTGGGTAGATTGGACATGCTTAGATAGTCGCTTTTATGATTCTGTATTTGTACATAGCAGTTTTATTGTTACTAGTTCCCCAGAGTCTTTAAAAGTACTCCTACGGCGTTTCACACCCACTGGTGCATGAAGTTCAAAAGAATTCCGGCTTTTAGAGGCTCTAGGGATTAGGTACGATTCGATATTTGGAGGATCAGATCACAACCACTCGATACGATCCTAGAATTGTATCGCATAGTTGCGATCCGGATCGATCTAAAGTATCGATAGAAGTCAAATATCGCGCATCCCTAACGAATGCGTATATTTCCACACGTAATGCCGAATTTAAAAACTTGTGTAAGTCCGATACTGCACTGTAAATAAAAATGTTTTAACTGTAATTGTTTAGGTATAATATGTGAACGTCTTTAAAAAAACAATCTCCATGAGACTTTGAACTGAATTTTTAGTAAAACGGGCGTGATGTTATAATATCAGCTGATTACTCCCTTACTGCAGGGCAAAGGCCTCTTCTCATAGAAGGCATGAGCATTCATCATCACGCTTTCTCAAGGCGGGTTACCAATTTCAGACTTACCTATATTAACCACAAGTCCGGGGCTTCCTCACGATATTTTGCTTATCGATGTCAGTAATCCCCTGTACAAACTCAGAAAGTACTTATCAATTGAAAAAGTCACATTGGTACTTACCACATTCCTGCCAAATTCATGGCTCCAAGGTAGCCCGCGAAATTCAAATTGTCTTACGTTTTTTGTAATTTGCTGGTCAGTGTCAGGTTGTATGTTGATTAAAATATGATTCGCGACTGTAAGAAATATGATTTTACAGAATTATAATCATTAGAATCAGCAATACAACTCCTTAAGTTAGAATAATCCTCAAATGTCATGATTACCTACTTGAAATAGTCATTCAATAGGATAATAAATATGAACTGAGAGAGTTGTATTGATGATTTTTATGACTATAATTCTATAAATAAATATCTGATACGGCCGCGAATGATATTCAGATCCACATAGAACCTGATACTGACCTGAAAATTGCAAAAAACGTAAGAAAATTCGAATTTCGCGTGCTACCCTGACGCTTTCGCTTTAAGAACAGATGTAATGAATTTCACGGCCTACCTCGGAGCATCTACCTTAATAATTATTTTGTTAGCTGAACATTTTTGAGCCTTGTGTCACAAATCACAGTATAGATGTCGAGAACTTCGCCGGCTGTCTTAATATGCTCCAGAGTTTGGTTTCACGACAGTTTGATCAATTGATGTTAGAAGTTTTGAAACGCGATTATTGTTGCATATTAATTATGGCTCTTTATATGGGATTCTTAGTAAGATATTTTAGATAATGGATGGAATGAATCAACAAGAGGATTGGCGAATATGAACTTTGTTGACATCGGGGTATAAAACATCATTTGGGACGTCACCTCACCTTGTTATAAAATGCATTTATTTGATATCAATGCTTGATAAGGTACATAGAAATTTAACTTTAATAGTGGGTGTTTTAGTAAGTCCACATGTCTGAGGTAAAGTAGTCTTACCAAGGGGTATCGTCCAGTTTCTGAGTTATGGAGGTCAGATAGGCAGTCTCTACAATGTAAAATACTGGTATTCAGCTGCATCTGGCTAGACTAGAAGCCGACCCCAACGTAGTTGGGAAAAGGCTAGGCTAGATGATTGTTTTTTTTTGTCTGAAGTAAACTATTGGCGTAGGTATCTACGTACTGTGTATAGACACCGTAGATACCTTCGCCAATAGTTTTAGTTCCTTAAGACCTGATTATAGGTAATATTTTGACCATAAAATAGCCATAAAGTTTATGTTGTTCGCTATCATAAATGAAATAGAACTTTGATTTTTATGTTACCATAAAAAAAATATAATTATTTGTGTCACATTTTTTGGACAAGAGATTACATTCAGAAGATATCAAAGACATTTTTGTTGATAAGAAGATATCAAAGAGATTTATGGGTAATAAATTTTATATTTCGCCTTTGGGGTTAAAAGTCTAGATATTTTTAATTTTGTAATGATTGCTCGTAGCCAGCGAAGTAGAAGAAATGGGTTTTTGACGTTTGATGTCTTTGAGAACGGAATGTTTTGATTTTGCGTGTGAACATGGTATGAAAGTTAAAGTTCAAGTTTACCTGGTAGTTCGAGTCAGTGTTCAGGCGACATTAATCTAATGAAAAAAACAAAATTAAACTGTAGCTAGAAGTAACACCTGTGTCAGAATTAAAATTAAATGAAAGCGATAAGTAAGCTATAAAAAAAAATGATTACGTCAATTTAAGGATCCATTAAAGATACTTGATTGGATTTTTAATTCCGGAAGCCCTAATCTGAATTGTCTGCCATCTGTTGGTAGTATTGAAAACTACACGTACACTGTGTTTGGCTTTGTTCATAAAACCGAATATAGATGGCGCTATCCACAAGACAATGCAGACAGAATTAAATATTGTAACGAGATGAAAGTAGAGGAAATCCTTTTCTGTAGTTATCAGTTATCTCGCTAGATGTAGCTTAGCTAAACAAATAAATTGTAGCTAGGTTAGAGGCTCTACTGTCAATATAATAAAAGAAAACCAAAAGAAAAAGGAAAATGTTGATGCAAATAAATAAGACGAAAGAAAACTTTTTCCAATGCGTTTCATATTAAATTGTTTATTTATAATTATTTACAACAATCATCTAATAGGTATGCTGCTTTTAGCTTTGTCCAGAATTTTGTTCACCTCCAAAGACATTCAATAAAAATGCTTTGTATTCTTCTGTTTTCACTGCGTATGCTATTCTAACGTTAGCCTTTTCTTTTTCCACGAAATCGTTTGTATTGATTCCTCTCTTTTCACCTGTAAACAGAGATACAGTACGCATGATTAAAAACAAATAGAAAACTCTAGTGCCTAATAAAATTCTCCCTTTAAATATTTCCTGGCCATAATATATCATTTCATCGTTTCATCTATATATCGATTAACGACATCACATTGACTGCCTTGTTTTATTCACAGCCAAGTTAAGCTAAAGCCGCGTTTCCACTAGGCAGCAATTGACGCGCAACATGTTGCACAACAAATTGCCCAACATGTTGAAAGTCAGCGCGGAACAACATTGTCTGTCTACGCATCTACTACTTTACGTCAGTCGTCGACAACAAGTCGCCAGAGGAACTTGTGTTGATTTCAGCGACAGTGTGTTGATTTCAGCGTTACACCACACTACGGACATTGTTGCGCGTCACGTCTCCACTCGACAACAATTGATGGTCAACTAACGATGCTCTTTAAACAAACAACAAGCCGCGCGTCATGTTGCGCGCTAGCTGGCAACGTCGCGCGCTGTTGTGAAACGTTGCCGTACATGTTGAGCGTCACGCGTCGCGCGCCAAATGTTGCCTAGTGGAAACGCGGCTTAATGGTTCTTTCCTCTTACCATGCATCAATCATAATCTCAATTTCAGCAGTATCATCTTCTCGGTCATCAACTGCTTGAAATAGAATTCTATCACACTCACTACAACTACTACTTAAGGACATCCCGCGACCCTTTCCCGTGACCTTCACTAGGTTCTCGGTCCACCATGTGGTGGGCGGGCTCTCGCTGTAACTTCAAGCATACAATCATGATTAAAAACTTACCACAAACAGTGATATCGTTCTTCGAATACTTGTACTCCGCCACTAGATCTGGCCTCAGGAACAGTGACACCGTCGCAGGGTCCAACGCTTGCCAGGTTCGTTCTACCCCAAGTGCTACCTTCTCATATTTGTTCTGAGCTTTCATTATGTCCGTATCTATTGCTCCTAAGTGATTTTCTCTCCATTCCTGGAAAAATTAAATCACAATTGTAATTTATTCATATTTTCAGTTGTAGTTAGAGCATGATGGTGTGGCGGCATCTACATCGCCTAATGCGAACTACGCATCAAAGACCTGACGTCACAAATCCTGCATCGCGCTATTTCGCTATTTAAGTTTACCGCGCGATTAACATATAATATAAGAATATCCTACATCAATCCTTGGGCAATTGCCCGCCAGTCTGGTCGGAGGATCCTCCCTTTTCTTTAAAGGCTGAGTGAACTTTACACCCTGTTCCTCATACCTCTAAAATGGTAAGCGCGAATTCTGTGCTTCAGATCCTGTGATTCATTCCCAGGAAAAGCGTTATTCGGTTTTTTATTGAGAAATCCTCAGTAGCAGGCCAAAGTGGACTGGGCTTGCGGAAGTGGATCAAAGTGGAAGGGAAAACATACGACTGGAACCGAATATACGCGATTCATTGTCACCAACCGACTGGAGCCGAGTCTAGGTTCCGATTCAGGGTAGCCGAGCGTGACGGTTCAATTTCGTTCACTGCTCAGTAAGAACGCAAAAGTGCGCATATATAAGTTTTCTCTTCAAAAGTGAGCGGTCATATTTGGCAGAACTAAATGGAGGAAACACTTACCTTGCTAAAATTGAGATACTGCTTCACCTGTGAGAAGGGGCAGACCGTGACTTTGTCGGGAGTGGCATTCTGTGCTACTACATGATACGCTTCTACATCCATGTGAGCGTTGAATTCTGGAGTTGGGTTTTCTTCACCTGTACAAAACAATATAAAAATATTATCTTCTTCTTTATGCTGATAATAAGGTAAGTCTCTATCTTTTTGCTCATCTTTATGTCAATGATTCCCAAAACGTCAAACTACTGAAGCAAGCAGCCTAGCAGTGGTAGCCTGGCTAGCTACCACCATCATATCTAAGTCTGTCACCATAACAACAATGTTAACAGCATTGCTTGCATTGCAGTGTTCCGGCAGTTAGAGGTAAGATAGCCAGTTCCTCTGTGGCTGAGGATTCCGGTTGAAGCTCGCTTCCACCTTCGGCCTGATCATCACTTACCATCAGGTGAGATTCAGGCGAAGAGCTTCCCCGTTGTGGTGAAAGAAAAAAAAAAAAAATTGTCTGATAACTTTTCAAGAAAGTATTTCTGATTTTCATTTGGTCAGTTATAGAAATGGGAATTCTTATACAGCATGCAGCACGGGACAGCCCCCGGATCAGACCAAGTGGTAATCGAGCTTCACAAAGCGATGCCCCAAACATTACAGGAAGCCGTACCCAAACATATTAACAAAGCCTGGGCACAGAACAAAGCACACGTCGTCAAAGACAGTGCAGGTACCAATTTCGAAAGGTTTTCTGTTAGTATTACTTACTATGAATATGTCCTGCGCCTATGTATAAATGGTTCAGCCTTGATAAAAAGCTGGGGTCCAGTTTTATGGCTAGTGCTATGTTTGTCAATGTTCCTATTGTTATGACAGTCAAATCACCTGAAATAAACAAAAATAAAATGTTTCTTTTCTCACCGGGATTTATCATATTTTACCTATTTTAAAATACGCATCAAACTAAATAAAATTGCAACCAGCATGTGCTTTAACAATTGCACTGCTTCAAAAGACCCTTAATAAGTCTTCATAAGTAAGTCTGTCTTTAAAATACCACTCCATAGATAGTGTATTTTTATCCGTACCTTCATAAGTCTTGGAGTAATCAATAAGAGCATTTACAGCGTTCTCAGTCTTTGCTGGCACCAGATCAGGGAAAGTATCACCACTGTCTCCTAAACCATCCTTGCCATAATAATCAGTCACTGACGGGGTGGTCACCAATGATGCCTTGGATCCCCGGTATATTGGCACCTGGAATTAGTCAAGATGTTTATGAAAATTGGTATACACATCACTTGTAACACTGGGATTACGAGAATCACACTTATCGCTACAACATAAAGGCGTTGTCACTGTAAAATTATGACGGATGTACGTGTTACTGTTTAATGTCGATGTGTCGATTAGGTTTTCAAAGAATTACACCATGCACCACTCGTGAAGTAATTAAAAGCACCCTTAGTTAAACGAATGAAATAAGCAAATCCTAAAACGACGAAGTAGTCCCTCGTCCTTTTAGGATTTGCTTATTTCATTCGTTTTCGTTAGAAGGCCGCCCATTTGTATATTTTGTTCGGTTTGATTATTTTTTTATATGTATTTTTGTGGTGTACAATAAAGTATCTAATACAACGTAACAGCGAATCAATGTTCACGCCTGCACCTTAAGACACACACATTTTTTTTTAATATTCGGTTAGCTCATGACTTAAAGAGGTGCCAATAAGAATATGAATAAAAAGTTTCGACTAATGAAAAAGTTATGCGACAATTCGTGATCCGTGAAATTTCGCTAGTATTCTTGTATATAAAAAAAATGAAGACGAAAAACATGGTCCTTTGTCCTTTAATCCTCCAGTAGATCATGACACTAGTACCGAAAGTTTTTAAAACCATA
Organism: Eupsilia transversa; assembly: GCA_914767815.1. NCBI lineage: Eukaryota > Metazoa > Arthropoda > Insecta > Lepidoptera > Noctuidae > Eupsilia > Eupsilia transversa. The sequence continues at coordinate 12,901,800 of OU611876.1, forward strand.
TTGGGATCGCAAATAAACAATCTCGGATCGACTTTCAGTTTTAACCTCTATTAAATAAGATTAAAATTACAACAGAGAATGTTTTTGCCAGTATAAGATACGTAAGCAGCTGTGTTATCGAACTATTGTATAATAATTACAGTGTTAATTGAAACACTGGGATGTTGATATTAATCTTCATTATGAATTGTTATCTTAGTAGGCGAAGTCATAGTTCAATTAATGACCTATAAATAACTGCGATCGTTATTGTTTAAAATATTATTTACACTATTAATTTATCGTTAAAGGAACCTAGTTTAAGACCTGAGTTTGACAGACCATTCAACTATCTATCTAGTACGAGTACTTAGTTATTTATCCTGATAACGCAATTGACTTTAGTAGGTAACCTTTATTTTACTAAAACTGCCCATTCAAGATCAAATTTGAATGACGTAAAACCACAAGTAAGTCATTGTAATGTAACTCATAACTCATTGTGATAGATTATAAATTAGAATGATTGCCGTGAGTTTGATAAAACTATCGGCAATCACTTTTAAGTTATACATGAGGTTAGGCATAATTTGACAATGGACATTGATAGTCAAGGTGGATCTTGGACTTTAACGATAAAAAAAAAAAAAACTCACGTCTTGTCTTTCAGCAACTCTCAGTATCCTCTGGTTGTTGTAACAAACATTGTCTTCTTTAGTATTGCCATTCCCAGTCGTCAATGCAAGCAGCTTGGGTCTGAAAACCAGAATGCCATAATATAAAATACCCCCATGATTAGGTAACAAAACAACCAAATAAATTGTTTGCTGAAGTGTCGCATAATCTGGTACAATGGTATAATGAACGGGATAAAGCACTAGGAATTGGTGAAGGGCAGGCGTATTGGGGGATTGTCAATGTAATTTTTACGCTCGAAAAGTGCTGACTCTCAGCCTATTTTGAATAAATGACTTTTGATTTTGATAATCCTGCATAGCAAACGTTTAAATTGATGGTTAAAATAAATAAATAAATAAAATAAATAAATAAAAATTCTTTATTTCAGACTATTCAAATGTCCATATTAGGTTAGTACTTATTACATAATCTTAAAACTATGTTAGTCATGAGGAGATTCAATTCAATTCAATTCATTCGATTATAATTTAAATAATAAAACAAAACAATAGGCAATCACTTAACAAATGGTGACGAACTGGCATGCAGGTGCATCCACCTCTCCAACAACACCGAGGCCCACCGTTCGGACAATACGCTGAGGATGCTGTTAGTGCTGCGACGTAAGCGACTTAGTAGCGAGGCGCTCCGCTTCCTAATAATAGCGTAAAAGTCATCAGTTTGCGCCTGCGCGAACATCGTAGAAGCGCTGCAAAACCGCGGCAGCCCTAGCAGCACCCTAAACGCATTATATTAGCATAACGCAACGCAACGCATTATTATTATTATTGCATTAGTATGAGGTCACTCTTTAAAGAAGTTTCTTCGATATATCGCGCCGTTTCAAACTTTCACGGTTTTAGGGGTCCCAGAAACGATAAATTTATTGCGATTGATCAATAACCATCAATTTCTATTGTAATATATTGTCAGTCGCTTCAATTGCATTGGTAGACGGTCAATGTACGCATCAATGTGTATTAATCATGTAAGATTGACAATTGCAATTGCAATCGATCTTTCCGATTAGCAATAATCTCAACGTCAAAACATATATCATATTTCTTTGTGTATCACAATTACATATTTTTCTTTGTTTATGTGGCGACGTTAGCCAGAAGCACAATTTCGAAATGCCACGTTAGTTTAAAGGTAGGTATGATATGACTCAAAACAGAACAGCACAACTGTCATTTTTGACAGCGCTCACGGTGATATTTTTAGGGCATGGTCGACGTTATCGTAAGATAGCGTATGTTAGACGTCATCTATGATGACGTCGGAACGGGTGTTAGCACGCTCATATGGATTACAGCGTAACTCAGAACGCAGCGATTGTTCTTACGCCATAAGGGCTTTAAGTGCCCTTGTGTATAACTATCATATTGCTATCCAAAAAAAAAAGTGAGTGTAAATGTGAGAGAAGGTGCTTCTGGTATACGATTGATGGCCGAGTAAGTATGATATTATATGAATAGGTTAGTTATTATGTTATAACTTACCCATCAAAGTGTTTCTCGTACAGCAAAGCCAGGAATATGGCCATGGCATCGTCACCACCAGCGTCATTGTCTATTATGAACTTCGGCTTCCTCTCTTCACTTGATAAGCTGACAATAAAATAGTATTTTAAGATAGTACAAAAAGATTCATAAAGGTTAATTAGGCTATAGTAATGTTCCTACGTTAAGTTTGAGTTACAATTTGATACTGACCTGCAAATTGCAAAAAAACGTAAGAAAATTTGAATTTTGCGGGCTACCTTAGCGGGCGGATGCGCTTAGGTAGCCCGCGAAATTATAGTGAAACATTATCTTAAAAAAAAAAAAAAAAAAAATAGTTTATTGCTTCAACTTAAATAACTTATTCTAATTACAATGGGGAGAATCCTTTTAAGCAAGTAGTATGCTTGTTTTAGAATGCTCCGCTCTTCCCCAGGTTATGTACGTGTATTTAAGTTATTGAACCTGATCAGGATATAAATGAACGTTTACAAATAAAAATGCAAAAATAAAATAAAGTACACAGTATTTTGATGAGAGACTAATGACGCGCTGTGATGTGTGTTATGTGTGTAGGAGATGGTGTGGAGGTGAATGTGTATGTGAGTAGTGGGTGAGAGTAAGTATGGCAGGGAGGATTGTATCTACATCTTGTACCGGTGGAGATTAACTATCTACGGTGGAGTAAAATGCAGATAGTTCTTTTTTGCAAGCTAACCCTGCGACTAGTCTTGGGATCGGAATTAATGTAGGACATTAACTTCCATTAGCGGCATAAATATCATTGCGTGAGTGTATATTACAGTCTCATTGACTGCACCATATTTTCCACTTCGTCATACGTTTTTAACTTCAGCCATTTAGACAAAGCGTTTTTGCATTCGCGGTAGGTTAGTGGGTATATGTCAAGTTCTTTATTAAGAAGATTGTATAAGTGGGATGATTGCCTAGGGAATTGTCTTTTTGCAAATGTAGACTTTACTGACACAGTGGGAGCGACCGTGTTTTTCCTTCTGCCTTTTGTCTTCTGTGGGTTGAACGATAGAGTTTTATGCTTATTTAAAATTATATTAAGTATGTAAAGCTTTCTAACGGTTAGAAGATCCGAAATCCGGTAAAGGTTCTCAGTTGAAAACCTGAAGGGTTTAAAAAACATAACTTTCAGTAGGGATCTCTGAGCTCTCTCGAGGTCTAGGAATTTAATCTTTGTGGCACCTCCCCAGACGGGTAGGCAATAAGCCAGGACGGACTGAGCAAGTGAGATGTAAATCTGTAACAGGAGCTTTTTCGAGGTGACATGTCGTAATGCCTTGAAAGTCCAGATTAATTTCCGCATACGCTTCATTATTAATTCAGTGTGGTCATGCCAGGATAATCGTTGATCAACCATAATACCTAGGTATTTGGTAGATTCCACTCTAGTGATTTCTGTGCAAGAACAGCCGTCATTAAGTTTAAATCGAACTGTAATCACAATCAAATCCACATACCTAATTTCATCACTAAATCTTATCAGATAAAGTTGCAACACACTATACTGACATGGTGATAAAACATTCAATCACAAATTGTCTCGTTGACCCAAATAAAAAAGTATACACGACTCTTAACAATCTCTTTGTAATCCGTCGATTCGCATTTAGAAGTCGATAACAATAAAAAAAATATTGTATCTCGTTAGTGACAGTTAGACTCTTCATCAACCACATAATATTATGTATATTGATAATTATATTGGTAATTGTAGCATACGGATTGTAGTACGTATTTCTTTGAACTAAGTATTTGAAAACTAAGGGCGAATTTCACCAATGCAACTGAACACGATCAGCACATCTAAAACGAGTTCAAGAGCTGTCAGTTTCAATATTCCATAGGAAATATCGACACTGTCAGCTCTTAAACTTGGTTTATGTGCTGGACGCGTTCAGTTACGTTGGTGAAATTAGCACTTAGATAGCAGCTCGTTGCTGTTCAATCCCTCTTCCTGTTTGCATCAAAAAACACACTAATATGAACATAACTACTGTACATAAAATGCACATCCTTTTAGAGCTAAACTGTCATCACACAAACACTTTGAATGTACTAAAAATTGTACTAGGAATTGTACCTATTATAAACAAATTACCTACCAATTAACACACACACAGATAAACAAAATCACTAAAAACGTTCTTAAATGCAACATTGTTGAAACGTGCGCTATCCGTCACGCCGGGAGATGAACTAAATCATTATTATAAAAGATCATGTTTTGAACCTACATGTTGAGTAATCATGAGATTGAGATGTAAAATCTTACGAAGACCTGTTTGCTCTCAGCTCGATGGCTGACTCACTGGAACGAGAACTTGTTTACACATTGAAAACCATTGACGTTGAAGTTTTATTGACGTTGAAAAGGTCCTTTTATGTGCCTATTTGAAATAAATGATTTGACTTTGACTTTCAAAGAAGAACCTACCTAGTTTCCATATAATTCTCATCTACATAGTTCTCTCAGTTGATCAGACGATTCTGACAAATGCGTGCACTGACTGGACAGGTCCACTCAATCTGACGTGTGGTTCTTTCCTCAAAATACCATTTCAGACACGAATCTACATGCTCTTCGCATGATCTGACCAAGATTATGTCTGGACTTTAAAAGAGTCTGTGACCTCTGAGTTTGTTTCGGCCTTACTTCTCAGAGTAGTCAGATAGGAAATGCCGACCTCATCTAGTTTTAAAACATGTGATTGACGTGTAAAAGTGTTTGTACAAGTCTACTTACAGAAAATAAATCATTTATTGTTTTTATTCGTATGCTCCTCATAAAGGCTCGTACACACTGGTGCGATATCTTGTACGCGACAAGGGTCGCGCAGCCTGTCGCGCCCACGATATCGCGCCGATCTGCACGAGCCGTAATTGTTTTAATAACTACAAAGATTATTTAGACATGTTTACAATTAGTATGTACCTACCTAAAACTAAACAAATTAGGTTAGGTATTTTTTTTTACTGCTACCTTTTTATTAATTTCTAATTGTATTTTTTTAAATAGAATTAACATCTTTAAATGTCATTTTACCTTCATTAATTTTGAATGATTTGGACATCAAGTTTAAGGTTAGGTCATGCATACCTAAACAAGCAACTTATAATACACAATAACAAAAAAATTTGGTAGGTAGGTACTTACGATTTCTCAGCCATTTTCGTAACACACTGACACTTCACAGGCAGGAACAGAAATGAATAATATCTTCTAAATGTTTACAATTTTCTTTGTTTTCCTAGTAAGTAACAAAGCTTATCACTACGTCTAATGCAATAGGTACCAACAATATACATAAAATACTAAGTATTTCTAGACAGCGCGTGTGCTCAATAAAATGACGTAGACGCACGAGTGCTGACGATTGCGAGCGAAATGTAAATATTCCGGTCGATGACCTTCGTATTCCTGTCTCGTTCTCCCCTTTGACATTCACTCCCAAATTATTATGAATCGCTACCATTGTTTGGCAATTCGAAGCGTGACCACAGACAAAAGAGTAATACCTACAAGTACCTACCTATCTTTTATTATTTACACAAAGGTACGTTATAAAATTCATGCTAAGTATCAATAACTATGTTTATAAAATAACTAGCTGTGCCCTGCGGTATCACCCGCCGTTTCAGTCTTAAAATACCTCAAATTGCATGATCCTCCGTTATATAAATCTAAAATACGGCAGCATTAATTTCCATTATTTTCACCATTATAAAGTAATAACCTAAACTATCGGCGCCTTGGAGTCTCTCCCCACCGCGCAGTCTCGGCCTCACTCAGTCCGCGAGCAGTAGTGTGCAAGCACGAGATAAAGAGTGAATTTTAACTAAAGTATCTTGGTGGGGACTCTTAATTTAAAATCGGACCCGAACTACCACGTCGCATCGCATCGCATCAACCGCCCGCACTATTACTTCGTTTTCGCTTTGCTTTCTGACTTTTTTTCTTTTTGCTCGGCTCCTAACGATCAAGCGTGATGTTACCTAAACTATAACCCTCCGTAAGAATTGGGCTATCTAATGAAAAAATATTTTTTCAAATCAGACTGGTAGTTCCGGAGATTACCCACTACATACAAGTATGGACTATAGATATCAAACAGTAACATGTTAAATCTTCAATAGATTTCAATGGTCAAAATAAATGGTCAACCCTTGACTTCAAGAGATCGATTTTAAGCGATTAATACTGTGGATTAATACAATATGAACCTTATTCTTACGTCACATTGTATATAAGCTTATGTGAGAAAGCGTTTCATACAAATATAATCATTGATGTTATAGAAATAAGGCTCATGTTCGTATAAAAGGCTTAATTTACTTTGCATAGTAAAGTCAAAGTGTGAGGACCTCGTGGCTAAGTAATCAGCCGCACGGGTCGATCAATCAGGTTAAGCAACGCATAAGCTTATTTTCTTACAGACATTAAAATACAATTAGGTCGACATTCGCGTAATCGCCGTTTCCCAAGTAACGATCTTGTCATCTGCCATTTAATATTTTAAACGTCATAAGTGTAAACATGCACAGTAAAGGATCAAATCTGTGTTACTTTGACGGTTTCAAACGATTTATCGTCAAAGTGGGTCATGATTCAAAGTCAACTGTAAGTATTTTTCTGTTCCTTTCTTCTTGTCTGTTTATTATGTGTGTGCATAAATAGTTAAATTAAAAAAAATAAGCGGATACTTCCATGGTTGCAACAGTAAAAGCTCTACATAAATATTTATTAGATGTCATCATCGCGCGTTCGTATTTCTGACGATAGACGATGATTGCCGAAGCGCAAAGATTTCTTGGGATGTCTGTACGTGACGTTGTCTTCTTGTTTTTAAAATCATGGGTTTAGCTCTGCAGAATACACATCCAGCAAGAATTTCTTGTACTTTTCTACATTTGCTGTATAGACTACTCTTGCGTTAGGATTCGTTGCTGAAAAGTTATTTGTGTTTATACCTCGTGTGGCACCTGAAAATTAAAACAAAAATTGTGAAAAGATATTTTTTTTTTCATTCACCAAGTTTTGTTCATCCAGCACTTTAGAACTTGCTGTCAGTAGACTTTGATTCAGACAATGTGTTTATGGTATTCAGTCACAATGCAAGTTGTAGAAGAGGTTATAGCGTTGATGTCAATCTGTCAAAATATAAAACGTCTCAATAAACAACGAGTTCCAACTTTAGTGCCCAAACCTTTGAGTCAGTCATTGTATTTTGATCTTTATTCCCAACAGGGTAGGTACGATTCTTAATACAAAATTGACAAGTACGTTCGAAATTAAAAAAACCAGCTACGTGCGAGTCGGACTCGCACACGAAGGGTTTCGTATTATCGTACAATATTTAGCAAAAACGCCGAAAAAAACAAGTTTCTTGTATGAGGATGGGGACGCCCTTTAATTTTTAACTTTATTTTATTTTTATTATTTGTTGTTATAGCGGCAACAGAAATACATAATCTGTGAAAATTTCAACGGTCTTCCGTATTACGGTTCATGAGATACAGCCCGCTGTCAGAGAGACGGACAACAGAGGCTTAGTAATAGGGTTCAGTTTGGCACCCTACGGGTACAGAACCATAAAAGGCTAAATGGCTTATGTGGAATAATGAATAATGGTTAATTATCAAAGCGATTTTGATAAAATCGTACAATATTCAGGTGTGCCAGAATTATCACCGCAATGCATAGTTTCCATAACAATAATTGCTTTAATATCGCTACAGGAGCTTGTCATGAAACTACTTATTTAGAAATCGATTTTTCAGCACACTACAAATAAACCTCAATTCATAGCTACGATTTCTTCATCCCGCTGTAAGGGTTCAGACCGTGGTTCAGACTAAACAAATACAAATATTCAATTTTGGTTATACTTAAAGGTAGAAACTAGACATAAACATTTAATAATAATAAAACGAGTCTCATTGTCTCCGAAATGTATGGGAAAAGTTTTTGTTGATTTCTGACTTTTCTAGTACTCAAAACTCAGTTCGTCCAGTAGAGTTTTTTGAACCTTTTATGAAACAGGATCGATTGGCATCAAAAAAAGTTTTTGTGAAAACTGCCCATTTTCTTGCTGAGTGTATTTTTTTTCAAAATCTATATAATGCAGATCAAAATTTCCCAAAAATTTAAGGACAGTCTCCTAAGACCATTTTCCTGTAGCTACAACGGTTAAGGGAGCTGCCCTTGCTGCCCAATCTCAAAAATCCACCCTGTATATTATGTTAGCTCAAACTATTAAAAAATATCCTTACCTTCCAAAATAATGCCGTTGCTAGTATTTCTGAACTCGTCTACTAAATCATTATCCAATGCTATAGCTGTTGTAGCCGGGTCCAGTTGAGTCCAAGAAGACTCTTTCGGTAACGCAACTTGTTCAAAACCGTTAAGTGCTTGCATTATTGGGGTCGGAATTTTTCCCAAGACATTTATACGCCAGTCCTGTAACAAGAAGAATCTACATAGTAAAGTTAGATTTATTGACTGCCTACTTAAATGGTCCGTTTATTCAAATCACAACTGTCATTCTTTCACAGTTGTATGAAATGGCTATAACCCGGTAAATTGACGTAGTATGTTAATTCGCTTTAGCAATATTAATTTCCGTAACGGTAGATTTTTTGTTTTTGGTCCACTACAGCTTTATAGATTTGAATCAGGGACCGAAAAACCTTTATAAACACACACACACACACATAAAAGTGATTCTTTTTTTTTTTTTGGGTGGGAAATCATCCAATGACTTCTCCCGCTCTGGGCGGAGCGGGAGGGCGTGTCAGACTCTTACTGACTAAAACCCACCCGTGTTCCTTCCCTTGCCATGCCAGGGGCCACGGTTTCCCCTTAGGACTACCCGCAACCCCGGCGGGACATAAAAGCGATGAGCGCGCTTTGACTAATGTCGAAGGCACGTGTAAGATAGAGGTAATTTTTATTTCAAGCCTAGTGTACCTTAAAAAAATATAAATGCTGTAATCGAAAAATACCCATGTTGGTCATACCGGTTTTGCAATGACCAACATGGTTTGAATATGTAGCATTATTCGAAATCAAAAATTCTACACACAACGACACATGAAGCTATGCATCTATCGCTAAGGCCTAAGGCCGATGCCTGCCGGGGTTGCGGGAAAGTCCAAAAGGGATACCGTGGCCCCTGGTAACACAGGCAACTGAAGGAACACGGGTGGGTAGTCAGTAAGAGTCTGACACGTCCTTTATGACTAGAAGTTATTTGTTGATTTCCCATCCAAAAAAATAAAAAAATCACTACGATTTTTTTTTTTTATTCTTCGGTCCATATTTTGTTAGTACTTAATACATAATCTTTAAACTATGTTAGTCATGAGGAGATCAATTCATGTATTAATTAAAGTACATAGGATACATAACATAACAAAACGTCACGCCTTGTATCCCCGAAGGGTTGGGCAGAGGTGTACCTATAGTACAACACATTTCGCCAGATATGATTAAGTCCCTTAATAGGGGTCGAGCCTATTGCCATCAACGGGGCACAAATCCATACTCCGGGCTGATTCTGAGAAATTCCATAGAAAAACCCAATAACACTTTGCCCGACCTGGGAATCGAACCCAGGACTCAGGCTCAGCAGTACCGCTTGCGACCACTAGACCAACGAGGCAGTCTGTTCTGTTTTAAAGTAAAAGGAAATTCATACCCTAAGGCTCAATAGAAGTTGCCGATGGGAAATCTCACCGGATACACGGCTTGTTTAAGATAAATTACTTACTAGATCAATATTTAACGTGTCGTAAACTTGTGAGAACGGTAGAAGCGTCAGTTTGTCTATTAAAGAAGTATTTGCAAGAATATGGTAAGCTTCTGGGTCCATATGCGCGTTGAATTCTGGGTCAGGGTGGTCTTCACCTATAAAAAACAAAAGGACATAATTACTATTGATTGATCATGCAACAATTTATTGTAGGTACTTTGTCTCGTCATGGCCACCACCTTGCTGGCTTGTTTATTTATTTAAAATTATTGTATACATTATGGCAGAAAGGCGGACTTAATGCCTTATATAGGCATTCTCTACCACTCAAATAAGGGTGGCGAAGAAATATGATGGCAGGTGGTCTGTTTGAGAAGAGATAATAATTATATTTAAATTCACTAAAAACTGATATGACACCAAACTCACCAAATATTAAGACAGCCGGCGAAATTCTCCACATCTATACTGTGATTTGTGAGACAAGGCTCAAAAATGTTCAGCAAACAAAATAATTATTAAACATCAAACTTCCTTACGTTTTTTTGCAATTTTCAGGTCAGTATCAGGTTGTATGTTGATCTAAATATAATTTGCGACCGTATCAGATATTTATATACAGAATTATAATCTTATGGATCATCAATACTAAACTCTCTAAGTTCATATGATCTTATTAAATGACTATTTCAAGTAGGTAATCATGACATTTGAGGATTATTCTAACTTGTATTGCTAATTCTTATGATTATAATTCCGTAATATTTGTTACGGTCGCGAATTATATTTTAATCATCACGCAACCTGACGGAAAACCTGAGGAAATTTGAATTTCACTGGCTACCTTGACGCATCCCCCATACACAAACAAGTAAACTTACTATAAATATGGCCGGCACCAACATATAAATGTGCCAGTCTTCCAATAAACTCGGGGTCCAATCTTGCTGCTAGAGCTATGTTGGTAACAGGTCCAATTGCAACGACTATTAGTTTACCTGAAACATGAAAAACACACAATTAAAGTGATTATTTATGACTTTATGAGCCTGAATTGACATTAATTGCATTTTTGTATCTTTTACAACAACACACTAAAACTCACATAATTTATGTCAATTAAATCATTTATAGGAATTGCCAAAAGAAGTAGCTTCGTATGGATAACAACGGACAAGAAACTCCATGTACAGTCTTTTATATTGTATTTTTATAAAATTATTAGAGTAAAAAAAGCAAATAAAATAGAGTAGGTACGTAATAAGTATAACAATATAAGAGATGTATAGCTAGGGCTAAACCAAAACTTCCACATTTCATTCAGAGTTTGATGGAGAACCTGATAATTATGAGAGTTCAAGAGATTGGTGGTCAGAAGTTTACTTGTAAACGTCTTGAAAATGTGGAACAATTTTGGAATAGAGGAAAGGAAGTATTTTAAACTTTTCCAAAAAAAAAAACAGTCAGAGAATGAGAAAAGAAATCGATACTGTCCAATACTGTCGTGTACTCTCATTGTCCAAAGAGCCAGTGGCTCCAGTGAAACAATCTCACTGTCTAAAGAGCCAGTGGCTCCAGTGAAACGATTTCACTGTCCAAAGAGCCAGTGGCTCCAGTGAAACGATCTCACTGTCCAAAGAGCCAGTGGCTCCAGTGAAACGACCTCACTGTCCAAAGAGCCAGTGGCTCCAGTGAAACGATCTCACTGTTCAAAGAGCCAGTGGCTCCAGTGAAAAGCTCCCACTATACAAAGAGCCAGTGGCTCCAGTGAAACGATCTCACTGTCCAAAGAGCCAGTGGCTCCAGTGAAACGATCTCACTGTCCAAAGAGCCAGTGGCTCCAGTGAAACGATCTCACTGTCCAAAGAGCCAGTGGCTCCAGTGAAACGATCTCACTGTCCAAAGAGCCAGTGGCTCCAGTGAAACGATCTCACTGTCCAAAGAGCCAGTGACTCCAGTGAAAAACTCCCACTATACAAAGAGCCATGGACTCCAGTGAAACGCCCATTGTCTAAAGAGCTTACCTTCGTATTTCTTGGAAAGTTTGAGTAGTGCCACTGCTGCCGGTTCCTCCTGCAGCTCAATTGGTGCTGGGGGTGAATAGCCATCGTCTCCCAGTCCATCATTGCCATAAAAGCCATCAGATTCGATTCCTGTTATCAGACTTAGGTGAGCACCTGAGTATATCGGTACCTGAAATGGGCAATCATTTTTATTTTATGTTTAATATTTTATGCCAGCATAATTATGACACCAGTACCGAGCATCGGCCTCTTTCCCATCAGAGATGAGTATTTATTCTATTGCTAAGGGTTTCCTCACGTTTTGTTATCGCAATTCAATGACTTACTTAGCATAATCAACCTATAACCTTCCAATGCTGGGACGCAGACCTCCACTCTGTGAGAGGGAGTGGCCCATAATCCACAACATGGCCACATTTGTCTTCGAATTTTTGGTTCTAGGACATACCGGTTTCTTCACAATGTTTTCATTCACCGTTTTGAGAACAGTTGTGATGATAAATCACTCTGAGTAAAGTGCCTGCTTGAGTTCGAACCCACGTACTAGAATTCGCAAGTCGGTGCTGATACCATTCTTATCAATGGTTGGTGGGTGCCCCAACACAGCAATTTTTTTTAGTTCATAAAAAGACATAAATGTTATTACTTTTAAAGCGACTGAATTTCTAGTGAGCAATTTTTCTGTTTTCTGTATATTACGCCTTACCCCCTACGAGTACTTAGTATCTATATTTATTATCACAGATAGGTACTTATAGATTATTTATGATGAAATACTTACATCTTGTCTGTTACATAATGCCAGTATCCGATCGCTGTTGATTATCGTTTGATTCAAGTCCACATTGCCAAATGTTGTCGTCAAGGCAACTAATTTTGGACTGGAAAATAATAAAACATAATATTATGCTATATGATGATGTAAATAATTTAAAATATACATGATGGCCAATTCGGATGTTTTGGATGAACTTTTTTGTCCACGATTTTGATTTGGCGCCAAATTTTACGGTTGTTTGACATCCATTTATTTAAAATGCAGCAAATTCGTAATGAAATGTACCAGACAATAAACACCGCATTAACTTCAGGAATTTGTATCCAAAACTTCTAAGCGGATTGAAAAACGACCCAATTTTACAGACACTCGATAGTACGAAGGTATGATGCTATAAGTACGCGGGGGGCTCGTCTTGTCGGGCCAATTCAGTAAACGTAGCGTAGTCAGAAGATATAAGGGGGTACATATTTGAATATCATAAATTAAAATACCTACACCTGGTTAAAATGCCAAATGTTCAAAACATCGAATATTTTAATATCGATTGTATCGAAATATCGAAAATTGTTAAAAATGTCTAAGATTGAAATGCCGAGTGATTAAAATATCGAATGATTAAAATATAGAACGATTAAAAATGTCGAACAAAAACATCACAGGCAGACAAATTAAAAATCCGGTGCCACACGTGTTAGGGGGATAAATCGAATAGATTACGTGTGACTCCGGATTTTTAATTTGTCTGTCTGTGATGTCTGTTTATACCTTTTTAGTTGACTTTTTTGCCGTAGTTGGGTTTTAGTTTTTATTAGAGTTGCCGCGAATACTCGCTATTATTCGGTATTCGGCATTACTCGTCATTTTTTTGATATTCGTCGAATACCGAATAATAGCTAGTATTATTCGGCATTCGGCGAATATAAACTTTTAACGAACAAAAGAACTAATGAGTTAAAAATAATCATTTTTTTAATTATTTTCCTTAATAAAACAATACACAATATCAATTATTATCTGTGTAATATGTGCCTGTGCCTATCATATTCATGAAATTAAATAAGTAAGGCTTATTAATTAATATTTAAAATCCAACAGAGGCAGATTGTGGTGCAAAAAAACAATTTTTTCTGCACGTTCTGGAGCAAGTCGGTTTCGTTTTTCCTCGTAAATTAAACCTGCCTCGGAAAATAGACTTTCTGAATAAACAGAGCTTGCTGGTGTGATTAAGTATCGTTTAGCAAGCTTACTTAAAATAGGAATTCTATTCTTATTGGTACTCAACTTGGTTTCTTTAACTTTGTTTTCTTTTCTCACAACCTTAGAAGAAATTAGAAATATTTTTAATGTGTTTAATGTTTTTTTTTATGTCGAATAGTAATGTCGAGTTATTCGACTATTCGCCAAAGTGAATGGCGATTAATCGGTATTCGATTATTCGCTATAAACACTATTCGCGGCAACTCTAGTTTTTATTACCCACTTTTATTTTTATTTAAATTATTTTGGGGTTATGGTGGGACGACGGCAGTGGGACGAACGGGAATACACGATAATATAATATATTTTTGAAATGTGCTAATGAAGACATTTGCTTTAATTATTGATACCCAACATGGCACCATTATAAACTTTTTTTTTAGTTCATGAGTTTATGTTATCTAGAGGGCGAATGTTGAATTTAATATGACGTCACATGACTTAAAACTAGCGGACAACCGAGACGTTTCCATCGATACCCCATTTGTCAAATTATGATGAGTAGTTTAGAAGACAAGAGGGAACAGATGAACATACATACATAAATACCGGTCAAAATCATAACCCTCCTTTTGCTTCGCTGTAGTCGGATTAAAACAGGCAACGTCGCTCAGTTCTAGGTTAGTTTTAGCTAAAGATGGTACCTATTTAGTGTCAAGGAAAATCTTAATCACATAATTCCGTAGAAAAATATACTACCGAGGCCACAGTAGGTAGATACTGTTTTACGGAAACGACCTTCGTTTGATATTCCTTGTAAAGACAATGCCTTTGAAATGTTTAGGAAACAATGTAGATGTAATTAACTGTAAAGAGCTATTTACTTGTTTTCAGACACAGATTTAAATCGCTAGATTTGCCATACCGCGTCAAAAGATGGTCACGTTTCTGTTTCCTTTTGACACACAGATGACACGTGTGACTTGATTTGACTGTCATGGAAACGCACTTTTTATTACTAATATACGTTAAAAAAATTATAAATATTAGGTACACAAGAAGTCATATTTTTAGCCTCGTCAGAACTACTTGAGTTTAACAGCTGTTTGTGTTGGATTTAAAAATAACAATAAAGTTTCGCTGGCGTAGGTATGTCCCGCTTTATATGAGCGTATGATTCTTGATGAAGCCTCGTGGCGCGACGCGACACCGGTAATTCTTCTACTGCGAAGTTTTCTTAGAAATTCTTTGTTAGAGTCGCGTCCCGCCAGTCTGCACGAGGCTTAACACTTCTCGCGCGACATAAATGCGTTGTGGGCAAATCTAAGGACTTTTATTTTTTTGTTTTCGGTTTGTAAATCTTAGCTATTTAAGGGCCTATAAGACGTCAAATTGCTTAGCAAGATCCGCCGTTATATGGAAACTACTTCAGCATTAATTTTTAAATAAATATGTGTTAAAGTTGAGGATTAATTTTAAGTACTATGGTACCCGAAAACACGATTTCATAAAATTTTCTCGATAGAAAAAAAATCCAAACCGAACAATAAACCGCTACTATACAAAAAATACTTCAAATTAGATCATGAAACTTTGCATACTAACTGAACTAACTATAAAGCAGCGACTATGTTTTTTTTTTTTAATTACCTTTATTTTCGCCGTAAAAAGCAATTACATAAACTATTGCCGCTTTGGTGGCGCCTCCGTCTCGCTCGCACTCAGTCCGCGAGTAGTATGGTGCGAACGAGATGAAAACCAGAGGTGTGTGGGCTCTTAACGGGGCACCGAGCTTTTTATACATAAAAACACGTTTTTATAACGCTTGTTTGAAGTAGTAAACAATTAAATTAAAATGTAGGAAAATTTATTGGTATTTTTGGGCTTATATACTAGACAGTATACACGATGGAAACACGATTTGATCAATTTGGCTCGATAGAATAAATTCGCAAAGTTACCTCTTATCGAGTATTTTTTTTCTCTATTTCCCTACTTTTCTATATAAATAAGTAATTTTATATTATGTTACATTTACTAAAATAAAGTTCATAGTTGAATGGAGCGTTTATACACGATAGTTTTTTATTTAAGAGCAATATGATGAAAATAACAACAAAAAACATTAAAAAAGGGCAAAAGTGTGGTTATTTTCTTTACTCTTTACACGTAAAGAAAAAGACAGAGACAAATGCAAATGCTCGGTGCGCCCTTAAATAAAACATCAGCCGTCCTTCACAATAACAATACTTACAAATACCTACAATGTAAGTAAGTATGCTTGATTTACAGTGAAACGTGAAAGATAAAAAATATACTTTACGATTATTTTCTCACGTTTAGCATAAAATTATCACGGAAAGCGCTAAGACCTATACATAACTATACATATAATTTAAGATAAAAATGTATATGTTTTGTATTGTTGCACAAAGTTACAAACCTATTTATAAAAAATAAAATCATTTCATTCATATATAGATTAGTAGATTCCAGTGAGATTTTGAAGATTTTTGGAGCGTATATTTAGGGTGTCTCAAACGTAGTGGTACAAAGGCAAATGGGGGTAAGGCGGAGGTGGCTCAACAGAGGGTGAATTTTTTTTTTTTTTTTCTCTTGTTTTTTTTTTTGTGACATTCGATTACCTATGAATTCTATGTCACTGTTTGCTTACTTTTTGCTTTGCATCCCCTGTTGCAAGAAAAATAAAGGAAGTACTTCTGTGTAAGTAACTCACCCGTCAAAGTATTTCTCGTAGAGCAAGCTCATGGTGATAGCAAAGGCATCGTCTGCCCCTCCATCGTGGTCTATCACCAGCATCTTTCCGGAGCATATTGCAGTGGCTTCGGGACTGAAATAGAAAAAATAAAAAGAATTCATACATACCACTGTGTTGGTATTTTCCGAGGTGAAGGTAGAGGTGTAGGAGGTACCTTAGATACCTACACCAATTTTTTTTTTTAGTTACGTTTCAATTTAAAATGTTGCCAGGATTAATGTTCAATAAATCGCAATAGGCTCGACTCCTTGTTAGCTGGAACTTAAGAGGGTGCATTCTGAAAATTGCCAACGTCGCAAATAGCTGTCAACTATTTCCCTGTACTTATTGAATAATTTGTCAATATAATTTACGTAAATAATGAAATATCGCTCTGTAGTGCTAAAGTATTGATATACCACTGTATTAGGTGTTCAGATTTAATAACAATTTTATTTAATAAGCTAATAGCTCTGTAATTTTTATGGTGTACATAATAAGGAGTAGGTACCTATTCTGTTATATATTTAACAGTAATTTGCTTAAGTGTTCATAAATTAACAAGGGGCGAACCTATTGCCAATATTGTCATTAATAGTTTCATTGAAATGAAAAACACAACAACACTACGCAATAATGCAAATAATTAATAAGATTTTGTTAGGATTAGGTCTCTTGCACACTGTCAATACAGACTGAGGTTAACGGCCGACTCGTACGATTTTTTTTTTTTTTTACATTTGACGGTAGGAATGAACAATTAAGCAGGTAGTTTAAATGTTCAGTTTGAGTTTTACAGATTTCAAATGACACAAAAAATAAATTAATTAATAAATATGCAAAAAAAACGAAGACTTACGGAAAGAATTAGAAAATCTCAAAAAAATAACACTTTAGGCACATCGATAGATTTAATTAAATTAATCACGACCAATCTTACCTGCCAAATAAATAGACCAGAATTAAACAAAAAATAATTCTGTCTGCCATTATGTAACTGAATGATGTGAAAGAAAATATGAACCGCTTTATATGCACTTGAGATATAAGTCTAAAGTACTAGTAGTAGATATCTATTTAAACCAATATTACAAATGTTTATTCTTGTCTTGATCTTTGCACTCAGGTGACAATAATGAAAATAATCTAGTATCGTGGTGAAAAATAAGGAAATTTAACGATAAAGTTGAAGCATGCGTCACACTTAAAGTGAAGCTATCTAGAAGATGTTTATCTTCCGTTAATATAATCTGATATTCTCTAAATATGATTTACACGAAATATGATATTTTGTACTCTCAGCACCAGAATTTTTAATGTTTTTATTTATATTTACATGTTATTTTTATTGTATTATGCAAAAAATATAATTAATAGTATTGTATTGCGTTATGCATTTTTAGCACTTGGTGGAAAATAGTCCATGCAGTAATTAGCTCCCTATACAGTGTGAGTCTTCATAATGTGCACAGATCGAAATGAGGGATTCTATGCTTAATTTGACAAACGGAAAAAATATTTAAAAAAATCTATTTTTATTTTTTTATTTATTTTGTATTTTTTACCCCAATGTAAAAAAACGGTGTAACTTTTAAATGATCTATCGCGATGAATTAAACTCAACTCCATAATGATTGGTAGTAATTAAGTGTTCTTATAAAATGAAAATTGTGGGAAAAACCCCTCCCAATTAAACCCAAAAAACCCTCAATTGAAAATAAACAGGTATTTCGTCCAAAAATCTGTTTTTTTAATCAATTTTTACAATAAGCGTAAAAAAAAATCAATAAGAAGAATTTTTTTAAATAAAAAAAAATGGAAAAAAATATGTAGGTATTTAGATTTTATTTTTTATTTTTTCCGTCGTTCAAATTAAGCATAGATTCCCCCATTTCGATATGTGCACATTATGAAGACTCACACTGTATAGCTTCGCTAGTGACACTCACTAATTACAGTAAGTTATTTTTTTTTAATATTTTTAAATTCGAATTCTACATTAGAAACTTTAGTTAGTGCACTGTCTTCTTAGCTGGGTTTTATAAGACTAACGTGATGTTGGTTTATGTGTAAGTATTTTTGTTCTTCATTTACAAATATGTCAAGTACATTATGTAAATTAGTTACAAATTGCTTTCAAATGATATACACACGTTCTGCTTAATCCATTTGGTTTCATCCTTGACTTAAGAAAAAAAAAATGTCGTTTTCTGTTATTGGCAATTTTCCGCAGAAATATCGGCCATTTGCGTTTTGAACCGAAAAAACATAAGTTTCGGCAAATCAATTCGTTTATTCGACGAAAACTTTGTTCGAGGACACTTAACTACATTCCACCTCGCTGCTTCCCTACGACTAGGAGCTCCATATTGTTGTCCGCGCGCTGTCACTGTGACGACGTTGTCAACAGCAGACAGATCGTGTTGTCAGACAACACGGCCTGTCTTGCTGCCGAAATACGGCTCGCTTGGCGCGGCGAGCGAATATTAACGACATGCATTCGACGAGCTCTTGTAACCGTCAAAACTCAAAAACTCAAAACTCAAAGCATTTATTTCAAATAAACCAATTACAGGCACTTTTGAATTGTCAAGGGGTCGGTCAGTCAGAAAGATGAAGCTAGTTGCCCATTCCAAAGCGTAGTAGGTACCTATGGAGAAGAACGGGCAAGAAACTCCACGGACACTCTTTTAAATCAAAAATATATGATACAAAATATTTGTTACATCATTCATGTTGAAATTATACATGTGAGAACAATGTAGAAAGACGTGCACGTTAAAAGCGTCCGTAATAAAGATAACAATTCAAAAATTAAAATAAGCCGTGGCAGCTAAGAGATGACCAGTCCCTACTGACGGCGCCCGTTCACGAACATGACGCATGGATCAGCACCATTTAGCTCAACCATTTTGAAGGGAACTTAATGATCCAACACACACGCCACCACCAGCGAGACATTTGAGTGAGCGTGACATACTCTCAGCAGCCAGGGCACATTCAAGTCAATGAAAGACGTACCCAGTAAAATGGTAGCTTTATAATGTCAGCGGCCAGAGGCTAATTGTCACACGTCTTAAGGGATAAATCGAATAGATTACGTGTGACTCCGGATTTTTAATTTGTCTGTCTGAAATGAGTTGTTTATACCTTTTTAGTTGACTTTTTTGCCGTAGTTGGGTTTTAGTTTTTATACTTTTATTTTTATTTAAATTATTTTACCCAACATGGAGCCAATAAAAGAACTTTTTTTTTTAGTTCATGACTTTTTGTCCTCTAGAGGGCGCCATATTCAATTTAATGTGGCCATAACAAGCGGCCGACCGAGACGCTTCCAACGATATCCCATTTGTCAAATTATGATGAGTAGTTTAGAAGTTCTGAGGGAACAAATGAACATACATAAATACATTCATACATACCGGTCAAAATCATAACCCTCCTTTTTGCTTCACCGTAGTCGGGTAAAAAGAGCAAAGATGAAAAATGAAAATAGAGTGAGAGGTTTTAGTACTTACTTTTTAAAATAGAAAATGAATCCCAAGGCACTTCCTATTATAAATATCAACGCTAATAGAGGCACACCAATGTAGATGAGAAGTTTCTTCGCAGCCACCATGATTTCTTCCTAATTTATTTAACTGAAACAAAAAATAAATTTAATTAAATATGTGTTTAATCAAGAATCATTATTTAGTTAAGGCTCGTAGATACTGGCGCGACTACGGTAATTTGTTCTACCGTGAAGTTTTCTTAGAAATTGTATTATTATAGACGCGTCGCGCCTGTTTGTAGGAGCCTTAAAATGACGATGCAAACACAAGAAGGTAAACAGTAAAACGATGTCAAGTCGAATTGTAAAATAAAATCATGAAAACCTTTTTTTTTAGGGTAGGTTACCTCCCCTACACGTAAAGCGCGATTTTTTTCTTTTCTTTTGTCCCATGGTGTGGGGTATCTTTGGGTCGTTCAAAAATATTGTGAGTTTGTTGAAACCATTTTTGAATTGAAGAGTCCGTTTGCGAAATATTACTTTAAAGTGCTAATTTTTGTTAGAGTCAAGTGTCCCCCCCCCTACCAGCTAAATGGTAAGTTCTGGATATGTGAAAAAATTCACAGCACTATCGCTTACTTGCTTACTTGGCTGTGATAGTTTTCCTTTTAATTTCGTTACCTATTATATATAGGTAACGAAATTAAAAGGAAAACTATCACAGCCAAGTAAGCTCTACAAGTTAACGAGTAATTATCGACCAACTTATATTTGCAGTTGCAAAAACATGTTTTCCCATACGTTTTGTATGGGAGAACATGTTTTTCAACTACAATGTTAAGTTTGTTCTTGGGATAAATTCATCCCAGCTACGGAACCCTACATTGTGCGTGGTCGAACACGCACTTGGCCGGTTTTTTTGTAATGAACTCGAAAGAGTTTTACTGTTTCCCAAAACCTTACCTAACTTTCCAAAACGAACACAAACTGCGTTACTAACAAACGCATCGCATTTAATTGAACATTCACTTAAAATTATCACTGATACTCAAAATTATAATGACATCACTCTTCGAATCACAATTTTGTTCACCATTTTGTTCAAACAATTAAATATCCTTTTCCTGCACTACAAATATCACAAGTATCACAACTATGCCAATTTTGACAAAAAAAAAGACGCTGTCTTATGGTTACCTTCACCACGAACACGAATAAAATTCAAGGTGCGATACAGTTAATTAATAATCATGCTAATGCATGCAAATTATATATTTTTATCTAAGACAAGTCACATTACGAATGATAATTATGATTTCAAGATAAGACTCTCAAGACTTAGCGACTTCGTCTGATAATAATTAAATAGGATGTGCCGCAATTGATGTTAATAATGACTGTCTTTAATTTGTTCGGTCGTCTGGCAATGCTGACACTTGAAATCTTTATCTATAGCCAGCTATATATGCCTACAGTTCAGTAACTGTCTGACTTAAAGACAGCACACACAGGCTAAGCCACTGAAGAAAAAACGTGTTAAAAGATACGTCATTCCCCTAGGAAACTGTCCACAGAACTGACATAGCATTCGACCCCTAAATGATTGCCCAAATAAAAGCGTGCTAATGTATTTTCACCTTTCGGCAGTAAGCCGAGCGTTGAAAATCCAACAACATACATTTAGGTGTCGACTACTGTGAGAGAAAACGGACATGGCGTCTACAGTTACCTACACCCTTTAGGTGGGGTTAGGGTAGAGTATTTTTACAGTATTATTTTCAAACTCCAGCGCAGCGTAGGTAGAACGAGGGGTTGAAGTCGCCATGTGAATAAACACGCGGGTAAATACTTGTCAGTGCTAAAGAGAAAAGATTTGTATTTCGTTTGTAATGAATTAGCTTAAAAACTCCTTGGCCGATTAAAGAAAAACTTTCAACAGTAGAATGCTTTATAATCACTGAGTACATTGGCTATAATTTATAAAAATATCACGGCAAAGCCGCGAATCGCTGACGGAAGCGAATTATAAATATTAGGTAAGAATATTTTGTGGAAAAAAAAAAAAACGAACAACGTTTAATTTAAATCTTTTCATACTGTAGTATTATGGTGGACCTTGTCCTACACTAGCAGATATATATAATTTATTATCTTTAATATCATCTTCTTTCTTTCTTTCTTTCTGATTAATGCAGACAGGCGCGACGGGACAGCGGTAGAATAATTTCCGTGAATTTTTCATAGAAATTGTTCCACCAGAGTCGCGTCGGGTCGCGTCGCGTTTGTTTGCGGGAGCCTTTATGTCAATATTAAGATACCTTCTTACTTACTAACATACTTTCTAGCGAATTGATCATGTCAGTGCAGGTCGGCATGCCTCATAGACAGCTAGGGGATTAGAAAGCCTTAGCTTAGTAACTCTACCTACCTTTTGGGGCATACAAGCGTGAAGCTTTAAAAAAACGGAAATAAATTTTAAATTACTGCCATCTAGGCATTCAAAAGAAATTCAACTTGTTTTAATCCCGTCTTTGCCACAACTTCACACAAAACTAACAATCATGAATTCGGAGTAACAGTCACTTTAAATCAACGCCATCTATATGCCTACTGCGTAAACATTTACAGACTACGCAGCTCATTCAGATTGTTCTTCATTGTGGATTCTTTATTCTCAAATTTTGTAAAGTAAATACTAGATGGCGTCAAATTCAATTATTCGAAGTAGTGTTTCGTCCGTTCTTCATGTAGTTGTAAAAAAAAGAAGGCATATTATGATCGCAGACAAACGTGTCTGAAAAATCATTCAAACGCTGTAGATTCTTATTTATTATTACAGACTAGGCTACAGGGAAGCTTGAATTCGTTTTACCCTTTTATTTAATACTAGCTTCTGCCCGCAACTTTGTCCGCATGTAATTTTGGCCCCCGACCCACCGCGTCGCATCCCGTCGCCCGCCCGCGCTATGACTTCGTTCTCGCTCGGCGTTCTTTATGAGGTTTTTTTCTTTATACTCAGCTCCTAAGGGTCGTACCGTGATCTTACAAAGCCTGTGACTTCCCTCAAGAACTGGGCTATCAAATGCAAAACATTTTTTCAAATCCGACTGATAGTTCCGGAGATTATCCCCTACATTTTAGATGATAATTATAGTTGTAAAAGCCAAGAGTTTTTTATTTATTAATAACCAACTTATACTCACAGTTTGTTCCTTAAATACAATTTATTAGTTAATACAATAATATTAATAATTACACATAAAAATAAACAACTTGTAAAAATATAGGTAGGTATTTACTTTACTGTTAAGGCTCAAACCCACTAAGGCAATAAAACACAAAATAAAGGTCCTATTCCCGGTTTATTACAGCTATCTAATTGCGTAAAACGTTTTCGTAAACGATTCCGATGAATTTGTTTCATTTTGACAGTTCAACAACATTCATTGCGTTTGTTTTTGTATTTACGTTGTTGAGCAAATTTTTTTTCCAACTTATGAAGCAATGGATTAGCAATTTGTTTCAAACCGATACAAATTGTGATAGATCGTGTATTACGCAATTAGGGTGCAGATCAGATTATGATTATCTGTAACATAAATCATGGATAGCTTTAATTAAAGCTTGTAATAGCCCAACCCGATTTTAATTAAACCGGCCAAGTTTCTGTTTTGTAAGATAAGTAGGTAACGTAAAATAAGAACCTGTAAATTGATGATTGTGTAAATAATTTGCAAAAGATACAGAATTATTTAAAGTCAGTGGAAAAGTGTGATTTTGGATCAATTAGAAACTCAACACAAAAAAACGTTTCATTATCTAGATGGAAATGCTTTTTTAAAGTGAGCTTTTGCTTGTATTGTACCATTCATAAACAGCCCGGTGACAGATACACGGACGGACGGACGGACAACGAAGGCTTAGTAATGGGGTTCTGCCGGTCTATTCTGTAAAAATCTCACGCTGGAAACGTCGGTGAAGTGAGCTTGAAGTGAGAGCTGTCTGATGCTAGGGATTGATAGTATCGACAGCTCACTCTAAGCTTACTTCAAGGTAACTTTTCACGGTGAGATATATTTACAGAATAGACCGGCTGTTTGGCACACTTCGGGTACGGAACTTTCAATTTACGGATTTTTCAATCACCAATTCCTCAGTAGCAGCCCGGATTCTGGATTTGTGCCCCCTATTACATAACACTTAAACATAACTGGCGAAATGTGGGTGTACGGTCAGTATGTACTCGGCATTACCTAACCGGCCCTCTTACAAAGAAGAAGAATGGAAGAAGGGTCGGGTTAAGGCTTGTGCATACTGGCGCGACCTGTCGACACCGGTAATAAATTTTTCTACCGTGAAGTTTTCTTAGAAATTGTATTATTAAAGTCGCGTCGTTCGCGCCTGTTTGTAGGAGCCTTCATGTAGGCTGACTGTGCTATAGGTACACCTGTGCCTAACCCTTCGGCGAGTACAGGCGTGATTCAATCTGCCTAGCCTTTTCCCAATCATGTTGGGGTCGGCTTCCAGTCTAACCGGATGCAGCTGAATACCAGTATTTTACATGGAGCGACTGCCTATCTGACCTGCACAACCCAGTAACTGGGTAATACGATACCCCTTGGTAAGACTGGTTGTTAGACTTTCGGGTTTCTGACGACTCGTAACGACTGTCAAAGATCCACGAATGACAGCCGGGACCAACGGCTTAACGTGCTTTCCGAAGCACGGAGGAGTCTCGGTATGTAACCCATCCACGGACCAACCCCGGCAAGCGCAGCTTTACCTGATAGATCGACCCGTGCGGCTGTTATTAGGCGTGATGTTATGTTAAAGTTATTCCTGCATTTCTTCTTTCCGTTCTTATTATTTATGCTAATCACGAAAACTTTCGCATAAAAAGAAAATAAAATTATTCGATTTTATTCGTTCCGACTGAAACAATGAATTTTACTTTGAATAATTGATTTCATCAGACTTCGAGATATTCGTCATTCTGATTTGAATTATAAGTAGGTGGAGAAAACGCTAAACGATTTTTTTAAGCGAAAAAACAACGGAATGTTTTCGTTAAATAATTATGCAGATTGATCAATAACATAAAACTTGGGAAGAAAAAAGCCTACAGTTCAGTAGACTCACACGAGGAGCGATGCTCTGGTCCCGCTAGCCACACCCCCTGATGGGGACGTAGCGACATCCCGACGCAATCGTTGGGCAGTTGCCCACCAGACACGACACCCGTCTGGTCGGAGGCTCCATCCTTTTCTATATAGGATGAGTGAACTTTACACCCTGTTTCTAATACCTTTAAACAGTAATTTAGAAGCCTATTAAACGAATAGAAAACCAAACACTTTGTTTAATAGTTACTATTTAAGTGGCGAAATGTGGGTGTACTATAGGTACACCTCTGCCTTACCGTTCGAGGATTACAGGCGTGATTTGTGTGATATTTATAAAACGTCTTTTTCTTTATAAAAAATTGAAAGTTGTCACATATAGGTAACGTAATTAGAGTAGCGATCTCATCGTTCACGGAGTAAATAGATTAGGAACAAGTAACAATATTACATACTCCTGTAAGTAAGACTGATGTGTTTCTTGACAATTTACGTCTACAAGACTTATTTTTATAAATGTCACAACATAAACATAACATCACGCCTTATTTATCCCGAAGGGTTGGGCAGAGGTGTACCTATAGTACACCTACATTTCGCCAGATAAGTGTAAGTCCCATGTAATAAGGGGCGACCCTATTGCCATCAACCGGGCACGAATCCACCGGGCTACTGAGAAATTCCAGATAGAAAAACCCAATACGTTGGGAATCGAACCCAAGACCTCATTTTTCAGGTCGGCGTTAGCGCTTGCGACTCGTAGACCATGGAGGCACTCTATATTATAAATATCTTTGGATAAAGTTATGTGTGGCACATAACTTCATGGTTTCACTCGCCCAAAGGATGGGCAGAAATGTAACACACTTCGCTCTTGCTTAGACATAGCGTACACTGTGCGACATGCGACTGGCATCAACTCAGCGACTAGACTCAACGACAGGCTGCAACCGACAATTTTCATATATTTTGTTCAAAGCTTCGCACACTTGGCCTCGATATGCAGAGTCGTATCGATCTCGACAGGCTAGGAGAGTCGCATGCTCTCGCTAAGTACTAGACGCTCGGTGATCGAGCACTAGACCACAGTCGCAAGCGACAAGTCATCGTCAGTCTTGCTGTAAACTGTTTATATTGCAAATCTCAACATGGAAGCGCGTCGAATACTCAACGTCGACGTCTGCCGTATTGAGTAGTCGCAGCTCTGCGTCTTGTTGTAGCGATAAGACGCACAGTTTGCGCTAGCACTAATAATCCTCTGTGGTAGAGGATTCCGGGTGAAGCTCGCTTCCACCTTCGGCCTGATCATCACTTACCATCAGGTGAGATTCAGGCCAAGAGCTACCCCGTTGTGGATAAAAAAATATATTTCGGTATGTCAGCAATCGGGTAGAAATATCCAGTCACCGGATTTGCTTGAATGGAAAAATGTGGTAATAGTCTATTGCGGCTCTTTCAAAATCAAAAATGTTTATTTATTTATTTAGTACATGGAGGACTTACAGCTAATAAAAACAGACAAAAAAGGAAACCATAGTCACCAGAAAGCCAATTACAAATCCTCACGTGTTGGTAAATTGATTGTATTTTTGACAGATTGCAAATGAGATGCAAATGCGAACGTTCTTAAAAATACGGGAATTGCCTCTCTGATCAATAACTTGATTAACGAAAGTTTTGCGACTTGAATGTGAACTTTTTGTACGAGATTTGTCCTTCAGGTCTTATATTATGAAAAATAAAATATGAATATACTTTCTTAATTAATCTCCTTTCAAACAGGCAATTGAAATTGTTAATATTAGCTGGATGCAGCTGGATTAGCTGGATACCCTAGCATTAGATGGACTGACAGCTCGCCAAGCTCACTTCACCTTAGTTTTCATGGTGAGATTTTTACAGAATATATCGGCAAAATCTTACTGTTCTATAATTTGTTGAAGCCTAGAAATTTAAAACATGACCTTACCTTTTTGGATAAAAAATTGCCATTTCATTAGTACCTAGCCTTGGAATGAAAATAGAAAAAAAAGTTGTAATAATCCATCAGTTTTGTTTTTCCGTCACAAACAGTGGCGAACACCATCAATAATCATGGCTTTCTGAGTAAATAAGACTAATAGCGTTCACGTGGTCCGGCTAACAGCTAACTAACAAATAGGGCAGTGGAAGATTGATCATACCACATTTGTATCGGTCATTACTCATGGCCAAAAGTGTAGGTACGTACTTTTTTACAATATTTATTTAGCTTGGTTTCCTCGAAGGTCGAGTGATCGCCAGCGTGGGCTTCTGTGGCAGGGGGGGTGGCCATGTTTCAAAAACAACCGATGGCTGATGGAGCAGACGAGTCTTGGAGTGGTAATCGCGTATCGGCAAGCGTAGTTTCGGACACACCCGCGCTAAATGGGCCGATGAACCGCCTGTCTCAGACCAAGAGCTCCCGGGTTCGATTCCCAGTGGGGCCAAAATTTCTGCTCGGTTTGGTTGGTGGTCCGCCTGGCTAGCTACCACCATCTTACCTAAGTCTGTCGCCATAACAACAATGTTACCAGCATTGTTGTGTTCCGGCAGTAAGAGGTAAGATAGCCAATTCCTCTGGGGTTGAGGATTCCGGGTGAAGCTCGCTTCCCCCTTCGGTCTGATCATCACTTACCATCAGGTGTGATTCAAGCTAAGAGCTTGCCCGTTGTGGTTAAAAAAAAAAAAAAACTTAAAATGGTGGCTGGGACAGACTGGATGCGGAAGGTGGAGGACGGGGTGCTGTGGCGCAGCCTGGGAGAGGCCTATGTCCAACAGTGGACTCCGATAGGCGGAGCTGATTGATTGATTCGCACATTTGCTTTTTCATTAGCTTTATACGAACAGTTTTCTTCTGCTAGACAAAAATAACCCTTAAATTGTCAGTGTCAAGGGTTTTTATCTTCAAACAATTACAAGGAAGGAAGAGATTAATTGATCATTGTCGCATTTGTATCTATCAGAACAAATCATTACTCATATTCAGTCACTCTATACATAAAGGCTGTGGTTTTTATTGGAACAGAAAATATCTTTTGTTTTTGTATTGTGGATTGATCTAGGTATTTTTTAAACTTATGTTCGATACACAATGGCCAAACTCAAATTCAAAGTATTTATAGGCACTTTTGAATAATAATTGTCAAGGAGTCGGTCAGTCAGAAATATGAAGCCAGTTCCAAAGCGTAGTAGGTACCTATGAAGAAGAACGGGCAAGAAACTCCTCGGACACTCTTCGAAAGATCTGAATATTATAATAATTAAGAATTATTAAACTACTTCTTTCGAGAGAAAATATTTGTTTTGGCGTCGACAAGACAGTTTAAAATCTTTTAGGAAAAATGACCTTATATTCAACCCCAAACGTTATTTTTTACAACAAATCGATGGAGAATATTTTCCCATATATTTTAGTGTTGCCAGCTGTACTCAGACACACATAACCGACTCAAACGTGAGGGTTTAACTTTATGACCAACCTTTACTGCGAATCCACTTCTTTTACGAGTGCGGAAATATTACAAGGAAAAAGATTTTCCCTTTTTCCATTTCCGTAGTTGAATGGGAAATGAAAGTAAAATATAAGAGTGTATTGCTTTACAAGATTCGTGGCGTGGGCTTTGATGGTACCTATTCATACTGTTTAAATTTACTTAAATACCAGCGACCCGCTCCTTTACAAACCGTCGGGATTTCTTTATTATAATATTTAAGTTTAATGTAATTTATTACCTATACTGTATGTTTTGTATACTAGCTTAATCTCGCGATTTTTTTTTTACATCATATTCTTTATGGAACTTCTTTAGGTCATGAGCTATCCCAAATATCAAAAAATATTTGGCCTAGGTCTTAAAAAGAGGCGAGAAAATTGATTGGCTGTTACAATGCATAATAGATGTAACGGTTTTTACATCGAGGTGTCTGCCAGTAGTGGCAGCACACCTATTTCTGGTGAGACGCTTATCCAACTTTATCGGTGAGTTCAGCCGCTCGATTCTGTAAAAATCTCACCGTGATAACTGAGGTGAAGTGAGCTTAAAGTGAGCTGTCATTCGATCCTAATACTAGAGATTGACACTATTGAAAGCTCACTTCACCTATGTTTTCACCGTGAGATTTTTACAGAATAGAACTACAGTAACAAAACTAGACGGCGCTAATATACCAACTATATTTTGTATATTTACCTACCATTTAAGTTATAACCCATTACTACATAATGCACAGAGTATAGTCCTCAATAGAGCTTAAACGGCCACCGCTGACCTTTGCACTCTTGCGCGTGGGTCAAAGCCATTCCATTGAAGCACTGAATGGTATGAATGAACAATAGTTATGTTCACTGTCATGGAGATTTCTGCTACGCTACGGATAATTTTGTATCAATTCACAACCCACATGGACTGAACGTGAATGAATAGATGAACTTTGACTATTATGTATCTAAGTATGTACCAGTCAGTTCGCAAATGTCCACTACTATGAAAAAGCCTACTTTATGTAACATCGGGAGAGGACGGCCGAGGAGGACATAATAATAATATAGTGACCTAATGGGTGATGTTCTTCGGAAAGGTCAGGTGCGTAGTATTCGCAACCGGCGTGCGTTTATGACCAGCCGGTCTATTCTGTTAAAATCTCACCGTGAAAACATAAGTGAAGTGAGCGTGAAGTGAGC
Organism: Eupsilia transversa; assembly: GCA_914767815.1. Lineage (NCBI taxonomy): Eukaryota > Metazoa > Arthropoda > Insecta > Lepidoptera > Noctuidae > Eupsilia > Eupsilia transversa. The sequence continues at coordinate 12,931,818 of OU611876.1, forward strand.
TGCTAATAGTGTCAATTCCTAGCATTGGGTGGACTGACAGCTCGCTTCACGTAAAGTTTCACGGTGAGATGGTTACAGAATAGCACTGTACCCCGAGTGTAAGTTTGCAAGAGAGTAAACGTAACTATTTCGTTTGCGTTAAAATTTGACTGATAGATCATAATGCTAAGAATATAAGAGTGAGAATACAAATCTTAACGCAAACGCGATAGTTACGTTTACTCACTTGCAAACTTACACTCGAGGTATGGAAGTATGAACGTTAATGAGGCAAAAGTACCTATCGAGTATGTAAGGGTCGTAGCAGATGGCGTTCTGTAGTGTCTACCTACCCTCATGGGAAGGAGGTTTGAGTTTATGATGTGTAAAGGTTGTAAGAAAAACGTCAGTATCTTCAGGCTGGTTTTTACATACATAAAGTCACGCTTTCAGAAACTACAGAACGCCACCTAGTGCGATCCTTACATACTACTTTTGTCACTGTTACGTTTGGGAAGATTCCTTTCGTTTTTTCTTTACACAATTAGAAACCACAACTTCTCACTGGTGCCGATTCCCTTGTTCACAAACTGGACTAAATTTAAGTTCAGTGCATCTTTTTCTTTCTATTTCATTAAGCAAAGGGCAGAAGTTTAGTTTAGTTCTGTCAAATTAATCAGCGCCTGACGTAAATTGACGTAATTTTAGTAGGCAAGTTTTTAATCACGTCTAAACTTGTATGGAGTAGTGACAGGCGCTGATTAATTTGACAGCACTAAACTAAAATTTATCTTTTGTCCTCTTCTTAATGAAATACAAAGAAAAAGATGCACTGAACTTAAATTTAGTTTAGTTTGTGAACAAGGGAATCGGCACCAATGTCTGCCTGTACTTAATTTAGTGCAAGGTAACAAAAGAACCACTTCTCAGTTTTTTTTTTTTTTATTATCCATAGAGTTAAAATTCTCTAAAGCTATTTTATACCTATACCTACTCCATTTATTTTAGCATTAGACAAATAACTGGTAAATAACGATACTTATTGTGAAATATTGTTCAAATAACTGCACTTTATAGTAATTTTTTTCATGTTAATAGTAAATAGATTACATTGCTTTGTATTTATCGTGAAATAACGGAGTTTATAATACGTTTATATCTAAATAACGAAAGGGTGATAACCGTTATTTGTCTAAGGTTATAATAAGTGGAGTATAGTAAAATTTTGTTACGCTAAGTATCTCGTTGAACAAGCGGTCGGCGCTACTGCAGAACCCGAGGTCCTGGGTTGATTTCCCAGGTCAGGCAAAGTGTTATTGGGTTTTTCCATCAGGAATTTCTCCAGCAGTTCGGATTCTAGATTTGTTTCCGAGTTTGATGGCAAATATATTTTTTGTGTCTGGGTGACGCTGGCACAGGAGCGTGGGGATTGGCACAAGAAAAGAAAGGAATATGCCCAGCAGTGGGTTAAGTCGGGCTGGGGATGATGATGTTGGCTATTATATAGGCTCGTCCCCTATTACATGGGAGTTAAACAATACTGGCGAAATGTGGGTATGCTATATAAGTACTAGGTACCTACATCTCTTTTTACCTAAGCGTTACTTTAGCGGCCGAGCACTGCCAGCAGGAATAGTCCTTACGGTGTTCAGATATGCGTGTCCGCGATAATACATCTCTGTATAACCCTTCGGAGATGACAGGCGTGACGATATATTGTTAGGTAAGATAGGGCACAGTTACTCAACTAGCTGTATTTCCCTAAATAACTCACAATATCCCACCAACTTGACGCAACCTTAACAAACAAAGCCTGTTTACCAGAACTATTGGAAACTAAAACAATGCTTGGATCGGCGAAATTACCGAACTATTAATATTAATGGAGCCCGATTTAGCTACACCCTGTATATTCATTGTTCGGTGCACGATTCGCGGGGACAAATTATGATGATAAATTGGCCTTATTTGTGCACACGCTGTATGTGTTGGGAATTGATTGGCAGTTGATAGGTTTTTGTTTTTCCTTTACTTAGGTATTTTGCTATTAAACAGTAGATAGGAAGATATGTATAGATTATACTATTTTGCTACACTAAAATTGATAATTCTATAGGTACAATGGCGACACACACTTCCAATCACAATCCATAGGTTTTGAAGGAAATTCCTAATCCATTTATAGAACTTTTGTTAGGATGTGGCCTCGATACAATTTTTTTTTTTCATCAAACTAACATTTTATGGGATGGTACTTTGGAGCTCGTGTCTAAGTAAGAACAGCCGCACGGGTCGATCCATCAGGTTAAGCTGCGCTTGCCGGGGTTGGTCCGTGGATGGGTGACCATCTTTACATACCGAGACTCCTCCGTGCTTCGGAAAGCACGTTAAGCCGTTGGTCCCGGCTGTCATTCGTGGATCTTTGACAGTCGTTACGAGTCGTTAGAAGCCAGAAAGTCTGACAACCAGTCTTACCAAGGGGTATCGTATTACCCAGTTACTGGGTTGTGGAGGACAGATAGGCAGTTGCTCCATGTAAAATACTGGTATTCAGCTGCATCCGGTTAGACTGGAAGCCGACCCCAACATGATTGGGAAAAGGCAAGGCAGAATGATGTACTGAGAAATTCCTAATAATCTTTGACTTTATCGACTCCGACTGGTGCAGTGGTGGTCCAGTGGTATGGCCCCGACTTACTGGTTATAAGATCGAACCCAGGCAGGCACTTTACTTTTTGTTTTTAATTTCATCACCACTGCTCTCAAAACGGTGAAGGAAAACATCGTGAGGAAACCGGCATGTCCTAGAACCAAAACTTCGAAGACATGTGACACCCAACCCGCACTGGCCTGCGTGGTGGATTAGGGTCCACTCCCTCTCACAGAGAGTACGCCTGTGTCCCGGCACTGGAAAAATTATAGGCTGAGCATTATGCTACTTGCAAACACTACAGAATCGGCCAGTAAAACAAATTCAATAAAAAAGCTAGAGAAAATCCTGGGAAACAATAAAATATACGTACCTACTTACCTATAACCTACGAGTTATGGGAATGGTTTTTGATCCTATTAGGAACTTATTGGTACCCCAATTTCGTAAAAAGGACTCAAATCTACCGGACTGAAATGTATAGTCCCACTTATATAGGTACGACCTCAGCAGAAATTTCCCACGAAAATGGAATATAATAAATATTATTTGGTCCCTCAAAATGGGTAGGTAATATTATTATCATATAATATTTATAACTAGTGATCCGCCCCTGTTTCGCACAATTAGTGCAATCTACGGAGACATGTCAAAACATTGAGAATTCTGTGCTATATCTAAGCTGAATATTTTTATTTTTATTTAGACTTTCCAAAATTAATTATCTCAATGATGGCGAAAACCGCATCAAAATCCATGAACTAGTTTAGGAGAACTAAGCAGTCATATAGACATGACAAGCGACTTTATAATTCATACTTTTCATACATATAGATATAAAAGAAGGTGTCAATTAGGATAATTTACCACTCACCACAGTATATATAAGTGACAGTATTACGTCTTCATAGAAAACGGCCGAAACGACGCGCTTCAAAATATCAGTGTATGCGCACGGTCTCGAATGCACGGCAGTTACGCACGACCCGTAAGGTTAATCTACCGAGCGGCCGTAGATAATTATTTCAAAGTCACTGCCGAGACGTAATACTGTTAATTTATTATACTGTGTTTTCCAGTTAATGTAATGATACGAATGGCTTGTAATTCTTTCACTGCACGACAAAGACCTCTCATAACATTCCGAGAAGAAACGAGTAACATTTAATCCCCGTGCTTACTCTCTTCGTGGAACAGATTAGATGCGGAAAGTGGAGGACTCGACTGTGATAGGCTAGTTAATTGATTGTTGATTGGTTGGTTTAACTGGCAAAATGTGGGTGTCCTATAGGTACAGTCAGCTGCAGAGAAATCTCACCCCCTGGCAATGAAAAAATACATTGCTAGGGGGTGAGATTTCTCTGCAGCTGACTGTACACCTCTGCACAGATTATACAGATAGATTTTCATTGTGAATCTGTCATTTTTATTTATTCTTCCGTCGACAAAACCCGTTTCTATTGTGGTGATGCGCGTACTGCATCAGCTGCTGCTGTTTAGGTGTGCCACTGCCTAACCCTTCAGGATTACAGGCGTGATTTGTAATTATGATAAATGATATATTTTCTGTAAGTAGGTTTGTACAAACACTTTTACATGTCAATCACATGTTTTAAAACTAGATGAGGTCGGCGTTTCCTATCTGACTACTCTGAGAAGAAAGGCCGAAACAAACTCAGAGGTCACAGTCTCTTTTAAAGTCCAGACATAATCTTGGTCAGATAAAATTGATTTTTGTCACATCTAAACTTATTCCTCCAGTTACGCTAGCTTTCTGGGATTTCGGAAACTAGCTTTAAGGTCACACTTAGCTCAACCCAACCTCAAAGCTTTTGTTTCACATAAGCATAACATCACGCTTGTATTTTGCCGAAGGGTTAGGCAGAGGTGCACTTATAGTCCACCCACATTTTGCCAGTTATATTTAAGTCCCATGTAATTGGGGCCAAACCTATTGCCATAAACCGGGCACAAATCCAGACTCCGAGCTGCTACTGAGAAATTCCAGATGGAAAAACCCTTTGTCCGACCCAAGATTCGTACCCAAGACCTCGTGTTCAGCAGTAGCAGTTGCAACCACCAAACCAACGAGGCAGTTCATTTATTTCAATTAAAGCATTCAGACAAGGGGTATCCCTTGGTAAGACTAGTAATTGTCAGACTTACGGTCTTCTAACTAACCGATACGACTGCCAAAGATCTACGAATGACAGCCGGGACCAGCAGCTTAGCGTTCTTTCCGAGGAACATGTAATTGATGGACACCCATCCATGAACCGACCTCGGCAAGCGCTGCTTAACCTTGATGATCCACCCTTGGGGCTGTTATTACTTAGCCACAAGCCCCTCGGATAATGCCTCATCAATTGCAAAAGCCTTTACCTACCAAATGATGTGTCACATTCGACATTGTTAGCAGTAGAAGCCATTACGTGATGAACATTCGCAGATGTTGATCATACAAATATGACGTGCTGGCACAATGGACGCAGATGACAGGGCTTTACTTACGGCTTTTGTACGGCAACAATGCAGTTGTGTGCCGTAACTGAGCGCGGGTAATGAAGAGATATGCTGGCTGCAAGAGTGCGACTATAATCTGTCGGTGCGATTAGTCTGTTTTTAGCCGACTACGGCGAAGCAAAAAGGAGTGTTATGATTATGATGCATAAAGTCATGAACAAAAGCAACACAAGTATATCGTGACGTGTGTTGGAAGAAATTTGCGCAAAAACCTTCCAACACACATAACGATTTACTTGCGCAAGCCTAAATTTGCGCAAGTAACCCGTTACGTGTGTAGCTAGGATTACTGATACATATTACAGTTATTAAAGTGTGAAGGCCTATTCAAATAAAAGCGATATCGCTGTCGCTCTCGCTAGCGATAGTGGTCCGCCTTCTGGTTAGTCACTAGCGATATCGCATATATCTGAAGAGGCCTTTATAGCAAAGGCGAACAACGTAATCCTAAATTATGCTGTGTGTAAATACGCTAATAACACTTTTCAGATTATTTTTCCTTCCTTTTTCGTTTTTTTTCCGTTACGGGTACTCATCAGAAGCTTAAAAGTCTGACAATCAGTCTTACCAAGGGGTATCGTGTTACCCAGTAACTGGGTTGTGAAAGTCAGATAGGCCTCCACAACCCAGCCGTTCCATGTAAAATACTGGTATTCAGCTGCATCCGGTTATAAAGAAAAAAAAGGAGAAAATTTAGACTGGAAGCTGACCCTAACGTAGTTGGTAAAAGGCTGGGCAGATAGACCGATATTCCTTTCAAGTTCAAGGTCATTTTTGCTCACAATAAAACAGAAAAAGTCGCAAAGTTGCAAGTAAGTCAGTGCCCTATCAAAAAGCCCGTTGTTCCGCTCTGGGCACAGTTTTTCACAGGACGCTCGAAGATTAAATTCCTTTTGTTGACAGACTTACACTTTGCGTTGATTCAAATCTCTAGAATCGTGTTTTACTTACAAAGTTGTAATGGATTTGTATGTATTTTTGTAATTTTATACTCTTTGTCGTAAGAGAATATTTTTTTTATAGATAGGGATAATTACTTATTTTGCGGGATTTTAAGATTTTGGTTATTTATTTTGTTGTGTCTGTTAAAAAAATTTATAAATACTAAAATCCAACTACTTACTACAAAAAAGTCAAATAAAAAGGTATAAACAAGTTATCATATAGGTACAGGTAAATTAAAAATTCTGAGTAGCACGTGTTAGGGCATGAACTCAGGCATGGCATGTCCAGACACCTCTGGACTTTTTTATTATTTCAGATAATTTAGGAATTATGTATAGCTGTGCAAGCATGGTGCAGGTGATTACTATATTTAAACAGTGGTAGTATTTGTTCATATTAACGAACATAACTTTCATCCTTAGAAAGATTTACAATGAATTCAAAGTCAGCCTACATAATACCAAGAATACTTGTTTAAATAAACTGAACTTTAGAACCATTTGAAGAGGGTAACAGTCTGTAGCAGAATCATTGAGTTGAAAGTTCTGCAACATTGCAAGTTAACTTTATAGGTTGCTTGACCTCGCTTCCTTTTAAGGGACTACTCACACTTATTCAGCTCTATTCAGCGTTTGCCCATAGAAAACTACGATTTTGTATGAGACGCGTAGGTGTCCTTTCAGCTGCGGATAGCTGAAAGGAAACGTACGCGTTTCACGCGTTTTCTATGGGCAAACGCTGAATAGAGCTGAATAAGTGTGAGTAGTCCCTTAGTGGTATCGTCGCCAAACCTTGAGAACATCATGTCTACATAAAAAATACCTATCTGTCTGTCCATTAATATCTGTTAAACTGTATAAATATAATGATTTTACCACCATTTAAACAGTATTATATCTGATTTTGCATCACTGTCAAAGTCACAGTGATCTTTATTTACGTTACAATACGGTTGCTGTTTGGTTTTGGTTACTGACACTGTCAAAGTCACAGTGATATTTATTTTCTTAACACAAAGGTTGCTGTTTGGTTGCTGACACTGTCAAAGTCACAGTGATCTTTATTTACGTTACAATATTATGGTTGCTGTTTGGTTACTGACATTGTCAAATTCACAGTGATCTTTATTTACGTTACAATATGGTTGCTGTTTGGTTACTGACACTGGCAAAGTCACAGTGATCTTTATTTTCGTTACAATAAGGTTGCTCTCTGGTTGCTGCCACTGTTAAGAGTCTGTAAAATTCACATGATTTTTATTTTCGATACAATAAGGTTGCCATTTGGTTGCTGACACTATCAAACTCACTGTAATGTAGGTCGTGGGGTCAAACCTACGCAGGTGCTTTACTTTGTGTTATTTATTTATCACCACTGCTCTCAAAACAGTGACGGATAACATCGTGTGGAAACCGGTATATCCTAGAATCGAAAATTTAAAGACGTGACATCCACGAACCCGCACTGGGCCCGCGAGGTGGATTTCCGCCCACTCCCTCTCACAGCAAGCTGTATTCCAGCAGAGGGAACATCTGCTGCTATGCATTTATCTTAATGTCGGGCATGTATATTCTAAAAACATCTAAGTATTTATCTACCAAATACTAGGTAAAAGGAAACTACTATTCGTTATATAGCAATAAATCCAGGAACGCAAAGAACGTTTGTTTGCTCACACAACACACGGCAACTAACCGTGAATGTCCATTGTGGCATGCGGGCTTGCTCACTGATGTACACAAAAACAACTAGACGGTACAGATTCAGACACATTCACAGTAATTTACTTACCATTTTTTTTGTATTGTATTTTATTGTTATGTTAATGTATTGTATTGTTATGTTAATGTATTGGTTGTTGTATGTGTTGGTTGTTGTATTGAATATTGTCTATGAGTATTGTAAGTTTAAAAAAAAAAAAAAAAAAAAATTTTTTAATTGTACGTGTTTAAAAATGTAATAAGATAAGATAGAAATAGAATAAACGAAATAATATTAATAACAAGAGAATAAATTAAATTAGGAGGTTTTTTTTATACAATAAACGACTGGCGATTGGTAAACTCGGGCTTAATGTAAATTTCATTTGACCATTTTGCTCTATACATCGCCAATACCCCTATATTTTTGGAATGTTTTTTTAGTAAGTAATATAAGAACTTATACTAAATGGCTCTGTGTTTATACATAATTTGAATACAGCGAAAGGAACTTCGTTCTAACCGGGTGTCCCACGACACCCGCTCTCGACTTTTTTTAGAAAGATTTCGTTATTGTGATATTTTGAAATAAAAATCGTTGATGTCATCAGCATACAGCGTTTTCTCGGCATATCTCGGCGGCGACTTCCTTCCTCCTCGCTATGAGGGCCCTTCTCATAAGTTAACCTGAAAATACAATATTTTTAGACTGAGATTTCTGAGGCGGCGATTCGATAATAGAACGTTAATTATTGAGAGTGAAAAATCAAGGACGCGTCACGTATAGACACATTTCGTTACATGATAGAGAAGAAAGATATATCTCTCTCTGTCCCTCGTACTAAATCTCTCGTTATCTTTATTTTTTAGGATTTTTTTACTTTTTTATGAAATGTACGATGCTGCACGCGCAATGTTTTTTATTTTACACCTAGCTGATTATATTATTATATTAGTTAGGATTAGTAAGGATTTTTTTTTTTTTGCGAAATATAGCGAGTAAATCCAGAGTGTTTCGCTAGTGTTACCCTAAAATACGAGGCGAGAACTCCAAAGTTTTTCGTGAGGCTATGTTTTGCTGGAAACATCGTCGGCAGCAAGAGGTTCAAATATATGGACGAAGTTCCACGTTCACTGGCTGAACTTCCCAAGTAAGCACTTTGGTACTTATGATATGTTTTGGGAATTATACGAACAAATATTCGCTGGGAGGCTCATGTTAGATGTCTGAGTAGAAAGATGGCGGGGGTTATTGATGATGTCCTTTTGGTTGGCTTCTGTTTTCACTTAAGAATTGCCATAATATTAATTTTTTACCGACCGATTTTCCAAAAAAGTGGAGGTTAGGCAGAAGTGTACTTACTAAAGTACACCCACATTTCGCCAGTTATGTTTAAGTCGTATGAAAAATGATTTGTTTTCCCGAGCGAAGTTTATTTCACCCTAATCAGATCGAAATCACCGAAAAAATCCTGATAAATTAACTCATCCGCATCTAAAACAGTACCCACTCAAATCTCCTCCATTCGGGTAGAAACACCAATTCCCGTCACTAGTAACGCTTCAATCGCTCGCTCGGGTAAGTCGGGTAGCGGCCCCAATAAAGCCCGGGTTCCCTCGTATTTTTCATTCGAACGTGACGTTGATGCTAGCCACGATTGTTTCCACTACATCGTCGCCTCGTTCCTTGTGATTAAGTGGTTTAATATTATAGGTTATTTAATTAAGTGTTTAGTGCCAATGATTGGAGTGTTTGCCCCAAATTGGAAGGTGATGAGCTTCGTGTTGGATTACTATTGAGTTATTGCTGTATTTGAGTTGTCCTAGGAAAACGGTTCCGTTATATTATAACAGCCGTCATGAAGATCTGGAATAAAATACAATAGACGTAGATATATTTAGTAACCTATTCCGCTTAACTATTCTTAAAGAGTCTTAAAAAACCCTGTAAGAAAAATAAAAAATAAAATAAAAATAAAAAAGTCACGCCTGAATCAATTAAGATCTGTAATATTTACCAGTATTTTACATTAAGGTATCAAAAACGCTCTGTATCTGGTCAATCATTTTATTGTGTGAGCTTTGCCAGCTTTCTTAGGAACCAAAGTTTAAGTCTCTTGCAAAAGGTCAACGCAATGTTTTGCAAGCTTTCTTTACTTGCAGAAAAACCAGGAAAGTTACTACTTGTCAATTAGACTCTCCGATGTTGTTAGGTACAGAAGATGTTTGAATTATAAGACTCGAATATAAATGAAATAATGGACACAACGCTGGTATAAATAATCTAATGGAAAACCCGTACTGTACAAGTGGGTAACGATGCGGTCTGCGATTACCACCTCGTCTAGCAACACTATGGGCCGATAAGCGGACGGTGGGTCCGCAGGCCCTCCTGACCAGGACGAGTTGATCTGGTTTCCACTGAGTGGGAAACTGGCCCCGCTCAAAGCACGCTGAGAAGATTCCTCTCAGTGAGGGTTCCTGTTCCCTACGGGCGAGAACTAGGGCACGCCCAGGTATATCCCATCGGAGACCTGGAGCAGGATTCAGTTCGGTTCAATGGAGCACTCGGTCGTCTTATGGCCAGGCGATAGCAAACATCACAGTGGTCTGTTTCAGCAGTTTTTTTTTGTTCCTGAGTAGAAAATCCTCATGTATGTTACTGGGGTTACTGACTAAAAACCACCCCGGTGTTCCCTTCCCACCACCTTATCCTATATTGTATGGTGGTACGGAACCCAGGTCCGAGTTTGAAGTTTTGAACATCCGTAACAACTATATGGAAGCCTTAAAAATATTATTTTCCTTCAAAAATAGACAAAGATAATGCTGCTACAGCCAATAAAATTGTCGTGGGATAATTCAAGATGTTTCTGCCCACGTTATCTGCCTCTGCGACACCCACAAACAGAGTGGGTTGGTTATTCTAAGTGCCACAATATTTGTCACAGTTCGTGTTGGTTATAAGAACAACTTGTTATTGCAACGCCTACACTTTCCTTCCTCTTTTGCGGAGTTAAAACAACTTTTAGTTTGCAGTAATGTTTTAATGGTGCTGGAAATTACTAAATGAAATCTTTTTTTTTCACGATACAAATCCACATTCTATAAATACACAAACATAGATAACGTAGTAAACATACAATATCATAAAAATGACACATTCACATTACATACATACACGTCGAATAAGATAATCGACGTGTGGTACGACTGCTACCTTATATGCAGGGGGCTGTGGTTCCATTCTCGTACATCAGCCACCAAACAATTGGCTGATCGATGTATGGTGATGCGTGAGGCACGAGTGGCCGACCGCCTCCTGGCAGCTGGGCGCGCGGTCCACGGCAAGCATGGCGCTCGCGCTGCACCACCGAGGCAGTCGAAACATCGCGCGCCACGCGTCGTTGTACTGCACTCGCATGTTGCTCAGTGCCACCTTGGTGTAGTTTGTCCACAACTCGACTGTGTAGACGCTTGTGCAGTAACAGTAGGATGTAGTAGTAAAATGTGACTTTTGAGGATAAAAACAAGGATATTATATCTACCAAGTGTATTTTTCCACGTGGGTTGTACAAGGAAGTTAAACAAGTTAAAATTAAAAATGTATATAACCCCCGACACAATTCCAGGTGATGCTGCAGTATCGGTTCAAGAATTTCGAATCGATTAGAGCTGTGGAAGATGCGCACATCCAATCATCAACTAGAAAAGAGCTGATAATCTTCAAACGGCTGAACCGATTTTCTTGAATTGTAGCTAAGGACGCTCTCGATCAAGACACCTTTCAAACAAAAAGGTCATACTCAAAATCGGTTCAGACGTTTGGGAGCTACGAAGGAAGTGACAAATACACAGATACACACGTTAAACTTATAACACCCCTCTTTTTCTGTCGGGGGTTAAAAATCACTAATAAATAACATTGCCTACTTTCAATTACACTGCATGTTTTCATAGAAAAAAAAAAGTTGGTTCATCAAAGGAAGGTTTTTACATACACTCAAAAGTGATGCATCCTTTCGGTATAGCTCTACAAGACTGTGAATCATAGATAACTTAACGCCAACGAAGCTTTGACTGGCGTTGAGAGGTGATGGTAAATCCTGAAAGAAAGATTGTAGGAGGAAGGAGAAAACCTGGAAACTGTAGAACAAACTCGGAAAGGTCTACGTTAAACATAACATAACATCACGCCTGTGATCCACGAAGTGTAACACAGAGATGTAGACACACCTACATTTCGCTAGTTATTTTTTAGTTCCATGTAATAGGAGGAGAGTTTGCCATCAACTGGGCACAAATCCAGACTCCAGGCTGCTACTGAGAAATTCTTAATGAAAAACTCAACAATACTTTGCCCGACCCGGTAATCGAACCCAGGACCTCATGCTCAGCTGTTGCGCTTGCGACCACTAGACCTACGAGGCAGTCAAGAGTCCTATTACATTTTTTACGCAAATTCTATTCATTTTTTGTCGCTGTAATTTTCAGCATCAGTAACAATGGGTACTAATAGGTTAAGCTGCGCTTGCCGGGGTTGGTCCGTGGATGGGTGACCATCTTTACATATCGAGACTCCTCCGTGCTTTAGAAAGCACGTTAAGCCGTTGTTCCCGGCTGTCATTCGTGGTTCTTTGACAGTCGTTACGAGTCGTCAGAAGCCCGAAAGTCTGACATCCAGTCTTTTTTTTTTTTTTTTTTTTTTTTTTTTTCATATCAATATGGCTTATATTACATATCGAGGAGTCTCCATTTAGGCATAGAAATGCCTGTAGTTGAAGGCTCCGCTCATTCCCTTACATTATAAATATACAATTTTGTAATTAACAAAAGTGTGTGTGTGTGAATGGGCGCGTCGTGTGGGTGTGTGTGTGTGTGTTGTGTGTGTGTGTGTGTTATGTTATTAAAAAGGTTTTCAGTATTAAGTCACACGTTTCAAAAGTAGCTCTGTATCATCATAATTTAAACTATGCAGCCATGTTATAAGTAGTTTTTTGCATTCAATTAGTTTTTTATCATAGATATATATATTTTTATTTATTTTGTTATATAAGAAGGCTGAGCGTTTTTTATATTGTCTGCTGGAAATTCTGTTTTAGTCCTGGGAACGTTAACTATGCAATGTTTCTTTCTCTTCTTTAGTATTTTGCGATCATATGGTGTCGCCTTGTGCATTTTGAGGATGATCAGAAGGATGTACAATTTTCTCACTGACAGCAGATTACATAGATCATAAAGCTTTTCAGTGGAGAATATTCTTTTTTTGAAGTACATCACCTTAAGCATCGCTCTTTGAGCGCGTTCTAATTCTAGGAAACTAGATTTCGTTGCTCCACCCCATACAGTTATGCAATATACTAAAACAGACTGGACCAAAGATACATAAATTTCATTTAGTAGATTTTTTTGATTGCTTTTATTTTTATTTATTCTCCTTGGCACAACATATCTCAGCTCTTAGCTCTTAGCTCAGTCTTACCAAGGGGTATCTTATTACCCAGTTAAGGGTTGTGGAGGTCAGATAGGCAGTCGCTCCATGTAAAATACTGGTATTCAGCTAAATCTGGTTAGACTGGAAGCCGACCCCAACATGATTGGGAAAAGGCTAGGCAGAATGATGAGTTTTATTATTTAATAATAGCTCTGAAAAGCGTAATCCGATAAATTAACAGTTTAAATGTGAAGGCCGTCAATAATAACGATAGCTCTCTGCCTGATTGTAATTAACTAATTAACACATCAATTAAAATACTCCACTGAATTAATGACGATGGTAACCGTTGCATAAATCACTATACCACTAAGGCCCATCGTTCACGATGCTAGACAAAACTACCTTGTTAAGGATAATTTCCAACAAACCGCTCGCATCGCATCGGATCGTAAAGCATATGAACGTATGCGGCGACAGCCGATCGCATCCGGCAGGATGTCGACGCATACGATCGACTCCGTACCGACGCTTGCGAACTTATCCGTTTCTGCGCCTAGTCAAATTGTTTCATTCCTACCGTGTTGCAGCCGAAAGGTACCGATCGGATACGACGACAGGCGAACGGAGCCGATCGCGCGTCGCAGCATACTTTCCGCTACGATCGCGTGGCGGAAGACGCCCGTGATCAAGCGACGCGTTCATTCTTGATTTTATTGTGTAGCACACTACTTTTGAGTAGAGTCGTGGACGATGGCCCTAATCAGGATGTGTAATTCTAGTTTTATGCATTCAAATTGTATCTTTTTAGGTTCGAACTCGTTGAAATTTTCACAGATTATGTATTTCTATTGTGGCTTTTTTTCTTGTTATAAGAAATAATAAAAATTAAATTAAAGTAAATATTAAATGGGTTACAAACGTGTTTTTTTCTACGTGTAACCATTTTGTGAAGCGAATCCATTCACCTCCGAACCATCACTACTTGATTTAAGGTGTATATTTTAATTTTCTGCTATCGGAAGTTAATTGATTTCGTACAATTTCAAATAATTTGCAACCGCTACCTCATTTCTACGATTCTCAAACTTTTGAATATTACGGTCTAACTTTCCTAAGGCGTGAATCACACAGAGAAGGCGTAAGGCGTGAATTATACAAAAACGGCGTGGCGAAGGCGTGGCAGCATGATGCCGCTTCAAAAGTTTTCATACAAAATGTACGTAGGCCACGTGTCAAGGCGTGAATAGGACACAGAGAAGGCGTAAGGTAAAGGCGTGGCATGGGCGCAGATGTGGAACGGATAAGGCACGGACGCGATTTAAATTATATAGAAGAGGCGAAGAGACGTTACGATGCTTCTTTATACAGGCTGACTTTATTTATTTATTTATTTGGTTCACCTAGAATTGTATTAAAGCAAATGAAACAGACGAAATATATCAGATTATAGTTTAAATATCACTTAAAGGTGATGCATGCACACAGAAAGTTTATGTAACTTACAAAAAAAAAGACTATAATAATAAAGTTTATAGTAGTAGCTTTGACGTTTCAGTGCATAAAAACTGCTCATACTGTTTATAAAGCGACGCGGCACACGCGACAAAATGGCGTGGCGGAGGCACTGGCCTCCGCCACGCCGCTTGAGTTTCAACTGTTTCAAGACACGTGGCCTACGTAAATTTTGTATGAAAACTTTTGAAGCGGCATCATGCCTGCGCCACGGCCTCGCCCCGCCGTTTCTGTATAATTCACGCCTAAGACAGGTTTCGCTGACATCTTTTCTTTCAATGAGTTAAATGTTTCCTACAGAACATAATATTTCTGGAATAAAAATATACAACGCCTTGGGATTATTTATTCTATAATGCTGTGAATGTACACTTAACTAAATAAAATAAAGTGCAAAACCAAGTTTTTCGTGGTAGATTGCCATGAACTTTGACAATCGCTGATGTTCATTATCCAAAACACGGTGGAATTAATTAGGTACGTGTTTCAACAGACGAGCTGTATTCATATGTACAGGATGCTTGATTTGTTGTTGTTTGATGCTTTTACGGCTTCTGTAAGATTAATAATCTCATGTATTTTTTCTATTCTCGAGTTGGACACATTCCTTCTCAAAAACTCAAACGAATTTCAAATAAAAATTACTGAAATACCTACTAACCTCATAATGAAGTGTCCAAATCCATTAGTTATTATTTCTGCAATTATTATTTTTTGCTAATTTATCGACTGCCGATTGATGCCATTTTTATTGATCATTTATTTAGCATTTTTGGTATACTTGACAATTTGATGCCCGGTATAGCCTAGCTTTTATTTAAAAATATCTTTGAATGCTGTTTTTTTAAAATAAATAATCGCAAACCATTGAATACAACCTGGGGCCTAAGTCTACTAATTTATAAACGTTACAATGGTCTCTCAATGATGAGTTTTTGACAGATTTGCCATACAAAAACTGTCAAAAACTCACCATTCAGAGACCATTGTAAGGTTTATAAATTAGTAGACTTAGGCCCCTGTATTCTTGCGAATACGATAGAAGAGGTAGAAGCACTAATTTTAATTCTACAGAGCCAATAACCAATTTATCTTAAAGTAGAAAGCCTAGTAAACAGCCTCTCGATCCGCACATACCTAGCTACCGCAACATATTGGCATTCTTCCAAGTAACAAGCGTTTTCAATTAACTCCGAAGACGGTTCATTTCCTGGTGCCACGTGGAGGGGTTTCCTTTTTCCACCCTCATGTCCGGTGTCTTAAGGACGTGTCGCCGCTTATTGGTGTATTCACCCTAAGGGCACGTACCGACATACGCGTTTTATGCGCGTGTACTCCCAAAGGTTAATGCAATTTTGAGGCCTATGCTAATTATACAAAGCTTATTTTGAAATCCAACAAACACCGAGTACAGTCGCGTCGCGCCTGGCTGCACAGTAGGAGTTGTAGGTGTGAATGTACTTACTAAGTACTTGTGCACGTAAGAATATATAAGGACGATAATAGGTAGGTATACAGATTAATGTTAAAAGGTACATAATGAAGTTCAATAATGTAATAAGTAATCTTAATTCAATTTTTTTTTTTTTTTTTTTTTAACAACAACGGCGTAGCTCTTGGCTTGAATCTCACCTGATTGTAAGTGATGATCAGGCCGATGGAAGCGAGCTTCATCCGGAATCTTTAACCACAGAGGCTGGCTATCTTTCCTCTAACTGCCGGAACACAACAATGCTGTTAACATTGTTGTTATGGCGACAGACTTGGATAAGATGGTGGTAGCTACCCAGGCGGACTTAAAACAAGCCCTACCACCAACCAAACCGAGCAGAAAATTTTGCCCCCACTGGGAATCGAACCTCTGGGTCTCAACCTCTGGGTCTGAGACAGGTGGTCTAACCACTAGACCACAGAGGCGGTTAATATGTCTTATTAACCACTTATTTTGGGCGACGATTTTTCGGCAATAGTTATAGGTAATAGTCCTGAGTTCGGGCGAAATGTTATTGCGGTTTTCCATCACAACCCCGGAGTTTGGAAGTTGGTGGTTTGGTAGCACGGCGGGTGCTTCGGAAAGCACGTAAAGCAGTTGGTTCTGCAGCTGATCTCTTTGATAAATGATAAACGATTTATTTTCTGTAAGTAGGTTTGTACAAACACTTTTACACGTCAATCACATGTTTTAAAACTAGATGAGGTCGGCGTTCCCTAGCTGACTACTTTGAGAAGAAAGGCCGAAACAAACTCAGAGGTCAGTCTCTTTTTAAGTCCAGACATAATCTTGGCCAGATCATGGGAAGAATATGTAGATTCGTGTCTGAAATGGTCTTTTGAGGAAAGAACCACACAGATTGAGTGGACCTGTCTTTTGTTTGGTCGTGTGGTATGGCCGTCCCATCAGACTATGAAGTAAAGGCAAAGAGAGTGCACCTGTGTTTGCGCACACTTGTACATTATAATATCTCCTGCGAGTCTAATCTCCGCTGAGATCGGCCACCGTGGCCGAAATCCCTCGGTTGTATTATAAATGATTAATCCAGATTTAAAAGTCTTCAATTTAGTGAACAATAATGTCAATGAAAAACATTTTAAGGGCGAATTTACATAAACCAAGTTTAAGATCACTGACAGCTCTTAAACTCGGTTTAGATGTGCTGATCGCGTTCAGTTTCATTGGTGAAATTAACACATGACTGAATAAACTAAGTTTTAAATGTCAGGCTAAAAATATTTAATTTAATTTCTTTGTTGTTCTCACGCTTGAAATCTTCTAAAGAATAATGAAGTAAGGATTTGATTATTTGTTCTCTATTGTGAAATATTTCTGTACTAAGTTGTAAATGAATAAAACTTGGTTTTATTGTCTTGTAATTTCCGTTTCACGAAATAAGTAAGTTCTTTTCTCGAGAATTTTTTATTAAAATGCTACTTAGAAGTTAAAAGGGAGTCTTGTTTTGGCGGGTTGCTTTTAGGATAATCAGATTATCTGTCACGCCTTTTTCCAAAAATGCTTGGGTAGCTATCCAGTCTGACCATGGGGTCTACTCTCTAAGCCCGTCAACGAAAATACGGGCTTAAACACATGTTTTCGAACGGGTAAATATATATCGGGAGTAGGGGCAGCTGTCAAATTCTGTTGTCATTCATTCTTAGTTTGGGCCCCAAACTAATCAAATAGCCGTGAAAGGTCACGGAGTAGGAAATCCCCGTAACTTCGGCCGAAACTACGAAGAATAGAGTGTATAGAGTGTAGACCCCAGATGCAGCTGAATGGCAGTATTTTACATGAAACCACTGTCTGTCTGACCTCCACAACTCAGTTATTTATACGTAACCCTGGTAAGACTGGTTGTGTCAGACGTTTGGGTTTCCGACTACCCATAACGACTGTTAAAAATTTACGGATGACAGCCGGGACCACCAACTCCTTAACGTGCTTTCTGGATGTTCACCCATCCACGGATCAACCTCGGCAAGTGTTGCTTAACCTGGAAGATCGACCCCGAGCGTCTGTTATTATTTAGCCAGGAGCCTTTTTTGTAATAAAGTGAATATTTGAATGTTTTCAGTCAACGAGTCAACTTTTGTTGACGTTCGCAGGGCAAGCGGAGGTAATTTGAATAACGAATTTGTTAAAATGTGTTTTTGTAAAGTTGTTTTCCGTTTTACCTTTTTTCGTGAATGTTTTTGTTTTTAAGGTTAATTTTATGCAAAAAGGTAAAATAATTATAGTGATCCGATACTTAATAAAGTGAACGCTTAGTGAATGTAGTGTTTGTAATTATTTTCAGTTGGAAAGGTCAAGTTACTGGTTTATGCTTTCTTTATCTTGACTTTTCAAAAAGTTTTATTAAGTTTTTAATCTCATCAATCTCACAGCTCTTTTAACATATTATGCCAATACTCTACCTTAGTGTTTCAGATTGTGGTTTTCTGCAGAATAATTAAAAGATAAATAGCTATTTTTTAATAAATTATTCTACACAATAATCCCCACTCGCCCATGTCCCGTTCGTCCCACTGCCACTGTCATCGACCCACTGCTGGATCGAACGAGAATTTAATAAATAATATTACATTCATTCCTGTTCGCCCCACTGATTTTGTTAGTGGGACCAACGGGTATAATTTAGTAATTTTATTGTTATGTTCCATGGGTCCCACTAAATAATTTGAGTCCAATGGTAATCTGCGTCAAATAGGTTTTTTTTTTTACAAATATGAAAAAAAAAGAAAAAATATTTCCAGTTTTGTTATCTATACTACTTATAATAAATCTGTAGAAGTGAAAATTCTGTACATTGAAGATATCAAAAAAATAAATGGCAGGGGGTGTTACTAGACCGACACCGAACCCAAAAATTCGATAAAAAAAAATTTTGTCTGTCTGTCTGTCTGTCTGTCTGTCTGTCTGTTTGTTCAGGCATCACGCAAAAACTACCGGTTCGATTACGATGAAACTTGGTATAATTATTCTTTAATATCCTGGGCACCACACTGGGTACTTTTTATCCCGGAAAAGTACCCTATCCTACGGTTGGGGGGTGTCAAAGTTTGTATGGAAGAATTTTAACGCGCTGTCCGATTAACTCGAAACTCAATATTTATACTTAAAACCCATGGGGATGTATGGGGTAATTTCCGACACTCACGCGAGCGAAGCCGCGGGCAGCAGCTAGTGTTTAATAAAATTATTGACGTTGGAAGTTTGAGCAACGACGAATATAAAAAGTCATTTAAAAATCCGTGTGGGTTGGGGTCTTGATAATGGGCCATAACACGTATCAGACGACCACACGAATTCGCCATTTTCCTATGTTCAATCATCCGCCTAACACCCTGTATAGTTCTAGGTACAGTAAGCTTATTATTACTCAAAACACTTTACATAATGCAATGCATGACTTTATCCAATTACAAATATACGTTTCTTGTTACGTTATTACCTACATTTATAATAATTACTTACGTGATTGTTATGCACCATAAAAGCATGTTATTTACTCTTTATTGCAATTAAATGTAGTAGAAAATAAATATTCAACACAATCATACAAAGTTTTAATCACAAAGGTATACTTAATCCTACTAATATTATAAATATTATATTAAAATAGAAAGTTTTTATGTGTAGGTAACGTAAAAACGGCTGAACGGATTTGGATGAAATTTGTCATACAGATAGATCAGGACCTGGCTTAGGACATGGAATACTTTTTATCACAGTAGTAAATTCTAACATCCATCCCATCCATCGCGGGCGAAGTCTCAGGCAACAGCTAGTTATTCGGTAGTTTATAATCTACTAGCAGCGCCCCGCGGTTTCACCCGCATAAGTCTCGATCCCGTGTGAATATCGGGATAAAAAGTATCCTATGTGTTAATCCAGGTTATAAGCTATTGATTCAAATCCATTCAGTCGTTTTTGCGTGAAAGGGTAACAAACATCCATCCATACTAACAAACTTTCGCATTTATAATATTATATTAATAGGATACCTAGTAGGAAGCAGAATAGTAGGATATCAGGTTTCTCACGCTGCGAAGTATTATTTACCGAACCTTTTATAATGAAATACCAAATAATGACGAATAATAATGCCGCCAATTCTGAATAAATTCGGGTTTTACAAATAAATGTTATTCCACAATAAAGTCTCTGGCCGTAATAAATGTTTAAGTATGCTTGTAGTATATTTGTGCAATAAACTTATGCACTTTATACAGAAATGTCACGTGCGTGCTTATTCTGACACAGACTGAAACTCTGACTGTCTGACTGGATGGCAAACAGTTGTTCAGGCAGGTGTGCGTCGCAAACAGATTAATCTTGCCAAGTAAGTGGTAGTATACACTGATAGGAAATTAACTTTTTTTATTAACTTATTATTATTTCACTGAGCTGACTTTACCAAATTGAAGTCGTATTCGTTCGCACATTAAATTTCATTATTTAAACAGTGGTATCCGTTTGGAATAGAAATCCAAAAATGACTGATTTTCTAAATGTCTTTGGCATTTAGAAAATCAGTCAGTCAGAATTATGAGATCAGTACAATATAGGAATCAGTCCTAACAGACCGCAAAGCAAAAAAATGCCAGTGGAATTAGTTGTATGGTATAAGAACGGAATAAATCGCAATTACCTGTAGGTGACTCATTATTTTCGCGATCCTGCGTTACCCACGTAAAAGGATTGTATAACGTTTATTAATTTCGTTGACTGTGCTCATTGTTTGTTCTGCCTTCGAGATTGATCTCAAACATTGTTGTGTGGTGTGTAGCATTAAAGTGTTGGACTACATTTCGGACTATAATTTCTTCAGAACCGTAAGTCTACCCTCTCACACCTTCAACCAAACCGAACCAACCGATAACCAAATACCGAATGAATTTTTATTTATGTAATTTCAATAAATTAAAAATAAAAAAAAAACTCAGTAGTCACGCCTACTTCATTCTTGCAAAAGACTTACTTAAAACGTAAATAACGAGTGTGATTACTCCCTAACATCTGAAAGAGCTTAGATTGTCATTGGGTTACTTGAGCCCGTATATAATATTACCGAAGCTATTCTGCGACAGAATATTTTAACTTTAGAACAGTTTGTTTTCTTAATTCCACATAACAGTGTCAACCAAGTTCGTAATTAAAATTCAACATGACAACTTTTTACTTTACCGGATTTTGCTCGCACATTCTCCAAATTAAATTTTGTAGACGTTAAGGTATAAGAAATTCTTTGAGTGTTTTATTATAGGTAGGCAGAATCACAACATATTTCTAGTTGTTATTTTTGAGGAGCTCGTGGCTCAGTAATAACAGCCGCACGAGTCGATCCATTAGGTTAAGCTACGCTTACCGGGGTTGGTCCGTGGATGGGTGACCATCGTTACATACCAAGACTCCTCCGTGCTTCGGAAAGCACGTTAAGTCGTTGGTCCTGGCTGGCATTTGTGAGAAGCCCGAAAGTCTGACAACCAGTATTAGGACCCAGATACTGGGTTGTGGAGGTCAGATAGGCAGTTGCTCCATGTAAAATACTGGTATTCAGCTGCATCCGGTTAGACTGAAAGCCGACCCCAACATGGTCCAACATGGTTGGGAATAGCCTAGGCAGAATGAAAAAAAAACTAGTTGTTATTTTTATGGTGTACCGGAACTCCGATTACTAAGCCTCCGCTGTCCGTCTGTCTGTCAGCGGACTGTATCTCGTGAACGAGAATAGGTAGACAGTTGAAACTTTCACAGATTGTACGTGTCTTTCTATAGCGCTAACAACAAATAATAAAAATTAATAATTAAAGGGGGTCCCCTATACAAGAAACGTGTTTTTTCGGCGTTTTTTTCTCGATCTTAAAGACTCATACATACTAGTGTGATATCGCGGGCACGACAAGGGTAGCGCTGCCTGTCGCGCCCGCGATATCGCGCCAGTGTGTACGAGCCGTAATACGGTACCTACAGAACCCTTTGTGTACGTGTCCGACTCACATTTGGCCAATTTTTATAAGATATTTTAACATGTCAAGCGTTGACTAACCGGATCAAAGAAATCTATAATTGTAAGGCCCTTTGCACACACCCGTTAAACTACGTCAGTGTTGTATGGATCACTATGGAATCTTGTTGACACACATGTTTTTTCTACGGCGAGGGTTATACACCGTACCGTAAAGAAACCGTGCCGTGACAAAGGGCCTTACCATACCATCTTATATCAATAAGTTACATACTTTCCTAGTATTAAGCCGGGTCTGCTGCGCCATGTTTGGATGTTTTAAAAACATCAAACATCAAACACGAACCAATCAGGCAATCGCAAATCAAACACGAAGCGATTTGATTGGTTCGTGTTTGATGTTTTTAAAACATCCAAACATGGCGCAGCAGACCCGGCTTTACTGTAGTAGTGTGTGGTAGTTAAAGTTCGCGGGCACATTCGTATCAAGAAGCTGGCAGTATCATCACAACGTTAATGTTTTCCTGTTAGTCATATTTGTTTTAGTATTTTCGTTTATTTTTACATATTTATTTGTATTTATATATCTATATATTGTAGCGAAATAAAAAGTCGTCGCCACTTTTTACACGTTTATAATTTTAACAAAATAATAAAAAATACAGGTGGTTTTAGAAAAAATAAAAAAAAAGGCCAAATAAAATAAAATGATGAGCTTACATGTTTGTTTTGTAAAATAAAATTTAGTTAAGAAGACTAGGGTTCTCTACGGTACTGAACCGCAGGTTTTTAAAAGTTTAATTAATAAGAAAAATAACGGTCAGTTGTTTGTACAAACAGATTTTCACGTTTTTTTAAAAGTAAGTATTTTTTTTTGTTTCAAGATAAAACCCGAATTCTTCCCGTCATTCAAAAATGAATGATGAAATGAATGAATGAATTTTTGCCAGGAATTGGAATGAATCTATATCAGAACCAGGAATACTAAAACATATAAAATAAATAAAAAACACGTCGATTTAGAGCGTTATAGCGCCGATGGAGAGTAGATAAGACTGGTGTAGAAATAGGATAAATTAGGACCACGCGCGCAGCGCTCCACGGAACCTCCGGCCGCAGTGACAGAAGCGGCGTCAAACGCCGAAGGCTCTGGCCGGCACCCAGAGCCGGATCTTGGCCGGATTTCTTGGGTTTCCAAATGATGGAAATCCTTTTTTTGTTGTATATAACACACGGTAAAATCGTAATCGATCGAATGATAATATAGTTAGTATTGGATAATTTGGAATTGGCTGCTTCAAAATGTTTTCTCTTCAAGAGTTGGAATGCGACCAAGCTGACGGATCAAAAAATACTTCAGATTTTTTTCCTGTCAGATTCAAATTCAAAAAAGATGAAAGATAAAAACTATTTTATTAAATGCCAGTGAAAAGTCGAAAAGTTCGGAGCTAAAAGTTTTAATTCATGTAGTGAACACTACAGTACCCTCTTTCCAGCAAAAAAAAAAAATAGATGAAAGTAGCAACCCTATATAGGGGTGACATCACTACAATATATCACACCACTAAAGTGTTACATAGAAATAGTAGGGTTATATCCCTATAGGAGTGGAAGAGGGTTAACTAGCTGGGAAAAAAAAAAAAAAAATTAATTTAATATATCTAATTAACCTAGATTAACCTATAAGATAACCTAACGGACGACAAATCGAAGTGCAGCAGATAAAGACTAAATTTAATCGCGATCTAAACTACCCGTTATCAGTGCGATCTCCGAGTGTGTCCACTAAACCTATCAATAACCTAAGAGCTAAACTCATCTAGGAACTAAAGACCTATAGGTACACTATACAAGAAGATAACGAGAAAAATATTGTCATAAGACAAAGACAAACTATCGATTCATATGGGAAAATGATCGATAGTAGAAAAAAAGACAATAGCGGTTGAAGTCAGAAAAAAATTATAGACTGAGGCAAAAAGGGAGAACGCCAGGTTATAAAGAAGAACCAGGGTTCCAAAAAAAAATAATAATACCCCAGACTTAAAGATTGGGACTTCAACCGAGAAGTAACTGCCGGATATCCATACCATTTAGTCAGACTTTCAGCAAATTCAGGGCTTAGAGTCTGACCAGCAGGAGAAAGGTACAGGAAGTGTTGTGCCTCAGGGACATACCTAGAGGACTAGCAATACCTCCTGCTTTACCAGCAGTCGGGTAAGTTAAAATTATGTTGCGATAACAAATTAGGGTCACGAACACAAAGTAAAAAAAAATTACACCCTAGCAAGGAAAATTAAATCAGGAACACAAAAAGTGGAAAAGTAGACCATAGCAGGGTAATAGTGTCTAAGGTACTGTAGACATCAAAGAAATCAAAAGCAAGTCGATAAACTTGTAAGAACTTACCGTTTTATTTGGAACTAGCTGCTGCCCGCGGCTTCGCCCGCGTGAGTGTCGGAAAATACCCCATACATCCCCATGGGTTTTAAGTATAAATATTGAGTTTCGAGTTAATCGGACAGCGCGTTAAAATTCTTCCATACAAACACTGACACCCCCCAATCCCCCTTTAGGGGGTAATTTAGACGAAGGAGGAGGCGGAGCGCGTGAGGAGAGGCAAAGTTCGCGCCCTCACGCGCCTAGCCGCCGTAGGAGACGCCCTGGGCGTCGGGACTCCTTGGAGGATTCCCGGCCACCGTAGGCGCGGTCTTGCGGGCGGTGAGCAATGGGTAGCTCGCCCCCGATAAGGACCAGGCCCGGGTCGACGGCGCGTCGTGTTCCACGCGCGCCTCAAAGAGATGTCAGCAAAACTGACGGGGTCCGCTAGGACCGTTGCCCGCCGGGGTTGCGGGTAGTCCTAAGGGGAAACCGTGGCCCCTGGCATGGCAAGGGAAGGAACACGGGTGGGTTTTAGTCAGCAAAAGTCTGACACGCCCTCCCGCTCCGCCCAGAGCGGGAGAAGTCATTGGATGATTTCCCACCCAAAAAAAAAAAAAAAAAAAAAGGGGGTAATTTAGAAAAAACAAAAAAGTACAAACTGTATAATTTATTTAGATAACTATTCGTGCGAAGTTTCGTGTTTATTACCTCAAGGAATAAGATTTTTCATACAAACTTTCATCCCTTATTTTACCCCCTTAGGGGTTGAATTTCAAAAAATCCTGATACACGTTATTCTTAATTTTTGGGTTTAAGCATAAATATTGAGTTTCGAGTTAATCGGACAGCGCGTTAAAATTCTTCCATACAAACTTTGACACCCCCCAACCGTAGGATAGGATACTTTTCCGGGATAAAAAGTACCCAGTGTGGTGCCCAGGATATTAAAGAATAATTATACCAAGTTTCATCGTAATCGAACCGGTAGTTTTTGCGTGATACTTGAACAAACAGACAGACAGACAGACAGACAGACAGACAGACAGACAAAAAAAAAATTAATCACACTTTTGGGTCCGGTGTCGGTCTAGTAACACCCCCTGCCATTTATTTTTTTGATATTTTCAATGTACAGAATTTTCACTTCTACAGATTTATTATAAGTATAGATAAATACCATTTTCGTCTGACGTATGGCAAATAAAATCGCATGACATATCCGTCAAAAGGAAATAACGTCAGTCAAAAGAATAAAACATTAAAAAGGCCGTTGGAAATAGGTTTCAGAGATTTTGAATAAAATAAGTATAGTTGGATAATTACGTAATTTGAAAATGTGTTTTTTTGTTAATGATACTATTTGGACTATTTTGGTCTCAAATGGTAAAATTACTTGCAAAACGGATATTAACGTTTAATTCATTTGAATCTGACTATTCAAATAGGAAATATAAGAGTTGAAAAATATAGGAAGTAAATATAGAATGACCAGTGTATTTTCTGGAAGTTAGTGATGAAAAAGATGAGAAAGACGATTACTTAAGAATATCTTTAATATGATACTGTCCGGAATGGACGGAATTACAGTCTTTAAGGACATAAGTGGTCCTGGAAATAACCCTAACCACCCGGCATTTAACAAAGCGGGGGGCAAGCTTCCCAGAAAAATAATCTGCTCCAGAAGACCTAGAGAAATTTCTTCTCCATACAATATCACCGACGTTGAGGGTGATAGCTGAACGGTTCGCGTTATACGTACGGGAATTACGAAGGAAGGCCATAGAGAGATTATCGGCAACCTTAGCGTAAACTTCCGCGAGAGAAGATAAATTGGACGCGTGTTGAGACCGACTTTCGGCTAAATTAGTACCTAGAGTCTGTCCTTGTGCACGCGCCGGATCAATAAGAACTTCTCTACCAAACATGAGAAAGTTTGGGGTAAAACCGGTGGCTAAATTAATACAGGAATTAAGATACAGCTTAACTTTGGGTAATAATTTGGACCAATTTCTTTGATTTTCACCGACCAATATGCTTAGGCACGTGACGACACTTTGGTTATATCGTTCCACGGTATTGGCCTGTGGTGTGTAATAGGGCGTATACATTGGGGAATCGATATGACGAGATCTGAGGAAATTCAAAAATCGGTTACTACGAAAAACGGTAGCGTTGTCGCAAAGAATCGCACGTGGAACTCCGAAGTTGAAAAATATCTCGGATTCCAAGGCTTTAATAAGGGAACTCGCGTCTACCTTTTTTAATGGAACAAGCCAGACATATTTGGAAAATACGTCGACCATGGATAAAATATATCGGTAACCGTAGTAAGCAATGGGTAGCGGACCAATAACATCTATAGAAATTAGCTGTAGGGGTAACGAAACGTCCTTTGGATAACGCATTTGGCCGCGTGGTTGGGTGTTGGCGATTTTATATGCTTTACACACCTCACATTGATTCAGCGTTTCGGTAACGTCCCGAAACATGTTAGGCCAGTAAAATAATTCCTTAATCTTAAGGTAGGATTTTGTGACCCCCGGATGTATAGAGGGGAAATTATTATGGACCTCCCAAATAGCGAGTGGGACCTTTTCAGCTGGTAAAACTATGCGCCATGGATCAGACGACAAAGGGCTAGTAATGGGCATGCGCCTCACGAGAACGCCGTCGCGAATGGCGTACGCAGGAAATATTTGGGGTGTATCACGAGCGCCCAAATAAACTTTCTTGTACCACCTGTCGTTAGTATGCTCGGGGCCCTGGTTAAATGTAACCGGGCTTGCATAAATTCTAGATAATGCATCTGGAACAACATGCAATGCCCCCTTGCGATGAACGATGTCGAAAGTATATTGAGAGATAATAGTGGCCCATCGTGCTAAACGACCAGAAGGGTTGTTTAGCGTGAGAAGCCACTTCAGAGCCATGTGGTCTGTTATAACTGAAAACTTCATTCCATCTAAATAACAGCGGAAGTGCTTTATGGAATCAAGAACAGACAAAAGTTCACGCTCAGTAGTACTATAATTACGTTCTACTTTGGAAAATAGGCGGGAATGATAAGCAACAGGGTGTTCAATCCCGTCAATCTTTTGCGAAAGGACCGAACCGAGACCGACAGACGACGCATCACACTGTAAAACGAACGGCTTGGAAAAATCAGGACAAGCCATCACTGGAGTGTTGATTAGTGCCGCTTTAAGCTTAAGAAAGGCTTGTTCGGCAGCGTCATCCCAGGTTATCGGATCGCGACCCTTCCTCTTTCCAATAAGAGCAGTAAGTGGGGCAATTATGGAGGAGAAACTATCGACGAAACGCCTATAATAAGAACACATCCCTATAAAACCGCGTAATGATTTAGCGGTAGTCGGGGTTGGATAATCTCTAATAGAATTAAGTTTGTTAAGATCAGTTTGTAGGCCTTTTTCGTTTACAATATAACCCAAATATTTCAACTCGCTTTTGCAAAATTCACATTTTTTTAAGTTTATAGATAAACCAGCTTCCTTGAGGCGGTTCAACACCTTTCTTAGGAGAGCGAGATGACTGTTAAAATCTTTGGAAACCAAAATTAGATCGTCGACGTAACCAAAGACGCAGTCATCGCTGGTCGATGTGAATTCGAAGTTAACTATTAGATCAGTAAGGCGTTGCATCTCAGAGGCTGCATTTGTGAGTCCAAACGGCATTCTAACGAACTCGAATAGACCACGCTGAGGGACAATAAAAGCGGTTTTCTCGCAACTCTCCTTATCCGCTAAAGGAATTTGCCAGAATGCACTCCTAAAATCAAGAGAGCTTATATATCTCGCACCGCGAAGATTATCGAGGATATCTTGAATACGTGGGAGGGGGTATGAGTCTCTGATAGTGACGCTATTCAGCTTTCTGCTGTCAACACAGAAGCGAACTGAGCCATCCTTCTTGGTAACCATGACAACAGGGCTAGCCCAAGGAGAACGAGAAGGTCGGATGACATCCAATTCCAGCATCTTATTGATCTCTTCGTTAAGTACCTTTAATTTAACTGGAGAAAGGGGATAAAATCTTTGCCTAATTGGCTGTCCTGTTGTATTTATTTTGTGTGAAAGCCAAGTAGTTTTGCCAAGGCCAATCTTATCAGACGAAATAACTTCAAACTCATCTATGACGAGTTGTAAGCTTCGTTCTTGATCGGGTAACAGAACGTTACGGGGATGTACGTAACGGGCTTCAGCTACGCAAGAGACTTGTGGAGGAGCATGATTAAGCGAAGGAAGGTACATGTTACCTTTGATATTTTTGTTAAAAGCCTTACTAAAAACTGAGGTTAAACCGAATTTATTCCAAAATTCTATACCTAAAATGACAGAGGATGACATACAACGTGCCACTAAAAACTCATGAACAAAGGTAGTTCCATTGAATTGAACAGAGAGGTAAACAGTTCCCAAAATATCAATGGGCGAATTATTAGCAGAGATAACATGGGGACAGGAATCGTTGGAATTCAAAGTGATACCTAATTCCTGGATAAGGGTGTCGCTTATAAGTGACATTTGCGCGCCTGAATCTAACAAAGCCTGGACAGGGCGGTTGCTCAATAATATATCTATAAACGGTCGATTGTCTGATGAATTGCTAGTTATCACCGGTGACACTGTACGAGAAGAAACGGGCCGCCGGTGGCTTAAACATTTTTTTGGATTGCACTTCGGGCAGTCCCTTGTTATCACACCAGGAGTACGACACCTAAAACATAGCGGGCCAGGGAAATCGGGGCAATAACGATATGAATGTCCGTTTTTTTTTACATTTAGGACATAATTGGGCCTCGCAGGTCACGCTGGACACCGGCTTGGAAACGCCTGGTAAAAAGCTCTCGAAATGAGAAGCCATATCAATAAGCGAATCAAGGTCTGTGAATTTATGAATAGATAGACAAGGGAAATACTTAGGGTGCATATTATGCATGATGATTTGAAGCAGATTCGCTTCGAAGATAGGGTTAATTAGGCGATCATTCAAATATGAGACCTGGATGATAAAATCTCTGACTGGTTGGTCAGATCTTTGCTTTAAATTTCTGACTTGTTGCTCAGTCTTAAATTCAAAGTCAATGGAGCCGAATGTCCTTATGAAGGCCTCTTTGAGTTCATTGTATGATAGACCTGGGTGACGGATCGACCTAAAATATTTTAAAGCGGCCCCAGACACTACCTCATGAAAACGCTTTATTAAGTATTGGTCTGAAATATCATCAGCCTCCTTACGTTCGTCTATAGAGACGAAGAACTCGCGAACGCAAGTATCACCGGAAAATTCGATTTTCCATTTAGTGAGAGAGATCTGCTTGTGAAAGTACCGAGGGCATTCCTCGGATCTAATGGGGGAAGGTATGATTGATGAGATGGAAGTTCTAGCAGTCCTAGGCGGGATCGGTGGTGGCCTAGAAATTATTGGACTTCTTCGTAATGGAGTCTCAACGATAGAACGATCTTCATCAGCCATGATAGAGAACCAACCCACGAGATAGTAACACAAAAAAAAACTAGAACTGGCAAAAACGGCCACTCAAATACGCTTACCTTGAGCACGACGCCTAAACATTCACGCACACCAAGCGTACTCTACTGGGTACTAACTACAGGAGTAAAATTAAACTCAGGAGTATGTATTTATGGGAAAGAAATAAAAGAATAATCTCTAGATATGGTTACACGTTATCTTAAAATTCGATATTCAATAACAATTCAAATAATATATGAATTAACGGCATAGAATGCGTCGAATCGAGGGAGAAAGCAATCAGTTTCAAGAGCTGCTTCAAGTCGAAGAAAGAAAAACAACCGTTTTCTCGAAATGACGTACCTGAAAGTAGAAATAAGGAACAAAGGGTTAAAATTGCTCCAAAGAGCACCACACGCAATATAATGAAAAAAAATTGTATGTTAATGGATAAAATATGATACATTTACTTACTTTAAAGTTCGGGCGCCATTTTGTAGCGAAATAAAAAGTCGTCGCCACTTTTTACACGTTTATAATTTTAACAAAATAATAAAAAATACAGGTGGTTTTAGAAAAAATAAAAAAAAAGGCCAAATAAAATAAAATGATGAGCTTACATGTTTGTTTTGTAAAATAAAATTTAGTTAAGAAGACTAGGGTTCTCTACGGTACTGAACCGCAGGTTTTTAAAAGTTTAATTAATAAGAAAAATAACGGTCAGTTGTTTGTACAAACAGATTTTCACGTTTTTTTAAAAGTAAGTATTTTTTTTTGTTTCAAGATAAAACCCGAATTCTTCCCGTCATTCAAAAATGAATGATGAAATGAATGAATGAATTTTTGCCAGGAATTGGAATTAATCTATATCAGAACCAGGAATACTAAAACATATAAAATAAATAAAAAACACGTCGATTTAGAGCGTTATAGCGCCGATGGAGAGTAGATAAGACTGGTGTAGAAATAGGATAAATTAGGACCACGCGCGCAGCGCTCCACGGAACCTCCGGCCGCAGTGACAGAAGCGGCGTCAAACGCCGAAGGCTCTGGCCGGCACCCAGAGCCGGATCTTGGCCGGATTTCTTGGGTTTCCAAATGATGGAAATCCTTTTTTTGTTGTATATAACACACGGTAAAATCGTAATCGATCGAATGATAATATAGTTAGTATTGGATAATTTGGAATTGGCTGCTTCAAAATGTTTTCTCTTCAAGAGTTGGAATGCGACCAAGCTGACGGATCAAAAAATACTTCAGATTTTTTTCCTGTCAGATTCAAATTCAAAAAAGATGAAAGATAAAAACTATTTTATTAAATGCCAGTGAAAAGTCGAAAAGTTCGGAGCTAAAAGTTTTAATTCATGTAGTGAACACTACAATATATAGGCATACATATTATATTTATAGTGTGTCCTCAATTTTTCGTAATTGCATCTACCACTGTTTGTCTCTGCATCATCCAAAGGTTGACTGGTAGAAAATGCCTATGGCATTAAGTCCGCCTCTGTACATTTCTGTGCTTGAATAAATAAATTAAAACTGCTATAATGAGGTAGCAGCTGTGAAGCCGCAGTCACGAGAAAAAAGTCGTATTAAAAAGCGATTAAGGATTTTTATTCTCAAAATTCGGTTCCGAAATCTCGAGAGAGACCGAAGATTACACGGGTTCCAAGATAGGGTTGGGTTCATAGCAATGTGGATTTTAAATCCAATTCCTTAATCAAACTCCCTCACGGTGGTCGCCCCTGCTGTCATGATAAGACTGTGTAATCTCCGGTGAAAACACCGGTATCCGTCCTGCGGGACGTCCCGGAAGATATAAATTCGTTTCCATTTCAATCACTTTCTTCGGTCTTGTCCGCAAAAATGTACAAATGTATCGTAAGTCGAAAAAGACGAGGGATCGAAATTCGATCTGATCTGTAGATAAGTATCCGGAATTTAAGCAACAATTTTTCAGTCAACGTGATTTTACTTTAATAGCAGATCAATATTTAACAAAAAAGGGTAAAAAAGTATAGTTTCGAGGGATTTTGAATCATACATGATTCAAAATCCTTTTGCAAAATGATGTGGTTATATTGATGATGTTTTTTCGAACTTATGAGGCAATGGATTGGACATCTGTTTCAAAACGATTCAGATTATGATTGATTGTGTATTACGTAATTAGGGTGCAAGCTTAGGAGCCCAAATAAATTACTAACTCAAACTAGTCAAACTTGTAAAAGCCTCGTATCCAATACGTACGAGACTTTTGGCTACTTTGTATGTGTTTTTTTTTTTGTTGTAATTTGCTTTTTATATGTGCAGAATAAACAATTTTTCTTTCTTTCTTTTCTTTTTCTATAGGTAATTATGTTGATAAGACTAAGACATTCATTTGTTTAAGCGTATGGAATTTCAAAACTGTTCAAACCACAACACAACTAACAATCTGCCTTCTGTGTCTGTCTGTCTTATCTCTTTATCACTTTTGGCGGCAGCTCCCACTAAATCGAAACATCACTAAAGGCGAATTTCACCAATGAAACTGAACGGGATCAGCACATCTAAAACGCGTTCAAGACCTGTCAGTGTCATCATTGTTATGGAATATTTGACACTGACAGCTCTTGAACGCGTTCTAAGGACAAAACTATTTAACTGTCACATAGACAAAATTGTCCTTGTCGTGTGTGTCATGCGAAGTAAACAAGGAAGAAAAACGAACACTTAGTACTTCCGAGCCTTTGATAGAAAACAAGAAATCGAGATAATAGAAATAGATAACAAACATGTATCCTTTGCAATATAACAAAACTCACCGTCAAAAAAGTCGGTTTTTACTATTTTATCTTTGAATGGTTCCCTTGTTGCTTGCGAGTATCTTTTATGGTACAAAAAGCAAGATGACAGCGATATAAAAAACTTAATTAATTTATTAATTTATCACATGGAAAACCAACAGCTGTACATAAATAAAATACAAACACGGAATAAGAAACATGAAGCCAATTATAGGTTTTCACGGCTCTTTCAAGAGATCTTTAACCCGACAAGTCATCAATAAAAGAAGCGCACCAATCGTCAAATCGGTACCGCCAAACATGCGGAATAAACTATAATGTTAAATAAAGTAAGAATCAGAACTAATATTAACACTCAGAATTAATTCTGAAGAATTCAAGGTTCAGCCTATCAAGGTTCATTATCAGATCCTAAAGTCTTAACCATATACGGATAACCTACGCCTCTGAGGAGCCGTGGCGCCCATATGCCCGAAATCATTTTGAAGCACTAATAGCATATGAATATCTTTTAAATAAAACCAATACCTACCATGATAATAAAATTTATTTTTAGGTGTTTTGTTTCATTTTGAATATTTGTATACTTCTAAAAAAAACACCCGTTATAATATGCTCTCCTCGATAAGGTATAATTTGTATTGTTTTTTATGTATTTTTAATTAGATCATATTTTTTATATGTATATAGTTATTTACTTTGAAACTTTATACGCTTTAACTGCTTTTTTTTGAGAGCATTATTTGTTAATTATCACAAGCGATATGATAAACAGGACATTTTTATATTAATTAAATTAGTGCTGATTATGGAGTAAAGATAAAAATTGAATAAACTGCTTTCATTCGTTTTGTATCGCTTTGATATTTTATTATTACTATTGTTAGATCGATTATTTCAGAAGCAATACCTGTTTTTAAGGCTTTACGTCAATCTGTTTACAAATTCTTAATTTGATGTAAACTAAAAGTGATTCAATCGCAACTACAGTGATATTCACCATGTCTGATATCGGTATCAATGCTATTATCTTCTTCATTATGTTTATGCTGACACTAGCCACGATGATATACGGAGTGACATCCTGGTGCATCATGAAGAAGTTTCGTAACTACAGAAACTACGTGTTTCTTAACGCAATTTTATCATACGTCTTACGGTATTTCATATACTTGTTAAAGTGGCAATTCATGACAACCGAAGATATGTGGGAAGAAATATTAATTAGTCAAAGTCAGAGTTTTTCATTGTTAATCTGTATACTTGATTACTTAGCAATGGTGAAGAACCACTGGCTGGTAGTTATTGGCCATATGTTTTACGAAGAAATTGTAAAAGTTTTTAATGGACATATCCGAAGGAGATATTTAAAAAGTAGCCTCTTCGGTTGGGGTGTGCCTTTAATAACATACCCCATCATTTGGATTGTTATGCATTATTTTGATTATTCTGATTCTGACAGACTATTCTCTTCCTACAGATTATTTGTTGCAATTTTCTATATCATCCTGCATGCCTATTTTCTACCTGTAATAGTTAACTGTTTTATTTACATTGTAATTGTAATTTCACTGTGTCGTAGTTTCAACTCGAGCTCACATTCAGGTACTAACAACTGGCGACGCTTGTATATATCCACTTTGATATTTCTATTGAGTGACATCATATTGTTATCTGATTATTTAATGCACATGTTTTTATTCGAACCCGGTCACATAACAGTTCTATTACATAATCTTAATCCACTAGTATTGGTTGTATTTTTGCTCTTTGTAAGGAGTAATCGAAAAATATGGTATGAGTTCTATGTAAATCAAGTAAATGAAAGGTTATCAGCAAGGCAAAGAGATCAAGATATCGTCATGCATGAAGGAGTTATTCGTGAACCTACTGAATCCTATCGGGCGGTTCTTGATGTATGATTGTGTTACCCAGTAACTGGGTTGTGGAGGTCAGATAGGCAGTCGCTCGATGTAAAACACTGGTATTCAGCTGCATCCGGTTAGACTGGAAGTCGACCCCAACATAGTTGGGAAGAGGATAGGCAGACAGATTGTTTCTTAATGTATGATCTAGAAAAAAATAAACTACTATTATTGACGAAAAATTTGACGAATGTATTCCCAATATCTTGGTTTTATGTTATATTTCGGTGAATGATATTGAGTATGCTCTAACAATGTATTAGATTATTATTGATTCATTACTTACTTAAGCTTAATGTTTGTAGACAGAACTGCACCATGCTGAGATATGAACCTTTGATCTCCTTTCTTTGTTCTTTGTTTAATTGTTGTTTTTTGTTTATTATTTCTGTGTGTGTGTCTTATTTAAATACCTATTGTTACTGTGTTGATGTGATAAGTAGCATAGTTTTGCTATATTTAATAGCCAAGGCCAGGCGTATGATTATTTTTCGTGTTACTTTTAGTATTGATTATATGATTAAACACGTAGGTAAGTAATTTTTGTGTTTTAATTATATATTTTTTACTACTTACTTAGTTACTTTTCACGAAATCACTCCCACAGATTGCAGGGAAGTGAAAGGAAAGATGTTGATGACACATCAAAAATTGTCACCACTTTTTTCCTCGAAGTCTTGTAACATAAACCCCCGAAAAAGCAACAGCAAGTGTTGAAAAGGCTCATCCAGTCCTTACATTTACTCTCTGTACAAGGGAACCTTTTCCCGTTATTCACGAGGTTAGAGCGTCCAAATGAAAAAGGGACTTTTTTGTATGTTTGACAAACGGAATCTCGGTAATTCTGATTTCATTTGGTTGTTTTATTTAATTTTATTAAGAGGAATCATTCTGCGTAGCCTTTTCCCAATCACGTTGGGGTCGGCTTCCAGTCTAACCGGATGCAGCTGAAAACCTATCTGACCTCCACAACCCAGTAACAGTAATACGATACTCCTTGGTAAGACTGGTTGTTAGACTTTCGGGCTTCTGACGACTCGTAACGACTGTCAAAGATCCACGAATGACAGCCGGAACCAACGGCTTAACGTGCTTTCCGAAGCACGGAGGAGTGTCGGTATGTAAAGATGGTCACCCATCCACGGACCAACCCCGGCAAGCCCAGCTTAACCTGATGGATCAACCCGTGCGGCTGTTATTACTTAGCCACGAGCTCCTCTCTAAATTTTATTAAGACGAATGTCTACGCTAAAGCAGTTTTGCATTTTGACGTAGATTTAGCACACTTTTTAATGTACCTAACGATTCTAAAAATGATGTGATCTAAAAATAGGTACTCTGATGAGTCGCTTACAGAGAAATATCGAAAAAAAAAATCTCGATAAGTGAGAATAGAATTAATATGGGAATCGAATCTGCAAGCACATAAACCGATTTTCCGAAAATGTACCTGTGGTGACATTTTGGAAGAAAATTGTCTCTGCATTTTTCTTATTAAATTATTTTACACATTACTTTACTTACCCACGATATCTGATAAAATCTAAAAGCTGTAGCACTAAGAATTTTATCTTCCAGGCAACAAAACAATGTCAAAAATACTTTGCCCGCTTCTACTTATTTCCTAAACAACAAAGTTACGTCTCCGTACATTTCCTTCACCAAAATTGCGTTTCCAACAAGACCGAGACAATTGAACGTTTTGAATCAAAGTGCATCCGCAGAATTTTCTAGAAACAAAATCTTTCAAGCGCCCGGCATACTTTGATTCTCATATTTGAATATGGAAAGCGGAACGCGAAATTCAAATTCCTTTCGAACGAATTTCAGCGTTCGTTCGATATTTGTAAGGAGATTTTATCTATCTTTCAAGAATTTTATTTGGAGTAATAAAATGTGGTCTAGTCAATAGATTGTATGGCCCTATAGTATAGTCCCTGTAGGACATTTACAATCTACGGAAAGAAGTGCCCTTATCCACCCCCGGTTTAAATAATAATTTTTATTGTCTTGTCTGTCTCGTTGGTCTAGTGGTCGCAAGTGCTAGTGCTGACTATGAGGTCCCGAGTTCGATTCTCAGGTCAGGCACATTTTTTAATCTGGAATTTCGCAGTAGCAGCCCGGAGTCTGGATTTATGTCCGGTTGGTGGCAATAGGCTCGCCCCCTATTACATGGCAATCAAACATAACGGGCGAAATGTGAGTGTACTATAGGTACACCTCTGCCCAACCCTTCGTAGAATACAGGCGTGATTATTATGTGTGTGTTTTGCGAGACTCTCGCGAAAAACTCTGCTACGCCATTCTGAAAACGAGGAATTGTGGTACGAAAATGAGTAGTAGTGTCCTCTTAGCTTTTAGCGGACTTTAAAATTATCCAAGACATCCATGTTTGTAGCTCGCCCCCGATAAGGACCAGGCCCGGGTCGACGGCGCGTTGTGTTCCACGCGCGCCTCAAAGAGATGTCAGCACCAATGGCGGGGCCCACCAGGGCCGATGCTTGCCGGGGTTGCGGGAAAGTCCGAAAGGGATACCGTGGCCCCTGGCAACACAGGCAACTGAAGGAACACGGGTGGGTTTTAGTCAGTAAGAGTCTGACACGCCCTCCCGCTCCACCCAGAGCGGGAGAAGTTATTTGATGATTTCCCACCCAAAAAAAAAAAAAAGACATCCATGTTTCTATCTTTCCTCGATGTTTCACGTTCACAGTTGATGATTAGTTTAAGATCTTCCACATTAAATATCTGAATAAAATTTTCAGCACGATATTTTCAAGTTCATTCGTAACTTTTTCTTCACAAATATTTGCCACGTCCCAGCATCTTACGTAAGAATGTATTGGTCAAATTATTTTTCTCAAGACATGCCCTGAAGCGTTGGCAAGCACTTGTAAACTTTGAGGCGAACCACTCAAGGGAAGGTTATAAATAAATATTTCATAAGATGGAATCAAAGTAGAGCATTATTTTAGGCACCTGTACCACCGCCAGCGATTAGAAGCGAGTAGAGATAGCAACTAAAAACGAGTCGACGAGCAGCGAGTTTGCGACGGCGACGTATGGTATGCGTATGTACCAACGAACCGTGAGTCTCTCAGCGAGTGTTCTGTTCGCCAAGCGAGCGTCGCTGAGCGTGTACTCTCTTTGATAGTTCTTATCGCTAAAACAAACAAGAACTCGCCGCAGCGGTGTGAATATCTTTTTCTCACACGTTACCTAAAATCTTTTATAGGTTTCTTCAGCGAGAAAATGTTTGATGATGATAGCTAGTCGCTTTCTCGTCGGCACGGCGGTGGGTCAGGTGCCTAAGACACAGTTACTGAAAACAAATTAATGTGACCTTCCCATAATTCTGAAGACCAATTCTAGTGCTAAAAAAGTTCAAATTCAAGTTGCAATCTTATTTCAACGACCATCAATGTCAAAAACTTTTTTGACAAATTAAAACTGACTTGAGAGTAGACACTGGTGGCATGTATAATTCTATACTGTAATATTTATAATATAATATTAATCTATGTTAATAATTAATCTTATATTAATATTAATTAATTAAATAATTCTAAACTTAAATTGACCTTAAATAAACGACAATACGGCGGGATACTTATTAGTTCCAATTTCAGCCGTGCGCAGACTTATTTTGCGTGCAGAGTATACTGTGACTGTTCATAAAAATATGAGAATTTCCTTGGTGCTGGGCCTTAATAAACAATAATTTCCAATGATACAGTAATTATGAATGATATAGATAGTCTATACCGTTAAAATTACCTTCTGAATTTCATATTAAAAGGAAAACTTGTCTTAAAGGCATCACAACGATTTAGTTTACAGACAAGAAATAACTATAGTTACGCAGATAATATTCGTTGTTTATAATGATAATCAAATTAAATGAAATTGTTTATTCTGTAAATAGCATATCGGAATCACTTTTACACGTCATATTAAAAATTATTAAAAATAAGCTAGGTTAGTTTGGCGTTTTCTATCATAGAAAAAAGGCCGAAACAAACTCAGAGGTTGCAGTCTCTTTTAAAGTCCAAAACTTTCATAGTAACTTTTAAAACATACTATACATAGTCCTTCAGATAGATTTTTCGGCCACAAGTGTCTGCGCAGACGCAGGTGCACTCTCTCTTTCCTCACTCTTATAGTCCGATTGGACGGTAATCCGACATGACTAACGGCTTGACATGCTTTCCGGGCACGGGGAAACACACATTTAAAAAAGTTATAAGAAAGAAAGTAAGTAGAAGAAAAAGTGTTAGTGTTATTGGGTTTTCCAAACATAATTATATAGAAAGAAAGAAAAATACGTTTATTGGCATTACGAGTACAACAGAAAAATACACCTTAAAACTTAAAAACAGAAAACAATGATTATAATGCACATGAATATATAAGACACACGTAAACGAGTTCTGTCAAAAACTTGTCGACAGTTGTGATTTGAATGAACGGACAATTAAAGTTGGTCGTCAATTTGCTTAACAATTAATTTCCCTGACTTTAACAAGCTGAACATACGCTGAGGAACTGCTTATAGTTAGTTGCCTGTACCTCGTTAGTTGTTGCTGTTGTTGTTGACTGTACCTACAATAATTTGTCACCGTCCCTTAAGATTAAGTAAATTTTAATAAAATTGAGTTTCACTGTACCTAATCTGCCTTAATTAATTTAACCCTTTCGCCGTCCCATGAGATGGGTATAATTAATCTTCTGTGACGTAAACATTGCAGACAAATTAACCTATAATATATTTTGATAAAGATTTTACACTGTCTGTCCACTACGCCGTATTATTGCTTGCTTATTTTAAATTAAACCATAAATCTTTGAGTCACTGCATGTTTCATACCGATACTAGGTTCCTTAGTCACTTGGGCAATATCCTTTACACATTTTTATTTTTTATTTATTTATTTATAGTTAATTAAAACGGCACAGGTCCAATTACGTTAATTAACATAGAATTATAAAGATTAAAATAAAGTAAGCATTCAAATAACATACAAAACAAAAATTAAATTCAAATTCAATTATATACAATTATTATTAAAATATTAATAATTATTTGCGTAAATGGTTTTATAAAATAAAAACATCATATACTAACATAATGCCATGATCTTCCCCAATCTCAATACTCCTGTCTCCTATCGACTATCCCACAAATCCCGAAAGAAACTGAGGATCTTTTTCTCGTCACCTATAGTTTAATTTGCGCACTTTAAGGTTTTCAAATGTACACAAAAAGGGATCAATTCTAATTTAAAAAAATACTAAGTAGTATTTTTTTAAATTAGAATTGATCCCTTTTTCTTTAACTATAAAAAAGCGGCGGGTCATAAAGTGCAGCGTTTCCCTCTAGTATCATTTTGAAAGTATGTCTTCAAAACGTCAACCTCTCCGAAGCGACTTTTCCTCTTTTTCTCGCGATAATGACTTGTTATTTTTGTAGGCACTCAAGTAATTTTAGGTTTTTGATCATTGATTAGATCGTTGGTGGAACAAGGCTGAAATTGATGATGGTGATCATTTTGAACTACCATAAAATTCCGATGTTCGTTGGGGGTTGACGTGTTCTTGAGTGTCCATTAATCGGATAACGTACGGTGGGTAAGACGCTCTCAGGCTAGGTAAAGCAACGTTCTTCGCAAGATGACGGGTAAAAGCGAGTTGACATGCGATTGTAGAGGCTTAAAATCCAGCAGAGGAATGCTTTACTTTGGGTGGGAAATCATCAAATAACTTCCCAGCTCTGGGCGGAGCGGGAGGGCGTGTCAGGCTCTTACTGACTAAAACCCAACCGTATTCTCAGTTGCCTGTCTTGCCAGGGGCCACGGTATCCCAGCCCAGGGCTAGGCATCGGCCCTAGCGGGACCCGCCCGCCATTGATGCTGACATCTCTTTGAGGCGCGCGTGGAACACAAAGCGCCGTCGACCCGGGCCTGGTCCTTATCGGGGGCGAGCTACCTATTGCTCACCGCTCGCAAGGAATGCTGTAAGTACCTAGCTTGATGATGTTTCTAAACAAACCATCGTAGGTGTACGATGTAAACGTACGGTTGCAAATAAATGATTTACAATCAGTTTGTCGATATGCCAATCATTATGAAAGTTCCACTGTTTTACTTACGAAACTAAAATTCTGGCCAAATAACCCAAAATTTTCTCGGAACTATAAAACTTTACAAGTTTCAAAGTAGGTACCACAATAATATTCCCCTTACTATAAAAGTATTACATTTTTGCTTGAAAAACTACGGTAACTATCTAATTCTTTGGTTCACCTGGAAAGTTAAAAATATTATGAGGCCATAAATAAAAACTTTTAAAACTAACTTAGTTTCCATGAGAATGGGTCGCAAAGGAATACTCAATCATAGAGTTAAAATGACATTGAACAAAGTTTCTTGAAAACTGAAGAGTTTTTATGGAAATTTCTTGCCGACTGGTCGACGCTACACGTGACGGGGCTTGCGCGTTCTTTGGCCAAAGACTTAGCCACGCCATTCAACATAGCAATGTTGCCAGTTTTCTGAGCAGGTTGCCCGATGACAGCAATGTGGACGAGAACTTCAACGCTTTGTTTGTGTTTTTGTATTTATTCGTATAGTTAATTAGTTCGTCATTTAATTTAGTACCTAGTGTAAATAGTTTTGTAATAATTGTCTAATAAGCAAAGCAGGAACGCGACTTTCATAATACAATTTTTAAGAAAGCTTCGCGGTAGAATAATTAGCGCTGTCGCGTCGCGCGACAAATCGCGCCAGTATGCACGAACCTTAAGGGTGTGCCCAAATTACGTGTTCACGCGCGTAGAGACGACGGATGGCAGCATCTGTGTCTCTCACGTACGCGTTTCAGCTAACAGTCAATAAAAACTTGTTGATGGATCGAGAAGAAACTGTTACGTGAGGAGAAAATATTTTTTTCTACAAACATTATGTACCTACTAGCTGCGCCACGCGGTTTCACTCGCATAAGTCTCGATCCCGTGGGAATATCCGGATCAAAAGTATCCTACGTCGTAATCCAGATCATGGTCTACCCATGTGTCAAATTTCATACAAATATGTTCAGCCGTTTTAGCGTGAAAGCGTAACAAACATACAAACTCACTTTCACATTTATAATATCCTAAGTCAACACGTGTGAAAGGAAAAACTTTCGTTAACTATATTTTAGGGATTGCCTGATTAATTTTGAAGTCAAAAGAAGCGGTTGTTTTTTTTTTTTTTTATCAGGGCAGGATGTTCCAAAACGCACACTCTTATTCCTCTAAGCAATGAACAAACACAATAAAACTACAAGTCGGATTGGCTCACTCCCGTGTGGCAACGATCCCGTTTGGCAACTCTTTGTATACATTGGTTATGTTTGTAGATATTACCAACCTGAGCACACAATACATTAAAGTACACATACATAAACTCACGCCTTTTTCACATGGGGGTAGACAGAAACTACAGATTCATTAGGTTAGGTCATGCTTTCCGAGGCACGGAGGAGTCTCGGTATGTAAAGATGGTCTCCCATCCACGGACCAACCCCGGCAAGCATAGCTGAACCTGATGGATCAACCCGTGCGGTTTTTATTACTTAGCCACGCGCTCCTCAACAGAAAAACAGAAAAACACATACATGGATGTAATTTTCTTTAAAGATTTTCTATTTAGTTACCTACACATTTTTAATACTAAATAACCAAAAAGCTCAGTTAATTTAATGAATACGAGAGATTAGTCCCATCTCCAATGATTTCTCTCGGGATCGTTACATTCTAAACAAACTGTATTTAATTAAATGAGGCCCACCGTCTTTAAATAATGTTTTTTTGGGTTAAAGAATTAAAAGATTGGGGACCATGGTAATTGAATTTTTGAGAAGACGATGTTAATAGAATCATCATTTAAGGACGTTTGTGCACTACCTCGTATTCGGTTCGTATTCGTGATTCGTCAAAATACGATTCGAAATAGCATAACACACGTAATGTCGCACCTTATTCCACCGAAGAGTTGGGCAGAGGTGTAAATAGTCTTCTTATAAAATGGTGTTTTTATATTCGTGAATTTCTCACATCGAGTTAGTTTTTACGGATCAAAGTAGCCGTCATACTTAATATAGGGTGTTTTGTGCACTCACTCTTATTCGTGAATTACCGCTCCCTATATTATTTTTTTTGTGCATAGTCGAATCTCGGAAAGGTGCACGTGGACTCTCCTAATCGATTCGTATTCTTGTTTTTTAAACGGATCATGAAAAACTACCCAAAATCACGAATACAAATAGAATACGAGTGAGCGCACAGCGCCGATTCGTGAATTCCTTATCCGTTTTTAAACTGTTCGTCAAAACAAGAATACTAATCGAATACTAGATAGTGCTCAAACTCCCTAAGGGTAAATTCAGTTATACTTTAAGAACAAGACACTTCAACATAGTAGGTAGGTACAAATAGGGTACACCGGGTTATACAAGTTGTTTTTTTTAATATCTTATAACTCTTGGGTATGAATGAGACCATCAAAGAATCAACTGGCTTAAGAATTATTTTTCAAATATCATTTTTTTTTTTCATTTTTCATTCAAAATAATACGACAAAGTCACGATTATTAATGTAAAACACTCTTACCTACGTGAAATATGACAACGCCGCATTTTCTTACCTTTAAATATGAATGATTGGTTTGGTGGACACATCGAGAGTAGTGTTATATTGTTATCTTTTAAACTATGCGTTTTTGGACCACATATTCCTGGACTTTTTGTATTATTTTTACTTATAGAATATAACCCTAGAGTTAAGGGATATAAAAAAAAACACGATGTATACGTAACACATTTACAATGGCAATCATTTTGACAATTTAACAACATTTGCAGCGTTTGTTACGTTGTTAAGTAGACCAATTTTTCAAACATAAGAAGGAATGGATTAGGAATTTTCTTCAATATCCGAAGGATTGATTAAAACTTGACTTTAATTTTTTCTTTGAAAAGTGTGTGTTACGCAATAGCTATGGATGCAGGTTTTTGTTGTTTAGTGTTAAGGCTCCCACAAACAGACGCGACGCAACTTTAACAATACAATTTCTAAGAAAACTTCACTATAGAACAATTACCGGTGTCGGTGACAAGTCGCGCCAGTGTGTACGAGCCTTTATTCATTTAGGCCCAAGTTAAACAAACTCTGTAAGTTACTTTGTCGTTCTGTTTCACTGTGCGAAACAGTCAAAGTGACCATCAAATAAATAAACTAACAGACAATGGGTCATTTTCGCAACAATATGCTTTTGT
Source organism: Eupsilia transversa (assembly GCA_914767815.1). Lineage (NCBI taxonomy): Eukaryota > Metazoa > Arthropoda > Insecta > Lepidoptera > Noctuidae > Eupsilia > Eupsilia transversa. Next base: position 12,975,929 of record OU611876.1, read on the forward strand.
ACAGAGATCATGTCTTGTGCGCTTTTATAAATTTTAACGTGACTATATTATCGTGGACGTCCATGTCCTGGAAAGACGTGCATGTTAAATTGAAATATAAAAGCATCTTCATATAGGTATTTCCATAACCAATCTCCATCTTTGTAAAAGAAATCTGATTGTCTCTCACACATTCAAATACACCCTCACTCACCCTCACACACCCTCTCATACACCCTTACACACACACTTATAAGCATAGAGGCTTTATTGTAATATTAATTAGTTTATATGTAAAAATCTTGTATTAATTTATAAATATTAATTTCACTTCTTCTAAAAACACTCATAACAAATTGATTATTCCTAAATTCGTAGACACCTAATTAATCATAATTGTATTCATTAACAAATTGTGTTAAGAGAGAGCCCTGGCACCCATAACACAAGTTTAATCTTAGCTTGGGTGTCAGAGGATCACAACCTGCGTAGCGTACAATTTTTATTGATTAGAAATAACCAAATGTATGGATTTAGTCTTAAGTCTTGCTGTGAAATTGTACTTTCTGGAAATAAAGTTATTATAATATATTATTATTATATACATTAGAGATGCCAAAACCTAGGACCAGTTATTCCCACTCGAAGCAAAGCAAAACCACGAAAATAACCCTCTAAAACGTTTTACAAAGAAAATGTCAATTCATATAAACTTTGCAGTTCTCGAAATGAGTGAGAATATTCACGAATATGTTACCGAGTCATATCTGTGTGAATCTTTCAGTGCACTCCAGTGTACAGTGAATCTTATCACTCAGCTGAATACATCGCACTATCGTTCCCCAGAGACACTTCTATATACACTGTAGTGCACGTAGCACTAGCGTTCACGTATACACTGTAGTGACTGGGTAGTATGGTAGCACTAGAGTTCACTCCCCGTATCCATGTCAAGGATTTTAGTAAACGGAAAATATAAAATTGATACTGTATTCTTTTGTTTGAAGAGAAAAGTGTACGCTGCGGTTGGCGATAGAAAGTTTTCAATGAACGGTACCTACTCTCGGTAGATATCTACTCTTTTTTTACGAGATTGAAGGATCGGCGTTGTGGGATCTGTTTATAATATTTTTTGACGTTTCATGCTTGACTAGCAATCCGTTTTGAATAAATTAGTTTGCGGGATCGGTAAACAATTTAAAAAAAATACCTTTTCCTTCACTTTGCTCGATTGGTTTTGGAACTTTTTGAAGCAAATGTTATAATTATGACAATTAATTATGTTTCTTCTTTTATGTTTAACTGTACAGTCACGAACATAAATACCATACACTTACGCAAAATTCAAAGGCATTTTTCTTGTGAACAAAATATGAACTTTGAGAAAAGACCTATTTCATCATTTATGGTTTCGAAAATATTATGTTCGTAACTCTATTGCATTTCTTTGATGCTTTAGACTTTAGAAGAACATCGCTTCTAAATCTTGCGTAAGTGCAAGGTACAACGACCTGCGAAATATTGCAACTCTACCTAAAATACATAAAATATAAAAGAAAATACATTTATTTAATGCAGACTGAAAGGCACACAATATAACATACAGCAGAAAAAAAGGGATAAAATAAAAATCAAATAAAATCTGTAAATTACGATATATAAGAAATTAGCAGGGGAGTGTGCCTCACGGCTGCGCCAAAACATGTACAGAAATGAGTGGCACCTACGCAGCTATAGCATACCCACATTTTGTCAGTTATGTTTGAGTCCCATGTAATAGGGGGCAAGCCTATAGTCACTAATCGGCAAACCCGTAAATCTCGCAAAAAAATAAAAACTAACCTAAATTCTACGAAAAGAAATACGACTTAGGGCGGATTCGGCCAAACAGGAATAAATTTTATCCGCGGAATAAGCCTTCTCTTCCGAATAAATTTTGAATTTTTGACAGTTTATCCATGCGAAAAAGTGTCAGAGTAAATCTTATTCCGCGGATAAAATTTATTCTTGTTTGGTCGAATTCACCCCTAAGCTCCAAATAGAACTAGCTGATTGATCACGAACGGCTCGAACTAATAGCCCTTAAGGTTAAAGTACTCATAGTTTAGAATTGTTATCTAAACATTTATCTTTTACTAATTTGTTTTGATTTCCATGATAAACGATCAACTGTATTGAAGAAACGTTTATTTCTGTCTCATACTGTAAAACATTTAATTTTGCAAAAAACGTGTTGAGAAAACCATGTTTTATTTTTAAGAAATAGTCATTCTCATTCAGTATTGTATCGTAGTGTCAATCTGCCTTGCATTTTCCTAACTATGTTGGGGTTAGTTTCCAGTCTAACCGGATGCAGCTGAAAACCAGTATTTTAGACTAATCCTCATAAAACCTATTAACTTCTTAAACTGATTGTAAACCTCTAAAAGCTATCTGCGCTTTAGCAGGCACACTATTTTGTCCCCCTAAGTCGAAAAGTCCGGGGAAAATCCGGACGGGAGGCCAAAAAGCCCCCAAATCCAGACGAATGATAATACTACATCCATGTGGCTAACCATCCCTATCCTATCGAGGTGAACGCATACCCTTCCGAAATCGATTACTGCCGTGGCGTCATCAAGACCGAGCTGACCCGATGTTTCACGATAATGATTAATTGCGTCAACACTACGTCATCATTATAGCGTCTTGATTAATGATTGCGTATTCACCCTTCTACAGCGATGACGTGGCAATTTTTTTTTAGGGTAATTGAAAAAGTTTTTTTTTTACTTTGTGGGAAATGTATCAAAATAAAAGGGGCAATTTAAACCACGACGTGACGCGAAGCGAATCTGCGCGCACTTTTTAAAGGTTTTATGGTCGCGCTGCGCAGCACTGCGCATCTCAGAGCGCACTTCGACAGGCGGTCACGCTAGTACTGAAATGATACCTTTTCGTGTAGAAAATAAGTTCGATATTGTGTCGCTAAGTTACAAAAAACCGGCCAAGTGCGTGTTGGACCATACACAATGAAGGGTACCGTAGTTGGGATGAATTTATCCCAAGAACAAACTTAACATTGTAGTTGAAGAACATGTTCTCCTATACAAAATGTATGGGAGAACATGTTTTTGCAACTGCAAATGTAAGTTGGTCGATAATTACTCGTTAACTTGTAGAGCCTACTTAGCTGTGATAATTTTCCTTTTAATTTCGTTATATAAAGTAAACTACTGCTGTGAATTTTTCCACATATCCAGAACTTATCATTTAGCTGGCAGGGGCACACACACTTGACTGTAACAAAAATTTGCATGATAAAGATAAGATATATTTCGCAAACGGATCTTTATATCTATTGCTAGTGTGATTAATTTGATCGTAAATTAAAATTTTATTTGAACTGCAAACGGTTTTTTTATGTTGCGCAATAACCAAAACTACCCACAGTAGTTAAAATATGGCTAATAATAACGAACACACCCCTTCGCCGACATAATATTATAACACCTTGTAGGTAGCTAATTCCTAATATTTATGTACTTAGTTATTATTTTATCGTGCTTTTGTATGTTGTGCTGTGTCTATTGTGTGCACCAAATAAACGATTTATCTATCTATCTATCAGAATAAACCGGCTGAACGCAACACCGACGTGATTCAAACCATACTTGCCAGGCTTTTATTTTACGTCTATTTCCATTTTATTTCCGGAGCAGGAAATAAAACAGCATTATTGTCCCATACATGTTTTATTCGATTTGATGACAGTCTGATTCGAGAGCAAACAAAATAAACAGAAACATGTTTTTGTTCTCCTTTTTGTCACGGGATTGTTTATTTTTCCATGCAGTTTGTAGCAGGCTTTATTTTTACCCGACTACGGCGAAGAAAAAAAGAGGGTTATGATTTTGACCGGTATGTATGCATGTATGTATGTATGTATGTATGTATGTTCATCTGTTCCCTCATAATTTCTAAAGTACTCATTATAATTTGACAAATGAGGTATCGTTAGAAGCGTTTCTGTCGTTCGCTGGTTATAGGCTATGTGACGTCACATTAAATTGAATATGGCGCCCTCTAGAAGACAAATTGTGCCATGTTCGGTATCAAATGAAAGGTCTTAATCAGCACATTTAAAAAAAATTAAAAAAAAAAACCAAAATAATTTAAATAAAAATAATAGTATAAAAACTAAAACCCAACTACGGCAAAAAGTCAACTATAAAGTTATAAACAACTCATCTCAGACAGGCAAATTAAGAATCCGGTGTCACACGGGGATAAATCGAATAGATTACGTGTGACTCCGGATTTTTAATTTTTCTGTCCGTTAAAATTGACTAACTCAGATTTCTAAATGAGCGTAAGCTTGGATTGGAAAAACAATTGAATTCGTTTTTTGTTTTATATTCTAATTCTATTATTTTTAAGTGAAGAATCTAAAAAGAAGAAGAAGTGATAAAATAGTATACCGTAACAAAAAAGATTTCGATTATTCAAACTGATCGCAAACTTTTTTTGATGTGTGTACATGATACATACGTACATACAGGTCAAAATCATAACCCTCCTTTTGTCTTCGACGAATTCGGTTAAAAATAGAAAACTAAAATTACGATAATATTTAAAGTGTTCACATCGCTTAGAAGTCCAACATATCTATAGACTAAAAACGAAAAAAAACTCTAAACTAACGTGCTAAAAGAGCGCTTGGTGAGAAAATTTCCGAAGGTTTCTACTGTACATTTAACTTTATAACCTGATTGTCGCTCCGTTGGAAAAGCTAATGGAATGTGTAAACTATTCGAATAACGTTATACTACTTGCTTTTGTACTTTAAACTTAACTAGATTTTGTTCGCTCGTTTTCGTATACTACAGAAATAGAGCTATAATCTTTCGTTTTAGGGTTCCGTACCTCAAAAGAAAAAAATTGAACCTTAGGATCACTCGTGTGTCTGGCTGGTTGTCTGTCCGTCTGTCACAGCTAATTTGTTCCGAATCTATTGAACCATTTAGTTGAAATTTGGGGGTGTTTTCTCGTGGACCTACTTTTTTGTCCTACCAGTAGGTCCACGAGGGTATGTTGTTCCTGTTGGTCCTACCAAAGTGTTGAAACCAAAATATACCTCTTGTATAAAGAATTTTAGGAGTCACTAGGTGTGACTAGGTCACACCAGGGCCAGGAAACGTTAACGGTGTCATGTTACATACCGGTCAAAATCATAACCCTCCTTTTGGCTTCGCCGTAGTCGGGTAAAAATATCAATGACGCTTGTTGTTGAAAAAAAAACGGTCTGATAAAACCAACGTTTGTATTATTCTTACCAACGATCACATGAATATTACAAATCCTAAAACTCAGCTGTACCTACTAAGACACACCTTTAGGATGAAGCCAGACGAGCGTAATTTTTTGAGTTGTGAGTCACGTATTTTCTGCTCCCTGAGCAAAACTCTTACTGCACAGAGCTAATTTAGTTCGGAGAGCAGAAATTACGCGACTCACAACTCAAAAAATTACGCTCGTCTGGCTTCACCCTTATACCAAAACTGCAAGCTTTCACAAACTTAGTCCCGAACCAAAGACCTCAATTAAGTCTAAATGTTTTAACAAGTGCAGTTAAAGTCACGCTGTAACAAAGTACATTAGTGCAATGAAGTTGTATAAACTCCCTGTATCGACCAAAGACTGAAATGTACCTGGCATTTAAGTAAAGGTGCTCGGCTAAACGTTACTGGAATGGAATGGAATGGAGGGAATGGTGTCGGTGACAATGGTGACGATTCCCTTGTTCACAAACTGAACTAAATTTAAGTTCAGTGCATCTTTTTCTTTCTATTACATCATGATAAGGATAGAAGATAAATTTTAGTTTAGTCCTGTCAAATTAATCAGCGCCTGTCACTACTCCATACAAGTTAAGACGTGATTAAAAACTTGCCTACTAAAATTACGTCAGTTTACGCCAGGCGCTGATTAATTTGACAGGACTAAACTAAAATCTTCTGTCCTTTTCTTAATGAAGTAGAAAGAAAATGATGCACAGTTTAGTTTGTGAACAAGGGAATCGGCACCAATGTTGGTTTTAAATGGTTAGAGTTGACAGTCATGTACACATACATTGTCTAGGTCTAGTAATTTTGAAAAAAACTTTGTACTTTACACAATTGACTTAAAGTTCAATATAGTTTACACAATTTCGTTACAAAAATCCACTTCCATGCCGTTCCGCGGCAATGTAAATTGAGCCTTAAAGTAGATTTTCATTAGTGAATCCGCACCGCGGATCTAGTTCGATTAATTCCAGCTGCTTTGGTAATCCTCTCGCTCGGCTGCAGCTTACCACCTGTGGTACTGTGGACTTACTACTCAAGCTGGGTTGTGCAAATTGTAGCAGATACTAGTTACTATCGATATGGATAGCAGTTGGTTTTGTTTAGATACTGTATGTAAATAATTATCCTAATTGGATTGTGTTCCTGTAGTCTAGTATACGGGTCAAAATAGATTAGCTAGCGAAACTTCATCAATAATAATATTGATGGGTATCGATAATAATATGTAACAACGTAAGGTAGTTAGGTACGCTGTTGATAAATAAGGGAACAAAGTTTTTGTTTCACGTATTATATATTATGTTGTAACATTAAAAATATGCGTTTACGTGCAAACGAAGACGTACGAGGAGCTCGTGGCTAAGTAATAACAGCCGCACGGGTCGATCCATCAGGTTAAGCTGCGCTTGCCGGGGTTGGTCCATGGATGGGTGACCATCTTTACATACCGAGACTCCTCCGTACTTCAGAAAGCACGTTAAGCGGTTGGTCCCAGCTGTCATTCGTGGATCTTTGACAATCGTTACGAGTCGTCAGAAGCCCGAAAGTCTGACAACTTGTCTTACCAAGGGGTATCGTATTACCCAGTTACTGGGTTGTGGAGGTCAGATAGGCAGTCGCTCCATGTAAAATACTGGTATTCAGCTGCATCTGGTTAGACTGGAAGCCGACCCCAACATGATTAGGAAAAGGCTAGGCAGATTGATTGACGTGCAAAATGAATAGATATCCCTATTTACTTTTAGGGGGGGGGGGTGGCAATATGTATGCCTATGCCACGATTATATATTTTTTTGGCAATATATTTGTCAATGCCCGCGATTAGTTTTGGTTTCAGTAGAGCAGTAGCAACATAATTATATATTTTATGTTGCCAACGCTCTAATGAAACTTAATTAAATCAATAAAAACATAAATCACAACATTTAATAGTCGCAAAACCAATTTTTGCAAACAAAAACTTCTATGGCATAAAGGTGTAATAAGTCTTCGTAACCATTGAAACAAATAACTAACAATTTTTACGAAATATGATATGAATTTATAATAGCATGTTCAATGATTATTACAAAAATATAAAAATACTTTTTCTGACGGCCAAATTCGAGATTCAATCCGATTTTGATGTTAGGACTGGCAAAATATACGGCAAACTACACGTGGCGACGCTAAATGTCAAATATTACGTCAATCACTCAAATTAATGAAACCGAACGAACCATAATTATGATGTTTTTGGGTAATGGCCCTAGTAGTACGTAGATTAAAAATATCGATTACGCGCCAGATTCAAAATACTGCTGTGGCAAATATGTTGCCAACGCTAGTGAAAGGGTTAAATCGTTGATCTACCCCATTACAAAATTAAATAGGAGCGTAGTCAAACACGAGCCTTATCAGTATAAGAAAATAAATCTGCTAATTGCGTAACACATTTTCGTAAGCGATTAAGACTAATCTGTTTCATTTTGACAGTTCAACAACATTCATTGCGTGATTTTGAGCAGATTTTTTTTTCGAACTTATGAAGCAATGGATTAGCAATTTGTTTCAAGTAGGGTGCTGAATCGCACCGCCATCACATTTTCATCACATTTTAAAATTGATAGAATTTAAATATCTTCACAAAGTAGGTAAACCACAAACTGCATCGTCGAAACTGCAATGCAGTCATCAAATTGAAAGAACGTTTTAACATTATTTCCTAACCAAATATTAGGGTACCTGAAACGAATTAAATGTACTCACGTTATTTGACAGCACCGCAAAATTCAACCCTAACTCTCTTCACTAAAGTCCAAATTGGTGTGATACACAAAATTCATATAGACGTAATCTCTGCCTAGGGAAATTTTATACATTTAAGGAGCATATTGTAGAGGGCCACATTCGCGAAATGAGGTACTTATGCCGTAGTTACGTGCTAATTACAATCTTGAGAAAAGGATTAAATTCTGAGTGTTACATAGGTACCTACTTACTTCTTTGGTTTTTGAAGAAATTTGTAATAGGCCCTTGTATTTTGGTGCTTAGAAGAACATTTATCTACTATGGAAAAAATGCTGGCGACATTTTCTCAAAAAAATACTTGGAGCATACTTTCCTCAAAAAAAAGAAACACCAATTTATCTATGGTTTACTAATAGTAACACCTAACACTCTTATAAAAAACATTTAAAGCTCATTTGGAACACATTTTTATTACGACACTCTAGAGACATGAATTGATTTATTTACAGCCTAAACCAGGCAACCCATTTGGAACACAAAACTTAAAAGGTGAAGGTAAAATAATCACTACGATTTAGGCATGTCAAACCGTAGATTATCTAAGTGTTATTTTTATATTATAACAGTATACAACATAGCATAACATCACGCCTGTAATCCCCGCAGGATAAGACAGAGGTCTACCTATATAAGGTGCTATAAAAATATCTGCCACGGCTTTAATGAGAGGTAGTATTGTGTTTAAAGATAACAATAGTGAAGAAATTTCGTACCCCGGCACAGTTAAATCAATTTGAGAAAATAAAGTAGTTAAATAAACATTGACTCTACTCTGCATAACGTGGTTCACAAATTACGCGCGAAGTGCACTTCGTCAATGAAAACAACTGCTATCTATTTCCATCTGTTCTGTGAATGAAAACTGAAATCAGCTGACTAGTTCGTCACTTGCAAATTTATACGTACAATTTTTTGTATGAAAAAAAATATGACACATGATCAATAATTTATCTTTACTATTGTAATCTATAAACACAATACTATCTCCCATTGCAGCCGTGGCAGATATTTTTATAGCACCTTATATATTTCACCCACATTTCGCCAGTTATGTTTAAATGTTCCTACATGGAACTTAAATAAGGCAACCCAAGAACACTTTGCTCGACCAGGAAATCTAACCTAGGACCTCATCATAAGTAGCGCAGCAGCAGTCATGCAGTGAATCAGTTCATTTTCACTAACAAGATAATGGGAGTGTAGCAAAACAGCTGGCAAAATGTGGGTGTAGTATAGGTACGCCTCTGCCTAACCCATTTTGAGTTGTTATTGTCGCTTCACATAGTCTGTCAGTTACCGTTTGTTTATTATTCCATTTGGATTATTCATAAACTATATCTTTTAAAATCCTTCAAGGGCAAATCTGATTCTTTAAAACGACTTACAAATGGCACAATCTATGGAGGATATCAAAAGCCTTCATTTCCCAGTTCTTTTAAGCATCTCATCGCAACAGGTCCATTGGCACGTGATAATTTAACGAACCTCATCGGGAACTGAATGTCTAAAGGTACTCACGGGATAAAAACCATCTAAAAAAACGATGTTAGCATTTTCCTCCTTTTCAAACAGAAATGGGAAAATACAGAACCGACGCTCCCCGTCAATATGTAAAAATGGCGAATATACCCTTCAACATCCATAAAAAGATTTATGAAAAAAAAGGGAAAACAAATGTTTTTGCGTCTGATATGGAAGGATAGGTATGACTCGCACGTGACATTCTATTGTAAAAGCTTGACCCAATTTGTATGAAAACGTAGCTAACGTAGTATAACTAAAAACTTGGGCGACGAAAATAGGAAAGGTTGCGAGTTCAAAGGGTGCAACTTTCGGCTAAAATAAGCGATTTTGGCTTAACTAGACTACGGTTCTAGCGACAATGCTCGTTCGTTCTAGCCTGCATGAAAATAGTTTTAGAGTGTATGCAAGATAAGTCTGCACGCGACAGGTGGCGCTGGTATTCTACAGAGTGGGTAAAAAATCTTGGATCAAACAAATCCTCTATAAAAGTTTCTGAATCAGTTAGCTTATTGCCAACATTAAAACGACCAGTGTCATAGTAACCATTATATCATCCAAACGAGTGTTAAAATGTTGTACTAAATTTCATAATGCAACTCGTTTTCTCCTTCGATTCTTTGCGGTCAGCGGGTGCAGACCCCCACGCCGACACATCTTCCACATTTTCCAAAATACGATACGTCTGGCTTGGCGGTTACGGGCTATGGTTGGTTTAATGTTGGCAATAGCTAACTGTTTCAGAAACTTATATAGAGGATTCTTATCATGGGTGTAGATAAAGTCTTGTATGCAACTGTATATAATTAGGTACCTATTAAAACACTCATGTGATACTATTATCACATAAACCCACGTTCGTGTTTTAATACCCCTTAGTATACAACAGTCTGTTGCATAAATAACTATTATTAGACGATGTCGTATGTGTATTGTCGCTAGAGGAAGGCATTTCGAACAACTATTGTAACTAGATTTATTGTGTTATTACTAAATAAAAAATATGAATTTTAATTGCTGTTTTTGACTATCCTTTGATTTAGGTACTTTTAGATCTTGCTAAATAAAAAAACAAAAAGAAAATGTGAAGACATACATAAACTCACGCCTTCTTCCCATGGGGAAGGCAGAAACTACAGAACGCCACCTGCTACGATACTCCTTTTGCATCGTTTACGGTCATACACGCACACCGGTTGCGAGTACCTACTACGCAACTGACCTGTCAGAAGAACATCACCATTAATGTCACTTTAATAAGAGTACCTAAGTCCTCCGAAGGCGTCTACCGGCCTCTCGCGACTTTTCCATTCACATCTGCCTTGTAAATAATTACCTTTAAAAAATGAACTCCGCGTAAAATATAGCGAATAGCATAAACATAATAACGAGTTCCATCCGAATACAGCACAATGGAACACGTGGCAAACCTCACAACCCGATGCCTAAAACGTAAAATATTACTTCTGTTCAGGCTTTTAAGCAAATGCATTCCGGCCGCCAGTCAGCTTTGTCAATATACAACTGAATTGAATGGAAATTGGAATGTTCCTAGCACAATCAGTAAGCTTTTCAATATCTGAACGTCTATGTAAGGTTCAGATATTGAGGGAATGTAAATGATGACTCCTTTTCTCTCCTTTGAGGGGGTTTTTTATTCGGTACTTCCGATTATATTCGTGAGAAATGGGGTAAGGCGGGCTAGTTTTACATTGGCCTCTATGATCCTCGAAAGTTCAAGATAACTTGATAACGTAATGAATGTGGCTGATCTGTCAAAATTGAACATCAATTGCCATTTTGTGTGTTACGCAATTACTCCACTGTTTGCTCTTCTAAAGGGCGAAACCGCTCTTTGCCATCAATGGCAGAAAACATTGTTATCTTTGAAAATCAAGACCCACTTCAAGAAAAATTCAAGCACGTCGAGTTAGACTTCTACAAAAAACGAAAGCCAACCTCGGCAATACTGGTAAGTAAAAACGCGAGCAAACCACACAGCACGCCAATTCTGCTAGGATTGCCTTTTAAACCCCCACCTGCTGTTACCTGCTGCTGAATATCTGCGCTTCGCTGTGTGGCGGTAGTGATAGAGGGTTAAGTTGCTCAATATGGAATAGGTACTGATTCTTTTACTGCTTTAGGATTGGGTGAATTCCTGTTCTAGTGGACCAGTGGATGTTACAGGCTAGACTAGAAATATAATAAAAAATTTGTTTTGAACGTTCAGTGTGGTTACCGAAAAAGGAGAACGTCTTCTTCTTATTCACAGATGTCACAATTAACAGTTACAAAGGATAGTTAATAGCAACAAACTACGATGGTATGGCGGGCCATTGGGAGGACAAAGAAATAAATAATAAATGGTGATTATTTAAACTTTCATTTTGTTGTATCATTGGAATTGACGTTCAATTGACGGCTGATTTTAAATGACGTGATAAAGAACGAATTCAATTCGTGCATTCGTGCGTTTTTTCATTCAACATGCAAAATCTTTTCCGCTGCAACTCACACCCCACACACGCTATCCAAGTTGTTTCAGCTTGAGGTCAAACAATTTCATCCGATAGATGGAGGGCTTTGAGCCTTTCACAGACTAGTTCGAACCAGATTTATGAGTATCAATCTATGTTGGCTTTTGCTTTACACTACGTTAGATAAAGTTTGGCTTACGGATTTAGGAAATAATTCACCATACACCATACTTCCATCTTTTTTATTTAAAAAAATATTTTTGCGACATACTTATGTTTTGATGATTATTTAAACAACAAAATATTAATCCTTATCAAAATAAATTATTTTATGATCACATAGAGATAAGATTTTCCCTTAACAACACGTCAATGGTCATAAAGTGTCGGCGATAATAAAAAAATACTAAGTCGACCAAACAGGAACACATTTATCCGCCAAATAAGCCTTCTTTTCCGAATAAATGAATTTTTGACAGTTTCTCCATACGAAAACTGTCAGAAGTAAATCTTATTCCACGGATAAAATTGATCCGCCCTTAATGAAGTAGACACGTCAGATATGCTACTAATAACAGTTATTATATCTACGGAAAAGCTATCAAAAAATTATATATATATCTAGCAAAAAATTGAGCTCACCGAGCGTACAGAGCGGTCGTGTCGTGAATTGTTTTAAAAACTTATAAAATTCTCATCAACCCATTCCATATCTTAAGTAATCGAGATATAACCTAATTTGCATAATATACCGTGACAAAGTTATAACGAAATTCTTCTAAGTGTCAAGCCCAGTGCGGAAGCAACGACGCATCGCCGCTCTCTTCACCCCCTTGGGTAACAGAGACGGGATCATTATTTTTCGTATTCTTCACACTTGCACTGCACGTACGATTCACGTGAGTACCTACAAAACACAGATACACAATGAATACAATACGCTCACCGCCTGGAAGTGGCATCGGCGAAAGAGTTGGAGGTTCTCAACCGAATTTGTCTGAAATACATACTGACACCACTCCACAGATTACTTATCGTAATTATAAACGAAAGTTAACAGATGATGATGACTTGATTAAAACAGAGCTTTCAGAATTGCGAAAGCAAATGTCCGAAATGATGTTGCTTTTAAAGACCTCTAAAAATGACCAAGCAGAAAATAACAATAAGCTATGTCAAGATGTCACTGCCATAAGGAATGAAGTGGGCAATATTAGTAAAACCGTGGAAAACCTTATCTCGGAAAATGCAAATATTAAATCTAAACTTAATGACATAACAACCAGTTCTGAAAACACAGAAAAAAAAGTTATGCTTTTAGAAGCGGAGGTAAATAACCTTAAGTGCAAACCACTATCGACTTTCGACCCAGAGTCTCATACTACTTATGAAGAATTTGTCAACGAAATTCAAGAACGAAATTTGCGAGCTAAAAATATTATAGTTTCTGGCGTGGCTGAACCTAGGAACAAATCAACAAGCGAACGCCAGGCATACGAAAGGGCAGAAATTACCAGAATTCTTAAACTTGCCTATAACGACTGCCCCCAATATGAGAGAATTATGCGTCTGGGTAAATATAAGCCCGAGCATACCCGCTCAATTAAAGTGTGTTTTTCATCTGAGGACTCGTCGAAAGCCATTTTGCGCAATAGAAATAACCTGGACGAGAACATAAAAATTTATTCCGACCAAACTCCATATCAACGCAGATATATGCAAAATCTCAAAGACGAGCTGCAAAAACGTACTGCGACCGGGGAAAATGATCTTACTATCAAGTATATTAAAGGAGTACCTAAAATTATCTCAACAGCCGAACAAGCACCTGCGTCTGTATCAACAACTTCAAAAAACTAACTCACTGCTCGGAGAAAATAACATACCAAATTACGAATAAGTACACTGACATAGTCCCAACAAAAAAGTCCCTGAAATGTTTTTATGCTAATGCTCGTAGTATAGTTAAACCAGGTAAATTCGATGAGCTAAAATGTATAATCGCAACTTTACAAGCAACCACGCACATTATTGTACTGTCTGAGACATGGATCAAAAGTGATGATGAGGTAAGAAGACTACAAATCCCATGCTACACGCACTACTATAGCTTTAGACAAAATAAAAGAGGAGGCGGGGTCTCAATATTTGTTCACAACAATCTAAAACATCATCTTATAGAAGAACTTTGTGTAGACGATACTCACTACCTTTGGATTTATGTAAAAAAGTTCTCCCTGAGCATTGGTGCCATATACAAACCAGACAAAAGCAACATGAACAACTTCCTAGAGAGTTATTCTCAACAATTGCAGAAGAAGAAGAGAGCAATAGTATTTGGCGATTATAACCTAGACTTGCTGAGCCAAGACCGAGCAATTCGTAACTACAGAAACACACTGAAAGAAAGCAACTTTAAAATTTTAAATAAAATGGATCGTAAATATTGTACTCGAGAAACTACCTCAACCAAAACCTTAATAGATCATGTCTCGTCCAACCTACAGGAAAATAACTTTCATTTCGTCATGATTGAATCTGCGATGTCCGACCATAAGCAAATATTCTTGGAAATTAAACAATATACCCCGCCCCCACTTATGAAAGTGGAATACACAGCATTGGATTACCCAAAATTGTACAAGTGTCTTGAAGAAATCGTAAACAATACAAGCGATGAAGAACCCATTTATGAGAGATTGGCTAATAAACTTCAGTTTTGTTTATCTAACAGCAAAATTTCGAAAATGAAAGTTTTGAACCTTCCACGACAAGATTGGATAAAAAAAAGAAATTATACATGATATTAACAATCGGAACATATTATGGCAACAATATAAATCAAACACATCAAACAAGACATTAAAAACGGAATTTGAGAAAACAAAAGCTAGAGTAGCGTACAGCATACAAAATACGAAAAATACATATTACTATAAATGTTTTAAGGACAATATGACAAAACCTCGGAAAATGTGGAAACTAATAAACGATCTATCCAAAAATAAAATTAGAGAAAGAACTGGGCCAGAAAAACTCGAGACTGACAATGGTACTATTACAGATCAAAAGGAAATATGTGAAAGGTTCAACTCTTACTTTTCAACCGTTGGGTCATCACTAGCCAATCTCATCACTGATAAGTCAAACGGAATTCCAGCTCAAGAATCTGCAACAAGTGACTCAACAGAACTTAAATGTTTAATACCAGCAACCACGGAAGAAGTTATTAAAATTATTGACAATTTAGATCCAAATACTAGTTCTGGCATTGATGGTATAAGTACGAAATCTATAATATGTGTTAAAAGATTAATTGCTAATGAACTTACAGCATGTTTAAATCTTTGTTTAGATCGAGGTATTTTTCCCGATGACTTAAAAATTGCTAAAGTAATCCCTATTTACAAATCCGGAAGTAAGTCTGATCCTTGTAACTACCGTCCTATATCTGTCCTTCCTGTTATCTCAAAAATTTTCGAAAAAGTATTATATAACCGTTTGGAAACATTTCTTAAATCAAAAAACTTTTTATATCTGAAGCAATACGGATTTCGACCTCATTCAAATACTCTCTCGGCAACTATTGATCTTATAACTAAAATTAAAAACAAAATCGATCAAAAGCAAACAGCTTTAGGTATTTTCATCGACCTCAAAAAAGCTTTTGATACAATTAGTCCCGACCTGTTATTACAAAAACTGTCTCGCGTCGGTATCGCAGGGAAAGCGCTGCAGATTTTTAAGTCATACCTGCAAAATCGTAAGCAAATTGTCAAAATAGGTAAATATCAAAGTAGTTCACATTCTGTGACTTTCGGTGTACCCCAAGGATCAATTCTGGGACCACTGTTGTTCCTAATTTATATTAATAACATATCCCAGATTGGCCTTAAAGGAGACATCTCGCTTTACGCAGATGATACAAGTCTTTTCTACTTTGGACATTCAATCGAAGCTGTGATACCTTATATTCAGAACGATTTAAATTCACTTAATGACTGGTTCCAATCTAACCTCCTCACCATTAATACTTCAAAAACGAACTATGTTGTGATTGCCCCCAAAAATAAAAAAACAAGTGATAATATACAACTTAAAATAAATGATCAAATAATCCAAAGGAAAAATAAAGAGAAATATTTAGGTTTAATTTTAGATAACTCCCTGAGTTGGAAGCCACATATAGAGAAAATCAGATGTAAACTCCTATCACTTACAGGAGCTCTTAACAATATAAACAAATGCCTTCCTCGGAAAGTTCGATACATAATTTATAATTCTTTAGTTAAACCACATATAGACCACCTAATAGAAATCTGGGGGACCGCAGCTAAATCTAATCTAGAAATATTACAAACAGCACAAAATAGATTAATTAAAATATTATTTAATTTCAAATTTCGAACGTCAACTAAGAAAATATTTATGAAGATACAAAAATAATGAACATTTCCCAAACATATAAGTACTATACCTGTATACTAATACGCAAAATACTACATAAAGATATTCATACAACACTAAATTTCACAAAAAAACATCAAGTACAAAAAATTCAACTACGAAACTCCAATTACTTAGTAACACGTCCTCCCAGAACAGTTAATTACGGGAAAAGAAATATTTTATTTGACGGTGTTAATATGTACAATAAAATACCTATGAACATAAAAGAAGCGAAAAGTATGTTTTGTTTTAAAAACCAACTTAAATCGTATATAATGAGTGAATAACAATTATAATATAAAATTATTAGCTTTAGCAAACAAACAAAACAAAAATAAAAGATCCTTATTTAGTTAGTACGATGCCATTGTATGCCACATCTAGTAGGTAATACATTTACTTTTACTTTAGATCCGTGTTTACTGGGTTGGTGATCAGTTGATAATTTTTTTATCACTACCTTACTATTTACTATTATAAATTTACTTTTAACGTCATTTTTGTACGCTCGTATACATTATATTATGTAAATTTAGTTTCTCAGTAAGTGAATTATTGTTAATTCTTAATGAGAAATAATAAAGTTCTTAAACCACAAACCACGAAAAGGCTAATTATTTTCCAAGCGACTAACAACTAAAAGGGCGACTAACTATTTGCTACTAAAAAAATAACTTGGCAGCGATTAAATATTTTAGCAATAATTATATTAGATGAGCTTCAAAAATGGATAGTCTGTAGTATAATTTATGTTGATTCCTCGAATTGAGGTCAAATATTTGGGAATTATTATAATAGGCTGGAATGCGAGAATCTAGCAACATAGTTCTTAGGTATCATGTAGACTTTGTTCGACAATCAATACTGTGTGAGTTTGTTTTTTTGTTTGCTTGTTTGCTTGTTTGTTTGAACGCGCTAATCTCTGGAATTAACAGTCGGGTTTGAAATATTCTTTTTGCACTTGACAGCCCAGTTATTGAGGCAGGCTACTTCACGCTTATCATCAACATCACGCTAGGACCCTTAGGATCCGAGCAAAAAGAAAAAGTCAGAAATAAAGCTAAGCGAAAACGAAGTAAAGCGTGGGCGGGCGATGGGATGCGGCGAGGTTCGAGGGCCGAAATTTCACGCAGACGAAGTCGCGGGCAGAGGCTAGTATGCAATAAACAAAAGAATGTGAATTATTTCCTCCTGCCGTAACGTGATATACGAACAACATGAATATATGTTTTTCATAATAAATATTTCCGTTTTTTTTTGTTTTGTAGACAGTCATGTTTACATGGATGTAAGTAGTTGATATCTTTAGAGTTCCGTACCAAATTTAACAAAACGGAACACCGGAAATCACTTTGTATCCGTTTTTCTGGCTATCCTATCACTCTCTCGATTTTCTCTGAGACTGCGTACCTTTCCTTAATTTAGCACACTAGGGTGTGATCTACTCATGTAGCGGCATGTCAACACTAAGGCCTCTGCCTCGAATCTTGCGGGCAGCGGGGCGGCAGCGGCGCGTTCAAAGGCCCCGCTCGCCGCGCTGCGTTCGAGGCCGGTTCCATATAAATATATGCATATGAACGCGCCGCCACATTACGCTACTGAAAAATAACAAAATCATTTGTTTTGTGCTTTTTCAATGAACGGACGCTATGTTGAAGGATTCCAGTAACGAAGAAGCGCTTACAGTTTATCTGTTTTATAGAAAGAGACGAAAACGTCATCGCACAAGAAGAAATTACTGGATTCATCCCTACCTTGAGAAGAACATAACTTTGAGAATTGATGAACATGATGATGTGGCGGCATCTACACCGCCACATACGAACTAAGCATCAAAGACCTGACGTCACAGATCCTGCATCGCGCTATTTAAGTTTACCGCGCGATTCATATATATAAGACTATCCGACATCAGTCCTTGGGCAATTGCCCGCCAGACATAACACCCGTCTGGTAGGAGGATCCTCCCTTTTCTATGGGGGATGAGAGAACTTTACACCCTGTTCCTCATACCCCTAAATTGGTGACCCCGAATATGAACGTCAACGCAGCCTTCGTGCAACTACTTCAGCGTGACGTCATCAACATCACTCCCGCAAGCTTTCGTGAGGCGAGTCACACAGCCAGCCAGCACCCACGGCTTCAACGGGTATCCTGACCACCAGCATGCAGCAAACGCGCATTCCTGGTCACCACCCTCAGCCTCATCAGCAACCCGGCGCTGTACCACATCCGACGCACTGGATCACAACGCAGCGCCACCCCGACTCACTGGGGAATCAAACTCAAAACTCAAACTCAAAGCACCCTCAATCACCGCAGACAGTTCCGACCCACTGTGAACTATGCGGCACCCGGTTCCGACTCACTGGAACCTCAACTGGCACTGGCAAGCATCGCAAGATACAAGACTCAGCCCACTATCGACCTCCGGTCTCCGGAGGGGAGTGATGTGGCGGCATCTACACCGCCACATACGAACTAAGCATCAAAGACCTGACGTCACAGATCCTGCATCGCGCTATTTAAGTTTACCGCGCGATTCATATATATAAGACTATCCGACATCAGTCCTTGGGCAATTGCCCGCCAGACATAACACCCGTCTGGTAGGAGGATCCTCCCTTTTCTATGGGGGATGAGAGAACTTTACACCCTGTTCCTCATACCCCTAAAATGATAAAAAATTCCTGGCTTTTTATCGATAGTAATATTTTCATGCCGCCATTTTTCGAGATGCGTAGGATACGTGACGCGTAGGAAACGCGACGCGCAGGCGATCAGCATGGCGGGTCGCGCGCGACGTGTCGCGGATGCGTACGATACCGGTAGCGTAGTGTGCGAGCACCGATACAAAATGTATGTGCGATACTCCGCGGCGATTAGTCTCCGAGACTCGCAAGATACTCGAGTCGCCTGGGCGTATCGTAATGGGAGAAGGGCCGCGCGCGCGACTAGTCGCGGACGCGTACGATACCGGTAGCGTAGTGTGCGATCACCGATACAAATGTATGTGCGATACTCTGCGGCGATTAGTCTCCGAGACTCGCAGCAGTGACGAAATCTAAAGTAGGTACTTAATTATTTATGAGACCCGGCTCCTTAAAAACTACAGTGCAGAACACTAATATTGTGCAACCGACTCGCTCTTGGCCGGTTTTCTTTAATCCAAACAAATAACATGACGCGATCTTACCCTATATAAAGGTAGTTTAAATTATTCTCAATCGTGTAATTGTTCTTGATCATTACTAGTGGAAGGTTGACAAAATGTAAGTAAAACATGGTTATTTTTAAAGATGCAATTTAAATAACTGAAAGAGATCATTGTGCTCATCATGAACAGCATTTTCTATAGGACATTATCAGACTAAAATCGCGATAAACAAATGCTGTGTACATGTCAATTTTTGACCGAACACTATAAATTATTTTAAAAAATACATGATAAATCCTACTTATCATATTTATATCAAAAGCATGTTTCTATAAACGAGCTTCTACAAACTATAATAACAGAATTTATCCATATTTTTACAATTTTGTTTAAACCTTCCGCGACGGAGCACTGTTGTGTCACTCGTCTGGGTCGCTGCTAGGCTCTTGATTGTTTTAACCATTTAGTTGTGATTTAAAAGCCGGCTGAACTAAATCTTTGACTTTAACTTTGACTTTGAATTTGTACTTATCGTGTAATTGCAATATAAAAACATAATATCATAAGGAAAACGCAAATAATTGTGGGGTTGATATTTTTTTACATCATTTTATTTAACTTAGTGTTTCCTGTTTGGTACTTTGATAAGTAACACTAACTTATAAACTGTAACATGTTTGAATTTTTTTTTTTCGTTTACTTTCAACTTTAGCAAAAACACACTTTAAAGTTTCAAATGCTCATAGTGTAAAATGGGATTTTTGGTTTTGGTCTTAACATGTATAATTATACTAGACCACAGTGTATATTTTAAATGGAACAGCTTTTGTCCCATTTCGCAGTGTTTGCCCTTTATTGAAAGTTGTTAATAATGATGAGGTTTTCAGTTATTTCAATTACACCTTTTGTTCATTTTCTTGTTGCTGCACATCGGTGCGCGCGCTGGCTAGGGCTTATTCGGCTTTTTATAATTATACACCATTAAGCTAGAACCACCACTAACGTTAACATACCACATCATGTAACCTAATTATGAAGAAATAAGGTCGCGATAGTGCATTTCTGTCGAACTTAAATTTGTAGACGGTTTCAGTTCCTAATTCAGTGTAGTGTGTACGGAAGCTTTCTAAATATACGTCTAAATTATCTTCCTATAGAAACTTTTTTACAAAAAAAACCACTACAAAGTGGAAAATAACTTTATTTAGGAAGTCGTTGGCACAAAACGAAAAATTCAGAACCAAAGACACCGGCTGAAGGAGGAGGTTCTCAATTTGGATGTATATTATAATATATTAATAAACATCCAAATTGAGAACCTCTTCCTGTTTTGAAGACTATTAAAAAAGGCGACTAAATTCAAAGGACTGAATTCAGTCAAGCGGAATAACTTCTTTAGATCAGCGGCTCTCCTTACAGCAGACACTCATAAAAGCGTTTCAACTTTTTTATTTTAATTACATAAGTTTTAACCAAGTCAGGACTCGTACAGTCAGCCCACAACCCGCACGCCCATGCTTACAATTTAATTTTTACTGTTGCACCTTTATGTCTTAGCAGTAAGAGTAAATTCGTAGTTCAAGTGTTACCATAGGTTTGCGGTTGACTGTACTCGAGCGAGAGTCAATACAATAATCTATACACTTTCATCAACATTGTAAACTTGTCTGATTATTACTTTTTTGTTACAGGAGGACCACTGCCCGTTTGTTGGTGATGTTCGTATTGTTTAACCTTTTCAGCTGGTGTTGGGCGTTAAAAACAGTTCCTGAATTGAATTGGGAGGCGAATCCTCAAACAGCATGGCCTCTTGTTTTAAATGAAGACTACTCCGTGCTCAGAATTATAGTTCTCCTTCTAAATAAACCAAACTACTTAGGTAACGGCTTAGAAAAGACATTTATTGCGACAGGGGTCTTATTAGACAATAGCCGTATTCTGACATCTTATAATCCTTTTCGGGAATTGATAGGTTCTTCCGAATACACCGACAACATTTTGGCGTTGTTACCTACAGGTATGTCCAATGAATTAGCGGAACTGAGAATAGCAAACTTAGTGTGCGGTCGTCAAATAGCATTTGTGCCAGATGATAAGTATAATTTTTTGGAAGTCTCTACTCTTCACGACCTTATGGTAGTAAGATTGGAAGAAGAAGTTGGAATCGCTGATAGCTCTAACCATTGGGGATATGTACATGGTATTCATTATACTAAACACATGCAATGGGGAGGCAAACTTGACTTCTATGAAAATACATACAGATCCTTCCACGCTGGCCCCGAGGATCAAATAGGTGCTGAAGTGCGGATTTTTTCCTTAGGACATAGAAACAAAAAGGAAATGCGGCAATACGACATAATAATTCGGACTGATTACGAAGGAGACGATTCCGTACTGGCAGACTGCGATGAGTGGTTGCCGCGGGACTGGGGTTTTTTCATATGTATTAGAAATATTGACAACTTCCCTGGCCTGGGATCTGGTGCAGTGTTATTTTCGGAACGTAAAGTATTTGGGATTGGTAGTTTCACTATGTTTAAGAACAATATTAGTATTTTTGTATTTACCGATGTACGACTTTACGGAGAACTAATAAATAAAACGTGCGGGATTGAGGAGTTTACCTAGGTACAGTACTTTTCACGTGACCTGAGGGCTGGCTTATGTTTTTTGCATCGCCATACAACGTGGCAATGTTGCCAGCCTTTTGAACACTTTTCCTGTTGACAGCGATGCGGACAAATTGTTTGATGCCCTGATTTGCTGCCCCTCCTTTTAGGGATGCCGTGTCTAGCTAGCTGGGTGGGTTGGCTGTCTGATCTCAAACATCATTTCAAAATAAATACTTTTAAAGATGTTTAAGCACATTGATGATAATTGACCCCCATATCTCCAAAAATACTGAGCCTAAAATTTTGAAAAAAATACTGAGAATGGTTCTTTACTTATAGATTACATGCTATGGTCTTATAATAACATGGTAAATCTGTAATGTATGGGAGAACATGTTTTTGTTAAGGTTTTTATTGGGATAAATTCATCCCAACTACGGGACCCTTAGTGCCAACTGTGTGGTCCGACACGCACTTGCCCGTAAGGATATAGTTTTTTTTTTCGATTTCTGACTTTTTTAGTAGATACCTGCTCAAACCTCAGTTTGTCCCGTAGACTTTTTATCCTTATGATCGATTGGCATCAAAAAAACGTTTTTGTGAAAACTGTCCATTTTCTTGCTGACTATTTTTTTTTTCAAAATCTGTGATAGCACTTGATTAATTATGTCTCAAAAAGTTAACGACAGTCTCCTAAGACCGTTTTCCTGTAGCTACAACGGTTCAGCAACCTACCGTAAGGGTAGGTTGCTGAACCGTTACCCCGTCTCCAAAATCCATCCTGTAATACTATGTAAATACTAGGTACTTACAGTTCCATCGACTCCTCGACCGAGTATTGAATAAACCATGACTAAATTATTTAGACACTTGATGTAAACACACTTCACATTGATACTTTTCACATTTAATACTCAATACTCAATTCTTTATTGCGTTTCACAATGTAAGCTTAGGTGGTAAACATTTTTTTGGAATCAATCGTGGACCCTGTCGGGCACAGCAACAGTAAGATATGTGGAGAGGTCTTATTATTTAAGTATCTTATAATCTTATTATTATTATTATTCTAAAACATGGACATTATTAGAATAATATTATTTTACGAGCAGTAAGATATGTGGAGAGGTCTTATTATTTAAGTATCTTATAATCTTATTATTATTATTATTCTAAAACATGGTCATTATTAGAATAATATTATTTTACGAGTTTCAAGGATTTATCATTTAAGTATTCGTTGACACTATAGTAACATTTGCTCAATAATAACTTATCATTATCACACTCGAGAGAAATGCTTAAAATGTCCGTAAACTGTTTTGTTTTTGTATTATAGAAATACATGTAGTGTTATTTGATTTTATATTACCTAGAATACATAGTAAGTTTTTTATTATAATTAAGTTGTTTACCAACTTATTTTATAAATGAAATATAACTAGGTACACAAAATGTGTGGAAATTTAAAGTTGTATGTTTACGTAAGTCTTAAACAATAGTTTGCAAATTAAAAAGTTGTTTTTATTTGTAACAACTTTTTAATTTGCAAACTATTGATTAAGACTTACGTTAACATACAACTTTAAATTTCCATAAAAGCTTTATTTATCTTTAGACGTAAGAAGTACGTTCACACCTCAAATTTTAAGAAAATATTAAAGTTATAATTATGTTTACAGGTTTATTTAGAATTGTTCACTTAATTAAAAAGGTTTTAAAAAAAAATCATTTATTTTATGTCCTATGTCCGAACCCAGATCGTGGTCTACCCATGTGCTTTGGTATGATGTTCATTAATATGCCCTAATCATGTCTAGCCAATTTATATTTTTAAGTATTCTTCATTAATTCAAACTAGAGTTTTGACCATAAGTGAAAGATTACAGTTCATTCCGTTCATTCGGTGAATGTGATAAGGTGAGTTTATACAGGCTGACTTTGAAAACATGCAACAAAATGTAAGGGGGTGTTCTACCCATCAATATGAACAACTTTTACTATGGGAACAAATAAGCACTCGCAAAACAAAAATTGACCTTCTTATACAAAATGGTCCAATCGGGTATACCTTTATACAAGAAAGTCATTTATTTTTTTGCGAAAATTCAAGTTGATCCTGGAGTAAAAGTTGTTCACATTGATCGGTCCAACACCCCCTTAAATTTTGTAGCATGTTTTCAAATTCAGCCTGTATGAATTTAGTATGAGGTTGGAATATACCTTGTTTTCGAGGTAGGATAACCACAGAGGCCACTATTTTGCAAAGAAGTTTAAAAGACAGTTCTTGTCAATAAAATAGAGTTTATTAATTTATTGTAAAACACTGGTTAGTAGGCATGTGTTAAAATTTCATGACACAGTGACACAGTATAAAGACATGCTCCCTGTAAGGGTACTGCAAATTGTTCATATCAAATGATTAAATTACATAATCTATTCAATCAATCAATCTGCCTAGCCTTTTCTCAACTATGTTGGGGTCGGCTTCCAGTCAACTGCATCCTGTTAGGATGCAGTTGAATACCAGTATTTTACATGGAGCGACTGCCTATCTGACCTCCATAACCCAGTAATTGGGTAATACGATACCCTTTGGTAAGACTGGTTGTCAGACTTTCACGCTTCTGACGACTCGTACCGACTGTCAAAGATCCACGAACCACAGCCGGGACCAACGGCTTAACGTGCTTTCCGAGGCACGGAGGAGTCTCGGTATGTAAAAATGGTCACCCATCCACGGACCAACCTCGACAAGCGTAGCTTAACCTGATGGATACACCCGTGCGGCTGTTATTAAATAGCCACGAGCTCCTCAAATTACATAATCTATTATTGATTCTAATTATTACAATTCATTACATTATACTAAACATTAATTGATACATTTTATTATTATTCAAATAAATCATTATTATTAATTCGTTCATTCATTCTCTAAAATCTAGTTCATCAATAGGGAGGCCTAAGGCCTTCTACTGACTAGACCCTACTTAAAGCCACATTTATGCTTGGCCAGCAGCGAAGCACTTTGAGCCTAAATAAACAACGGCATGGTCAACTGCAGTACAGCCCTGCATTTTGTGTACTGTGCAAGCCCAGCCATAATACTTTAGAGGTATGAGGAAACAGGGTGTAAAGTTCACTCATCCTCTACCGGACAGGGAGGATCCTCCGACCAGACGGGTGTTGTGTCTTGCGGGCAACTGCCCAACGATTGATGTCGAATAGTCTTATATAAGTAAACTGCGCGGTAAACTCCAATAGCGCGATGCAGGATTTTTGTTTTTAAGTGATTGAATCACGAATTACTGCTTCCGTGGTTCTAATATTCTTGAAAGATGGTCACTACGTGGGTTGGGAGCTGGATCCACTTTTTCCAAATCAAAATATAGTACGGATAACGGACGGGACCGCTAACAGAACTTCATAAATCTATACGCGTGAACAGATTCTACTGCGCGAATAAACTAAGTACTTACCCACTTATGTACATACATACTATTATGTTATTTACGTACGCAAATATTACATCAAAAGCCTTTACCTATACAGATTTCGATACCCAGATTCCCAAATGCTCTCTGGGGGCCGATTCGTTACGTTTCATTAGAAAGGTAGACCCTCAAGTTGGTAACTTAGAAACTACTTGGTCAGTTTAACTTTAACAAAAGCAATTACTGATGAATTGATATTACTAAGTGATTTGATTTATACGGGTCTCCTCTTGAATTGCTTGTTGGTTTAAGTTTGTATCTTTCGTTTGTTTACTTATGGCGAGTTTCACCAATGAAATTGCCGATATATTCTGCAAAAATCTGCAAGGACCGATAGAACGCGATTAAAACAAGTTAACCGCCTTTAAGCGTTTGTTCTTAAAGTTGGCAACGTCGCAAATAGCTGTCAAATACTTACCTATTTTGATTAATTTCACAATATTATTGTATAGAAATATATAATATCGCTAACTAGTGAACTAGAATATTAATATTGAATTGCAATCATAGCACTGAATTTGATGTTGTAACCGTTTTAGTTGTAAAAAAGTCATTTGGAAAGTTTCCAAATACTTTTTTTACATCTAAAACTCAATATTCGGTGTTAATTAAGATATTTATTATTTCATAGTCAATATCGTAGTTCACTAGTTAGCCATATTTCATATTTTCATACAGTAATATTGCCAAATTAATCAAAACAGCGATATATTTGACATCTATTTGCGACGTGCCCACTTTCAGAATGCACCCTCTTAAGAACTTTCAGTGGCATAACTGTTCTGGAATATTGACACTGACAGCTCTTGAACGCCGCTTAGATGTGCTGATAGCGTTCATTGGTTCATTTGAGTTGGCGTTTATGTAATGGCTATTTTACAAAGCTGACTTATGTTTGAGCAACAGCTTTTTGTCTAGGAAGGCAAATTTGATAGCATTCTTTGGTATCACAAATTACCATAGACAGCGATGACTTACCCGCAGGGGCCTAAGTCTACTAATTTATAAACGTTACAATTGTCTCTCTATTGGTGAGTTTTTGACAGTTTTTGTATGGCAAATCTGTCAAAAACTCACCATTGAGTGACCATTGTAACGTTTATAAATTAGTAGACTAAGGCCCCAGGTTGATCGCCCGCTTGTGTGATATCAGGTAAGTGTTGTGGGGTACTTGGTTGGAACGAAGTTCCTTTCGCTGTAAATTTAATTAACAGGCAAAATGAAATACCATCGTTTGAGCCTAACAGATGACAAGTTAAAATTAAAAATTTAAATAACCCCCGACACAATTCCAGGTCATGCTCCAGTATCGGTTCAAGGTTACTATGTTCTTCTAACATCATTAAAGTAACAGAATACTAAATTTCGAATCGATCAGACCTGTGGAAGATGCGCACATCCATTCATCAACTAGAAACGAGCTGATAATCTTCAAACGGCTGAACCAATTTTCTTGAATATTGTAGCTAAGAACACTCTCGATCAAGACACCTTTCAAACAAAAAAATAATAATCTAAATCGTTTCAGCCGTTTGGGAGCTACGAGGGAACAGACAGATACACAGATACACACGTTAAACTTATAGCACCCCTCTTTTTGCGTCGGGGTTTAAAAAAAACGCACACATGTTTGTGACGGTCAAAATGTTAAAATATTTTCAGGCTAGCTCTCATTCTCAGTGTACGATAAGAATCTTCGTTCTCACAATAAAACAATTTATTATTGTATTATCGTCATACAACGACGAAGTAATCGATAAGCTTTGAACTTGACACATACCGGACACCTTATAAATACGTAATCGATTGTCAACAACAAGGAATCGATAACGATGCATTCGGTATCGCAAGAAGTCATTACGAAGGTAAATGAGGTTCGAGAACCCTGCAACCGTTTAATATGGCAATTCTTTACCAATGAACTTTGCATGCTGCGTCGGGAGGAACGAATTTTCGTTCTTTTTTTTTTCAAGAGGGCTGGCAAAATTTTCGGTCAAAGAATCAGCATTGCCAAACAACGTGGCAATGCTGCCAGTCTTTTGGGCACTTTTCCTGTTGATAGCGATGCGGACGAATTTGTTGATGCCCTATGATTCTTTCCTCACCTTTTTTATAATAATACATGTTCATATTATTATTATTATTTTAAGTCTGTTAGCGTATTTATGCAAATATTATCTTGTTTTAATCTAAAAACTCGGATACTAAAAATCTATCTACCTGTTTAACACTTAATTTCCCACTGGTAGGCAAATCTCCACTTCCTTTCCCTTTTCCACACACGTCTGTCAGGCCATTGCTTGTCAGTCATTTCGGTAGCAGACAAGTTCGTCCCTCCATCTACGTCTTGGTCTGCCGCGATGACGTCTAGCGTTTATTGGAACCCAATCAGTGATTTTTTTAACCCACAGCTCATCTGAGAACCGGCAGACATGTCCGGCCCAATCCCAGTTAAGATTGGCAGCTGTCCGGGCAACATTCGTGATTTTGTTATCCTTAAGGGCCTTAGGTCGTCAAATTGCTTAGCAAGATCCGCCGTTATATCGAAACTACTGCAGCATTAATTTTGAAATAAATATATGTTAAAGTTGAGGATTAATGTTAGCGACTATGTTAGCCTAAAACACGATTTCATAAAGTTACCTCCAAACTGAACAATAAACCGCTGCTATTAAAAAAATACTTCAAATTAGATCATAAAACTTGGCACGCTAACTGAACTAACTATAAAGCAGCGACTATGTTTATTTTTATTTTAAATTACCCTTATTTTCGCCGTAAAAAGCAATTACCTAAACTTTTACCGATTTGGAGCCGCCACAGTCTCGGTCGCACTTAGTCCGCGAGTAGTATGGTGCGAGCGAGATAAAAACTTGAGATTGTGTGGGCTCTTAACTATAAACAAACTACGATCGCAATTGTTTTTTTAGTCGCCGAATTTCTTTTATCGAGATGAGATTATTGTCACCTTGAGAAGGGTCTCACTGTCACAGTAGGTCTCGAAGTAGAAAGGTAAAATGTCGCATTAAAACTTTTATTCTACGTACAATAAAATATGCCTTCCACGTAATTTACAGTTATTTATGCAACTGTTGTATAATAAGGGGTATTAAAACACGAATGTGGATTTATCACACGAGGCGAAGCCGAGTGTGTTAATACCTAATTATATACAGTTGCATACAAGACTTTATCTACACCCATGATATGAATCCTAAAAAGTTTCTGAAACAGTTAGCTATTGCCAACATTAAACCGACCATAGCCCATACCTGCCAAGCGTGACGTATCGTATTTTGGAAAATATGTCAGATGTGCCAGCGTGGGGGTCTGCACCCGCTGACCGCAAGGAATCGAAGGAGCAAACGAGTTGCATTATGAAATTTAGTACAACATTATAACACTCGTTTGGATGATAATGGTTAGGTACTATGACACTGGTTGTTTTAATGTTGGCAATAAGCTAACTGATTCAGGAACTTTTATAAAGGATTTATAGCATGGGTGTAGATAAAATTAGTAATAGCTGCAAGCGATACCTTCGTGATTCTAATTATTATACTGGTTTAAGTTGTCCAATTCCTTGGCAAAGTAATGAGGGAAAATCTTGCGCTTTTCTGTATTTTTTTTTTTTTAATAATGAATAACCTGTATTTCGACTATCGAGACATTACAGTATCTAAGTACAAAAATTAAACATTAAAATACGCAATTAAACATTCTTACACAAAAACATATATTATTTATAAAAAACTGCGATTTCTCAGCACGTGAACCATACAGCGATCGTCAAGGTACACTGGCTACTTATCAAGAAGCTATACATTTCCAGTATAAGCTGACCTCGCATTGAATTTCCGTACAATTTGAGGTCAAACTCACACAAACAACACGTAAAACACGTGTCGGTTTCTTACAGGGTTTTTTATGACTCTTTAGGAATAGTAAAGCGGAAGAGGTTACTAAATAATATACATCTTATTGTATTTTTTTCAATTTGCGGTTAGCTTTTACTGGAAATATTGTATAGCTCGTTATGTAGCGGTGTAGGATCGAACCAATGCGCGAATGCCTTCAGGATTCCGCTGCCGATTAGGTTAGCAAATAAGCCGATGGCTGACCTGATGCTGATTCTGGTCGCTGACCCGATCGATCTTTTAAAAAAAAATGGGTTTTTGGTTTTTGGATTTATAGATTCTTTGATTTTTTGGTTTTGAAATGCTACCTTTGACGGACGTGCTCCTACTATTATTGTCATGAAACACAAGTTTGAATATACCACGAGCGGGCTACATAACATTCTAATTCCGAATTACTGGTTAGAAAATATACCAGTATTTTACATGGAGCGACTGCCTATCTGACCTCCACAACCCAGTAACTGGGTAATACGATACCCCTTGGTAAGACTGGTTGTCAGACTTTCGGCTTCTGACGACTCGTAACGACTGTCAAAGATCCACGAATGACAGCCGGGACCAACGGCTTAACGTGCTTTCCGAAGCACGGAGGAGTCTCGGTATGTAAAGATGGTAACCCATCCATGGACCAACCCCGGCAAGCGCAGCTTAACCTAATGGATCGACCCGTGCGGCTGTTATTATCCAGCAACGAGCTCCTCACCACCACCAGACAATAACTTATCTAATTATCGATCTCCATTCTTAAAAATAAAAATCGTAAAATAACTTCGCCCGTCCGTAAATAAACTTCGATCGACAATGAACAAGAACTTGACCATCATGCATTCTTAATAACTTTAACTACGTCAAACCGTTTAATTCTATTTTCAAACATTACCTAGACTGCGGAATGAAAGGAAACGAAACGAAAATAACGAAATTCTCACGAAATAAAAATATTTTTATTTGACCATAGAGTTTTGGATCAGTAATGGGCTATTCAACTGTCTCAGGTTCGGAGTTGGGACAAGGGTCTGAGTAAGGCTTGGTCAGAATGTTAGCGGGGTTTCATAAGCTTTTCGATACTTATGACAGATGCACAATTACCAATTACTGATGTTTTTTTATGTCGTAAGCCAAGCATAGTATAAAAAAATAAAATTATTGTGTCTCGGCAGAGACCTTTAAATAATTGGTTAAGCTTTACGCGTCTGTGCGTAACTGCTGCTGCAGAGTGTTGCGTAAAAATATAATTTATTAAATATTTTTCACATATAGGTACACAACTCATGTTTATTAGACATTGGGATATTTTAAAATGGATTAGTTCTGATTTAAAAATACATTGAATTACATTTCACGATTTATACAAAAATTGAGATTTTATCATTTCAAAAGCCTTTTTTAAAACATCACCACTTTTCGAAACCTCACAGTCTAAACCAATAATCCAACGCGCAGATTAATTAAATAATCTTTCTGTTTTCAGTCCTAAGCTTAAAACACACACCCACACACCCACGTATCGGTTACAGAACGTTAATGTTTTCTTTTACTCCTGAAATTCTTTTGAGTGGTGTTTTCAATAGACGAGTTCATTTGAACGATGTATTTCTATGCTCGGTATTTTCAGACTCATTTAAAGATTAAATATTTGGTATTAATACTTAGTTTACTAAGGGCGGATTCGACCAAACAGGAATAAATTTTATCTGCGGAATAAGATTTACTTCTGACAGTTTTCGTATGGAGAAACTGTCAAAAATTTAAAAAAAAATCGGAAGAGAAGGCTTATTCCGCGGATAAAATTTATTCCTGTTTTTTCTGGTTTGACAATAACAAATATGGCTTCACAGAAATATAATCATTAGAAGCAGCGATACAACTCCTTAACTTAGAATAATCCTCAAATGTCATGATTTCATGAAATAGTCATTCAATAGGATTATATGAAATTAGAGAGTTGTATTGATTATTTTTATGACTATAATTCTATAAATAAATATCTAATAAGGCCGCGAATCATATTTAGATCAACATACAACCTGACACTTTTTTTTTTTTTTTTTGGTTGGGAAATCATCAAATAACTTCTCCCGCTCTGGGCGGAGCGGGAGGGCGTGTCAGACTCTTACTGACTAAAACCCACCCGTGTTCCTTCCGTTGCCTGTGTTGCCAGGGGCCACGGTATCCCTTTCGGACTTTCCCGCAACCCCGGCAGGCATCGGCCCTGGTGGGCCCCGCCATTGGATACAACCTGACACTGACCTGCAAATTGCAAAAAACGTAAGACAATTTGAATTTCGCGGGCTACCTTTGAGCATCCACCTTAATTAGTCACTATAGCTAGTCAATGATTGGCAAAACCCATGATAGTCGTAACTTAATAGTAGTGATTACTATTAAGTTTGTAAGAAAAAAAACACTTTTTTAATTTCAATGTAAAGCCGGGTCTGCTGCGCCATGTTTTAATGTTTTAAAAACATCAAACATCAAACACGAAGCAATCAAATCACTTCGTGTTTGATTTGCGGATGCCTGAACATTAAACATGGTGCAGCAGACTCGGCTTTAGGATTTATTTGATAGTATTGCCAGTGTTTTCATTTGTGTTGTATCATCGTATCCACATTGTATAGGCAACGAAAATAAGTAATGACTACAGATTACACTTTTGTGACTTTTTTAATATTTCCAATAGTAAAAAGTGCTTGTTAATATCCGAATAAGAAACCTGAGTGTTCGCATTCCTTTTGCACTTCATAAAGAATAATATACAAAAAGAAAACAAAATTATACCTCAAAAACGCATCATATTTGCCTGGCCTTTTCCCAACTAAGTTGGGGTCGGCTTCCAGTCTAACCAAACGCAGCTGAATAGGAATACCAGTATTTTACATAGAGCCACTGCCTGTCTGTCCTCACCAACTCAGTTACAGGGTAATGCGGTACCGCTTGGTAAGACTGGTTGTCAGACTGTTCGGGCTTCTGACTATACCTATAACGACTTTTAAATATCTATAAATGACAGCCGGGACCAGCGGCTTAAGGTGCTTTCCGAGGCACGGAGGAGTCTCGATATGTAATGGATGGTCATCCATCCACGGACCGACCTCGGCAAGCGTAGCTTAACCTTCGATCAACCCGTGAGGCTGCCACATTATTATTTACCCACAAGCCTTTCAGGTACCTTAAAAAATATGATCCCAATATCGCTATCCATCTACAGAGTGACCATTGTCTACCCTTGACTACACTATTCGAAGCAAAAAGTCGAGTGGAACGTTGGTAAATTGTAATCTTCTATGAAGTGGCCTCTTCATTCGTCACTTGGATTTTTGGTCATTGTCCTTTCTTGCTCACTCGGAGGCCTTTTAGTCCCACTTCGAGGCCTTTTTAATAAAGTCTAAAGAGGTACTTTATTGACTTATGCCTCGTGCAGACTAGCGCGATGTGACGGTGCGACGCGACTCTAATAATAGAAAACTTCACGGTAGAACACGGTGTTGCGTCATGCCGTCGAGTCGCGCCAGTGTGCACGAGGCTTTATGTATCGAGTTGAGAATTATAAGTGTTGTTTGCCAATTAGATTAGGAATGCAGCATGTTAAGTTAATAATTATATTTTTTAAGTCACTTATATCATTGGCCTAGGAGGCTTACCCGTAAAATTGGTGGTGGGGTTGGGGTGATACTATCTCAAAAATAGAACCCCATACTATTAAACTATTCCGGCTGGAGACGCTAGCTTACTAGTTTTCTCACTAGCTTACTAGCCTAGAAATTAAACTAGTTAAAGATACATACACGAAGCCAGATTTAATAACTTGCTAGCTTACTAACACTTAGCTGAGAGATCTTGCTGGACATTATGGAACGCAAATAAAGATAAGAACAAGGAAGTGCTTTAAATGTAAATGCAATAAAGCAAATAGTTCGACGCGGTGTCGAATCACGTTTTTCGAACCGAAACCAGGGAAATCACGTCTTTTTCGCCTTATAAATTGCCTGAACGGAGCATATATGCTCTGCAAACTAGACAAATCTTCGTTTTTGTAACCTTCTAAAAATAAACTATAAGCAAATACAGCTTAGCTGCAACGGATTTAGTCTAGTAACACACCACAATTTTGTTACGTCCCGCCGATAACCTGGCAAAATTCAGTTGTATATTCAGCTCGTACCGTCACACGACGGATATGGGCGATTAAAGTTGATCGTCTAATAGTGTGCCGACTATGGCACCGACGACCCCAATAGGTAATCTACTTTGGTCTTCGACTAGCGTTATATTAAGTGTTAACTTATTTTGTATTGATGTATGGGAGTGTGGCTGGAGTACTTTTGGTTATTTTAGGTGTAGTTTTGGAATTCGTTTTATGGTTTGAATTAATTTTTATTTGTGTTAAATGTAATGCATTTAGCAACCAATCTTAAATGCTATAAACAAGCTAATTAACACTAAAACATTTTACCTCCGTGGTATGTGTTGAAATAAAAAGGTCG
The DNA here is from genome assembly GCA_914767815.1 of Eupsilia transversa. NCBI lineage: Eukaryota > Metazoa > Arthropoda > Insecta > Lepidoptera > Noctuidae > Eupsilia > Eupsilia transversa. The sequence continues at coordinate 13,010,148 of OU611876.1, forward strand.
ATCCATTTTTAAATAACACGACAGATATGAGTTTTCATAGTAATTTATTAGGTCGCTAAACAGGACAGATATTGTAACATTGCCGGCCACATAGTCATTTGTTTTTGACCAGTACAGCACTTTCTTTAATACTATTTTTCATTTACTATTTTTTTTCAGTACTATAAACAATGTACAACTATAAAAAGGCTGTTGTGGCGCAGCCTGGGAGAGGCTTATGTCAGCAGTGAACTAGGATAGACTGAGTTCATACATTGATTTACATGAGCTATTTTATTAAACTTACTCAGACTGCTTCATACGAATACAGTAAACAAATCCACAAAATATTTAAGGTAGGTAAAATATGACTCAAGAATAAGGGTGTAATCACGTAGTATGCTGGTAACCGCTGCATATTGGTGACTCAAACTCAACTCAAAGCATTTATTTCAATTAAACCATTTACAGGCACTTTTGAATTGTCAAGGCGTCGGTCAGTCAGAAAATATGAAGCTAGTTAGTTGCCCATTCCAAAGCGTAGTTGGTACCTATGGAGAAGAACGGGCAAGAAACTCCACGGACACTCTTTTAAATAAAAAAATTGCCGGTTACCAGAGTTCAACATGAATACACTGAATACATGAACAATGAATTCCTACATGAATCTCTCTCTGGTCGTATCGGATTGCGTGCCGTCCCATCGGACTATGCGAGTGAGGGAAGAGATTAGATAGTGGTCCTGTGTCTGCGCACAGTGTTCACAGCATACTTGTGCACTATGATATCTCCTGCGTCGAAGGCTTCGTTGAGATTGGCCGCCATTAGCGCTGGGAGGGACTCCTCTTTTCGAGAGGGACTTGTGCATAATATTTTAATAAATAAATATCAACACGAAAACTTCAACATTTTGCATCAACTATCACAGAATATCAAATATAAGTCGATGTCTGCGTCGCCGCTTGAGATTCCGTGAGGTGAGCGCGAAGATTGCTTCGCTCAGGTATCAATTCGGCTCAGAGGATATTTGAAAATGGAAATCCAAAAATATTGGCTTCAATCTTATTGGAATTCCATGCCACGAAGATATTGAGTTGTCGAGAAGTTTCACGCTTTTTTTAATGCTTTGAATTTTATTAAGTCGCCAAAGAAAACTCTTTGTAATTTTTGTGCCTTTTTTTTTGCCTGAGTCGGACAAACGTACTTCCACCAGTTACCTTGGTATCCGTCCGTTTGTCTAATGAGACTTATTTTATGTTTTACGCATAAATCCATCTACCTAGTCTTTTCCCAACTATGATGGAGTCGGCTTCCAGTCTAACTCAAACTCAAAGCATTTTTGCCTGTAATTGGTTTACAATTACAGGCACTTTTGAATTGTCAAGGGGTCGGTCAGTCAGAAAGATGAAGCTAGTTGCCCATTACAAAGCGTAGTGGGTTAGTAGGCGTAGTAGGTTGGTGGTAGTAGGGAGGTAGGACTAATCAGATGCAGCTAAATAACAGTATTTTACATGGAGCAACTGCCTATGTAACTATTTTACTTTAACACAATAAGACGCGAGCGTGCAGAGTACGTGGTAGCAGCAACACCATTCTGAGGATAGTTTCGAGTTACTAATAGTCTATACCTACTAACTTACTTTATAAGCTCCTGTTGTTACTAACCATAATGGATCTGTTATCTGACAAATAATAATAATAAGTACATATTATAATAACAATAAATAACAAATAATAATAATTGAGGAGCTCGTGGCTAAATAATAACAGCCGCACGGGTCGATCCATCAGGTTAAGCTGCGCTTGCCGAGGTTGGTCCGTGGATGGGGACCATCTTTACAAACCAGGACTCCTCAGTGCATCGGAAACCACGTGAAGCCGTTGGTCCCGGCTGCCATTCGTGGATCTTTGACAGTCGTTACGAGTCGTCAGAAGCCCGAGAGTCTGACAACCAGTCTTACCAAGGGGTATCGTATTACCCAGTTACTGGGTTGTGGAGGTCAGTAGGCAGTCGCTCCATGTAAAATACTGGTATTCAGCTGCATCCGGTTAGACTGGAAGCCGACCCCAACATGATTGCGAAAAAGCTAGGCAGAATGAATGAACAAATAATAATAATTAATACAATATGCTATAACAAGTCCGGGGGTTGACCTTGGCTGCACTTGCATAGTGCAAACAGGGATAATCGTCGGTTGGTGCCTCATTTCATTAAAAATGTCGAACGGGCCTCTGCGAGTAGGCTTCGGCCCCTTGCACGCCTTCCAAAGGTCGAAGACAACATAATAATACAATATTATAGTAATTGAGACATTTAATTGCCTACAAAGATAGTAGACAATTAAAATAATGATTATGATACCGAAATAAAACAGAATATTACAGTCAGCATTAAAATTGTGTTCATAAAAATAATTACTTATTTCGACGAATTGTACTCCTCAACTTTTTCTTCTTTTAACCATGGAACCATTATGTATAATTTAGTAAACAAGCTGCTGGTTCAAACGGTAAAGGAAAACATCGTGAGGAGTGAAACCGGAATGTCCTAGAACCAAACCGCCTCTGTGGTCTAGTGGTTAGACCACCTGTCTCAGACCCAGAGGGCCGGGTTCGATTCCCAGTGGGGGCAAAATTTTCTGCTCGGTTTGGTTGGTGGTAGGGCTTGTTTTAAGTCCGCCTGGCTAGCTACCACCATCTTATCTAAGTCTGTCGCCATAACAACAATGTTACCAGCATTGTTGTGTTCCCGCAGTAAGAGGTAAGAAGCCATTTCCTCTGTGGTAGAGGATTCCGGGTGAAGCTCGCTTCCACCTTCGGCCTGATCATCACTTACCATCAGGTGAGATTCAGGCCAAGAGCTTCCCCGTTGAGGTTAAAAAAAAAAAATGCTAAGAAATGTGATATGTCCAACCCGAATGGGCCCGCGTGGTAGATTACAGCCCGGAGTGGGCTGGGGGCTCTCGAAGAGAGGAGGCCTGTGTGCAGCAGTGGGAACATTATAGGCTGTTTATGCTAGCAAGGTCGGCCTGGGGGAGTGTAACAATCTATTCAAATACCTAAATTTAAACGTATTTTCCTTCCTATCAATCTGCAGGAAGCATTCGTTGAAATGTCAATAAGATTTTTCAACAAATCGGAACCAATCATATTCCAAAGTAAGTAAGTAAATTATTTTGATGCCAACTGTACAGTGACGCCATTGATGTCGTCATAAGCTGAATTAGCTGGCACCGAAAAAAAGCTAATGGTGGATACATTCGTGTCACCGTCGCTCCTCGCCCACACTTTCAGCGAACATAAAATCAGACTTTTTATAGATATACAATGACGTTGGGTAGCTGGAAGTGACATTTCAAAGTATAGTAAATTAAAGATTTTGAGCGCGTTTCAGCTTCCCAGAATGATGGACGATGACACATCATAACATCACGCCTATATGTCCCAAAGGGTTAGGCAGAGGTGGACCTGTAGTACGCCCACATTTCACCAGTTATGCTTACGTCCCATGTAATAGGGGACGCGTTTTTTACCATCAACCGGTCACAAATCCAGACCGATGAAATTACTTACAGATGGAAAACCAAATAACACTGACGGATGAAGAGTCAGCTCATAAACCAACATCGCTAACTGAATCAATTTATTTTGATCACACTAAATAAACATAAACATTACGTATCTGTTAGTAGTTAGTCATATTGAACAAAAACATTTATAAGTGTGTAATGTTTTAACGAATTATTGTAAAAAATGTAGGAAAAGCTACTGAACCTGTTAATCTGTCAATCAACTGACGTCACAAGGTATTATAAATAAACAATTTGTCGATACATTACCAGATTAATGATACATTATCAGATTAACATGAGCTCGTTGTATACATTAACTTTTTGTAGTTCCGTAATCAAATTAAGTACGGACTTAACTATGTATTTGTTAAGGTTTACTTGTTACCCGACGGAAAAGAGGTGTGTTATAAGTTTAACGTGTGTATCTGTGTATCTGTCTGTTCCCTGGTAGCTCCCAAACGGCTGAACCGATTTTGATTATTATTTTTTTGTTTGAAAGGTGTCTTGATGGAGAGTGTTCTTAGCTACAATTCAAGTAAATCGGTTCAACCGTTTGAAGATTACCAGCTCTTTTCTAGTTGATGAATGGATGTGCGCAACTTTCACAGGTCTGATCGATTCGAAATGTATTATTCTGTTACTTCAATGATATTACAAGAACATAGTAACCTTGAACTGATACTGCAGCATCACCTGGAACTCGCAGGATACCCAATTCCCTTAAAAACTTACAGCACCGGTATCGTATTAAGGCGCATTGGAACGGTCTCAAAGGTATTAATGTAATGGTATGTAATGGTAAATGTAATGGTAAATGTAATGGTAAATGTAATGGTAAATGTAATGGTAAATGTAATGGTAAATGTAATGGTAAATGTAATGGTAAATGTAATGGTAAATGTAATGGTAAATGTAATGGTAAATGTAATGGTAAATGTAATGGTAAATGTAATGGTAAATGTAATGGTAAATGTAATGGTAAATGTAATGGTAAATGTATTGGTAAATGTAATGGTAAATGTAATGGTAAATGTAATGGTAAATGTAATGGTAAATGTAATGGTAAATGTAATGGTAAATGTAATGGTAAATGTAATGGTAAATGTAATGGTAAATGTAATGGTAAATGTAATGGTCAATAGGGTAGGTATAGATCGTCCATCCTACGATTTAATTGGTGGGTGTTGGGGGGAGGGGGGAGGTGTTCTTTTCTTTTAAGAGGACTTTGTTTGTGTCGGCAGTTTTTTTTTTTTTTATTAACTTGTAATAAATAATATTTGAGAATCAAGCACAACCAAATGTTTAAATCTTGGTCATTTTGATGAGACACTCTTCTTAAAAGGGTTTCCTCTACTTATACATAAGTAAATCTGGAACGACAATCACATAAGGCCCTATTATATCAAGGCCGAATTTTAAACCGTGTGTCATATTTTTTGCAAGATTTTTTTATGAAAAGCAATTAGTGTATTGTGTCACTTTTTAATTGATGCAGTAGATCAAATCGAATTTACTTTTGCTGTATAGGAAAAATCATAAAAACGTTTAATTTTTAAACGAATCATTTGGGGTCAAGAAATCTGTTATAGGTACCTGCCTTCATTACCTACGTTTCGAATAAAGAATAACGTAGGTTTGCATAAAATACATTAAAGAGTAGAAGTCAAAAAACAAAAATAACTGAAAATTATTTCCGGTCAGTGCCTTTAGATGAAATCCTAAAGTTGTCTTCTACAAATCAAAGATCAAGTTTATCGAATCTCAAGTCAAACATAAACAACAGTTATTGGAACATTTTGGGTTAAATAATCCAACATTTTCCAATAATTGCTGTTTATCTGTTAGCTTTGGACCATTTAGAATAAACAATCTTGCCCGATATTTTAGGCAATGTAGTACATAAAGCTGGTTGGTTTTGGAAAACTAAATCAAATCAAATCATTTAATTGCCAGAATATGGGTACATGAGGTGATAGGTACCGTCAACTGCCCTAACTTTGCCTCGCGTCCATGGTTTGCCTAGAATGAACAAGATGTAATATCATGGATGTATGGCAACCGAAAACTTTAAGAATATATAATTTATTAAAGTTTCGATTGCCATTCAAGTAAAATGAACAAGATATTTATTATTACCTACATCTTTTTCATTCTAGGCAAACCATGGACGCGAGGCAAAGTTAGGGCAGTTGACCGGTACATACAAAGTTCTTTAACCATATCTTACCTAATCAGGTGTGCAGATACCTAATAAAATAAACACATTTAATAGATTATTCAATTATTTAACTATGAAAAAAACATTAACATTAGATTATTTATGAGATTTATTCTATATAATATATTTCCTTTATCATTTAAACAATCATTAAGGATTTTTTAAGGCATCATCATTTTTTAAGGCACCAACCAGCATCATCGCGTACTGTTTCGTACCTACGCAATATTGCTCAACATTCTAAACTTTCTGTGTTTCGCATTTATCTGTAGCTAGTAAAATTTCGCTATTGTCATTGTCCTAGCCGTCTCACAACAATGTCATTCATAAAGTAAAATACCACAAAGTATTTATATGAAATATAAGAAAAAATATATGAAATAGAAATACCGACTTTGTCGTCGTTTCTAAGCCACTTCCATAGCCTCTACATCTTTGACCCACCATTCCCTTGCGACAATGACAAATCAATGGGAAGTCTGATTCGCGGATGAAATATGAGTCTGCTCAGGGTTGCCTCCTACGAGAATTTGTCTTCATTCACACTGTCTGCATTCAGACTGGTTGCCACTAACTTTTTAACTTTAAAATGCCATTTATAAAACGTCAGAATATTCTTCGGAGTCTGTTAGAATAGGGCTTTATTTTCAAGAAAATAGGGTTTGATAAATATAATCCTTTTACAAACCTGTGTTTAACTAACTGATCAGTATTATTTTTGTTTGAATTTCGTTAGTCTACACTAATATTACAAAGATAAAAGATTTGTAAGTATTTTTGTTTGTAATGAATGAACTCAAAAACTACTGGACCGATTAAACATTCCTTCACTAGTAGAATGCTATATTATCACTGAATAAAATTAGCCTTATATTATAAAGATATCATTCGATCAAAGCTGCTGGCGGAAGCTACCTAGTTGTTAAAGTAATGGCTCATTTTCATTAGTCGATAACTCGGTCGATATACAGCATGCGGGGACTCCCCGCAGGCGGGGTGTCTAATGGCGCAATTTCATTGGTCGATCGAGTCATTCCAGAAATCTCTCGCATCCCGCATGCGGGCCCTATCGACTAATGAAATTGCGCCATAATACTCTTAGAATTCATTTATCTTTGCTTAGGTTAACAAAGGGCCTTATTTTTCAATCCTAAGTTAAATATTATAACATAACATCACGCGTATAATCCCCGAAGGATAAGGCAGAGGAACTTTTTTAAGTAGAATAAATATGGCCGCTGTCCGTTCTTCGTCAGTTTAATTATGTACAACTTGTAAATAATTGTTGTGAGGAGCTCGAGGCTAAGTAATAACGGCCGCACGTGTCGATCCATCAGGTTAAGCTACGCTTGCCAGGGTTGGTCTGTGAATGGGTGACCATCTTTACATACCGAGACTCCTCCGTGCCTCGCCGTTGATCCCGTCTATCATTCGCGGATCTTTGACAGTCATTACGAAAGCCCGAAAGTCTGACAAACAGTCTTACTAAGGGGTATCGTACTAGCCAGCTTCTACGTTGTAGAGGTCAGAAAGGCAGTCGCTCCATGTAAAAGACTGGTATTCAGCTGCATCCCGTTAGACTTGAAGCCGACCCTAACGTAGTTGTGAAAAGGCTAGGCAGATTTTTTGTAAATAATTGCAGTGTCCCAGACCTTAAGGGGTCTTAATATAGCTAGCAATTAGGAATGTGAATAGATAGGGTCGGTGTTACGGTCATCGACTCAATACGTTTAAAGGATCCAATCAATCAACCTTAATGACCGCCAAACTAAAGAGATTATCCTTTGATTATCATCGAATGCCGAAGAATATTGTAGTTGAAAAACATGTTCTCCCATACAAAATGTATGGGAGAACAAGTTTTTGCAACCGCAAATGTAAGTTGGTCGATAATTACTCGTTAACTTGTAGAGCCTACTTAGCTGTGATAGTTTTTCTTTTAATTTCGTTATACACGTTATATACTACTGCTGTGAATTTTTCCATATATCCAGAACTTACCATTAAGCTGGCAGGGACGGGACACTTGACTCTAACAAAAATTAGCACTTTAAAGCTTAATATTTTTGAACGAATCCTTCAATCCAAAAATGGTTTGAACAAACTTCACAATATTTTTGAACGACCTTTCTAAAGATACTCCACACCATGGGTTAGATGAAAAAAAAATACTCACTTTACGAGTAAAGAAGGTAGGTACCATAAAAATAAAAAATCATGATTTTTTTTATCACTTTGTCGGCGTACTTAATATGTATATATTCATGCCAAATTACAGCTTTCTAGTACTAACAGTCTCTGCGCTAAGCCTGGGACAGACAGACAGACAGACGGACATGGCGAAACTATAAGGGTTCCTTGTTGACTACGAAACCCTAAAAAACGAGAGGAAGCGTGACCGTTGACAGGTGAGAATGGAAAAAGGAAACGTGCTGTGCCGACCCCAAGTAATATGGGACAAGGATAGGAAGATGATGAGATGGTGATGAGCAGCATAAGCATAAGCATAATCAGTCTATTACGTTTCCACCGCTAGGACACAGGCCTCCTCTCTGTGAGAGGAAGCGGGTCATTAAACACCAAGCGTGCGGGTTGGTAGATGTCACATAACGTCGAATTTTTTATTCTAGGACATGCCGGTTTCCTCACGATGTTTTCCTTCACCGTTATGATGACGAGCGGTAGTTTATTTTTTTGATTTATTCCCGTCGGATCCCCCGAACCGATCCCCTGCTATTCTTTTGTTTTTTATATGATAGGTGAGTACAGTAAAGAGAAAAAGAGTTGTTCTTGTTAAAAATATTTATTTTTATTCGTCACTGGCAATCAGACATTTGGTTTTTTAATTTGGACAAACCTTAATAATAATAACAGATTTATTCGAAACTTTACCTCAAAGAGTCAAAGCAGCTCAAACTAAGCGGTATGTTTATAACCAAAGTTACGAGCAACTGGTGTTCAATTATGTAAAAAAAAAAATTAAGACAAAACTGCATAGAAAATGGCAGCCCTATATTTGCCCTTGGTATTGGTACATTTCCTTGCCCTCCGCAAGGCGAATTCCAATTGTTTGGTAAATCTTCCCCGGCCGTGGATCTGATTGGCGAACAAAAAGTAATATTCTGAAATTCCCATTCTTAAGTAAATTGTTCTTTTTCCTGTGCATTGGGATGAATGATGGATGTGAAAATTGATTTATTTGCGGTCGTGATGTTCGTGAAACTGAATTAGATTGGCACACTGGGATGCCCATTATTAAAGCGGTATTCAATGACTTCATAGGTCTACATGAGACCTGCCTCGTTGGTCCAGTGGTTCCTAGCGCTACTGTTGAGCATGAGCTGGGTTCGATTCCCAGGTCGGTCGGTTTTTCCAACAGATATTTCTCAGTAGCAGCCTGAATTCTGGATTTGTACCCGATTGATGGCTATAGGCTCGCCTCCTATTACATGGGACTTAAACATAACTGGAGAAATGTAGGTGTACTATAGGTGAACCTCTGCCTAACTCTTCGGGGATTACAGGTGTGTGCATGTACTTCCATCATCAATCTGTATATACGTGACGCCTAGCCTTTTCCCAATCATGTTGGGGTCGGCTTCCAGTCTAACCGGATGCAGCTGAATACCAGTATTTTACATGGAGCGACTGCCTATCTGACCTCCACAACCCAGTAACTGGGTAATACGATACCCCTTGGTAAGACCGGTTGTCAGACTTTCGGGCTTCTGACGTCTCGTAACGACTGTCAAAGATCCACGAATGAAAGCCGGGACGACGTGCTTTCCGAAGCACGGAGGAGTCTCGGAATGTAAAGATGGTCACCCATCCACGCACCAACCCCGGCAAGCGCAACTTAACCTGATGGATCGACCCGTGCGGCTGTTATTACTTTAGCCACGAGCTCCTCAATCAATCTGTATAGGTGATGAATATGGCAATTACTAATTTTCCCACTTATGCGATCGTTGGAACATCGGGACACCCATGATTAAAGCAAGAGATTACTGACGGTCTGATAATGACGTCACAGATCCACATGATAACCTGACTGTTTACCTTTAATTACTACCCCCAATCTATATCAGACTATCCAAAGTCTAAACTTCAATAATAATTATACTACATCCCATTACATTCGGAGTGCAAATGATAATGTTTTAAGCGTATCTTTGGTCCTATTATAATTGAAATCTTGCTTGGGTTCCAAGTTAATTAAGACAGGGTAGGGTCGGCCTAACCCTGCCGACAAAAGGATTTGGTACATATTGTAATTTGTAGATATAAGCCCGGTAGGAATGTCCTGCTACTGATTTTACAGGTGACAGTTTTACGAACAAATAGTCGGGTTTTTGACATTCTGCTGAAATTAGATTGATTTTTATAGTGTATAAACTCTTTGAACATCGGGAAATACTCTCGAAGAATAGATTTAACGATCATTCAAAAAATATTGTCGTAATAATAGCTGTACATTATGATACTAGTGTGCGGTGTTGGTCATTAGGTCGTGTCGGTGTTGGTTGAGCAAGTGTGTTGAAAATATCATTATGTTACTATGTTGGATTCAATTTCCAATTGAATGAGAAACAAGACAACTCTTTGTAAAGTTTTTAATATTATTTGGGTAAATTGAGGAAAATTCATTGTTTCGCAAATTGACTAGGTACTAACTTAAATTGAACATAAGTATTACAATTTACTGTCATTCGTTGACAGTTGTATAAAAAGGTTATGACACGGCAAATTGACGTAGTCTGTCAATTTGCTGAGCAAGTAATTGACTGACTATAATATATACCTCTTACAAGTATGTGCGAGAGTGGTAATAAACGTTGATGACGTGTCAACCAATTCAAGGTTTTTGACTTTTGTTTACCTGTGAAATTACAAACAAAGAAAATAAACAAACTTGAATGGTAGCTGGTTATGGTCATCAAAGACTTGTTATCCGTTCGCCATATCTAATGTCCTGAGGATGCCTCGTTGAGAGGTGAAACACGTGTCGATTTCTTACAGGGTTTTTTATGACTCTTTAGAAATAGTTCAGCGGAATTTGTTACTAAATATATCTACATCTATTGTATTTTTTAAGTGACATAAAGAAATGGCTTCTGGAATTAACATAAATAGAAACAGGATCACTTCTCTAACGTTTGTCGACATAGTGCCAGCAAAGAAAGTCACTCTGTCACACTTTCACCTTCAAAGACACTCATACATAAATAATAAAATAAATAAATAAATACAAACACCCACAGACATATTTCTTTCTGCTCAATTGCACTCCGTCCCCTAAGATGCAAGCCCTGCATGGTTTGGGGGTCAACGATCAAACCGGAACATTGTAATGAACAAACTTAATTGTGTTTATCTGAATGTATTTTTATTGTCTTTTTTTGTTTCGCTTTTTTCACCAAAATGTACGGTTTATCTTATTTGCCAAGGTATCGCCTTGAGAATAACTGTCACTTAACAGAAGAATCGTCTTGAGAATAGCATCGAATGAGAAAAACGCAATGGCTTTTATAATAAATGGCTGTACGGACAAGAAGCTACTTCCAGATCACTTAGGCACCAGTCGTAGTGTCCTGTTATCTTGAGTAACTTTGCTTTAATCTGTCCAGACTGTTCTATATATTTCAAAGTTACATAATGAGTTACATTAAGTTAGTGGGCTACCCATTGAGGTATTATTGTACTAACGTTAGTACAATAATACCTCAATGGGGCTATCATGGCAGGATGACAAAGAAATAGTATTTTTTAAATTGCGAGCGTATGGAAAATAGCGTAGAGTTCTACGTTTATAAAGCCGTTTAGCAAGATGACACTGGGCAGATTATGTCATGTTGGCAGGTAGGGGCGGCAAAGAAACAACCAACTTAGTGCCTAGTACCTATGTACTTGTGGCGGCATTTACAACGCCACATGCAAACGACGCATAAATAATCTGACGTCTTAAAACCCTGCATCGCGCTATTAGATTCTACCGCGCGATTAAGACTATCCGACATCAATCCTCGGGCAATTTCCCGCCGGACCCAACAACCGTCTGGTCGGAGGATCCTCCCTTTTCAATAGAGGATGAGTGAACTTTATACCCTGTTCCTTATACCTCTAAATACTGTTGTAGCAATTAATACCTGCGAGATTACTCTTCCTTTAATAACTCAAAGCAAAAGTTTATAACAGCGTATATAATAAATGTGTTGTCATATCTCGACGTGTACTATGGACCATCAAACTGAACAATTTTCTCTATAGAACCAACATCGTAATCGCGAAAAATTATCAGCTGTCAGCAGTAGGTATTGAAGTTTTGAGCTGATAATTGTTTCGCTATTACAAAGTTGATCCCATAAAGTTGTTCAGATAGATGGTCTATGACACACCCTTAAATCATCGCTATTTCAGGTGATAGACGTCCACAGCTGGCTTCCCGAAGGACCGCCACTTCGACCAGTTCTGTTTCCTGCATCCAGCGGATTTCTGCAGCCTACAAAAATTCATCAGTCCACCTTGTGAGAGACCTTTTAATGCTACGTCTTCCGGGACCCTCAGATATAACCACAAATTTCTGCAGTGATATTCTGTAAAAATCTAAAGTGAGCTGTTAATATTATTGTAAATCCCTAGAATCAGTTGGAATGACAGTTCACTTCAAGCTCACTTCACCTGAGTCTTCACGGTGAGAATGTTACAGAATAGACCGGCTGATACACATTCTATACAAAACAATACGTGATCTAAATCTAGACTTACTATTTAATAATAGGATGTTATTAAAGTATTGGGACAGCATCACTATTGGGCTGTAATCTAACACACGGGCCCAGTGTGGGTTAGTAGATGTCACATGTCTTTGAATTTTTAGTTCCTTACGATGTTTTCCTTCACCGTTTTGAGAGCCGTGGTGATGAAATTATTTACACAAAGTAAAGCGCCTACCTAGTTTTGAGCCTACGACCTACAACTCGTAAGTCGGTGCTGGTACCACTGAGCTACCACTGCTCTCTACCAAATCAAAATAATTCTCGTTTTTTCAACTTAATTTGAATAAACTATATTTATCTGGTTTTTTTACTTAGCACTGGAAATGTTATGATTGTATTTATAAAGACGATATGCACCCCATAGTGAAGCAACGAATCTTATAAAAACATAACCTTGCTTCTGGGGCAGTCGGGTATAACACAAATGTCACAACATCCTCATAACATATTCGTCATCCGTTTACAGTCACAGTAAAAACCCCAAGCACTTTAAGTTCCAGCAAAGGACCAAAATTCATAGTCGTTTTTACACAGACATGGTCCTTGAATCCTTTGGTCCTTGTGGGTATTATTTATTAACAAACGAGGTGGACCGACAATGTGTCGGTGTTTTTGTGACTAGGACTAATCTACTGACGTCCGGCAAAACCTTAATGTAGGCGAGTTGTGGTACTGTTTGGGCATTAGACGCCATTTCATGATTTATTAAAAATATCCAAACATATATTATACAACACATACATACATTACTTACATACATTTATTGTGCAACGGGATTTTAAAAAAAACAAAATAGTGGCTGATTTTAGGGCCAAAATCTTCAAACCCCTATACTTGATGTTTCTGGATTCGGTTTGCGCGTGGTTTTTTTTTTAATGGGTCCTGGGGCCTGTTTTAATAATATCGACAGGCGACGGGTGAGAACCCGACAACCCGACAATATATATAAAAAATATGAGTTTCTTTAATAGTTTTCTGCTAAGTGTATTGAAGAGCACCAGTCGTGAAAATGTGTTTATTTTGTAACTTTTTGACAAGTATGTCCTATTGTTAGTTATATTAAGAGGCCTACAACAGCTAAAGCGCGTTCACTGTCGGAATGCATAGAAAAGAAAGAGAAGCGCGATGACATAGCGTTGGTAATTTATTGCAAATTAATTATAAAGCAATTATCTATTTACGAAAAATCTGTTGATTGGACTAAAAAGTGAAAACACTATTACGTTAATATGTTATATAATCCGACATAAAATCAGAATGATTACATGGTTTTTAATCGTTAAAGGGAATTTTTAGAGGTATCTTCGTGATTTTTTTCTATCATATCAAATTAGTTGTATTATGTTTTCAACGCACTCTCTAACTAGCATAAATTCTGCATGTAGTCCCCTTAAATATGGCCTTTTTCCTGGCTATGTCCAATCCTGTGCTATGCCCGCACCTATTTGTTTCAAAGACACTAGAACACCACGGGTATTATCAAATTCTTATAAAAAACAATTTATGTAGCAATAGGTCGATTTGTTTCATTTAAGAAAAACTCAAACCTTTGCGAATGCTCCTTAGTCGCAATTCTTCAAAAAAAATCAGATATCCCTAAGTCATCATCATGCTCGTGCCATCATCCCAATTTATTTGGAGTCAGCGCACCATGTCTTTTTCTTCCATACTTCTCTATTAGTCAGTAGTCACCCCTAGAAAATAGACATAAAATCACTAAGTAAGTACCACTGAAAAAAAAACCATCTAATGCAAGGACATCAACTCGAATGCGTCCTTGTCCCATACAGTAACGTTTTTGTTCGGTAGTAATCGTAACTTATTTACTTAAACATACGGTTGAGGTCTATACGACTCGTATGAAAATGAATATCAATAGGTAAAACTTTTGTGAACGTTTTTATTACAGCTATAAGTACGTTTTTTCTGTTTATCTGATCAACCTTTATCGATATTTCCCTGATCACATTGTAAATAGTTGTGAAAATGGTTAAGTTTGTACCAAAATACAATAAAAATAAAAGAAAAGTCTCAGGGAAAAAACAAAAGAGAAGTCGAACGAAAAACAATAAACTACACAGAGACACATCATAGACTCACCGTACCCACATTTAAGGCTGCAAAGTCCCATAAAGACTACAACACGGACACTTCAGGCAGGCTGCAAGCGCCACAGACTCTAAGACGACTAAAATACAGCACAATTTAATCGAAAATTTATAGACAATGGGTCTCCAGTACAGAGCAAGGAGACGCCTCGGCGGCTGCTGCTAAAGGCGCCATTGTCAACACCTTCCATGCAAACTTAGCTTTTCACCGTTTACTTGCACTATCATATAAATGACGTATAGAAACTGACAGCTTTGAACGGCTGTCATGACAGAAGTCATGCACATTTGGTGTCTGACTTTGAAAACATGCTACAAAATTTAAGGGGGTGTTCTACTCATCAATATGAACAACTTTTACTATGGGACCAAATAAGAATTCGCAAAAAAAAAATCGACCTTTCAGTATAAAAGTATACCCGATTGGACCATTTTGTATAAGAAAACCGTTTTATTTTTTTTGCGAATTCTTATTTGGTCCCATAGTAAAAGTTGTTCATATTGATGGGTAGAACACCCCCATAAATTATGTTGCATGTTTTCAAAGTCACCCTGTATACTCAGAAATTACATATGAATATTGAAAAGTCACATTGGGCACTTGCCCGGATTTGAACCTACAACCTCGAGCATGAAAAGCGAGGCCTTAACCACTGGGCCATCACAACACTGTACTGTACATATCTACTGTATTTAAATGTCATACCAGAATGTTCAACTAAAGGTCTTATATCTCGTCACCGCAGAGTTCTAGAGTAATAAAATATATACAGGACTATTAAATACAAATATTCCTTCATGATTTATATTGTTTTATTTATGTCCATGCAGGGCCAAACTTGTATGGGAGCGTTATCCATCTCCTTTTGTTAGTACTGCCTGTTTTTCGTACGATTCTGCGCTCTGTGGTCTCTAGCTTAATATTTAACTAAGTGAAGCTCCCCATTGCCTCCGCCGGCAGTTGTCTTCAAAAGATGAAAGCATTTTGAAATTTCATCAAATGACTGCAGCGCAGTCTATACAGAACGTTTTAAGTGTAGAAATGTAATACAAATATATTTTGTTAAGAAAATAAATGGGACGCCTTTTATTGAAATCGTTTTTAGTTGAGGCGTTTCTTTAAGTTGTAGTGATTCAATCAATATAATGTTAAGGGAACCTGTGCAAATAAAACTGTTGAAGTCCTTGGTTATAATTTCAGCTAAGAGAGCCAAGACAATATTTGTGTATTAAAAGCGTGTTTTTAGGGTTCCGTATGTCCGAATGAAAAAACGAATCCCTTGTAGGATCACTCGTGTGTCTGTCTGTCTGGCTGGCTGGCTGGCTGTCTGTCTGCCTGTCAGTTTTAACCCCCAACGGAAAAAGAGGGGTGTTATAAGTTTAACGTGTGTATCTGTCTGTTCACTCGTAGCTCCCAAACGGATGAACTGATTTTGATTATAATTTTTTTGTTTGAAAGGTGTCTTGATCGAGAGTGTTTTTAGCTACAATTCAAGAAAATCGGTTTAGTCGTTTGAAGATTATCAGCTCTTTTGTAGTTGATGATTGGATGTGCGCATCTTCCATCAATTCGAAATTTAGTATTCTGTTACTTCAATGATATTATTAGAACATAGTAACCTTGAACCGATACTGTAGCATCACCTGGAATTGTGTCGTGGGTTATTTTTTTAAATTTTAACTTGTACTGTATAATTATATTTTGGGATCACATGGCAGTTTCATAGTGCATTTGTTTTAACCGTATGAACCGTGGGATGTCGATGTATGATTCTAACATTTTGCCGTACAATTTCGTACTGATCTTCGCTGTGTGTGGGCAATCAAGCCCCGTTCGGCTTGATCGTAAAAGCGACGCTAACGCCAGGGGGTCTACTTTTTTTTCCGTCAACGAAGATACGAGCCCGTCCAACAGTAGTCTATACGTCAAAACAAGTATCAAATTCATTTTTTTTGTATGGGCAAATACATATTGGTAGTAGGTATAACTGTCAAATCGTGTTTTCATTCATTCTTAGGGCGGGCTCCAAGCTTGTCCGTAGGTGATACGGAGCAGGGAAGGCCCATAACTTCGGCCGAAACTACGGATTTAAAGCTTAGAGAATAGAGAGTAGACCAGGTCCGCGCTAGCGCTACGTAATTTAAATAAAAACACTCCAAAAATGTATCAACTTCATTAAGAAGTCTTTTGTCACCCAAAAGGCCTACCTTAAATTCTATTTTCATACAGAAACCTTTTTAATAATGTGCAAAAATGTGTCCAAATCAAAGGATATTGCTAATCGGTTATGCGAGCCCACAAGTAACCTCTATCAATCAAAAAACTTTCAAACTATCATACCTATATCATACAAAAGATAAATCATAAATATTAGTTAAAGTTTTCCAAGCTGAAAATGACTGGTGTACCCTCGGGATCCGATTCAATTTAAAGTTCCAATCCCAGGCTATTATTTTAATACTGCCGCGTTTGTGGGATGCTTGTCCAATGTAAGCTGTGTTGTTTATTGTGCTGTGTTGGTCGTTTTGATTGCCAGTTTTAGAGATTTTGTTGCTGTTTTTGGTAGTGAAAATGTTTGGGTGAATAGATTTTTTAGGGTTCCGTATGTTCGAATGAAAAGAGGAACCTTATAGCATATATCACTCGAGTGTCTGTCTGTCTGACTGGCTGTCTGTCCGTCTGTCACAGCCTTTGTTCTGAATCTAATGGACCGATTAAGTTGTAATTTGGCACACATACATTTCTGTGACCCAAACACGAACGTATTACGTAAATAAATGCATTTTAAATATACTTGGAGACTTTCACTCACTTTTAGGAGACAAATAAGAAAATTTAAAAAAGTTTTGGACACTGTACTCTGTAAGATATCAAATGAAAGCTAGGGCTTAATGTGAGGGGCTCAAGTATATTTTTTTTATAATTTTAAAATAAATATTTATAAAGTTATTTAAGAAAATAGATGAAAATTAACCCCTATCTCCGAAACTACTGAGCCTAAAATTTTGTAAAAAATACAAAAAGTTGTTCTAGTTGTTTATATATATTACAGGAAAACCTGAAGTTTATGGTCTTAAAATAACATGGTAAATCGCCCAATATTGCGCGTCCAAATTTACATTTGCAGTTGGAATATATGGGAGAACATGTTTTTCAACTAAAAGGGATAAATTCATCATTGTTACGAAACCCGTTATTGTGCGTGGTCCGACACGCATTTAACCGGTTTTTAATGTAGGTTGTTGTGGTTTATTTCGTATTTTATTAGGTATATGTATAGATACCTTTCCCATATTTTGACTACTGCCATTTCTGTAAAAGAAATAGTCTTACTGGTAGATAGGTACCTACCTAATGTGTTGGTCAACTCAAATGTAAGAACAAGAAAAGGTTACACACTATTTATCAATCAATCAATCAATCATTTATTAATTTGCGAATATGGGTACAAAAAAAAAAAAAATGTCCTTATGGTGGTCAATTATTCACTGTTCAATTTTTTATTTATAACGACCCCTGGTTTGGCTGTTGCTAAAAATAGTAAAACTAAACCGCTAATTAAAAGTTCAACAATTTAATGCAAACTGAATAAAATCCTGGACCAATGTGCGGTCTTTGAACTTTAATAAACACAATGAACTCGATCGAACCATTTGTTTATTTAAACGAGAATACGTTTTAAAGATTGTGAGAAATCATTTCAAAACACATTAGAAAGTAATAAATTATTGGCGTGAATGAACATGCAAACTCTAGACAGCACCATTGATCATTTTGGGCCACTGTAGAAATTGTAGAGCCAATCCGTACCAAATTGTAATGGCTGACTTTCGACTTGTGGTTGGTTTTTACTAACGTTACTAATGAGATGAAAAAAAAATCTCGTTAGCCGTGTTGTTTTAACGCAGAAGCATATGAAACAGAAAGCATAACAATAAGATAGGATTACGTTTTAAAATCCGAAATCAACAAAGACTGTTTTTTAACAAGTTGTTATGTACTGGGGCTTACCATAGGCCACACAGCACGAAACCGCCGCGCCGGCAGTGACTATAAAGACGCGAGTCCAAATCCGGTCCATAGGGACTGATGACGTTCACTGAGTCGCTTGGTTTGTATGAAAAGTGATAACAGTAACGTCCCTTGCAGAAGCCGTCTTGGCGTCTCTGTGCTCTATGATAGATACCCAAACAGCTGACACCAAATATTTTTATAACTTACACCTTCAAGTAAAAAGTTACTTAACTTATCCAATAAAACTTATTTAACTTATCCAAACCTTAAAGCCTCATGCATAAAGGCGGGACGCGACGGCGAGAAGCGACACCGGTTATTGTTCTATATTCTACTTTAATCCTTCTACTTTTCTTTGAAATTGTATTGTTCAAGTCGCGTCGCGTCGTGTCGTCGCGTCGCGCCAGTCTGCACGAGACTTAATGCAATTAGTAATATCAAACCGCTGCATCCGGCAGAACCATTATCCACCGCAAAATTCAAGAAACTTTATGTAATTTATCAGCATAAAAAGCAGCTTTTAACAAGATTTCTGAGCGAGTACCTACAGAACATAGATTTATGGCTGGCGAGCTTCCAATTCAATAGATTGGTTTGCAAAAACCAACAATCTATCATCGGTAGCGTAGTATCGTGTCACCGAAGGATGGAGGCAGGGATGAATTGGGGAAGTGTATGACTGGATTATGGAGTTCATTTTTAGTGAGTAAGGATTTTTGCTTTGCAGGTGGTGACAATGAGCGTAGGCAAGAAGGCTGCCAGACTCAAACAGGTGGCGAAATGACCTGGACGCGTACCGTGAAGGCGGAAAGAGTAGCGGAAAGACTTGGGGTGGCCTTTCCCCAGCAGTGGGTGGCTGCCAATGCTGGGATAAACAAAAAAAAGGTGGTAACAATGTTTATGAAAACATTTTCCGAGATTGTGAAACGTTGTATGTAAAGAACTTACACTGTGTCAATGTAAATGTCGAAGATAAAACTAATGCATCGCAGACTGAAGGTGAAGGGATCATTAAATAATAACTACAGAATCCATCGTCACGAATTGATATGGTAATCAATTTTTGGTCCTACATTTATTAAGAGATAAACACAGTAGAAATAGTGGGTTGTTTTGTTACAAGGTGAAATGGTGACAC
This sequence comes from Eupsilia transversa, assembly GCA_914767815.1. Classification (NCBI taxonomy): domain Eukaryota; kingdom Metazoa; phylum Arthropoda; class Insecta; order Lepidoptera; family Noctuidae; genus Eupsilia; species Eupsilia transversa. Next base: position 13,029,954 of record OU611876.1, read on the forward strand.
GTTGTATATACTTACACCTATTAATAATTGTGTCGGAAGATGTATGCCTTTCTATGTTATAAAATTTAACTCAATTAAAACATTGTCACGTCTTAACTAAGGCTGCTATAAATTCACAGTATTACTTAAATCATCAATTTAAATTTATTTACAGTACAAGCTACAGTTATGTAATGTTAGATAACCAGACATTCCCGATACAATAGGTAATCTTCATTGTTATGAAAATGAGAATTGATGGCTTTACATTATTTTCTTATAACAAAAATTACTTCTAACTTATAGATCACAAACAAAGCTTTTGATATTCCTAGGTTCATGTCTTAATGGAAGATTTTAGGTAGATTATATTTTTTTATAAGGCATCCAGAAATCCATCCAAAAAAAATGAATAGTCGTTTGACACGGGAACAGACAAACTGTTTCATGATGGAAATAAAGAAAGGAAAGAAAGAAATTACACTTATTTAACACATACTAAAAGGCACACAATATAAAATACAGCAGATAAAAAAGATACAAAGAAACTACTACACGATACTTTAAACGTACACGTAAATATTAATATTGATATTATAAAAGTAATGTTTTCAAAATAAGTATTCTATTCCTAAATCCGAACCTGTACAACCGTGCAAGACGTCGACGCTCATAAAAAATATGGAAGAAAAGATATTTCATGTGATTCCGCCTTTTTTGGAAAAAATCTATAAAATATGCGCATTGATGTTATTTTCATTAAGGTCAGATCTAAATCTAACGTTTTCTGCTACTAAAGTGAATTTATATTATTGGTTTTTACACAGAAATGGATCCTGTCAAAATAATTTCGGTTTTTGTTCATATTTATTTAGATTTCTAGATGTTCCTTAGAGTTTTCACGCAGTTTTCTTTGGGAAACATAACAGTGGAAAAACAAACAAAAATATGCTTGATTTCTCTCAGTTAACAAAAAACAATGTTTATGCTGTATACCCAGGAGTATCCTATAGGACACCTGTGTTTATTCGAACCTACCAATATATTTATTTAGTTTTTTACTTACATAAACAACATAACTTCACGCTTGGTTTACCCGAAAGGTTATACAGAGGCATTTGCCAATTATGTTAAAGTTCCATGTAAGGGCGAGCATATTGCCATCAACCAGGGGTCTAAGTACATTACAATGGTCTCTCAATGGTGAATGTTTGTCAGTTTTTGTATAGCAAATCTGTCAAAAACTCACCATTGAGAGACCATTGTAACGTTTATAAATTAGTAGACTTAGGCCCCAGGTTTTATCCTTTGATCACAGATTAGTACAGATGGTTCACTCCGCAAAATTATTTAAATAAAAAGAGACTCTTACTACAACACAATAAAGTGCAATTCAGGTGGCACAGCGCTCACTACCTACATATTCACCTAGAAATTACCTCTCTCCTATCGCGTAACTCTTATATCTTGTGACTACGTGGCCAATTCAGATTCACTGAATTGGCCCGACAAGACGAGGCCCCCGCGTACTTGTAGCTTCATACCTAAAATGTGGAGTGCGCCTTCTGTACTATTCTGTGCTTTAATCAGAATTTTTAATATTAGAGCGGATTCTTCGTTCACATGTGTAGTATACGGTTATGGTAAAAAATCTATACTTAACGAGTATTTTTATTGGTGCCACTTTTATTATTTTACCTACTGAAGCATATTTTCAAGGCTAGGGAAAGGAACTAGCAATCTGCTAATTCTCACGTTTTTGCGTCATTATGCGGAAATTATTTTATTTCTAAGGCCGTATTCTCGGTTGCAGCGGTCAGCGGCGCGATAGCGGCGTACCCCGTGCCGAGAACAGTTCCATTTACACAACAGGCCGTTATGTGGCGGCCACCGCTATTCTATTAAACCATAACTTGAGTCAACATTAAAAGACGTTTTGCAACACGGTCGAGAGTTATAGAGGAAAAGTTGCTTTGGGAGTTTCCTTTTCTTTGCTGAGAACCACACGTGGCGATTATATAACTTAGAAACATTGTTATTAAGGTTACCTACAACTACTGCTGAACTTGGTGAAAGAAGCCATATTGCGAACTCGATGAAGTTTGTGAAGGTAATATAACAGTTATAATGTATACAGGACAATTAAAACCTTGGCAACGACATTGAACAGCCATGGCTTGAACTGAGTTCAATAACAAAGATTGACTTTGTTTTAGTATAAAAGCAGCTTTTTAGAGTTTATGTAAGTATTTAGTACCTGGTCGACCGAACTCTGCTCGGATGCAATTATAGAAAACGAATTTTCCAGAAATGAGCTTCCTAACTAGATCGATTTTTCGCCCCCGTAAACCCCTATGTTGCAACTGTCTTCGAAATCGTTAGAGCCGTTTTCGAGATTACAATTAATAATATATTTATACAAATATTGCTCATTTAATAGTATAAGATCTTACGGGATATTAAAAAATTAAATTAACGCTTTTTCTACCACTTTATTTAATTCATCGTAAGAATCTAATACATAATAATAAGACTGTATAGTTTATTGTTATAGTAGCCCATGTATATGGGCTCGTTCAGTACTTAAAAGTAAAGCTATCTGAGTTTATAACAGACATGATAAGAAAAATACACTACAATAATTTTAACAATGTTTTGAACAAAGCAACACTTAATGAAACCAAAAGCGTAGTTACATAAATACGTATTTAAAAAAAAACAGAAAGGACCAACTTAGGACGAAAAACAGCCCGCAAATAAATTGATTTATTACACTTAGTTTTTTTAAGCACACCCCTAAAGCCTAAACATACTGTAAAAAAAAACTTTTAATTTCGTTTTATTAATACGGAAAGTTGGAAATCTCATTTACTTTCGACACTTGTACGGTCCGGCGTGGGTGTGATTAATCGTGCGGGAGCGGCACGGGTGCGGGACGGTCTCGGGACGGCAGCGCGACGGGCGCGGCACGGGGCGGGACGGGCCCGTGACGCATTTGACTTAGGTCCGACATGGGTTTGGATATTACAAGCTTGTTCTGCGGTTTTCGACACGATTTTAAATCATTTTTGGGATGTATGAAGTAGACTTTGTTTTTTCAGGATCAGGGTTGGTGAAAAAACTACTGCCGCGGCATGGTAGAGTAATACTTAACCTTTTTTTTTTGGAAATTGAGCCGATGTCTATCTACTATTCAGCCAGCGTCACGTTGGGGAGATGGTTCACTCCGCATTGAAGCTTTAAGAACGTGGCAGGCTCGTTGAAGATATATAAGAGTTACGCGATAGAAAGAGACGCAACTTCTAGGTGAGTATAACTGTCAGTAGGTAATCCATCATGTGCGACCTGAATTGCACTTTATTGTGTCGTAGCAAGCGTCGCTTTTTATTAAAATTATTTTGCGGAGTGAACCATCTGTGGTAATACATATGAAGTGGATAGGTAAAATGTGAAATGAGATGATCTGATTATTTTACTTATTAGTAAATTAAGATGTTTGTCTTTGGGTAACATCATCATCATTCTGCCTAGCCTTTTCCCAAACATATTATTGTCGGCTTCCAGTCTAACCCGATGCAGCTGAATAAAATAGTCATTTATTTATATATTATTATACAACGTGTTTTTTTGTATACCTATCCCATAACTCTAGGGTTATATTCTATATGTAAAAATAATATAAAAAGTCCCAGAATAGGTGGTCCAAAAACGCATAGTTTTTACCTATTACCATAGGAACCTTTATTAAAATACTTTCTAACTCAAGACTGGACGCACTATGAGCATTTTGACGCCTTCTGCAGAAAAAAGTCAATATTTTGTCAAATATTTGCGCGTTGAGTTTACGGTTTTGAGTAGCTGCTTTCACGTTCGTCGTCGACCGTGGCGTAAGGTTGAACTCTGAAAAAAGAAACTAATTTAATTGCAGTATTCCTACTTAAAACTAATAATGATTATGAGCAGCAAAATAATCCGCGTGGGGAGCGTTGCCGCTGACGTTTTAGGGCGAATTTCACCAATACAAACTGAACGCGATCAGCACATAAACCAAGTTTAAGACCTGTCAGTGTCATTATTTTCTTTGTAATATTGACACTGACAGCACTTGAACTCGGTTTAGATGTGCTGATCGCGTTCAGTTTCATTGGTGAAATTCGCACTTAGACTTCACTGACCAAAAGTTCAAAGAAACAATACAGAGATTTCAAAAGCTAAATACGATTGCAGAACCACACGCACATTTAAATAAGAAATACCGAAATCCCATTATGTTTGTTCATTTCCCGATCAAAATGGCGGCACCACAGATAATAGCCCCTTATCATTCCGTTATGCTTATTTCCTCGCAATGAATAGGCAGCCTCTGGATTCAATATTTAATGTGTTTTACCTGTGCTCGTAAATAGGTTACGGTTTTATTGTGTTTTGTAAAGCCGTAAATTAACATCGATTAATGAGTTTATCTTCGACATTACTAACATCAGTGAAGGAAAAACATCGTAAAGTAACCTGGGGCCTAAGTCTACTAATTTATAAATGTTACAATGGTCTCTCAATGGTGAGTTTTTGACAGATTTGCCATACAAAAACTGTCAATAACTTACCATTGAGCGTTTATAAATTAGTAGACTTAGGCCCCAGAACTTGTAGTTAATTTAAGCCTTAAAACGTCAAACTGATGAGTAAGGGTGATCAATGCTCGTGCCTTCTCTTTATCAGAAGAGGCCTTTGCCCTGCAGTGGGACTATTTAATAATACTGCTGGTATTATTAGGTACCTACTGAATTTATCTCACCGCCGCCGCCGCCTTTACGTAAGCGTCACATGTGAATAATGAATTATAAAAATAAATATTATTTGTCGTATATTATAACGCTTTCTCACGTTCGCTTATATGAATATAAACACTAAACGGATAAGAATAAGATTCATATTCGTACAAAACGCCTGCTTTCCTTAGTAAAGTCAAAGTGCGTTGTGTGAATCTTTTCCTTAATTGGTCCTTTTTAAAATCAATAGAATCTGAGTCAAAAGAATGGAATTTGAAGCTTTGAAGAACTTTGAAATCACTAGATAATACTTAGATCTTTTGTACAGAATTATGAGGACCGGCCGGATGTCTTACAACCAAAAATTCGAATATATTTGACATCCACCAACCCGCACTGGGCTCTCGTGGTGGATTACGGGCCACTCCCTCTCACAGAGAGGAGGCCTGCCCCGGAGGAAGAACATTATAGGCTGATTATACACTTCACATATAGGCTTTTTTATTTTTTTATTATTATTATACACTTCACTAACCTTTAAAAGGTTAGTGAAGTGTATAATAATAAAAAATATAGATTATATATAGATAGGATAAGGAAATACCAAAATTTGGTCTTTCCTTATCCTATCTCGGATCAGGCTTGCAGTTCGTTCCAATGTGGAAGATGAGACGATCACAGGTGTTCGGTTTTTTTATTATTTTCTTCATAAGAATGTTACAGTTACATCAATACAAAATATACCCAAAAGTAAATGCCATTCAACCTTTTATTATCACAATAAAAGGGATGAGAACATGGCGTTTCTTCGCTAAACACTATGCCCTGTGCCAGTTGCCGTGCCAACATAATGCTGCTATAAACTACGAAGGTTTATGGCAAAATTATTAGTGCCATAAACATACACGGAATTGCCAACTACCCACATCACATGCTAGTAAACTTAACAATGTATTTTTGAGGAGGTATAAAAGTATAATAATATAGTGACCTATTTTATTTTTTGTTTTATTGGTTCTAGACGCTTTATTGGTTCTGTCATAATTTTTTATTGTAAATTCACATAACATTCACCCCTGTAATTCCCGAAGGGTTAGGCAGAGGTGAGTAAAAGAAAGAAAATACGTTTATTTGCGATAAACATGAGGCAAAGAAAGAATATCGCTCAGCATAATGTTGCTTATTTTGAGTCACAGCCGGCTGAAGTCGTTCGGTACAGCATTCAATGACATTTATTTATGAAATAAAAAATAAAATAAATACCTATACAATACTTCATTCTAAATGTTTCAAACTAATAATGTTTTAATATTTAAATTCTGTTCAGTCGCAACGATTCACGCGCTGCCAGCTGCCGGATGTCCCACGTAATAGGGAGTGAGGCTATTATTATTATTAAACTTTATTTCAGACCAGGTCCATAATACACTATTGCCATCAACCGGACACAAATCCAGACTCCGGGCTACTACTGAGAAATTCCGATTTGATTCCATTGTATCGTAATTATATGAATTTTTGGACATGTACTTAGAAATTTTCTATTCATCTAAATGTCCCAGTTCTTGTTTATTGCCGATTCTTCCAACCCTTAAAGAATTATTTAACAAAAGAACTGCCAATCTAGGTTTATTCATTAACCCGTTACTAACCTCACACTCCCCAACAAAACTTACCTAACATTCCCACTTCCACATTAAATTCAGCCTGTCCATTTCAGAGCGTAAGCCCCTCCTTAACAGTAATGTAAGAAGTTTAGTGACCACAATACGAGACTTGTCCCAGCGGTGGGTCTGTCAGTGGTCAGTGTAGCGCATTTGAGTGAAAAATTGGATGGTTACTCGCCATCCTGTCAGTTGCAGGAACCTTGGCTTATGTAACTAAGGATTGTGGCTTTCGAAAAGGTCACGTCTTTTATTTTTAATAATATTAAAATTTTAGTTTACGTCATAGTGACGCTCTATTGTTGATACAGTGACGTTTATAAAGATGTAGGATACTTACAAAATAATAGTAATTTAAAAAATACACTTAGGTATTAATATTGCAAAGATTTACTGCACTATAATTTGTGTAAAATAAAACTAAACGAACACTTTCGTTAACAAAAGTTTATGTACTTAGTGTGCGTGTGTGTTTTTATGTAGTGTTATGGTATTAGTGGTTCAGCAGTTTTAATATCATCAGGATTGTTCCGGAATATAGCAGTTCGTCGGGGGACGTGGTACGACAGAGGCTCCCATCATTTCTGTTTTTAGTTTTAGTGTTTATCAGTGGAAACTTGTAAATGGCCTTTAATTTTATACATATTGTTTAAAAACACTGTATTAGTTAGCTGTAAGTTTCCCGAATATAATAAAAAATAAGTTAAAATTAAAAAAATTGACACAATTCCAGGTGATGCTGCAGTATCGGTTCAAGGTTTTTCTAATATCATTGAAGTAACAGAATACTAAATTTAGAATCGATCAGACCTGTGGAAGATGCGCACATCCAATCATCAACTAGAAAAGAGATAATCTTCAAACGGCTGAACCAATTTTCTTGAATTGTAGCTAAGAACACTCTCGATCAAGACACATTCCAAACAAAAAAAAAAACTTAAAATTCTCTCAAATTCTCAAATCCTCAAATCTTTATTGCATTCCATAATGTTGATAAATACAGTTGGTAGGCTTAAAATTAAAGACACAATTATGGACCCTGTCGGGCACAGCATAGTAGGAGAGAGGAGGAAGAGCGCTCTATTGATTTATTAAGATAGATTTAAGTAAGTATATAATCTGGTTTTATTTATTTTATTTTATTATTACTTTTTATAATATATATTATTTTAAGTAAATATTTTGGCTTTATTTCATTAATTTTTATACTTACTCAATTTATTGCACGAATTTTTATTTATTTATGACTAGAATGCGTTTTTACTTTAAAATAAGTTAATTTCAACACTGAGAAGTACCAGGCTTTCCTCAGTATTGTTTTTTTGGCATATTGAGATTATGAAGGCTTGGTTATCAGACTTTTTGGATAAATTAAAATGAGGTTTTATGTTTTAAACTTAGAACCCACATCACGATATTGATAAAGTCCCATTGAATATGCCAGCAACAATTTTGGTCTACCAAAAGTCAACGATAAAGAAAGAAATGGCATGTATTTAATCGAATTTCAAATAAATCCCATTTTGCTAGTCCAAAAATATTATTACACTCTAATATAATGATTGCGCCACTTTTTGTGAGCCTCAAATAGTTCGTATTTTGAGGACCTAAAAAACCAAGTAACTGCGACCAACTTGGATATAGCGTTCACCGGCCGCTGCGGCGACACTGCTCGCTTCGCTCGCTCGGCTCGCGCGTGGTTGATCACTGGTCTAATCGAACTTAACCCATTTGGTCGGGGTGCTAGCTTAGTTACTGCGACCATTTGGCTCGCACATGGTTCCTTAATTTTTTTAAAGCGTATAATTTTAAAGTATCAGCTGTTATATATTTCCCGAAAGATATAAACACTAACATTCAAAACCAAGGTTACATGAACTAGCGTTATTTAAACATAAAGCACCATTCTTCTTTCCACACGCAAAACTAAACCGGGTCTGAACATGAATAACTTGGAAAAACCCTTTTCTTTGTTACTGCACTTAGTTGGGCGCATACATATATAAAGCATAAATTTTCATTAAATTTTCATGTGCGTAAAATGTAGCAGGCAGAAGCTTTGAAAATATCAAAAGAATATCTATATGCAAAGTAGAATATACTCTTTGGCTTTAATCTTATTAGCCTTGATGAAGGAGGCTTAGCGATATTGATTTTTTCTCTTAAATTGTGTGGGCAGTCGGTAATCTTGAACCTTTCTGAGATTAACGTATTTCGATATGGAAATAGGTTGTTCTTCTCCAATCAGTCTCAAAACGGGTCTTCCAATATCTTTTTTTTAATCTACATACTTACTATGCTAAGCCGGCGCGGCTCACAGGTTTTAAAAACTGATGATTTTAGTGTAGTAATGAGATTTATGACGAAGGGTGACATTAGAATGAAATCAGGATACTAATAGTAGTTTTTATTATCAACTTGGCCACCTACTGGGCTTAAATTATCTAGTTAAGTAGACGAATTGTGTATCATCGATTCGAAAAGAAGAAATCGCTTTTCTATAAAGTTGCTTCATAAAACATTTGGTTGAATTGTTGCATTACCTCGAGTCCTAACGAAAAGCGATTGTCGCGCGAATACGCGACCGGAACGCCTGGTCACACCGCCTTCCGGTTTTCCCACACAAGTGACATAATTATGACTGACAATCGCGTATTAAGGCGACGATCGCTTTTGGTTAGGACGCGGCTTTAGGTACTGCAATAATTCCTTTTTCTTTCTCGAATAAAATTTTGTTTTGACGTTAAGAGGAATCGTCATACTTTATAAATAAAACAAAAGGACTACGATTCAATCGTTTAATTATTATTTACGATGAAATCATAAATTATTGACACCATTTTTTTAAACATTGCCATATATAATTTATTTTATTTACATTTATAGATTATTACTTCCATTTAACATTTTTATAATAATTATTATATTATATTATTTGTATTTACATTTTTATTATTTGCGTGAAACGACTAGACAGTTGTTCTGAATCTATCTAACTTACTTCAGTTACATTTAAAAAAATACAAAGTTATAAATAGAGTGGAGTCGTATTTTCTTAGAGCCACAAAATATTTTAGAATAATTTTCACTAAATTTAAAAATAATAGTTATAACATTTCCGTAACTAAAGCTATAAGCTTTAAATTTTCAAAAAGGAACGTTCTTTCAGTTAAGTTAATAGGATATTGCTTGTACACAGTACTCTATCCGATTGTTAAAATCCGATTGCATTGAGTCGAACGAGTGTAGCTAACCTAAATACAGTTCAACTCTTCGTAGCAGAAAATGAAAACTGTGGAGGTGACTTATTTTTATATTTTTTTGAGACTACATTATTTTGCAATCTTCTGTTTGACTGTGATATATACTTAATTTAATAAAATAAAATTTAATATTTAATGCTTACACAACATCACATTGAATGAAATACATTATTCACTAAATCTATTAAGCACAGGACTAGGAACAGCTTGGCATTTGATACAAACTTAATTAATTGAAACTTGTAACGAACACATTACTATAGAATTATAAATTATTTTAATTTATACAAAAGTGATTAAACTATTATAATTATAATCAATCGATAACTCTGCAAATTATAACATTGCACAGTTATGAAACTCTGCAATCTCACTTACCTACTACAGGCGACACTAAGTTATGAAAACAATATCGTCATATTCGTTATTGTTATTTTATCTACCTATTATACATGGATTCATCGATTATACCTACAATTTGTGTTCTACTTATTTCTGTAAGTGACATTGCAGAGTTAACCCCTTCTACAGAGCTATCGATTTTTTGCAACATTTAAATGCTAATAGTAAAACAAACATACTCCATTAATTGTATTCATAATCCATCGCGACTCATTATTATTATAACTACATTATAACATCCACGTGAAAGTATTATTATGAAAACAAAATGAAACGAGAAAGCCAGCTAAGTACTCCTTAGTAAAAGAATCAGTCTTCAAAAAACAAATCCATTCTGTGGCTATTTGTCACCTCTAAGGAAAAAGCAGTGATCGGGAACAATTCCGAAAATAAAAGTTGGAATCAGAAACTGTTTTAATATTTTTGAGTCCTTATAAAAGTGCTTGCTAAAGAAGATTTGGGAATAAAAAAGTAATTTGAAAGGTAACCAATGCTGTTAAGCCTGCAGAGTTCGTCGACATCCAATGTAAAAAAAAAGTGATTTTCATGAACGCAGCCAGATTACTTAACACCCTCTGTTACGTAATCTGGCTGCGATTTAAAAAATGTGGAAATCCAGAGTTATAGAAAACGTAATGCATGTTAAAGATTTAAGTAGTACGTTACTTAAAAGTAGTTTGCGAAACTTCACAGATGTGATAGATATTGATACTGCTTTTATTGATAGAGGTCCTAGGTTTTGCCTGCGTAGAGATGGATGGAAATTGCAGGCACATCTTGTCGGTATAAGAGTAGGTATCTGTTATTCACGCTATAAACTATCTATATGCCAAATTTCATCCAAATCCATTCAGCCGTTTTTGTGGGATTGAGTCCAACAAAATCCAACATACAAACTTCCACATTTATTAATATATAATAATAATATAATAGGATTGGGATTAGAATTATCTTGATACTGATCAAGTCTGAGTAATTGCACAAACTAATACAAAGTAACGTAAAATGAATGAACTAACCGCCACTATAAACACGTATATAATTTCTCTTTTCTAGTAATAATTCCATGGTTTTCCGAATTACAGTACATTTTTAACTTTACAAATTGCGAAGGTACAGAGGTAATGAGTTTAGTTGTGCGCTGTTAGAGTGAGTGGTGTGCACAGCACTATGATTAAAAAAATAAACGTTTATGAAGTCTATAAACGAGGGGTACTAAGTATTTTTTATTGCGCTGTTTTGCGTGTTATGGTAACATTGTTGTACGAAGCTGTTTGGCTAAGGTTGATACAGTTACAAGGCTGTCCAAAACTCGATATTTTCAAAGATTAGCTGTTATCAAATTCGGAAAACTACAAACTTGAAAATCACTTTTCGGAAGTGTGATATTCAGAGTTAGAAAAAACCGACCAAAGTGTTTGTCCACGCACAATGAAGGGTTCCGTAGCTTGGATGAATTTATCCAAAGGACAAAAACTTAACATTGTAGTTGAAAAACAAATGCAAATCTAAGTTGGTCGATGATTACTCGTTTATAGAGCCTACTTAGCTGTGATAGTTTTCCTTTTAATTTCGTTATATATACTACTACTGTGAATTTTTCCACATATCCAGAACTTACCATTTAGCTGGCAGACACACACTTGACTCTAACAAAAATTAGCACTTTAAAGCTTAATATTTCGCAAACGGATCCTTCAATCCAAAAATGGTTTGACAAACTCACAATATTTTTGAACGACCTTTCCAAAGATAACCCACATCATGGTATCACACACTTTAAGTCTATGGGAGGTGCCCTTGGAAAAAAAAAACATGATTATATTTTACCACTTTGTCGGCGTAATTAATATGTATACTCATGCCAAATTACAGCTTTCTAGTACTAACAGTCTCTGCGCTAAGCCGGGGACAGACAGACAGACGGACATGGCAAAACTATAAGGGTTCCTTGTTGACTACGGAACCCTAAAATTAGTAGTCAGCATAAAAATCACTCGGTAAACCCCTTTTTATTTCGAATATCTGATTAACTTCCATTCATAAACCACATTTTCTTCATTACTCTTTTCAAATTGTGGAATTTAGTTTGTAATCTTAAATGTCTTTAACTTAAGACCACTGACGCATACTAAAACCTAGAAGCGTAATACTTAAAGCTCTTCAATGAGTTTATACAAACTGAGATCGGATATTTCTATTGACTGAGAGCGCCCCGAGACCAGGGTCTGAGTTCGGGCGAACGCGCTCCCAGGGTGCCGGCTACCTCGCCTTCCAGTACCCACACACCAGAACCTTCTTGAAGGCCTGTCTAAATATTTTATTGAATATAGTGTAGAATATCGGGTTGACCATCGAACTGGCGTACCCCAACCACAAGGCAAAGTCGTACACCCAAGGTGAGATCCTCTCCTCGCAATCAGGACATACAGCCGGCACCATGTTCAATATGAAGAACGGAGCCCAGAGAATTACAAACGTGAAAAATACGACTCCTAACACTTTTGTGGCTTTCTGCTCCAGTCGCAAGATCCTGCCGTGACGGGAAGAATTTCTTGATATAACACTAGAGTTTCTGGAATGATGCGTTCTAGGTGTTTGTCTCTGTGGACTAGCGGTCACTTGCTGCGACCTCGCTATTGTTCTTTGAGCACGGATGCTACGAATCGGAGTTGAAAGAGTAGTCCTCGCTCCTCCAAAACTTGAACCTCTACGAAATCTTTTAGCTTCGTCCCAAGTGACCATAGATGCAGCTCCACGACTAGACCTTCTAAAAAATGGAGTCGACTGTTCTTCTTTCATATTCCCATTTCTGGGATAGCCGTTGCATCCATTTATGTCTCCACCAGGAACTATAATGACTTCGGTGGTTCGTCTAGGTGGAGTAGACTCTGACCCAAAATAGGGGCAAGTGCAAGGAGGTGGCAAGAGTAGACCGTCCTCGGAACTACGTGACTTTGCCGTCAAGGCAGCAGGTGCTAGAAGACCTTCATTGCTTTCGTCGTCTGATGCACTTCTTGGTCTATGGAGGGGAGTGTTCGCGTCTCCAGTAGACGATGGTCTACGCCGATCTTGGAGCATCGACGATGGTGAACTTGATGACACGCTCAGAGACCCAGGCGTGAGCATCCCACCACGTTCCGAAATGTTCGTCCTGTAAAATAAAACAGTATTAGAAATGTTTCAAATTGCATGGAAGATTCTGGTCCTTCGATCAGATAATGATGAGCGGGTTAATTTTGAAGCGAACAAATAATGCCAATTGTTATATACCCTCTGTATTGTGGCTTTGTCGCCGCAGAAGCTTCCAAGCCGCGAGATAGACGCAACATCTCTGCCCCAAACTGATGCAGTGCTGTCATTGCTGACGGGGCAGGCTCGCTGTGCAACACAACACATAATGTATGAGGACTACACATTGACATACACATGGGTACATGGATGGACATGTCACACGGTGGGCATCAGAAGGTTATGTTATATGAAAAGCAAGCTTTGATGGCACAGTTTAGCTCCATACAGAAGGCCAAATTGTTTTGGTGCCCGGAATTCACCTATGGCCTAATTCTTAACCGCAACGTAATTTTGAGTCGCTGCTGTCATTTTAGTGTGTATTTTAGCGACAGAAAGGCTTTGAAAACGTTAGTTGTCGTTAGAGCATTCAGGGTTTCAACTGACGCATTAAGTCGCTTCCAGATATTTTGCTAAGCAGCGAAGAACCTTTTAATCAGCTATTGACAACTGTATGGAGCTTAAAATAGTTACAAAATGACAGAATTATGGAACATTCCATTCCGTTGATAACATACAAAATAATAATTATAACTAATAGATTGAGCGCTCACTATCATGTCAATCGTGCATTGTCGTTTTAAATAAAGTAAAAAGCATTTCGATTTTCATGCCAGCTTGAATGATAATAATAATTAACAATGATTTCATTAAGGTTTCCACGTGTATTGCACCTTCGATGCGTTCGCCTTGTTTGTCGTTTTTGAATTTAAAGTGTAAGCGCAGTGTATATGTAATGTATTGAAGCCTCTTTAGGGGGGTTGCGAAGCTTCTATAGGAGAGTTGCAAAAGGTTGGGAAAGCTACTGCAGTAAAAAAAACATTAAATATTTGTCACAAAATAAAATACCTACCTACATGAAAAAAAAGCAACGGTAAGTAACGGTAGTAGTAATGGTCGCGTAATAATTATTTCTTCATACTAAAGGGTCCGTGTCATGAAAAACTGATATAGCGTCTTATTAGTCAAATTTAAGTGCCTTCAAATTGACCTATGGTTTGAAAAAAAATAATGAGCCGTCCCATACATTTGAGTCGAGTAAATATTGAGGTTTTCTATGGGACAGCGGATTTTTTTTCGCGAAATCGAGTTTGGTCCCATGGAAAAAGTTGCTCAGTTTAATGCCCTTAATTGTGACCACACCTTTTGGTATATACCTACGTACATTGTTTATATACAATAAAACTACCAGTGGCAGTAAGCAAAAAAAAAAAACTCGATAATGAAAAGTTCTAAGCAAAATCACAGAAATGTAATATTCTTATACATTGAAAACATTTCACAAAAAAAAAGACGCCCCGTGTAAATTTTATTGCTGAAAAAGACCAAAATTGTATATCGGCTTAAAACATCAATGCGATTGGATTTCGCTGTCAAATGAATACCACTAAAGCTCCAGTGAATTTTGTACTCTATGCTAATAGCATAGAATTTACAATTCAAATGATAAGATTCTTTGATTTAACGGGATCGTCAATGGATTTGAATGACTGATGGCGCCTTTTGAAGGTTATTTTTGCTAAAAGAATTTGTTTTTTCAGTCCAAATAAGTCTTGTTATTTAATATTGTAACGTAAGTAAATACCTAATGAGTTATTTTTAAAATGTTAATGTTTTTCGATCATTTCAATGTTTATTTTTGATGTCGCTGTAACATTATAAAGTGCCATTAACCTGGGAAAGAAAAGTAGACCCATAACCTAACATTATTTTACTTAAATTGTCCGTACCTACCTATATTCAATTTACAACTGTTATTCTATGATAGTTGCATAAAATTGCTTTAACACGGCTAATTGGTGTAGTGTGTCAATTTAAAAAAAAAAACCACAAACAACAAACGCCAACAACAAATTTCCCTGACAGCTGCATGCACAAGGAGTAGGTACCTACCTAAAATACCTATTCAGAACAGAATCTACCTACTTCTACCTAAAATAAAAACATGTTAATTTTGTAATAACAAATTACTTCGGTATTCATTGTAAACTAATTCTATCTACTCTCATAACGTAAAATTCGAATATTAAACCTACTTAAAAAAACAGTTATTATGCAACTAGTGAATAAAGGACGGATTTAAAGCGAGGGCCATAGATGAATCACGACCAAGTGAAGGATTCTAACGACTGAATCACGACCGGAGGGAGTGATCATGATAATTGAATCACGAGCATAGCGAGTGATTCAAGTGTTAGAATCCTGAGCGAAGCGAGTGATTCGTGGCCCTCGATATAAATCCGTTTTATTCAAGAGTTGCATACTATACTTTATACCATGACTACGAGAAAAAGAAAGATTTAAGCGAAAATGGGCATATTATATGAAGATTTTTTTTTTTTTAAACTTTACCCCACACTAGGAATTTCTCCTGTATCATGGGTGCGTTTACAAACATTTAAACTGACACACAAATAGCCAGACCCGGAACAACTACATGTAGGTCATACAAATATTTGTTCCGTGCGGGAATCGAACCCGCGACACGCAACGCAGTAGTCAATCGCTTAACCACTACTCCAACCGTGCCGTCGAAATTAATTTAAATGCACATTAATTTTTTCGCAAGGAGGTTGTATAGCATTGAGATGGGGGTCACCAGGACAACAAAACAGTGATTAAAAGTGCTTTTTATTCACTGTTTTGCGTGAATAAAATAAGCTTTTTAGAGGGGGAATGGTATAAAAGTGTTTATTGACATATTTAATAAACAAAATAAGAAAATTTAAAAATAGAATCATATTTTGTCACTTTTTCTCTGCCAAAATAATGTTTTTTTACCGACACGATACAGAGCAAATCCAAGAAGTTAATATCACCAAGGAGTTTCCACTGTGGCGCCATTCATACGTTTTGTTGAACTGAATTTCGTGGAAATTCTTTTCTTACTCTTTTAACTTTGATCTTTTATTTAGTAGGTTCAATCCCAATGTATGAGAGTAGATAAAGTAGTGTATGAAACTGCACATAAATAGCTATTAAAACACTATCTGTGTGTTACTATTTAAATGAAATCTCGCCTACAGCTACGGCTCGGTTTTTAAAAACACACTCGTGTTTTAATACCCCTCATTATGCAAAAGTTTCATAAAACAATAACAACTTACAGTATTTATACCAAAATAAGGAAATATGATAATAATGAAAATTTCAAAATCAGTTTGATCCATTATAAAATACAATAGACGTAGATATATTTGGTAACCTATTCCGCTTAACTATTCCTAAATTTAACGATAATCATCCCTGTTCCTAAGTAGCTTTAAACACTCGGGAGGGTTTACAAGGAAAAAAAGAGAGTACAGGGTTTACAAGGAAAAAAGAGAGTACTAGACTGAAGAAAAGTACAGTCAGGAAAATTATTTGTTGACACCCTTGTAACAATATGTGTCGTTGCCTACAACTGTCAAAGAAAGACAGTTGAGATTTGAATAAAAAGAAGCTAACAGATTCTACACCAACAAGATCTAATAGCCCACAGCGGCAAAAAAGCCCTTTCACAGAAACACAGAACCTCGCTAAAATAAACTCCATGAATGTTAAAAAAGTTTTTTCATAAAAATATTTGTATATTCATAACGTTTTTGGCAAGCGAGATAAAAAGGAAAATTCATTTGTTTTCTCATAAATAAGTTACTGCCACATCGGATTTAAAAAACAAGCCACTTGTTGATTTAGTAACGTGATATTGTATGAGCTTGACAAAGTATTTGTTTATATTAAAAAAAAACATGTTTCTTAGCCGTTGTAACTTTATATTATTTTGTTCATGCTTTGAAAGGAAATAAATTATTTAGTCTGTAAATAGGTTAACGAAGTCACGTAATACGCCATGTATTTAAAAAAAAAGCTGGTGTTATTGATATTTTCTATCTGACTTGGGTAGTGAGAAGAAATGGCGTAACAAATACAGGGGTCAAGGTTTTTTCAAGTTCAGAAATAATAAACATTATATACAGGTTGTCTCAACGTAGTGGTCCAAAGGCAAATGAGGTAAAGCGAAGGGGTCAACCTATCATTAAAAAAATAAAAAATTCAGTATAGTGACCAATTACGCAATTCGTCACTATACGGAAACACACTTTCTATCAAAATCCGATAGATTTTGAACGATATTCCTAATCGATTGAAAAAATCGTCTGCGTCGAGCAGACGAATACGTAAATTTTTCTTGAACCCTCAAAATGAACAATGCATTGCAATTGCAAGTGTATCACATAAAACCCCCGGAGTACGATATTTGGCTGATCTGACTACTCTGAGAAGAAAGGCCGAAACAAACTCAGAGGTCACAGTCTCTTTTAAAGTCCAGACATTATATTGGTAAGATCATGCGAAGACCACGTAGATTAATGTCTGAAATGATATTTTGAGGAAAGAACCACACAGATTGAGTGGACCTGTCCAGTCAGTGCACGCATTTGTCAGTAATCCTGCAGCTCAACTCAGAACTTAAGTAGCTCAACGCAATGAATATTAATTGTTGAATTGTTTTTCAAAATGATAAAGATTCTCATTGTGTCTACCTTTTACATTCCTGCAAGGTATTCCTAGCCTTCATAGTTACTTCAGGACAATAAGCAGGAATAATTCGTTCTATTCTAAAACGGGGCCAAGCGATATTATCATTTAAATTTAATGTAATTGTATAGAATCAAAGAGATATCGTCTATAGCGCCACCTGCCGTAATATCTGTTGAACAACATCCGTTGTCACGGAGATATTGAATGCCATCTATTCATCGAGATAATTGACGCTCGATTACCTCACAAAGGAGCCAGTAGATACAATGTTATGTATATAAGTAGAGTATATTATTCATGGGGTAATTCAAACATGTGTAATGGAAAGAAGGCAAAGTGTATGACGTAGAAAGTGCGTTTGCGAGATTGATATAAATGTTTTTCAAACGTCGTTGTTTTATTATTAATTCTAATAGGTAATCAATTTTATAGTTTTACGTACAGTTAACCACACGTAACTGGTAACAGTTGAACTCCTTTACAGCTACGACAAAAAATCCATTTGTTTCCATGAAGTGCGGTTCACTGAACGGCTGTACAACCGTTGTTTTTTTTCATTAATGAAATCATGCATGACAAACCAATCACACTGTCTTATGGGATGACATGTCAGCAGTCAGATTAATGGCATTCTTGGAGAAAATTGAAATGTTACTAACGTGGTCTTAGGCCTTATTTATTAACACAAATTTTTTGTTCATATTAAAATATTTATTATAGTTCCAGGTTATCTAAGGCCTGGAACGGAGGCATTTTTCGTCTGTATGCGCGTGTATCTATCACCGTTTTAATTACGTGATAATCTAATCCTTTTCAAGGCATTGTTCTTTTAAAAAACAGAACAATGCTTGAGCACTTGAAGAAAAAGGAAAAATGAACTTCACAGACTTCTGTTTACAAAAAAATAAATTGAAATACGTAGCTAATTTATACTTGAAGAAGCAGCTTCATAGAAGAAAAACGAAATAGAATTAAAAGTGAGGGAAGCTCGGGAAAAAATAAAGGCGGAGCCCCACTGCTGCGTACGGAGAGGCGACACACGTTTGTCCAGCTTCGCTTTGCAAGAAAATGTATGGTCCACTGCAACCCACGTACACACAACACATCAATACGAGATTAATGACGTCTTTGCTACACGCGTGGCTTGCTCGAATATGGCGCCCACGCAGCTCAACGCTGTCATCGCAATGCGCGCAGTACACGGATGCGTGCGTAGCTTCACTGCGGGGTGTGGGACGGGCGTGGAAGCGACGTGCTAGATTTGTACATAGTCGTGGGTTAATACTCGTGTATAGTGTGCGATGACGTGGAAATGTAGACACACGTTCTCAAACAATACGAACCCAGGCAGCTAAAATGCGCCGCGTGTCCGTGCACAGCGTGCGCCGCAGTGGGCCAGCGCCTTCATGCTCGTAATTTTCTCTTGAAGTAATATTTTTTGAAACGCGATAAAAAATTATTGGAATTTCAGAGGTTCCACTGAAGTATTAATCTAGTAAAAGCATTGTTGTGGTGTCGATATACATTTACTTAATAATATCATCAAAAAATAAATATTATGACAGCGTGTAGAGGAGACAGATGATATTGTGTACCTACTTCAATGGAAAAGGCATGTTCAGGAGGCTTTTAATCATTGATTAAAGTCCTATTTTCATAATTTTGTTTATTTTGAAAGGATTTCTAGTGCTGAAAACTAGCCCATATTTTTTATTTTATGTTAAACAGCTTACGGCCACAGAAATTAATTGTTAATCAAAACCCAAACACGTCTTTCTCTTTTCCTCTTTCCTTCTCTGGGATACCATTCTGTTATCAAAATCAAATCAAATTAAAAGTCATTTATTCAAATTAGGCTGAGAATCAGCACTTTTTGAACGTCAAAATTACATAAGTCAGTCCCCCAAAACGCCCGCCCTTCACCAATTCCTAGTGCTTTAGCTGGGAAGAAGAAGTAGCGGAACAAACTCCCCAGTTACTTCTCTGGCCCATCTTTCGTATTTGTAGGAGCAACAACAGAGTGTTAAATCGTTGAATTATTTATAGTACCGACCTGAAGAGACAATAACTGATCTTACTTCAATCGATTTCTCATAACAACGGAGCTATTTATCGACCCAGTTCCATTATTCTATGAACACGGGCAATAAATCACAACAGCAGAAACAATAAATTTTGTAAATAATAACTTTCAACTGAGTTTCCAATAGTTTTCCACCTGTTTTTCGCCTCGGAATCAGGAATCAGGGTAAAATATTAAAACACACCTAGAATATTTTTTTTGTTTAAAAGGTGTCTTGATCGAGAGTGTTCTTAGCTACCATCCAAGAAAATCGGTTCAGCCGTTTGAAGATTATTAGCTCTTTTCTAGTTGATGATTGGATGCGCATCTTCCACAGATCTGATCGATTCGAAATTTAGTATTCTGTTAGGTACTTCAATGATATTAGAAGAACATAGTAACCTAGAACCGATATTGCAGCATCACCTGGAATGTGTCGGGGGTTATTTAAATTGGTTTAGGCGCTTGGGATCTACGAGGGAACAGACAGATACACACGTTAAACTTATAACACCCCTCTTTTTCCGTCGGGGTTTAAAAAGAGAAAGAGACCTCTGAGTTTCGACCTTTCTTCTCAGAGTAGTCAGATAGGTAACGCCGACCTCATCTACTTCTTAAAATATTATTGACGTGTATAAGTGTTTGTACAAACCTATTTACAGAAAATAAAATCATCATCATTTCATTTAATTATTTTCAAATAAATGTACTTATTAAAATAATAATAATAAGCCGCTGCTTCGGTCGTCGTGGGACGTGAATTAGCAATGGCATAAACGTAACCACTATCATGTATACACGTCGTAGGAAGATTTAATAATTCGAATTTTCGCCCTAGGATTTTCGCGAAAACACGAATAATTAGACAATGGTGAAAACATTTCTCAATCTTACTGGAAAAAGATAGGGCTTTTGCAAAAACACGATTCGCTTTACGCCAACGGGTTTTGTCGTCGGAAGAATTAACATAATGACAGATAAACAATCACAATCTATCATTTTGTCTATTCTCCCGTCGACAAAACCCGTTTCTACGGTGGTCTTGCTGATAAACCAAATATATCGTCTATTGCATCACGATTCAGATGACTCGATCTGATTAGAATGTAAATTTAGTGAAGGTAATCATTCCGACGACAATATCCCAATGAATACAAAATAACTAGTTCACAACGACACGAGGTAATAAGAGACTCCATTCACTACTGGTTCATTATCATTCTGTTGCACTTATCCCAATTTATTTGAGGTTGGCGCAGCATTTCATCTTCCCTGCTCTTCGCCGTCGTCATCTTAGTATTCACCCAATTTCTAACCAAATCATCTTTCACACATTCCATCCTTCGTTTTGTTGGCCTTCTGAGTTTGTTTTGATATTTCTTCTCAAAGGAGTCGGATAGGAAAACCCAAACTCATCTCGTTTTAAGACATAATTTGTTTTTCACGTGAAAATGTGTTTTTTTTTTAAGAATTAACAGAAAAATATGGGGGAGACCTTTGCCCAGCAGTGGGACAATATAGGTTAAACGAAAAAAAAAAAAAAACAGAAATAAAATTTGTTATTTTTTATTTACTTCCTCTACCTACTCTTATAGCCTGAACGGCGTTCAAATTTAAAACTTTCCTCACGACATATTCCTCATTCCTCCTAGTATAGTACTAAAATACTATTCAGGTACAAATATTATTACTAAAATAATATTCGAAAAACCGTCCACCTTCAAAATTAGATCCCAAAGGTCTCTCTTCACTTCCAATTAACTCCCCACATTCTATTACAATAACAAGTTCAAAAATAACAGTGCAGTATAAAGGCTCGTTCACACCGGCGCGACTTGTCGCGCGACGCGACTTTAACAATACAATTTCTAATAAAACTTCACGATTGAACAATTGCCGGTGTCGCGTCGCGCGACAAGTCGCGCCGATGTGAACGAGCCTTAACACTTAACCCGTAAATGTCTACGACAGTTATCGTACGGTTTAGAATAAACTATACCCCATTCACACTTGAGACATGGAATGGTTTTAAAGAATTGTCTCGGTAGGTATAAAAATAGTTGATGCTATTTTATTTTAAAATGGTTTTGAGCACTGTGCAGTTAGGTATGAGGTAAGTAGAAGAAAATATATGAAATTACTCACCTAGGTATAGCTAGTACCTAGGTATTTGTTTTTTTATATTTGCCATGATTCAAAATTGCTTTGTCGCCTAACAATCTCGTTTGCTAAGCATAAGATTTCCAAATTAGGTTTCTAATTTTAAGCTGAAATAATACCCAAAGTAGTTTTTTTATTTTTTTTCGATTAGTCTTTTTTGTAGCGGCCAGTTTATCGATGGTATAAAATGTAAGTTGGAGTCTCATTGCCTACGAAATGTATGGGAAAAGTTGTTTGCATTTCTGACTTTTCAACTACTCAAAGCTCACTTCCTCCAATAGAGGTTTTTGATCCTTATAAGAAACAGGATCGATTGGCATCAAAAAAAGTTTTTGTGAAAACTGCCGATTTTCTTGCTGTACGTTTTTTTCAAAATCTGTGAATGCAGATCAAAATTTCTCAAAAAGTTAACACTAAGAATTAATTCTGAGGAATTCAAGGTTCAGGCTTTGGCGTACGCTTGAGCCTTTGATTGAAAAGAAGTCTTAAGAGAACTGCTTGCATAAGTCATTAAAGTCTTTACTCGCTCGCACTAAATTATGAGTTTATTATTTTCTTAATGACTCAATTATAAGAAAAAGTTTGGCTGATTAGATAATAAAAATAATTATTAGATGAAAAAACTGAACAAATAAGAAAATACCTAAGTAAAAAGTTTATTATTTAAGCCCACTAGAACGTTGAATGGATTAACAAGTTTGGTCTAGACATGCTATTGGATTTTCACGAACATAGGCACAAGCCGAAAAGTCACGATTTGATATTTAACGAAGAAGCTAAACTTGTTACCGTAAAGGTCGTGAGTTCCATTCTTGTGTGAACAAATTGATTTATGTTCTAACAAAGTGTATATTTTCCTATAAAAATGCCCGTGACTTTGTGCGTTTTCCCCCGACCCTCCGCGTCGCATCCCATCGCCCGCCCTCGCTTTTATTTCGTTTTCGCTTAGCGTTCATTCTGACTTTTTTCTTTTTGTTCGGCTCCTGAGGGTCGTAGCGTGATGTTAATTAGCCTATAACCTTCCTCAAGGATAAGGCTATCCAATGCAAAAATAATTTTTCAAATCCGACTGGTAGTTCCGGAGATTAACCCCTACATACAAACTGACGAACAGATTTTACATCAGTTAATAGTTAATTGATTAAGGCGTGACTTGGCGGAAATCCATTATAAAATAAAATAGACGTAGATATATTTAGTAACCTATTCCGCTTAACTATTCTTAAAGAGTCTTAAAAACCCTGTAAGAAATCGACACGTGTTTCACCTATCAACGAGGAATCTTCAGGATGACGATTTACTTGTCGCGAACCCGTACACGATTTTACCCCCTTTATAATGATTTGTATGTATTAAGAATAGATTACTCTTTCTAAATAATTCTACGTACCATTTCAGGCATATTCAGGCCATGACTTTGAAACACAATACCATGTGGGAACAAAATATAGTTTCGGGGAACCACGTAATGGTTCCCTTGCGTGTTGATTCTTGCTACTTACGATTTAACAAAGCAATTTCAATCCAATTAAAAAACTAAATTCAGGTTTTATAGGAAAACGATTATGCAGTATGGTGTTTTTTTTGTAATTTTGTATTAAGTAGTACAAATGGCGGAATAAATTTAGGGTTCCGTGGTTGAATAACAACATCCCTTTCAATTTAAATTCCGCCACAGCTTTGGTGCGTTAAGGCTCGTACAGACTGGCGCGATATTGCGGGCGCGACAAGGGTCACGCCCCCGTTATCGCGCCGGTCTACACGAGTCGTTAAGCTTTAGTTTCCTAGAAAAGCGGTGGCCACCACATGACGGCCGTCATGAAAATAATGGCACCTGAATTTGACTATACACTGTCAAAAAACACAGGGAAACAAACCAACTTACTTTCACAAATAACGTTAAAGTGACGTAATTCGACGATAAATTGCGGACGTTATGTGGCGGCCACTGCAGTCTTCGGAAACCTTAGCGTAATAAAAAAATATTTGCTTAGATAGACTCCTCTCAATTACTTTATTCATTCTTAGCAAGATAAGATGATAACTTTTATCAATTTTCTCTGAACAAAAAACTGATAAGGTACTGCACAAAATGTAAACTATGTAACGTGATTATTTCACTACAGAACCCATTATGCCAACGGCCATTACGGGTTCCAGTCCATTGAAATTTCTTTTTTTAGCCTTTATTAGGTACCTACCTACCTACCACTGTAATTTGTAACTTACTAAGTCGCAATTTGTAATGTGGGCCATTTTTCTTTCTGCTATTCGTTCCGCCACAATATAATTGAACGAATGGATTCTCTAGGCTAAGGAAACCGCGCAAACTTTGCTCGACCCCGGAATTTAAGTAGTGCTAAACAAGGCTCTAAATCCTCTAAAAGCTATTTCACACTTTTGTTTTACGATTCCGCAGATTAGGCGACTATAGTTTTAGTATGACAATAGTATAATATGGTTCATTGCCCTTTCTCTAATTTCTCTCCGTAGAAACTCAAACAATAAATTAGTATTTTTTTTGTTATTGGAACATGCGATGAGGATTACGATAGAAAATGATTCAGCACGGTAACGGACTTTATTTTAGTTTTTTAAGTAAAACTTGCTAGAGTGCGGTCAATGACCTATTTTTGCTATGGCCATGCTAAAACGAGACAACTATACACCAGAATTTTGCAAACGTCATCCGCAAATATTTCGAAAAATTAGGTAGATAAATTGAAAACTCACAAATGCATTTTACACGTCAATAACTAATATTATTTAAAAAAAAATTGTGATGAAATATTAAAACGTCAAGTGCTGAAGGTGATATGAATTACTTACTACATACATGCAACCAAAAACATGCATTTCTATTTGACATTACTCTACCGCAATTGAAGAGTTAAATAATAATTTTATTGCAATCGCCACTACCGAATCATTCACACTATATGCAACAGAATGCAACAACTTATAAATTCAACCTAAGCTATTAATGGAACACTTAATGCAATGCACACATTTTATGTCAACTTTCAAATATCGTACGAGTGATTAGGATTTTAAGCATTTGTCCCACCACAATCGAGGAAACGATTAACTATCAACGATGTTCTCGCTCAAGAAATTAGTTAATTCTATACAAAGAGTTTTTTTATATCCCATATTAATAGTTGATAACTGACTGTTCCCACCGCCGGCGAGTACTCGTTTGTCTCAGCGAAAAGAGCTATCAAAGAAAGTATTTTTTTTTCGTTTATTGGAAAACGCTTTTCATTTACTGAATTTGCGCGCATTTTTTTTTGTACCCTTAGGCTCCTGGCGCTCCAGCGATTAACAAGGAACTTGTAGAGCAAGCAAGTAAAAACGAGTTGGCGAGCAACGAGCAGCGAGTGCGCGAACACGAGGAGCGATTACTCGCTGGTATGCGATTATGCGTATAATTATACCAAGCGTGAGTCACTTAGCGAGTTTTCTGCCCGCCAAACGAGCTTCGCTGAGCAATTACTCTCGATACGATAGCTCTTGTCCTTACTAGAAACGAGTACTCGTCAGCAGTGTGAACAGCCAGTCAGAAAATCGTTGATTACTAGTCGTTTCCTCGTCGACGGTAGGACAAGTGCCTTAACGTTACGTATCCGGAACGTGGACACCACACGAGACACAATGGATTTTTAGATGTGTCTGTGATTACGGGCATACGAAAGGTTTAAAATATGACTCCCAAAGAAGCACAAAATTTTGCCCCGTAAAAACGTAACATCTCGGCAAAATTCTTCCAAGATACTGCTTGATATCCTACAAGCGTTTTAAAACCTAGAGAAACTTCTAGATTGACTCTGAAAGAACCTTTAAATTAATGTAGACAAGCCTGTTTTCATACTATACCTTGAGTCTTGTATCCAAAGGTCTCTGGTGTCTATTGGCGGCAGTTCTGTCTCAGTTGATGCTGCAGAATGCTGGGGTGTTCCACCTCGGGGACCCAGGAATCTTCGCCATGTGCAACGGCGACCTGGTAGAAGATTGAGTGTTATTATAGTAACCAACTTTAGGAATTTATTTAAATGGGATTTCGTGCTGTTGTATTTACATGAATGCCATGGGAACCAAGGCTAACAGTAGTCTTGTTAATATAACTTCTAAATTCTCTATTTTGCCCAAAATAAGTTTTGCCTCCCTACGCGTATGTTATTTTTCCCGAAGACCTGATGTACCTGTGACCCGAAATCTCAGATGTACCTACTTACTTGGGATAAATATCTATCGTATGTACGTCATCCAAATACTTGTTCTAGTAAACTTTAAGTTAAGGTAGTAACTTAGGTATTATTGCTAATTGTTGCTATTATTGTTAAGGTTTCTTTTCCCAACTATGTTGGGGTTAGCTTCCAGTCTAACCTGATGCAGCTGAAAACCAGTATTTTACATGGATAACTGACCTCCACTACCCAGTTTATGGGTAACTCGAAACCCATTAGAAATATTTGGTTGTCAGCTGGTAGTAGCCAGAAAGTCTGACAACCAGTATTGACTGTCAAAGATCTACGAATGACAGACGGGACCAACAGCTTAACGTGTATTCGTGGTTCGTGGAACCCGTAAGGGCTGTTATTATTTAGCCATGAGCCCTATCTATCGCTAAGAATACCTACTAAACAATAATACCTATCTACACCTTCTAAAGGATAATTTCCACCAAACGGCTTGCAACGCATCTGATCGGTAAGAATACGAACCGATGTAGTGACAGCCGATCGCGTCCGGCAGCATGTCGACGCATACGATCGGCTCCGTACCGTTGCTTGCGAAGTTATCCGTTTCTGCGCCTAGTTAAATAGTTTCATTACTACCGTGTTGCAGCCGAACGGAGCCGACCGCGCGTCGCAGCAAGCTCTTTTGGCTACGAACGCGTGTCGCGGAAGACGCCAGCGGTCAAGCTGCTGTGCGTGGCTTGGTAATATAGACTTTTAATACTGTGGACGCGATTTAATATCTTCTAAATATTGTAAACTCCGTCCCGATGCGATGCGAAAAAAAATCATCCTTTAGAAGATGTTCTAAATACCTAATAATATCTCTGCCTCAATCTTGTTTTGTTACTTAAATATCTTGTATTAATTAGTAGTAGATTTCCAGGAATGGAAGATAAATAGAAAGTTTATAGTTAGTTGGTGTCTTCAAAGATAACTAAAATAAACGGTTTCTGATGAGTTTCGTAGTTCATAAGATGAAAGAGTAAAGTTCATCGACTTTCTAAGAAATTTAGTTTTTCTTTTTATTAGATGTCAATTATGTACGTATTGATCTTTATTTTGTAACTTAGATGGCTGGTTTATCTTTGATGGTTTAAAGCCAATAAAGAAAATGAGTTTAATAACTGTATTCCTTTGATTTAACTGTATGAAGTAGGTACTTTAGGTGCGCGTAAAAACATTTGCCGAAACTAAATTCAGAATCCTCGTTACACAATTTTACATCAATGTCAGCACAATTGAGAATGAAATCAGGGGCCTAAGTCTACTAATTTATAAACGTTCCAATGGTCTCTCAATGGTGTGTTTTTGACAGTTTTTTTATAGCAAATCTGTCAAAAACCCACCATTGAGAGACAATTGTAACGTTTATATAATATTAGTAGACTTAGGCGCCTGGTGGATTTTTTTACTTTCGTCAGATTATGTGACGTCATTTAAATGGTTAGGCTATAGCTGCATTAACCATTTACCATTATATAGTTTAAAGAATCGTATATAAACCTGTAACACTGGATTTGATATAGGAACAGCATGATACGGACAATTGCCTTCTCCAGCTCAAAGGCATAGAAGTCAAAATACCTTCTGGCAATTGAGTTTCAGTTACCCACTCAAAATGACTAGAGGTATGGTTTCGAACGATACTGTGAGGCAAGACACAGCTCAGTTATTAGTTCGGCTTGTGGCTCAATCGCTTGGACACAAAGCAATCCATTCTTTACAAACCCGTAACGTCATCATAACTCTACATTTATTCAAATCAAATCAAAAGTCACTTATTCAAACTAGGCTGAGAATCAGCACTTTTCGAACGTCAAAATTACATAAGACAGTCCCTCAAGCAGCAAGAAAGATAATTATTTTTATTTTAGAAGCAGAGACAGAAATGGACTTCCCCCCACACTCCCCTGCCAATTTTCTTACTTCTTACTTTACCCCCTTTTGTTTGTTTTATTTTAAATGTATTTTCGTTCTTTCTTTCTTTCACTTTGCAATATGATTAAATCGCTCACTAGTTAAGTACAAAGTCATTTCTGTCCATAATTTACAACAAAAGGGTAAAAATGACCTTGTTTTTTCCAGCCAAACGGTACCTATTCAAGATGATTATTTTTAAGCAGAAAAATAAAAAAATAACCAGAAAATATGAATAATTAATGACCAATCCAACAACATCTCCTTTTCTAAGTTTGTTTTGTAGATTAGGTTGTAGTTACAAACGAGTTAACAACCGTAATATTTAATGACTTTCATAATTTGCCAGATAAAAGGATAGCCATAGTGACAAGTCTAAGAAAACAAAACCCCAGAACAACTTTACCTATCAAAAATGTTATCCTAAAGCTACACAGCTTACATAAATTATTAATGAGAGCGTTTATCCCACTAAAAAGGCTTAACCCTCACACCTGGAGGGTAGATATATTCCGCGATAACTACGCATCCCCGTATTTTAACACCGACGTGTCCCGGGCTAAGAGGATTCGACGTGTTAATGTGTGTTGTAACTATATGTATAGAGCTGGCCGTAGATGATAGAATAAAGTCGGTAAGTTCCCTTCAAAATGGTTGAGCTAAATGGTGCTGATCCATGCGTCATGTTCGTGAACGGGCGCCGTCAGAAGGGACTGGTCATTTCTTAGCTGCCACGGCTTATTTTAATTTTTGAATTGTTTCTATATTTTTATTACGGACGCTTTTAACGTGCAAGTCTTTTTGTGGAGTTTCTTGCCCGTTCTTCTTCATATGAACCTACTACGCTTTGGAATGGGCAACTAGCTTCATTTTTCTGACTAACCGACCCCTTGACAATTCAAAAGTGCCTTTTTTTTTTTTTGGGTGGGAAATCATCCAATGACTTCTCCCGCTCTGGGCGGAGCGGGAGGGCGTGTCAGACTTTTACTTTTATTCAAAAGTGCCTGTAATTGGTTTATTTGAAATAAATGCTTTGAGTTTGAGTTTGAAAGATAATTTATGGTCTTAATGCGTGATTAAGTGCATTATTCTCACTCAACTTGCCAAAAACAAGTGCTGTCAACAAGACAGCACTTGTTTACTTTCGTGAGAGTACACTGATATGTAGAATAACTATCGTTATAACACAAAGATACTTTACTTTAAACCCCTGATTTAGTGTTCTTATGGTTGCAAGCGCTACTACTGTATGAGCCTGGGCTCGTTTCCCGGGTAGGGCAAAGTGTTATTGGGTTTTCCATCTGAAATTTCTCAGTAGCAGCCCGGAGTCTGGATTTGTGCCCGACTGATGACAATAGGCTCGCCACCTAAGGGACTTAAACATAACTGGCGAAATGTGGGTGTACAAGGTGCTCCTCTGCCTAATTCTTTGGAATACAGGCGTTATTTTATTACGCAATGCTGTAGTAATTTATGCTAAACATGTAACTTTTGCTACAGTGCAGTGGGAAATCAGAGTGAAAAGAGAATTTTCACACAGCGATTAGAAACGAACCGCCATAGAAGTTATTGCTCTATATTAAAATGCCTATCTAATGACATATTTATGTGAGGTTGTTATTGGTCGTGCGGACCATTTTGTCCGGTCCTCCTTTATAAACAATAGGTCTCACCGTCAGTGGTAACAAAACCAGTGTAAGTTTGCCTTGCATTCTATTCAAATCCTGTACTATTCCAGGCCATGTCAGAGTCAAAGTGTTACCACGGACGAGCGGTCTAAGGTAAAGGTTGAAGGCACACATTATCGGTCACAATACCTTATCAAATACACAATATAATGAATTAACCACGATTAATACCTACGTTGGGTCCTTTTGCTTCTAATAATAGTTTTAACACACTTTAGTACACACAATTGTACCTATTGATGACGGCAGACCTTGTAGCCGTTTAGATCTCTTCAAAGCTCATGACGTGAGGGCGTCCAATTTTGGCAAATATTAGTGGAATAACACAATAATACTACGGAAGCCATTACCATCTAATCTACATTGTAATAGCGAATCAATTTTTACGCCTCCCCATTAAAACCTAGGCCAAAAGTTTTTGATATTAGGATAGCTCAAGACTTAGAGAATAAGAATAAAAAATAAAACTCGAAATTTCGTGGGTTATAGCTAGTACTAGATTACTACAAAATGCCAGAGACGGTTTTAAAAAAAGAAAGAAAGAAAATACGTTTATTAAAACGTAATAAAAACAATTAAAAAGTCTGGCGTGTTGCCAAAACGAAAAAAAAGAACACACCTCAGGATGTAGATATCAGTATAACCCAGCTGTACATATCTCTATGCCCATTTCGAGCATACCAAACCGCCCATTTCCCTTTCATGGCATCCCTTTGTACGGTCCGCATCTACCCTATTGTATTTATGTGTATAACATAATGTTACTCCATATTGTACTACACGTTAGCGGTAAGTGGTATTAATGTGCTTAGACCAAAATGTGTGTAATACCTTGAGTGGTGCCATGTGGTTTCTGGCTAGCAGGCTGTAAACCTCTTAAGTGGTTATTGGGGGAATTCTATTTTAAGCAAGGATATGTCCACTAGTACTTATTTCTTAACAACTCAGTAAAATGCTGTACTAATATTTTTCTAAAAGTCATTTAATCTGCCTAGCCTTTTCCCAACTTTGTTGGGGTCGTCGTCCAGTCTAACCGGATACAGCAGAATACCACTTTTTTACACGGAACGTCTGCCTGTCTGACCTCTACACCAAGACATTGGGTAACACGTTACCTTTTGGTAAGACTGGTTGTCAAATTTTTGGGCTTCTGACTACCCATAACAGCTTTCCGAGGCACGGCGGGGCCTCGATATGTATTGGTTGATCATCCACGAACCACCCGTGACAAGCGTGGCTTAACCTTCAACTGACCCGTGCAGCTGTTATTATTTAGCCACCGCCTTTTCATAAAATAAATACAGGTAAAAATTATAAAATTATGTGGCTTATATTTAAGAAAAAGTTGACATAATCACCTTAGAAATGGCTTAGTTATCGCAGTTTAGGCCATGAAGGATGTTCCTTCACATTAAATAATTGTTTAGCCTACATTTTAACACGTCTTCTGGAATTATTTGGACTCCGCACCCTAATTGCGGACACGATCAATCGCAATCGGAATCGTTTAAAACAGATTGCTTATCCATTGCTTCATAAGTTCGAAAAAAAATCTGCTCAAAAGCGCAATGAATGTTGTTGAACTGTCAAAATGAAACAGATTAGTCTTTAATCGTTTACGATTTGTTACTCAATTATCTGAAGCTCAATTCTCGTACATTAAAAAAAAACGTTCACATTCAAGTCGCAATCTGTCCAATTTGTCAAAAATGTTGGTAAGTTGATTGTATTTTTGACAGATTGCGAATGAGATGCGAATGCGAACGTTTTGTTCTTAAAAATACGGGAATTGCCCCTCTGGTCTCTGTAGAAGGAAATGGAAATCTCACAATAGGAAAATGAGACTTTGCACTGAGTTTTCAGAAACCAATATCGCCATTTAGGCTTTAAATAATCCTTGGAGATAATATCCTAAGCTAAAAAGTCAACATAGTACCTTGTCCTCTTACTAGTTATAGAAAAGATTTTTCTGCTACCTAATCTATGAAAGAATTTTTTATCGAACCTAAAAACCAACCTTGTCCAAACCTCCCAAAAAACGCCTAGTCGATCCGAACACAATTTAAAACACAATTCAGTTAAATATCACCTAGCGAATTGGATTTTTTTGAACGTCATTTTTCCAATGTGAAGAGACAATAATTGAGTTGATTCTCTGTGGAGTGTTCGATTAAAGTAGATTTAAAAGTGCGGAACAGACGGGCCGACTACGTGACAACTACGTGACGACAACGTGACGACTACGTGACGACTACGTGATGGGAATTATGGTTGTTTTAATAAATATTAAATGTTTGAAGGCGAGGGGTTTAGATAGGTCTCTTTAAGAATTACCTTTGTTGAAGTACAAAAGTTTTTGAATTAAAACTGAGTTACGGTGATGGAAAATGCCTGAGAAAACTTGGAAGTTTATTTAACGTTGCTCAAAGTTAAGAGACTTTTGAACATCAAAAAAATAATTAAGTAGACGTTAATCATCTTAATACTTAACTTTAAGCATCGTTAATGAATAAACCCCTTAAATATATGATATCAACTAGCAGTAAGCAAAGCAGTCAATGTTTTTCTCCTTATTTGCTGTGAGGAGATCTTTTCGAGGGTCCAGTGCAACATTTAAGATTAGACAGTAATATCACATTATTTTTTAAACAATGTGTGTATAAGCAGTGTGCCTTACTAATTCCAAAATTAACAATAAATATTTGCTAGCACTGCGTGTCGATCCGTGCATGGGATGACCACTCATTACATACCGAGATCCCTACGTTCCTCGGAAATCAAGTTAAACCGTTGGTCTCGACTGTCATTTCTTAGATCATTGACAGTTATTTCGGGCGAAGCTATAAAGTCGGAAAACCAGTCTTACCAACCAGTCTTATCGTGTTACCCAGTAACAGGGTTGTGGAGGTCAGATAGGCAGTCGCTCCATGTAAAATACTGGTATTCTGCTGCATCCGGTTAGAACGGATCAGGCTAGGCAGATGATAATGATGATTAGCGTAGTACGAAAGTTTTCTACAAGGTCATGATTTTACAGAAGAAGAATACCAAGGAAATGATTAAGGCGAATTACTGAAATATGTAATGCCCGTAGACTGGATTTGTGCCCAGTTGATGGCAATCGGCACGCCCACATATTAATTGGGACTTAAACGTAACTGGCGAAATGTGGGTGTATGTATAGGTACGCTTTCGCCCAACCCTTCGGGGAAACAAGGCATGGTGTAAATGGCAATGCAAAATACGGTTTTTATTTCCTTCGTAAAAAAAAGTAAACTAAAGTGACTGATATCTTTGTTAACAACAGGTGAACGCGCCGATTGTACGACGTACACATACGGACTAATGGTATATGTCCGTGTCTACTTCGTCATTGTCTGAAAACTAGGTGTAGCTGTCTATAAATATACGTGACTTAATATAAGTAAAAATATAGAAATAAACAGAAAAAAAATCCTAAAACAAAGAATATTCTGAGTCGAATTATGTAAAAAAGGGATTCATAAAAAGTTTTGTCGACTCTTTGTACTTTGCTGCCGTTGACATAGATGATAGATATCATTATAATTTCCTCATACCTGCCCGTTGACATGGAGACAGAAATATCTACAGACCTTTAAATAAATACTAAGTGAATATGCGTCTGTGTTTGTTCGACGTCACTCAGACTGGAATCGATTAAGTACACAAGACAGGTGGCCTATAGGTTGTACCTAGGATATTGTTTCAAGGACAATTTTGTAATGAAATGTTTTGATCTATGATCACGCTTTTAGTTTGGTACATTAATTATTGGAAGGTTTTGGAAGGGGATTTTGTCGCGTTGGTGGTACAGGGGGTGTTCAATTTAGGTAGGTTTTAAAATAGGTACCTACAGATAAAGTCTCTGTGAATTTGCCGTGTTCAACTGTCATTATTTGACAGTTGTCAGTTGTATGGCAATTGATGTTGCCAGACTGTTACAGAATGATAATTAGCGCTGTGCGACCTGAATTGCACTTTGCTGAAGAGTCGCTTTTTATTAAAATTATTTTTCTGTAGTAATCTGTGGAGATACTAAATAGATATTATTTATTATTTGCGCGCCTTATGAGGATCAACAACATACCACGAATAAACATTTTACAAATCTACAAAAAAATACGAAAGCTTAAATCTGGTTATCGCCACGTACATTTTAATGGAACATTAAAAAACTATTAATTCATATAGCTCACTGGAGCAATCCATTAAGTTTGGCGCGTAAATAAATTTATTTAATTCATGCCATGTAAAGCGCCTTAATGATATTGACACTGATGTCAATTTATTGAAGCCTGTAGGTATCCTCGCAGGAATTTAAAAGGCTTATGGTATAGGTGATCTACTTTGAGAAGATTTATCAAGTGGCAGAAAAGGCTGTAAAATGCTTTTCCAAAGTTAATTGAACAAAAAATAAAACATAAAGAATTCCATGATAAGTCCTTATTTTCGAAGGTTAAGTGCTAAAAATAGTCTATTCAGTAACTAATTATGTAAATTTTCTTATGATCACAGTTCTTCATAATATTTATCATGTTTAAATATTTGACGATTATAATCCATTACAGTCTCTGAATATACAAATACAAACATTAATCATTTTGTCAGATTTGTTCAGGCTTTTCTACGAAAACACTATCAAGAACAAACAACAACACCTTCCCAAAACGTAGGTAATTATAAAGCAATCTAACAAACCACTATAATCCCTGATATATTTTCACCAAAAACCACTAATATCCAGCGACAAATTCAACCCGCAGACCAGACTATTTACCTTCACAATATCTCGTAAATCGTTTACACTAATCATCGCGGGTCGTTGAGTGTAAACTGCCCTTTTATATGACAGATGTCAATTGAAGTTCTCGTGGGAGTCCCTCGGGATTACGTAGGTGTACTGGCGTATGCTAAATGTTTCCGTTGAATTATATTTGCTGGGCTTTTATTGTTGTGTTATGTACTATAATTAGGGTACTTATACATGTGGGAGCCGTAATAGAAATATGGATATTTTGTCAAGAGCATAACCAGCAGGCGTCTGTCTGATACTAAGCGCTGGTGGATTTTTCGACGTTGAGCGGAGCGTTGCAAACCCAACAGCACGCTTTTATTTCAGGCATTCATTTAGATGTGACCTAGTGTTAGGTACTGAAAATTGGCTTCGAACCATCATAACTTTTTATAAAATTTATAATAATATATATTATATTTTATGAAGGAGGAGCTCGTGGCTAAGTAATAACAGCCGCACGGGTCGATCCATCAGGTTAAGCTGCGCTTGCCGGGGTTGGTCCGTGGATGGGTGACCATCTTTACATACCGAGACTCCTCCGTGCATCGGAAAGCACGTTAAGCCGTTGGTCCCGGCTGTCATTCGTGGATCTTTGACAGTCGTTACGAGTCGTCAGAAGCCCGAAAGTCTGACAACCAGTATTACCAAGGGGTATCATATTACCCAGTTACTGGGTTGTGGAGGTCAGACAGGCAGTCGCTTCATGTAAAATACTGGTATTGCTGCATCCGGTTAGACTGGAAGCCGACCCCAACATGATTGGGAAAAGGCTAGGCAGATTGATTGATATATTATATTTTATGATGATTTATATTTATACCGATTAATTGGGAGACCCACTAGGGTGAAACCCTAAACGTTTACAGCTGAAATGATTTCAAAAGAAAGAAAAAGCTAATTTAAATAAAAAATCTTTCCATAAAGTTAATTCAAGCAATTCTCAAATATAGATGTAGGGCATCATATGGAGATGAGCTGGGTACTAATGTTTCCCCTGAGTGTAGTAAGACGCGTAATATATGGGCACCGAGATACAGTGTAGAATTTGCACATCGATACTTTTTTGCACGAGCAAGCTAACTGTCGGCCCGAGTCATGCAAATAGGTACAGTCTGCGCCAAAAGTCGATGAACACTTCAGTTTTTTAAATCTTAATTAATATTATTGAGCTACATTTATTTAAAATCGAAACAGAAATAAAATTAAGAATATTAACTCTAAGCTATTAAATGACATGCTAAAATACAATGTATCGAATATTCTTGTGTCAATTTAGATGATCTATGAAAGTAGCAGTGCTTCAATATACAGGCTGACTTTGAAAAAATAGGACCAAATAAGAATTCGCAAAAAAAAAAAAAACGATTTTGTTACACAAAATCGTCCAATCGGGTATTACCTTAATACAGAAAGGTCGGTTTTTTTTTTGGGAATTCTTATTTGGTTCCATAGTAAAAGTTGTTCATATTGATGAGTAGAACACCCCCTTAAATTTTGTCGCATGTTTTCAAAGTCAGCCTGTATAAATGTTCAGGCATTTCGAAAGTCTAATACTATATTTCCCAGTAATTGAGATATGAAGCCGAGGGCAGTCGCCTTAGTGTCAAATATTTATATTCAGAGGAATCTTTTTAGATTAGAAGCCCAATCCATTGAATCCAAGCCAGAAGCGATTTCACTGCCCCTACATACGGCAATGCTATAACAGACATGTATAGGCACTAGGGCACTTAATCTGATTGACACCTAACCTATAAGTATTTATAATGACTTGTTTGATGAAATTATTATTTTAATTTTTATTCTGTGACCCATAATCTGTAGTTTGATTTTAATTTTAAGTGACCCTTATAATTTCTATCAACTTTTTCGTTTAATTTAATTGCATTTGACATTTGATTTTAATTTTAATTCTGTGACCTTTATAATTTCTACCTATTTTGATTGCAGTGGCATTTTATTCTATCGTGATCTATTCGGTTGCAGTATTGTGAAATTTTATTTTATGTAGGACGTTCTTATTTTTTGCCAGTTTTTTTTATTTATTTTTTATTGCATCCGAGCCTTAGGAATATTAAGGGAGATAGAACGCATTGATTCTGGTAGTAAGACCGACATGACCCTCCATATTTTAAAGGCAAGTTAAATAGTGTTAAGTTAAGTAACCAAATACGGAAAAATATCTAAAAAGAAGAAAAAAAGCAAATAAATATTGTTTATTCTGCACTACAACACGCACATTATAAAATAAACATAAAATAAGTACTTATTACAAAAAAGGTAAAAGCCTAGTATTTAACAAATAAAAACATAAAAGAAATTAAAAAGTTAATAGTTTTACAATGCTATGCACCAAACAGCAAAATCTAACAACGAAAATGTCCTGCACACACCAACCAATATGTAACCCACTCAATAAAAAAATAAACACGCTATAATGTCAAGTATCACTAAATCTACACCTCCAATAAGTCTAGCTCGCTTTTTTCCCCTAGAGGGTAACCCGTGTCAGCGCCAGATGCATCGAACCACGTACATACGACGGCATATCAAGCTGCATATCCAGTAAAAGCTGACCACGCTTTGTATAGATCTTTCGACCAATGATAGTTCAGCTTATACCGGGATTTCAAGCATGATATATCGCCATATGTAAGTAGAGTGCAGCGGAAAAGTTTTCGTTCAAGTATCGTGCTGGGTTTTAAAATTTACATAACCCTAGAGGTGCCAGCGGCTATGGCAACGTGATTCTTTTAAATTGTTCGGTGCAAAGTTGTGTGTAGAGTTTTCAGGAGTTGAATAATCTAAGTTCTGGTTTTGATAATATTTTTATCCTATTTGGAACATTGTGGTTCTATACATATATGTAACAAGTAAGATAGAGAGTCGGTAATTCCTACTTGCAGGGTGCATTCATATAGTTAACATACATCAAGTACACTTTGGGCATTAAATTTACAAGTTACGAGCTATTTTTAACCCCCGACGGAAAAAGAGGGGTGTTATAAGTTTTTTATAATAATTCGTAATAATGCAAAATCAGCGAATCTATAATGTTCCCACTGCTGGTAATACCGTTATCCCACGCGGGCCCAGTGCGGGTTGGTAGATGTGACATGTCTTCGAAGTTTTTTGGCTCTCGGACATGTCGGTTTCTCCGGTCGGTTTTCCTTCACCGTTTTGAGAGCAGTGGTGATGAAATAATTTACACAAAGTAAAGCATTTGTTAGGGTTTGAACCTACGAGCCACAACTCGTAAGCCGCGGCCGTTACCACTGAACCACCACTGCTTTCACGAGAGAAGAAGTATCTGCCTATATAAATGTATAAAATGTAGGTATTTTTATAAAGGGGCCAGTTTCTCGAAGGCTAATTATTATAGCAAAATGAATGTGAAAAGTCAAGCGCACGAAAACTGTGATTGGTTGAATGATTTATCAACAGCCAATCGAAGCAGTTTACGCGCGCTTGACAATTTGTCATATTAATTTTCCGATAATTTTCGTTAAAAAAACTGGGCCTAAGTGCCTGTAGCATTGACCTTATTTAGTGAAGTTGATACCTTCTAACCTTACGTATGTTACCTTTACAAAACAAGCAATATTTTCTTGTTTGTTCAAGATGTCATGCGTAGATCTTTGTCAGTCGTTGAGGCCCGAAAGTTTGACAACCAGTCTTACCAAAGGGCATCGTGTTACCCACTAACTGGGTTATAGAGGGCAGATTGCCAGTCTCTGCATGTAAAATACTGGTCTTCAGCTTGTATCTGGTAAGATTGGAGGTTTGTCAAAGTTGGTCGTAATATTAACTGAGCTGGGGCACCCTTAACAAAAGGGGTTAGGTCAGAACTGTGACTACATCCAAGTTTTTAATAACTTAGCTAAATCTTTTTCGGGCTTGTGGTTTTTTTTTTTTTTTTTTTTTTTTTATCCACAACGGGGAAGCTCTTGGCCAGAATCTCACCTGATGGAAAGTGATGATCAGGCCGAAGGTGGAAGCGAGCTTCACCCGGAATCCTCTACCACAGAGGAACTGGCTATCTTATCTCTAACTGCCGGAACACAACAATGCTTTTAACATTGTTGTTATGGCGACAGACTTAGATAAGATGGTGGTAGCTAGCCAGGCGGACTTAAAACAAGCCCTACCACCAACCAAACCGAGCAGAAAATTTTGCCCCCACTGGGAATCGAACCCGGGACCTCTTGGTCTGAGACAGGTGGTCTAACCACTAGACCACAGAGGCGGTTACAACTAGGCTGAATTATAACAGCCGTACGGGTCGAACGATCAAGTTAAGCTACGCGTGTCGCGGCTGGTCCGTGAATGGGGGACCGTCTTTAACATACCGAGACCCCGCCGTGACTCGGAAAACGCGTTAAGTCCATGTCCCGGCTGTCATTCGTAGATCTTTGACAGTCGTGAAGCCCGAAAGTTTGACAGCCAGTCTTAGCAAGGGGTTTCGTGTTTCACAGTAACTGGGTCGTGGAGGCCAAATAGGCAATTGTTCGATGTAAAATAATGCTAATACTGGCATTGAGCTGTACCCGGTTAGACTGGAAGCCGACCCAAACATAGTTCGATATAGGTAGACAGATGACAAGCAATATTCTTGTACCTATCATTATTTGTGTCAACTTGAACTCAAGGTCTGTCTAATTAAAGTGACTATTTTTAAGGTAAATATTTAATAGCTCGTCTAATAAATGACTAACCTTCTAAAGAAAATCGTTTATTTAATTAATGAGCCTAAAAAAGTCAAAGTTGGTTGCAGTAGCCGAGTACCCTGACCAAATGGGTTAGATTAGAACCTTCTTTCTTATATCTATGGTTAGAACTGTGTCTACATCCATGTTTGTACTAACTTGGCTCTTTAATATTTTTAGACCACCAACAACATGCCAATTATCTGAGAATCACAAAAAAAGTCACTTTATAATATAAGTGGAATTTTTTAGGAAATCACTATGGAAATAATTTGCGATTTGTTTAAATACATCATGCCTTTTTTTAAAGGTGAACATTCAAAATGTTAGTGCCTACGAATTTTATTTAAAGAACCAAGGGCACATCGCTGAAATATTTGCATCTGCCGTTCGATGCTAAGGACCGCGGGTTCACATTCCGACCTGACACAAATATTTGTACAAAATGCCTACAGAACTCACCTACGGGCCCATAAATTACTGCAGGTAAAGCCTAAATTCTACGTGAATGATGTTTCTACAAGGTTTCTGAAATGTTTTATTAATAGAATAGAATATTCTATAATATGCAAATTAAAAAAAAACAATAAAAACTACAACCTAACTACGACAAAAAAAGTGAACTAAAAAGTTATAAACAAGACATCACAGATAAATAAAAAATCCGGAGTGACACGTGTTAGGGCTAAAGTACACGGCATAAACCAAACAGATTACGTGTTTATAATTTTGTAGTGGACTTTTTTGTCGTATATGGGTTTTAGTTTTTATTATTCTTATTTAGATTATTTTAGAGTTATAATAAAATATGTATATTTGAAATGTGCTTATTAAACCCTTTCATTTAGTACCCATCATGGCGTTTTATTTTTATTACGCCATGTTTTTCTTAATGTCTTCTAGAGGGCGCTGTAATATTATGATGTTACATAGCCAGTACATACCAGTGGACGTCCAAGACGCTTCCAACGACACCCCATTTGTTAATTAATTATGATGAGTAGTTAACAAGATACGAACATACCTACACACATACATACATACCGGTAATAATCATAACCCTCCTTTTTGATTCGCCGTAGTCGGGTAATTACTTTGTCCATCGGAATTCCTAGCTAGCGTTAAGTACCTAGTAAGCGTAAGTTAGGAGGTATTGGTAGTTCATCGTCGATGTTATTATTCTTGCTAAGTTCGTCATAATGTCACTGCTTGCGTTAGCGTCGGGGATCGGGTTGCCTCCTTCCCTCAAATATGGCGAGTGGGGGGGGGTAGCGGTGATCTTTGCGTTAAGGTCGTGAACGGGTGCTGCGTGACTGGTCGTCTTGCTGACCATCGTTTTGTTATTAGTCATTTAGGTAACTGTTAAATTATTTTACTTCGAAAATCCTAGTTTATCATTAATTTGTGATTTCAAGTTATAACTATATACACTAACTATATGTAAGCGGGCACGCCCTTTATGCCTGGAGGCGTTTATTTGGGTATTAGTTCTGTTTACGTTTTTATTTTTGCTTGAGTATAGTTTCGATGTATTTCATTAGTACCTATATTGGCGTGTGCTAGCTGACATGTGGCAAATAATTGAGTATAATGTTTTGTGTTGCGTTATGTAAATTATTTTGCATACTATTGTATACAATCAAGTTGTTCTAACTAAACAGACAGCTGTGCTGCTAGGGAGTTTGTTGCGCCACTTCTTCTTCCCAGCTAAAGCACTAGAAAGTGGTTAGGATGGTCGTTTTGGTGCCACTAGAAAGTGGTTTAGGGCATCTTAGGTAATTTTGACGTTCGAAAAGTGTTGATTCTCAGCCTAGTTTGAATAAATGACTTTTGATTTGATACATAATGATAATGTATAAGGAGTGAAGAAACATATTTTTTGATACAATTTTCACAAAAGTGGACTAAGATTGAGTAATATTTAATTCGTTTATATTATGTTTATAACTCCATTTGACCGTCCAAGTCCGAAAAATAGTTTAATAATAATTTACATCACACACGTTGACGTTATATCCCTCGTCACCAAAAACCAAAATGCCAACTCGTTCCCCAAATCTCGTTTTAAATAACGTATTAGGTACTCCTAAAAAAATTGGCCTCAATGAATTTGTGCGCGCACCGCTTATGTAAATGTCTCGTCATTTAGCCAAAAGTCACATTACGCTAAATGCCTGTACCTACGTACGTGTATTTAATACTAGCTTCTGCCCGCGACTTTGTCCGCGTGAAATTTCTTGTTCCCCCGTAGCATCGCATCGCCTGCCCGCACTATTGCTTCGTTTTCGCTTAGCGATCTTTCCGACTTTTTTCTTTTTGCGCGGCTCTTAAGGGTCCTAGCGTTATGTTAAAATAATATAAATAAATAGCCTTCCTCAAGAATTGGGCTATCAAATACAAAAATAATTTTTCAAATCCGACTAGAAGTTCCAGAGATTATCGCGTTCAAACAAAAAAAGCGGCTTTATTATTAGTAGGGTGTAAGGGACCGCCCTCCGCAGACTGATGGGGTTAATTCAGTAGGTATATCATACTAAGATGACCGGTACATTAAATTATTTGAGGAACGTTATGGGAATCCAATAAACCTGATTTGTTTAATTACCTCACACGCAATGTATCGTTACCGTGGTAAAACGCACGTAGCAAATGCCAGCGCACGTAGAGTATTTCAACATCAATTGCTGTTTTTTATATTTTAGATGTTTCATTTACATAAATTGAGTGCTGCGTACAGATAATGTGATTTTGTAACAGAAAAAACGACAAAAAAAAATTAAATTTTCCTTAGAATTTTTCCGGTGGAATATGATTCAAAAAATGGAGCTGAATGCACCCTGTAATTTTACGGAGGGCTGTCCCTTACACCCTGTAGATGTAAGTGCGTTTCTAAATGTATTTACGGCGGAGCACGTTATGTCTAGTTTCCCCGATTTAACGAGATTTCGGATTATATCCGCGGATTAATATCGCGACAATTTTGCGGGTAGTCAAATTTTGATTGAAGATTTTGTTAAATACAAGTTTGCAGATGCTGTCAGTCTAGTTTGTGGTCTGTCCGTTGTTATGATAGGTTTGTGGATGGAGAGACTAAATTACAAACCCAAAAAATCAATCTGCCTAGCCTTTTCCTAACTATGTTGGGGTCAGCTTCCAGTCTAATCGGATATAGCTGAATATCAGTATTTTACATGGAGCGACTGCTTATCTGACCTCCATAACCCAGTAACTGGGTAACACGATACCCTATGGCAAGACTGGTTATCAGACTTTCGGGCTTCTGACGACTCGTAACGACTGTCAAAGATCCGCGATTTTTTTTTTCAAGTGTACTCTAGTGTACAGTTTTTAATAATTGCTCCTTGTGTAAAGAGTAAAAGAGATAACAATATTATGTTTGTAAGTTAAGTATACTTAATATTTACTGGCAATGAATTATGTGATATTAAACCCTTTGTACACAGCACGGTTTCCTTACGGTACGCCGTATGAACAGCGCCGCAGAAAAAACGTGTCTACCAACAAGCTTCCATAGTGATCCATATAACACTGACGACCGCGCCTACACACGGCCTACAAACCGCGCCTACACACGGAGTATAAACCGCGCCTACACACAGCGTATAAACCGCGCCGTAGAAAAAACATGTCTGCCAACAAGCTTCCAGAGTGATTCATACAACACTGAGGACCGTGCCTACACACATAAACCGCGCCGTAGAAAACACGTGTCTTTAACCAAGCTTCCATAGTTATCCATATTAATACTTGACCGCGCCTAAACTTGCCGTATAAACCACGCCGTAGAAAAAATGTGTCTGTCAACAAGTTTCCATAGTGATCCATATAACACTGGTGACCGCACCTACACACGGCCTACAAACCGCGCCTACACACGGCGTATTAACCACGCCGTAGAAAAAATGTGTCTGTCAACAAGCTTCCAGAGTGATCCATA
Source organism: Eupsilia transversa (assembly GCA_914767815.1). NCBI lineage: Eukaryota > Metazoa > Arthropoda > Insecta > Lepidoptera > Noctuidae > Eupsilia > Eupsilia transversa. Next base: position 13,073,394 of record OU611876.1, read on the forward strand.
CAACACTGAGGACCGTGCCTACACCCATAAACCACGCCGTAGAAAACAAGTGTCTTTAACCAAGCTTCCATAGTTATCCATATAATACTTGACCGTGCCTACACCGTATAGCGTATAGACCGCGTATAGACCGCGCTGTAGAAAATACGTGTCTGTCAACAAGCTTCCATAGTGATCTATATATATAACTGACGACCACTACTGTACAAAGGGCCTTACAGCTTTTTCTACCATGACGAATGAGTTGTTAGGCGTTTAATTCAAGATAAAATGATCCACAATCATCAATCTTTCTTCCAATCGTGGTTATTATTGGTAATGAAGGGCCAAAAAAAATTGTGAGACATGAATGAGAAAGTGCCAAATTGCCCAAAAAAAAACGGTCTATATTCCCATAAAATATTTCAACACAAAAAAAGATTACGGATGTTGAAAAACGTTTAATCCGACCACAAATTCCTCGTCGTAGTCACAAGTAAATATTATATTAGTAGAGTACCCTTTCAAGGGACAGCATATGAGTTTGCTTTCACATATCAAATATAAAAGCTTTTATCCGATTAATATTTGTCGTGGCTATAGTTGGTTCGTAAAGTGTTGTCCATACCATGACACATAATAATTTAACAAGACGTGTGACGGTTTCTTACGTAACTGTGCACTTTTATACTTTCTAACGTTACGATATTATCATAAGTGTCCACGTTCACATCCATAAATGTATGGAAATCCGTGCACGCTATATAACGTTATCGACGAAGGATATTTAACAGCGTCTATATATATTTCCAAAACCATTCAGATCGATAAGTTTGATTATGTAATATAATCAAACAAATAATAATAATTTAATTAAAAATAATAATTAATTATATTAATTATTTTATTATATTATTATTATTTAATAATAATAATTTTATTATAATGACCCCTGAGATAATAGTAGTCCCTTTACGCCCAATATTACGATGGTATATAATTTTGTGCGTGTACAAATGAATTTCAAACAACTAGGTGCCACGTCCGTGCTCATAATTACTTCGTACAGCTCACGGCTTCGAAGGAAACGTTTTCGCGTTGCGGAAATTGTGGCGGCCCGATTGCGATACAATTTCCCGATAAAAAATATGTGTCCACGTGTGAACTAGGCTATAGAGGTACTATGTTTCATTTTTATCAGTGAATTCACTCAATTGGATTTTTTTTTGCGAATAATTGTTTGGTCCCATAGTAAAAGTTGTTCATATTGATGAGTAGAACACCCCCTTAAATTTTGTCGCTTGTTTTCAAAGTCAGCCTGTATAATTGTCATATACCTATTCGTTTTTTGACGTGCCAGTGATATTCAACCTTATAGATAGGTGGTAAAATAGTTTCAAAGTCAACTATATACATACATAAACTCACGCCATTTTCCCATGGGGGTAGGCAGAAACTACAGAACGCCACCTGCTACGATCCTTACAATCTCCTTTTGCCTCGTTAACGTTCATACATCTGGTCATACACGCACGCCGGTTGCGAGTACTACGCAACTGGGGCCTTATTATGAAGTATTAATGCCACCATTATTCCACTGCGAAAAAAGGATGGTGCTATCGGCCTTGTATAGCTCCGTCTCTCTATCACACTGGAAAAATGGTGACATTAATACGTCATAATACGGCTTCTGAAGTCAAAACTATACCTACCTTAATACAAGAACGTCATCGTACTACTCAACCAAAGGTACAGTTCGATTCAAACTTAATGGCGGCTCGGAACATGACACGACTCGCTGCGCAGTAACAATTTCATGTGTCAGTGTGAGGGGTGGGGTACTGCGCAGGCGAGTAGCTAAGTTTCGGGCCGCCATTAAGTTCAAATCGAACTGTAACAAAGGTAATGAAATCCTTGCGGCCAAGTCGCATGGATTATTCTAACTTAAGGATTTGTATTGCTGATTTTAATGATTATAATTCTGTAAAGCCATATTTCTTACGGTCGCGAATCATATTTGAATGCACATACAACCTGACAGTGACCTGCAAATTGCAAAAAACGTAAGAAAATTTGAATTTCACGGGCTACCTTGGAGCATCCACCTTAATAAGAATGATTATTACTAAGTTAAAACCGACCATTCCGAATGCTACTCAAATGTCTCATCGTTGTTTATAATACAATATTATCAAAGGCACTTCCATTTGTCTTACATTAAGGTCTAATTAACTTAATATTTTCATAATCAAGTTTGTACTCAAATTAAACTGCGATGAGATGAAATTAATTAAAGATTTTGATGTTTAATAACTTTGGGAGCAGCCGCGAAATTTGGTTGGAAATTGCGAAATATTGAATAAGTTGTGGTACCCACAAATTGCGCGTAATTTAGGTAGAATAAAGAAAAATGGAGTGTAAAATTTGATATATTTTATGTTTCTGTTAGCTGTTTTAATTTCGAAGCACATATCTGTACCTCAGAGGTATACAATAGTAACTCCCCTTTTTTTGAAAATATGTTTCACCATTCAAATCGCAAGAACCAGTTCTACAAAATGGTATATAACATTAAGTCCTAAGTCTTAAATCACCTAACCATGGTACAAGTCACATAATTTTATGGTGGTCACATTACGGGGGCATGTCGGAAAAAAAAAATGCTAAGTTTCCCGTGTGATATTCCTATTAAATGAAAGGGCTTGTTGTAAAGATCTCAATTTTTTTTTATAATTTCAAATAAATACTTTTAAAGATATTAAGAAAATACATCTCCGAAACTACTGAGGCTAAATGAAAAATATGCAGAGAATGGTTCTTTACTCATAGATTACAGGAAAACCTATATGAAGTCTATGGTCTTAAAATAACATGGTAAATCTCTCATTATCGTGCGTACAAACTTAAATTTGCAGTTAGAATGTATGGGAGAAAATGTTTTTTTAATTATCCCATTGATTGAATTGAATTTATCCCAAGAACAAAGGAGATGGAAAACTGTGGGCCCAAATGTAATCAGTTGAGATAATTATGATCTAAAAAATTAGTCATATTTTTTATCTTAGAATATGAACAATCACCTCAATTCCCAATCTGGAAGCGGAGAAATATGAGAAAGATAGTTTTCGTGAGATTATCGATTAAATAATTGTTGTATATTCATACTTATTAGTACAAAAAGTTATGGTTTGTACTCTTTACACTATTGTTGTCCCTTTACTATAATTATATTCTTTTCTTCTACAACTGTAAACACTACAAGTTTGTTCGTGGGATAAATTCATTCCAACTACGAAACCATACATTGTACGTGGTCCGACACGCACTTGGCCGGTTTTAAGTTAAAGTCCACGTTTTGGTAAGTTCACGTTTTGTACTAGGTAAGTAAAACAAGTTATTAACCGTGATTGTTAATCGATATTAACTTGTCAGTAGAAGTTTGTTTGATGTCGAAACCGAATCTAGAAGCATTTACTTAAGAAAAACTGAAAAACAAACTGAGAAATTAACTAAACTTTCATTTTAGCAATTCCAGTCAGCTTTAGAATACCTTTTTTATAAGTTGAACAACCACGCCCAGCAAATAGCCTGCCTATATAGTATTTTTTATTATTTCGTCAAAAATCGGCATCGAATACAACGAAATTAAAATTCCATTGAGCTCTAACGAGAGATGCAAAAAGAGACCAAAATCTTTTTTTTTTCGCAATTAATCTCGTCATAGACATTACTGGAAGCAAAGAACGGACTGCCTAATCCGCGGATCGGCCTGTGTATCACCTCTTTAATCAAGAAAGTAAGGGATTTACCCAAAGAGCATTTTTTTACCCCATAATTATAATATCAGGATCCGCAAAGCAGATAAGTAAGAGTACTTTTAGGTAAGCAAGATATTCTGCGACATACGACCGATTAGACCATACAACATTAAAATTTACAAATATTTTACTCGAAAGGATTTAGAATCCTTTGAATCCCAAATCCACTTATGCCAAATTGAAATGAGGGTACAAAAGAACGCAGGTAGGCTTAAAAAAACGTTTTTCCCTTTTTATCACATTTCAGGAAATTGAATTGAACGCCTTTGGTTACCTTTCCAAAGGGACGTCCCGAAAGATTAGGACTTATTGCAGATATTAATTTATTTAAGGGTGGTTTTATAGAATCTAAATCTTAGCAATAAATGATGGTGTCCATCCATGGCTGATTCTCGTCTTACCGACTTCCGTTCATTGTGGAGCAAACTATCTTATTTATTTGAGTATTCTTATGTAAAATGATTTACCTACATTTTTGCTAAGATAAAGTAATTTCAATCAATATTAATTAAATAGTATATTTAGTATATTTAGTTATTATTGATTTATAATAGGGTAATTATTTTATTATAATTTATTTTTACATAATTTTATATATGATTAATAAATATTATACAATAAAATTTTATTTTATTAATTTATTTATAATAGGGTATTTTTTAGGTATTTGAATTTTGAAGCAAATTTTTTTTTTTTTTTTTCCGTTTCTAATAATTAATAAATAAAGCTACTAATTAAGTACCTATATTAAAGAACTAAACGAAAATCGTTATTAATTGTGACTTATCCCAAATACATTACAGATATTGTGTCAGTTCCCCGTTTTGACTCCGCTGTGTACAATCAGATGTAATTCAGATCTAAATCCTATTAAAATCAAGCCTACTCAGTCTCTGTGAGTGGTTTTTAATCTCGGGGACCTTTTTCGTGAGATTTAACAATCCTGATGACCGGATTTGTATGGTTTCTAGCAAAAAGTCTTAGGGCGGACCAAACAGGAATAAATTTTATCCACGGAATAAGGCTCCAATTCCGAATAAATTTTGTTCTCAAATAAACAGTTTCTGTATACGAAAACTGTCAGAAGTAAATCTTATTCCGCGGATAAAATTTATTCCTGTTTTGGTCGAATCCGCCGTTAGGCTATAATTATTTTATTTATGTCAACAACTACTTGAGACTCTTTGGCACAACACAGTAACTCTGTGAAAATCTGAACTGGCCAACCTTGTATGGGAGTAACATTAAAAAAAGTCGCCGGTTCAAAATTGTAGGTTTTGATACCTATTAATTGTTTTTGACTGCCTCGTTGGTCTAGTGGTCGCAAGCTCTACTGCTGATCATGACGTCTTGTTTTCAATTCCCAGGTCAGACAAAGTGTTATTGGGTTTTTCTATCTGGAATTTTCACTACCGGCGCGGATTCTGAATTTGTTCCCGGTTGATGTCAATAGGCTCGCTACCACATCGGACTAAAAACATAACTGGTGAAATGTGGGTGTACTATAGATAAACCTCTGTCTAACCCTTCGGGGATTACAGGCGTTATATTATGAATTGTTTTTGTTCAGAAAGGGAAACTGCAAAACTGTTATTGAACAGACCCTCCGCTATTGTTTTTACTAATACCTACTAAGATGGCATGGCGCCCTATTACAGATGGGAGGATATAATTAGCTTAGCAATAAGGTCACGTTACTACAGGGAAGAGTCAGGGAAACCTTACGGAGGAAATCCAACTCGCTTCACATTTATTTGGTGTTTTCTTTTGCTAAATGATTGCTGACATTCATTAGGTAGATGGCTTGTTTTTTTCTTCTTAAGTATATTACTTTGGCCCAGTATCTGGCCATGTTAATCAGGGCTCCAGAGGCGTTCTTTACGTCCTCAAATGTGCAAGATTAGGGATTTGAATACTCGAACAAGTGGCGAGTTGCGGTGAACTCGAGCGATCGTCTATTTAGGAACACCACACTCAAACTGAAAGGACCTATATAATCCCCTATTTTTGACAGATTTTGTTTACAGCACAATGTTAGTATAGAATCTATAGAACCACTTACCAATAGGAGCTGGACCACCGAGCCAGCCAGGCGCCCATCCCGCTCCCAGCCCCTTCCTCTGCCTTGCCAGAAGTTGTATCGTCAGCGCGTACGTCAGCAGCATCACCATCAGAGGTATGTAGAATGAGATGATGGAGCCGATAGCCTTGTATAAGTTGTCTGGAACCTGGCAGGAGCCGTCGATGAGGACTGAGTCTGCATTCTGTGGGAGAGAAGAGTATTTAAGTAAAGATTATGAAATGTGTTTAGTGATAGGTTGTTTAGCACCTGGTTTCTAAGGAAATTAACACACGGCACCGCGCACCGCTGCGGAGGGCGGTGGCGGTAAAGCGGATTTCGTAGCGGTGCCCCGCGCGGTAAGGCGGTTTACGCGCCTGTCCACGCGGATGGTGCCGTATGTTAATCGCTTAAATGATGAATTTCGCCGGCTACATCGGCGGAATAAAGTATCTAATACTAAACTGGTTTGTGGGTTCTTAACTTCAAATTCTCAATTCAGAAGCTGGGTGTACTGTTTTTAGCCCCCAAATAGAAATCAAGCGAGTTATACTTGGGCAAGCGGATGGGAGGTCGATCCCCACTTGTTGCTCTATTGATGTGAATCTACTTTTAGTACAAACAGATTTAGAAAACTTGACCTGAATACTAATAAATGTGAAAAACATACATCTAGTTAGTATTCCAAATATTAAGACATTTGAAACATTTACTATGTTTCAAATGTGTCATGGGTTCCTACGTAGAAAATCGAAAGTAACTTATTCAAACTAGGCTGAGAATCAGCACTTTTCAAACGTCAAAAAAAATGACATAACACAGTTCCGCAAAGCGTTCGGCCTTCACCACTTCCTAGTGCTTTAGCTGAGAAGAAGAACTGGCGCAATAAACTCCCCAGCAGCACTTTATAGGCACTCAGTTAAAAAAACTTGATTCTTTACAATAGTATGCAAAATAACGCAACACAAAACATTTAATTAAATTATTTGCACTATGTCAGCTAGCACACGAAAATAAAACAACTAAAACTATACTCAATCAAAAATTAAAACGAATAAAAACGTAAACAGAACTTAATACCTAAATAAAAGCCTCCGTAAAGGGCGTGCCCGCTTACATAAAGCTACTCATATAATAGCTGTAACTGGAAGACACATGATAAACTATCGAAGTAAAATAATAATAATTATTAGACCTTGTTCCTGTTATCGGTGGGCAACTTTTTATTTTATTTTTATATTCTAATATTTAAAAATGTAAATTATATATTATGATATAAATGAAATACAGGAATAATTATCAAAAGGTCAGCTGGTTATTATTATAGTATCTGCTTATTACTGCCCTTTCCTTCCTTTTTACCTATCTAAAGAAAAATCACTTCTATTTCTAATGGAAAAGAAACGAGATTTTCTTATTATCTGTTAAATATCCAATACAAAGTTAAAATTATAATAATATTTTTGTATTTTTTTACAATTTCGGCAGCAAAGTTAGGTGATAATGTAATGAAAACAATTCAGGTAAAACAATCGCGATTAAAAAGAAATAATGCGAACCCACTTCGCTTGCCAAACTAATTAGGTGAAAACATTTTTATGTAAAAAGTTTGCAAGCAAACGACAGAAGGAAATTGGTTACGGCGCCTATGTACTTTTGTAACAATATAAAGTTTACCGGAACGCGTAAATACAAAAGCGGATGAAACACAAACTACTACTACTAGCTGTTATTTATCGCAGCTGCGCGCGTATTAATAAAGTATTGCAAACACGATAACACCACAGACATTTATTTGAAAACTGTCTGCAATGTGATCGGCTCCGAAAGACATTGTTTTAACAAAAACGACTGCAATGTTAATCGATTCAGGCGTGACTTGGTGGAAATCCATTATAAAATACAATAGACGATAGACGAAGATATATTTAGTAACCTATTCCGCTTAACTATTCTTAAAGAGTCTTAAAAAAACCATGTAAGAAATCGACACGCGTTTCATCTCTCAACGAGGCATCCTCAGGATGACGATTGACCCGTTGCGAACCCGAACACGACGTGTTAACACGCCGAGCGCTGGACGCTGATACAGCTTATAATTCCCCGGTGCTGCACTGCAGGTATCAACCATTACCTTGTGCTAATACTAAATAGCCTGCCTAGTTGCGAGCCACTTGGAAGTAGCGCCTTGGTCATAATTCTAACCTCACCTAACCCATTTCACCGAGTTCACAATTTTTCGACAGTTTATAATGTAACGGAAATAACACTATGGGTGTCTGCGTTGAATCCGCATTTTCATTGCCTTAAAAAAACAAATGCGGCTGCACTACAAACCGCTGTGTTGCAGTTGAGTTCGGATGGACTATTACTGCTTTAACCTTTACAGTTCCGCGCCGCGATAACGTAAACAATCCGTGGACCGCCGAGGTGTCACGTGACCGTTGACAGATTTATTACCGGCTTAGAAAAAATGCCCGCCTAATGTTTTTTTCGCATTAAGTGGTTTAGCCTTTTAAGCCATTCGCAAGATAATGCAGCACAGACTATGGGTGTCTGTGTTGCATCCGCCTTTGTATTTACGCTACTGGAACTTACACCATTCAAAATGGCAACAATACTGCATGGTGGCAGAAATAGATACAGGTGGTGTTTGTTCCCCAGTCAGGGAAGACTTCGCAAGGAGCTATAATAGTTATAATTTCTTTTAGTAGACGAAAATTATGCCTACATACTGATTTCTATGCTCTAAAAAGAATACCCTTAATCGAATTTTAAAATACCCAGAGAAAGAGTGACAATGCCTTTGAAATTTCAGATAAAATCCTAATGAGTTTCAGGTAGGTATCTGAGTTATAGACTTCTACCTCCTGAGCTTAGCTTTGACGAAATGAACCAACCCACAATCTCTTGCCAATTTAGCGAATCACCTCAAACGAATCCAAGATTCCATTGTGGTATAATTATTACTACCCTGAAAAAACCAGCCAAGCGCGAGTCGGACTCGCGCACCGAGGGTTCCCTACAAACCTATATATAGGTATATAAGAAAAGTTCACCCATCACGACAATCGAGTCATAGTTAAGTTTTTTTTAAAAATATTTTTATTATATGGTGTAACAAAAAATTTACGGCTTTCGCAAATTTTCCTTTATCTGTGCTATAAGACGTTGCTTCGTACCAATTTTCAAAAGATTTTCACAGCTCTAAGGGACTTGAGTATTTGATATAAACAGCTTGATACCTCCATGCGTTCCTGACAAAAAGGGTCTTGACAGACGGACGGACGGACGAACAACAAAGTGATCCTATAAGGGTTCCGTTGTTTCCTTTCGAGGTACGGAACCCTAAAACAGCCCTATGATGTATACTATGTCGTAGTTCGATCGTAGAAAATGATCATGTATGTCGTGTTCTGCCTAGCCATTTTACGATACGCCGCCATTTCATGATTTGCCAATCTAACTTCCGCAATTTCGTTCAACGCTCAGCGTTCGACGATTTGCCCGGCGCGGCGATGCTTGGGCATATCGACCGAGATACGCGTAAAAACATAAACCTGTCTTTACTGCTGCGGAGTCAGGTAGTGGCTCCTATTCGACATAATTATTTCTACTCGAATAATTCCTATTTTAGGGTTCTAAATAGCCAAGTAACTGCGACCAACTTGGAAATAGCGCTCGCTCGGTTCGCGCGCGTTGTTCACAGTACCGACCTAACCTTATCCAACTTTTTTGCTGATACCCAGTGATCAGCTGAGAATATCGACAAATAGGTTGCTCTCGTCGATCCGTCCGTCTTTCGATTAGGCGTATCGTGAATTGGCCTGGCAGATCACGATATGGTCATTTGTACGATCGGACCACGACATAATATGTGTATAAAGGTTATGAATCGCATGTCATTACAATTACTACGGAAAATGGCAGCAAGTTTTGATGTGGGTTGGTTCATTTTGGCAAAACTAAGCTCGATATATCATACACTGGGAAAATAGGAGGGTCCATCTAATTCTATTTAAGATAAATATTAACGTCCAGTAGATTATTTTCTCCGTTACCTACCGATATAAATACTTATTGCTCAATCTAGATCTCACTCGCTTCGGGTGATATTATCATAACATTTTATTGTTATTATTACTTTACTGCGAAACGAAACGGCTAACATCTTAATATCGTTACGAAAACAAACCGATATTTTATATGAACGATAATGTTTGTGTGTGTTTATTCTTGAATATTTTCTGATGTTTCCGAAATAAATGAGGGGTAACGTGAACTTTATTTATTCAACCGGTTGTTTGAAGAAACATTATAAAAGTAGGTATGTTAATACGAATATGTGATTCATACAAAAAAAAAAAAAAATGGCAGCTAAAGAGCATCTATTCAATTCCATTATATTCTAAATTGTTAGAAAAATGCTATCAGGGTTGGGCAAAAAGTCTGCTCATTCAAACTCTGCCATTATGGATAACTTATAAGATATACTAGAAATAGTACTATTCTCCATTTATTATAACATTAGACAAATAACGGATAACACGTTATTTCGATATAAATAAAAACAAAACTCCGTTATTTCACGATAAACACAAAGCAATGTAATCTATTTACGATTTACATTATAAAATAACTCTAAAGTGCAGTTACTTCAAGAATATTATACAATAACTGTCGTTATTTTGGGGTTATTTGTCTACTAGTGTAGCTTCGTTTGCCTAGTGGTCACGAGCGCTAGCGCTGACCATAAGGTCCTATTTTCGATTTCAGAAATCGATCCCAGGTCGGGCAAAGTCTGCCGGGGTTGCGGGAAAGTCCGAAAGGGATACCGTGGCCCCTATCAACACAGGCAACTGAAGGAACACGGGTGGGTTTAAGTCAGTAAGAGTCTGACACGCCCTCCCGCTCCACCCAGAGCGGGAGAAGTTATTTGATGATTTCCCAACCAAAAAAAAAAAAGGTCGGGCAAAGTGTTATTTGGGTTTTTCCATCATCAAGAATTTCTCAGTAACAGCCCGGAGTCAGGATTTGTGCTCGGTTGATGGCAAAGGCTCGCCCCCTATTATATGAGACATAAACATAACAGACTGGCGAAATGTGGGTTTATGTAGGTACTATAGTTACACCTCTCCCTAACCCTTTGAGTATTACATTTGTGATGTTTGGTTATATTAAGTGTAGTACTAGAAATGATTGATAGCAAAAGCAAGCAAGGAAGCAGCAATTTTATTACCTGTTGAAGCAATAATGTGAAGTCAAGCAATAAGAAAAGTTTTATCGTTCAAACGGTAATACAATTGAGCAACTTGTAATATTGCATTCAACGGGCTACTAAATTGCTCTATATCTGGGCAAGATTGGGTAACATCACACTAGAACCAAAATACTCTTTATAGCGATATGTAGCAATTGCTTTATATAAATAAAAATAATAAATAAAATAAAAATCATTTATTTCGGACAAAAAAGTCCATAGGCAAGGCAAGGTTGTTAGTAACAAGAATTTTGCTTATAATTAATGTTAGTAATTAAAAAGTAAAAAAGAAGAAACTAGACACACCAGTCTACCCCTGCATACTGTGCTCATCAGTCTCACAACACATGGAGTTCAGTGATCCGTTCTCTCCCCAATCATCCTTAGGACCCTATTCGGGTAAAGAAAAGACTAACACCTTAGTTGCGTTACACACTTTCAATTACAATCCGAGAGTATTGAAGGAATTTCCTAATCCATTGTTTCATAAGTTTGAAAAATTCGTTTGCTCAACAACGTGAATAAGGCGCGAATTACACAGAGCACGCGTAAGGTAAAGGCGCGGCACGGGCGCAGCGCAGGCGTGGAACGGATAAGGCACGGACGTGATTTAAATTTTATAGAAGAGGCGAAGAGATGTTAAGATACGTCATTAAACAGGCTGACTTTTTTGCGATAGCATGTGTTCCTCTCCACGTGGACATAATCATTTAGGGTGCTCGAGTAGCTTTGACGTTTCAGTGCATAAATACTGCTCATAAGATATCAAGCGACGCGGCACAGGCGAGAAAGCGGCGTGGTTTGAGTTTCAACTGTTTCAAGACACGTCGCCTACATACATTTTGTATGAAAACTTTTTGAAGCAGCATCATGCCAGCGCCACGCCTTCACCACGCCGTTTCTGTATAATTCACGCCTTACACAATGAACGTTGCCGAACTGTCAATACAGAGACATTGCGATCAATTGCTATTTTGTGGATGTTACGCGATTACCCCGCTGATTTTTTTGTTTCACAGCTTCAATTTCCAACTTTTTCCTCAAAATTCAACCCCAACCAAATATAACCTTTAGCAACAACAGGAAGATTCAATTAATTAATTTCATTCATTACAATTTCAATTGTTAATCTTGTAGCATTAACAATAGATTGTAACTCATTGTCAGGAGTATTGATTTGTTAAGGGGTATGCGCTAAGGTAGCCCGCTAACCTCAAGATTTTTATTTTTTTTGCAATTTGTTGGTCTGCGTTAGGTTGTATGTTGAATAAATTATGATTCGCTACCGTGAAATATATATTATGTATTTATGAATAAAAAGTATCCTATGTCCTAATCCAGGTCATGGTCAGACTATGTGCCAAATGTCATCCAAATCTGCTCAGCCGTTTTAGCGTAAAAGCGTAACAAACAAACAAACTCACTTTCAATAGGGTATTTATTTTATTGCTTATTTATTTTATTGATATTTTTAATTATGGAAGTACATATTTATTACGATCGCTAATAATATTTTGATGAACATATAACCTGCAAATTACAAAAAATAGTAAGTAAGTATAAATTTCGCGGGCTAACTCGGCGTTTTCCCCTTAATATTTCATTATAGCTTTAAGCTAGTTAGACTTAGAAGTTCAAGGACAATAGGGCTATTAGGTGAGCGAGTGTTTACGATGTAAAAATAGTAGTTAGGTAGAAGAACTACCAGAATAACTATGTATTTCGTGAAGCAGTATTATTTCGGTTTAAAGGAAATGAATGCCACTAAAAGTTTTATTTGGTTCGTTTTTCTTTTTATTGGTAAAGACTTATTTTCTACCTATAATCCATTTATTTTAGTATAAGACAAATAACGACAAATGACTGCACTTTAGACTAATATTTTTAATTTATTGTAAATGGTAAGTTACATTGCTTTGTACCTGTCGTGAAATAACGAAGTTTATAATACGTTTTTATCGAAATAACGAAAGAGTGATAACTGTTATTTTTCTTATGTTATAATAAATGGAGTGTACGGTTTTTGGCACATAGGTGCAGACGTTTCGTATACTACCTTTCTGAGTGAAAGTTTTTGGTTTTATTATGAACATAGTGACGTTTGACAATACTTTGTGAGGAGCGTAGTATGTTTTTTTACCACAAATTAGGTAAACCATCCATTTATATAAATAAATATTTAATACTGTTCGTTGGGACCATTTCAACGTATCATTTGAGACCGGCTGGACAGATATAGCAATTTTTTGTTTTAAAATATATATATATATAAGTAATACTCTGAATAAGTAGCAGAAAATTGTTTTTTTTTTGGAAATTTTGCCTGGAAAGGACTGTGGGCAAAATACACCTAGCTCCATCAGCCATATATTAATTAAGACTTAACTTGGCCTGAGTAAAGGGTGAGGTAATGTCTTCAAAACTACAGTGGTTTTAACTGTGGCGGACGTGGGTGTGCTTTTTAAAAATCGAGAAAAATTCAAACTCCTTTTTTCTATGGGATTTTTGTATAAATTATTGTTTGGACAAGACAGCGCCTGTCGGGTCAGCTGGTATTTTAATTTAATAAAATTATCCACTAAGTACCTACTCAGGGAATATCACTAGGTACCAATTTAATGATCGCCTGTTGCATAGCCTGAAGCTTAAACCGTATTTATTACTCGTAACAATTGAACACGTTTTAATTGAACAGAACATCCACTCTTTATAAATGAACTGGCACTCTACGTCTGTCTCCAATTTAATTGTAATCGGATCCCATTTCAATTGATTGCTAGTTGAAACAAACGCGCTAAAGAAACTTTATCAATTAATTGATCAACAGCTATCAATCACAAAGAAGTTTCAATTTAATTGATCTTTTATCATTTAATGCACCAGGCAAAGATTAATTGGTTGTAAATAAATGAAAATAATGGAGGATAAAGATTGGAAAACTTGGTAATCGTTCGTTGAAGCGAAATTGAGTTATACACTTGCGATTAAGTCGCAATTAATTGAAACTTGATTTCAATTAGTTTTGAATACCATTGAGCTATTTAATTTTAACAAACTCTTGTAAGATTTTGTTTTCAACTAGTTGCAAAGATATTGAAGAAGATAAGTGCCTGTGTTATTTGCAGCGTTAGTAGTATTGCTTCAACCACGTTTAAACAACCAAAGAAAAGCTTACAAAACGAACAATAATTTCTGATTAAGCAAGATTTGCCCGTTATAATTGCACCGTTTTCATTTTTATTTTAATCTCACTTGCAACGTACAACATTTTCTGTGTGGATATCTATAGGACACGAGGATTGTGGTCCTCTGAGTACATCAGAAGGACATGGGTCTACAACAGAGCCCCAGCACAGCAGAGAGTTATGTCTAATATTTATGTTATGACATGAACATGGGATTCTTTCGTTCTCCGTACATATCAACAGATTTTCTAGAGTATTTACAGGTGTATTTAAAATTGAGTCGCTTATCGTTTGTGTGAAAGCGGTGTTTTTTCAACCTACGTAACGGATTTTGATGTGGTTTTCACCACAATTTAGAGAATTTATTTACATAATTAAAGTAACTGACAAATGCGTGCACTGACTGGACAGGTCCACTCAATCTGTGTGGTTCTTTCCTCAAAAGACCATTTCAGACACGAATCTACATGGTCTTCACATGATCTAACCAAGATTATGTCTGGACTTTAAAAGAGACTGTGACCTCTGAGTTTGATTCGGCTTTTCTTCTCAGAGTAGTCAGATAGGAAACGCCGACCTCATCTAGTTTAAACAAAAATGTGATTGACGAGTAAGTGTTTGTACAAACCTACCTACTTACAGAAAATAAATCATTTATCATTAAAAAAAAGATATGTCGCTGTTTGGTCAGGACAGTTCGGTAGTGAAGATTATAATAACGTAGGTAGGTACTGTTCCCGGCTTAACTCCTGTTATTATGAAAGATGTGCGAAAAATACATTATTTTGATTGAAAAGGGTGTCCGTTCTTCTCCATAGGAATTAGCTTCACCTTTCTGACTAACCGACTCTTTGACAAGTCTAGAGTGCATGTAAGTGGTGCAAGTAAATATTTTGAGTTTGAGTTTTACATGATTTTACAATGCCACGTAGACGCTCTAGAGTTGCTCGCCATTTTAAAGAACAATAATCCATAATTAAGGTGAAGTTCCAACACTGAATATCAGAGCAATACAAGACGGATAAAAATAAATAAGAAAAAGTGATTTATTCGCAAAGAGAATGTTTTTCTATAACACATAAAATATGAGAAAGACAAAAATTCTTAAAAGATCAACTTCATCTTTTATCAAAGAAAATGAGTATTTTCCTCAACGAACCGTTAGATGAACTTGCAGCTAAATGAAAAACGATTTCGCTCCAAAAATAACGGTTTTTAATTTCACGGTATACGCATAATCGATGAGTTATATAATACATACTATTTTAGGAGCCAATACGCAACATTGAAGGATCACGACTTTATAAAGTATAATATTATCTTTCTTAGCGTTATCTTTTTAATAGCGTTATCTGCTTTGTGCCGAAACTATGAGAATCGATTGGATACTAAACAAAAAAAAAAACGAAGCCCACATTTTTTATACTACCTTTATCACATCTTTGTTAATGTGTAGGACTAGGTAGATACAGATAAAGAAAAAAAAAATACTGTGCTTTAAAAAAAAATAGGTTATCAATTTTATTAGGTAGTTTAAATCTCTTTTACTGTTAATGAATGAATTACCTACTGTGTTTTTCATATTCAATTTCTTTGTAACAAAATTTATATCTCATTTTCTTTTCTTAATCGATTGTACAGCTAGACTTAAGTTAGCAACGTAGCGGTAATCTGGTGTCTTTGTTTTCAATCTAGTGTTTACCTGTAATTGGCATATGTATTAGAATATTACCGTATGATTTAGTTTATGTATGTATGTGCTGTGGGTGAACCATAAGTAAATAAATAAATAAATTCGGCTAGTTCATCACAGTTAGACTTTTTTTTGTTTTGTAAATTCAATACCATCTGCCTAGCCTTTTCCTCACTGAATACCAGTATTTTACATGGAGCGACTGCTTATCTGATCTCCACAATCCAGTTTCTTAGTAACACCTCCAACTCCAACTCCTTGGTAAGACTGGTTTTCAGACTTGGATGACAGCCGGGACTAACCGTTAACGTGATTTCTGAGGCACGGAGGGGTCTCGATATGTAATGGATGGTTACCCATCCACGAACTGACCGCGCAAGCGAAGCTTAAATTTCTATGGACCCGTGCGGCTGTTATTATTTTGCCACAAGCCCCACTACCAAAAGCTTATTATGTAAGTATACATATAATACAACAGGAATCAATTCCAGCTCCACAATGGAGTGCTCTTTAATTTCACGGTGGACGATCATTGGCTTGCGTCACATGCGATGTACCACGGTACTGGGAGGACTGTGGTGTAGGTACCTATATGTATGCGGGGGTGTAAAGAACACTCGGAGGACTGTTTTAGATAATATATTTATACTATGTCTTTACAATATGTTATTAGTGTCTACACCAACAGCCCGTCAGTCGAAGATTGACGTTCTCTGCTTGGAATAAAAGTATCTTTCTTTTTATTTCAAACATTATCGAACGTTCGAATGAACTAAGCGGCGGCGGCGTCCAGCCAGTGTCATGAGGTTGCTCATAGCGCGCAACCTCTACAGTACAAAGCTAACCTATTGGAAATGAGATTTAATAATCTTTGGTCGATAATTACTCGTTAACTAGTAAAGCCTACTTAGTTGTGATAGTTTTCCTTTTAATTTCGTTATATACAGGGTGGAATTTTGTAATACCACCTGGAGGGAAAGTACTCTTAATACTGCAGATAGAAAGTTTTACTCAAAGGAAACATTCCTTTATTTTTGAATAGAAAGCAAACTGCATTCAAAGATTTTCAAAAATTCTCTTCTCCCACACCCGGGAATCGAACCGGCTAAAATCTGAAAAAATTATACCCTGTACTTTTATTGCATCGATCGTTAGGGTCAATTATAAGGATGAAATCTCTCTAACAAACATGATAAATTAAATGAAAGGAAAACCAGGAAATCTGAAGTTATAAATTCAATGAGTCAAGTTAAAGCTCTTTAACTAACATCCATCTTTTGTAATGCAGACTCCTTCTACTGTGAATGTTTCCACATATCCAGAACTTACCGTTTAGCTGGCAGGGGGGGGGACACTTGACTCTGACAAAAATTAGCACTTTAAAGCTTAATATTTCGCAGACGGATCCTCCAATCCAAAAATGGTTTTAACAAGCTTACAATATTTTTGAACGAGCTTGCTAACGATACCCCACACCATGGGATAGACGAAAAAAAAAAAAGATATCCCCACTTTACATGTAGGGGGAGGTACCCTAAAAAAATATTTTTCATGATTTTATTTTACCACTTTGTCGGTTTCATTATTATGTATACTCATGCCAAATTACAGCTTTCTAGTACTAACAGTCTCTGCGCTAAGCGGGGGACAGACAGACAGATGGACAGACAGACAGACAGACAGACGGACATGGCGAAACTATAAGGGTTCCTTGTTTACTACGGAAACCGAAACACGGTCAAATGTCGTTATTGACCTGTGACACTCAAAATTATATCATTCTGTCTACACGAAGTTCCTAATAATATTACTTCTAAGGCATAAATAAACCTGTACATAATACATTCGGACATAATACGATCTTAGTACAATAAAAATACAATATCACTTAGAAGCGATTTCGTATCAGTTTTCCTTAAGAGGGAAAACGCTTAAGTAATATGAACGCTTCCCGTGAGTGTACTTGACTCGGGATCCACGTATTTTTCAATTATATACACAATTATTTTTGCTTCGAACGGTAGAGGAAAATACCCGGAGATTAACACGCATTAGTCGTAATCGGATAAATCTTAGGAATCAGAAGGTAAATTAATATTAGACAAGACATTTTGGACGTTTCTTAATTATGTTTTAACATTGTCTTCTGTCCCTTATCTAGGAATTACACACAATTCTCTCATTATGAAACAATCAGACATCCAAACGACAGTTTTTTTTTTTTGGGCATCAATTAAAAAATATTATGTAGCCATATCACGTCGACCAACTCGGCGACAAAAGTTGTAAGTACAAGAATCTTTTGGCACGTGGGTATAATCGGAACTAACGCCGCCATAATGTTTCTTCAATACAATTTCACAAATGTTTACCATCAGCGCCCCCATATCAATGCGCCAAAAGGTGCTTGTTCCATTGTATTATTGTATTCCATTTTTTAGGGTTCCGTAGTAAACAAGGAACCCTTATAGTTTCGCCATGTCCGTCTGTCTGTCCGTCTGTCTGTCTGTCTGTCTGTCCGTCTGTCTGTCTGTCTGTCTGTCCCCCGCTTAGCGCAGAGACTGTTAGTACTAGAAAGCTGTAATTTGGCATGAGTATACATTACTAATGAAACCGACAAAGTGGTAAAATAAAATCATGTTTTTTTTTTTTTTTAATGTACCTCCCCTACATGTAAAGTGGGGATATCTCTTTTTTTTTTCGTCTATCCCATGGTGTGGGGTATCGTTAGAAAGGTCTTTCAAAAATATTGGAAAACTATCACAGCTAAGTAGGCTCTACTAGTTAACGAGTAATTATCGACCAACTTAAATTTGCAGTTGCAAAAACATGTTCTACCATACATTTTGTATGGGAGAACATGTTTTTCAACTACAATGTTAAGTTTGTTCTTGGGATTAGTTCATCCCAGCTACGGAACCCTTCATTGTGCGTGGTCCGACACGCACCTGGCCGGTTTTTTTATTGTAAACATAGACTTGATAGGTACATAATCAAGTCGCTAAAAATTACGATGAAAAGAAATAAAATTAATTTCTAACTATTTTTTTGTATTATTTAAATAGTTTTTATATTAAGTAAGTGTCTTAATTTTATATTATTTTTCTTAATTCATCCTTAGTTATGTATCATGCATTGTTATGATGGCCTTAATCACAGGCATCTGGCCACGGGATGGTGACTTGTAATACAGGTTTTTAATATAAACCTACTTCAGGCACTACACACCTACTTCAGGTCTCTCATAAAATTTGCTCCCTGTTCGTGCACTAATGTCAAAGATTAATATTAAATACATACATTTTGAATAGGAAATAAACATTTTATATTATTATAATTATAATTATTTCCATTTTACCTTTTTAGCAGAACCAGAAAAGTAACAGCCATCATAATTGGTAAAATAATACCTACCAAAGCGTATTTTGGAAAAAAAAAAACAATTATTTACTCGTATTTACGAAAGTCACTGTTTATTCAAATGAACAGTCTCACGAGTTGTTTTTTTTGTTAATGAGTTAATAAATAGGTTTATTTTCACCTTGTTTATTTTTCTTAACTTACGGTTTCATGTTTATATTAGCAGACGCAGTTTAATCCCCAAACCACAAATTTTTGTTAATGTACTAACTTACTATAATTTAATAAAAACACATTTCAAACAAGAATGGTCTCAGAATAGTACCACGGCGAACCCTAAACTTGTCTTGAATTTTTTTTTCGATACTAGAAAAAATAGATTAAATGATTCGTGAATTTTTCAAAGCTCGTTAACCAAAGCTTGATTACGATTATCGTTAATTTATAAATGCTGAATCTAAAATATTTTCAAGCTTAGGAGATAGGTAATATAAATCATACTAATTTTCCGTTGAAACTTTTCACAATAGGACTGGGTTTAATTTAAAAATTCTATTCTTTGCTTGAATTGAATGGCCACTGAAGTTTGATTTTGCTTAAAGAAGTTATTTGAACGGGTCTCTGCTATCCAATTTAGAAAATGACTCCGCTGGAAAATCTAGTTCAGTTTCTGTAATAATTATACTGGAAATTTTTCTTTTGAAAGTTTTTCTACGTATCCTAGTTTCGAACAATGCACCTTCTTCTTCTCCGAATAAAAATAATATTTTGGCTTATAATTTATTGACCTTTTTTTTTTAAACACAAAATCAATTATTTTCGAAAGAGTGGCTGCGCAGTAACAATTTCATAAGTCAGCGGGGGTGGGGTACTGCGCAGCGGTTATCTAACTACCGAGCCGCCATTAAGTTTTGTAAAATAAATATTCTTGCCCGTTCTTTTCCGCTAAAGACTTTTGTCTAGTTTTCTTATTTTGATTTTCATAGTGTAATGACATGGAACAGTAGTTTATGAAACTGTTGCATAATCGGCTCGGATTAAATCACACAATCGTGTTTTATTACCTAGTTATGTGCAGTTTCATACACTACTTTATTATCTACTCTCATTGGGACTGAACCTACTAAATAAATGATCAAAGTTAAAAGAGTAAAAATGGCGCGACCCGCATATGCGTTGCATTAGGAAAAAATAATTGATGGGAACTCTTGGTGATATCTTCTTTGGTTTGCCTTGTACCGTAACAGTAAAAAAATTGTTTTATAATATTATTTTTTAGAGAAAAACTGTTACTAAATTCTATTTTTAAATTTCGATAATGTGTTTATTATTATTTTGTTTTATGTCATTAACTCGTTTTGAAGTTTATAATTCGATCTTTTAAGAGAGTAGATATAATAACATAATAACTTTGACAAATAATAATATAGATTTGAAATCTAAAATAAAAATAAAATTCAAGAATAAAGTACGAAAAGTAATAAGATTCTCTTTGTTCTTACTTTTCTTCGTATAAATTATTCAAGTATTTGCAATGACGCTAGATTACCCGCATAAGTAGATAAACTTTGCTTTATTTAAATGAATTATACTCACATTAATGTCTGATGAAACCTTTTCAATACATTTGCTTTCGAAGCATTTAAAGTGCTGAATTTCTGATTTCAAATATCCACAGCTTTTCGTAAAATCTGCATATTAACACATTTATATTATCTAAGAATTTAATTATTGAAACGTAAGGTGGATAATAAGCGTATTTTTATACATGTATATGTATATGTTTAGAACTACGTCTAGAATAATACAGTAAGGCATGACTATACCCATTTCTAAATTATCTGTGGGCCATATACTTTTATTTTTCATACGTGAAATTTATTGACCTTGCGCGCCGTAGCGTGACAGACATTTGCTCAGTCAATATTTATAAATATATCTCATATAAGCCGTAATGTGTTCAAGAATCTAATAATATTGTACGTTCAAAATATTAGCTACAATACCGAAATCCAAGTCAATATGGTGTCTAATCTTAGCTAGGTGACCTGTCTCGTAATGTCACGTGGAAAATTGTTTAATTCTAGACATATACCTATTAATTATGAAACATAATCAAGAGTAATTAATTTCTGTAAGAATCCATTGAAAGTAGAAATTGATGAAATTAAGCCAATTATTTCGTCCGTAGCCATTTGAGCTAAACTAGAATACCTCAAACCAATCAAGGGACCGGTTCTAGTAAAACTATTGCAATTACTTCATTTCAAAGAAATACAATTAATTTGATAGTTTTCGAGTTCAGTTAACTTAATTGAAATTCAGAAGTAATTTACCCCTTTTTACGTTGCGGCTGAAAGCGTTATAAAGTGACCTTATCTAAAAGATTCAAAATGTATTTAACGAGAGTTTAAACCACGTTTTGAAGAGGTATTAAAAATATACAAAAGCGTCAAAACAAAGCTTTTGAATATTTTTGCTACGTCTGCCAAATGGACGATATACCTATCAAATTTTGGGTTTCAAATGAAAGGGTTTAATTAGCACATATTTTCAATATATCTATTAACCCCAAAGTAATTTAAACAAAAATAAAAGAAATAAAAGCTAAAACCCAACTACGACAAAAAAAGTCATCTAAAAAGGTATAAACGAGTCATCAGAGACAGACCAATTAAAAATCCGGAATATGTTCGATTCATGCCCCAAACGCGTGTGACAATATTAGTTTATTAGTAATAAGCATAAGTTTACAATACAATACGGTTTAATTAAAGCTGATCACTTTGCCAACAGCTAGTTTCATATCTAGCTTCAATTTGGTGGGTCTTTCCCGATGTGGTTGAAATGTTGCCAACTGGTCGCCACATAATTATGGACAATATTCGCGTATGCCAATTATGTGGGCGATGACACTGTTGTTAATTAAATAGAATTTCTAAAACTTTTAATATTTTCAGATAAATATTCAAGAAAATTGTCTACGCTAACCCCAAATAAAATGGGATAAAGGTAGGAGGAATGTAATGGTTCAGGAGCTGTACTGTTTTTAGGTCATATAAAATTGGGCCGAAGTTTTATAGAATGCTCGTATAATACTGGTTTTAACCATGTAGACAGTTTACAGAAGTGCCGTTGGGTCACCATTAAAATTTCAGCTACAGAACACTATTAAAAGAAGAAAAAAAGAACGAAAATACATTTATCTTTGTACAATCTTTGTACAAATACATATTATATTCTTTTTTATAAATGTTATGTTATCCCCCCGTCTGTGTAACCACCAGATACTGGTTGTTTTAAATTGTCCTTATCTGTGTCGCCGCCAGAATCTGGATTTGAATTTGAATTTTGAATAAAAGGCACACAATATAATATACAGCAGATAAAAAGATAAAATAAAAAAGTCTAATTAAAAGAGTTAAGTACGATTGAAGAAATTAGCAGGGGATTGTGCCTCATGGTTGGGCCAAAAAGATATTATCATGGCCCAGCGCCGTCCTCATGAGGTGCACACAACATGACACTATATTTTCTCATTGACATGCGTTGAAAAACATGCTGCTCTTCAGGTATCTTATATCAGATTAAACATAAGTCAAAAGACATAAGACACGAGCCGCCATGTTGATATAGATGTTTGACACTTGCAACTGTCACGGCACAAAAGTTCAACTAATGGAATTTACTATGGTTTCCTGGCGTTGTGAGACGTAGTGCAAATAATATCATATTTTTGGTAGCCGTGAACGTTGTATTAACAATAAATTGTACAGATAGACCGTCGTTACTGGTCCGAACGTGTTTTTAACCCCCGACGGAAAAAGAGGGGTGTTATAAGTTTAACATTTGTGTATCTGTGTATCTGTCTGTTCCCTCGCAGCTCCCAAACGGCTGAACCGATTTTGATTATTATTTCTTTGTTCGAAAGGTGTCTTGATCGAGAGTGTTCTTAGCTACAATTCAAGAAAATCGGTACAGCCGTTTGAAGATTATCAGCTCTTTTCTAGTTGATGATTCGATGTGCGCATCTTCCACAGGTCTGATCGATTAGAAATGTGGTATTCTGTTACTTCAATGATATTAGAAGAACATAGTAACCTTGAACCGATACTGCAGCATCACCTGGAATTGTGTCGGGGGTTATTTAAATTTTTAATTTGAACTTGTTACGGGAAATAATTCACTTCTGATACTTCAAAGAATAACTGACAGATGTACACAAATAACCAACATAGACTGACTAGAAAATGCCTCAGCACAGAGCGGCTCGTTTTTCTCTTTTCCCTCGAAAAGTAAAAGGTAGGGTTTTGTGTTTAACCGTCTATGTATTTATGATCGTAACTCAAAACCTACTGATCCCATATAGACAAATGTGTCGATTGTTCTTACGACCATAATTACTAGGCACGAATAATATGATTGTGTGTGTGAAACTTACCTTAGAATACTTTAAAACCAGAGGAAGACTCATGGCTGATGACAGGATCCAGACGAAGGCGATCTTCACCGTCACTCTCTTCCTCGTCTTGTTTCGTCCGAACCTCATTGGATATCGGAGGGAGAGATATCTGTAGAAAAAATAATATCTTATTTTATGTCGTACAAGTCGCAATATTTTTGTGATTGCAAAACACAGCGATGTTTTTAATAATGGTTGCGACAGTGACTTTGAAATCGATCGAAAACTTTAGTTTAAAAAAAAAAACTGTTAAACCGGTGTTACACATCTTCGATACTACATGAAATTGGATAAAAAAACAAGACATTAATTCAAAACTATTTCCATTAATCTATTGTATTATTATTTTGTTAAAATTTTATCTGCAGACTCATTAATTAATCTAAAAACCACATAGTAATAGTAAAATAATTACACACACAGCATGAAAGGTTTGCAGATTAATTAATTAATTTATATTTTATATCAATCAGTCTAGCCTTTTCCCAAAACAGCTGCGGTCGGCTTCCAGGGTAACTGAATGCAGCTGAATACCAGTAATTTACATGGAGCGACTGCTTATCTGATCTCCACAATCCAGTAACTCCACAATACGATACCCTGTGGTAAGACTGGTTGTCAGACTTTCGGAGTTCTGACAACCCGTAACGACTGTTAAAGATACACAAATGACAGCCGGGACCAACGGTTTATTGTGCTTCCCGAAGCACGAAGGCGTCTCGATATGTAAAGATGGTCACCCATCCACGGACCAACCCTGGAAAGCGTAGCTTAACCTGATGGATCGATCCGTGAGGCTGTTATACTTATCCACGAGCTCCTTTAATTTATGTAACGTATGTAACAATTATTTACAAACCTGTCGACGCTTATGGTGCATAGATGCATGATGGATGCGGTACAGAGTAGTACGTCGAGACAGAGCCAACACAGGCAGTATATTGCCGGTAGGGGGAAGTAACCTGGAACAAAATTATAATCAAATTACCATCCCGCCATCATCAAATTTTTCTACCTTTTAAAATCACCCTCATCAGACCTAGTTTTTAAATTAATATAAAAGTTTTTGTACAAACCTACTTACAGAAATTTATCATCATAAAGATCAAGGATCCAGGGTTAGGCAGAGTGTACCTATGGTACACCCACATTTCGCCAGTTATGATTTTAAAGCTCCTTGTTATAGGGGGGGCCCAAATCCAGACTATAGTCTGCTATTGAGAAATCCCAGATGGAAAACTTAATAACACTTTGCCCGAACCGGGAATCGGACCCAGGACCTCATGCTCAGGAGTAGGGCTTGCGACCATCATAAAAGTACCTAACAAGTGCGGCAATTTTTATTAAAGGCAAAGCTTTTGCAGAATTAGCAACATTGGTGACCACATTAGTACTCACAGGTCGTTAATCTCAGAATGGATGACGACATCCCTTTAATTTCCTACCGACGATTGGTAAAAAATTGTGTATTTAACGATGAAAATTCGCATTAATATAGGTAATTAGTAATTATGACGTGGGAGGAGCTCGTAGCTCAGTAATAACAGCTGCACGGGTCGATCCATCAGGTTAAGCTATGCTTGCCGGGGTTGGTCCGTGGATGGGTGACCATCGTTACATACCGAGACTCGTCCGTGCTTCGGAAAGCACGTTAAGCCGTTTGTCCCGGCTGTCATATGTGGATCTTTGACAGTCGTGTCGAGTCGTCAGAAGCCCTAAAGTCTGACAACCAGTCTTACCAATGGGTATCGTATTACCCAGTTACTGGGTTGTGGAGGTCAGATAGGCAGTCACTCCATGTAAAATACTGGTATTCAGCTGCATCCGGTAAGACTAGAAGCCGACCCCAAAATGGTTGGGAAAAGGCTAGGCAGAATGAGTAATTATGACATGACCTAACGTCAATATCATACAAAAAACCAATCTAGCCTTTTACCTACTACTTTGGGGTCGGCTTCCAGTCTAAACGGATGCTGCTGAGTATTATTATTTTACATGGAGCGACTGCCTATGTGTCCTCCACAACCCAGTCACTAGGTAATACGATAGCTTAGTAAGACTGGTAGTCAGACTTCCGGGCTTCTGACGAGTTGTAACGACTGTCAAAGATCCACGAATGATAGTCGAGACCAACGGCTTAACGTGCTTTCCGAGGCACGGAGGAATCTCGATAAGTAAAGATTAGCCATCCACGAATCAACCCCGGCAAGCGTATCTTAACCTGATGGATTGACCCATGCGGCTGTTATTATTTAGCCACGAGCTTCTCTTACAAGACCTGTCGGTCTATTCTGCATAAACCTCACTGTGAAACATTAGGGGAAGTTAGCGTGAAGTGAGATGTAAATCCACCTTGTGCTAGGGATGACACTATTGACAGCTCACTTCACCTAGATATTCACTCTCTCATCTGCTGGTCTATTCTATAAAAATCTCACCATGAAAACTTAGGTGAAGTGAGTTGTGAATTGTGTCAAACCCAAGCATCAGGCGGAATGACAGCTCACTTCACCCAAGTTTTCACGGTGTGATTTTTACAGAATCGACCGGCTGATTTATACAAATCCTTTACTATTGGATACCTGTATTTACGGCTCAAATTCCTTCGTGCAAGAATAAGATCACAGTTTCTCTAAACAAACTTTTCTACCTTGTTTCCGATGGAAGCATGTGTTTGTTACCTGAGAACTTAGTATCGGCTCAAGTTAGAACTGAATAACAAGCTAAGGACTTCTGTTATGTAAACAGGTACTTTATTTACATGTTTATACAGTGTTTATTTTTAAGGCGTTTTTTTATTTAAAGGTTAACAAAACTTTTTTTAATCATCCGCTATTCAAAAGGGAGGATCCTCCGACCAGACGGGTGTCGTGTTAGGCGGTCAAGTTCCCGATGTTAGAAATCGGGAATTTATATATGTTGATCGCGCGCTAAACTCTAATTGCGCGATGCAGGATTTGTGTGACGTCAGGTCTTTGATGCGTAGTTCGCATGTGGCGTTGTAGATGGCGCCACATCGTAATCGTGAAAAAATCAGCTGTCCCATACATTTGGATCGAGTAGGTATTGAAGTTTTGTATGGGATAGTTGATAACTTTTTTGCTATAACGATATTGGTCCCAATGAGAAAGTTTTTCAGTGTGATGGTTTGTTTTACTTGGATTTGATTTATGCAAGGCAAGTCGGGTTGGAGCGGTGACACGTACAGAAATGTTGTTAGTAAGTAAGTTTATTTATTTGTTTAAACATGGTGTACATACATTGAATGCAAGATATTAAATACAGAAATGTTCTATCATGTTCATCCGCGTATCGTGGCGTACAAATTGGTAAGAAGAGATGGTGCATAAACCGCGACTATATTTATCAAAATTATAATATAAAATTACTTGTTAAATCATATTATATTAATATACGTTATTATTACAGTTCAATGTCCATATTATGTCTATTATGTATAATTAAGTCATTGCAAATTTTAATTCCATCAACAATAAAAACTGTATTGTTTTTATAATATATTTGAATTATTATACAGTGGAATACAACATTAAATAAAATACAACATCATAATATCAAAAACGAAAAAAAAAATCCTCTTTCATAAACTCTGAAATACTATAATAAGTTCTTTCAATCATTAAAGTCTTTAATTTGCATTTAAAAGCAGATTATACTCAATGTTTTCCATGATTTGGGCAATTTATTAAATAATGGTCGGAGCTAAAAGATGCTCTTGCGCATAAGAGTTGTTGAAATAGTATTGTGTAGTTCATGCTACACTGCAGCATTGAGTTAAGGCTCGTTCACACTGGCGCGACTTGTCGCGCGACGCGACTTTAACAATACAATTTCTAATAAAACTTCACGATTGAACAATTGCCGGTGTCGCGTCGCGCGACAAGTCGCGCCAGTGTGTACGAGCCTTTATGCTAGACTAGATAAGGGTGTATAGTACACTGTAGTTCGCCAGTTAAGTTTAAGTTCCATGTAATAGGGGCGAGTGTATATCCATCAACCAGGCACAAGACCCAGGACCCAGACTCCGGGCTGCTACCGAGAAATTCCTATTGACAAAACCCAATAATGTTTTGCTTTACCTGGAGAACGAAACCAAGATACCATGCTGGGAGACAAAGAGACAAAGGAATCTATCCTTTATATAAATCTTACAAACCTACCTGCTCTCACAGACGCTAAAAAAGAAACTTTCGGTACTCCCAACTCACAGGTCCAATTAGACTATTTTCACTGACAAGTGGGTCTGAAACTAGACCCATAAACATGCCAGAATTTATTCGGATCCGTTGGAAAATACGGCCTTTCAGGTCTCATGTATTATCAAACCAAAAGGGACCTGATTTCCGAAGATATATTGGATCTTCTAGGAATCCGAGATGCTATTCACCTTGGATTAGATATTCCTATTACACTTGATATACGCAAATAATATGCAATGAAATTAAACTAGACTGATCAGTTTGCGGTATGTATATTGAATTTTCTTCATTTTGAAATGTTTTACCACATGTGAGACTGCAAATTGGAAAGTAATTCAATTACGTTCCTTCGTTGTGAAATATGTTTGCGTGTAGGTGTTTCTGTTCAAGATAAAAATAACAATATAAGATTAAATTCAGAATGTAGGTATAAATTACCAAAAATGGGTAAGGCGTGTTAACACGAAGAAAATATACAGCGTGTTACCTACTTTGATGTACAGAATGCGTAGTAGGTGGTGATGAAGCTTTTTTTACACCCTGTATTAAAAACAAAAGTACCTAATATCTGACATAAGTATATAGGTGTTCTCTTCCTACAGCGTGGTGATGTAGCTACCTCACGAAATCGAAATCGAAATTGATTTGGTGAGGTAACTGAGCACACACAAAATAATGTGTAAAATTGCTAGGTACTTCTTAACTTTGTTGTTCTTCAGATAATTTATAAGGAGATACACCATTATTTCCCCAAACATATATATTAAAGATTCACTTTTGTAAGGTAACCGACCGCAGACCTATGCGTAAGATTTACATCTGAACTTTGTTACGCTTCAGATATTTTTATATCATTATTTTTTCAAACGCAAATCAAATTATGTTTTGATTGACATATAAAAATAAAACTAACTGAAACCCTCTCACTTCATTGTATTTTTAACGTCAGCGCGTATCACTTTCCCAGGGCTTTTAACAAATTTGTCAATACAACGCAGGGGCGAGTCTCCAAACAAACACGCGGGTAGTGACAACCATAACCACTGCTCATTAACCTCCCATCGATGTTTACTGACTCCAAATTACTGGGAATATTATACGGAATTAATTGGGGACGCCTCGGAGTAGGAAAGAGTTCCACTGTAAGCGAGTAATGGGTTAGCTTTGCATTTGAATTCAGGTAGACGATACAATTGTATCAAGACTACAAAGTTATGACTTTTAGACAGCTTTTTTTGCTCAATCCCATCTTGCACAGATATGGTTCTCTGAATAGATTTGACATAATAATAATTCCTCATTTAGGTCTGACATAATGAGAGTATTAAGTTGAATGTAATTGTTCAATTTATTTCTAAAATACCATAATTATTGTGCACGATTTTCAAATATTTTTAGTAAATTTTAATTGACATCCTTTGCCATATTGGCACACCATATTTGTACGCCTCCTGGCATAACATAGCGCTCTGTTCATCAAACATAAGATTTGTATTTATTTACCTATATTAACAAATAAATAAATAAAAAATACAATACTGCTCATCTGGCAAATAGAACATCTAGTTATGACTGTCCCATAGAACGTTATAGAACTAAAATTTTGTCTGAAAGACACTTCCTAGTATTAGATAGTCGAATTTATAAAGCAGTTAACAAACAATGCAATATTTATGGATTAAAGAAATTCGAGTGTAAAAAGAAAACGACTCTGGCCTACGAGGAGATAAAAAAAATACTTAGAAACCTTTTTTAACACTTCCTACTTATTCAGACGAATCAAAAATACACCAAAAACACACACGACATATACACTTATCAAATTCACACTAGAGAAAGGCTATACTCATTTTTAATTTAAAACTTGTACTCAACAGGTAGTCCATTGAGTGCAGAAAGAAAATAAAGTTACCGGATATAACTCCGCATTTTTTTGATGATTAATTCGAAATGAAAATATGAAAAATCGGAAAACAACGGATTTAGATGAAATTTTGCACACAGATAGACCGTGATCTGATCATGGTAAGGACATAGGCTACTTTTCATCCTAGATCGCAGACGAAGTCCCTAGACTTCATTCGTAACAGTTTGTAAACAATAAAGTGAATGCTATCTCAACATCTAAATCAATCTGCCTAGTTCAAAAAACTAAAAATACACATCGCTATCCGCTCCTCCACCCGCTTAAAGTCACACCTCTCCTTCACGTAACAAAGGACAGTAATATGAACACTAGCATACGTCATCTCATTTCACTGTTTTATGAAAACCTTTGGGAAATCAAAAAAATCCAAGTGAAGCTTTACTTTTCTAGTGAAATGAGCCAACAATAACTTGGGTCTGACGGTTCTATTCAATATTAATGTGTTTCGGTCGTCAGAAGCCCGAAGTCTGACAAGCAGTCTTACCAAGGGGTATCGTATTACTCAGTTACTGGGTTGTGGAGGTCAGATAGGCAGTCGTTCCATGTATCAATACTGGTTTTCAGCTGCATCCGGTTAGACTGGAAGCCGACTCTAATTACGCTTCGTGAACTGTAAGACGAATGGGAGAATATTCCTCAGGATCGGCTGAGAAATCTGGTGCAAAGCATACCAAACCTCTGTATTAACAGCTCTTGGTGGCAATACAAAATAATAAAAATTTCATATTTGATAACGAAGCACATTTTCCGAAATCTAGTGAAAATGGTCACTTTTACTTAACTTACTTTTATTCATAATAAATTTTATAATATGGATTTCAGCTCTATAAAATTTTATTTCATAAAGCTAGCTCCAATATTTTGGAAGTAATTAGGTTTTTGTTACCGACCCGCTTTTTTTAAGGCCCAGTGTGTTTTAGAAAAAATTGGACCATTTACCAATAGATGCATGTCAAACTTATTGCTTATAACCGGCAATTACCGTAACAAAACAGTCTCTAAAAGCAACGGGGTTTGAATAGTCGAGACCAAAAATCGTTATAATTTTTTACAACGAAATCAAAAGCGCTTTGCCTATTTTGTCTTTTCCCATAATATATCTTGACAAAAGACGACTTGTTAGATTACAATAATATAAGAATAAAACTATGATTAAAAATAGCCTAATACAACGTAATTAAATTACCAATAAATTGAATAAAATTTCAAAACCAAACCCAAAAGTTTTAGGAGTCCCCAAAAAAAGTTAATTTAATTCCTCCCACGATAATTATACTCACTACAGGGTGATTTAAAATAAAAGTAATTTAATAACTTATTGCTGGGTAAAGACAATTTGTATCACGAATCTCTTGATTTCAAAGTTGAAGTAACTCAATGGCTCTTCACACTCCAATAACTTCTCCTTTTGAACCTCATAGAACAATAAATCTTTTGACTTAAATGAGGTACCATTTAAGTCAAAAGACTCAATGATTAAACCTTAAACAATTTACATCTGAAATTATTCCTTTTTCATCTTATTACATAGATTTAGAAACAGTACAAGTTTTCTCATAGGTAACTTACGATATTAAGTAATAAAAAACTACACCAACAATACATTGTTTTCTTAGTTTTTCAAATAAAATAAAATAAAGAATTTTATTTTAGAGAGCATAGAGTAGCACTTCTACTAAAATAAAATCTTGTTTTGGAGGTACCAAAATAAATGAAATCGTCTAAAATAGTAGCACTGCCTATCAAATAAACACATAACAATAACTATCGCACATTGAATCAGTTACCTGCTACGCCGTAGGCAGCATTGCTACGCCACAACAGCTACGTCGTAGCAATCTTTTAGAAGTTTAAACAGGATTGCGCCCAGTTATTGCTAAAAGCATCAGGAGTAAAAGTGTAAGTATTCAAAATCTACGAAAATTTCCCATCAAAGCTTGTTTTTCTCATAGCATCTTCATGTAAATTTTTTAATGTTTTTGTTTATGCAAAGTGCAAAAACATTAAAGGCAGCTTTGCACTAGCATAAATATCTTCTGAGAAAACAATCATACAGACGTATAAATATTAACGTGAAAGCTGGTGTTTCACTGAAATGATACAGTCGCGAATATGGTTGCAAAAATCATTTTTTTATTATTAAATAGTTAATGTAAGAACATCTTGGAAAAGGTATTTGTACCCACGGCCTCATAAATAATTTGTACTGATCAAACGATCGGCGTATTGTGATGGTCACAATTTAACAAGTTTAAAATTAAGCATTTAAATTACCCCCGACACAATTCCAGGTGATGCTGCAGTATCGGTTCAAGGTATGTTCATCAACTAGAAAAGAGCTGATAATCTTCAAATGGCTGAACCGATTTTCTTGAATTGTAGCTAAAAACACTCTCGATCTAGATACCTTTCAAACAAAATAATAATAATCAAAATCGGTCCAGCCGTTTGGGAGCTACGTGGGAACAGACAGATACACACGTTAAACTTATAACACCCCTCTTTTTCCGTCGGCGGTTAAAAAGAGTCTTCATAAGTACGATATTTAATTTCGTCCGCCACTTTGTTTATAGTCATCCTCAGTTCCATATTAACCACCATTTGATTTTATTTTGTATGAGCTTTTTTAATTTATCGTATACAATTTTTTTTTTCATCATGCCTAGCCTTTTCCCAATCATGTTGGGGTCGGCTTCCAGTCTAACCGGATGCAGCTGAATACCAGTATTTTACGTATTACGTATTGGAGCGACTGCCTATCTGGCCTCCACAACACAATAACTGGGTAATACGATACCCCTTGGTAAGACTGGTTGTCAGACTTTCGGGCTTCTGACGACTCGTAACGACCGTCAAAGATCCACGAATGACGGCCGGGACCAACGGCTTAACGTGCTTGAAAGATGGTCAACCATCCACGGACCAACCTCGGTAAGCGCAGCTTAACCTGATGGATCGACCCGTGCGGCTGTTATTACTTAGCCACGAGCCACTCATTTATCGTATACTAAAGTACCTTTAATTTATTCAAACGGATACACACTTCCCTGTGTTTATTATTCTAGCGTATGGCACTCGTGGGTTGCAGCTGCAAATTAGCGTCATGTGGTACGTTTTGTGTTGTCATCTGTCATTATGTTGAGCTGGCCTTTTTGGCATTATAATCATTGATTCCTGATTTTATAGTTTTAAGGTTGAACTAGTCGCGGGCTCGCACTCACTGGTGGGCGCAGGGTAAAAGCACGCTGTCTCAACTGGGACCGCATCCGACAGAGATAGTATCAGTGATGAGCAGTTAGAAACGAGTCTACATGCACAGCGTGTATTTCGCACGCACACAAACACCGTTCCGAAGTATTTTAGTAAAACTAGCTCGAAAAAAATTACGAAAAGTCCTTGGGAAAATCGTGTTTTATGAAAAAACCACTGCATAAATCAGATTCAAATAAAATTGATTGAACTCTTCGACAATTGAGCTTTGTCGGTACGGATTTTGTTTTGGTGATTTTACTCTTGTTTTAGTACTTATTTACGCCCAAATTTGCGTTAATATTAAAACTGCTGGAAAAACGAATCTTTGTTGGCTCATAACTTTTTAATGACTTTTAATTTTACTATTCTGTTTCCGTACAGACAAAATGAATAAATACGGGATAGTAATCATCACGGGATCATGTTAAACGTTGAATGTACAATGTCAAACAGTGGAGTAAAATTCCCCCGAAATTAGTATGGAAAAAATATCAACTTGTTGCACCTTAAGGTGTATTTTTCTGCTGTAATGTCAATAAACGCATATTTCTTCCTTTCTTTATTAAAAAAAATTGCCCAGCCTCTTCCCAACTACGTTGGAGTCGATCTTCAGTCTCACTGGATGCAGCTGAATACCTGTGTTTTACATAAAACGACTGCCTATCTCTTCAACCGCCGTTCTCTTCAACCCAGTTACTGGGTAACGCGATACCCCTTGGCAAGACTGGTTGTCAGACTTTCGGGCTTCTGACGACTCGTAAAGACTGTCAAAGATCTACGAATGACAGCCGGGACTAACGGCTTAACGCGTTTAACGCGTTTTCCGAGGCACCAAGGTTCCTCAATACGATATTAATTACAGGCTAACGCAATCCATATTAATAGCAGTATAACGTAGTCAGAAGATAAAAGAGTTACGTGATAGATAGAGAGGCCACTTCTAGGTAATTATCGCTTTACGACCTGAATTGCACTTTATTGTGTCGTACCAAGAGCTCGTGGCTAAAGTAATAACAGCCGCACGGGTCGATCCATCAGGTTAAGCTGCGCTTGCCGGGGTTGGTCTGTGGATGGGTGACCATCTTTACATACCGAGACTCCTTCGTGCTTCGGAAGGCACGTTAAGCCGTTGGTCCCGGCTGTCATTCGTGGATCTTTGACAGTCGTTACGAGTCGTCAGAAGCCCGAAAGTCTGACAACCAGTCTTACCAAGGGGTATCGTATTACCCAGTTACTAGGTTGTGGAGGTCAGATAGGCAGTCGCTCCATGTAAAATACTGGTATTCAGCTGCATCCGGTTAGACTGGAAGCCGACCCCAACATGATTGGGAAAAGGCTAGGCAGAATGAATGTGTCGTACCAAGAGTCGCTTTTTCTTTAAATGATTCTGCGGAGTGAACCATCTGTAGTTAAATCTGTGGTTAAATACGAAAACAACATTACAGTAAAGCCAAAAGCGTGCCTAGTATATTAATATACCCGTTTGATATTAATCCTCTGTGTAAATAACAGAAACAAGATATGAACGGTCGACATAATCCCAGTAAAATTACAGGCGTCATATATATTTGAAATTTAACACGAGCAGTTGCTTGAGTGTATGTGAGCGTTCTATTTTGAATATTTATGTTCCTTTCCAAGGTTCAAAGGGAATATTGTTTTGTTTTATAGAACAATTTTGAGGTCATACATCGTCTTGAATTTCACGTTACATAGCCATTCGTTGTCATATCTTGTCGACCAGTGGACGTGTTTCGCATTACTTCAGGACCAGGGACCTAATCTGGATTTATTTTTGAGTAATAAATATGATACGAATGGTGTGTATTTGTAAGTGTATTTGTGTTTTTTTGATGGCGTTTTTTGGTAAAACTCGCAGTATGTCGACTTGCTGTGAACACAGTGATGTGCGCAGTATAAATTGCACAACAAATAAAAAGAAAGAAATAATAATGTTTATTTGGACACGGTTCGTGAAACACAAATACAAAAAAAAGGTAAAAAAAAGTGAAATTAATGTACAATAATAGTGTGCCTCACGGCTGCGCCAAAATAGTTATTTATGCAACTGTTAATAACCTAACTGTTTCCGAACCTTTTATATAGGATTTATAGCATGGGTGTAGATAAAGGTTCATTTCATCATTAATGCCAGACAAATGCAGTCTGACGCTGGTTTTCTAATGAACCTTAAGAGACAAGTGACGGGGAGTAAAAACAGTTTCAACATACCTAATATATAATTAATATATTTCTATAAAAATAAATATATAATCAAAACTATTAATCACATTAAAAAATCCTGCATCAAATCTTGCGTTTGAACATCGTGCTCTAGATAGTATCGGCAATTACCTATTCTACTGGTATATACATTCCCCAGGGGTTGAGTTGTGAAATTTTGGCAGCCACTTTCCATAGAATATTAACCCGAGACTGGTTTGACCTAGGATTCACGAGGGACTCCCTGTTCTAGATTATTTACTCGGTACGAAAATTGGTGTTAAATTGTTTTGATTTAAGGGTTGGCTACAGGGAATCGACAACTTAAAGTAGTAGCCACAAAAAAACAGTCTGTCTAGCTGAAAATTTTCACTAGTCAGTGTAAAAATCGTATTGCAGATAAGTGCTTTTTACACGTTTTTAGTGACATGCATTTTTTTTTAAATAATCTTCTGCATTGTTTATCCTCAATCCACTGACTAGTGAAACTCTTCAGCTTTCTCACTCATACATTTTGAAAGAATCTTTCTAACGTTCTTTATGTGCCGAGTAGGCCCTGTACTTAGGCACTGTACAACCTCGGGACGAGATATGCATCTCCAGACCACGCCTGCTAAGTATGTTGTCGAAATAGACTATTCGAGATGTCACCCAGCTATCAAACGCGATCTCGTTTTCGAGATTTTCGAGATCAACTACTTTTTAAGTGATGCATTTCTTTTTATCAAAAATTCTTATACCATAAAATGAAAACTACTATTTAGGGTAAACGTGTTATATTTTGTAAACATTAATTGAATCTCGAAACAAAAAAAACAAATTATAAATCCATTAATTTAGAAGCATAGTGTGCTAAGACGCGCGCGCTCAGTCTCGAAATCTCGTTCGAGATTTCAAGAAAGAGATTGTCTTCCCACAAAATTGATTCTCTGAACCAAACACGTATGCCAAATTTCAGCCCGATAGCTTCAGTGGAAGTGGGTGAAATATTGATTGCAATATTTCAGGACATACTTAATCCAGGACATACATACAAGTGAAGTTAAATAAAAGCTTTTAAAAAGGCTTAAAATTACATTCGCTAACTATACCTACGTTTACACAGTGATTTTTAAATCACTGTTAACCTTTCAGGGCGTGAAAGTACTCATGATTATGAGCAATTTTCACTATGAGACCAACTCTGAAATATCATAAAAATATCTGCTACTTCATACAAAAATGCAATATTTACCCGATAAAAATGTATGAAACAGATTTTTTATTATTTCTTAGTTTGTCCAAGGTCAACAGTGAATTAAAAATCACCGTATAAAGCAGAATAGAGAAATTCTTTTATGTTCAAAAAAGCAGTTAGTTAGAGTAAATTAAATAAACCCACGTCACCAGTAAACAAGTTGGTTAGTGTGTTCAGTAGAAATAATTAATCACAGTCATGTTGCATGCAGTTCTGGGAACCAACATGTTGGAAACAGCGCAAATGCTATTATTTTATTTAAATTCTTGGCTCCGTGAGGTTTTAGTTCAATGTTTGAAGCTGGGTTTAAATAATATTGTAGCTATAGTAACAATGTGCAAAAGTTTTACTTGGCTTATAATAATATCGTGTAGTTCTGCAAATGTTTTGGGGTTAGTAATCGAGTGGTACCTACCCTATTAAATCCCGAAACAGGACAACAAAAAATTGACAATTAAACTAGATTTATTATGACTTATTTCCTTCCAAAATTAATATAATATAAAAACATAATATCACGCCTGTATTCAACGAAGGGTAAGGCAGAGGTGTACCTACACCGACATTTCGCGAGTTATGTTTTGAAGTCCCATGTAACAGGGAGTGAGCCTATTGCCATCAACCGGGCACAAATCTAGATTTCGGGCTGCTGCTGAGATATCCCAGATGGAAAAACCCAATTTATCACTTTGCACGACCCGGGAATCGAACCAAGGACCTCATGTTCAACAGTAGCGCTTGCGCTAAATTTAAAAAGCATCACTTGTATACCTACAAACACGGACTACTCAACGGATTTGAATGAGGTTTTAACCATCATTTAGAAAAATTTGTCCAGAAGGTTTATTATGTTAATAATACATCAATATTAAACTATTATTGAAGAAATCTCAATGTTTTGTCAAGTCGTAAAAACCGTGCGTCGCGAGTAAATTATAAAAAATAAAAAATATCATTTAGGTTCTATTTAGATTTCGTCAACAATATTTTTATTTTGCTGAGATGTTTTGTCCTCCACGAGTTTTCTATTCATTATTTTTCGGTAGCTACGGATACCTAAAGGGTTCAATTCCCGAATGGAACAAATATTTGTATGGTCTGCAGGTATGGGTCCTGGTTTGTGGATGTTTGTGCATACGAGATTATTGTTTGCGTACGTGCCCAACCACGATATAGGAGAAATTCCTAGTGTAAACCAATGTTTTTGAATGATATGGCCTGTAGAGATAGGCTGAATAAGATCCTTCACTAGGTGCATAAGATTTAACCTAGGCCCTATTTAATAAAACTGAAAAAGTGGCTCATATTTTGTTAAAAAAAAACAATATAATTGTCACATTTTCGAGACAGGGTGCTGTGCTGGACTGAAGAAGACTGAAGAAGACTTTGATAAAAAACTTACAATATGATCAGATAGTCAGGTTGTCGTCAGTCGGTCGGTTGTTTTATATGGAGTCAAATTAAACTACTTAGCAAAACTTCGCAGAAGTGATTAGTGTCGAAAATATCTCAACACGTTAAATCATATTTTAGGAACAAAACCAGCGGTCATTTAGGTACCCCAAAAATCATCAAATCTTGTTTTTATTTTTATTTTGTTTATGTATCGAAACCCATCACATCTGCTCTGCGGAGTTTCGCTAGCTAAATACATTTGACCCTGATAAGCCTCTGGTTATAATAATGGACTTATAATCGTCTGAAATAGCCAACACGTATTCATTCAGCAAACGAGGTGATGGTGATCAATGCGGATTCCTTCTCTTTAAGAGAAGTGGCTTGAATTGGTACCTAAACTTCAGGTACCTAGATGTTATTATCCGTTCTTTACTGTTATGTCACAGAATAGTACAGAAGGCGCACTTCGCATTTTAGGTATGAAGCTCCAAGTACGCGGCCGGCTCGTCTTGTCGGACCAATTCAGTGAGCGTAACGTAGTCAGAAGATTTATAAAAGTTACGCGATACAAAGAGAGGCAACTTCTAGGTGAATAGAACTATAGGTAGGTAATTAGCGATGTGCGACCTTAATTGCACTTTATTGTGTCGAAGCGAAGTTGATTTTTATTTGAATGATTTTGCGGAGTGAATCTTCTGTACTATACTGTGGTTATGTGCAATTTTGTAAAGATGTTTGATCTCGTGCAAGCAGAAAGTGCTGAACGGATTTGGACAAAAGACTTACTTTTACAAAAGATTTACTACGTAACATGAACTAAGTACTTTTGGATTCAAGTAAAACCACTGGCAACAGCTTGTTACAGCTGTCTACAAGGAATAGTATAAGCCATTACGACTCCAAGTTTCTCTCTAATGCGATACGTTTATAGGAGTATGTTACCTATTATATTATATTACACTTTCTTACTCGTAGGTTAGAGTGGGACCTCATTATGAGGTGTTTGAGCCGTAAGACGAGGCTAAGGGGTGAAATAGTTGAGCTTTAACCCCCTTACTTAATAAACCCGGAGTAAATTTACGCCAAATTTCATCATCATTATGATGGCTGCTTGGCCCCTCTTAGGCCTCTCTTTTCAACATCAAAATCAAAAGCCATTTATTTAAACTAGGCTGAGAATCAGCACTTTAAGGAACGTCAAGATTACATAAGACAGTCCCCCAAAACGCCCTCTCTTTACCACTTCCTCTTGATTTAGCTGGGAAGAAAAAGTGGCGCAACAAACTCCCCAGCAGCACAGCTATCTGTACAGCTAGAAAAACAAAATTGATTCTGTATAATTGTATGCAAACTATTTGCAATTACGCAACAACAAAACATAAATTAAATTATTAGCCTTATGTTAGCTAACTAGCACACGAAACCATCCAACCGAAACCATCGAGAACTATACTCAAGCAGAAATAAAAAAAATGAAACTAAACGTAAACCGAACTGAATACGAGTATCTAAATAAAAGCCTCCAGGCATAAAGGACGAGCCCGCCTACGTATAGCAATTATAGTTGTAACTGGAAATCATAAATAATAAACTAGGACCATCGAAGCAAATAAAAAAACAGTTAATTACTAATAACAATAGCTAAACCATGATCAATTTGCTTGTGCCAGCCTTATCCAGGTTTTGCCCGCGATGGCAAAAATTCCATCCGCATCCGAACGAGCGAAATCTCGTCTATCAGTCCTTGGACACCACTCTGTCACCGCTGTCCACCTGTCATCACTGCGCCTTGCCAGGAATCCCTACCAACTGTATTTGAGTTCCATAATACGCTTTCCGATATCGAATACCGTCGTACGTCTTCGCATCTCAACGTTTGAAATTCGGTTTATTAGTCTGATGCCAAGCTTTGAACGCTCCATGGCTCTCTGTGAAGGTCTTGGTCTGTACACAGCCTCCTGCGTGAGCTGTCTCAGCACCGTACGTCATGGTGGGCAAAACACACTGGTTATAGATTTAAACCTCGAAAAATGTGTGGTCATACTGATGTACAGTGAGTTTTATAATTGAATTTAGTCGCTTTGACCTGTAGTTTCGGTCACCAGCCCGTCTTATCAAAATTTCAAATACTTATTTCGTACATAATATTAACTTAATTATAAGACTTTATCCTTATCTATGGGTGATACTAATTTGTATAATTTTTTTACCCAAGTGGTATAAGATAGTTTTATGTTCGATCCAAAACCGTTCGAATTTTCGTTTAGGAGTAAAATTACCACCACTAACTAACTTTACTCCGGGTTTATTAATGAAATGCCATATTATTTTTTATAGTAAATACTGAAGGTAGAATGTACGCTCCGTTTTTAATATTATGTTTGAATTATTAAAATATTTTTAAAAAGCTTTTTCGTACGACTTTCCAAATTCCGTGAATCAGTTAACATTCCTAAATATACAGAACAGAACGCTCTGAGTTTCTGGGAAAGATTGAAAATTCAAGCATTTCTAAACCAAATCCCTTGTATTTTTTATGGCATCACAACGGATAATTTCTCTTGTAGACAGTGCCTATCCCTGTTTTTGCCCGTTTTTTTTCATAGGCACCTACTATTCTTTGGATTGGGCGACTAGCTTCATCATTGTGACTGAACGACGCGACAATTCAAAAGTGCCTGCAATTGGTTTAATTCAAATAAATACTTTGAGTTTTTTATTTTTTTATCGACAGACTGCATCTTAATCTAAGATAGCACTAAGTATAGTCGACCTCGTTATTACTTTACCACCCTAAGGTTAAACGTCATTAGAAGGCCAATTCTTCGTACTTAAAAAAACGTTCACATTCAAGTAGCAATCTGTCAAATTTGTTAAACGGTAAATTGATTGTATTTTTGACAGATTCCGACTGAGATGCGAATTAGAACGTTCTTAGAAATACGGGAATTGCCCCTAACGTCTATTTTTTAGTTAAAACCAATGTGACGATAAGATAGTTTCAACCTTAGTAAAGTTTCAAAGTCTACCCTTGAACGTCTGTTTCAGATCTACGAATGGCTGCCGGTCCAAGGCACTTCCAAGGCACGGTGGTGACTCGGTATACAATGAATGGTCACCCATCAACAGACAGACCTCGGCAAGCGTTGCTTTACCTTTAACATCGACCCGTGGGGCTGTTATTATTTAGCAATGAGCAAACAAAAATCAATAAATCTACGGGCATTTTTTGTCAAAAGTGGTTAAGCAATTACGAGGCCTACTTTATAATATTACAGTCGATAGACTTACGAAACTAAATCAAATCACATGCAATTATAACCAACTGCTACGTTCTATAATTGAACTATAAGGTCCCGAAGCCCTTTACGTCTAACTATTGTAATCCATTAATTTTGGGAACAAGGTGAATGTACGTGTTATGTTTCAATTTAGAGGTTTCTAGATATTTGTGAACTGCTGATGGAATTCGTTTCATCTGTTGAATTGAGATATGGTTGAGGTGTGTGATTACAAATTTCAGCCACTTAACCTAATTCCGGTCAGCAGTTGATTTTTTTAAACAAATAAGATTATTAAATTTCAGAACATGTTTTTTTCGTTTTCATAAATATTTGGTTTTGGTTAACCTTTTATTTAGGTTAAACCAATAATGAATTCTATGAAATACACAGACGAGTACAACAAAAGATTACGAGAAGCACATAATAGTAGTTTATGAAACTGTTGCATAATTAAAAAAAAAAATTAAAAAAATTAAAAAAATAATAATAATGAGGCTTGCTCTTGTTCTGGTCTAAACCCACCTTAAGTTAAGGATGGGTAAAGTGAGAGAAATTAAATAGGTATGTATTACAAAAAAAATACCAAATTAAATTGTCAATACTTGAACATGCGAATTGACGTAGGGCGCCAATTGACAACATTTCAAAACTGACACGGCCATAAAACAAAAATACCATTTCTTTATTTTCATATCCTGAGTTCAAATATATTTTTCTGAATTTTTTTAGATTCTTCATTTCTGAGAAAAAAAATTAAAATAAAAAAACACGTCATGACGTCATAGAAATAGTGGAATGAGGTAGTTACCTTTGCCTAAGCATTCCAATGTATTAGATGAAAACTTGACTTGTCAAACAAGACGTCAATGTCAAAAGTTTGTTTACAATCTTTTTCTTAGGAAATTAAACTTTAAAATATACACGCTGCTTACTGTAAATATTGCCAACTTTTGATTGATATTTCGCCAATGAGGATAATAACACTTGAAAATAAGAAAATTTACGAATTTAATTGAAAACAAACAAACAAGTTTAGGCACCAACGAGTTTGACACATTTGACAAGATGACACCAGTGACATCTAATAGTTTTTTTTTTGACGATCATAGTCAAGCAAAGGTTTTAACGCTATTCCACTATATGTTTGACGTCATTTGGCGCTTACGTCTTTTTAGAATAAACCGAATTTCAAAGTTAAAATTATGAATGAAAAGTACATCATTTTGAAAAACGGAAAAATACCGGTGCCCTAGTTTTGGATTTACTTTTATAAAACGTAATAATACATGCAGGTTAAAAATATGAAATGTTGTCAATTCGTTAAAAAAATAATTTCTATGTAAATTGTATTTAAATGACTGCATAAACGTTTCATCAATATTAATTTGTAACAACCTTACATAATAATCATGTAAATACATTATAATTATAATATCTTTGCCTACAATACATAATTTCTAAAGATCTTGTCGTACAATGTTGCTAATGGCACCAGCATTGTCCCGGGCCGTCATTGTCGTGCTCCAAGCTAACATCTATCAATGCCATACCTCTCTCACGCGACACGAATTATGTGTTCACTGAATGTAAACAAAAATGTCTCTAGACGGAAAATGTTGAAGTAACCTGTTATGTAGGAACATGTTGAGGTAACCTGTCATGTAGGAAAATGTTGAGGAAACCTGTCATCTAGGAAAATTTTGAGGAAACCTGTCATAAAGGAAAATTTTGAGGAAACCTGTCATGTGTCCGCTCCAGTCGATCAGTGACGCTCACTCACATATACTAGGCGCTGAATTTTAAAATTAGAATATCGTAAAAGCTTACACTAATAAAGAAAGAAAGAAAATACAGTAATTTATCACAGAATTTAAGGCACACAATAGACACACACAGCAACATGTATTTTTAACCCTCGACGGAAAAAGAGGGGTGTTATAAGTTTAACGTGTGGATCTGTGTATCTGTCTGTTCCCTCGTAGCTCCCAAACGGCTGAACCGATTTTTATTATTATTTTTTTGTTTGAAAGGTGTCTTAATCGAGAGTGTTCTTAGCTACAATTAAAGAAAATCGGTTCAGCCGTTTGAAGACTATCAGCTGTTTTCTAGTTGATGATTGGATGTGCGCATCTTCCCCAGGTCTGATCGATTCGAAATTTAGTATTCTGTTACTTCAATGATTTAGAAGAACATAATAACCTTGAACCGATACTGCAGCATCACCAGGAATCGTGTCGGGGGTTATTTAAATTTTCAATTTTAACTTGTTCTTCCATACTTCTCTCTTCATCGTCATCTTGGTAGTCACCCGCTTTCTAGCCATATCATCATACAGTCCATCCATCTTTTCTTTGGTCCAGTCTGATAATATTTCAGATTTGTCAAATGGTTTTTTCAGCTCTTTTTTGTTCAGACTCGTCAAATATCTATTAG
This sequence comes from Eupsilia transversa, assembly GCA_914767815.1. Classification (NCBI taxonomy): domain Eukaryota; kingdom Metazoa; phylum Arthropoda; class Insecta; order Lepidoptera; family Noctuidae; genus Eupsilia; species Eupsilia transversa. Next base: position 13,117,184 of record OU611876.1, read on the forward strand.
TTCTGTTTTGATTCGTTAAAACATTAATTGGTTCTAATTGGTCAAGTCTATAAAAGGTTCTAGCTCGTCAAATCAATGATAAGTGCCGATTCGTCACGTGCAATATTTAAACAGTATTCCACATAGGAATATGAATTTTGGTATAGTGTTTCGAGAAAATCCTCTGTGACAGACATACAGAAAAGTGATCGTTATTAAGTAGGTACGCACAATTTAATTTAGTTGATTATTCCCCTTGGTGATGTTTCAATCATGTTATTTTAACACTTCAAATAACTCCTCTTGTTGCTAACTGGTCAAACTGAAAAGCTATATTTAAGAGAAAGGTTCCAAATTATGTTTCTGTTGAAATACATTATTAATTTAATATATTGAAGTAGACGAGTCTGGATTCGTGCCTGGTTGATGGCAATAGGCTCGCCCCCTATTACATGGGACTTAAACATAACTGGCAAAATGTGGGTGTACTATAGGTACACCTCTGCCCAACCCTTTGGGGAAACAAGGCGTGATGTTATGTTATGTATATTTAAGTAGGTCAGTACTATTTAATCAGTGTTTTTAAACAGAACGACGTATAATTACATAACGTGACAAGTCTGTGTGTTACCTGGAATTGTCCGATTTTTGTTTCAGTTACAAATTAGCATAAAATTATTAAGTGAAATAATGTTGTTAAAAAAATCCGAGTTTCGCTTTCCTCTTTAACCATCACTATTTTTTTTAACAAAAAACTGTTTAATTATTATGTCTCTTTTAATATTATATTTAAATCAACTTTCGTAGATTAAAATTATAATATTTAGGTACACAGACAAATATATTAGGAGATAGAATCAGCATACAATTTTTTTTTCCCAAATATGAATTGTCTGCATCATGCCCAATGAGCTGTGACTAAAATAACCTGTCTAATGTCAAGCCCTGAGACCGCTTACGCGACAGACCCCGGGATAATGAGACGCTTGCGGGACGAGCTGGATAAAACAAACGAGGAGTTCTCCACATTACGATTGGACTGGATTGCAAGCACTGGAAGTCATGGCCCAGCAGTGGTATTTATTTATTTAATACTTCAAGCACACAAATGTACAGAAGCAGACTTAATGCCTTAGGAATTTTCTACCAGTCAACCTTTGGGTGATGCAGAGACAAACAGTGGTAGGTGCAATAGCGAGAATTCAAGAAATAAATATTTATTTAAATATATGGATTTAATACGATACAAGCTAACAGTAAGTTACGTTTTAAAATAATTCTAAGCAATATCATCATCACCGTAACATTAAAACACCCCTCAAATACCCTCCACAACAAGACACTTAGTAAACTTTTACCCAATTTCATTTGAAAATAATCGAATTAACTCTCAATCAATTCATAATAACATTGTTTCTTCCAAAAATTAATTCTTCGAGCGTCTAATCGAGGTTGTGGTGAAATTAAGTTACGCTTCCCGCCTACCAAAGTTACCAAGGCTTTCCTTGGAAATTTGATTACCTCCAAATTTGTTTAAACACCCACTATTTTGTCTGGAAAATTATTGAAGGATTCAATTTTATAAAGTTACCTGTCCGTAACCGAAGGGTGCCAAACGAAACCCTACTAAGCCTCCGCTATTTGCACCCGTGCGTCCGTTTGTCTGTCAGCGGGTTATAACTCATATGAACCGTAATAGCTAGAGAGTTGAAATTTTCACAGATTGTATATTTCTATTGCTGCTATAACAAAAAATGTATAAAATACTATACACATACTAAAACTTGTTTTTTTCGGCGTTTTTTGCTCGATCCTAATAGGGTACGGAATCCTCGTCTACATAAAGTACATTTGGTATTTTCTAAATGCTTCTTACTTACTCACACTGGGGGAAATGATGACAACCGAAAAGGTTCCGAGGCGGGGGTTCCGTAGTTAGGATGAATATTTACGCATGTACAGTATTGATTTTACCAACCACAAAATTACCTTTGTATTTCATTCTCGAAAAACCTTTGTAAAACATAGTTATTACTGCGGTTGAAACCGAAAAGATTCCATAACTCACAAACTATTGACTTTTAAATAGGGGATCTAATGATGATAACCCACACCGCATCCACGCTAATGTGCATTGTTTTTCCAGCCCTCACATGACCCTTACATGTATAGAGAATGCCACCACTGATTATTTTTTCGATATTAACCTTTGGAATAGTAATGGTAAGAAAATTATAATAAGTGTATAATATAATTAGTGTAATGAACACCTGCATGTAACCCATGTATCACAAATAAACGATTTGACGATTTGATTCGGAATTTTCATCGATGTAGCGATATCTCCGAGTAAAAAGATGGCTGTTTGACTTCTGGACGGACTTTGGCTAAGAAACCCGAAAAAAAGAAACAGCGAAACATGCGCAAAAATAAACTTTCCCAAACCCTCAGCTATATCAAAGTCAAATCATTTAATAGGCACTTTTGATTTGCAAAAATGAGTCACAACACACTACCAAAGGTACAACACACCCTATGCCAAAGGTACAAAACATGAAAAAGACAATAGTTGGCATCCAGTCTATAAAAGTTTTATGATACCTATAATATTACGTCTGTCACACCCCAGACAGTCAGCCTTGCTAAAAACCCTGACTGGCTAATATTTCTACCCGACCCAGATCTAAAAATCCTAAAAAGTATCTACAGTATTATGTATGAGAATGGCCAAGAAGCGAATTGTAAGCAATTTTCCAGCATATTCCTTTACGTCGGCGGGCGCATGTCACCTTTTTGAACTGTCGTTTTGATGTAAAAAAAGGACCATGTAAAAAATACATTAGCATGCTTAAATTTTTATAAAAAATACCTACTATTGTTATTTCTTACATGTTTGAATACATATCCTGGCTCGTTAGACTGCCCCGTTTGTCTAATGGTCGCAAGCTCTACGGCTGAGCATGAGGCCTTGAGTTCGACTGTGGGATCCGGCAAAATGTTTTTGAATTTTTCCATTTGGAATTTCTCAGTAGCAGTCCCGATTCTGTATTTGTGACCGGTACATGGGAATAACTGGTGAAATGTGGGTATACTACACCTCTGCTAAACCCTTCGGGAATTCCGTCGCGATGATAAATGTTACATGTTTGAATAATGCTTGTATGTTGTCTATTGCAATAACGTTAGTGCTATCTAAGAAACATCACTGAAATCCCCTTACATTATTGTCGTCTTACAAGAATAAACACATTACCGTTATTTATAGCCCGGCCCATAGATAAGACTTTCAACACATTTTTCACGCACATAGCTTTTAGTATTTATCGTCGCTTAACTTTTTCGTTCGTGCGTAAACTAATTAAACGGTGACAATAAGGAATAGGCAGAAGGTTCAATTTATAGGACAAGCCATGTGTTTGTGCCAGTCAGGATTGGGTGTTTTGAAGCATTTACCAAAACACTGTGCTCTGTCTCGCATAGGTTAGAAAGAAAGAAGAAAGAGATAAAAATATTTTATTTGGGACACGCAGGTTCGCAGCATTATGACGCATATTTTCCCCCAACTTGTATTTTTTGTGTTTTTTCTTTGCGTCATGTTTTACCGCAAATAAAAGTATTTATTTCAGACTCAGATCGAAAAAAAATCTTATATAAATGGTCCATGAAGCTTCTATTGTCTAGAGATTGTTTTTGAACCAATCATTCATAACTACTTTTACCGTCAACAAGCAAGAAGTGTTCTGACATATTTATGAAAGTTATGAAATCTGAATTGGAAAATGAAATGAATAAACAGAGTACTGGAGAGCTCCGTAGAAACCCTTTTGATTATATAATATTAAATAAATTGCTGAATAAATTGCGGAAACTTTCGGCAATTATTCTAATGTATACTTTACAATAAGGATTATAAGAGTTACATTTCAATGAAGTACGAATGGCTTTCCGTAAAAAAACATCGTGAATGCTTCATCCTTTTACAACAATACGGAAATGGAGCGAACCTTCGGTGACCTATTTTGCTAAGGCAGTAATTTGTCAAACTAAATTGCAAACTTAATTTTATTGTCTTCTCTGTACAAGTATTTGGCTACTTTTTGCTTTACTTTATTCGTGAACAACCTTGTGGATATATACCAACGGTAAATATCTCAATAATAGTCGCAACTAAAATGATTATTTTTAGTCAGCTTAGTCAGGAGTCCCATAAAATAAACATAAACTTAATTTCTACACATAACATGACGCCTGTATTTCTCGCGAAGGGGTAAACCAGAGGTGTACCTATTTCGCTAGTTATGTTAAAGTCACATGTAATAGGAAACAAGCATAATGCCATCAACCAGGCACAGACAGAATCCGGGCTGCTACTGAGAAATTCCAGATGAAAAAACCCAATAAGACTTTTCCCGATCCGGAAATCGAACCCAGAACCTCATGCTCAGTACTAGCGCTTGCGACAGAGAAAAAAACAGCGACAACGACAAATGCGTCAAAATAAAATGGGTCACAACACACCCTATGCCAAAGGTACAACACACCCTATGCCAAAGGTACAACACACCCTATGCCAAAGGTACAACACACCCTATGCCAAAGGTACAACACACCCGATGCCAAAAGTACAAAACAGGAAAAAGACAATAGTTGGCATTCAGTCCATAAAAGTTTTATGATAACTATAAATTACATCTATCAGACCCTAGACAGTCAGCCTGGCTAATATTTCTACCCGACTCTGGTCTAAAAATCCTAAAAACTACCTACAGTACCTATTATGTATGAATGAGTATGGCCAAGGAGTGAATTGTTAAGCATTTTTCCAGCACATTCCTTTCCCTCGATGGGCGCATGTGTCACCTTTGAACATGAATGAACCAACGAGGCAATCATAATTTCTATTTATATTAATATTTCCATACCGAGCATAATAACTGTGTACAATTCTCTTCTTTCTATTACAAAATTGGATGCAAATTGGAAAATACGTAACCCGAATTTTATCAAGAGGCCGACATAATTGGCAATAAAAAATCTTTTAAAACGGCCTAACGGTACGTACACACTGGCGCGATATCGCGGCCGCGACAGGCAGCGCTACTGTGCCAGTGTGTACGAGCCTTCACTCTCATCAAAATTAAATAAATTGTTCATTAAATATCATCATTGAAATGATATGATTTCATGTTGTGCCGTAAAACTTACAGACATGTTTTAACCGTAGAATCACGTCTGTAAAATCACGTAAAAGCAGCGATATCGGCAACGGACTCGGCCCAGAATTCAGCTACGTGTTTGGCTTCATCACTAGCGTCTATCAGTTCATGTAACGTACAGACGACAGGAAACGTAGAACACGATACTAATATTTGTCCCATCGTTGACTTTATGGAACAGCACCACATTTATACTCCAAGGTGTTGTCGTCTATGAATCTCCACCTGAATAGGGTTTCCTTGCTTCGGCCAACCTGGGTCAGCCAATCATCCATAATTAACTCAAATTGAACAAAAACAAACAATCAACAAAAAGAAATCTCTGATAGGTATTTTCGTGAAACTATCACAACATGTAAATCACGATTTTAAATTGCAATCAACGGTATGTTATTAATTAATGTTGAATTATTTATCGCTATTACCCGATGAGTTAATATAATCGAACATCGCCTGATATTATGGCCACTGAATTTAATCATTTTGTATTACAATTTCAAATAATGATAACATCGCACCCATATTCCCCTAAGTGTTAGGCAGAGGTGTAGCCATAGTACACCCACATTTCGCCAGTTATGCTTAAGGGCCTATAAGTCGTCAAATTGCTTAGCAAGATCCGCCGTTATATCGAAACTACTGCAGCATTCATTTTGAAATAAATATTTGTTAAAGTTGAGGATTAATGTTAGCGACTATGTTAGCCGAAAAAACGTATATATTAAGTAACCTCCAATCCGGAAAAAAAATACTTCAAATTAGATCATGAAACTTGGCACACTAACTGAACTAGTAGTTCACATAAGCGACATTGTTTTTTTTTTAATTACCATTATTTTCGCCGTAAAAAGTCATTACCTAAACTTTTGCCGATTTGGAGCCGCCTCCATCTTGGTCACACTCAGTTTGCGAGTAGTATGGTGCGAGCAAGATAAAAACCTGGGGTTGTGTGGGCTCTTAGGTCCCACTTAATAAGGCCTATGTTCACCCACCGAACTCAAATCCAGACAGGCTACTACTGACAAATTCCTTAAGGAAAAACCCAATAACACTTTCCCCGACCCGGGAATCGAACCTCCTGAAATGAAATCGCTTATTCTGTAAGTAGGATACCGAAATCACTTTAACACATCATATAAAAAATGTAAAAAATAGGCTAGATGAGGTCGGCATTTCCTATCTGACTACTCTAAGAAGAAAGGCCGAAACAGTCTCTTTTAAAGTCCAGAGATACTCAGGAGTAGCGTTTACTACCACTCAAACACAAAATCAAAATATTTTATTTCACATAAATCTACACGGGCAATTATGAAACGTCAGAAGCTACCAGGAACCGCGGTTCCAATTGGTCGTTTTGGAGAAGGGCCGGCAGGAAACTCCACGGTTAAAAATAAATATTTGATTGACGTGTAAAAGTGTTTGTACAAACCTACTTACAGAAAATAAATCATTTTTCATTTATCATTTATCAATGGGTTATACAATGTTTTCAAATTACAGTGTGAATAGGTATGAAAGGACAGTGTAGGCCTGTCAACAAATACTTAACAAAACAGAAAATAGTCTACAAATCAACAGTCTGTTAAGCCACTAGATCAACGAAGCATTTCAATTTCATAATAATAATAATTATAAGGATTTTTAATGAATTTTTTATTGAATATATTTAAAAAATATAAATTATACGTACATAATATGTAAATGGAATAATGGAAAATTATAAGGTTAACTTGAACAGAAAATTTTATATACATTTATTTATTCATTTATTGTAAACCATTAGTTTACTTTATTGATCTTATAACTTCACCTGTAGTTAGGTTAGATGTACTTTCTCATTTATCAAATGTTTTTACGTCCCTCAGAGGACTTACTATCGAGCTGAATTAAATATGAATGTGTTATTTTGCCTTAGGCAACTCATTAGTAGTCTTCTAACTTGGAACAAACCTAGACATCCATCTCCGACCTTCATTTTTAGTACAATTAGAATTGCCTACAAAATACAACAAAAGTATGAAAAATCTTACCTCGCAGCAGCGTCAAAATCCCAAGCGGCATCACCAATATAGCCACAAGCAGATCAGTAATGGCCAGTGACATCAAGAAATAGTTGGTCACATTCTGCAGTCTCCTTTCCAAATAGATCGCCAAACACACAAGCACATTCCCTGCAGCCGTGCAGACTACCAGCATAATAGCTATAAGCGCCCACCAGTTGTTCACCGCATCGTCATCTTCAATACCATTGGTGGCGTTTCCAGTGTCATTTCCAAAGACATCGAATATGTTGTCAATAGTATAATTGACTGCTTCAAACGTTTCGGTCAGTTCCAGTGCATTCTTTGATAAAGATCTATAGCTGTGTTCATGCATTGTGCCTTGTTTTCTTGTGTGTCAGGCTCATTTTCGTCGGTACTCCATTCATCTTATTTCGTAAATGTGGATTGTTTCCGAATACATTTTCTTTTGTTTCTAATTTTGCTTGTTCATATTGTGAAGCATCTGTAACAAAATAATGGTTGTGAGTTTTTGTTGTGAACGTTTTTGTGTTATTAATAATAGGTAATATTTTCTGGAACATTAAATTTACTTCTTACTTAAGGAATAAAATAGCAATAAGAATATTTTCCGATTTGCCAAACTTGGCTAAAAATAATTGTAATAACTTAAATCCATGCCAATCACGATTATTAACCGTTTAGCTGTATAGCATTATATAAATATCTTCATGGATTGGTTCTGCTTAAATTAGGATAAACAGTAAGTAAAACTTTTCAAAGTAATTCTATACCTACTATTAAATGAGCAATATTTGTATGTATAAATTACATATTATTGTAATCACGCTGTCGAAAACGGCTCTAATGTTTTAGATGAAAGAACAGAATAGAATAGAATAGATATTCTTTATTATGTACACCATAAAAATTACAGACATAAATTTGGACATTTGAAAGTTGCAATAAAGGGGGTTATGAGGGCGAAAAATCGATCTAGCTATCTAGGTCTCATTTCGGGGAAAATACGTTTTCTCTATTTTCACTCGTGCTGAGCTCGGTCGACCAGGTACTTATAGTAATACCAATGTTCTACTCAAAATGTCATATTCTAACAACCAAATTTTTCAAAAAATTATTCTTCAATTTTTTAATATTACCTCCACTTAATATTTCAGGATATAAACATGTCAAACCAATATTATCAGAAGTATTACATTAACCCCACAGGTCCATTGCACCATAATTCAGGTATTCCAATATCTTCAGGCATAAAGAACAAAAACAAAGAGAACCTTTTGACCCTTTTATATCTCTTATGATTAACTTCAGGATTTATGCCTAAAAGATAAGGTTATGTTTTGTTTTGAATTTATGGATATTAGTTATTAGTAAGAAAGAGTTTAGGAAAGATGTATCGTAGATATGGCATCGAAGTTAAACGGCAGTCAGGGAAAATGATTGTTTTTTTTTCAAATTGACATACTACGTCAACTTGCCGTGATTTATAGTCATTTCATATAACTGTCAAAAATGACAGTTGTAATTTGAATGTAGGGCAATTTAAATTGGTAGTAAATTTTCTAAACAATACATTTCCCTGACTTTACCCACTACAAAGTAATTTTATAAAATGCGTAAACTCAAATCAACTCAACCATGATAGAAAGCAACCCTTTGATTTTATTTTAAATGCCAGTAGATCTCGGCCAGACTACATTTAATAAATAGCGGTTAAACACGCAATTATTATCATTAGGGTCAGCGGACACGAGCCATCGGAAACAGCGACTTGCTGCGGTAGCGTGCACTGCTGTAGCCGCCACCGGCCACACGTGTGCTACGAACCCATACACAACGTATGAAAGAGCGCTTGAACTGCTTGTAGCATTTCTACCGGCAGCTGTGGCCTGTGGGTCGTTGGGCCTAGGCTTAATAAGCGTACACGAACCATCGGCCACCAAAAACATGTTCTCCGATACATTTTGTATGGGAGAACATGTTTTTCAACTACAATGTTAAGTTTGTTCTTAGGATAAATTCATCCCAGCTACGGAACCCTTCATTGTGGGTGGTCCAATACGCACTTGGCCGGTTTTTTTAATACTTTGTTTCCGACGTACCTACCTAATACCGACAGTATAAGAAAGTAAATTAAAGTAAGTTTTTCCGACACTTATAAGAGAACTAACAGAACGAGTGAATTGAACTATAAAATATAAATCTTAAAACAACATAACATAACATTGCTCCTCTAATCCCGAAGGGTTAGGCTGAGGTGTACCTATAGTACAACCACATTTCGTAAAAGCTTAAGTCCCATGTAATATGGGGATAGCCTATTGCCATCAATCGGATACAAATCCAGACTCCGGCCTGCTGCTGAGAAATTCCATATACCCAATAACACTTTGCCCGATTTGGAAATCGAACCCAGGACCTCAGGCTCAGCAGGAGCGCTAGCGACCACTAGACCAAAGAAGCACTTGAGGCTTGACACTTGAGGCAAACACTTCAAAGAAAATGCTCATAATCACCGTAGTGAGATTGACTGAGTGACTAAAACACTTTCAAATAATATGACCACAAAGTACCTAACCGAAACTCCAACCCAAAACCCGAAACATAAAGTTAACCAGTAAATTGCTGTTTTTGAACGCCCTTAAGAATTCCCTTTTAAAGTTAAATAATATATAAGCATTTTAAACTAAGCCGGTAAAAGGGGCGAAGTGGTCCAAAATCCGGCTGCTAACGAGGGCTCGACACAACTTTGAACTGTCTGTCAATCGCATAACTTAACTTACTTTGAATTTTTGTGGTCGAATCATTTTGGTAGGTAATTTTTTTTTAAAAATCTTTCGTCTTGGTGCAGCTATACTCCGTTTATTTTAGATTTATACAAATACCGGCTAAAAAACGACAGATAATTGTGCAATATTATTGAAATGACTGCACTTTATAATTATATTTTTAATGTAAATAAATTACATTGCTTCGTGAAATAACGGAGTTTATAACACGTTTATATCGAAATAACGAAACGATTTTAACCGTTATTTATCTAATGTTATAATAAATGGAGTTTAAGTGAAGCGGAAATTGTTTTAAGTCTGGGTAGTAGGTAGTAAAGTGACTATAGCCCACTGCCGATAGAGAAGTCATGACTTTTGCTGTGTTACCAGGAACATTTACTACATAAAACGGTTCAGATATTTGGTAAGTAAACGAATAATGGTCCACGTTAGATCTGGGTCGAAATAAATCTAAGTGAAAGGGGGGCTTTACTTAGCAGTGGGATGATGAACCTTACATGTAATCTGTAACCAGATTAGTCCTAACTTCATTCAAGAGCTGAAGATGCACATGGATTTAGTCACTTATTCAAGACTAGCATTTCGCCGGCGACTTTGTCACCTATCGGGTCCAAAACTATCCTATCTCTCAAGGCACCTACCACGCCTACACATTAACAAAATTTCACTGATATCGGTTGGGTGCTTTCTGAGTTTATCCATTACAAACAAACATGCAAACATACAAAAAATCAAAACTTTTCTTTATATAGAAAGAAAGAAAGAAAAGAAAGAAAATACATTTATTTGACACATACTAAAAGTCACACAATATAACATAAATATAGCAAACAAAAAAGATAAAAAATTAAACAAATAAAAGGGGGTAAAGTATGAAGCAAGAAAATTGGCAGGGGAGTGTGCCTCACGGCTGCGCCAAAAAGGCCCAGTTCAGCAAAAATGTCAGACACCAATAAGTGCGTGACGCTAGTTTTCAACTGGACCTGATAGTGTGAGGTGACGGATGTAAATCAGTTTTATGTAAATTGTGTATAATATACTTAAATAAAAATAAATAAAAAGAATTGTGTCAGATAAAAAATAATAACGAATATCTACATAAATAGTGTGATTATTATTATTTTAATTAGTTTAGAAAATGGAGAAAACATATTCCCAGCATTAAGCAACAAGTTAAAATTAAAAATTTAAATAACCCCCAACACAATTCCAGGTGATGCTGCAGTATCTGTTCAAGGTTACTATGTTCTTCTAATATCATTGAAGTAACAGAATACAAAATTTCGAATCGAACAGACCTGTGGAAGATGCGCACATCCAATCATCAACTAGAAAAGGGCTGATAATCTTCAAACGGCTGAACCGATTTTTTTGAATTGTAGCTAAGAACACTCTCGATCAAGACACCTTTCAAACAAAGAAATAATAATCAAAATCGGTTGCGCCGTTTGAGAGCTACGAGGGAACAGACAGATACACAGATACACAGACACCCAGATATCTACTCAGATACACACGGCAAACTTAAAACTTATAACACCCTTCTTTTTCCGTCGGGGGTTAAAAAGAAGATGAGACAAAACTTTTTCGAGGTCACCTTCCTGCGTTAACAAAAAGCAATTGGCAAATCTAATAACGATCTCTCCAAGTGGTACTGGTAAGTTTAATAACTTAGCATTTCCTCAAGGTCTTAACAAAACATAGAATGGCAAATAATCTGATACCTACTTACTATTATAATGTATCGATTTCAGGCTTCAGTAGCCGTGGCAACATAGGTAGGTACGTACTTAATCGAGTGTCAGACTTGAAGGTCAAGGTTCACACTATTTTATATGCTAAGGTTTCCTTTGTTAAGAGACATGTTTTTTTAATGATGATATCTTAGAACTAGAAAACCTTACAGAAAGCAGAGAGGCCTTGATAAAAGAAATGATGTTTTAAAACTGCAGTTGCAATCTTGGCATTATAAAAGTTGGATGGCTGAACTATTTCAATCACCAAGTCAGCGACCCGCTCCTGCTTTGTACGGTTTTTAGGGCTTGATAAAAAATCTAGATTTATTTTTAAGAATTATGGAAGTTTAATATTAATATATTATTCAAAATAAACCAAAATTTTCTTAATGATAGTGAAAACCGCATCAAAATCCGTTGTAACGTTAAGAAGAATAACGTGGTCACACAAACAGACACGAAAAAGACTTTATTCATTTATAATTTGTATAAAAGACCTTCCAAATACTTTATAGAACAAAGCTGCAATCTTGACATTATAAAAGTTTGGTGACTGCACTTTTTTAATCACCTCGATTTCTGTTTTACGGTTCTAACATTTCTATTTTTATTTTGTCACCACATCCTGCTAGGTACACGGTTGCAATTTATTTTCACCAACGGCGATACCTACATAAAAGGAATTAATAGAAAACAAAAAAATCTAAAAGTGCTGGGTATGTATGCCTATTGAACTCACACTTTAGCATTTTAAGAATATCGTATACTTTTACAATGTTCGTAAATATCTGAGCACTATGTATCTATCACATTCACAATAATTAATTTATCTGTTATTGCGTCATTTTGAATTCTTTTAACCTATAATAGTAGTCTTATTCTAGGTGCATCGTTTTCACATATAATTAAAACATTTGAGAAGACTTACGGTGGAGCTTCTTTCCCATTCTTCTCCATACGAAAACTACCTTTTCTAAGGGGCGACTAGAATCAATTCTATTTTTGTGTAAATTTCGACGTTCAAAAGTGCCATATAATATGTGCCTATTGGAAAAAATATATTTGACATTGACTTTATTACAGGTATACCCAGAATTCACAATAAAGGCGACAACATTATTATCTAAGGAAATTCAAAAAAATAACGCAGATAGAAACAAAATAAAATAAAAGTGCTGGGTGTGTGTGCTAATTACAATTTATACGTGGTATACTTGTAATTGGCACAATAAACACAACATTTATTTACCAGATAAGTTTAGACCAATAGTTAATCTGGATTTGGTAAAACACTCACAAAAATACATCGAGAATTTCGCGTGAAACGTGAATACTCCCAAAAACCTTATTTCAAATTCATATTGTATCACCATGTAGATAATGGTCCTAGTTTACAACCTTCCAATGGTGTCTATTCATAATCATTAACATAGTCTAGCTGCTAAGCTAATTTCAACTTAGGTTTAATGGCACAAAGTTCTATTTGGAATGGCACTTCTAAGTTATATAGGGGGAGGTCTTGAAGCAAATATAGAAACAGCTGTAGGGATTGTTAACCTAAGTTTTCTTATGTTTACAGATGTTTTATGAGTATTGGTAATATCGTAAATGAAATGTAATATCGATTTGGGATATACAATAATATTATGTTTGCGCAATCTTTGAATAGAAGGAATATTGCGAATAAAGAAGTTGAGTAGAAATGCAGAAAAATCTTTCTATAAAGAAAACAACATTTTTGAAGGGTTATCCACGCTTTCCCTTTACTGTGTTGTCATATAAATTAGACATCATCTATACAAGGTGGAGACGACAATACAACAATAAATTAAACTGCGTATCTAATGACGTTCCCAGTTTGCAAACGAAAATTCAACCAAATATCTCCAATAGTTTTTTCACAATAGTTTGACAAAGATTGACAAAACCCATAGTCAGTCTACCTACTATTTACTCGTAGTTTTTTTTTGTAAAAAATCTTTTTAATTTCAATGTTTGGATTTATTTGATAGTTCTTAAATACTTCTATGCATTAATATTGCCAGTGTTTTCATTTATTGTTGAATTATCGTCTCATTTATTATAACTTCAGACAAAAACGGTTAACAACCTTTCGTTATTTCGATATAAACATATATAAAAAACTCCGTTATTTCACGATAAATACAAAGCAATGTAATCTATTTATCATTTACATTAAAAAAATAACTCTAAAGGGCGGTACAGTTATTTCAACAATATTACAGAATACTGTAACTGTTTAGCCGTTATTTCTCTAAGCGCGGATAAGACCAAACAGGAATAGGTAAATTTTATCCGCGGAATAAGCCTTCTCTTCCGAATAAATTTTGAACTTTTGACACTGTTCATATGAAAACTGTTAAAATATTATTACACGGATAAAATTTATTCCTGTTTGGTCGAATCCGCCCTAAAGCGTTTTGTACAACAGATTTAAACAAAACGAATGTTTATTTTCATGAACATCTAAGTTTTTGCGTCGTATCTGTATGTATTGTAGACCTAACTAGCTTCTGCCCGTGACTTCCTCCGCGTGAAATTTTGGACCCCGACCCACCACATCGCCTCACAAATTCATCACGCGCTATTACTTCGTTTTAATTTAGCATTATTTCTGAATTTTTCTCTTTTTGCTCCGCTCCCTAAGGGCCGCTGCGTAATGTTAAATAGCCTTTAACCTTCTTCACGAATTGGGCTATTTAGTCAACTGCATCCGTCAAGGGGGTGATTCTACCCACCCCCCAAATAATGTTTTATTTGCTACAAGTCCTAATTGACTAAATCCAAAACTTCTTCGGGTCGCTAGTGGTATGTAAAAAGTTTACATACCACTAGCGACCCGCTCCGGCTCCATCCGGTTTTTACGACATAACAAAAAATCTAGCTTTCTTTATAATATTATTATACACATAAACCTTCCTGAATAAATTCTCTAAATGATGTTGAAAACAACATCAAAATCCGTTGCGTAGTTTACTTGAATAACGCGGCCACAAAAACAGACGCGAAAACCGACTTTAATTTATAATATGAGTAGATATTACTTCAGTTCATGCTATTCCCATCACAGAGGCCCAAAAAATGTACAGACCGCAGAATACTCTAAATCACACCACCACCACCACACAATTCTCACAGCGCTTAAAGATTTATTACTATCATTTAACAAGGATTCAAAAACTTCAAATCTCTCTCTACATTTATCCTTTTTGCACTGAAAAAAGCATTTTAACTCGTAATTTTTAGGGTCTTTTATCGCGACACGTTTGCAATCTCGGATAACAGGGACTGGCGGAAAAGAAGGCTATAAATTCTGCAAATCTCGGACGAAACCACAAGACGTATTTAGTAAAAAAGGTGTGGTCTCCTTTATTGCATTATCTTGGAGTTTTTGCTTCACGTGGAACTCTTATCAGGAGGTTTAATCATGAGGAGATTGCAAGTAATTATAATTTGAGAAGGAAATTGCACAATTTTTCATATAATTAAATTACGAAGACAAAGCATTGTTAGAAAAGAAGGAAAGAAAGAAAATACGTTTATTTTAGGTAATACAGGTAATAACAGCTGGGGGAAAATATGCGTCATTTCTACGCAAAACGGCCATCGCTCAGCATAATGCTGAGACCCTATGCGACACAGAGCACCGGCGCTGGTTTTCAGCGATAGCCGGCGTTGACGTGATGGCGTCCCCCGGTGCAGCATATAATGAGATAACAAGAACAAAATAAGAAATAAAAAATAAAATAAATACAATACTTAGTACTTCGCATTTGGGAATCGTATCATGTCAAGTTTAGATTTAGTGACAGTTTTCTACAAAAGTAATCCATGTAGCTACCAATTCTTTAAAGCATATGAAAAGCAAAGAGCTGTACCAAAAAGAATCCGTAAAGCCAAGGTCATAGAAAACAAATTCGCTAGACCCATAAGTCCAAATCGTTCGGAGTGAGGCGTCAAACAGACGAGCAGCCCTTTGCTGTCGACAGAGCCAAATTCACCTGTCGACAGAGCCAACTTCAGCTGTCGACAGAGCCAACTTCAGCTGTCAACAGAGCCAACATTGAACGCCATGAACGCTCGGTCTATTTGAATTCGACTGACAAGGCAGTGCATGTACTGCGCTCATACTGTAGCTGTCGCCATTGGCGTTTGCTATCCACGTGTCGACGGCAAACGCCGATATGGCCGCAGCTGCAGTTGCTTCTGTCGACAGCTGAAGTTGGGTCTGTCGACAGAAAAGTGCTGCTTGTCTATACTCAGCCTTAGCCGCAAAGCTAACCTTACAAAAACTTACGCTGAGGATAATGACATGCCAACTATACTAACCCTCCATCAACCAAGCAATATCACCCACAGAATCTCATTCAAACAACAAGTAAAACCAACGCGTCCCTTCACAGCCACACACGGAAAGGTGTCAGTGTGAAACGACTTAATAGCGAGTAATTAACTCGGTCTGTAAGACCGTTTTTAACTGCCGCGACAATTAGTTCCACTCCGTTGACTTCTAGTGGCAAGACTTAGATGTGGAGGTAGACTTTTATGTGGTTTTGAGGCAGAAATGTGGATGTTGTCAAATTTTCTGTAAGGTATTCATAGTGCTTTCTAGATTGTTTAAAAATTACATAAGAATGTAGGTCTCAGGTGAAATACACAAATATTTGTATCTACACCCATGCTATAAATCCTCTATAAAAGTTCCTGAATCAGTTAGCTTATTGCCAACATTAAAACGACCAGTGTCATAGTAACCATTGTATCATCCAAACGAGTGTTATAATGTTGTACTAAATTTCATAATGCAACTCGTTTGCTTGTTTGATTCCTTGCGGTCAGCGGGTGCAGACCCCCACGCCGACACATCTGACACATTTTCCAAAATACGATACGTCACGCTTGGCGGGTACATGCTATGGTAGGTTTAATGTTGGCAATAGCTAACTGTTTCAAAAAAATTTTATAGGGGATTCATATCATGGGTGTAGATAAAGTCTTGTATGCAACTATATATAATTAGGTATTAAAACACTCATGTGATACTATTATCAAAACACACATTCGTGTTTTAATACCCCTTATTATACCTACAACAGTTGCATAAATAACAGACTATTTTACGAATTCAATACTCAATATTCAATAGTTTTTTTGAGTCATAAAGTATCAAAGCCGGCAATCATCAGTATTGGTACGAAAAAAAATATGTAAATATTAATAAAATTCACTACAAAAGCGGCATTCTCTCATAAAAATCGTGATCGTTATAAATAATT
The DNA here is from genome assembly GCA_914767815.1 of Eupsilia transversa. Taxonomy (NCBI): domain Eukaryota; kingdom Metazoa; phylum Arthropoda; class Insecta; order Lepidoptera; family Noctuidae; genus Eupsilia; species Eupsilia transversa. Next base: position 13,134,225 of record OU611876.1, read on the forward strand.
TGGTAACAAAATCTGCCATCTCCCGCTCCGTCCAATCGTAGTCCAGCAAACGCTATACTAAGGGCCTGTACAGACGACACGCGCACGTCATGCGCCCGCTAAGCGCACGCCACGCGCGTCAGCACCCGCGTATAACGCGCTTTTTTTTAAAATTTGTTGTAGATAATTTGAGTCATAATATTATGTCACATCAATAGTATCCCCATATCAAATTTCATGAAAATCGGTTCAGCTGTTAAGCCGTGAAAGCGTCAAAAACAAACAAACTCAATTTCGCATTTTTTTATATTAGATAGGATTTCTAACCGTTCGGAAAATTGAATACCTACAGATCCCTTAAGTTAGAAAAGATTAACATTCCACTTCTGCAATTCGCCAAGACATCTCTAATGTTTCAAAATGGATGCTTCTGAACAATGGAAATTCCCTTTGTGGAACAACGAATATCATTCCTAACATGTTGGAAATAACGACTACATTTATGGGTCACCACCACCTCTTCTATCACAATTATTTTAATATTACTTCAAAGTGGCACAGAGATGGAGATATACGTCCTGTATAGCTCCATCTCCTTCCCCCAGGTCTATAAAACTAGCAAAGTAACTTCATAGTACTAGACTAGTATAAGTCCAAAATATGAGCCAAGAATAAGGAAGCCACAAGCTATAAAGGAACTTTATAGTGTCGCGTGTTTGCCTCAAATTGGATGTTCCTATACACGAACAGTTTTCAACGTTATTGTGTAGAATTTTAATTATTTTTATGACAATGATAATTACCTAGGTACCTACTCCAGATGTTTACCTATAAGTAGGAAGTAAGAACTAAAAAAATATAAAAATAATGATCTTATTAGATTAATTTAATCACAAGAGGTGTCGGTTGGGTGGAAAAAAAAACGGAGGCCCTTGCCCTGTAGTTTGCCTTTTTAAACAATACAAACAAATACAAACAAATAAATGAAATTGAAGTCTGTTTGAAATGCCAAAATAACAGCTTTTTACTAAATGCATAATGAAGTATATACGGTACCAATATAATTATAAAAAAACACAATTAAAAAAAAATGTTTCTTTCGGCTGATCTCCGAAACGGCTGGGCCGATTTTGACGGGAGTTTCACTGGCAAATTACTGATGTTATAAGAAGTAACTAAGGCCAATATTCTCGTACTTAAAAAACATTCACATTCAAGTCGCAAACTGTCAAACTTGTCAAAATGGTAGTCAATTGCTTATATTTTTGACAGATTATGAATGAGATTAGAATGCGAACGTTCTTACGGGAATTACCATCAGATAATTTATTCGTGATGTCGATGTTGGTGCCATGAAGAAAGTTGTTCAAATTGATGGTCTGTACCCCACAACCTCAAATATTACCATATTTTTATGATACACGCTGTATACATCTTGCACGTGTAAAACGTTGATCGTACACTACGATGTGTAATTAACGTCCCGTCAAACTGCCGGTAGACTTGGAAACTTAATTAGAAACACATCGTGAGTCGTTCGTAGCGATGTAGGGTAGGTAGGAATGTAGGCAAGTTGAAGTGTTTGGTATTGGATCAAGAAAACTGTGCTAACTGCAGTATTTACTTCTTTTGTCGGTTATTGACCACATTTTGCTGAAAATCAGCGCTGTTAACGATAGGTTTGTCCGAAGTCACAGCATATAGCTGAGCAACGAACTATTCTTGCACAGATGCGACGCACAATACAACACTGTTCTTGTTATTGTTGTTTGTAATGCAGGTACCTTTTTCAGTGAAAGACTTAAATATTATGAAAATCGTAAAAAGAATTAGATGAACCCAAAAACAGCTTGATGGTTTTTTTGACACACACGACTGACACAATGTTTTTTCTTTTATAAGTCACTGCAGCTGTTAAATATTATGCCAAAGAGGCCCAGTTTGCTCGTTACAAAAGTTTAAATTATTTCACTGCAATCGGCATTTTGTTTATTTGTTTCTTTACATTTATTAGTGTCGCAATACATTACGCAATACAACATGTAAATTTATTGTCATTGGCCCTGACACGAAGTAATGGACAAAATTTACCAATTTTTTAAATACTTTTCTGTATTGTGTACGATCCTTTTTTTGGCTTATCTGTAATTTGTGTATGATATACCTAAGTAAAATTTTTTAATGTGCGTTTAATTTGTGCAGAATAAACAAAAAAAATATCTTCTTTCTATTTCATTAGGGTTACATTATTTTATACAGTTGCCTCAATGTATGGCTTCGAAATAGAGTTCATCAGGGAAATACAAGATAAGAAAGAGTAAGTAATTTTATGAAAAACTTTCCATTTCATTAGTTTAAGTAATGTTCTCAAAAGAGTTTGTTCAAATGAATTTGTGAGTACTTTGAAAGGACTGGAACTTCGAAATACTCCGTAGTATAGTTGAAAACCAGTCGCTGTTGATGAAATGATTTTTGTGCTAAATACCTATGTATTTTTAACCCCCGACGGAAAAAGAGTTCTGTTATAACTGTGTATCTGTGTTTCTGTCTGTTCCCTCGTAGCTCCCAAATGGCTGAACAGATTTTGATTATTATTTTTTTGTTTGAAAGGTGTCTTAATCGAGAGTATTCTAAGCTACAATTCAAGAAAATCGGTTCAGCCGTTTGAAGATTATCAGCTCTTTTCTAGTTGATGATTCGATGTGCGCATCTTCCACAGGTCTGATCGATTCGAAATTTAGTATTCTGTTACTTCAATGATATTAGAAAAGGCTAAGAGTTTATTCCGCGGATAAAATTTATTCCTGGTTGGTCGAATCCGCCCTCAGTCGGGTAACTAGGGCTTCACGATTGAAGGTGGTAAGTAAAAAGTTCAGTTCATAAAGCTATTAAACAAAATGATAAACTGTGAGTCCGGGGACACTAATTCACTTTCCTCATTTTCTAGCAAATTAAGTGAGAACTCTTACAAAACTTTTTAGTTCTACATCAGCTAAAACTAAAAAGGCTGACAATTCTATTCACGTTTCCGACTAGTTCGTCGTGTAAATCAATTAGTACTAAAATAAGTTTCTAAGCAAAGAGAATCGTTAGTTTAAAGTTAGAATATTCAGAGACTACATTTTTTTAGAAGGTTTTAAAATTGAATAGACTTTACCTAACTCTGAGTTTGTTGCGGCCGTTCTTCTCAGAGTAGTCACATAGGAAACACCAACCTCATCTAGTTAAAAAAAATGTGATTGACGTGTAAAAGTGTTTGTACAAACCAAAGTATTTATCATTTCATTAAATCGAATGTAGACTAAACTAAATGGTAACTTAGTTACAGAAACAGGCAGTCTGTTTTAAAGTAGGTTTTTTTTAAAAAGGCAACAAAACTATTGATGAAAAGTTGATAGTTTAATTAACACTTGGTTTACTAACCGACTTCGGTGGAACTCAGAACGAGGTTTTTTTTTGTTTTTTTGTTTTTGAAATCTAGCCGTAGCCGCATTATTTATGCCGTTTTATATAAGGCCTGTGGATGCCAATAAATAAAGACCTATTTAATATGGTGAGACGGGACCACCACGCTAATGTAATTATGATATTTTTTGACTTCCTGCATTCACAGTATCTTCCCTTAACCTTAACAAAACAACAAAGTTCCATTTTCCCTTTATTTTCTTATAATCTTTACACTTGAAGTGTTCCCTACAATGTTGGTTCGGTCCCTTCCTGTGATTATTGTTTCACAATGCGGGTGCCTGATTAGAATGGAGGACTTCCTGATGCCTTTGAAGATTACTCTCTGGTTTACCTTCAGGTATTTTTTATCGCTTTTAGATATTATTGAAAAGGTAGGAGGAGGGTTTGGTAAGGTGACAGTTGTTTTGGTTCCAAATAATACCTATTTATTTATTTAAAATTTTCACACTGAAAAAAGGTACAAAGGCGAACTTAATGCCTTAGGCCTTTTTGCCTATTTACGGTTTAAGACATTTATTTCTCAAAAAGAATAAAATTCACTTTTCATGAGAAAGACAAGATAATCTTAATACTAAATACACGAACGTATGAAAAACAGTAGGTACTCGTAAATAATACATTAAGTAGTGCACAAAAAATGTTTTTGTGCATCTAGTACTTAATGTATTATTTATAGTGGACCTGGGAATCGAATTCAGGACTTTATGCTCAGCAGCAACTAGACCAACGAGACAGTCGACAAGGATTCATCTAACTAACTCAACAATTTTTAAGGTTGGATGAGTTAAGCCTCATGCAGACTGCGGCGCGGCGCGACTTTAACAATACAATTTATAAGAAAACTTCACGGTAGAACAATAACCGGTGTCACGTCGCGCCAGTCTGCATGAGGCTTGATCATATACAAACAATGGTAGATTTTTTTTACAGTCAGACGAAAAAATTTCGTCGTCATTTCAACAACGCGACAAGTCTTAAATAACAGAAAATTTAATTTCATGATCGAGTTATGACAACCTAAATTACCGCGAAAAATATTCGACAGCAATTAGAACAAAGATTTAAATCTTTAGATTGTTCCTCACCGTACTAAGTCGTGCGTAAAAGTGTCAATACTGAGATGGGTAAGCTCACAGAGTAATAATAGAGTTTTCATGGATCCAGTCTCTGCGACATTGTGTGTGGTGGTCAAAAGGTGTCAGACGAAAAAATTTCGTCGTCATTTCAACAACGCGACAAGTCTTAAATAACAGAAAATTTAATTTCACGATCGAGTTACAGTCGTTTTTAACTCAACTTTGCTTTTCCCCTTTTTAATTTACTTAATTTGTAACGGAAATAAACTGTGGACGTTTTTAATAAGTTTGTGAATTCGTTTTATTATTATTTTATATTGGCACCGGGATTTATTTTCCGCGTCAAAAAAAAATTTTTGTTTTTTTGACTTGACTATGAAGAAATAGGGCTAGGGAGGAGCTCGTGGCTAAGGAGGAGCTCGTGGCTAAGTAATAACAGCCGCACGGGTCGATCCATCAGGTTAAGCTGCGCTTGCCGGGGTTGGTCCGTGGATGGGTGACCATCTTTACATACCGAGATTCCTTCGTGCCTCGGAAAGCACGTTAAGCCGTTGGTCCCGGCAGTCATTCGTCAAGTAATTATTATAATTAGGTAAGAGAGGGTTAAAAAAAAACTAATATTACCTATATCTTTTAAAACAGTTACCATAAACCTAAAATATTATAAAAAATCTCTGTAATTGTGTAGAACGAATTTTCAAAAGTCTTTACTTAGTCACTTTCGTTTATTTATGGAACGCTTCTGCAAAATTTTAAGCTTCCAGCAGTTTAGCCTGAGCGATGTCTGTCAGATAATTAATGAATTTAAGAGTTTTATTAAGTGAGGTCTTTGCCCAGCAGAGGGAAATAATAGGCAAAAAAAAAAAAAAAAAAATCAGGTCAAAATCACCACGACAAAAATGGTTCAAACTAAATCTGTTTCATTTAGACAGTTCAACAACATTCATTGCGTTATTTACGTTGTCGAGCAAACAAATTATTCGAACATATGAAGCAATGGATTAGCAATATCCTTCAAAATGATTCAAATTGTGATTGATCGTGTGTTACGCAATTAGGGTGCTGTTGCTCACTGGAAATGCCAGATATATGATAATGTATTAGTATTCATCATCAACCGCGCATAGTCTGAACAAAACTATAAGCCACTCGAACACCGAAATCAGACTTTTATTTTCATTGCATAGTTTCCATGCAATGAAAATAAAAGTCTGATTTTGGACTGAAAGTGAGACAACGCTGAAATGTGAACTTTCTAAATTTTATTTTACTAGGAACATTATATTCAAATGGCCAGTGCCCTGTCATAAAAAGAAATAAAGCAATATCCTACTGGATTAGGTACCGTTATCTCGTAAAATTATTTTATTAAAATGCTTCGTGTAATAAAATCTGAGTTTGTTAGTCTCGCTAGCGCGTTGAATTTGATGGGAACATGCTGATTCATTATTTTTCCTTAACTTGTTGGCTTGGAAAAATATTTGGAAATTAAATTATATTCTGCTGAATTTAGTACAATATTGGTTCATTAAAAAATAACGATATTTCGGACATCACATAATTTTGTATTGTTGCTGTTTATCAACATTTTCAATTTACAACATTTTCAAAACTTTTTCAAACAATTATCATTATTAATTATTATTATTATTGTGAAATAAAAACAGGGTAACATACAAAAAGTGAGGATATAAATAACATTATTATACAAATAAACGTTCAAATTAATATTCCCACTAAAATAATTGTACCAAATCTGCCTCTAATTAAGTTATATTTAACCCTCAAAACGCGATAGTGAGCCGGAAAAGGCCCATAATTCCTGTTATCGCCGTAATACTCGTAATAACAATCTGAAATATAAACCAGTAATTTAAAGTAACAGTACATTTCGTTTTGTTGAAATAAGGTAGTAAACACAAGAACGTGATTTATCGTAAAATATAGTCGCTTTTATGTATTACCTTTCATGAATGGATACCTTTTTCATCTTATTAAAGACTAGCTGCTGCCCGCGGCTTCACCCGCGTGAGTGTCGGAAATTACCCCATACATCCCCATGGGTTTTAAGTATAAATATTGAGTTTCGAGTTAATCGGACAGCGCGTTAAAATTCTTCCATACAAACACTGACACCCCCCAATCCCCCTTTAGGGGGTAATTTAGAAAAACAAAAAACTACAAACTTTATAATTTATTTAGATTACTATTCGTGCGAAGTTTCATGTTTATTACCTCAAGGAATAAGATTTTTCATACAAACTTTCATCCCTTATTTTACCCCCTTAGAGGTTGAATTTCGAAAAATCCTGATACACGTTATTCTTAATTTTTGGGTCTAAGTATAAATATTGAGTTTATGTTTGTTACAATGATTTATGTTTGTTATGTTTGTTACAATTTAGAGTTTGAACCGGAACTTAGTAAAACGATTTTGTGAGGCTAATGTTTGAGTCGGATAGGAAATTGGTTGCTTAAGTACTAGTCATTTCCATAGATCAAAACAAAGACGAATCATTCTCAAACATTTCGAATTAATATCAGATGGAAGAGGGCCTCCTGGCTAAATGATAATAGCCGCGCGGATCGATTGAAGGTAAAGCTACGCTTGCCCCGGTCGGTTCGTGAATGGGTGGCAATTCATTACATTACCCCCGTGCCTCGGAAACCACGTTAAGCCTTTGGTCCCGGGAGTCATTCGTAGATCTTTGACTGTCGTTACGGATAGTCAGAAGCCCAAAGATTATGACAACCAGTCTTACCAAAGGGTATCGTGTTATCCAGTAACTGGGTCATGGAGGTCAGATAGGCCGTCGCTTCATGTAAAATACTGGTATTCAGCTGCATCCGGTTAGACTGGAAGCCAACCCCAACATAGATGGGAAAAGGCTGGGCAGATTGATCCTATGTAAAACTGTCATGATTGATTGACAATTTTAAATTCTGGCCATGATATCTTCCGCCGTAGAAAAGGGTCCTTTAATGCCGCGCAAGATTTTTCTGTCTCTCTGTGTCAATTTGTGCTTGATTGCTTTGGGGTTTTTTTTTTTTTACCCAATTTTCTCGCAATATTATAAACTGTTTCTTGGGGGAAAAAATATTTGATATTTGCCGAGCCCCTTCCCCACGTGAGATTGAGTGAGATTCGGCTAAACGCCTCACTTAATTAATGGACGCTATAAGTTACCTACTCCTAGTAATATCTTAGACTAAGTCTAGAGTCAAATATCCAAATGTAACTAAAGTTTTAGTATCTGCTAAGTTTAATTCTGTCTTTGTCATTTTAAGGTGTATTTCAGCGACAGAAATAGCACAAAGAGCGTTTTAAAAAGAAGTTTCGTGGTGTTTGAGTTTTTAAGGGTTAAAACGTTAATTTTGGAAACAAAAAAGTTTAAGAGCAAAACCCAATATCAGCTTAAACATTTTTCAATAATCAACTTCCCAACAACTTAACAATAGAATGGGAGCAAAAGGCGAAATAAAATTAAAAAGTAATAATCTGTTGGAAGCGTCCGATGAAGCAGTGATTATGTGGGTTGCCAGTAATTACGGATCGGCGAGCTGGAATGTGCCTGCACTAGTTGGACATGGGTCATGTAAGCTTATATTCCTGAGGTTTCAATTGTAACTGAATGAAGATCCAAGCACAGAAAATCAATTTGTAATGAGTTGTTCTCTCATTTGTGATTTGTAACACTTATCAAGTTGGGTTGGTTTCCAGTCTCACCAGATGGTTAGACTGAAAAGCCGACCCGAACTTTATTGAGAAAACACTAGGCACAAGATGATGTAATCTGTAACACCGGTTTATGCAACATGATAATTTACACACTACTAAATTGAAGAGATAAAAATTAATGGTGAATTGAATGCAGCGGAGATGAGAACGCTGAGATGGATGTGTGGAGTGACCAAAATGGATAAAGTAAGGAATGAGTGACCAGTGATAGAAAAGTTGAAAGAAAATCGTTTGGCTCGGTATGGGCAAGCGATGACGGGGGAGGAAACGCAAGTGACAAAAAAAGTGATAAATATACCTAAATGTTGATTGATGGATAGAGAGAGGGAGACCAAAGATAAGATGAATGGACTGCTTGGGGAATGATATGAAAGAGAATCGAGTAAATTATATTGTGGCGATTGACATTCGGAGAATGAAAAGGGAAATAGTGTTTCACCGACCCCAAGAAACATGAGAAAATGACAGGCAGGAAGATGATGCTCCAAGAAATCAAGATAATCCCCAGGTTTAAACTAAGACATAAACCAAAAAGTATACCAGCTAAATCAGTCTCCATCAAGTTCTTGGCACGGGGCCTACGTAATCACATTTCGGATAATTATGTTCCGTATTCATGCATATTCATTAAGTTGCTTTAGTGCCCCTTTGAGACTAAGCCGTAATGCTAAACAGCGATTTACACTGGATGTATGATGATGCCACTTAATTGGCAACGAAGTGGTTTGAGACTGTGTGGGACAGGGGACTAGACTGAAAGCCTGTGTCTTGAGAGGTACGGGGAGAAAATCAGGTAAAGTATTATACGAGTACATTACTTGTGAATGTGAAGACTGTGCGGGTCATTTTTTTTCTTCTTTCCGCAGTTAATTTTAATCATAGTCTGGCAGTTTGAGTACTTTATGAGGCCTACCCAAATGTCCTTTCTTTGGTATTGTTCATCGAATCGTTGAGCTCCTTAAGTTCTGAGTTGAGCTGCACGATTACTGACAAATGCGTGCGCCGACTGGACAGGTCCACTCAATCTGTGTGGTTCATTCTTCAAAAGACCTTTCCGACACTAATCTACGTGGTCTTCACATGATCTGACCAATATAACGTCTGGATTTTAAATGAGACTGTGACCTCCGAGTTAGTTTCGGCCTTTCTTCTCAGAGTAGTCTGATAGGAAACGCCTCATCTAGTTCTTAAAATATTATTGACGTGTAAAATTTACAGAAAATAAAAGTGATCATCATCATCATCGGTTGCTCCGTCGCGCATAGTGTCACAGCCTTATGCTGAGTGATGGCCGTTTTGTGTAGTGTGTGGCCCTTGTTTTACCTCAACTTACGGGGTGTCCTGTCCTGCGTGAGCGATGAATACGACGCGACGCGACGCTGCGAACGCGACGAATGCGATCAACTCAACGGCATACCCTGCTTGAGGCCTATAATTTTGGCAGTCTGACGCGACGAAATAGTTGATTCAGAAGCGTTGATTGCCGCAGTGCGTGAGCAAAGATTGTTGTGGGAAAAAAAAACATATACATTATAGGAATCGCTTATTAATACAAAGAAGTTGAAATAATGAACTTTCAAGCAAAATTGAACTGTACTTCTCCATGATTCGAGAAGTAATGACCAAAATTAAGTAGGACATTTGTCGCGTGTCGCATCGCGTCGCATTGCACCGTGTCCTGTCCCGTCACGTCGCGTCGTATTCGTCGCTCAAGCAGGACACCCCGTTAGTCTATTGCGTTTGTGTGCTTTATTTTTTTATTCATTATGCGTCACATTTAGTGCTTCACATAAACCTACATAGGGCACTTATGAAACGTCAGAAGCTAGGTGCACGGTTCCAATTACTATGGAGAAGAGTCAGCACGAAACTCCACGGTTACTCTTTTCAAAATACAGAAATTGTAGTGAGCTGGAGATACCAACAAGACACATAGGTACCTACGTGCCAAGTTCGAACCCTCAACCTTGTGCTCCAGAATTCTTTAACCTTGTTCCCATCACGACAACCTACTTACAACTAAAGCTATAAATCCCAAAATCTACAATTTCCGAATTAATTTCTCAAACCGATTACCCAGTTAATATTTTGATTAAATTACTTCCAATCATTTGCATTTCCAAAGGCGGATTTTAGAATGATTCTTGTGTAAATATTTAGGATTGATTTACGCAGCTTCTGTGGAATAATGAACGATTAAAATTGTATGTATAGTACGATCGAGAACGATAATTGGGTCACCGGGTAGCTTTGCATTCAATTAAGGCGCTGACAAGATGCAAAGTTGACGGCATGGTTGGCGCTTGGCGCATTGGTTAAGCGGTTGACTGCGATGCTGCGTGTCGCGGGTTCGATTCCCGCATGGAACAAATATTTGTGTGACCTACAAGTAGTTGTTCCGGGTCTGTTTGTGTATGTGAGTTTAAATGTTTGTAAACTCACCCAGAATACAGGAGAAATTCCTAGTGTGGGCCAACGTTTTTAATAAACGAAAATAAAAAAAGTTCCAAGCAGGCTTCCCTTTTTTTTTTTTGCCTAATCTATATATAAATATTGTGGTAGCGCAAAAATACATAAATATGATAATCTTGAACATTTATTTCTCAGAACTTGGTTGTTAGTGCTGTTACAAAAAAACGTTTTGGACACAAATCTTTGTACAAATGAACAGTAAACTAACCTTTTACATTACGCTCCAATCCAAAATATCTGCATTAAATATCAAGTTTACTGACCGCCGGCATAACCCACGCACAATGGTCCACCTTAGGGAAGTAATGAATGTTCAGATATTAATCGTAACTTCAAGTGTATAGAACTTATTGACATTTTAAATTATTCAAAAGTATTTGGTCACAATTGTCTACTACAATATATCTGACGGCTGTACATAAATAGAAGCATGAAACCCTGTTTTAAGTGTAACTATCACATTAGCTATTAGTAACTATTCAACTTTGGGCGATAGTCTACTAATTTATAAACGTTACAATGGTCTCTCAATGGTGAATTTTTGACAGATTTGCCATACAAAAACTGTCAAAAACTCACCATTGAGAGACCATTGTAACATTTATAAATTAGTAGACTAAGGGCCCTGAAAGGTTGCTACATCTAAAATATATTACTTCGTAACATAAACGTGCATACTCACTAAAATTATTTTCACGTACACAATATGAACTCAAAGGTTTGTAATATATTACTAAAACAATAAACTTGTAATGCAATATGTTACTGGTGGCCCAAAGGTACGCGCGGCCGCTTTTCAATATTCTGCGGGCAGCGTCAGCAAAAATATTGTGACAGATTCTATTTTGAAATATAAAGTCAATGCTTCATTAAAAAAAAAAAAAAATCGGCTGAATACCTATGTTGCTAATTAGGTTTATAGCAACCTAATAAAAAAATCACTCGAATTTCACTTAAAAACATTTTTTTTTACCCGACTACGACGAAGCCTGTTCCGCTTAACTACACTTAGGTTAGGTTTAGGTTACTAAATATATCAACGTCTATTGTATTTTATAATGGATTTCCGCCTGAATCAATTCACTTAATAATATGACAAAACCGCAACCTACATAAATGTTTTACCAGTTGAAATTACCAGAAATTACAGACCAGGCCATGTTTACCCCTCAAGAAATTAACGCATGAGCGATACATACATTAATTCATTAGACCCCTAATGTAAGGGTAAGAGCCCCTTTTACCCCTTCCGTCAGTCGTAAGGAATTATATATAATATTTAGACAATTAACACTGATTTTTCTCTAGTATTTGGTAGTTGGCGTAACGATGACGAAGTGATTTAATAAACACTCTTGGCCACGTACGAACTGCTCGATCTGGAAGATTATGGAGTACAAGGCGAAAAATAATGACTTTGTTCACTGTGTATCTAAGAAAAAGAAAGAGGAATAGGTATTAGGTTTAAATCACTGTTTTTTTGCAATCTATCTATCTATTCATATAATAAAGCTGAAGAGGGTCGAAAGTCTGTACATGGAAGATATTCGAAAAAAGTTAGCTGGGGATACTGACAGAACACGTTCCACCAGTTTTTAGAGTTTTTGTCTGTTTATCTGTTTGTCTGTTTATTTGTGAGCGCATCACGTGAAAATGGCTAAACGGATTTTGATGCAAACTTTACTAACCTGTCGAGAAAATCACCGGCCAGGTTATAGGCTATGTAATATCACGCCCTTAGGAGCCAAGCAAAATGAAAAAAGTCAGAAAAAACCCTAAGCGAAAACGAAGTAATAGCGCGGGCGGGGCGATGGGATGCGACGCGGTGTTCCGGGGTCCGAAATTTCACGCGGATGAATTCGCGGGCAGAAGCTAGTAATGAATATAATGAATATACGTTAGAATCGTTCATAGTCAGTAGCACCACAGATTACTGCAGATGGTTCACTCCGCATTTTAGGTATGGAGCTAGAAGTACGCGGCGGGCTCGTCTTGTCTGGCCAATTCAGTGAGTGTAACGTTGTCAGAAGATAAAAGAGTAAGTCAGTGTAAAAATCTTATTGCAGATAAGTGCTTTTTACACGTTTTTAGTGATATTCATTTTTTTTTTTTAAATAATCTTCTTCATGGTATCCTCAATCCACTGACTAGTGAAACTCTTTAGCTTTCTCACTCATACAGTTTGAAAGAATCTTTCTATCGTTCTTTATGTGCCGAGTAGGCACTGTACTTAGGGAATGCAACCCGTACGAGATATGCATCTCGTGATCACGCCTACTAAGTATGTTGTTGAAATAGACTATTCGAGATGTCACCCAGCTATCAAACGAGATCTCGTTTTCGAGATTTTCGAGATCAACTACTTTTTAAACGATGCATTTCTTTTTATAAAAAATTCTTATGCCATATAAAAAAAGAGGCAACTTCTAGGTGAATATAACTGCAGGTAATTAGCACTGTGCGACCTGAATTGCACTTTATTGTGTCATAGCAAGAGTTGATTTTTATTTAAATGATTTTGCGGAGTGCCATCTGTAGTAATCTGTGGTAGCACCTTAACGATAGTAATAGTCAAGTTCAATATCACTTCCTACGTCATAATATTGACGGTATGTAGAATAAAAACAGGTAGCGTATATAGTATGTGGGGTCAAGTACAGGTCAAGTTCTGAGAAAAACTCTGTTTGTACCTCGCATTATAATGATAGTTGTGATTTAATATTCCTTTGATGTACAGATTATTAAATGGCAAGTGACAAACACTATTGTTTGTGTTATGGTTATTGTTGGAAATGTAGATAGTTCTACAAAGCTTTGTTTCCTAGCAAAGCGGTTGCGTCATATTATAACGGCCGTCATGAAAATATCATTTTCGGAAGAATTTGACATCAAGGGCCTTTAATACCTCAAATTGCTTAGCAACGATCCTCCGTTATATCGAAACTACAGCAGCATTAATTTTGAAATAAATATATGTTAAAGTTGAGGATTCATGTTAAGTCTCTGTGACGAAAACACGACTCAATAAAATTTTCCATATAGAAAAAAAAACAAAAGTTACCTCCAAACCGAACAATAAACCGCTGCTATTAAAAAAATACTTCAAATTAGATCATGAAACTTTGCATAATAACTGAACTAACTATAATATGCAGATACTATGTTTTTTTTTTTCAAATTAATTTTGTTTTCGCTGTAAAAAGAAATTACCTATTGGCGCTTTGGAGCCGCCTCCGTTTCACTCTCACTCTGTCCGCGAGTAGTATATGGTGCGAGAGAGATAATAACCTGAGGATGTATGGGCTCTAAAGGTGTCAAAAAACGCTCTATAGTTGGACAGACGTTATTGTGTGACCGTTCTCTAGTTTCTTGGGAAACAAAAGAACAGAAAACAGAACAACAGAGAAGAAGAACACAGAATTTTCTTTTGATTTAATGCAATTTTTCGGAAAACTTATTGTATGGCAGACACAATTTTGCTTAAACTATAAACAGGCCTTATTTGGGCACACACTTAGGAATAACAAAAGTAAGGCCAATTAAAAGTTTTTACAAATGCATTTAAAAACATCGATAATCAAGATAAACCTATGTAAGAAAGAAAAACCAATAAAATAAATAAAGACAATACAATTAAGAACAACCTGTCCCCCCCTCCCTCCTTTCCTTTTCTAAGATCACAAATGTTTTGAGAAGGCTTTGCAGGGTAAACCAACACGTTTTACTTAATTTTTTCCTGAATGCATGTTTTCTAGAAACCTAAAGACTCTTATTTTAAGAACCCATCGTTTATACAACGTGTAACGGAAAGGGTATATTATCAAGTGCACGGCTTCTTTGGATGATAACAAACTATGTGGCAAGGGTTTTAAAATCTAATTTCTACATGTTACAAACATGATGAGAAATTTCAGTACATGATACCAACCGCGCGGTACTATTATGTATTCTGTGCCGCTCGCGCTTCTCCGTATTTTCGGCTTATTCGATCTCGTCTGATCTTCGTAATGCGGTGACACGTTTGTTATGATTTGACAATCAATTTTTCATTCATAATTCAATAAACTTACGAAACCTAAAGTTTAGTAAAAAATATTTTGAGCTGAAACTTTGCATAGACATTCTATACCTAATGTAATCTCCACCCCTTTTGGATACCCTTTCCGTTACACATTGTATAAAGTGCATAACAACCTTGAGGAGACTAACAAGCAACCCTGTCGACCGTGCCGGATCGCTTTACTACGCGATGTTACACCTCGCTATTTTTTAAAGAAACTTAAAGATTCATCATATTTTTTTATAAAATACAGTCATGTTATTAAGTGCTTCACCATCTAGAGAATAACAAGCAACCCACATTGCCCTATCGACCTTGCCGGATCACTTTACTACGCGATGTTACACCAGGCTATTTTTTAAAGAAACTTAAAGATGCATCATATTTTTAATTTATTACAGTCATGTTATGAAGTGCATTACCATCTTGAGACTAACAAACAACCCACATTGCCCTGTGGACCTTGCCGGATCGCTTTACTTTGCGATGTTACACCCCGCTATTAAGGTTGGTAGTTAAGCGCTTACTAATCACCTTCGCGCATCGTACTTACTCGTTAGGCTAACTAGATTTGCTTAAGAGCCCATACCATCTCAGCTGAAATTCACATTTTATCTCGCTCGCACCATAATGGTACTGCTCACGGACTGAGTGAGAGTGAGACGGAGTGGGGTGCTGGTGGTATCAAGGCGCCAATAGTTTAGATAAAGGCTTTTTACGGTGAAAATGATGGTTATAAAATTTAAAAAAAACATAGTCGCTGCTATAATCGTTCGATTATTATGCAAAGTTTCATGATCTAATTTTAAGTTTCTTTTTTAATACCAGACGTTTATTGTTGAATCATTTTTTCGGCAAACATGTACTTACTATTACTTAACATAAATCCTCAACTTTACCATATATTTATTTCAAAATTATTGCTGCAGTGTTTTCGACATAACGGACGGTTATGCTAAGTAATTTGAGGTATTATAGGCTCTTAACATGATCGAAATGATAACAAATTGTAGGTATAGGTGAAACCTACTTTACTAACAAGATTTGTTTTATTTACGGGCTTATTTAGCATACTGCCATGTTGGTAGTGCTTGCAAGCGCTCCTGCGCTGAGCACGAGGTCCTGGGTCCGATTCCCAGGTCTGGGAAATTGTTACTGGAATTTCTCAGTAGCAGCCCGGAGCTGGATTTGTGTCCGGTTCATGGCAAGGCTCGCCCCCTATTACATGGGACTTAAACATAACTGGCCAAATGTGGGTGGTACCTTAGGCACACCTCTGCCTAACTCTTCGGGGAAAGCAGGCGTGATGCTATGTTATTTAGCCAGTGATTGTGAGTATTTTCGTCTTAATTAGGCCAAAATCATCTGTCGAGCCTTTTTCACAACTATGATAGGGTCAGCTTCCAGTCTAACTGGTTGCAGTTGAATACCACTTACACTTACACAATTTTCCTTAGACAAGTACATTTTGACCTCTCAACATCGAAAACTATGAAAGGATGCCCATGATGAAAAATTTTAAAATTTTCGCAGCCGCCATCTTTGGTTCACATTTTAACCTCACTATCGGCTTTAGCAACCTCGAAAACCACGAAAATCACACCAAGAAGTACTTTTTTATTTTGATTTTAATTTTTGCTTTGGAAGTCGTAATTAAAGCTTTTTTTAAATCCGTGTCATTTTTAATTGAAAGTCCACTTTTCTAAACCTTGACTTTTTAGCATGCGTCAACACTAAACGAACGGAACTTTTTTTCACGATTGTCAACAGTGTTATCGACATCGACAGGGGTGATTGTTACTGATCGGGAATACTAGAAAAATAGAGTTCGTCTACACTGTGAACGAATAAAACTTGTTTTTCCCGATCGTAAACAGTGTTGACGACAAGGTATTGACGATCAAGAATATTCGATATAATTTATAAATAGATACTAGCGAACGCACTTTTAATATTGATTTGGTGCCCTTTGTTAGACTTTGGAGGAAACAAATAAATTGGACGAATCGATCCGCCATTACGATTTCAGTTCTCTTTGTCCACGTTCCCTTACCAAATTAGTTTCCGATCTAAAACGTGAATAAGCGAGCAATTCCGACTTTTCTTGTTAAAACTTCAAAAACTCCGATCTGTTTTACGTCTCGATCTAATTAGCATTTCACTTTATACATTGGAACATAACGCTGACATATTTGCTGAAAGTTTTTACTGTCTACGTTATTATAATGAATGCAAATCCTGTAACAGAATTAAATTTTAGATTAATCTTCTTATGTAAATTGTTTTGGGAATTCGGCGGAGGACTGTGAATGAATGTAAAAGTAATGCATAGACAGTTTTCAGTTGCTTGTTTGCTCGTTTTGTTTTTCTTTTATTGGCAATTTGCTCCATTTTACGACCTACAATCACAGAACAAATATTATTGTGGAACCAAGTATTTGAGCATAATTATAAAATAGTTTATGTAAGTCGCAAAAGTTGGGGCTTTGCTAATCAAATTGATGAATTCAAATAGCATTATGTTGGTTGATGGTTTTCTACTACACCTGAATCTGCCTAACCTTTTCTTAACAACGTTGGGGTCGACTTCCAGTGTAACCGGATGCAGCTGAATACCAGTATTTTTTTATGGAGCGACTGCCTATCTGACCTACACAATAAGGGTAATACTATACCTCTTGGTAAGACTTGTTGTCAGACTTTCGGGCTTCTGACGTCTAGTAACGTCCATCAAAGATCTACCAATGACAGCTGGGACCAATGGCTTAACGTGCTTTCCACGAAGGAGTCTCGGCATATAAATATGCTCACCCATCCACGGACCAACCCGTTACCGTTACCTGATAGATAGACACGTGCGGCTGTTATTACTTAGCCAGGAGAGCTACACCATTGATAACATAACTCCTCACTATCCAGCGAAATCATTGTCAAGCCTCGCAAAAAACTTCTTTACCAAAAAATCAATGCATACCATCTCATACTAACTTAGAACTTCAACTTACATTTTCTCAATATCATAAATGTTAAGTAAAACTTCATAAAACCTTGTCACATCTACACACACCTTTCAGGCTTCAAAGTTTCTTAGAATTGCGGCTTAGAGCGAGGAGAGAAAATGGCAAAGTTATGAATAGAACGCAACTGTGAATAGAACATCCTACATATGAAGAGTTAGAAATAGAAATTATTAGAACGCTGACAATGATGGAGAAGCGGAGCAGTGAACGAATGATTGAAGTTCATTGAGGCTGGATTTCATTCAGTGTTGACCAAAGATGATGTGATGTGGATGGAGTGAAGCTAAGCTGTGAAATGATGGTCTGTTAAATATCTGTTCTATTTTTAAACGATGTGAGATGGATCGTACTCGTTGCAATCATTAGCTTCACGAATTAGTCTTTGCGTGGCTGTCCCAACAAGTTGCATTAGGCGCAGGCCACATTATAAATGGCGTCGGGCGTGGACACGGTACGTCGTACACACGTTGCTCGGACGTCCCACCAACGACATACCGTGTGTCCTAAATTGCGCTTTATTTCTATGCATTTTGTATGAAATTTGAATGGAAGCCGCCCGTGCCATATCCGTGCCTGACGGCATTTATATGTGGCCTGCCCTTTAGCTGGGTGTTAGAAACACTGTTCATCTATATTTCTCTATATACCTACTAACAATTTCTTGACGAAATGGTTATTAGTGCAGCCTGTGCACCTGCAACACTAAATATTACCATTGCGTTGACAAAAGTTCAAAAGCGCCTGTTTTACACTAGTACCCATAAACTTAAATCAGGGACAGAGCAATGCTTTTTCCGCACATGTTCTAAAATGTGCGAAGCTGAAGTCTAGTCTCAGTCTCAATGATTACGCTAGTTATTATTAAAATATCATGTCAACTACAGACTATAATTTGGAAATCTACTTACATAAGTCCTTAAAGTTAATCAAGTTTCATGTAGATTGGTTCAATCATGGTACCCACGAATCTGAGCCAACTGACATTAATTTCAGAAACGAAGACTTGGAATGAAACCAATTCCGATTACTGATGCCACATCATTCCATTCCGGATTCGCAATCAGTTTCAATTACTACGAATATAATTACGACTAATTACGATTATAATTACTGAATCGATTCTACGGCAACGGCAGTTATTTTGATAATCTGTATAGGTTTATTCGATTAACGTTCGTATTCCGAACATCAGAAATACATTTGAAAATGACAGTTCGTATCGGATTGGGTGATTTGGGCCTATGTCAAATTCAAATTTAATTACAGACTTCAATTTGGCTGTACCTACATGTTTTTGACAGTTAATTATTATGGTTAACACTATTTTTAAATGAGGCAAGAATCTGCGCACAACCATTTTTTATTTTTCTAATAAATCCTGAAGAAATTGTAGCTATTCTAGTTGAAAATGTTTTTTATTGAATACATTTTCAATAATGAATATTTGCCCTCCTCTTCAGATAAGTTAGATTTGCTTTTGATCGTTCTAACAGAAATAGGAGTTATTTTTTCGAGTTATGCAGAAAAAAATAAGCCAAAATGAGTAATATAATGTAATTAATTTGAATTTCACAATAATTTATTGTGCTACTCAAATTAGTATTTTTTTTCTCATAACTTCTTCATTTACGTTTAATCATATTGCTAGTGTTAGTCGCTATTCCGATATAATAAGATCTCTCTATGACAGGCGTGACGCGACAGAAAGTTATTCGCATATTTCCATGCTATTTTCCATTACTTGTTATGAAGGAAATCATATGAATAATACATGAACTCTGAAATTATAACGTAGTTATATGGAGTTTCAGTCGAGTATAAAGTGCTTGTAGCGATGCGCTGGCAATGTGCAATTAATATTTCGACGTCATCCAGCATCATGCAAAGTTATGTGGATTAGAAAAAATCTGCAAATTGATTCTTCAATCTTCAGCCCTTCCATAAATTAGCAACACTGTAATTTTCCAACATTGTAGAAGCCAATTATTTTTAAACAGTAACCCTGGAGTTTCTTGCCTGCTCTTCTTCATAAGAAACGGCGAATTGGAACTGTTCACCTTCTGACGTTTCATTAGTGCCCATGTATGTAGGTTTATGTAAAATAAAATGTTTTGATTTTGATTTGCCCTATAGGTTTTCTATTGTTTTAAAGCAAAAACTACTTTCTTCCTTTTGATGAAAAACAATTCACATCAACATTAAAAAAAATACAAAATTTTATAAAAATCTGTCAAAAATACTGCCTACTTACCTAATATTATGCGTTTCCGTTAAAATAATAAAAAACGTATCAACAAACCAGAATTAACAACAAAAAAAAACCTACGAAAAAAAATCTGTCACAACTCGTCACTTTATTATACCTAATTTACAAATCTAGCAGTGATGGCCATTTGGAGATAACAAAAGTGCTCCATTCGTCATTTTAAGACGATACTTTTGTGTAAAACGGTCACATTTATAATTGAATGTGAATGGAGGAACATGGGTTTTAATGGAACAAGCTGTACCTCGAATATGGAACAAGGGCTGTTGTATACGGGAGATGAAAACTCTCTTACGTGTGGTAAACAATATACTTCTATGAATAGTAGGTACCTAAATACACAGGTATTTCATCTGTCAGAAACAGATAATAATAATAATTTATTCTCATTTTTTGACATCAAGTTTTACGTAATTTATTCTCATTTTTGACATTAAGTTTTATGTAATTTATTCTCATTTTTCGACATTAATAAGTTTTATGTAATTTAATCTCATTTTCTTTATGTAAATGTAATTATTAATAGATATTGACCGATAACTTGTATGTGTGGTGCAAACTGTTAGTATAAGTTGGTATTTTTAATAAATAAATAAATAAATAAATTGAACAGTTTTAGGCGAATTTTCTTTCGCATTGACGCGAACTGTATCAAAATAGCTTATGCCGTACCTAATAGAAATATGACACAGTCAGCTGGTAGTAGTGGGACGGACAGCTGACGGCCTATACTTGGAGTAATAGTTTAGCATGATTACTAAACTAGTAGATCGACTATATTGGACTGATAGTGATATGGGAGTAGTGGGAAATGCTCTAAGTCTAATAATGTAACATGTTGGTTCGCAGGTTTGCACGATGTAGCAGGGTAGTAAAAATAACGCTTTTTAAAGCTTATTGCCAAGTGTTTTACACGTGCAGCCTGTGGACCAACTATACTCAGCGGGCTATCAGCGCCCTACGGGTCCAATATAATAATGGGTTCAGGATGTTGATGGGGCTGCCCCGTTTCTGCAGTGCATCAGGTATGTTTGCACAAGCACTCGTCGATGGCTTCAGAAATCTGCCTCTTTGCTCTGCAGAGTGCGGGACAGCTCCAACTCCATCCTGAAGACCATAGCGGGGAGGTGGGATTCTCCTTTGTTAGGTGATGTTGTTCAAAGATGCATTTTGAACAACAGCCTTGTTGTCAAATAGATAATACGTATAAGTTTACTAACATAGGTATAAGTTTTTGTTTTTACTAACCCATATGGATGTTGCTTATCCGAATTAAAGATTATTTTATTTATTTTATTTTAATAATAACTCTTGGGTTATTACTTACTTGTTTTCTTATGAACGAATGAAAAAGAATGTATGGCAATGAAACCTTTTAAAAGACTCAATAACTTATGATTTTATATTTATTTTTAAATTTTATCAAAATTTT
The DNA here is from genome assembly GCA_914767815.1 of Eupsilia transversa. Taxonomy (NCBI): domain Eukaryota; kingdom Metazoa; phylum Arthropoda; class Insecta; order Lepidoptera; family Noctuidae; genus Eupsilia; species Eupsilia transversa. Next base: position 13,155,737 of record OU611876.1, read on the forward strand.
GAGCTTGTAACTAGCTTGTGTGGCCCAAAAATTGCATGCTATGTCATAATTTAGCTAAATATATTTGTACTTTTCCTATTATATTTAACATCATTTTATACCATGTTGTTTATACCATGAATGCCCAAAATAACCTCGTGTAATAATCAATTTACCTAAAAGGCACACAATCGCAACACGGTCGCTTCTCATTTCTATTCCCTTGCATCATATCTCACACGAATTACACTCGTCATACACAGTGTACGCAGAAGTGACGGGACGCGGCGGGAACTGGCGTGATTGACGGTTACACCGCGGTGACAACAGATCACCTGTCATCGTGTCCCGTCTGTGTGTCCACCGCCTTTAAATCTTTCATGTAAAAAAATGTTACAATTGTTTTTCAAACGCTTTTGTTTGTGATTATTAAAAAAAAAAAAAAAAAAAATACAACCGCCTTCCAAAAAGATACTACAAAGTGAAAAATAACTTTAATTTCGGTAGTCGGTGTCTTTGGTTTTGTAGTTTCGTTATTTGTGGGACCCTTTCAAAATAAAAAATAATTTTCCAAATCGGTTCATAAATAAATGACGGAGTAATGAGGTAACACAAATAAAAAAATAAAACACAACCGAATTGATAACCTCCTCCTTTTTGCGAAGATCATAATAATGCCCCCTACGCAGCAGTGTATTCTCACGAATTACCACGAACTATTGAAGAATACTTTGGTTCAAGACGTGGTAAAAAAATTGGTCTGTTAACAAGGTAGCGTCTGGCTGCTCAACTATGCTGGACGTACAGCTATCATGATGAACTCTACCCAAGCTTCAGTCTCTGCTAGGGTAGAAACGGTTCCAAAGTGTAGAAACTCTTTAAATACATGCCGATTGTCTTCTATATCAAAATTTTGACCCAGCTGTCCATTGATAGCATCTCAAAATATTGGTGGAGAATCTTCTAATATTTGCCTTTTTCATTAATTCGTTAAAATTACTGTTTGGAAATATTAATAATGGATTGCAGTATAATTTAAATAAATATTAATGTTTAAATCCAATATATGAGTGGTAAAAATTATATGTACACAATTAGTTATCAGCCTACCTACCTACACAAAACGAAAGAGTAGATTAATATTTAAATTGTTAACAAATATCATTCTATAATAGCCCTCTTCCTAATTTTTATGTTGTTATGCCCGACAGGGCCCACAATGCTCCAAAACGAATGTATGTCTTTATGTACCTACCACCTAAGTTCACATTGTGGAATGCAATAAACGTATTGAGTATTGAGTATTATAACATTGAATTTGATGTTGTAACCGTTTTAGGTGCAAAAAAAGGCATTTGGATAGTTTCCAAAATAATAGGTACTTTTTTTACATCTAAAACTAAATATTCAGTGTTACGATAATAATTAATGCATTTCATAATCAATATTTTAGTTTTCTAGTTAGCGATATTTCATATTTCCATACAGTAATATTGCCAAATTAATCAAAACTGCTAACTATTTGACATCTATTTGCGACTTTCAAAATGAACGCTCATATACCTACTATTAACTTCAGATTATCGGCACATCAAAAAGTCAAGTCCATATCCCACTAGCTGGTAAATGTACCTACCTACTTTATTATTAACTGCACAATAAGAGAGAGAGAGACGTGAACATATCTGAAGCTTACTGGAGACGTCTTGTTTCTGTCTTGCACCTAATGTATGCAATACAGAGTGACTTGCACCTTGACGTCATACGGCGTGAATAATTGGTATTCTTAGTCCAGCACAAAGAGGAACATACGTCAACTAAGACTAACTTAACTATGAATAAGACCTGTTTGATGTTTTCAAAGGAATAGGGATTATTTCAGGGAAATTGTGTAGGTATCGTAGACATTGTAATCTAGATGGGTCTTAAAGGACTACCCCATCATATAAACGGGTGAACCAAAGCATTTATGCCCCTTTTCACTAACACTAAGGAACACCTAATTGAACGTCTAAATATAATTGCACTGTTGGATTTTCAACCTTCGGCGCTGAGCCGAGCTTTAAATATTGCACTTGCGTTTTTATGTAGGTACTTAGGCAATCAAGGTTATGTGTCTATCCTAGTGACAATTGGGCATTCGTCCTCTGAAAGAAATTACAAGTTCCTCCATAATACAACATTCCATACTTCGATTTTCGTTCAGAACAAATTCTAATAGATTTGCAACGGTTAACTTCATTTTAGTTTAAGTATACGAATCCTATCCATCCTTTTTCATCTCGACTGTAAGTATATTATTATTTTATAGTTTACTTAGCATAAGTTATGCTAAGTAAAGTAAAGCTTTAAAATAATTTTTTTACTTTTAAAATTTGTAATCCATTGCTAGACGAAAACAACTGCCAACAAACTATGTAAAGATGCTCACCCATCCACGGAGTAACTCTTTACCGTTGCCTGATGGATTGACACCTGCGGCTGCTATTACTTACGGGGGGTGTACTGCGTGAGCGACGAAAGCGACGCGACGCGATGCGACGAACGCGATCAACTCAACGGCATACCCTGATTGTGGCCGATGTGGCAGTCTGCGGCGAGACGCGACGTATCATCGCGTCGCATTACGTCGCGTCGCGACGCGTCGTATTCGTCGCTCACGCAGCCACAAGAGCTACACCATTGATAAAATAACTCCTCACTACACGTAACGAATGTCAAAGATCAACGAATTACAGCCGGTAACAAATAATAACAGTAGATTGTACTTCAGAAACAGTGGATTCTACATTTCTAGTGAAGTACACACGTAACAGAAATATAATGCACTCGAGCGAAACTGCAAAGCGATTAATACTCCGTCCCGTAGCTATTCTATACACGCTCAGCTCAGTTCATCTTACTACAAAAGGAAATAAATGTCTTCCCTTAGTCTTGCGATTGCACCGTTCATTATTTGTCGTATTATGAATGATTTAAGTATAACAAATGGTTTCGTAATGTAGATAAGACATCTGTCATGTTGATTACGTTTTTGTCAGGATAAAGAGGACACTTTTCACTGTCACTGTGCATTACAGTCCATAGCGGCTGGAAATCGGTTCATTTGGAGGTGTATTTTTTTTCATTTGACTGAAAAGAAAATTAATACAGTTCAAAAGAATTTAGTATTGGTTATTGGATAGATTATGGGATTAAAAACAGTCTGTAGAGCAGGTGGTCTAATATTAGGTACTTCTACTAAACAGTGATGTCTTTTTACCTGACTACGGCGAAGCAAAAAGGAGGGTTATGATTTTGACCGGTATGTATGTATGTATGTATGTTCATTTGTTCCCTCAGAACTTCTAAACTACTCATCATAATTTGACAAATGGGGTATCGTTGGAAGCGTCTCGGTCGTCCGCTGGTTATAGGCCATGTGACGTCACATTAAATACGGCGCCCTCTAGAGGACAAAAAGTCATGAACTACTAAAAAAGTTTTCTTAATGGTGCTGGGTATCAAATGAAAGGGCTTAATTAGCACATTTCTAAAAAATATATAATTATTATAACCCCAAAATAATTTAAATAAAAATAAATATGTATATCTAATAATAGTAATCTATTCGATTTATCCCTTAAGACGTGTGACTCCGGATTTTTAATTTGTCTGTCTGAAATGACTTGTTTATATACCTTTTTAGTTGACTTTTTTGCCGTAGTTGGGTTTTAGTTTTTATACTTTTATTCTTTTGGTTTCTTAGAATCACGTGGAGATTTGGTTTGATACAGAAATAGTTACGGATTGGAGTGAATTACTCTGATAGAAACAAGGGACAAGCATAGATACAGCACTTACTAACTTCATCTTCATGAATCTCTGACTTTTTAAGTAGTTTATCAAGGTTGGTATTGCTAAACATCTAAAGTAATATAATTATGGCTGTTGCCATTTCTTCACGACCAATCTTCAGACAGTCATTACATAAGAGGTCCACATTTATGAATTGAAAAAAAAGGAAAGTGATAAGCATCATAGTGAAAGTTTTAGAATAACGATTGGTTTTCACAAAATAAATATTCAAATAATAATTGTGTGGTCACAAAAATATCCACATGTCATAATGTCAACCCGCTTTCAACATGTCAGTTAAATGTTATTTTGCCCTTTGGGGCGTAGAAAGGGGGACTTGTCATTGTCATTTCTTGCTACGAGTTTGCCTTAAAAGGGAATCGCTTGGACAATTTGTCAAAGGGTTTGACATCTACGACATATTAATGTGACTTTGTTTTGTCCCCTTTTCTGGATTGGACAATGCTTTCCGATTCTGTTTTGTTTTCGTTAAAATTTTTTTTTTCCGAAATCGAAATAAAACAGGAAAAAATAAGAATAGTAACCGCAACCTTGTTTATTTATTTGCCTCGGAAAGCACGTTAAGCCGTTGGTCCCGGCTGTCATTCGTGGATCTTTGACAGTCGTTACGAGTCTTCAGAAGCCCGAACGTGTGACAACCAGTCTTACCAAGGGGTATCGTGCAGGTCAGATAGGCAGTCACCCCATGTAAAATACTGGTATTCAGCTCCATCCGGTTAGACTGGAATCCGACCCCGACTACTCTAATTTTAATCTGGGTTTAAAAACATTGTATTCTTGTTTTCCTGATGTTTCAAATATTTTTGTAGTTACCTAAACTGAGCTACTTTTCTCCCTAATATTACTTAAACAAACTTGTTATTTTTAACGACCGTTCTTAAATTACAAAACAAAAAAGATACCTACTCCGCTTTAAGTAGAACTTTAATATTCTTGTGGTTTTATATAACTTTTATAACAAAGGGTTTCAACCTCAAAAAAAGATTTCGTACTAACTCATTTCATAACAAACCTGAAAAAGTATCAATTGCACATTCTCTTTCATCAAAATCATAATAACCCTTCATAAGAGTTACTTAAGAAGGGTTAGGGACTACTCACACTTATTCAGTTCCATTCGCGTTTCGTTGAACGATTTTGGTCACACTTATACAGTTCTGCTTTTATCAGCCGCGTACAGCTTCGTAAGAATGACAATAGCTAAAATAATAAATCAAATCTATGCAGGAACTATGCAGGTCGCAACTTGTTGACAAAGAGTTGAGAACCATCCGTGTACAGCACTGTTCCGCCGCGTTCGACGCTGAATGCGGCGGAACAGTGCTGAACGCGGCACATCAGCGCTTAACTCTATCTATAGCACTCGCATGAATAATAACACATTTGTCCTCATTTTATACTTGTTTGCCACGAAAGCTGAATAAACGCGGAAAGCTGAACGTATGCCTACGCGTCTCCATACAAAATCGCTGTTTTCTATGGGCATAAGCTGAATAGAGCTGAATAAGTGTGAGTAGTCCCTTAGACCGCGTTCGCACGGACGTAAAAAGAATGTGGCGGGATTTTATCGCACATTGGATTTTCGACTCTCGCTGTTAAGCCGAGCGTTGAGAATCCAACAAAGTGCACCCCAGCGCGTCGAAAAAACACACCGTTGTATTTTCAACTACAACTTTCAACTAAGCAGAACGCTGAAAATCAAGTATGTGAAAGAAAATAGCCGCAGAAAAAAAAGAGCCCGTGCGAACCTGGGCTTATTATGCCCTTGATAGAAAAAACCGGCCAAGTGCGTTTCGGACCACGCACAATGAAGGGTTCCGTAGTTGGGTTGAATTTATCCCAAAAAGAAACTTAAGTTTGTAGTTGAAAACATTATTGTTCTCATAACCGTGGCGGTCAATTCTTTGACTACAAGTCACATCCACGCAAAACGGCCATCGCTGCTGTGCGATGAAACGGAATTGTTGGTAGTTCAAACTTCCAACAATTCCGTTTAACTTTTTACCATAGGTAGGTACAGTCACGAACACTAATTTGTATACTTACATTAAACAACTTTTAAGTTATTTTCTCCTTCTATGATTAATTGCGTTGATAAGGATGTAGTATTTTGGATCCCATTCTATTATCAAATAGGCCTTACTTCAATTGTCATTCCACGAGAAAATCTCTTTTGAATTGTGCTAAGTGTATATGTACACCAACACATTAGTGCTCGTGATTGTACCCACGTATTAAGTTCCTTAAGGCCATAACGTCGACAAATAATTAAGGCGTCAACACAAAAGGTAAGCATAAAAGAAAAGTGGCTGTAATTCGAACGAGTGGAGAAAGCCTTCGCAATGAACGTAATTGTCACCGGCCCAATAGACATTGGAACCATTAAAACCGCTATAAATGCGTCGCTAAGAGGATTTTACTGAAAGGGTGAAACTGTGAATGTAGGTATTTGCATTTATTTAAGAAATATTGTTTTTGTAGTAGTTTAATCAATTTAAAATAAACGAGATGCTTGTTTATTTTGTTTAAAGTGGTGGTATTTTCTAACCATGGTCCAACTGCAAGAACAATAAATATGAAAGGTGATCACAAAGATATAAAAATATGTCTGGATAGACGGTCAAAGCTGTGAACCCGCCGAAAATAATAGCGTCCAATTGTTGGCCGCTTAATGCACGCTCACTAGAAAAACATAATGCACAATAACGTGACGCGAGTGTAATACGTAGCTATCACGCATTTAGGGGGTATGAGGAACAGGGTGTAAAGTTCACTCATCCTCTATAGAAAAGGGAGGATCCTCCGACCAGACGGGTGTCATGTCTGGCTGGAAATTGCCCAAGGATTGATGTCGGATATTAATCGCTCGGTAAACTTAAATAGCGCGATGCAGGATTTGTGACGTCAGGTCTTTGATGCGTAGTTCGCATGTGGCAATGTAGATGCCGCCACACACGCACCAGCATAACAACCGAATGAGAGCGAAATGTGGGTGTACTAATTATCGTTATACCTCTTCCTAACACTTCGGGGAAACAAGGCGTGATGTTATACTATGTAATGTTATACAGCGGAAAAACCCAGCCCAAAAAAAAATACGTTGGGTCATACTTTATTCTGTTTCAAAATGAATAATTCCATAAGTTTCTTTTAGATGTAAAGCACGTCCCATTGTCCCACGAGAGAATACAAGTTATATACCTACCAGTGCATGACAGCAGACGAATTATTCCATTACCTCACTGGACTGAATAGGGAACGAAAATAAGTGTTTTAATCGCCACCCTGTATACAAAAAGTACTGAACTGTACATTAGTAAATATATTGTACTGTATTTTATTATATTTATTATATTTTCTCAAACATGCTTTTAAATTCGACCATTATTTTGACAACCGTCTTCGAGATAAATCGAAATTGCTGTACTGATCAAAAACAAATGACGATGCGGCCAGCAAAGTTACTATGAAAATCCATATCTGTCCTGTGTAGCGGCAAAATAAATTACTATGAAAACTCATATCTGTCGTGTTATTTAAAAATGGAACGAACTTTTTACTTCAACGTCATGACATTTGTTTCTTCTTGGTAAGAAACAAATTAACACATTGCATTGGCGCGTGAAATATTATCGTTGTCCGTCATTGATTCTGGAATTTATAATTAATTTACTTTGTTTGAATTTCCGCTCATTATTTGAGAAAAGCACTATTCAAGCCTTGGCCGCAGCCAGGCATTGATGGCCTCACGTATGTGTGCCCACATTTTCACGATCGTCCATCAATGCTTGATTTGCTGGCCTCGACAGAAATGTACTATTATAATAAATATTTAAGACTAAGTATTGTATTTTCTTAAGTTGCGACACCGGTAATTTCGTTCAACCGTAAACTTTTCATAGAAATTGTATTGTAGCGTCGCGCTGTTGCGTCGCGCCTGTTTGTGGGAGGATTCGACGAAGAAGAAAGTGTACGTCACTTGCTCCCGCGTCACCTGCTGAGACCAAAACTACAAACGTAGACAGATTTTTTATAAAAATGTAGCTGTTATTTTAGTTCAAAGTCAAAATCTTACGACTTTTAAGCAAACGAAGTCGCAGGCAGAAGCTAGTTTAAAATAAATGCTGAGTTTGAATAACAACGGAAAAATTACACTTCTAAGTGCCAAAAACACAAAAAGTCCACAGTTGTGGGCAAAAATGAATAATGACAAAAAACCTTGAGTTTTAATCTGACGTCTTCCCATCCAAGGACAATAACATTAAGAAAACAGGGCGAAAACGAAATTGCTTAAACAACATTTTTATTACGCCTTTAATCTAAGTGCTAGTGTCAGGTGTCTAGAGTCAGGTACCTAACTGGAAGATTTTTTGAGCTTAGATTCTGGCTAAAATGTATGGTCTAGATATAATGTCTGGTCTGGCACGAGAGTTCCAGGTAATGTCTTTACTCATTACGAACAAAATGAGATGAAAATGTAACATTTTTTGGAAGGAGATTGGATGTAGCACGGATGTTAACATATTTTGGTAAACCGTACATAATAAAATGTTTAATACCCATATTTTGAACATGGTAAATTCATTCATATTTCCTGCAATATCACTGAGTAAAAATAAATTACTTTATAAATTGTGTAGGTATCATCTGCTGAGCTTTTTCCCAGCCAGTCTAATTGGATGCAGCTGAATACCGGTATTTTACGTGGAGCGCTGCCTGGTAAGACTGGTTGTCAGACTTCCAGGTTATCGTAACGACTGTCAAAGATCTTCAAATGACAGCCGGGTCCAACGGCTTAACGTGCTTTCCTAGGCACGGAGGGGTCTCGGTACGTAATGGGTGGTCACGCATCCACGGACCGACCTCCGTAAGCGTTGCTTAAACTTCAAGATCGACCCGTCCGGCTGTTGTTATTTAGCCACGTATTTTTCTATAGTAAAAATATAAAGGTGCAAAAGATGTAGAAGACTTAACAGCAGAGACTGAAAACCTTCATAAATTACGGTACAGGTATCGAAGAATTTTGGTTACTTCTACTACTAAGGTTACCGCTACCTTGGTAACCCAAAAAGAAGAAACATCATCCTCTTTTAGGTTACCGTTTTAACCGGTTACACACACACAGGCGATGTGTGCCCTTTGACTAATGCCGACGCGACGGCACGTGTAAGACAGAGGTAGTTTTTATTTCGGCAACCGGTATTAATACTGGTTGTATTAAATTAAGAGGTAACTTTTAAAAATACCTGTAAAACTGTAAAAAAATTGTAACCGAAAAACACCCGTATTGGTCATAACGGTTTCGGTCTCTGTTTAACAGATCTACCTTTTTTTTTTCGCGTTTTAAACCTTCTAAAGGCGCCCGGTCTTTGGACAAAGATCGGGGAGTGTGGGATTTTCACCTCACTAAAACCACCCCGGTGCCACGCCTGTTAGGGCACATCTCTGGGGACCCGAAACCTAGCTGTGCAAATGTGCAAGGCAGCACGTGACCACTGTGCACCATCTTCCCTGAGATCACTAGCGTTACTATGTAAGATCAAATTCTGTTATCTTGAACTATTATCAAATGTTGCAGAATTAGACCGAACACCAAAGAATTTTAATACCGAAGGCGTAAAACATTTGAGAGTTAACAGGGAAGCTTAAAAACTTACGACAACAAACTTTTAAAACCACAGATTCTATCGGAGGGAAAGTGCTTCGAAACTTGGAGCCTGTTCGAGGCTCAAAAATAGTCCATTAAAGTTGGACAGGTAAGCCGAGGTTACAACTAGTGAAGCAGAAATTGGCAGCTAACGTTTTATAATGGGGTTGTAATGGACTTTTGCACTCAGATTACACTGAAGTTGGTTTCGGTTTGAATATTGAAATAGATTTCTTATAATATAACCACTTGGTACCCATATTATTTTACATTATCACCATAAATATGTCGGAGCATCATCAGGATTTATTCCATTAGAATCAGGCATCATGTGGGCAGAAGATGGGTTTCGTGCAATGAAAACACACTCGGTGCGATACACGGCGTTTATTAAAATCACAAACTAACACTATAATCACAAATTACAATAACTGAGCACAACGAATCGAGTACAGTTTCGCGACATCTTAACTACGATGCGATCAGACACTGAATGTCCTCCTCGCCGTGGACTCAAAACATCACGACTCTGTTTATGCGCGCTTTAGGTGTGGGTAAATCACGTGATGTCGCGAGGCGCTTGCGATTCGTTTAGCGACCGTACTAATGACCGTCTCCGACAAATATATTATATTTTTCCACTGCTGAGATCTGAGACTGAAGCCTCCTCAAACAGCGGGCTGCTATCTAACACGCGGCGCGGGCCTAGTGCGGGTTGGTGAATGTCACATGTCTTATTTTTTTTGGAACTCGTTTAAAAAAAAGTGAATGGCGTTTAGTAATAAATATCAAAGACAAGAATAAGTAGGATTATTTATGGCCGGTGTCGTTCAATAGTTTCTGCTTAACCCCATGCGAATAAGGCTTGAGTTTATGTAGGTATGTATGCAAAGAATATTTTTCGTTTTCGTGTCAATTGTATCATTCTAGTTGTATGAATTATGAATATTTATGTTCATTATGTTCATTATGTGCATCAACAAATTAGCCATTTTGAGTAATAGCCAGTGTTAAAATTCAATTCTATTTGTAGCATTCCTCTAAACAAATAATAGGATTTATATCAATGCTACACTACAATGCACTAACTGCTGTAAACAACAGTTACAGGAATAATGCATAACATCATGAAGATACACAAAGTCCCCCCGTCTGTGTAACCTCCATATTATGGAGGTTTTATAAATGTCAACATCTGTTATGCCCTCCATAATATGAGAGGTTACACAATGCGTCATATTTGACTGTATTGATATCTGGACATTTCTACATCGACTGTCACCATGACTCACGGATTGACAAATAACCTATCGAAGTAATAATTTATTTATTTATTTTTATATTACCACCGCGAAAGCTTCCATAAACATTACAGAAATTACAGCTGCTTTGTCACGTCTTACAATGATTCCATTAAAGTTTCAGACCTCAGACTCACACTGTGAAATACTGATAACGTGGATCCGCTATGTTCATAACTTAGGCGCGTTGCGTAGCGATTAACTATTTAAACTTATACTTATCTTTACGCTTGAGGGTTTTGGATTGAAGAAGACATAGAACTAGGTTGGCCCGGGTGTACAAAAGCAGGTTTTATTTTCTGGGATAAGTTCTTCGAAATCATATCGGTTCAAAAAATCCATGCACATAACACAATTATAGGAAAATCCAGAATTCATGCGGATAAAGTTGTGAACAAAGCTCTAGTAGTCATAAAATTGTAAAGGTAGGCATACCAAATCGTAGTCATTCATTCATTCATTCATTCACGGTACACATTAATATACTCATTCGCCACAAACGGTACCTAAGAAGTACTAGGTACTTCGTATAAGTACCAAACTTTCATATCAATTAAACGAGTGACATTTGCTTCGCTATTTCCTACTCCATCATTAGACCCTGTTCACGATCTAGCCATACCAAACCTAGTAATTGAGGCCATTCCAATTTTGACAGTTTTTGTATGGCAAATTTGTCAAAAACTCACCATTGAGAGACCATTGTTTATAAATTAGTAGACTTAGGCCCCAGGATATATTCCCTCTTAATCCTTGAATTGTTCCATGATGTTCTTCATGAATGTGTCTTGATGCTTATGGTGACGTACCTGTTTTAAAAATATATACATTTTTATCCTTTTACCTCTGATTGTCTCTCTCTTTATCCAGTGCATAATTTAGCATTCCAAATAACCGTGAACTGATTAACGTGAAGTAATCAGAACGAAGAACGAAGTTCCCACTCTTTTAATAGACTGACCTTCAAAACCCACATAGTAGTATGCAAAAATCATACTAAACCTTCCATAACTCAAAGCAACACACTATTACATGAAATCTAAAAGCTAGCGTGTTGTTCAGTATTAAACGTTAGTTTTAATCCAAGGCGCGCCTTGCACAGGCGGGGCCGGTGATATAATGATACTTGCACTTAATGTACACTTGTCAACTGCAAAATTAGAGCGTAAAATACTATGTAGGGTCGTAGGAAGTGGCCTTAATGGTGGAGGAAGCCGTTTTATGGAAGAAAATAAGGCGATGTGGAAGTTCTTAAAGTGGTGTTAGGGTTTATGTGGTTGACTTTTTGTATAACTTAGGCGTGAATTACACACAGACGGCGTAAGGTAAAGGCGCAGCACAGGCGCACGTCGTCTTAGTACATTTAGTATGAAAACGTTTTGAAGCGGCATCATGCCTGCGCCGCGCCTTCACCTTACGCCATCTCTGTATAATTCACGCCATATGAGATGTGAATAGTTATGCCTTGGTGAATGATTAGGCAGTCAGTAAGATTGATAGCGTGGCTGCCTAGAAATCTAGAGAAGAAACTTAGGACTTTATAATTATGATAAGTATCGATTTTCTTGCTTATTCTGTGATACAAAAATTAAACCGGTGAAAAATTAAACTGAAAAGCGAAAGACAAATAAACCTTTTAGTGTAACTAAGCTTCTAAACTAATTTAAGTAACTGATTCGGGGCAAAACAAACTTATTAATTATACCTATAGCGTAAAATGGTAGCTTGAAGGATCTTCGTCAAATGTGTTTGGCGCTAACTAAATTAACCAAAGCTCATTATGAACGAGCTTTAGCCGAAATGCAGCTACTTACAAATCAGCAATAGACTTGAAAACTGATTTTTGTAGCAACCCTGAATAATAATAACTTAAAGCCGGTATATAACGATTTTATTTCTCATGAAACTTGCATTAATAACTATACTATATACACTACTATATTGTTATTATGTTCCCCAAGTAACGAATTCCCTCAACAGCCTTCAAACTCAAACTCAAACACAAAGCATTTATTTCAAATAAACCAATTACAGGCACTTTTGAGTTGTCAAGCGGTCGGTCAGTCAGAAAGATGAAGCTAGTTGCCCATTCCAAAGCATAGTAGGTTCTTATGAAGAAGAACGGGCAAGAAACTCCACACTAACACTACTACGGCGTGTAACCAATAATGTATTTACCAATCACAGTGACCCGAACTAAATGTAGTATATGGAGGTATGGAAGGTGTTCCAGCCAATACAACGAAATGCGCCGAACATTACCGAAGCCGTTTATCTTATGATTTAAACTGTCGCGACTTCGACGTTAACACCAAACAGACAGAAACAGAAGGATTACTTACCACGAGTAGCTAGGTTTATAGACAAGAATGTCACCGTGTAGTTTGAAGGGTTACCCGGAGTATCCGTACTAAAGTGATATCCGTGTACATTCAGCTTCAAAAAATGTATATGATGAAAAAAATGTACAGATGCATTGTCGAATCAGCTGTTTTACATAACTGCTAGCTGTTTTACAAAACAGCTCCGTTATTTAAAACAGCTGAACGACGTTTTTTCCATAATTATCGAACTTTAACATGCAGTTTTTTTTTTACGCATAAACGTTTTGCAGATTATGTAAAACAGCGGTAATGAAACGTCAGATTGTAGATTTTAGTTCTAAATTTTGATGCTCGTGACATAACAATCCATCTGCGGCAAGAATTCAGTTAATCGTGTACGATCTTTGTTTCATTTTATTGTATCATTGTGTATCATATGTGTAGCCACAAAACACATTACACAATATACAGTTACATAGTAGTACAACATTATGGTACACAAATTGTATACAACATCGACAAGAATCTTTTAAGGATGACTGTACTACTAGACTCTCCAAACTGTACATTTTTACAATGATTTAAATGGACATACTTAGTCTTTAATTCTTTCACCAATTGGATAATTAAAGATTTTTGGAAGCGGCTAACTGTCTTCCGAAATCACACACTGACGCTCTGGATTTAAATCCTACGTTACATTAAAATTGTCACATCGTAATCATCGCAAAACGCCCAACAGGTCCTCAAACGTGGGAAAATCTTCGCAAAACAAACATCACTCACCTATCCCAAGCATTTAGTAAACCTTTTGTAATTCTTATTGGCAACATTAGGGTTCGGCCGGGAAACAAAGAAGTCGTGACGTCACCCAACCTACTTTTAGTGTAAGGAAATAGGACAGGTATACTGATAAGGGCAGGCACGGAAGTTTGGACGCAACCGAATGAGTGGAAGTGCTTTGTGAACTGGTTCATTTGGGTTTGAAATGAGTCAGGGTTATGAACTAGTAGCTTTTGCAGACAACTGAACGTAATTTATTACTATGTGAGGCTTGCAATAAAAAACAAAACCTAAAATCCCGATGACTGTTGAGTACACCTACATGTTAAAGACGGGGTTCATGACGTCACATTCGTCAACTGCCGGAGGGCCTCCAGTGAGACACGAGCATACCTTAATAAAAAATTGCATGCTCTTGCAGACAGAATACAATGACACTGTTGATGTTATAAGATCTCTCCTGTACCAAAACAATTTATTTCTAGCAAATAAATGTTTTATTTGATTTGATTAAGGAATCTATGTTACTTTAAATCAAATTATTTTAATATATTACATTAATGGAATCTCCTTAAAGTTATATTAATACAGATCAATTTAGTAATAATAATAATTAAATTATTTCAATGTCATTCCTAGAATTATTATACCTACATGAATAATTTGTTCTAGAGATCTTGAGTTTGGAAAAATTATCGTTTAAGTAGTCATTCAAGTTATAGTAACATTTATTAGCTAAAAGGCTCTTTAGATTTTTCTTTTATTATGGGATATTGAAGGCATCGGTCAACGCCAATATTAACCCTTAAATGACGTCACAAAATTGCATCGAGAGCCGTATCTACTACATGTTCGGTTTTATGGCTCCCCGCCCGGATTACGCTGGAATACATGGTTTCCGAATCGTCGAATCGGGCGTCGAAATGAGTCGCGCGAGCACGAACGCGCTGCCCGGTGAATACTCATGCGCCATCACGTACCGATGGAAGTACAGTTGTGTTTAGAAACCGTTCCTTGTACAAAATATTTTGTAACATATTATTTTGATTTAAAAGAGTTTCCGTGGAGTTTCTTGCCCGTTCTACTCCATAGGAACCTACTACGCTTTGGAATGGGCAACTAGCTTCATTTTTCTGACTGACCGACCCCTTGACAATTCAAAAGTGCCTCTAATTGGTTTATTTGAAATAAATGCTTTGAGTTTGAGTTTGAATGTGAAAGAGACAAAAATATTCTATAGGTATTTTGTTAAAATTTGGTGCTGTTTATCACGGTACTGTGACCCAAAATCCTTCCCGAACTAGGTTCTTAAAGTCCTGGTTGCGGGACTCCGGGCGATCTGTTTATAAGTGACAGTAGTTTATCAAATTAAAGCATTTTCAATGGGTTGATTGAGTAGAGGGACTGTTCTTCAATGAAGAATTCTGCCTTTACCTATTTCAGAACAACATCGTTCGTTCTTAGCATCCAAGAAAAATATTATGTTCGGAAGAAAACAGCCTAAACGTAACTTAAAAAACGCAGGTACCTATTACCTCATAACCTCTACAAAGGGATTTCGCTAGCGTCACAGCGAGTGCCCTTGGCGCTTCCAGTATCAAGCCCAGGCCAGAAAAGGCACGGAATAGGGCTGATAATGATGATGCAAAGGCAAAGGAGGAAGCGCGGATCACGAACGAACAAGAACCGCTGTGGCAAAGCTCCTACGGAGCCCGAAATGAGGCTGCGTGCCGCCAAGCCGAACATACCGGTGTACATCTCCCGCCTCCACTACACCACTAACGCGGAGGACATAGTGGAATACTTGCGCCAAAAGACGAAGTACACGCCGAGGGTGCAGTTACTGGAATCGCAGCGGAACGTCAACTTCAAGGCGTTCGTCGTGCGTGTACCGAATTGTTATCTGTCCCTCGTCATGGAAGAAGACTTTTGGCCTCAGGACGTGGTGTTCCGTCGCTTCTGTGGACAAGTTCCGCAGGACAACACGAAGTAAAGCTAGTGCAAAGTGAAGTGCTACTAACATAGTCGTAAGTCTTATTTAATAACACAAGTTTTGTTTATATTTAAATATGTGTAAGGTATTTTTCTATGGCCAGTGTCGCCTGCAAAAAAATGGTTATTATTATTATTATGTTTACATCTCTTGACATTTCACGGGACCCTGGGGTCCCAGACCTTTGGAAGGCGTACGAGGGGCCGAAGCCAACTCGCAGGGGCCCGTTAGACGTTTTTATTATTATTATAGCAAAGTAATCCAAATATGTTTTGATTACCTCAAAACAACTTTACTAGTTTCCTTTGAGGCAGACCAGTCACGTGACACCTTTTAGGGAGCGTATGACTGGTTACTATTAAAATAAAATGCCTGTATACAATTGCAACAGACATCCTAGTACCTTGCAGTATTGTTTGAATCAACTCATCATTCTTTGCCCTTATCCCAATTTATTTGTGGTCTTTTCAACATGTATTTTTCTTCCATACTTCTCTATTAGTCAAAATCTCGGTAGTCAACCACTTTCTAGGCATATGATCTTTCACACAGTCCATCCATCGTTTCTTTGGTCTTCCCCTACTCGTATGAATAATGGATGACGAATGTATGTGGATGGCTGATCCACATACATTCGTTATTTGAATAAATTCCAAAAATAAAACACATTTCGTGACCAAAGTAAATGCAAAAAACACTTAAAACATTTATCGTGGGACGTGTCCATACATTGATATCTATAGAACGAAAATATTTGCTTGAAGCGGCGGGATTACTGGAATTTATAATTCGTACTGACGGAGTTTTGCGATGTCATCAGTGGTCCAGTTCTCCAAATGTGAACCCCGAGGAAATCATAACGTTTTATATGAAACACATAATACAAGCCTGTTATTGTACTACTCCAGAATAAAGAAGTCTTCTCATACAGAGAAGGTAAGACCATTGATCACCACGCTTGCTCAAGAGCGATTGGCGATTTTAGACTTTCTAGGCCAGATTTCCTCACGATTTTTTTCTTTTTTGATGTCAGTAATGTCAATAAACTCAGAAAGTATATAATATAATCAGCCTACAATGTTCTCACAGGACACAGGCCTCAGTGCAGTGGGCTCTCAGTGCGTGGGCCATCATTTTTATTTATTTCTCCCTTAAAACTACTATTATTGCAGGTTCACAAACATGCGATAGTGCGGTCTCTTATAATTACACTGTCTTTATATTTTTATCTATAATTATATTTTATATATTTTTATAATAAATTTTAAAAAGCCCCTATCCCTATATTAATCACCCCTAAAAACCACTGGGAATTGAATGTTGGATAACTTGTAACAATTATTTTATTCAATGGAAAACTATACACTTTGGTGTAGGCTCGGCTCGCCCCTTGGATCTTGCCCCTAATTGCCTAAGTGTATCAACTCGCCCCCTTGAATATTAGATACCCCAAATCGCCCCCGATTGTTAGGAAGTTAAAAGTACTGTCAGCACTCTAAGTTTTTAAATAACTAAATATATATCAGTATCTAGTAGTAGTATCTTCAGTAGTGTCTTCTTGGGATGTAATGGTGAAGATTGAAATAAAACTGCTCATGAAGTTAAAAAGAAGTTAAAATAATCGGTAAATTATGACTGAAATTTCCAACTTTAGATTAAAAATCCTAGTAGCTCAATTTAAAGTTGACAATTTAAATTAAAAAAAATATATATATAAAAAAAAAAAAAAATTTAAAATTAATTAATTTTAATTTTTTAAATTTTTCACTTTAGACCAACATTTTCATAACTTTCATCACAGCTACGAAGCTGATTATTTTGTGCATAAAAGTAGTACTCATGAAGATTCAGTTGCAAAAAAAAAACTGGTAAAAGTCTTTTTAAAATTCGTCAAGTCAAAAATTCTCAAAAATTCAGAAAAAAAGGTCGTAACTCGAAAAATATGGAAAATCGCGGAACATACATGGGGGTGATTCGGATACCCCACGATACGAGGGAACTAAATTTTATTTTTGGACGTCAACATTCCGGCCACTCTGTATATACGACTCTCTCAACGGTAACGTATTTTAACAAACCCTTTGTTTATTTGACCCATGAAAAAGGTTCCTTTTGTTATAATAGGGAAGCCAGGTAGTAAAAACTATCAACAAGTGTCACGAGTTGGTGAGATTACAGACAGAGTTATTCAAGTAATCAAACATGACGTTGTTCATAATGTGTGCATTTTTTGTCTAACTATACCTTTTTTGGTTAAATTTGAAAGGAAATACCGCAAGGGGCCAATCGATACACCAAAATAATTATTTAAATGTCAATTTTCCACTTGCCCCTTCGTAAGGGGCGAATCACTACACCAAAATAATAAAAAACGGGGTGAGTGGAACATTTTAATCGAAAGGGGCAAGATCCAAGGGGCGAGCCGAGCCTACACCTACACTTTGCTGCTAGATGATAACACAACCCCGCGTTTTACGTACTTATAATGATCAAAATTGCCAACCCACACTGAATAAGCGTAGTGGATAAATGCTGAACTCTTCTCTGTAAAACAGCCTGAACTGAAATCTGTTAAAAAGAAGAGGAACTACCTTGCAGTGGAACAGTCGGTCGGTAGATATAGCCGATGTTTGTATTGAATATTTTGGACCTACGTCGACATTATTTTATTTTATTCTATTATTATGTTTTTATTTTTGACAATTGAATATTTGACAATTTTGTATAAAACTCCTATCTATTTCTATATGAATTTATTATGCAATCAAATAAATAAATAAAAAAATAAAATAAAAGGTTTATTGCAGAAACTTGTACAACTTTTAAAGTAAATCTTACATAGGGACTTCCTTTTAAGTAAATAATATACCTGTAATCAATCAATTTAATTCAATTTATTTCCATAGGTCAGAATAAATTGTCAATGTTAATTAATGTTGTTAATATTTGTTTTAATCCTAAACCTGTATTAATATTTGCACACTATGACAATATGGTAAACATGTTAGCACAACTCCATGTACTTATAACCCCTTACATGCATTGTATAATTGTATTTGTACACACATATTTGAGCAAATAAAGTTATCTAAATCTGAATCCGACCTTGTAATTGCTTTGTCACCCTAAGGTTAATGTCACTTGCACATCATAAAACGACAAGCTCAATGAGACGGTAAAATAGTTTCAACCTTAGAAAAGTTCAAATTTACTGGGAATTGCTCTCAAACGTGGTAAAGCAATTACGAGGTCAAACTATATTAATAGAACCTCTGACCTAAAAGACCTCACAAAATATAGCTGTAGGATCGATTCACACGGGGCGACTATTAAACACTGTCAAAATGTCAACGTCATGTGTCGTTACCAATTATGTTAATGTGTTGATTGTAATCGTGTCACACTCAGGACACCACAGTTTTGAGTGGTTCACGAATCAAGTGCGCGTAAATTAATGTTGGTGCTGGATTATTGTGACTTTTCATTGTATAGTATCGACTCAGATACTAATTGTATTGGTAAATGGGTCATAGTTGTTCCAGGCAGTATTTAGGTCTCATTAACCGCTTCTTAATTATGTCTATAGTATGTTGCCGGCGGCAAAAAGGGGCGATATCTATAATATTAAAGTAGATAGTATATCAAAGACTAGCTTTTGATTGTAATTAGTTCGATATTTTATGTTTATAAAGAGTTTGGTCATTATTTCAACCTTTTTTTTTTGTTTTTGGTCTTGGTTGGTACTGTAGAGGCTGTAACCTGATTTGGTTTTAGCGTGCAACCTCCATAAGTCGAAGAAGTTGATAGCATAAATACGAGACACACATTTATTTGTATTGAGAATATAAGAAAAGATTTGGCAATCAGCGTAGCAGGCTGACAAGCGTATGTTATAATATAAAATATATAATTAATCCAAATAATCACGCAATATATTATAAACAAGCCTTGTATTTACTTTCGGTACCGTTAGCTCGCCGAGAGCTAGCAGGGGGGGCCTAGTCTACTAATTTATAAACGTCATAATGGTGTCATAATGGTTAGTTTTTGACAGATTTGCCATACAAAAACTGTCAAAAAC
Source organism: Eupsilia transversa (assembly GCA_914767815.1). Classification (NCBI taxonomy): domain Eukaryota; kingdom Metazoa; phylum Arthropoda; class Insecta; order Lepidoptera; family Noctuidae; genus Eupsilia; species Eupsilia transversa. The sequence continues at coordinate 13,175,703 of OU611876.1, forward strand.
TAACCATTATGACACCATTGTGACGTTTATAAATTAGTAGACTTAGGCCCCAGTACTATTGTTGGTAACCTGTATCTAACCCATCGGGTAAATGGGCGTGATTATTCAATACATACACATACATATAACAAATGTTATGTGTTCAATATTTAATTGAACCTTAAATCTTGCACCTGATGTTACTAAACGGCTGTAAACGTTTTGATAGCTAAGATCATAGTTAAATCTACGCTACACCTACGTTACAACTAGCTTTATGGTAAGTACCCTTGAAATGAAATTTTAAAGTTGAAATGAAACGTTAAAGCAGCACTATCTTCTTATCTTAATACTGTGTCCTTTAAAATTCACAGAAACAGTTCAGGGTAGTATTCTAAGCCTTCTAAGGCGATTTACACTCTCACAGCGTTTACCGGCGCTTTGTTTGAGCTACTTTACAGCTTAGCTCACGACCATTTTGCTCCAGTGTGTAACAACACTGGGTATAGGTAGCTATAACCTGAACTGGTATTCTGTAAATTTAACTTCGAACCTCACTCAAGTGATCGCATAGAATAAGACTAATTGACATTATTATCATACATAGGGTGATTTATAATAACCTAAGTACTTATTCGTTTCTAAAAGGTTATATATAAGGTGCTATAAAAATATCTGCCACGGCTTTAATGAGAGGTAGTATTGTGTTTAAAGATAACAATAGTGAAGAAATTTCGTACCCCGGCACAGTTAAATCAATTTGAGAAAATAAAGTAGTTAAATAAACATTGACTCTACTCTGCATAACGTGGTTCACAAATTACGCGCGAAGTGCACTTCGTCAATGAAAACAACTGCTATCTCTTTCCATCTGTTCTGTGAATGAAAACTGAAATCAGCTGACTAGTTCGACACTTGCAAATTTATACGTACAATTTTTTGTATGAAAAAAAATATGACACATGATCAATAATTTATCTTTACTATTGTAATCTATAAACACAATACTATCTCCCATTGCAGCCGTGGCAGATATTTTTATAGCACCTTATATGTTTATTAATATTATGAGGCCCAACGCTCATAGCATGAGTGTTAAATTTCTATACGATAATAAAGATATTTACAATATACGAGTTTTAATTATATAGGAAATGAAATGAAATAATTTTATTTTCTGTAAATAGGTTTGTATGTATAAACACTTTTACACGTCAACAATATTTTTAAGAACTAGATGAGGTCGGCGTTTCCTATCTGACTACTCTGAGAAGAAAGGCCGAAACAAACTCAAAGGGTACGAAACCTGCCAAAAATTCCATTTTAAATATTTTCTCGCAAAACCCACGCATGTTTTAATTAAACCAACATTCATTCGAATCGATTCAAAACGTCTACATTAGGTACCAAAAATTGGTTGCAAAAAAAAAAAATGCCAGAGCTCCGAGATTCAAAGAAAAATTTCTGGGTCGCGTTTTCACGTCTTTTGAACGTCATTCTTTGTATGATGTTGACACTAGCGACATCTACACGTACATTAGGCTTGTTTTTATTGTGCTGTGATCACCTTTTTGTTCGTCATGACACGGATATGTTTGGGAAACGATTGGGTGTGTACCTTGAGCCGCATACCGCACTTTGTATGTTGTTATTTGATTTAAAGTGTAAGTAAGTCATTTTATTTCTTTAAAATATGTATTTTTTATATATTTATATTGGCCTTGTATTTTCTTTACACTCGTTTATTTTGGTATAATTATTTTAATGATTGTGACCTTGACCTTGTAATTACAGTCAACCACACGTGTAATGGTTGGAGTTAGCCTTTGACAGGGGTGATGCCCTATCTCCCCAAGTTCCAAGTTCCCCAAAATGATTTTTCATACATTCATTCCCAACATCACCAAAATATAAAAAAATACTTTAAAAATAAAGTTCACACTAGACCAATCAATTCAATTCTCAATTAAATTCAATTAAATCCTCGTACTGGCGTTTCCAAAAGTGTTAGAATAAAATAAAATCAGTACCTAGTTAACATTAACCTTATTTTGGAAGATATATTTTCTCAATGTATAATTTGTACTATGTGTTGGGGAAAAATGTAGAACAAAGGAAGAATTTAGGGTGTGGTACAGTCAGCAAGAAATTATTTAGCTCAAGAAAATATTAAGTACAACCACATCATAATTATAAACAGAATAAAATATTTATTGCAAAATTTTAGAAGATCAAATTAAACGTGTACCTTTTGATATACCTTATGAATTATTTACCTAGTTATTCAAGTGTCATTTCTGACGTGGAGCTGACCGTAGTTATCCAATTTATTATTTAGCCCCAGTTCTGTCTGCAATATAAAACCAAACACCCAAACTCGTAGCAACTATTTCGTAGGCTATAAATAAATACATTATTGTTTGGTGTAGGATTTGAACCAGCGCCATTTAACAAAGAAATCAATCTCATAAAAATAGTAACCTAAACTATCCTAGCCTTTTGTTCCGGGGTGGAAAATCCTCATGGATGTCCCCCAAACTATCCTAGCCTAAACTAACCTAAAAATCAATATCTATATAAACATCTATCTATATACAGGCTCCGGCTGTCATTCGCGGATCTTTGACAGTTGTTACGTTTCGTCAGAAGCCTGAAAACTTCATATGACTCACAATTAATAAAAAAATAAAAAAGCTTTTATCATGCATTGTCACGAGAACCAAACACGTATGTCAAATTTCAACCCGATAGCTTCAGTGGAAGTGGGTGAAATATTGATTGCAATATTCCAGGACATACATGATACAAGTGAAGTTAAATAAAAGCTTTTAATAATAATTAACATGCGTTCCACTGTGACTCAATATTAAAAGTGCGTTCACTTATCTATTTATATATTATATCATTCGTAGATATTTGACAGTCGTTACTTGTCGTCAGAAGCCCGAAAGTCTGCCAACCAGTCTAATATAGTGGTACTACGCAGTTACTGGGTTTTGGAGGTCAGATAGGCAGTCGCTCCATGTAAAATAATCATCTGCATCCGGTTAGACTGGAAGCTGAAACCAACATAGTTGGGAAAAGGCTAGGCCGATTGATTCTTTACCAAAAGTATAGATAAATAAGCCGGAATTATTTTTGATAATTGAAGTCTCTTCAAATAAGCTACCTAATGAACAAATCAATTGGCGGCGTGGCTTAGACTATGTGTATAAGCCACATAGCGTGATCATATCCATCAAATGAGTTACAAATTGGGTACAATGGTCCCAATTGCTTGTTTAATAGAAAAAACGAAGTATTTATTATACGTTTATTGCTTCATAAATAGTATATTTTGTGTCTTGTTTTCTGCGATTCAGTATTAGTTGAGTTAATTATCAATACCTAAATTATTTTCTCAAGCATGAGTATGTGGGTGAGAAACCTAGCAAGTACTGATTTCCCTTTTTAATATTAGGTAGGAATGTGTGTATTGTGGAATTCACTTCCGCCTGACATTAGGGACTGCCAAACTGTTGCAGTATTTAAAAGAAGAGTGAAAGAACACTATCTCTCCATCTCGTCATAGTTGCATAGTTATTCTACTGCTACACACGTTGTCTACATCTCTTTTTATGTACTTTCCTATCGCAGGTATGCTGGAAGAGATTTCTTTAGAAATAAGCATTGCCTTTGTACGTATTTTTCTGTTCCTTTCTTCTTGTCTGTTTGTATGTGTGTGCATAAATGGTTAAATAAAATAAAATAAATAAGTAGGTATTTATTTTCTAAGTTTATCTGGGATATCTGTGACGTATACACTAGAAACAATTTTTTTTTTTTTTTTTTTTTCCTCCTTCCATGTCCTTGCACGAGGTTATACTTGCGTCATAAAAAGACCTAAATGATTTATATATTGTTTTGTTAGTTATTGTATAGGTAATAGATGATAGGATGGAGAAAAAATATATTTGCTAACCTAGGTAACTACATCATTAATGAATCGTAAGTAAATAACAATTCTATTAATGTTTAGAATATCAATGAAGGGTCTAAGGTGATGTTTTGTCTTTATAAAATAATACATAAAACCAGAGACCTTGATGATCATGATATGGTAAGACTACTTGAAGATTACTTGGATCTTGTAGGTTCTTCTACACGTTAAAGCTAAGTAAAGTAAGTTATGTAACAGATCAAAAGTCTGCGAAACTTTTTCCCAACTACATTGGGGTCGGTTTCCAGTCTAACCGAATGCAGCTGAATACCAGTACCCATTTTACATGAAGCGACTGTCTATCTAAATTTATATTTAGCTTTTAAAATCAAAAGAATTCTCAGCAGAAAATCCAATAGTAACAAAAATCCTATCATTAAGAATTCCCTACCCACCCATTTAATGTTACGAAACAGATTTAAGTCCACCATACCAACGCAAACAATAATTATTATCCTGCGTTAAAACGAGACACACAGATCTACAAACGCTAAGTGTGAAAGAGACAGTACGTTAAAGCAAATTTTTGAATCCGTAAGCTAAAAAGGATTAGCTTCATTTATCATGGCCGACACAGGGTTGTGACGTAACAAAGGTCAAAGGTCGTCTAATGAACATTCCTACAGAGAACAAGAAATTGCATTTTGCGGGCTTTAGGCCTGAAACAAGCGGTGTGACATGACGGTGCAGTTTTAGTTTGGGATGAATTTAAGGTGAAATGTCATGAAATCGAGCCATCGTTATGTTTCTTTTGTTTTTTAGGGTTCCGTAACAAAAGGGTGCCTATTACTAAGGCTCCGCTGTCAGTCCGTCCGTCCGTTTGTCACAGTGTCTTTTTAACGTTAATAGGTACACACTTGAAATTTTCACAGAGTGTGTACTACTAGTAAGTAAGTAAGTAATCGTTTATTTGCTTCGAAAGTAGGTACAGTCAGCTGCAGAGAAATCTCACCCCCTAGCAATGAAAAAATACATTGCTAGGGGGAGAGATTTCTCTGCAGCTGACTGTACATAAATTTTACATTTTTTTTAAATCCCTGTACAATCTACCAATTGGGCATGCAAACATTGAAAGAAAACTAGGTACTGACTACAAAAAAAAAACACGTCAGTAAAATTAAACAACAAACGACAAAAACAACAAACAACAACACACATTAAATGTGTAGTGATCAATATTGTACGTGTACGGTGGTACACTACTCATTCTTGTCTTGTTTTGCAACATGAATGTTATAGACATTTAACACAAGTTAAAATTTAATAACCCCCTTTAGTTAACCCTGAGTAGGAATCTGCTTATAATTTCCGTGCAACGAAAACAAGAGAATTTAAATGTAATAATTAAAGGAGTTGTTACGAAAACTTAATTTATAGTAAAACTGAAAATAAATTAACAATTAATTAATGCCGTCCTGTATGTAAGCATCAAGGCTGTATTAAGAGCAGTATTCCCCCCCTGTTGTGTGAATTGACACATAAAGTTCACATGCAGTGACATGGTTCTACTTCATTGCCCACATCATAGTAACCTATATATTTATCGTTGACTTTTAGGGCCGAGTTACATCGGAATGCGGCCGACAGCGAAGCGGTGAGCAATTTCAGTGTGAAATAATTTTAAACTTTATCTACATAGGTACTTAAAAGACCAGTATTGCTTGAAAAAGACGCGAGGCCGCCAGCGGCCGCCAGCGGCTGCCATTCCGGTGTGACTCGGCTCTTACTCTTGCGACATTAAATATAACATCGCGCCTTGTTGCTCCGAAGGCTTAGGCAGAGGTTTACCCACATTTCATGGTGGCGAGCCTCTTGCCACCATCGGACACTTAGCAGTTGCGCTTGAGACCGACGAGGCAGTCAAATTGATGTAAATGTTGTAACTGATATTTTTTTCTTAACAGATTCAAGTGTGGGTCGTTTTAGTAAAGGTGGTGTTGATTTGTTGAATAAAGTAAAAATTTAAAGGAAGTCGTCTTGACGTGGCCAGCCTTTGGGTAGGTTAGTAGGTCTAGCAGCGGACGTCAGGTGACCAAGACAACAAATTGATTGATTAATACAGTATTGAAGTCTCGTGATTACCTATTGTCGTTGGTGGGCCTTGCTTAATAAATAAATTAACAAATACTGAAACTAGTCAAAAACCTTCTCCATTCTTTGTCCCTACTGATTCTAACTCCGTATAACAATCCTTATTAAGATTGGCAGGTGTTTGAATGGAGTAAAATTCGTTCAAAATCAATACATAAGTTCTTTTGATTACATCGCCAAAATGTATGGCAAAAATCAAAATTCCTATTAATATTTCTTGGCCTGGCTTTTGGGAACTTTATCGAAGGCCCTCAAACCGAACAAAGTTAGTGAACCTTTCCCGAAGGGATTATCGTTTCTGTCCGGGCAGGCAACATATTAACCGACTGTGTGGCTCGGTGAAGGTGCGGTGCTGCTCGTAGCGGGAGGTTTTAAAAGATATAGTTCTTCGATCCAGAATCTCATGGTAACTCATTTGAACACTATTGTACGAGTAGAATGTACATGTAGAATAAAATTATAAGAAAAAAGAATTAAAAATTCTGAAAAGAAAGTATTAAAAAAAAAACTAATAAGTAATAGAAATATTTTTTTTCTCTTTATTTAAATTTTTTTAGATTTTTTTTTCTCTGTATTATGTATTTTATTTTTATTTAGAATGCCTTGAACAATTAATTTCTGTTTAGAATGCTTGACTTACCTACTCCCACAGATGACCGAAAAATGTCATCTGCGGGAGTACGTTAAGTGAATCCTTATTTTTAGAACGTTTACTTTTTTCACATTTTTTGAATAATTTGAACGCCTTGTAGAGCCCAATATTCAGCACATATCTGTGGAGCTTTATGGCTGACAAAAGGTAAATTCTAAAAGCCAGAACGCGATTGGCTCAAAATCTTCACAACTGTGACGAAGTCACGTTCACGAACGATGGAATATGAAACGACATGGATACTTGGATAGCTTAAGTGTGTACCTTGTTAGATTGAAGGTTTAACATGGGAAAGGGCGGATTATCTGAGCTGAGTGCTTTGCTCTACCAATGGCATACGTCATGTTATCTGGGAAAATTGGTGTGAGATAAAATGCTGGGATAGATATGCTTTCGCACATAGTTATGAAAAACGAAAATTTTATCAGCCTAGGGTAATTTATCAGCCTAGGGTAATTTATCAGCCTAGGGTAATTTATCAGCCTTGGGTAATTTATCAGCCTAGGGTAATTTAGGAACAGACACATGCTTTGGTTTGGGCAGATGTGTATCTAATATAGTACACCCACACAGTTTATAAATGCAGTAAAATTATGCTTTAGCAATGTCAATTTTTTTTTTCATTGTTGAACTCCTGGCAAGTAATTAGTTACTGAGCAATATGGAGGCATAGTAAACTAATGATTGAATAAATAATACAATTAATAATTTATTCCCGTTCGTCCCACAGGTAAACTCAGGGAATAAATTAAAAATAATGTTTTTTTATTTTTTTATTTATATAATTATATTATTATTATTATTTTTTTTAGTTCCCTTTGATCCCACCAGTGGGACGACGGCCGTTTGACGAACGGAAATATACGCGCATTTTCACCCAACTGCAGCAAATCCCAAACGGAGGGTAATGTTTTCAAGTTATCGAGGTCACCACCCAGTTTAAAAACGAGGATGGATATCAAAAATTAACTAGACGCGACAGTCATCTGTCGTCTGTGACCCAAATACAGGGGAATCGAAATCCAGACCTATGTCAGATAAAAATGAAAACAGAATCGATTTAACCAGATTAATTTTTCAACCAAAAATCTTTATTGAGCAGATAACAGACGCTTCACATTTCCTTGATTTTTGACATTCATTCATCTTTCACTCGAAGTGAAACGTCTGAACACAAAATGAATCAAAAGTGAAAAATTAATTCATTAGTTATGTTAGAAGTCCAATGATGTTAGATATCGGCACTCCGCATGTTGCACTCGCCTACAGAATTATCGAAAAATTAAATGAAAAGAGAGGATGGACCGTTCATTCCTATAATTAAGTCGGTGTTGTGTGAACGTGGAATGAAGTAAAAATTAACCTTCACTCGAGTGAACCATTCATTCGAGTGAATCGTCTGAGTACTCGCTGGCATAGCAACCCCAAAATATCTAGACAATCATTTGACGGTAGATTAAGCAGGGTCACTTGGCCTGGAAGATTGCAGGCTAAGTCGCCAGATTAGGCCTTATTCCAATCTTGGTCAGCATTATGAGAACCTGACTTCGTTCATTTATCATTTTTGATGGGCATTTGCTTTGTATCTTTGAAGAATGATTTTAGTTGAATTGATGGATGAGTTTTTTTTTTTATTATGAATACGTACCGATCGGATATTCAGTATTTCGTTTGAATTTCCTGACAGAAGTTATAGTTGTAGTTATGATTACTGTAATTACTAACATAGGATAAGTTTACTAACAAATGAGTTATGGTTACTCGAATAAATTGAATTAGTATAGCAGTTCAATGTCTACGTTATTGAATTTCTATATGAAATCGCGAGTCCCATTTATCGCCCACAAATTGTTCTGAATTGCATTGTTTCGGCACAGCTTTATTCAGGAAATTGACGATCAATTATTATAAATCACAGTAAACGATAAACAAAAAATCGTAGAAATGCTGTTACGATGCCGGAATATTTTTTTCTTAAAACTCTGAAGGCGACGAGAAATATTTGTATTTTTTTTTAATGGTTTTGTTCTCTATCTCTCGGACAACATAAAATAATAACATATGATGTTTATTTTTTCAAGTACACACACATACACAGGTTGAGCAGTGGTAGATATACTAAAATTATTGTTAATTGAACATGATTATTGTGATACCTAAACTGGAGTCGAAACGGTCTCAGGTTACTCAAGTTAGGAGAGCAGCGATTCACCCAACAATCCATTGTACGTACACCATGTAATTAATAATGCATACTTTGTAAGTCCCTCATGTACTACAAAACCCTTTTATTTACCTAAATAAATAAAATAAAATTATATAAATTGTTTATACAAAAGTTACAAAAAATCAAAACCCAGATGGTTGCCAAAAGCAACGTGGTACACGTTGCTTTAAGAGTAAAATAGTGTTTATCTATCTATCATAATAACATGTCATGTCATGGTGAACAACAATAACTTTTAAAAAAAAAAGTGAACACATCCAGCAGTTATGATTGAATTAAATTAACAACAAGCTGATGTAATGATTTATTTTTCTGAAGGGCCAATAAACTAAAAACTCGAATACCATTTAAAAAACACTACATTCTGCTTCTGTGCACAACAAGATGTCACGTACATTTAAGTGTGTATAACTTATAAATACGTGGAGACCATACACCACATACTCCCCTTTCCGATCGCGTTAACGGCCTTTCATCCCTTGACAAATTGAATATACCCCGCGCTGAACATTGTGTGGGTCATACACGACATGGTTTAGCGTACGGGCTTACTTATAAAGCTATCTTTATCGATTAAAATTCATGTTGCTATAGGTTTAAAGGCAAATTTTCTGGCGAGTCGTCAGAAGCCCGAAAGTCTGACAATCAGTCTTACCAAGGCGAAAGGAATATGTAAGGATCGTAGCATTAGGTGTTCTGTAGTTTCTGCCTTCTCCTATGGGAAGAAGGCGTGAGTTTATGTCTGGAGATAAATAGGTAGGTTATCAATGTTAAAATACAGTGTAAAATACGATTATTCCCGGTGTCCACCACCTGTTTGGCCACCACTGGGGGACAGCGAAACAACTTTTTTTTTTCTCGGTGTCCTCCATTGGGGGACGGCGAAACAACTTTTAATCTATTTTTTTATATTCTCGTTGTCCACCACTGGGGGACAGCGTCACAACTTTCTAAAGTGTTTCCATTCGCCACCGTAACTCTCAGATAATGTTTTTTTTTTCAGGGTGAACTCTAAAAACATAAAAAATAGGCGACATAACCTTCTGCAGACGACACTGGAATGGAATCTAAAATATTCAGTTTCACTTTAGTACCTACTTGAACCGCGTATTGCTCTCTAGAACTAGAGTTGCACAATTTTTATAGAAATTCAATTACAAAGGATTTCTAAGCTGCCAGTTCATATTAAACTTTTTAAAGAAACTAGATATTTTCTTGAAAATAAATGATTGAAAAAGAAAATAGTACACTTCAATGATATTATAGGCTTTTCTGGGAGAGAGGGGGAAATTTTCTAATCCATTGCTTCATATGTTTAAAAAAATCTTTGCTCGATAACGTTAATAATGCAATGCATAACAGCTTATTCAGCCTATAATGTTCCCACTGTTAGGATACAGGCCTCCTCTCGGTGAGAGGGAGTGCTCTGTAATCCACGCGGGCCCAGTGTGGGTTGGTCGATGTCACATGTCTTCGAATTTTTGGTTTTATATAAGCTGGTCTCCTCACGATGTTTTCCTTCACCATTTTGAGAGCAGTGGCAATGAAATAATTTACACAAAGTATAGCGCATAAAAGGTGTTCGACCTTACGACCTAGGTACAACTTGTAAGTTCCGGTCTTTACCACCATGTGGGTAGGCAGACACTTTACAAAACGCCACCTGCACCGATCCTTACATACCTACTCCTTTGCTCCGTTCACGTTCTTATATCTGGCCATACACGCACGCCTGTTGCGAGTACTACGCACCTGAACTTTCCGAAGAACATCACCATCTCTGCCTAGCCTTTTCCCAATCATGTTGGGGTCGGCTTCCAGTCTAACTGGATGCAGCTGAATACCAGTATTTTACATGGAGCGACTGCCTATCTGACCTCCACAACCCAGTAACTGGGTAATACGATACCCCTTGGTAAGACTGGTTGTCAGACTTTCGGGCTTCTGACGACTCGTAACGACTGTCAAAGGTCCACGAATGACAGCCGGGACCAGCGGCTTAACGTGCTTTCCGAAGAGGCGGAGGAGTCTCGGTATGTAAAGATGGTCACCCATCCACGGACCAACCCCAGCAAGCGCAGCTTAACCTGATGGATCGACCCGTGCGGCTGTTATTACTTAGCCACGAGCTCCTCCGAAGAACATCACCAATAAGTGCAAATTTTATTATCCACTTGCGCCAACTGAATGTCTTTTGCGCGAGTCTCAAACTGGGCTTGCTCCTTTGATCGAGATCGCACACGGGTGTAGGGTTTGTACGCTTTCCCCGTTCCGTAAATATGACGAAACCTTTACAACAATATTATCATCACTTCAAAGCATGAGGTCTTGGGTTCGATTCCAAGGTCGGGCAAAGCGTTATTGAGTTTGTTCATTAAAAAATTCTCAGTAGCAGCCCGGAGTTAGGATAGAGTTAGTACCCAGTTGGCAATAGGCTCACCCCCAATAGTGGCAATATCTTGAGACTTACACATAACTGGCAAAATGTGTATGTACTTTAGGTAAACGTCTGCCTAATTCTTCGGGAATTATATATTATGTATCAAGCATTATATCAATACTGATACAATATAAATCTGTCGGATAGGCAAAGCTTATTAATATTAAAAAAAAAAAAAAAAAACAAAAATCAAAATATTTTATTTCACATAAACCTACATGGGCACTTATGAAACGTCAGAATCTAGGTGCACGGTTCCAATTGGTCGTTTCCTATGGAGAAGAGCCGGCAAGAAACTCCACGGTTACTCTTTTAAAAATAAATGGGTTTTACAATGCTTTAAAAAATGTACAGTTTGAATAGGTATGCGAGGACAGCGTAGGCCTGTCAACAAGATACTTAAAAAAATAGAAAATAGTCTGCAAATCGACAGTCTGTTGTGCCTACAACGTTCTCACATTCACAAAATATAAAGGAATCTATATAAAGGTCGAATAAAATAATAAAAACCAATTTAACCCAAATGGTTGTCACTACAACTTTAACCAATCCGAATGAGAACCCTACTTTAAAATGAAATTTGAATTGTAGGCATATAATGTCAAATAATGAAACTACATGTCAAGTAGTACCTAAATAAAAAAGTAAAATATAATACATATCGTAATTTGGGAGCAGTTAATAGACATTTACATAATTATGCCGTTAATGAGGTACCAGGGAGGCCACATGTGCAGAAGGAATTATTGCCAAACTTCCTTGTCATCAACGTAGTCTTTAATCTTGTAATATGCTATTATTATTATAATTTCCTTTATTCCATTAAATACATATATTTTACATTTTTAAATATTAGAATATAAAAATTATAAAAACATTTAAAAATATAAAAAATTATTATTATTATTATTATAATTATACAACCGGTATTTCTCGCGACGAAATGATTCCACGCAGAAAAATAGGTCAGAATTGTAATGAATATGTTATTATAATGAGAAAGATAAAGAATTAATATCTCGGTTTCATATAATAGGTATATGGATGTGGAGTAAGAATAATTATTTTTGTATTGTAACTTTCATGAGACATAATTATTTATTTATTTATTTAGGATCTCCAACAAAAGATGTACACAATACATGACACATAACTAAAGGGCAACATCAGGGGCCTAAGTCTACTAATTTATAAACGTCACAATGGTGTCATAATGGTTAGTTTTTGACAGTTTCTGTATGGCAAATCTGTCAAAAACTAACCATTATGACACCATTGTGACGTTAATATATTAGTAGACTTAGGCCCCAGGTATTTAGTAGGTGTACTCCTTCCTCTTTATTGGCATGTATTGAATCAAACCTCAAAAAATTCCCATTTTGCTATCCGAAAAATATAATTTAACTTGCCTCTTTTTGTGAACCTAAAATAGTTCCGATTTTGGGGACCTAAAATACATGTAACCGCGCAGCTAGTTAATTATAAAACGTTGCTTGAGAAGCACATCCATAGTCCATAATTATTATATTATTATAAAGAGTTAAGTGAGTTTGTAAGTGGAGGTAATCTTCAGAACGACTGATCCGATTCTCTCACTAATGGGAAGCTACAATTTTCCCGAGTGTTTTAAAGGATATTTTTTGTTAAAACAAGAAATTTCACGCAGACAAAGTCGCAAGCGGAAGCTAGTTTATAATAAAACTCGAATTCCTTTAATAACCGTCGAGTGTTGTCATAAACTAACAAGTACGTGTAAAGTTTATTTGTTTTAGAAGCTATATCCCGGGGCTATTGAAACTTATCGGGCTATGTGACGTCAAAGTATTTACTTCATGAAACTATTAAAGCCTTATCTTAAAGCGGTGTATGCACGGAACAATTCATATTGCCAACATAATTAATTATTACATGAATATGTCACATGAATAATTTAATGTGGAATTACTTTGGATAAATGGAAAGTATTGACGTGAATTTATTGTCTGTATGTGACACTTCACAGTGTAAAAGTGTCACTTCAGGACTGATGTTAGGACACATACCTCGCTATTCAAAAAATCTGACTAGCCTTTTCCCAACTATGTTTGGATCGGCTTCCAGTCTAACCGAATGCAGCTGCTGAATACTGGTATTCTATTTTATTTTTTATCTGACCTCCACAACCCGGTAATACGATACCCCTTGGTAAGACTGATTGTTAGACTTTCGGGCTTCTGACGACCCGTAACGACTGTCAAAGATCCATGAATGACAGCCGGGGCCAACGGCTTAACGTGCTTTCCGCGGCACGGAGGAATGTCACACCATTCAAACCATTTATAGGCACTTTTGAATTGTCAAGGAGTCGTCGGTCAGTCAGAAAATATCGATATGTAAAGATGATCACCCATCCACTGACCAACCCCGGCAAGCGTACCTTAACCTGATGGATCGACCCGTGAGGCTTACATAGCCACGAGCTGCTCGCTACTGAACGAATGCAAATGTTAGTTTAAATTCTTAATAGTTCCATAGATTGTCCAATTAGTGGTAATTTTATTAATGGCCATTTGAAATTCGTCATAACGTTGGAGTAACAAGTCATTACGATGGTAAATTTTTCTATGAGTACTTTACCTTATCGATAATTCATAACCGATTCAGATTGTAATCGAACAATTTTCTGTCTATAATAAATTAAGCTCAAAATATTATGTGCCTGAACAGAGTCACAATTATGTAGAATGCCTCGCCATTAAGCGATTAGCATTATTGTCCGTAAATGAATTGACTACCTTTTTTTTAGTTTAGTGATCTCAAGCACTACTTCTGAGCTCAAGCTTTGTAGAATCCTGAAGGCCAATTCACATACACATTCAAGTTCCAATCTGTCAAACTTGTCAAAAATGTCGGTAAATTGATTTTATTTTTGACAGATTGCGAATGAGATTCGAATGCGAGCGTTCTTAAAAATACGAGCATTGCCCTTAAAAATCAGAAGTTCCGAAGATTACGCCATTTAATACAAACTCGCAAAGTTTAACTCTTTATACTATTGTATATAAGTATATATTTACTGACGCCCAGTGAATGAGCAGCCTTAGGCAGTAGTTCTGAGAGCCTTCAATTAGCGCCATCACTAAGTATGTTTGAACTGATATTACTTGCAATAGTGCCATAAAGGATTATTTTGCACTAGTTGATATGAGGAATGACTATAATATATTACAAGTTAGAGAGGGTTACCTCATGGCAAGTTTTTTTAACTTTAATTGCGTCTTTGATGATCAATTTAAGCACCTATTTGAATAATAATGTATAACTGAAACGAACAGTTATTGCCTCGTGGATTGTCTAGTGGTCGCAAGCGCTACTACCGAGCATGCATTCCTGGGTTCCATTCCCGGTTAGAGCAAAGTGTGGTTATTCCGTATAATATCCACCCTAAAACAGCCACAATAGGGTGGATACTTGGATCGCGTGTTCATCTATCCACCCCTACGATTGAGATGTGATAATATGTTATGTTATTAAAACGAATAAGTAAAAAAAAAGGTCTACATGGCCAATAACAATCACAAATATGGCATTTTAACATAATTTACTACCATACCGGGTAATTTTAAATCACTATGTGTAAAAGAACAGGAGCTCGTGGCTAACCAATAACAGCCGCGCGGGTCCATCAGGTTAAGTTACGCTTGCCGGGGTTGGTCCGTGGATGGGTGACCATCTTTACAAACCGAGACTCCTACGTGCCTCGGAAAGCACATTAAGCCGTTGGTATCAGCTGTCATTTGTCAATCTTTGATAGTCGTTAGGAGTCGTCAGAAGCCCGAAAGTCTGACAACCAGTCGTACCAAGGGGTACGGTATTACCCAGTTACTGGGTTGTGGAGGTCAGATAGACAGGCGCTCCATGTATAATACAGGTACCTACTCAGCTGCATCCGGTAAGACTGGAAGCCGACCCCAACATGGTTGGGAAAAGGCTAGGCAGGTTGATTTTGTGAGTAAGAAAAGATATTTTTTTTTATCAAAAGTTCATTTTGAATAATACAATAAACTTTTATCACATTAGTTTAAGCACTATAAAATTGTCTATAATACAGTCTGTATTTCATAAAGCTAGCTCCAATATTTTGGAAGTTATTGAGGTTTTTGTTATCGACCCGCTTTCTTTGCGGCCCAGTCTATTTTTTCTAGGCCATAATTCGTACCTTAGAAGAAGTACTTAGGTACGAATGTTAAGTATTCAATCTGAAATACGAAATTAAACCCCCAAGCTACCACAACATCTACATAGGTAGATACAATTGTAGCAAATTACGGTACGTATGGAATTTCAACCCCTCAAGAGAAATTATTTATTTATGCATGAACCCGTGTTATTCCTGATACGCGAGTTCATTTCTCACCCAACAGTTTGAAGTATTTTTTGTAACATTGTTGAGAAGCAGTTTAAGTAGGTATGTGTAATAAATTATTCAGTCTATATACTGTTATATGTTTTATGTCATGACTGTAAGGAAAGCACGTTAACCTGTTGGTCGCAGCTGTCATTTGTAGATCTTTGACAGTGGATAGGTGTAGTCAAAAGCCCAAAAGTCTGACAACCAGTCTTACCAATGGGTATCGTGTTACCCAGTAACTAGGTTGAGGCGTTCAGATAGGCAGTCGCTTCATGTAAAGGAAGCCGACCCGGGGCCTAAGTCTACTAATTTATGAACGTTACAATGGTCTCACAATGGTGAGTTTTTGACATTTTTGTATGGCAGATCTATCAAAAACTCACCATTGAGAGACCATTGTAACGTTTATAAATTAGTAGACTTAGGCCCCCGTTCGAATGTTGGCTAATAGTTTTTAAAAAAAAGGGAAGCTAAAAATAAGCCAGTTGAATTATGGCCCCAAAGTTTCTTTCAACACAGTCGACCTCGGTATTTATTTAGTGACAATATTTATACTTGAGTTGTACGCAATATAAGTGTGCACACAATCAATAAATTCTAAAAAAAAAAAATACAAATAAAATATTAAGTACATCATATTTCGGTAAACCTCACTGAAATCCAATCGCATTGCTGTTGCGGATAAAATGTATCAGTTTCAATCGAAATATCACATATAAAACATGGCTCGTAACTTAAAGGCTCGTTCACACCGGCGCGACTTGTCGCGCGACGCGACACCGGCAATTGTTCAATCGTGAAGTTTTATTAGAAATTGTATTGTAAAAGTCGCGTCGCGCGACAAGTCGCGCCGGTGTGTACGAGCCTTAATTGTCTATCAGCAAATATTGCCTAGGGTAGGGACCTTAATAAATCATTTGTAAATAAAATAACTATTATGACGTATTGTACGGTTTCAACTGATCTCAAACTCAAAGCGTTTATTTCAATTAAACCAATTTAAAGACACTTTTGAATTGTTCAGGATTCAGTCAGCCAGAAAGATGAAGCTCATTGTCCATTCTAAAGCGTAGGGTACGTTCGCAGAATGGGTAAGAAAGTCCATAAATGTAACAGCGAATCAATTTTTTTAAAGACCTGGGCCAAATATATTTTGATATTAGATAAAGAATGAAAAACATTTAAAAAAAGAAACCGCAAAATTTCGCGGGTATTCTGGTCAATTACTTTTTAATAAATAAACACAGTGGACATTTTAACATTTTAAGTAGGTACAAAATGTTACCAAACCAGACTACTTAGGTAAATGTCACCGTAATATTTAATAGTCATCAATAATAATATTTACCGTGTAATTATAGTCATTTTAATAAATTACTTGCTTCAATTTATTATGGTGCACATTAATTGTTGTTCATAAAAATATCTATGTTATATAAAAAGAAAGATGTATGGCCACAGTATTGGTTTTCTTTTTAAATTATGCACATTACCTACCTAATCTTCGAAATCTTCTAGGAATTTTTCGACGCCATTTATTTTAGTTTGATAATGATAGTTTTAGGTAAGTTAGGATATTATATTTTTATTTTATTAATTAATTAGGTTTTTTTCTTTTACTTTTACTTTTGTTGTGTTTAACCGACTTTTAAAAAAGAGGAGGTTATCATTTCGTCTGTATATATTTTGTACATTTCGTTTTAATTCGGAATCAATTTTATATATGCCATGAAATAAATTAATAACTGTCACCGAGTTCTTACATTGGAGAGAAGTACGACGTTACCTGACTACGTAGTTAAAATAACGTCACGAGAAAATGTATTAAAATATCGATATTAAATGCTGAATATATAAGGAAATGCTAGGAATTTCCTTCATTGATGACTTTACTGTACAATCTTAGTTTTATAAATGCCATTTTCCTAATATGTTCCATTTTCGTAAAATGTAATATTAGGCATTTTAATTTAAAGTTTTTTTATCTTAAGATTTTTTTATTTAATCATTTTACACTTAATTAATAAGAACTAGTGACATTGTATCCTGTAGTAAAATATAAAATAATAATAAAAATACAGTTTGGTAGAACCTTCCAGGATTTCTTAATAGCCCAAAATATGTTAGAATAAAATCATTTTTTTTGCAAATAAAATAGCAGTTCTTACCGTAAATTAATTTAAAAAGTACTAACAACAACTGAGTATTTCAAAACTACGTACGTACCTTCAAAACAAGTCCATTTGAAAAAAAAAACACTCAAAACACGAATTCGAAACTCGAATTCAAAATTTAAAACAAAATAACTGTCACTTCATACGTCACGATCACAAGCACTATTTGAATTTGGAAAGTTATATTCGGTAGCGGAGCGGACGAAGCGCGCGTGCGGCCGATCCGACGAATATGGCCGAATGACAGCCGCGCCGCACCTGTTGTATTCGCTGCTTTACGTTAAAGAGGGACCATCAACTCCATCAAGTATGAAACGGGTTGTTAGAAGCTTTGCAATTTAGCTGCATTAGGTACAGGACCTGAGTTTTTCATTTATGATCGTTTTAAGCTCTTTACGCCTTTCAGAGCATTCTTGGCAGTTAAGACTAGGTAGGGTATGTACTTATTTCAGCATTGAAGTTTTAAAAGGGTAGTGTTTAGGGTTTCGTAGTTAACTAGGAACCCTTATAGTATCGCCATGTCCGTTTGTCTGTCTGTCT
Source organism: Eupsilia transversa (assembly GCA_914767815.1). Classification (NCBI taxonomy): domain Eukaryota; kingdom Metazoa; phylum Arthropoda; class Insecta; order Lepidoptera; family Noctuidae; genus Eupsilia; species Eupsilia transversa. The sequence goes on from OU611876.1 coordinate 13,194,175, forward strand.
GTCCCCAGCTTAGCTCAGAGACTGTTAATACTCGAAAGCTGTAATTTGGCATGACTATACATATTCATTACGCCGATAAAGTGGTAAAATAAAATCAAGAAAAAAAAAATTTAGGATACCTCCCCTACATGTAAAGTGAGAATATTTTTATTTTCGTCTCTCCCATTGTGTGGGGTAGGGTATCTTTGGGAAGGTCGTCCAAAAATATTGTGAGTTTGGTGTTAAAACCATTTTGGATTGAAGGATCCGTTTGCGAAATATTAAGCTTTAGAGTGCTATTTTTTGTTAGAGCCAAGTAGCCCCCTGCCAGCTATATGGTAAGTTCTGGATATGTGGAAAAATTCTCAGTAGTAGTATATAAAACGAAATAAACGGTGATTTTTGTATGCTTTTCTTTGTATGGATGGATATATACCAGTTTATGATTGATAATCATTATGTTTGCGGGGCCAACTTGGCCTGAGATCCCACGAAATCTCTATTTTGTGCAATCTATGGTTACGTTTCCACTGTGTCCCACTGCTGGGCATAGACGAAAAATAAGGTGGCTTAGCAAAGATGAGAGGTTGGAAGGAAAAAAGGGAGGTCTTTTCGCAAGAGTGGGACACAAATAAGGCTAAGAAAAATAAAGTAGGACCCAGGATTTATGTCTAATTTAAAAACTAAGCGGAGCTTTTAGTTCTTAAAGCAGTTCTAGAAGAAAGTTCTTTGGAACAAACCAATTTATTAATTAACCTGCAGCTACCCACGACACATACATACATCACAACTATATTTAGAATGACTATTTATATACATGAGTCAGATTCCAGGAAAATTATTACTTAGCAATTATTTCTGATTGTTGAGGAGCTCGTGGCTAAGTAATAACAGCCGCACGGGTCGATCCATCAGGTTAGGCCACGCTTGCCGGGGTTGGTCGGTGTATGGGTGACCATCTTTACGTACCGAGACTCCTCCGTGCCTCGGAAAGCACGTTAAGACGTTGGTCCCGGCTGTCATTCGTGGATCTTTGACAGTCGTTACGAGTCGTCAGAAGCCCGAAAGTCTGACAACCATTCTTACCAAGGAGTATCGTATTACCCAGTAACTGGGTTGTGGAGGTCACATAGGCAGTCGCTCCATGTAAGGTATTCAACTGCATCCGTGCAGCCAACCTCAACATAGTTGAGAAAAGGCTAGGCAGATGGATTGAATTATTTATAATTGTATTATCAGCACTAAGTTAAGTGATAGAGAAAACTACACACTCCTATGCAATCTAAAATAAACATAAACATTTTATAAGCTTTCAATTCAAATAACTGTATAAGTAGTTATTTAATATGTCTTGGTAATAGGAAGGATAGGAACATTCTACATAAAGTTATTTCAGGAAACCTATGCAATCGTGTAATACATTTGGAAATGAAATTCTTGGGAAGGTAAATTAGAGGATTTAATGACAGATTGAGACTGAGATTTGAATGCGAAAAGTCTTAAAAATACGGAAATTGTCTCGCAGAGCTTGATGCATCGTCAGCGTTTCACCTTGAAGTCAACTGCCGCAGTATAGTCATATATAAAAACTTCTTACAAAAAAAACCAACCGACTTCCAAAAAAAGCACTACAAAGTGAAAAATTACTTTAATTTCGGAAATTGGTGTCTTTGGTTTTGAATTTTCGTTTTTTGCCACCGACTTCCAAAATAAAGTAATTTTTCACTTTGTAGTGCTTTTTTTGGAAGTCGGTTGTTTTTTTTTTGTAAGTTTTTATTTTTCACTTTTTCCCCCTACAAGTTCTAATATCACGACCTGCTATGTAAATAACAGTAACAGGAATATGTTAAAACGTCGTCCATATAGGCTGTGGGAAAAATACGTATTAATGAAACTAACTCAAAAAGTACTCAAGTAAAGTTACTAAAATTTATATGGCACTACCTCGAGAGCATACCCTTTCAAACAAAAAAAGAATTTTCAAAATCCGTCCACAATTGACGAAAATATCGACGGACATACAAAAAAAAAAAAACATACATACGCTACGAACATATAACCTCCTCCTTTTTGGAAGTCGGTTAAAAAGGGATCAATTATATAAAAATGAATCCCTATTTTCCTTGGTTGGTAGGTATGTAGGTAGGTATGTAGGTAGGTATGTAGGTCGGTATGTAGGTAGGTATGTAGGTAGGTAGGTAGGTGGTAAGGATGTAGGTAGGGTAAATAGCTAGGTAGGTGCGCATGTGAATCATAAATTCTTGTTTTTAAGTTTCAAGCATGAATAACGAGAGCCGCAGGTTTACATCTTTTAGCGGCTTGCAACATGCGAATGTTGGCGTCTTCTGCTTTTTTTGGTTCTCAGAATATTTGTATAAATGCCAGCTCGCTTCTCATACAGTACAAGTTTTTTATGATGTTCAATATTGTTTTACAACGAAATAGGATCTTTCGTTATTTATTACGGTAACGTGTCGAACTGTCAGGACATAAAATAGAGATTTAATTTGTTTCTAAGTAGCCCGTACTATGTGCTAGTTTGAATATAAATATAATATTGTGTTATTAAATAGGAATAAGTATAGTCACACCTGAAAATCTAGTTTATTAACCTCTAAACCCACAGCAGTACACAACAATCATCATCATCAGCCTACAACAGTTCACTGGTGGCTTTAGTAATATAATATCCAATTGCACGCCATTCAGCTCGATTATCGACAACTCTCATCCAGCTGCTACCAGCATCCCTGCGAAGATCTTCGCTCCACCTAGCCTGAGGGCGTCCTACCTTACGTTTGCCGATTCACGGTCTCCACTAAAGCCTCAAGCATATCGCCAGCCACAACAATACTTAACAATAATTACACTACAACAAATAACATATTCCGTAGGTGCTAAATATCTTCAGAAACAAGAACTTCTGTGTTCACTAATGGACTTAATTAACACCACAAAGCAGTCGTTATTGGCTTAATTATTTAAGAGCAGTAATTAACTTCGCATAATAGGTGTTGAAATGTACACAGGAATAGTTTCTTTCGTCGAATCTGAGAATATCAAAAGGAGATAGAAATGTTGACTCGTGTAAACAGCCCGTGCGATATCCGCACATCGAAACGAAAGGTAGGTAGGGGCCAGAAAATAAAAGCCTCAGAAACAAACAAAAAATCGTGTCATTAGTTTTTATTAAACACACAGATACATACATTCATAAACTCACGCCTTTTTCCCATGGGTAGGCAGAAACTACAGAACGCCATCTGCTACGATCCTTACAAACTCCTTTTGCCTCGTTAACGTTCATACATCTGGTCATACACGCACGCCGGTTGCGAGTACTGGTACGCACCTGACCTTTCTGAAGAACATCCCCAATAAGGTCACTATAATATGTCCTCACTCACACTTGCCTTGTAAATACATTTTGTTAGTCGACGTTCATGTGCCGTTCATTTTTTTTAAACACCGTTCCAGAAAATCGTCTCTTATGAAATAAGTGTTGGAAGGTGAGTTTATTTTTCCAGCATGTGATAGAGACAGTTATGTTTAGTACCTACGATAATTGCCTGGCGCGAATGTCTCATGGGCATTGTCACGACGGGCCAGAAGCAAGTCTCGTAGAAACGAGTTTTATGCTGGTTGTAATAAGAAGCCATTGTCAAGTCAAGTCCAGTGATAAATGTCAGGTAAGTTGTGGTACATTGTGTGTATGGCTGAAGGACCTGCTGCGTAGGTCTCAGGTTGCGGCATGTTCGATTACGTCGTTTTCTTTGAGAAAAGATAAATGGGGTCAATTAAAGTGTTGGAGGTGGTTTAAAAAACTTATTTACCTAAAGCCCATTTGCGCGTTCATCGGTAACCGGAGTTAACAGGTAACTCAAGGTTAATTCTAATAATTCTCTAATGAATTATTGGATTTATTTTGGAAATAAAATTATGTTTTTAGTGCGGCATAATGTAACTATTAAAAGTTAAGTTTAAGTAAACTTAATTGTTTTTTTAATTATAAAATTTTTAATTAAATTATAGAAAAAGTATAAAAAAGGCATTTTAGAGACTTTGAGTTAGGTTTCGAGCAATAAATTCATTTAGGAACATTCATTTCTACCGTAACGTTATAGGATAGGTAATCCATAAAACGCTGACAAAAAAACTAGATCTATAACTCTTTATTATCAGTTTTTTTATCGCACACTACGGAGGTAATTTGATAAACGGGCTGACGCTCAATATTTTCAGTCAATAACGGTGGGCAGTGGATTAAGGCAGAATAACGATGAACGATAGACTGAGATTTAAAGTAACCCTTAATAGGTTTTCGATGCTGGCTGATCTTGTTATAAAAAATCAGCTGTTTGTTCCTTACATTTATGTTCGCTTAGCTCGTCAAAATGTAGGGAACAGCTGATTTTTTTTCGCGATTTCCGGTTTGGTCCCATAGTGAAAGTTGTTCAAAGTCATGAGTATAATGACCCCTTAAGAGCCAGGGTGCACCCTGTATAAATATTATGTATCAAACTTTTGTAGTCACATGCGTTTCCTTGCTACTCATTACATGCCCATACCAAGCCAAACGATTTCCTTTCAGCTTTTCTGTCATTAAAAACTTCCCCTTATAATACTCATTTCTTACTTTATCCACTTTTTTTTTTTTTTTAAACCTTGCTCCACTCTAGGAATTTCTCCTGTATCGTGGGTGTATTCTCGTCCATCTATCTCAACATTCTCATCACCGCCTCATGATATCTCTTTCATCCGTGTTTTTCACGGGCCGGCATTCCGATCCATACAGTACAACGAAAAATTACTATGCACAAGAAACCTACCTCAATTGAGTTTGAGTTTGAGTTCACCCCCGAGGGAAAAACTTGAAGAAAATAGTTACCTAGTGCATAGGTGAGTAACATTCCACTAAGTTATTTATGGAAGTTGCCGACTATTGGGAAGTCTTTTAAGGGTGTTTACTGAAGGTCTATTAGGTTCTCGTGAAGTAGTGTTAATGTTGTAGGTTTCGTAATGTAGGGCTCGGAAACGAAAAGTGGACCAGACGCTATCAGTAATAATGAAAGCAAGAAAGAAAGAAAAAAAAATATTTTATTTGGGACACGCACATGACATTATATGCATACAATAATGACAATAGGTATCAGTAATAATACCTCAAGCGACGACATTCCTTGATTCAACCCACCACACTGTCAATAGTAATGACATTACTTGAATGTAATGTCATTATTACTGACTAGCTTCTGCCCACGGCTTCGCCCGCGTGAATGTCGGAAATTACCCCACTGAGACGTGCTACTGCGATAAAAAAGTATCCCCTGTGTTAATCCAGCTATCTAATTGCGTACCTTATTTTCGTAACCGACTAAGGGCATATTTCACCAATGACTCTGAACGCGATCAGCACATCTAAATTAAGTCAGTGTCAATATTCCCCAATAAAGATGACACTGACAGCTCTTGATCGCAGTTTAGATGTGCTGATCGCGTTCAGTTTCATTGGTGAAATTCGCCCTAAGACTAATCTGTTTAATTTCCACCCTCTCACAGAGAGGAGGCCTGTATGCTAGGATACAGGCCTCCTCAGTCAGTGTATAGGCTGATTATGCTTGTGCTTGTGCTTTTTTAACCCCCGACGGAAAAAGAGGGGTGTTTAACGTGTGTATCTTGTGTATCTGTCTGTTCCCTCGTAGCGCCCAAACGGCTGAACCGATTTTGATTATTATTTTTTTGTTTGAAAGGTGTCTCGATCGAGAGTGTTCTTAGCTACAATTCAAGAAAATCGGTTCAACCGTTTGAAGATCTATTTCATCTGATGCTCTTTTCTATGTGATGAATGGATGTGCGCATCTTCCACAGGTCTGATAGATTCGAAATTTAGTATTCTGTTACTTCAATGATATGAGAAGAACATAGTAACCTTGAACCGATACTGCAGCATCACCTGGAGTTGTCGTTTTTTGTTCGGGGGCTATTTAAATGTTTAATTTTAACTTGTTTATACAGAGTCATGCTAGTAGATTGGTTTATATTGGGAAAGGCATCGATCGGATCTAGCATAGAAATCCATACTTAACTAAATAACCTAAGAATAAATAATTGTTAATCCATTTCAAACACGCAAAGTAGGTACATTAGGTATTCATTTTTAAATAGATTTCCATTATTCTGAGTGTGTGACAAAAAAAAACATCTGTTTTTGTATCTTATTTTATAAGAAAAGTCATTGTGTTGTAATGTTTAAAAAAAATATCGAATTGTCAATTTAAACCGTTAGGTCAAATAAGTCAAATAGTAAAGGATTATTTTTGCTAAGACAATATTAGCCTAAATTGGATGTCCCTATAGGTTTTTTTACGCCCAGTACATAAAGTTATGATTGTGATTTTTTTTCATTGTTATAAATGGTAGTTTTTATTTAAATAATTTATAGAATTCAAATGAACTGTATACAAATAACAGCTTCAACCTAATTAATTAATTAAATAAAAATATATTGTTCTAACTTTACTAAAACTATTAACAACTTTTTCGATATTAATTTGGTACTTTTTAAGTTTATCTTGGACAACATTGACCTCTGACACCTAGATTTATAATTAATTTAAATCTTATATTAATCTTTTATTTTTTCACAAACTTATTAATAGTTACTAAAAAATTAAACAACAAGATTATTCTAAGCTATTCGCTTTATATAAATAACAAACACCCTATTCTTTTGACAACACTTCAAAGTCAATTGAGTTTGCATAAAAGGCCAAGTCTTGATAGGGTGAACATCCACTGGTCCGCACCGGCCTCACGGCATACAACGCCAACGTATTGAACGGATTTGCCGATAGCCTGCGTCCACTATCCACATAATAATATATTATCTTTTCTTTTCAAATTTTAATATTGACGATGTGTCAGATTATACAATTCTTATAACTTTCTTCAATAGAGAATTAAAAGTGAGTCATCCATTTTGCGGTTCTCACCTCAATTATAAAGAAAACAACGTGCGGCAGTAAGCATTGCACTCGGTGAACTAATCCGTCTAATGACGAAAAAAAAAACTAATGACGTCACATCGTCACCGGTACGCAACGCGTTTTTTTTTTCATATATACTGGCGCGGCGGGGCACTCCGTGCGGGTAGCACCGATAGTGGACGCAGTGCTATAAGAATTCATACAAAGCGAACCAAAATCCATTGCGTGCCGTGCGTGCATTCTGGTGCGTACCAGTGGACGTTCACCTTTACAGCTCAAGTTTCACAGTTGTTGAGTATGCCCAGCAGATGGTACTCTTTTGTTATTTGCCTTTTTAAGGTGAGTATACACTTGAGCATTTACTTGTAACAGAAAATCGAGCATTCGTCGTTTTAAAATTTTATCGAATCGCATTTCGAACACGAAGCTCTATAGTTTGTTACAATCTGATTTTAAAAACCAACGAGCGTATTTGTGTCACATTTTATCGAGCACGTGTGCGGCCGACGCGGGGTGAGGTACGCGGGCCGAGGGCAGGTCGTTTCTTGTTCGAGTACACTCGATGATGTTACAAAGAAATGTTACAGGTAGATAAATGCTCACTTGCTCGAACGCAGCGTCGAGCATTCACAGGAACGTTACATTTGATAATGCTTTTTTTAAATTGAGCTTTTGCTTGTATTATACCATTCGTAAGAACGTTACATTACATCATGGAAATGCTCGACAAATATACTCACTTATAAAATATAACTTTTAAAGTTCCTATTACGAGTATGTCTTTTAATTTAAAATTTTTGTGTTTTGGTCATTCTCTGAATGACCTGTACCTGCATTTGTTTGAAAATAGAAACGTTTTCTTTATAAAACAGATCATTTGGCATCTTAATACCGATTAAATAAACCTTCATTTTATAGTCGACAACGCAAGCAGCAAGAATCCAATATACATAAAACTATAGTACATTGATCGTATGCGATCCTATAAATCTTAAGTGGTGATAAATTGCTGGCCCAAAGCCAACTAATGCCGTGATAGGACGTTTCCGTCGGTGAAACCTTACAACTAGCACGACTTGCGCTATATGAGTGATCTGTACCTAGGTAAGTATTTTAATTGTTTATTTATGATTTATGTTGTTCATAAGTCTGTACGTGTTTTTTTTAGATTTTTGGTTTTTTAAAAGATGGAAGCACCGATTTTATTTCATTAAAGTTGTTTTTAATAATAATCATTGCTTTATTTATTTTTTGATATAAAAGCTGCGTGTTTGAAAACAATAAAGTAAAAATATGATATTAACTATTATAACATTATGATATTTTAAAACAGCTATGTACACTTTAGGCACTTATCGTAATATTTAAGTAGTACTCATAAAGTCTACGATGGTATATGCCTAACTATTATAGTAACCACAAAAACAGTTTTTTTTTAATAATTAAATTCAAATACGGGTGGAATCGAATAGTGGAGAGTTTGATATCATGATATTAATCCTTATCCATTTAAATGGTTTGTTAATTAAGGCTGATAAACGCGATAATTATGTACGTTTAAATTCCACTTTAAATTGCTCAGATCGGACTATTCGTTCAGAAGTTATGACGGGTATAAAAATTCCCTAAGTAATAAAAATTTCACGGTTTGAACAAACTGTAAGTGTCCTACGTTTAGTCTATTAACAAATACTAATTTACGTATTTACGTTAAATAATCGGCTGGACTGATTTGGCTAATTTTGGTTTTTAAATATTTGTTGAACTCCAGGGAAGGTTTAAACGGTGAGAAAATATGGAAAAATTGCTGTAGGTAGGTAGGTAGATAGAAAAGTAGGTATGTAAATTGGTATGTAGGTAGGTAGGTAAATATGTAGGTAGGTATGTATGTACATAGGTAGGATAGGTAGGTAGTTACGTAGGTACATACATACATATGTACCGATTTTAAAAGCCGAAAATAATAGCGTAATTAATAAAAACAAATTGTAAAATTACGCGTCGGCCATTTTTTCTGCGAGAAAAAATGTCACTAACAAAGAATAAATATTTCGGCTCGAAAATGCTTCAAGGTATCAATAATACAGGATGCAGATGTCATTCCCAATCTTTTTTGACAATCCATAACTTCAAAACTACAGATTATTAATACTTATTAACGTGAATGTATGACGAGCCGCGGATGTGTCACGCGACCGAAAAGCGGTCGATCACACATCGGCAGTTTTTGACATCGACCGCTTTGCGTTCGCGCGGCACTAAAGCGGTAGCATCACCACCTTATTATTAGTACTATTACTAACCATTGTGGTATTAAACAAGACTTCGACACACTACTTATGTCTGAGTTTATATAAAATGCTGATAGCCTTGCTATTATGTATCTAAAACTAACAGGCAGTTACACAGTATCCCTAGTCGATTTTAAATGTTCCACAAAAATGTTGGTGGCGTATGAATTTACTTGTTATAATTATGTATATACTGCGATTTATGTAATTGGCTGCTCAAACCGTGTAAATCAAATAAAAAAAAAAAATAAAAAAAATAGATAAACCTATTTGTCAATCTTTCTAAATATGAGAAAGCGCACAATATTATTTTATTGCAATTTAACTTTAACAACTCAAAAAACAATATAATACAAAAATAAAACATGCATATAATACAAAAACAAAACAGTTTACGGACATTTTAAGCAATTACTTTCTCCCATTGTGATAAATGTGAAAAGTATCAATGTGAAGTGTGTTTACATCAAGTTTCTAAATAATTTAGTCATGGTTTATTCAATCCTCGATCGAGGAGTCAATGGAACTGTAGTTAGGTACCTGGTATTTACATATTATATAGGGGGGTTTTTTGAGACGGGGTAGTAAGGGCAGATACCTGAACCGTTGTAGCTTCTGGAAAACGGTCTTAGTAGACTGCCCTTAACTTTTTCGGACATAATGATGAGCTTTCACCGATTTTGAAAAAAAAATACAGTCAACAAGAAAATGGGCAGTTTTCACAAAAAAATATTGTACACCACTCGATCCTGTTTTTTATATGGATAAAAAAGCCTGTACCTACCAACTGAGGTTTAAGTACTAGAAAAGTCAGAAATCGCAAAAAACTATTTCCATATTTTTGGCTAGGAAAGAAACTCCAATTTACTTTTTCTAAGATGGATAGACTGAAATAAACAAACAAAAATAATTGAACTTCAAACCGGGCAAGTGCGTGTCGGACCATGCACGACGCACTAAGGGTTCCGTAGTAGGGATTAATTTATCCCAATAACAAACTTATCAAAACATGTTCTCCCATACATTCCAACCGTAAATCTAAGTTTGTACACACAATATTGAGAGATTTACCATGTTATTATAAGACCATAGACTTATAGGTTTTCCTGTAATCTATAAGGAAAGAACCCAGTATCCAATCACAGAATTTTTTTCAAAATTTTAAGCTCAGTATTTTCGGTGGTAAGGGAGTAATAAATATCTTAAATAATCTTTACAAATACAAATATTTTATTGGAACAAGAAACATAATACAATTTTTGTGTACGTTAATATTTTAAAAGTATTTATTTTATTTATATTTAAAAAATATGTTTGCGATCCTTACAAGTCCTTTCATTTAGTATGTCACACGGTACAGTTTGCCACTGAAAAGTGACCCCCATAATCAAAATTAATTAATTTATATTACACGTCTGTGTTTGGGTCACGGAAATTCCTATACACATAAAATCAAGTAAATTGGTTCAGTAGCTTCAGAGCAAATTGGCTGTGACAGGCGGACAGACAGCCAGCTACCCAGCCAGTCAGCCAGGCAGCCAGACAGAAACACGAGTTATCCTTTAAGCGTTCCGTTTTTCATTTTTTTGACACAATCATAGGGCATAAAAAACTGTCCGCATCGCTGTCAACAGGAAAAGTGTCCAAAAGGCTAGCAGCATTGCCATGTTATAGGGCGATGCTAAAAAATTAAGCCAGCTTTCTGGTCACGTGAAGAGTACTGTACCTAGGTGAACTCCTCAATCCCGCAAGTTTTACTTATTAGTTCTCCGTAAGGTCGTACATCGGTGAATACAAGAATACTCATATTGTTCTTAAACAAAGTGAAACTACCAATCCCAAATACTTTATGTTTCGAAAATAATACTGCACCAGATCCCAGGCCAGGGAAGTTGTCAATATTTCTAATACATATGAAAAAACCCCAGTGCCGCGGCAACCACTCTTCGCAGTCTGCCAGTACGGCATCGTCTCCTTCGTAATCAGTCCGAATTATTATGTCGTAATGCCGCATTTCCTTTTTGTTTCTATGTCCTAAGGAAAAAATCAGCAGTTCAGTACCTATTTGATCGTTGGGGCCAGCGGGGAAGGATTTGTATGTAGTTTCAAAAGGGCGAAGTGGGCCAGTCCAGTACAAGATTGTAGCAGAATGAACGTCATGTATATAGTCCCATATGTTAGGGTGCCTAGCGGTTCCAATTTCTTCTTCTATTCTTATTACCATAAGGTCGTGTAGAGGAGAGTCTTGCCAATAATACTCATCATGTGGGTCAAATGCTATTTGACGACCGCACACTAAGTTTGCTATTCTCAGTTCCGTTAATTCATTCTTCATACCTGTAGGTAACAACGCCAAAATGTTGTCGGTAAGTTTGGAAGAACCTATCAATTCCCGAAAAGGATTATAAGATGTTAGAATACGGCTATTGTCTAATAAGACCCCTGTCGCAATAAATGTCTTTTCTAAGCCGTTATCTAAGTAGTTTGGTTTATTTAGGAGGAGAATTATAATTCTGAGCACGGAGTAGTCTTCATTTAAAACAAGAGGCCATGCTGTTTGAGGACTCTTCTCCCAATTCAATTCAGGAACTGTTTTTAACGCCCAACACCAATTGAAAAGGTTAAACAATACGAACATCACCAACAAACGGGCAGTGGTCCTCCTGTAACAAAAAAGTAATAATGAAACAAGTTTACAATGTTGATGAAAGTGTATAGAATATTGTATTTACGCGCGTAAATGTGTTGAGCAGACTCTCGCTCGAGTACATTCAACCGCAAACCTATGGTAACACTTGAACTACGAATTCGCTCTTACTGCTAAGACATAAAGGTGCAGCAGTAAAAATTAAATTGTAAGCATGGGCGTGCGGGTTGTGGGCTGACTGTACAAGTCCTGCCTTGGTTAAAAATTATGTAATTAAAATAAAAAAGTTAAAACGCTTCTATGAGTGTCAGCTGTAAGGAGAGCCGCTGATCTAAAGAGGTTCCTCTTGGCTGAATTCAGTCCTTTGAATTTCGTTGTTGTAGTGCGTGAAGTCAGTGACATTTTTAGCCAAAATGAGTTAATGATGTCAAAGTGTTTTTAAACCCATTATCTACCTTATGAAAAGGTAAAAGAGCAGTTTTTTTTTGTATTTTTGATAATACGAGAATGTCAGAAGTACGTACATAACTACTTGATATGGCAAAAAATCAGTGTATGAAAATACACTAACGGTACTTGACTAATATATGAAAATTTTCTTTCTTAACGTTTTCTCAATTACTGGGGCTGCACTGCTCGCATTAATGTTACTTAGTTACTTTTTGCATATAATATTTTCGACGAGAACCGCTGCTAACGTCTCTTAGTTATTTCTTGCAGACGAAAACTATACAATAAATGAAATTAAATGTCCGATAGAAATCACTAACTAACACTTTAGTTACTTTTTGCATGCAATATAACTCACACAAATTAATGTTTTTGAGTATGCTAGAATTAACTATCTAACTTTTTATTATACATCTAAGTAACGGTAAAAATATTTACATAATTTACTGAATATTTAAGTGCAAGGTAAAATTATCAATATTTTGTTCATAGAAAGCATTTTTGTAACTTTATGCGTCAATGTGATATACCGATTATAAGAACAACAGAACTTTAAAACGCGGTTATCTGGAAACTATATTTTTGCACCTAATGATCTCTCGCACTACAACGACGATTTAGTCGCTTTTTTAAACTGACTTCAAAAAAGGAGGTTTTCAATTTGGATGTTTAGGTTTTGAAATAATTGACCTTTCTTCTTTCTAATAAGGTTACATGATGTGGTGTGTAAACGGTGGTGGTGGTTCTAGCTTAAATGGTGTATATTAAAAGAGCATTCTATGCTATTCTATTCTACTTTTTAGGAGGCTAACTTCATGAATTACACTTTTGCATAACATAATCAGCCTGTAATAAGTCCAGTGCGGGTTGGGGGTTGTCACATGTCTTCGCCTTTTTGGTGCTAGGACATCTGGTTTCCTCACGATGTTTTCCTTCATCGTCTTCGGGCAGTGGTGATGAATTAATTTACTCGAAGTAGAGCGACTGCCTGGGTTCGAACCTCCGACCGTAAGTGGCGGTTGTTAATGCTGGGCTGCTCTCTCCTAGGGGCCACCACTGCTCTCTATTCTATTGCACTTTAGGTTATGATAAAGTCGTTCAAAATTAGCCAAGTCGAATAAGCCTTAGCCGGCGCGTGCGCCGATGTTCAGTAATGTGCAGCAACACGAAAATGTGTAATTGTTATAACTGAAAACAGGTCATTGCACTCACCATTATTAACAACTTTAAATATAGGGCAAATCCTGCAAAATCGCAATTAAGTGAAGTGAAAAAATAAATTAAGTGTTCATAGTTATTAGTGAAGAGCACAATGATCTCTTTCAGTTATTTAAATTACATCTTTAAAAATAACCTTTTTTTTACTTACATTTTGTCAACCTTCCACTAGTAATGATCAAGAACGATTATTATTACACGATTGAGAATAATTTAAACTGCCTTTATATATAGTAAGACCGCATCATGTTGTTTGTTTGGATTAAAGAAAACCGGCCAAGAGCGAGTCGGGCTTGCACAATATTAATGTTCTGCACTGCATTGTTTTTTAAGGTCTTATAAATAATGGAGTACCTATCTAAGATTTCGTCACTGCTGGGGTGGTTAAAACATGTGTCTTTGTATTCCATACACTCATCAATCTTTATTTTAATGCACTGAACAAGAAGCGATACCTAAACTACGAGAGTCCTTTTAATCAGGGTTATTATAGGATCTGTCGACATGTTGATAAGATTATAAGAAAGCCTATGACTCGGTGCCACATACATGGCTTATGAGGGTGTTGGAGATGTATAAAGTAGATGCAACTTTGTGCACCTTCCTGATGTCATGTATGGGGCAATGGAGAACGGTCCTTCGCTATCCAGGATGTCGAAATATCCAGAGGGATAGCGAACCGATAAGGATTGAGCGGGGCATATTTCAGGGCGATAATTTGAGTCCGCTTTGGTTTTGCTTAGCCTTGAACTATCTAAGAACACTGCTGGAGGATTCAGGTCTAGGCTTTCGACTGAGGAGAGGTGGTCAGGTTATATCTCACTTCCTTTAAATGGATGACAAAAACTGTCTCCAACAATTGACAACTGATGGAACTACTGAGAGTAACTGAGACTTTCAGTAGTGCCATCAGGATGGAATTTCGTGTGGATAAATGACCGATCATGCATGTAAAGCGAGGGGAGATTGTGGAATCCGTGGGAACCCAACTCTCGGATTCCATTACCCTTAGAACCATCTCCGCATTCGAAACCTATAATTATTTGGGCACGTAGGAAGCGTTGGGCATCAATTTTACTGACATAAAGCAATCGTTGAACTTCTTTGGCCGCCTGAAGAAAGTATTTAAAAGTCTTGTATCAGGCGGAAACAAGGCGCGCGCCTTCAACGGTTGGGTCATGCCGGTTTTGATGTACTCTTTCGGCATATTCAAATGGACTCAGACCGAGCTCGACGCCCTGGATAGGAGGGCGCTGTAATTGCATATCGAATGCATCACCCACGGTCATCGATAGTGAGACTGTAGGTAGAGGTTTTTTAAACGCTAAGTTTCTCCACAATCGCGAGATATGCAGTCTCAGGGAATATTTCCTAGGAGCCGACGTGGGGATGCATCAACGGACAACATAGGAGCCTTAGGTGCTAGAGAAACAGTATACGGCCATAGTTCTATTCTTCTATTACCTATAATAAAGATTAGCTGACCCGACAATCATTGTCCTATCCTCAATCATAGAAAAAAGAAAGGTAATAAACCCAGCTGCGACAAAAACGCTAACTAAAAAGTTATAATCACGACATAAAATATCGATTTATTTTCGGATTTTGTTTATCAGGAGTCGCTGAGCAAACATGGAGACTGCACGCCTAGCTCTTTTGCTAGACTTGCAGACATATACCTTATCTCGACCTGTCATATTTGTAACTGACTTAGAAAATCGAGAGAGTGAGGGCCACACAAACGGACACCAAAAGTGATTTATAGTGTTCCGTTTTGTTAATTTTGGTATGGAACTCTAAATATATCAAATAAAATATAACATGAGTGTATGAAATATAAAACAAATAAATAAACAATAATATATGATGATAAACAGATATTCATGTTGTTTGTATATCACGTTACGGCAGAGGAAATAATTCACATTCTTTTATTTATTGCATACTAGCCTCTGCCTGCGACTTCGTCTGCGGGAAATGTTGGCCCACGACCCTCGACGCATCCCATCGCCCGTCCACGCTATTACTCCGTTTTCGCTAAGGTTTATTACTGACTTTTTTCTTTTTGCTCGGGTCCTAAGGGTCCTAGCGTGGTGTTGATGATAAGCGTGAAGTAGCCTGCCTCAAGAACTGGGCTGTCAAGTGCAAAAAGAATATTTCAAACCCGATTGTTAGTTCCAGAGATTAACGCGTTCAAACAAACAAGCAAACAAAAAAACAAACTCACACAGTATTGATTGTCGAACAAAGTCTGTATGATACCTAAGACCTATGTTGCTAGATTCTCGCATTTCAGTCTATTATAATCATTCCGTTTGGGAATTGGACCATAATTTGATTTGATTTTATTTGAGGATTTGACCATAATTCGAGGAAACAAAATATATTATGCTATCTATTTTTGAAGCTCATCTAATATAATTATTGCTAAAATATTTAATCGCTGCCAAGTTAAAATAGTTAGTAGCCCGTTTAGTTGTTAGTCGCTTGGAAAATAATAAGCCATTCTCCTTAGATATTATTATAATAATAGTTAATAGTATCATAGTCTAGTTGTTTTTGTTAATTTTAATTTAATGTAATTTAATTTTTAACATAATTTATTGTGTTGTAATAATTTAATGCATTATAATATTGGTATCGGTTAATACCTGAAATAAATGAATGAATAATAATAATAATAACCCCACCGCCGTATATCTACGTTGACGTCGTGGTGGTGCTTGCGCGCTCCGAACTCTAGGTCTGTGCCGGTAGAGCTTACTTTGCCGGAACAGGTCTAGGATGAGGAGCCAGACCAAGAGAGATACAGAAACCCGCAAGGCAGCTTGTGGCGAGCTGTTGGGCAGTAGCGAACCCACGGACCCTATCTCCCGGGAGAAGTCCTGCTCCTCACCTCTTTCTTGCCTTTATTGGCTGGCTTGAGTGGAGATTCGCAAGAGCAAACGTGCTCGGAGGAAGGAAGTATTCCAGTAAGATGCTGGTAGGGATCTTGACCGTACTTCCAGGATTGTCTTGATAGCCGTGGAGTACCGCTCCACTCCTCAAGCACCTCAGGAAGTGTTGCCCCCTTGTCCCTATGTCACTATGTGCTGGCTACCGATTTCGGGGGCCCATTATTGAGTGTGCAAGTTACCCCCTCTGCTATACTCAAACTCAAACCAGCTTTTCATTCTATCTGCCTGCACCAAAACTCATAAAACGATTAAAAGCAGACCTGACTACACATCAATCATAAGCAAAAGAAACTATAGAATCCCAACACCTGACAACACCTCTTTGCTAGCTAGACGCTCCCCAGCCTACTCTCTCATTAATACTTACAATAAAGTCTGCAATCTCTGTGAAATCAAAAATACTACCTCATTCAGTTGTAAAAAAATAATAAAGAAAATGTTGCAAAACTCTGGTTATGACGATTCGGAACAATTAATATAAACACCATGACCTGACACTGAATCAAACGATACACAATGGGAACAAACACGCAAATATACACACACACACACATAATCCACACACCACACTCACATAATCCACACACCACACTCACATCATACATACACAAACACAATACCATAGACCACTTGAAATCACCTCTCTAGTCTCCACTCTGGAAGTCGTACCCCGAGCCCCAAGATACAGACTAACTGTCTAGTTTGGGGTTCACTGGTAAATAATTTTGTAACCTAGTTATAGGTAATATTTTAAGATACTCATGTAAACCTGTAAACCTCTTCCTGTAAACTTTCTTACTGTATTACCTGGACAATAAACTATTTTCTATTTTCTATTTCTATTTATTTCAATTAAACCATTTATAAGCACTTTTGAATTGTCTAGTAGTCGGTCAGTCAGAAAATATGAAGCGAGTTGCCCATTCCAAAGCGTAGTAGGTTACTATGGAGAAGAACCCATTTTATACGTGTATTATATAACATTGATCAGGCAGCGGGACATAGTCTTTCCATAGTCCTAAGTTACCGATCCACTTAATCCAAACTCCTACAAACTCCAAACTCTTAAATTACAACAATTAATCTCATCTCTATGATGTCCTTGTGATCATAAAATAATTTATTTTGATAAGGATTAGTATTTTGTTGTTTTAAATAATCATCAAACCGTAAGTATGTCGCAATTTTTTTTTTTAACCTAATAGATAGAAGTATGGTGTATCGTGAATTATTTCCTAAATTCGTAAGCCAAACTTTATCTAACGTAGTGTAAAGCAAAAGACATCATAGATTGATACTCTTAAATCCGATTCGAACTAGTCTGTGAAAGGCTCAAAGCCCTCCATCTATCGGATGAAATCGATTGTTTGACCTCAAGCTGAAACAACTTGGATAGCGTGTGTGGGGTATGAGTTGCAGCGGAAAAGATTTTGCATGTTGAATGAAAAAACGCACGAATGCACGAATTGAATTCAAGCTCTAACACGTCATTCAAAATCAACCGTCCATTGTTGAACGTAAATTCCAATGATAAAACAAAATTAAAGTTTAAATAATCACCATTTATTATTTATTTCTTTGTCCTCCCAATGGCCCGCCATACCATCGTAGTTTGTTGCTATTAACTGTCCTTTGTAACTGTTAATTGTGACATCTGTGAATAAAAAGAAGACGTTCTCCTTTTTCGGTAACCACAGTGAACGTTCAAAACTACAATTATAATATTCACACATCAAAAAAGTATAAGCAACACGCATCATTTACAGAAACTGCATGTTGTATTAGTTGATACTTTATTTTTTTCTTAACAAAGTAGATTGGTTTACGTTATTTTTGTTCTCAGAAAGATAATACTGGCTGATTGAAAAAATAAAAACATTTCGATTGTGTTTGTTTTCATTAAAATAAAAGCTAATTATTTTTTCCCGATTTAATTTGTTTTCGTTGCTTTATTTTGGTATTTATCTCACTTTTATCATTTTGAAAGAAGAATGGCGAGCTTGGACCCAGATTATTTATAAATTAACGAAGTGTCATTCACTTGCAAGTTCATATTTATTATAATTAATAGTTTGTAAGACGATTATATATAAAATATTGAGTCACTAGATGATGGGAATTAAAAGTTAGAAATATATTTATTTAAAATAAGTCAGCATGCAGTTATTGAACGCACCGTGTTTCGTATTACATTCCAATCTAATAGTTACATGATTTACGTTATTAAATTTGTAGAATTTTACGCTTGTAATTTTTTTTTTATAAACAAAACTTGTAAAATATAAGAAATACATACAAAAGTTAATATTAAAAATGTATTCACCTTTTTTATACAAAAATGTTACGGTACACCTATTGTTAATTATTGTGATTAAATGAACAATATTGAATGAAGGATTTTGTTACTTTATTTACTAATTAATCTAAAAATGCTTAGTTATTATTTAAGGAAATATAAATTAAATTATAATAGTAAAAATCGTTGAAAAGTTCAAAACCGTACATGTTGCTTAGACCTTTTTGATGTGTGTATTTAGCTTGGCTTGTAACATCCCACTGATCCACTAGAACGGGATTCTGGTTTGGATTAACGCAAAATGTCCTTAGTTATTCACCCAATTATTAAGCCGTTACAGAATCAGTACCTATTCTATTCAGCAACTTAACCCTCTATCACCGCCGCCACACAGCGAAGCGCAGATATTCAGCAGCAGGTAACGTAGGGGTTTAAAAGGCAATCCTAGCAGAATTGGCGTTCTGTGTGGTTTGCTCGCGTTTTTACTTACCAGTATTGCCTTATGAGGTTGGCTTTCGTTTTTATAGAAGTCTAACTGGACGTGCTTGAATTTTTCTTGAAGTGGGTTGTGGTTTTCAAAGATAACCATGTTTTCTGCCATTGATGGCAAAGAGCGGTTTCGCCCTATAGAAGTGCAAACAGTGGGGTAATTGCGTAAAACACAAAATGGCAATCGATATCAATGCCTTTAATTATGACAGATCAGTCACATTCATTACATTATCAAGTTATCTTGAACTTTGGAAGATCAAAGAGGCCGATGTAAAATTAGCCCGCCTTACCCCATTTCTCACGAATATAATCGGAAGTAGCAAATAAAAAACCCCCTCAAAGGAGAGAAAAGGAAACGTTGCGCCGGAAGGGGACGCCTTCGGAGGACATAGGTATTGTAGTGACATTAATGGTGATGTTCTTCAGATAGATCAGTTGCGTAGTACTCGCAACCGGCGTGCGTGTATGAACGTAAGCGATGCAAAAGGAGTATGTAAGGATCGTAGCCTGCAGACGGCGTTCTGTTGTTTGTGCCTACCCCCATGGGAAGAAGGCGTGAGTTTATGTACGTGTTCTTATATTCAATTCGTTTTTATTCACACGCTTTTATTAGTTTCACCTGGTATAGTAACTGACTCGTTTGGGCTCGATTTTGCCCCACTTTAAGCGATCAGATTTACTTTAAACGTTGTAGACTTATCAACGACCGACGACAATACAATATTTTGATAAGCATATGGAAAAAAAAAAAATAACACCTCTGAACTTAAAGACGGTTTTATATCAAATCAAACGAAAAAGTGCAAAATAAAATATAGTTTAAAAAAACGAAAAAAACACGCTTTATTAATATCGAGCAACCCACGCTTTTTTACAATGAAATTAATTTTCTTTTAAATTTAAAAGTTATTTTCTGATTTTTAGTTCGATTTGCTATTAAAGCGTGTTTTTTTAGTTTTTTTTTGTGGTTCACGAGTGAATATGTTTGTGTGCGAAACGTTGCCTGTGCGAAAACTGCCTTTTGTTAAATATTTGACAGGTTTTAAATTAGCGCTTTGAGTACCGGATAAAATCGTTGGATATTTTCTTAATCTGTCATTCTCATTCATTAAATCAATAGTATTGTTTCTTTGAAAAATAAAGACTCGAAGACCAATTCTATAATGAAAAACGTAAAAAATCTAGTCGCAATCTCATCTCAGCGACAGGCAATGTCAAAAACTTGTCAAAGATGTAGGGAATTTAATTAAATTGATTAATATTTAATCAAATTTATAATATTAAGATTATATTATAAATATAGATTTTATATTTTAAATATTACAGTATGGAATTAAGCACGCCAGCGCCTCCAGACGCGTGTAGACTTATCTTGCATGCACTCTAAAACTGTTTTCATGCAGGCTAGTGCGAACGAGCATTGTGCGACAATGCTCGTTCGCACTAGCCTGCATGAAAACAGCAGCAGAAAATCGCTTAATTTAGTCGAAAGTTGCACGCTTTTGAACTCACAACCTTTCCTATTCTCGTCGCCAAACTTTTTAGTCATAGAAGCTACGTTTTCATACAAATTGGGTCAAGCTTTTTCAATAGAATGTCATACCTATCCTTCCATATCAGACGCAAAAACATTTGTTTTCCCTTTTTCATATCTTTTTATGGATGTTGAAGGGTATATTTCCCATTTTTACATATTGACGGAGAGCGTCGGTCCTGTATTTATCCCATTTCTGTTTGAAAAGGAGGAAATATGCTTACATCGTTTTTTAGGTTTCCGTAGTAAACAAGGAACCCTTATAGTTTCGCCATGTCCGTCTGTCTGCCTGTCCCCAGCTTAGCGCAGAGACTGTTAGTACTAGAAAGCTGTAATTTGGCATGAGTATACATACTAATGACGCCGACAAAGTGGTAAAATAAAATTATGAAAAATATTTTTTTTTAGGGTACCTCCCCTACATTTAAAGTGGGGATATCTTTTTTTTTCGTCTATCCCGTGATGTGGGGTATCGTTAGAAATCTCGTTCAAAAATATTGTGAGCTTGTTTGGATTGAAGGATCCGTCTGCGAAATATTAAGCTTTAAAGTGCTAATTTTTGTCAGAGTCAAGTGTCCCGGGCCCCTGCCAGCTAAACGGTACGTTCTGAACCACCATTAGAAAGTTACATCTTTACCGAGTGATATAGGCTTTAGTTTATTTTCATAAAAATGAGAGATCCCTACCTACAATAGAACAATGTAACCCAAGGTATCAAAATGTTGCCTATAATTCTATGTCGTAACTATTTTAGTAGTACACTCGTGACTAGTAGATATCTTTATACATACCTATGTATTTTTTTATTTTGTTTATTTTGAGGCAAATAACAGGTAGCAATAATGAAAATCACTTGTTTTATATCTAAAACTATTATACAAGATGTTAAAGAAATTGCGTGCCATAGTTTAGGGGTAGGCTCAGTATTGATAAAGGAACCCCGGATTTTTTTTTTAAATTAAAAATTAAACTAAAAAAAACATTTAAAAAAAATTGCAAGATCAACCTAATTTAGTACCTACTAACTTAAACTAGCAATCGTTTAGAATTAAAATTACTTTATTTGTTTAAATGCTTTAATTACTTACCTACTATCGAACGCGTTGTCATTTTGTCCTTCACTTCTCGTGCAATTAGCATTAAAGGCTTCCACAAACAGGCGCGACGCGACAGCGGGACGCGACTTTAACAATAGAATTTCTAAGAAAACTTCACCGCAGAACAATTACCGGTGTCGCGTCGCGCGACACGTCGCGCCAGTATGTACGAGCCTTTAAACAAAATAAAAACTTATTTTAAGCAATTTTTTAATAAATTCTAAACGATTGCTATTTAATTAGTAGGTATTACAATAGGTTCACCTTGTGATAATTTTCGTTTTTTTTTTAAACTTTTATAAAGGTTTTTTTTTATAAAGCTATGGCACGCAATTTCTTTAACACCCTCTATATTCATAATATAATTATTATTGATTGATTTGATTGTTTTTCTTTTTTTGTATTTCTGTTACACTGACGGTGTCTAAATAAAGGTTATTATTTCTTTCTTTTCTTTCATTAAAAAGTCACTGAAATAAAAAAAAAACCCGTGTCTATAATTATGCGATAAATTCACAGAACATCTAATTCGTGTAAAAATAGAGCCTACGACATGAGTATGCGAACTACAACGCGTGCCACGAATTCAATAAGCTACGCGCTACACGTGCTAAGAATTCAATAAGCTACGCGTTACACGTGCTACGAATTCAATAAGCTACGCGCTACACGTGCTACGAATTCAATAAGCTACGCGCTACACGTGCTACGAATTCAATAAGCTACGCGCTACACGTGCTACGAATCCTCTACAAGAATCGTAGCAATTTTAATTGGTAACTCGTCTACCAAAAAGTTTTGATTAATCTTAAATTACAAGTTAAGATGAGGCTTAACTTCAAAGGCTTTTGGAGGCCAATCATTTGGACTTTTTAAATGAACTTTGCGACTTGAAAATTGGTCTTCCAAAAGTATATCGGAGATTTTACTGCATAATGGGGGAAATAAAAGGCTAAGTTGGAAGTTAGACGTTTACTACAGAATTTGAAAAACAATTCAACAGGTGATTATTTTACATTTGCTTAGTAAAGGAGAATCTACAGAAGGTCTTTTATTGTTACATTTAAAGAGATGCCTCCGACTGCATGAGATTGTTTATAGTTTGCAGTGGCGAAGCGACATTTTTTTCTGAGTTAAACCGGAGCAAAAATTGTTTACCTAACAGAATAATGGCTCGTACACACTGGCGCCGACTAGCGCGATATCGCGGGCGCGACAAGGGTCACGCTGACTGTCGCGCCTGTGATATCGCGCCATTGTGTACGCGCCTTAACGGTGTCAATAAATTGTTTCATTAAATTTCTATTTCGATCTACTTTTCTATTATGAGCTTCATGCGAACGAACGAACTCCTATACCTAACTCTAAACAGCTACGAATATGTTTTTAAGTCTGAAAATGCCTTTTAGATGAATTCGTCAGATTATTAATATCTGTAAAACCCCCTTTATTCCATAAATTACTAGAGTCGGAGAAAAGTAAACACGGGAAACAATACATTTTATTTACCTAATTTACAACTGCCAGTCAGCCATTGATAGGTATTTTACCGTAAAGGGAAACTTTAAAATGTTTGAAAAAATCATCACGTCGTTTTTAATCTACTAGCTTACACCTGCGAAATTTTTAAAATATTTTTAATTAATATTGTATACGGCACCTCTTTAGGTCATGAGCTATCCGAATATCAAAAAATATTTGGCCTAGGTCTTAAAGGGGAGGCGCGAACATTGATCCCTGTTACATTGTATATTAGATAGTCACAACTGGGCGAGCACGTAATTATGTGTTTCTTATTTAGTACTTGTTTCATCACAAAGCAGATACTTAATCTGAGCAGCAATCAAAGGCTATAATGCCGCCATCCTAATCCTACTGATCGTACCTACTAATTACTTTTCAAATATATAAGGTGCTATAAAAATATCTGCCACGGCTTTAATGAGAGGTAGTATTGTGTTTAAAGATAACAATAGTGAAGAAATTTCGTACCCCGGCACAGTTAAATCAATTTGAGAAAATAAAGTAGTTAAATAAACATTGACTCTACTCTGCATAACGTGGTTCACAAATTAAAGTGCACTTCGTCAATGAAAACAACTGCTATCTCTTTCCATCTGTTCTGTGAATGAAAACTGAAATCAGCTGACTAGTTCGTCACTTGCAAATTTATACGTACAATTTTTTGTATGAAAAAAAATATGACACATGATCAATAATTTATCTTTACTATTGTAATCTATAAACACAATACTATCTCCCATTGCAGCCGTGGCACATATTTTTATAGCACCTTATATTGTGAATAAGTAATTTCAACTTATTAGTTATCTACTTACCCCAAATACTTAATTACACATACACTTTAATCATTGTTGTATTGTATACCAACAAATATTACTACCCACTACAATACTAGCACTATAAAATGACTATAAACTAATGAATTCAATGAATAATACGAACAAAATAGAAATTTTCTGCAAGTGTAAACAAATATAATGCTATAAAGTCAACAATCAAGCACGCACTAATGTCCGGTCCGGACTCCGAGGCGAGCCGAGCGCATTACGAAAGTCAACGAAAACTACCCAATCGTGATTTCGCTCGTTCGCTCCATCTCGTTCACGCGCACGCAATTTCGAGTAGGTACTGTCTCTATCATAACTCGTTGCAGACCGGGTTATTTGCGCCCGTATGAAATCGGGTGTCACGTGACCGAAGTGACGTAATGACCACTGCGTTTTGAAGGAATTCATAATTATTTTATAAGCCGGCAGCCCGATCGGCTTATACAGAAAAAAAGGTTTTGCGTATAATGTTGGAAGACAACTAAGACTGTAGGTGAGAAGATGGAATATAGGTAGGCGTTTTGTATAGTTTCAATTTTATGGTGTATTAAATACCTGTAATGTGATTATTGAACAGGCATTTTAAACACTACTGACTGTTTTTATTTTTCAAAGACGATACAGTGGTTTTGGTCCGAATTTCATAAGGGAAGCCGATGGGAATCGGCTTATAGGCTATCCTCGCCACTCTAGTTAAGTGGTGTTGGAGACAGAAATAGGTAGTGAAGATGTAGAATGGCAGGTGCTCTGTTTGACAGGAACACGATAATAATAATAAAAATTACGTTTCCATGTTCTGCAATAGTCCTGCACCAACCGGGGATTGTCCTTGGGTGCATTTGCATAGTGCATATAGGGATAATCGTCGGTTGGTGCCTCAACACCTAGAATTGTCTAAGGAGTCTCTGAAGTCTTATTTGGTCCCATAGTAAAAGTTGTTCATATTGATGAGTAGAACACCCCCTTACATTTTGTCGCATGTTTTCAAAGTCAGCCTGTATAAAGACTTGGGCATGTTTCTAATCATCTTAATTCTAAGCAAACAAAAGTTCCGTTATATTTTTCTAATTCTATACAAAATACATAATATCTTGAGGTAACGTTAATGGTCTGGTCGGTAAGGATACTACTGACCTAATTTTATGATCCTACACGTGTTACGTTGGGAGGTCAAATATGACGAACAGCTTTGCTGATAATATTGATGAGCACAAAATGTCCTTTATTACACCAATTTAGGGTAATGAGGAACAGGGTGTAAAGTTCACTCATCCCTTATAGAAAAGGGACGATCCTCCGACCAGACGGGTGTTATGTCTGGTGGGCAACTGCCCAACGATTGATGTCGGAAAGTTATGTTTACTTATGTTGATCGCGCGGTAAACTGTGTTTGCGCGATACGGGATTTGTGTGACAGGAGGTCTTTGATGGATATTTCGCATGCGGCGATGTAGATGCCACTACAGTATCAACGAGTATTTTTTGTTGGTGGCCAGAAAATAGGCAAAAATAAAGCCAGTGGATTGATTTTTATGTTTTTTTTTACACCAATAGCATGCGTTGAATGATAATCAAAACGCATGAGACTGTATGAGGAATGCCAAAAGCGGACATTGCCACCATTGACAGACATTGACACATTAATTACCTCGAATTTGTATAAAATAAAATAAAAACGTTTATTTGTTACTAGAAAATACATTAAAATATGACACAAAAAATCACAATAATACGATATACATATAATATATAATGTAAGTATATTAGTAAAAGTGTATGTAGGTATGTGTATTATAAGTTTAAAATCAATGTATGTACTTGTGTATCTATTTTATTTATAATACATTATATTCTCTTTATATATTATTTAAATCGTTCATTTATTTTTCATTCTTATTTTAAACATTTTTAAATATTTCTTAAAAAATTATATAAAAAAACATTTAAACATATAAAAAATAGTGTTCAGACAGGAACCTCCTCACAATGCGAGCCGTATCGAGGAGAACTGCCTTATTTAAATTATTATTATTGCGTTCCTCTTAAACAGAGTACCTGCCATCTTATCTCTACACTACCCTTGTTTGACTGGTAGAGTATGCCTAAGGCATAGTCCGCCTTTGTACCTTATTGGGTTTGAGAAGTTTAAATAAATAAAATCATGATCAGAAAACGTGGTCAATAAAGTTTGGAATAGCCAATATGCATGAAGCACACGATCTTTTCAATGTAATTGAGGAATTAGATAAAATTCAATCATATAAAAGTCTTTTGAAGCCATCCTTTTTGGACACGGCAGGTAATTCAACATTTTTCATCAAATACAAATAACATAAACACATGGCAGGTACTCTGTTTTGTCTATGAATAGTTTGTAGTTGTACTGAAAACTCGTCTAGACATGTGTGGCCATTTATATTTATGGCTATTCCGTTTTATAGATGTATTCTTAGAACTAGCGCTGTATCATAAAATTGTGAACCTGTGTATTTGGCTATTTTATCGCAATTTTATGGATATTGGTCCTGCTCCATAGGGCAAAGGAGTCTACACAAAATCAAACGGGTATTATAAATAATAATTTAAGTATATTACTTTCTGCCTACCCCCATGGAAGGAAGGCGTGAGTTTATGTATGTGTGTGTATTTATTATATTTACGAAATTATTTCTAAACTAACATACGTGAAAAGACTGCTGCCTTGTCTTGAGACACGTTTTGATGGTTTCGAAACTAGCAAAAGGGTGTACTGTTTTTTGTATTAAAAAAAAACTTAGAATTCACCAAAAAAGTACTATCAACACCGAAAACGTGATCGAAATGCGTCATAGTATATAGTCAGAGCCAGACATGCGATTGGTACAGTAGGCCGCACACGTTAGTGGTAACAAAACCAGTTTAAAACTGGCCTTGTAAGGTCAAAGTGGTACAACCGACGTCCGGTCTACAGTATTCATTTGTTTCGTGAATTCATCAGTAGGTGATAAATTCACGAAACAAATGAATACAGTCGAACATCAAATTGAATGAAAAAATTGAGAAGATGAAAGGTACCGCATGAAAAAATTGAACCCACAGAGCACGGAACTCCTTGGCGGCCGCTGCTAAAGGGTGGCACTGTCAATGCATTGAAAGTATAAGTCTAAGGATTCCGTTTCTATAGGATCGCAAATGACGTATAAAAACTGAATCCTTAGACGGCAATCCGTGACAGAAGT
Organism: Eupsilia transversa; assembly: GCA_914767815.1. Classification (NCBI taxonomy): domain Eukaryota; kingdom Metazoa; phylum Arthropoda; class Insecta; order Lepidoptera; family Noctuidae; genus Eupsilia; species Eupsilia transversa. The sequence continues at coordinate 13,221,691 of OU611876.1, forward strand.
TGTGCGCTCAACGCCCTTTCAGCGCCACGATTTTTATTAGTATTGCTGTCTCTAGACGCTGCGCGCTGCCAGTGCGCCGATTCTTAGTTCATCATGTTTTAACAACAGAACAGCGTTGCAGTATTCTATTGATTTTTCATCTGTCATCACTATTTGTGATTGATTGATCATCATATTAAAGTTTATTTATTAACCCTTAGTTAAATATTGCTAAAATGTATCTTTTTTTTATTGTAAACATGAGTCAAGGGTTTAACCTGAAAACCAGCGCTTAGCAACCCGCTGGGGGACTAAGCATAATGCTGATGTTTGAAACTTGCTTGCTGGATTTAGTTCTTTGTAATTTTAAGGGAGTGGGTACCTACTGGTGACTTATTTCTACTGTATCTTTACAGGTGGGACAAATTACAAAATAATATAAAAAAACTTCCCAAAACATGCAGTAAACATCACACATGAATTTCCCGGACCAGACTAAAGCACCCATTTTTTTTCCTTTGTTCATCAATCTAATATGCAAATTACCTATTATTATATATATTATTACCTAATCGAAATCTGGGGATGCGCCACCAAATCGACTATTAAAGATCTACAAATAGCACAAAATAAAATAATTAAACTTCTATTCAACTACGATTATCACACACCTACATCCGAACTATATAAACATACCAAACTAATGACCATTCATCAACTTTACACATTCAATTCCTGCATTCTCATTAGAAAAATTCTTTACAAAACCATACACACACAATTATCCTTTAACATAAGAACATCCAAAAACAGCCAAAGAAACCCCAACCAAATACAGTCGCGCCCCCCGCGGACGCAATATGGCAGGAGAAATATAAAATACGAAGGAGTACTACTTTATAATAATTTACCGGCAGATATAAGGAGCACATCCTCTCATAACATATTTAAAGCTAAACTCAAGCAGTACGTCACTAACAACACAAAACTATTAAGCTAGTCTTGCACACAAAATGCGACATCGTACCTACCTGCTTAAAAAAAAAAAAAAAAACAAAACTACTGGACTACACTTACCTTAGTTATGTATTTATTCGCTAAGTGAACAATGTATGTTCTTTTGAATAAATAAAGAATCTTTAAACCCAAATTGAACTCCATCGAATACAGTTCCCATTCACTTGTATTCACACTGAAGTCACAAGCGGTCATAAGTGCTACTGCTAAGCATGAGGTCCGGGGTTTTGCGTTCGCTATCTGTCAAAAATACAATCAATTTACCAACATTTTTGATAAGTTTGACAGAATGCGACTTGAATGTGAACGAAGGAATTGACCTTCTGGTGTTCTCTCAGTAATCACTTTCCAAATCGTCCAAATAATAATTTACAACAATTATAGAATTTTCTAAAAATCTGTTCTTCCTGAACTTCTAAGGTAAATATTTTCCAAAAGAGTTATACTCTCCAGTGTCCTTTCGCCCACGTAGAAAAGCTATCCTCTCGTATATCATTTGTTAAATTCACATTGCATTTTAATCCATTTCCACATTCACATTAATCATGTCTCAAAAGGTAGCGCCAGATATTCTACCTACCTCCACCTAAAATAAATTAATGTGCTAACAATAAAACCTCCTCTATTCACGTTACATTCGCCGTCCGGACACCAGCTGTCCGGTCTGCCGTCCGCAAATCTACAACACTGCACCATTGTCCGGATTAATGTTATTTTTATTTAAACCTGCAGTGTATACGTGGTCGTTTTGAACACGATTTATTTTTGTTCCCTAAAATTGCATTTATTTTTAGAAGACTTGAAAATATTGGACAGGTTATTGAACTAATTGAAAAGATTATTCTGAATGGTAGTGGGGATGTTTTTTATTGTACATTTGAGTACTTACCTATTTTTCACTGAACTAGCAGTTTGCCCACCTGGTGTTAAGCGGTAACCTCAACCGGCTATTACAACTACCTCGTAAGTCATAGACACTTAGGACTTGACTTACAAAGTAGTAAAATGGTGCTCGCGACTTCTTCTGTATTAGTTATATTTCATCATTTTTGATGAAAATTAGCCTGACCGTCAAATTTCATAACGATCAGTTTAGTGGTGAGAAAACGTAACGTGAAAAATCACAATGATATACTTCACTACATAATATTATAAAACATAGTCCCCCCCTGCCGCGTCTGTCTGTCTGAACGCGAAAAACTCAAAAATTACTGAACGGTTTTTCATACGGTTTTCGCCAATGGACGGAGTGATTCATGAGGAAGGTTTGTGTGTATAATTAATTAAAGGTTTTGTGTAAATTGGCTGAAATATGATGATTATTGTTGAAGATATCGAAGCTTTAATGGCGTGCGCTGCGTACACCAATACAATTATGTGAAAAAAAAATGTGTTACGGAATTAATACATTGTTTACCTGGTTGTACACTTATTTATTTTTAATCCAGTAGTATGTTCCCGTGGGATATTTTCCGACATCAACGCGGGCGAAGCCGCGGGCAGCAGCTAGTTGAAAACATAAACAGCAAATAAACTCATAAATCCTGTATCAGATATCGTAACTGCAGACGACTGCTATTATTACAGTGAAACGTAAACATTGTGGTTTTCAGCGCCTGTGATTAACACGATTTCACGAGTAGCTCTTTCACAGTTTCTATGAAACCGAAGCAAATAAACAAATATAGGATAATGATTTAACGTAAATTGTTGTTTATTTTACTGAAAGCGAGTTGTTTTGGTTCAGCTGCTTCCGAAATTGCTCGTCCGGAGAAATATTATCACCGGGCCTAATTCCACGGCCAAGGAAAGTTGAAGTGTTACTTTTTGATGATGGATATTCTGTTCTGATATAACTTAGAGGCTCATTATTCTAAGTAATGTTTATTTTATTTTGTTACCTATTTCTGTACAAATCACAGAACCTAACTTGGTTTCCGTACGTCTTTTTCGGGTGACCACTGAAAATCAGCATTCTGCTGTCCCCCATAGAACACCACCATGCTGAGTGGAAGCCTTCTTGCCACAGTCATGACGTGCAACTACCGACTATGTCTGTTTTATGCTCGTACTACCTATTGTACAACTGATATATTATTATTTTTTTCTGATTCCCCATCTTTCTGTATGCACGCACGTTTTTTGCTTTCTTTCTTTCTTTCATTAAGTTTATATCGGGCAAAACGTCACGCCTCTCCCTCACTATTCGAAATAACCTTAAAAAGATGCACCGAAAAATATATAATAAAAATCAATCACAACAACGTTTCCTTTCCGTGCTCGATATACATTCGCTGCGGTCGCTTCTGAAAAAGATTAACCCGCTATCTATTGGGGTCAACGGTCCACATTGTGGAGCCCAACAAAGCACCGGGTTATAAATCATGGTACAGGTAATTTCCTACCATTACTGCCTTTCTAACGATCTGTATTGTTCCGTGCTGTATACAGGGAAAATTAGCGCAGCACAAAATTACCCCCGTGTGTTTTGCAAGGGTTTTGAGGCTACGAAAAATTGGAACAATATGAACAGTGGCGTTTTGGTGTGTTTGCGAATTTTTAATGTTTCTTTACAATCTGCGACGATACTTGATGCCTGCCAGTAACTGCTCGACCACATAATGGTCTTTACACTGTAACACAGTGATGCACAGACCGCGGCCCGTGGGCCGCATGCGGCTCCCCGGCAATATGCCAGTGGCCCGCCAGCAAAAATATTCCCTCGTACATTTGAAGGAAAAATTTTGCCTAGGTTTACAAATAATATAAATTTGAATCGCGCGCGTTACCAAGTGCGCTCGCTGTGCGGTGTATGATGCATACTCGCAAGATTGTAAGCACAATGCAGTGCCACGCTTCAAACTAGTATATTATTTTTTTGGCTATTTTTATGTTTTTAATTTGTGCTGGTGGCCCGCCATTCGTTCAGCATTCGTCCAAGTGACCCATGGTCCCAATAAGTCTTTGCATCCCTGCTGTAACATGACCGCTAGAAATTGAAGAAACGAAATACAAAATGACGGACTGTACAAAGATTTTTACTGAGCTACGGCTTCCTAGAAAAGCGGTGGGAGCCACATGGTGTCTGGAATTTACCGTCGAATGACGTCAACGTTATTTATGCAAGTACGTTGGTGACGGCGTTTTTTGACACCGTAAAGTTAAACCCTGATGCTATCATTTTCTTGACAGCCATCACTGCGGCCGTAATGGCGGCCACCGCTGTCGTAGTAAAACGAAGCATAAAGCGCACGCTGCGATGTCAAAAATAAACAAAGGAAATGTCACTTTGAATAAAACAAAAAAATCTAAATCAAAATATTTTATTTCACATGGGCACTTATGAATCGTCAGAAGCTAGGTGCACGGTTCCAATATTGGTCGTTACCTACGGAGAAGAGCCGGCAAGAAACTCCACGGTTACTCTTTTAAAAATAAATGGGTTTTACAATGTTTTCAAAAATGTACAGTTTGAATAAGTACGAGAGAACAGTGTAGGCCTGTCAACAATATACTTAACAAAATAGAAAATAGTCTGCAAATCGACAGTCTGTTGAGCCTACAACGTTAATAATAGAAATAAATAAGTCTAATAGAAAGAAATATGTTCATTCTTCGAAGAGTAGAAGTATCATGCTAGTACGTGTGCTGGCTTCTAAGTATTTTCTAGTCGCGCGACTTGTCGCGCGACGCGACTTTAACAATACAATTTCTAATAAAACTTCACGATTGAACAATTGCCGGTGTCGCGTCGCGCGACAAGTCGCGCCGGTGTGAACGAGCCTTTAATCGGTAAGACGTCATGCTAGAAGTTTTTTTGAAGTATAAAAACCACAGTGACATTTTTCGGAGTTAGTCATTCCGATCGCAAAGTCAGCAAGCTGACGTGTCCGTGAGCTAGCCACATATGTCAATATTTCAAACGGAACTGGGCGAACCTCACCGGGATTTAGATATCAGGTTAGGAGTAGTCGAATTTTTGTAATGCCCCAGTTTCTCCCTTTCAAAATAATTATTATCTCATTAGCAAAAATACACATCGTTAAAACATTCTAACATTAACTGTTATAAGTATGTAAAGGCTTTTAAAATAAATAAAAGGTTATTCAAACAAAACAAAAAGTTTTGAACAAAAATAAGAAACTTTTAATAAACAGTAAAGGATCGCTTGTCTAAAAAGATTTTTGACAAAGAATAATTTTGACTTCAAAGAAAAACATAATAAACAAATTGAAACATTTATCAATCAGAGGTTGTTAAGGACGGTTACTAGAAATAAATACTAAATCTACCTAAGACTACTTAAATGTACAAAACGGTAGGTACACGATGTTTCACTGTTTTTCGAATGATTAGTTTTTAGATTAGGGTAAAACAACAATAATGATTATTTATTTTTATTTTTATTAACCACAACGGGGAAGCTCTTGGCCTGAATCTCACCTGATAGTAAGTAATGATCAGGCCGAAGGTGGAAGCGAGCTTCACCCGGAATCCTCTACTGCAGAGGAACTGGCTATCTTACCTCTTACTGCCGGAACACAACAATGCTGGTAGCATTGTTGTTATGGCGACAGGCCATTGACAATTTAGGTTTATATATTCAACTTCGTAATTATTTGATCACCCGAAGATTGATTGTCACTTGTACGTCATAAATCGTCAAGAAGTGGCAATCTCTTTCAAAGCATTTCGAAATTCTACAACGACTTTCAACAGGATTGAATGAAGGTTTTCGGTATCTATTGAAAGTTCTATACATTTTTGACATGCAACACGAAAAGAAAATTTTTAATGTATAACTCCAATTAGAAAGATAATGGCAATATCATCATTCTGCCTAGCCTTTTCCCAATCATGTTGGGGTCGGCTTCCAGTCTAACCGGATGCAGCGGAGTACCAGTATTTTACATGGAGCGACTATCTGACCTCCACAACCCAGTAACTGGGTAATACGATACCCCTTTGGTAAGACTGCTTGTCAGACTTTCGGGCTTCTGACGACCCGTAACGACTGTCAAAGATCCACGAATGACAGCCGGGACGAACGGCTTAACGTGCTTTCCGAAGCACGGAAGAGTCTCGGTATGTAAAGATGGTCACCCATCCACGGACCAACCCCGGCAAGTGCAGCTTAACCTGATGGATCGACCCGTGCGGCTATTATTACTTAGCCACGAGCTCCTCGAAAACGAAAGAGAAAGGCAATATAGTTATTCATAATCAAATAGTTAAAATATCTTACTGTTAAAAATGTAATAGGACTCGTAAACATTGTATTCCTTCCTACTAAACTCAGGCAAACCCAGACAAAAATCTAGTGCCAAAACCCAAAAACAAAGCGATTAATCACGTTCTTGTATCAATGAACGAAACATAGAACGTTTTAACGTCTTATTTATCGTATAGAAATTGCTTTTATTTTTATAATATTTACCTCGAAACTTTGTACATTGTTCCTTTTCAATGCCCCGAGTCTAAAGAAGAGTTATGTTTGTTAAAATAAAAGTTACATTAAGGTTCTCTCGCGTCGGTAAAAGGTAGGCTTTATACATTATCTTTTTTTTCCTTTGAAGCAATTTCTGGTTCTTAGAAAAGGTGATGACGTAATTTTTTTCGCTGAAAGTGTTTTTACTTACCGACTAATAGCGATAGGTAGCCTACAAAGGCTCCCACAGACAGGCGCGACGTGACAATTTCCCTAAAGTTTTCATAGGTAATGTTCTACTAAAGTCGCGTTGAGCCTGTCTGCGGGGGCTTTAATGTTACCCATTTAAGAATGCTTTTATTCATAAAATAAAGACTGTAGGTATATTACCTACTGAAATCAAGATGAAGAATTTATGTAACCAGTATTTTGTAACAAAAAGAGTGTCCGTTCTTCTCCAGAGGACCCTACTACGAAATGGGCAACTAGCTTCATCTTTCTTATTGTCCGACGCCTTATTCAAAAGCCGGCTGGGGAGTTTATTGCCCCACTCCTTCTTTCCAGCTAAAGCACTAGGAAGTGGTGAAGGGTGGGCGTTTTGGGGGACTGTCTTATGTAATTTTGACGTTCGAAAAGTGCTGATAGTCAGGCTAGTTTGAATAAATGACTTTTGATTTTGATTTGAAAAGTGCCTGTAATTTTTTTAATTGAAATAAATGCTGAAACAGAACTGTTCAAAGCGCTAAGTGTTAATATAGCGAAACGCGTCGACGCAACAGCAATAAAATGTTGATTCCGATAACTTTATGGCCAAGTTTTACAACTTCCTTCAGAAAACCAATAAATTCCGGCAGCGGGGAACAGGAAGACAATATCGGGCAAAATACTTATTTGACTTGGGTAGTTCATCTATTTAAGTGTATATTATTATGTTTATATGGGAGTTCCTATTTTATACTATGGGTAATCGATTGAGTAATATAGAGTTATATATGTGAGGAATATGTGTTTTTTTTTTTTTTTTTTTTCTCAGTTGGTCTGGCAGTTTTGAGTATTTTATGCGGCCTACTTAAATGTCCTGTCTTTGGTATTGTTCGTCGAGTCGCTGAGCTCCTTAAGTTTTGAGTTGAGCTCCACAATTACTGACAAATGCTTGCACTGACTGGACAGGTCCACTCAAATCTGTGTGGTTCTTTCTTCAAAAGACCATTTCAGACACTAATCTACATGGTCCTCATATGGCCTGACCAAGATTATGTCTGGACTTTAAAAGAGACTGTGACCTCTGAGTTTGTTTCGGCCTTTCTTCTCAGAGTAGTCAGATATGAAACGCCGACCTAATCTAGCCTAGCACTAATATTTTTTTATTATGACGTGAAAGTGATTCCAATAATATCCTATTTACAAAATAAACAATTTCATTTCATTTATATTTTATGTGTGGTGCAGCCTATAACTTGTATGTGTGGTGCAGACTGTAAATATAAGTTTGTTTAAATAAATAAATAATAAAAATAATTTTATGATGTGAACTAGCTTTTGCCCACGACTACGGCCGCGTGAAATTTTTTGTTTTTTAACATAAAATATATCCTATTACACTCGGTAATATTGTAGCTTCTCATTAGTGAAAGAATTTTTGGTAACGGATCAGTAGTAATATTGTTATAAGTATATAGATATAGTAGAAATAAAACTATGAAAAATCGAAAACAGTTTAGGTATCGAAACTCCTCCACTGTCAACACTGATCAAACAATCTGCCTAGCCTTTTCCCAACTATGGTGGCTTCCAGTCTAACCGGATGCAGCTGAATACCAGTATTCTACATGGAGCGACTGCCTATCTGACCTCCACAACCTAGTAACTGGGTAATACGATAACCCTATAAGACTGATTGTCAGACTTTTCGGCTTCTGACGACTCGTAGGTAACGACTGTCAAAGATCCACGAATGACAGCCACCAGAAGCCGGGACCTCAGGAAGGCACGTTTACCTTCCGAGGCACGGTGGAGTCTCGATATATAAAGATGGCCACCCATCCACGGATCAAACCCGGCAAGCGTAGCTTAACCTGATGTATCAACCCATGTGGCTATTATAACTTAGCCACGAACTCCTCACTGTTCTGTCAACAGCTTTTTCAGAATAGCCTACTGATATAAAATAGGAAAACTGGGATACTGATACAGTGTGCCCAAAATATTTTCACAGGCGACATGCGGATACTGATACAGTGTGCCCCGAATATTTTCACAGGCGACATGCGGATAAAAGGCGACATGCGGATACTGATACAGTGTGCCCAGAATATTTTCACAGGCGACATGCAGATAATAGGCGACATGCGGATACTGATACAGTGTGCCCAGAATATTTTCACAGGCGACATGCAGATAATAGGCGACATGCGGATACTGATACAGTGTGCCCAGAATATTTTCACAGGCGACATGCGGATAATAGGCGACATGCGGATACTGATACAGTGTGCCCAGAATATTTTCACAGGCGCCATGCGGATAATAGGCGACATGCGGATACTGATACAGTGTGCCCAGAATATTTTCACAGGCGACATGCGGATAATAGGCGACATGCGGATACTGATACAGTGTGCCCAGAATATTTTCACAGGCGACATGCGGATAATAGGCGACATGCGGATACTGATACAGTGTGCCTAGAATATTTTCACAGGTGACATGCGGATAATAGGCGACATGCGGAAACTGATACAGTGTGCCCAGAATATTTTCACAGGCGACATATGGATAATAGGTACTCATGTTAGAAAGTAGATGAAAAATATATTCTCTTTATTATCAGGCTTTGAGTGTCAGAATTTTTACTAGTTATTTAATATGTATATGGTGTGTAGGGAAAGAATTATATAACGAAAAGTACTTACGACAAGACAACATTAGGCATTTATTTCAATAAGGCTTGTCAATAAATACGTATCGTTAATGAGAAAATTAGTTCTCATCAAATCTAGGTCTTCACGGAGAAGAAGGATAAGAAACTCCATGGTAGCTTGTTTTAAAGTTTTTTATCAATATAGTTATATAACCATAAAAAGTTCTTGCTGAATTTTTACAATAATATTACTGACTAATAGCGTCCGCCAGCGGCTTAGCCAGCGTAATATTTTTATAAATTATAACATAAGTTACTCGGTGATAATAAAGCATTCCACTGGTGAAAGAATTTTAAGAAATCGGTCCAATATTTTTTGAGTGTATTCATTACAAATGAAGATTTTTTTTTCTTTTTATTATAACAGTGTAAATAGCTCGTATCTATTACGTGGTCATTATCATACTGCCAGCTTACCACTCTATTCCAATGCAGCTTAATATTTTTGAACGACCTTTCCAAAGATACCCACACCATGGGAAAGACGAAAAAAAAAAGATATCCCCACTTTACGTGTAGGGTTGGTAGCTTTTTTTTTTTTTCTTGATTTTATTTTACCACTTTGTCGGCGTCATTAATAAGTATACTCATGCCAAATTACAGCATTCTAGTACTAACAGTGTCTGCGCTAAGTCGGGGACAGACAGACAGACAGACAAACAGACAGACAGGCGGACATGAACCGTCCGTGTACAGTTTTTTCCAGCGAGAAGCTTGCGCAGGCAGCATTGTGGTGAAACTTGCGCGTGTGGTAAGGGCATAACTGTCACAGTGGGCATTAGTAGCAATAAATCGCATAACGTATGTATCCGAGAACATTTGTGATGGCGATTACGACACCCTAATGGGGGTGAAATTGCTTACCCTGATTTATTTAGGGGTGAAACGCGGGGGCTATTTTTATACACAATGTTAATTAGTTACAGGGTAATAGGAAGTACTTGATGTGAAAGATGCGTAGGAAGTGTTATCGTGTAATTAAAAACAAGTTATTGAGAGACTGCAGTACACAGGATGCTTTTATGAGAAGAGGTGCGAAGGGAAATCTATTTTTTCACCTCACAAGCTCGGAAAGATTCTGTTTATCATTCGAAATCTGAGTGCAAAAGTGCATTTTATCCGCTAGCGTGGAAAGAGTTTTTAAAATTCGAACCTTTCTATTCAATAATTTTCTATACCGCCGGGTCCACTGAAACTGCATAAATACGTATTTCATGTCAATGCGCCAACCTCATTATTAGAATAATCACACTGGCCAGTAAGACGATTGCATGATATGTTTTTCTTGCACCTAGCATTTTCCTCGCTGTAGTGAGGTGAAAAGTTGTGTGTTTCGCTCGCAAAGTTATTCTGGGTCTCGTACCTTTAACTTTGCAGCCTTGCATAAAAAATAACTATTAAACTCAAATGATTGATTATGTTCGAACACCTTCTAATTGGTCACAATAATCTAATTGTTCTAATTGGAGGAGGTCGTGGCTAAGTAACAGCCGCACGGGTCGATCAATCAGGTTAAGCTACGCTTGCTGGGGTTGGTCCGTGGATGAGTGACCATCTTTACATACCGAGACTCCTCAGTGCCTCGGAAAGCATGTTAAGCCGTTGCTGTTGGTCCCGGCTGTCATTCGTGGATCTTTGGCAGTCGTTACGAGTCGTCAGAAGCCGGCAAGCATACCTTAACCTAATAGATCAATTCGTGCGGTTTTTATTACTTAACCACGAGTTCCTCCTATAAAAGCAAAACGTGTCTAGATTTAAACATGAATTATCTTTAATCATCTTCAATTTAGTGCCCACAATCCTATGCGTGGATATAAAGCAGAGATAATGGTGTTTGTATCGATTTCGAAGGTCCCCAGTGACCCTGAACTCGATAAAATTTATGTAGACGGATTTCGTGAATTCATTTAACTTCATACAAATCTATAAATATAATGTACTATCTACGTATCGTATTTGACAAACATCAGTGCTATTCTGTAACCATCTCACCGTGAAAACTAAGGTGAAGTGAGCTGTCAGTCCACACGATGCTTGGAATTGACACTATTTGCAGCTCACTTCACGCTCACTTCACTTAAGTTTTCACGGTGAGATTTTAACAGAATAGACCTGCATATTCGTGCTTTCCGATAAAAATATATTATACGTAGATATGTATCAATCTGATTTTCGATGAATATGGAACAGATTGAATTTTAATCTCTTGTTTTTCTGCTGTCGAATATACTTTTGTTCAGTCACAATTTATGTCACCAGCCAGCAGTAATATTTTGGATGACACTGATGAAATGATGAAACATCGTTTTGCTGTACGAATCCCAACTACAGCAAGACTTCACAAATTACTGGCGATAAGTCAAAATAAAATACAATAGACGTAGATATATTTAGTAACCTATTCCGCTTAACTATTCTTAAAGAGTCTTAAAAAAATAAACCCTGTAAGAAATCGACACGTGTTTCACCTCTCAACGAGGCATCCTCAGGATGACGATTGACTTGTCGCGAGCCCGTACACGACGTGTTAACACGCCGAGCGTCATCGTCAATCGTCATCCTGAGGATGCCTCGTTGAGAGGTGAAACACGTGTCGATTTCTTACAGGGTTTTTTTTTTTAAAGACTTTTTAAGAATAGTTAAGCGGAATAGGTTACTAAATATATCGACGTCTATTGTATTTTATAATGGATTTCCGCCAAGTCACGCCTGAATCAATTAACTAAGTCAAAATAAGCTAACATGTTCAAGTGCTATTTGGCTACCAGAAAACTAACTATAGGTATAGTAGCTATTAGGTATTACTACACTTTTTGAAACGTCTTAGCCCAGGTTCGGCGTATTTTTTTTCGCGCACATGATTTTTAATGTTCTGTTTAGCTCTGAGAGTTCAAAAACCAACAGTGTGTTTTCTTGACGCGTTGGAATGCACTCTGTTGGATTCTCAATGCTCGGCTCAAAAACGAGAGTTCAAAATCCAGTGCACGAAAAAAATAGCCCTACGAATAATGGGCTTACCTCGTGTCTTATCTCGCTGTCGTTACCTATGACGTGTATTTTGAGAATTTAGGTACCTACTCCTTAAAAAAGGCCAATCTACCCTCAGTAAAAAATAAAATCAAAATATTTTATTTCACATAAACCTACATGGGCACTTATGAAACGTCAGAAGCTAGGTGCACGGTTCCAATTGGTCGTTTCCTATAGAGAAGAGCCGGCAAGAAACTCCACGGTTACTCTTTTAAAAATAATGGGTTTAACAATGTTTTCAAAAATTTACAGTTTTAATAGGTATGAGAAGACAGTGTAGGCCTGTGAATGGATAAATACAATAATAAGAAACAGGAGGTAACATACAGGAGCTTAATAAACAGGGAATTCGCATAAAATACCCCATTTCACAACTAAGTATACTCATGAAATTCGTTCAATCACGAAACTCCCGGTAACTTACTACAATGATCGTTTGTCACGCCATGAGGAAACGAGACAGACAGATATTTTGGCAACAGAAAGAAAAAGACGTCAGCATAAATAACAGTTTTATCTTTGACGTCTGACGGTAGAATGGTTCTAGGAGCTCGCCTGGTATTAGGTAGCTATTACAAAAACGTGAATTTATTTGCAGATAAAATCTTCATAAGACTTATCTCTGATGAACGGATGGTGGAAAGAAATAAGTGTTCAATTGAATTATAGACTGATGACTTCATTGTTATCTGCGTTTTTTACCCGACTACGGCGAAGCAAAAAGGAGGGTTATGATTTTGACCGGTATGTATGTGTGTTTGTATGTATGTATGTATAATTTGACAAATGGGGTAGCGTTGGAAGCGTCTCGGTTGTCCGATGGTTATAGGCTATGTGAAGTTACATTAAATTGAATATGGCGCCCTCTAGAGGACAAAAAGTCATGAACTTAAAAAAAAAAAGTTATTTTAATGGGGTCATGTTGGATATCAAATCATCTCAGACAGACAAATTAAAAATCCGGAGTCACACGTGTTAAAAAAATAAATCGACTAGATTACGTGTGACTCCGGATTTTTTATTTGTCTGTCTGAGATGACTTGTTTATACCTTTTTAGTTGAATTTTGTTTTTCTTCTTTTTTGTTTTCAGGTCCAAAATCATGTGGAGCGAATATTGCATACACGTACTACGGTGAAGGAGCGTCCGACATAACTGTCATTTTCATTCAAAATGTTGGCAATGACGTAGTTGGAAGAATAGGCTGAGAGAGCATCGGCCGGCGCTCTTCTTTTCACACAGAGCGGCGCCAGTTATACGCTAGGAACTAGCTGGAGCCGACGCGCGACGGCCGTTTCACATAGACCGGCTGGAAGAGCAGTTTTTGAGCGGATGCTCTCGGAGCCGGACGAAGCAGCCGGTCGGCTTCTCTTATTATTTCACACTAAGCGCGTTATGTATGGCAGAAAAAAGGGGAGGCCTATACCCAGCAGTGGGTGATTCCGGGCAATAATATGATGAAGCGCGTTAGGTTTGCTCTCAAGCATTCTCAATAATAAAAGAAGTTTAAAAATAAATCGTATTACAATGATTCAAAACTCTGTTTTAAACGTGATAAAAAATCTGCTCTCATCTCCGAGCTGGTCTGTGTGAACGGACCCTAATAAGGTGTAAGTAAACCGGCTTATCATATTTATTCTTTGACTGCACATAATATATAAGATGTTAAAAACTGTACAAACTTTAAGGAGTACTTTAGAATATCGAACTGAATAACTTTTACAACAACAAAAAAAAACAGCTGTCCCATACAGTTTAGAACAGTCGTATTAAACTTTAGTATGGAACAGCAGATTTTTTTTTCGCGATTTCAAAGCTGGTCCCATAGTAAAAGTTATTCAGGTCGATGGTCTAAAGCATTCCTTAAAGGTTGTCAAGGTAATTTTATAACACATTGTATCTGCAGAACACGCTGCAGGATCAAACCTGGTAAGTGCTAATGAGACGCTTTCTTGTTGTAAAATTTTTCGAAAAGAAGTAACAATTTGATGTTTTTAAATAAGCTAGGAAGTTTCTTGAGTAAATTCACGGATAATGTAAGTAAAGTCGGAGAAATTCATTGTTTATCAAGTTGACTACTTACATCATTTCAAATCACAACTGACAATCTTTGACAGTTAGATGAAATGTCTATTACGGTAAATTGACGTAGTGTGAAGTAATGTGCACATTATACTGACACTCCTGAAACTGTGGAGTGTAAGTTTTCTCATTTAAACTTCCTGCATGGTATATTAATCTGTCTTCGTTAATTTGATATATAATATTATGATTCTATACCGACATAGTTTGGTATAGAATCATAATATTATATATCTGCTGTGAGTAGATGTTAACAATGATTTATTATTGTTTGGAAGGCGTTGTAAAGCCGATTAAAGGCTCGTTCACACCGGCGCGACTTGTCGCGCGACGCGACTTTAACAATACAATTTCTAATAAAACTTCACGATTGAACAATTGCCGGTGTCGCGTCGCGCGACAAGTCGCGCCGGTGTGAACGAGCCTTAAAGGATTTCTTCATTAATGTATTCTTCTAACAATTATAATAGCCTGTTTATAATATAAACAGGCTATAATTGTTAGAATGTGAATGTACATACACTGTTATATAAATAAATATCAAAAATAGTCTTATGGAAGTTTTCTTTTCAGCGTAAAACAGTAAATGCCACCATGATATTGTGAATGATAATAATAATGATAAGCATTAATCATTGTACCGATAATCGTAACGGTTAATGGCCTAATAGCGGAGAGCCTCGATCAACACCTCAGGAGGCTCTCATTGCGCGGCTGGGTCAAGAGCTTGATTCAGAAGTACACCTGGACGCGGCACGCATAGTGAGGAGGTTCCTCTCTCTAGAGCCCTGACCACCGGCAGCCTGGACCCCGTTCCCAATGCCGATGGACCACTATTTTTTATATTTTTGAATGTTTTTTTTAATGAAAATATTTAAAAATTTAAAGAATATGTTTAAAAATGAAATAAAAGAAAATGATAACTATCATTTATCAGAAATATATTGTGAAGGAAGGCACGGCTGTCAAAATTCGGGCATGTCACCGTCCGGGGAATCAATCCGACACATTATTTACGTGCGTAGGCAGAACCTTGTAGCCAGGATTATCCACCAGCAACTTGCTCTGAAATAGTCTTGTGGAATCGGAAGTAGCGTACTATAGGTATGCGCCCGACGCAGTTCTCTAAAATGGAAATATCACGTTGTATTTATTTATTTATATAATACTAAAGTTCAAGCACACACATGTACAGAGGCGGACTTAATGCCATAGGCATTTTCTACCAGTCAACCTTTTGGTGATGCAGAGACAAACAGTGGAAGGTGCAATAGCGAGAATTAAGGAATAAATATTTATTTAAATTTAAAGATATAATACCTATTAAAAAACTATAAATGCAAACAATACACCTAACTACAACAAATAAATATACTAAAACAAATAAGACAAACAATGGGAACACATTACCGTTGTGATGATACTGCCAGCTTCTTGCGAATCTGCTCGCGAACTTTAACTTTAAAGGATAATCGGTTCGTTGCCATCCTGATTGCCTGGGGGAGCGCATTGCACTGAGAGATAGACTGAATGAAGAAGGAACAGTGAGAGAGTATTGGGATCGATCTATCATCACTGACAGGACTATTGTTGCCAATATGATAGACATTGTGGTGATAGATCGATTAGAGCGTCGCACAATATTTATTGATTACCCGCACCCGCATGACGAGAACCTCGTGAAAGCTGAAAACATAAGCAGATTAAGTATCTTGCCCTGGCTCGCGAAGTTGTCAAGACAATGTGGGATGTTGATACAGCAGTGATTGTGCCGATGTGTGACAGCCAATGGCATAGCCTCGACCAACACATGAGGAGGCTCTCGTTAGGCAGCTGGATCAAGACCTTGATCCACAAAGCGGTACTTACTTCTGGACACGGCGCGTATCCTCTCTCAGGAGCCCTGACCACCGGTAGCTTGGACTCCCGATACCGGTGGGCTACAATTTCTTTTTTCAAAAAGGTTTTTATAAAAACATTTAAAAATGTAAATAATATGTTTGTAAATGAAATAAAGGAAATAATACCGTTACCTTTATGGCATTATTATTAAATAGGGGCATAATATAGCAAAGCTGCTAAAACAGTGGGCATTCGTGACGGCTTATTCCACAAATCCCCCCTGAAAATCCCCCCAGGGGGGAAAAGTGGAACCGTAATTAGGAGTAAGTATTGCAATTATTTTATTTCTTATTTTTTTATTGATATTTCATTATAATTATGCTGCACGGATTGACGTCATTACGTCAAAACCAGCGCTGGGCTTCTGTCTCGCATAGGGTCGCAGCATTATGCCGAGTGAAGTCCGTTTTGCGTGGATTTTCCCCCAGCTTGTTATGTTCGTGTATTTGTTCTTCATGCATTTTCATTTCTTTCTTCTATTTTCTTCATGTTGCATTGGCATCGCAGCATGATAATAACATAGAAATTTAATGCATGTTCATGTGCTATATAAAATGAACTAAGCACCTAACGCATTTTAAAGGACATCTCGTTCATCTATGAGTTTCTTAAAAGTGGTCTTGATAGAGTAATAGCGAAAAATGACATGTTTTGAGAAATATTTTGAGTATGACCGGTGGTACTATAAGAGAAGGGAAAGATCATAGAAATTATGGATGAATATTCTGTGATAGATAATATGACTAGAAAGGGGTGAATGCTGATATACAGGGTTATTCGTAAAACACTAACAACCTCTTAAGGAGTCATTGTACTCATCATTATGAACAACTTTTACTATGAGACTAAAGCCGAAATCACAAAAAAAAAACAGCTGTTCCCTACATTTTCACGAACTATGCGAACATAAATGTAGGTAACAGCTGATTTTTTTTTTGTCAGCAAGTGACGTCGTCCAGTTTTGTTACGAAGTTACTGGAACCACCGAAGAGGTCGGGTCAGAGTGACACTGGTCTATTACTGTCACTAGCAGAGTGTCGCATCGATGGTTGCCTTGTGGCTGTCTTCCGATGACAGAGATGACGTCAGCTCCTCTGACCACTGTCGTACCACGTCGGTACAATCCTGTCCTGATGATATTGAAGCTACTGAACAACTAAGACGATGACCACTTCTGGTAAAGGCTATATATCTTACGCCGTTATATTGAAGAAAATATGCTGTGCTGACACCAAATAAAAAATAATGGAAATGGTATATACAGAGTGGCGATTTGGTTATCACATTAAATAGTACAGCGGTTATTACAAGTTGTTATCAGTCTATTAAAATAATAAAATAAATAATTTTACTTAAAACAGAAAACTGAATTTTTCAAACAAACTAAATAGCGTAAAATTTGGCACTAAATGAACCACCCTTCATACTATCAGTTTATTGACCTATAAAAGCGGCCGCGGCGCGGGCGGCTCGGCGGCGCGGCGCACACGTCAAAGGACAGTGGGAGGTAGGTACTTGCGCATGTAGGCTCAAACACAAACACGCGCGTTGTGATGGTATCAACAAATCAACACAAACCTTATGGTATTTTTGGCAAATAATCACAAATTAAGTATAAAAACCTCCACTTAAAAATGTTTAAATTATTATTTAGCGAAATAATTAAGTATGGGCTCTTCCTACTCGAAGTGGAGCTTCAACCTGATATGGAACCAAAGATTGGTTATCACGTAATGTTTGGACTGCCCGTGTAAAAATCCGTTAATCCGTGTTCTTATCGCCAGCGCTGAGCAGGGTTTAATAGCATTCTCCATAAATTAAAATCATATCGGTGTACTCCGATGACGTGAAATTGATACGAGACATCTTGAGAACACAACACAACACAAAAAGGAATTCGCATGAACTGTCACACCACTTTCACTAAGTTACCTACAACTATTTTAAGTAGGTACTGTTGTAATAACGTGTCCTATCACAAATAAAAAAACAAAACAAGCGTCCAATCTCGCACGAACTGTCACAACACTTAACTTAATAATAGCGTATCCTATTCCTATTACAAACAAAACAAGAAACTTGAACAAAATGTCCTCAAAACAATAACAACAATTAAAATACGCAGGACGCGTGTGCGAATAGGCAAGTCGTGAACTACCCTCAAGGACACCGGCGCGGGGACTGAGTGAGTCACAATCGCACACGCCGCCAGAAAAATACGAATTTTGACGACCCGCACACCCCTTACCCCGTTCATTTCAAGCGTAGAGATTTATGCCATAAATCGTTAGCAGTAAGAACATTTTTCACGGAGTTTTATTTATTGCCCCGCTGAGGTCCCTTATTTTTTAATTTTACGCATAGAGAACGCCTTAAACTATTAGTCGTAAGGACATTTTTCGCTTGATTTGTTAACGTTTTTTGTAGGCCGGCAAAGATAGTTCAAAGGATGCCGATTCCGAATTACTTGGAAATAATTCCAAGTAATTCAGAATCGGTATCGTTTGAACTATCTTCGCCGGCCACGGGTCTTTGACCTACTAGTATTGGTCAGGTGATTTTCTTTATGCAATACATGATGTTGTTAAATACTAAAACGAAAAAAAAGGTCCCACGGCTAGAATATACATTTTTATTAATGATTTTAATTGCGTATGTTTAAAATACGTAATGTAGAATACGTGGCTTGAATTAATGTGATAACCAAATCGCCACACTGTATAGTAGTGAAGATGTATATACCTGCCAAACAAAGTGAGAGATAATATCTTAAGTGGTCGTAAGTGCTACTGCTGAGTATGATGTCCTAGGTTCGATTCCGGGGTCGGGCAAAGTGTTATTAAATTTTCACATCTCCCACGGAATTTCTCAGTAGCAGCCCGAGGTCTGGACTTGTGCCCGATTGATGGCAATAGGCTCGACCCCTATTACATGGGACATAAATATAACTGGAGAAATGTGGGTGTACAATAGGTATACTTCTGCCAAACCCTTCGGGAATACAGGCGTGAGGAGTATACATGTTATGACAGTATTCATGCAGGCCGGAGCACGAGTGCCTCTTCGTCAACTTGTTGAAACCTATAACACGCACTTCATGGACATAGATGTCTTCTCTCTTTCAAGTAAAAAATTTAAAACATTAGCTATAAATACTCTTTCACCACAATCTTAACCTATCAATAATTTTTAAATTCAGTTAAACATAATAAGATAATATTGTAAATACATTTCCGTTCCTGATTTATTCATCTATTAACTCGTGGACAGTGGTGTGGGTTATATGTTTACCTATTAGTGTTACGACTCATAATTTTTAACCTTAACATGTAACTGTTTTTTTGTCCCTAATAAATAAAATAAAAATAAAAATGACTATTTATGAGTGAATAAAAGTCCATTTCTCATTTCTACTTGATCCATCTTAGAGAATGTTGATACAAATGACTTCACCAAGCTATGCGTACTATGGTGGTATAAACAACTTTACTCGTATATTATGTAAATCCCGAGGAAGTGTAGACGCTCTTAACTACGTATTTATAGGTGTTGATGATAAGATAGCGAAGCAAGCCATGAGAATAAGCGATTTTGAAGACGACGTGCCTTAGGAATGTAAATGCTAACTGTAGCCAAGCAAGTGATCAATGGTGATCAATGTTCGTGCCTTCTCTGTATGAGAAGAGGCCTTTGCCTTTATTATTTTTTATTATTAATCAAGTATTGATGTTGTCTGCAGATGCCTCATTTTGGAAGAAAACAAACCACAGAGATTAACTTCAATACCTACCACCCAACAATTTGAGTTAAGATATTATATTGTCATTAGTTGTTATTTATGTATATTTCATTTTAATTCGGAACAAAAAGATAGCTAGCATAATACGAAAATTTGAGTAAGTGACATCCATCAGACCAACCGTTTATTTTTCATTTATCAAAAATCACATAATCAGGTAGCAATTATTTCACTCGTTCTTCATCATTCCCAAGTCTTCAGGACAAAACATATTTTTTTAAATGATAGTAGATAAGTATGTATTTGGACGTTTATTTTTCACGAAATAAGGAGTTAAACTTCATCGACAAAATACGCGACCGCTACCGCTCGTGATAACCCACTGATTGCTTGCCTTTTACACCAACCGCCACACGTCACTTATCTCCAAATACAACATCGCACACTATCCGCGCAGACGCGGGATGTAGTTCAGTGTAAATTTAATCAAAAAAGAGCCATCAGATTTCGATGTAAGCGGCACAAACATACACACAGTTTAAAAGTACTATTGTTTAGTGTAATAATGAAGACGCCTTGCGTTTTACCTGGTTGTTCTGTTATCGTGAGTGTAATTTTATAATCTTTTTAATGATCAGATATCTTTTAATTTAAGGTTATGTGTAAGTCGAATATGTGTAATGTTGAATGTGTGAAACTACAATTTGTGTGTTATATTTTGTAATTTAAAAAATCCTTTATACAATAATGTCAGTGTTTTTAAATTACTTGATAGTGAATGATGATACAAGCTAGCCTTGACTGGACAATTCTACTCTAATCTGTGTAATTCTTTCCTGAAAAGGCCATTTCAGACACTAATCGACATGGTTCTCACATGGTCTGACCAAAATTATGTCTGGACTGTAAAAGACACCGTGACCACTGAGTTTGTTTCGGCCTTTCTTCTCAGATTAGTAAGAAAGGACGAGGCCGACCTCATCTAGATTTTAAAATGTGATTGACGTGTAAAAGTGTTTGTCGAAACCTTCTTACAGAAATAAAATCATTTATCATTTAGGCAACGGATATTGGAAATTCTGCATATTTCTCCAAAAATGCTTCGCTTTATTTTTTTTTACAAAAAATTACATAATACTACAATCGTGTAGACACGGTTACATATCAAGCTAAACATTTTCAGTATAATTATGCTGACCTCTCACTGTACGGAAATCCTATACAACGCGAGATCAGTTGGAAATGTATGGTACTGTAAAACATATGTTTAATTTCAATAACAAAGAAATATTTAAAAAACTGTGTATTTTAAGCTGGTGTAACAACAACTGAAAAAATACTGCTCGGTAAAGTAAATAATATATTATGTAAATGCAATTGTCTTTAAACTTATAGAATATTGTGTCATAGTTTTCATATCAATCGTAGTGGAAAAAACACAAACACAAAAAAAGAACAAGTTGCGGGATATGCGTCACATCCACGCAAAACGACTATCGCTGAGCATAATGCTGTGACCCTATGCGAGATAGGGCCACAGCGCTGCTTTTGAACGACAGCCGGCGTTGACGTGATGACGTCAACCGGTGCAGCATAATATGAGATACAAAATAAGAAATATAGACACAATACAAGTTTAAAATCTATAGTGTATGTGTAAAATAAATAATAATATGATAAAGGCTGCAAATAAAAGAAATAATTATTAATGTGAAAGGAAGTGCGAACAATTGCATCCGGTCACTCCTGGACATTGTCGATTGCTTCTTATCACATAATATCACATTTGAAATATCATTCTGCCTAGCCTTTTCCCAATCATGTTGGGGTCGGCTTCCAGTCTAACCGGATGCAGCTGAATACCAGTATTTTACATGGAGCGACTGCCTATCTGACCTCCACAACCCAGTAACTGGGTAATACGATACCCCTTGGTAAGACTGGTTGTCAGACTTTCGGGCTTCTGACTACTCGTAACGACTGTCAAAGATCCACGAATGACAGCCGGGACCAACGGCTTAACGTGCCTTCCGAAGCACGGAGGAGTCTCGGTATGTAAAGATGGTCACCCATCCACGGACCAACCCCGGCAAGCGCAGCTTAACCTGATGGATCGACCCGTGCGGCTGTTATTAGGTACTTAGCCACGAGCTCCTCACATTTGAAAGTTAATCTAAATTTGAAAGATAAGTATCTATTATCACATGCATCACTGATTATCTTTGCCACTATTTACAAGATAAAATCAGTTTAGTTTGTTTTATTGCTGAAAAACATTCATAAAAGTAAACTATTTACAAGACTCTTTAGGAATACTGAAACAATCAATTTGATCTTTTATCCAAATCAAATTAATTGTTTGTTGTTGTTTTGGTCAATGAAATGCAACAGCATCATAACATGAGAATTTTTCCGATCACAGACTTGATCGAACTGGCAGCATAGAAATTCCTTATATGACAATAACTAAACGCCGAATATCTAATTATTTGACAATCTATGTAAATATTCCAATAGCATCAAAATTCTGTATTTCAATCTAAGTATTATAATTCCCAAATTATGAAAAATACGTGCATGATATCACACAATATTGACAAGGTAAACTTTCAAATTAATCTCGAGGATATGGGTCATTGTGATCGTCGCGATAGATAAGATAAAACGGGCACTATCTCTACTGCTGCGCCTGCGCAAAAGAGGGTCAGTGAGGCTGTTAATGCTTGAGAAAGATTTATTTACAAGAACCTTTATCCGAATAATGGAAGAAATACTAGGAGAGGTAAAGAAGATTATTATTAAACCAATTATTAGGAAGTTATAAATGTTGAATAGTAGTGTCAATATACGAGTACTTTGTCATTTAAACAAAACTTGAAAAGTGTCTTTTTAACCGACTTCGAAAAAGGTCATCTATGTTCGTAGCGTACCTATGTATGTTTTTATTTTATTTTTTTACTATGTATGTTCTCCGATTTCTCCTTCAGTTGTGGACCGATTTAAAAAAAAAAAATTTTTTGTTTGAAAGAGTATGCTCTCGAGGTGGTCCCATATAAATTTTATTAATTTTCCGAAATTAAAAGTTATTTTTCACTTTGCATTGTTTTTTTTTGGAAGTCGGTTGTTTTTTTTTATAGATCTCATGATTTAGAAAGTAGGTAAAAATACCGCTGGAAAGAAGCATTATTATAAAATTTTGCAAAAGATTATATGACGAAGGTGAGCAATAAGGACGGATTTTCGTCTCCTAAATGGATTAAACGAGAATGAAAGTTTCTATGAAAGTTCTTTGCCTGTGGAAAATCCCATGAGGCACACCTGTTCGGATGTAAGATGCTTATAACGGTCAGTACTTTCTGATCGAAAAACTAAAACATCATCAAACATGTATCATCTAATGATCATGAGACGGAAGCATCAGAAACAATCATCTTATAATTTGGAGGGGTCACTGGTCGAAGTTAAACTACAAATTACTCTTTAATGATCACGAGTCATAGTGCTATATACGGTGACTAGTTATTAGAAACAAAAAAAAGAATCAGCTGTTCCCTACATTTAAGTTGGCATAGCTCGTCAATTTTTTTTTTTGCGATTTCAGGGTTGTTTCCATAATGAAAGTTGTTACATCTTATTAATATAATTAATATAATAGATCATAAAATTATGATATTATACCTATCTATTAAATATCAATAAAACTGGCCAGATGATAAACTAACGATATTTAACTAAGCAGCGATTAGCTGAATTATTGTTTAATGACAGTCGCTTGGATTATGATTTAAATCCTGATTTTGTTATAACTATCAAATATCTTTCTCGATAAAAGATACTGCATGCATGACTGGAACTAGCAAGCAATTGAAATTGCGAACAGTAACAATATTTTATCGATAGTTAATTTATTCAGGCGTGACTTGGCGGAAATCCATTATAAAATACAATAGACGTAGATATATTTAGTCACCTATTCCGCTTAACTATTCTTAAAGAGTCTTTAAAAACCCTGCAAGAAATCGACACGTGTTTCACCTCTCAACGAGGCATCCTGAGGATTACGATTGACTTGTCGCGAACCCGTACACGACGTGTTAACACGCCGAGCGCTGGACGCTGAGTGAGCCATGCGTGAGGCAATGCTTCAACATGCACGAATCTTATCCAAAATCGAAAAGTAATGTATTAAAATAAGGCTGAGAATCATCACTTGTTGAACGTCAAATATCATCACATAAAACAGTCCCCCAAAACGCTCGCCCTCCATCAATGTTGTGGGTACCTTTGCTTGTGTTTACTCTTTATAGATACCCTTTTATCCTTCAGAAGAGTTCATAGCTAAAATTGCCAACAAGTTCGAAGAATGAAGCTATATATAGACTAAAAGAATCTGGATTAAATCAAGCGCTCCAATGTTAATAAACTCATCTCCATACGGTTCATAGTAAAAGCGATGGATATAGAATATTGTTAGTAAACTCCCAGAGCCTCTAGAAAATCTAATAAAATGGCGGAGGAGAAACTTCCTGACGCATCTATGATATTAATTAGAACAGGGCTAAGATTACTGTTTATACAAGCTCGAGTCGTCTGCTGTTTTAGAAGAAACAACTAGTTTTGCAATGAAAAAACAGGGTAATTAAGAAATTCTCTTAGAAAATAAGAGAAGACTTTATTTAATAGGGAATAATTTTATACATGTGATTTACAATATATTTTTTTATAAACTTTATTATATGCCTCCATCAATATTTTTGATTAGTTTCTTTTTGAGCAAGTAATTATTATTTTTAAAGTCAAGACTTTATCTACACTCATGATATGAATCCTCTATAAAAGTTTCGGAAAGAGTTAGTGTCATAGTAACCATTATATCATCCAAACGAGTGTTATAATGTTGTACTAAATTTCATAATGCAACTCGTTTGCTCCTTCGATTCCTTGCAGTCAGCAGGTGCAGACCGCCGTCACATCTGACACATTTTCCAAAACGTTTGGCGTGTACGGGCTATGGTCGGTTTAACGTTGGGAATAGCTAACTGTTTCAGAAACTTTTACAGAGGATTCATATCATGAGTGTAGATAAAGTCTTGTATGCAACTGTATATAATTAGGTATTAAAACACTCATGTGATACTATTATCAATACCCCTTAATAAACAACAGTTGCATAAATAACGAATTCACAAGTGGGAAGTCAGTGCCCCCACCGACAACCACATTATCCGCGAGGTTAATTTTTTTTTCTTGTCCACATGTTTTAGTGTTGGCGCCACTGGCAAAAATAATTAAATTCACACCATTTACAAGAGGTATATAATCTTTTATTGATCGTTGTATTTGCCGATACCTACTAAGACCTCTACCTAAGCTTAATAATTTGTAAATAACGTAATCGTTGCTTATCTGATAAGTTGATAACGCACTGCAGTAGATGTTCTGCTAGTGAACAGTCGTAGCAACCACCTTATCACGTGATAAGAAGTGTTTTGAGTATGCAAAAGTGTCATTTATGTTTTAGATTTTCATGCAATCTTTTATTATGCATATAACAACACGACTGTATTTAGTGACAAGTAAGCAGATATATCCATATCTACAATATGCCAGGAGCGTGCCCTCAACTTTTACGGACATATTATGGGTTCACCTAAGCATTTTCTGGAAAGGATACTGGGCCGGGTGGAAAGAAAACGCGCTCAAGGTAGAGCACCAGCAAGATGGCCACACACGATCAAGAAGGCTGTTGGCGGCAGCATTTACCAAGCAGTCCACAATGCAGAAGACCGCATAGCTTGGAGACGCGTTGTATGTGGTCGCGATCCGCAGCATTGAAGGAACGACAAAGAAAGAAGAAGCAGTTATATGAGTTTGTTTTCATGGATGCCATGATGGTCTTTTTGGTAAGACATTCTCTTCTCTCCTCTTCTTTTTGTCTTTGTGTTCCCTTCCGCCTATAACCTATCAGCCTGCAAAACAAGAGTGCACTGATCCATTGCTTTCCATCAGGCGAGATCGAGATCCAGAACTGGTTGCAATGAAAAAAAGGAACATTCGATTTTTTATACTACACTTTTTAAAAACTTTGAATATGTAGCTAGGTATGTGTTTATCAAATAAGGTAAATCCAACATTCAATAAATAGGTATTAAATGAACTGCTGCAAGTTTTTCCTTGACCAGGGAATTATACTATCATCGAAATAATTAATAATGAATGCTTAATTAATTGTTAATAATGAACTTATTCACTTAATAGGTACTTTAAGCCATAAATGATTGAATGAAATAATTTATAATGGATAGAAACATTGCCTATATAGTTATAAGGTACTGGCCTTTTTAGGGTTCCGTAGTAAACAAGGAAAAATATTTTTTTTAGGGTACCTCCACTACATGTAAAGTGGGGATATTTTTTTTTCGTCTACCCCATGGTGTGTGGTATCGTTAGAAAGCTCGTTCAAAAATAGTGTGAGCTTGTTAAAACCATTTTTTTAACAATATGACAATTACGGTGAAAAGCAACCTATTGCTTAATAGGGTTCACATGGCTATTTGTTTAAATTACAAAATGTGTCAATTTTATGTGTTTTAGTCATTTTCATTTTCTCTATCTTTTAAGCCGAGAAGCAATCTCAAGCAACTAACCGAACAGGAAGCCGACCCCAATAGAGTTAGGAAAAGCCTCGGCAGATTATTTCTCTCAATGTTTGAAAACAACCACAAAACGACGAACAAAAATTACTTAAAAATAAATGTATTCATTTATATCTTCAGACTAGACCAGACCAATAACTCCAATAAACGAGCAGTTCCACTAATTCTCAACCGAGATAAGTACATAACCCGCCTATTTCCTGACTGTTGGCTACCATTCTCACAATTATTAAGGTTAACGACCAAAATATGACGTTTCAATTAACTTCACGACTCAGTGACTTAGGCCGGTTGCAAGCTCAACTGAATTTAGTAGCTCCATTTTATGCGGCATAGTTTTAATGTTTATGAATTAATTTTGTACATGGAAAGACAATTGTATTACATTTGTTTACTTTTGCCCCTGCCTTACACGGTTTTTACGACTTGACAAAACATTGAGAAAGAATTCTCAATGTTAATGCGTTACACATAAACCTTTCGAATTAAATTTTATAAATGATGGTGAAAACTGCAACAAACCCGATGCGATGATTAGAGAACAACGCGGCCACGCTGACAGACAGGAAAAACAGTAATATATTTTATAAATTATATATTATAATTATATATTTTATAAATAAATTAAATTTTATAAATAAAAATATTTTAAATGTATTGAAGATTTTTTCTATAATAACTTTATGTGTAGCTATTATACTGCGATTGTTCCAAGTTGACTTTCTACGAAAATAATTTTGATTTGATTGTGCTCCGAGGTACATTGTGAAAAAAGTTTGACGGTAAACCGTCAAACATATAATATTATATATATAGTAATATATAGTATTATATTATATATAGTATTGCTGACAATTTTTTTATCTGAATACAACAACATCCCTGTGATAGCCTGAAGCCATCTGTTTTACCGTTGAATTTCTATATTTACTCACACAAGTTCTGTGCGAAAGTTCTTCGCAATTTCCTCTTTTTTTAAGAAGTTCCGTTTTGGTTAGCCATATTCAATAGCACTGACAGTGATAGTCAGAAAAAAAAAAAGATAAATGGGTGCCTAGATAGCGATCCATTTCTCTTTGTATAAGTTTTGCTGCTGAATAAAAGTTTTTACATAAGGAAATTATAGGTACCTACCAACTTTACGTAAGCCACCATCTTGCTATCACAGTCAAAAAAACCCGGAAACACTGACGATATTTGTCGCTTGTACTTTGTGGCCAACTCGTCGATGACTAAATAACTTTTTCCACGCTACGTGTGAACTGGCACGCAGTGATTTAACGATGATCACTTAAGATTAAGAGTGTGTAAATCACCTTATATTTTAGAACAAAAACAAAAAAAAAAACAAAGCGATCTGAACAGCCAGAGTTCATTCAGCAAAGGTATACATACGTGTGCTATCTAATTTGCGTGACTTTTTTGTACAAAATTTGCTACAATTGCTTTTTTTTGTCCACCGATCGTGATTAATTCGACTTTTTTTGATGGGTGAACGTCAGTTTGTATAAATGCTCGGCGGAATAAGGACATAAAGTGACGTTGTGTGTGGTGTTAATAATATTTGCGGAAGTGAAAAGTGTAATTGTTTTTTAACAATGCACAAAGTAGGTTAACTTTTATTTTTATTGCATTGTTCATGGTGTGTAAAAGGAAAGTGTGTCTGTATAGAGGGATATTGTGCCATTCGATACGTAATGTAGGTTTGGTAACTTGACATACGTACTCGAGATGTTTCTCTCCAATCTGGGAGTGCTCGACTTAGAATTAACATGGTCTCTCACCAACTCCAAACGGCCTCTCTAGCGATTGTTAAGAACATTAAAATAAAATGCAGTAAGAAAATGCCATGATTCTCACGCTTGCCAGACTGACTGCTAATCACAGTAATAGTTATTGTTATAAGCCTTAGAACGCCATCTATCGACGTACAAAATACCATTTAAAGAAGTCGCATCATTTATAAACGTTTTCATCAAGATAATTACCTATTCATAATCCATTTAGTATTCTTTGGAACTCTTGTTTAGCTTGAACTTAAAATAATTTATTCCGTTTTTGCCTTCTAATTATATGTTACCTAATTGCCAAATCGCCATTTCCATTAATTTATAAGAAACGTACAAAGTACGTTGCCTTAGTCACGCTCGCAGTTGGTTTATCAACATTATTCTTTATCAGACGCGATATAACATTGATAAATCGAAAATACATTAATGAAAATACAGTTTTAAAATCGATTGTTGTGTATTCGGAAATGGAATCGATTTGTTTGGAAACATGGAAAATTATTGTGAGGTAACTTATGTTTTTGGAAAGTTCGGTGATATTTCCAGTAATTACTTTTATTTTACTTACAAATACCTAGCGCGGAATGTTATTTTGCAAGGAGTTAAGTTTCATTGTCTTTTAATCCACTGCAGTTGTTTTATTTGTCAAATCATTTTTCAAGCAGGCCTCAAAAAAATCTTATATTTTTTATTTCTCGTCACAACTTCAAAGTTACCCAAAGTTATTCGTCCTTACATTCTTGCAAAAAATCACCTCTACTAGATATCCCCTTACATCGTTACGATTTCTCACAAAAAAAAAAAACTACTCGATTTTTTATCTCGATCGAACGCGGAAACTCGATACCTATGTTAGTCGTACATTGGTCGAAAGTGCTTATCGCGATATGAGTTACATTCGTAAGGATAGGCTGCGTATGCCTATAGCAATTGTTCAGGATATCTTGAGAGTCACTGAGAGGGAGACGTGTTCACTTGTTTTATTTTATTGGACCTTATAAGTGCTTGAGATAATGGTAAATATTATTAATTCTTTTGTTTTTGAAAAGTGTTTGTGATAGGTTAATTGTTTATGTCAATGTGGGTTTTAAGTGTGTTCCAAAGAAAATGTTGAGTGAATAATTTTGGTGGAAACTGGTATAAATTTATAGAATTCTGGAATCGTCTCTCCTCACTCAATAAGCGTGGTGATCAATGCCCATACTTTCTATGTTTGTGAAAAGGTCTTTGCCCTGCAATGGAGCAATAATAAGCGTGGTTTTGTTTTAATATTGGTGTATTATACGGATCACTGCGCCAACAAATATTTTTTGGTCAAGCCTATGCAAGTTTATCATGGAAGTATATTTCCTTTTTACTGAAGCGAGTCAATCTGAATGATAAAGAACATTTTTGAAGGGGAAATCTACGAGTAATAATAATTTTATAAAATTAAAATTGGCTAATATTCGTAAATTGATTGTCAAAGTTGGAAACCACGTCGTCAGTAACTGTTATAGTTAGCAACGCGCTTTTTTATTAGAGAAACTAATACCCGACTTCTGAATTGAGAATTTAAAGTTGAGTATCTACTTGTCAACGACAACTTTACTAGCATAACTCAACGGTGACTACTTCAATTTAGTAATACTTTACCCCATGGCAAGACTGGATATCAGAGTTTCAGGGTTTCGACTACACGGGGTCTCGATGTGTAATGGGAGGTCACCCATCCACGGACCAACCTCGGCAAGCGTAGCTTAACCTTTGCTCGTCCCGTGAGGCTGTTATTATTTTTGCCAAGAGCAAAATGATGTAGGTTGGGTCTGTTGTACTTTCACATTACGCTAATCTAGCGCATTCGTTCTAGGGCCTCAGCACTTAACTTTTACAATCTAGATCCTCCACTAAGAACTGAAACTAGGTCATAAGAAGTCATAACTGGAGCTAAAAGTAATAAGCCAAGCCACACAGGATTGTTTGAAATCTGACAAGAGGCATCTAGAAAACTAAAAAGTTACAGAAGGAAATCGTTTAAGATGAATAACGGTATGTGGTACCTATATTGTAAGTTCTGTTTGTAATTCCCCGTCACATGTCCCTTAAGGTTCATTAGAAACCCAGCGTCAGACTGCATTTGTCTGGCATTAATGCTGAAATGAACCTTTTTGCCGCAGCCGTGAGGCACACTATTGTTTTATAAACATTATTGTCATTTCTTTTTATTTTGTTTTTTGTATTTGTGTTTCACGAACTGTGTCAAAATAAACTTTATTCTTCTTTTCTTTCCTTCTTTCTTTCTGATATGTAGGTTATTTTTCTTGGTTTACGCTAAATGATAAATTATTGCATTTCTGTAAGTTAGTTTGTTCAAAAAGTTTTACACGTCACTCATAATTTAAAAACTAGATGAGGCGTTCCTATCTGACTACTGTGAGAAAAAAGACCAAAACATACAGAGGTCACAGTCTCTTTTAAAGTCCAGACATAATCTTGGTCAGATCATGTGAGAACCACGTAGATTAGTGACTGAAATGGTCTTTTGAGGGAAGAACCAAAAAGATTGAGTGAACTTGTCCAATAAGTGCACGCATTTGTCAGTAATCGTGCAGCTCAACTAAGAACCGAAGGAGCTCAACGATTCGACGAACAATACCAAAGAAAAAACATCCATGAGGATTATCCACCCAGGAACAAAAAAAAAGGTTGAAACTAAGGGGAACTTTTGAAATCACGATCTTAAAAGTATCTACGCCTAATTAATATGTGAATAATAGACTAGATACTTTTTCAGATGAACACATTCAAAAACATCTCCACTAACAGTAATATTACACGTTAACAAGGAATAATATTCCACTTTATATTCATAGGGTTTCTTTATGTTTATTAATAAATAAATATGAGAACATCCTTTATAATGAACCGCTCACAGTCCGGAAACACCTTTTATAACGTACTCCCGTTACCGCCACTCGTGTGTATTTAAAACAAAGGAAACCGTAAAAAAATGTTGTGAAAACCTACGTGAAAATAACTCCAACGAAATATGAATATTTAAAGGAAAATAAATGTTTCATTTGTAAACGATCTCCTCAATATTTTTATACATAGGTAAATAAATAAGAAATATTTTAAAAAGAAGGAATAAAAAGAAAGAAAGAAAGAAAGATTGTTTAACGATCACATTATTAAAATATTGCCGACCTTAACACTAATTTAATTGAGCATAACGACGTCACATGTGGTAGAACTCGACCACACTTGATATGTAATATATTTATTAGATATCATTACTGTATTTATTACTTTTCTACCACCACTTCCTGTCATTTGACATAAATCTGGAGCCCATTGCATTAAGATTCGTCTAAAAATTGCATTATAAATTGGGGTCAATGGCCGGGCTACGAAAGACTCATTGACGAGTCAGTCCATTGCAAACAGACACCGGTACCCTTCACATCCTCAATTGACTGTAATAGCACGGATGACCGACCATGGTACACTATGTAAAGGAGTTTATGTTTACTATACTACTATAAGTACCTACTGACCTGTTATTGTCCCACTGTGTACTGCAGGATCAAGGTCTCATATAGAGAAGATTGAATGGAAATGACAATGATTGATTGATTGAGCAGTGGTGGCACAGTGGCGGCCGCGCCTTACGAACCCAGGCAGGCACTTTACTTTGGGTAAATAACTCCATCACCACTGCTCTCAAAACGGTGAAGGAAAACATTGTGAGGAAACCGGCATGTCCTAGAACCAAAAATTCGAAGACATGTGACATCCCCCACGGTGATGGGCCCGCGTGGTGGATTACGGCCCATTCCCTCTGACAAAGAGGAGGCCTGTGTCCCAGCAGACTATGCACAATTATTATAGAATGAGGATTCGTGATGTAAGACCTGGGGCCTAATTCTACTAATTTATAAACGTTACAATGGTCTCACAATGGTGAATTTTTGACAGTTTTTGTATGGCAAATCTGTCAAAAACTCACCATTGAGAGACCATTGTAACGTTTATAAATTAGTAGACTTAGGCCCCAGGTTCCTTACGATGTTTTTCTAAACGTCAGTTAGTGATATCTAAAATTAACTCATCAGCATGCCTAGCCTTTTCCCAACTATGTTGGGGTCGGATTCCAGTCTAACCGGATGCAGCCAAATACATTGGCGACTACTGCCTATCTGACCTCCAAAACTCAGCTCCACGGAAAATTAACTAATTAATAATTAGTTAATTAATAATTAGTAATTAAATAACTAAAATAAAATAGAATAGTAATAAAATTAACTAATTAATAATTAAATAACTAAAATAAAATAGAATAGTAATAAAATTAACTAATTAATAATTAGTTAATTATTATGTCTTAACTTCATAGTATCTGAGCTTATTATATGTACGATCATTAGTATCGTTCAACTGGAGAGGAATGCATCAAATTAATATTTGATTTTTCCATCATTTTTGTACTAGGTCAATAATATTTTTAATTTCTCGTTTTACCTCTTCCGCTGTTTTCAACAGATTTTATTCTTGTTTGTTAAAATACACGCTGAGCTGTAGATAAAATGCGTATCTTATAGGCGTAGTAATTTCATAATTTTTTAGTTACTCGGTGGATTAATATATATATCTAATTATTACAAATAACAGGATGTACGATAAGTAGAATATGTATATCCAAGTTCTTAGTTATTAACACTCATATCTTTTTATACTACTATTTTTCTATGATAAGGTTTTCAGGAATTACCTTTGGGCAATAAAGATTGGAAAAGTACACGATACTTTCAGTCCGTTTTGTTTCAAAAATGATTCATGTAAAATAGTTTTAACGAAATTTACCTACTGTTAACAAATATAAGGAAGATCATAATTAAGTATAATTTAAAATAAAATGACACATATAATTTCATAATATATGATAAAGTAACACATATAAAACCTCTCTTGACTACTCACCTACTTCAGACTAAACGACGTAATACTCAATTATAATTCTGTTAGTATCGCCGTCACGATATACATAGCTTATGAAACATAATTATTAGAGGTGTATGATGATAAAATAATATCAGTGATTATAAAAAAAATCTAGATCTATACACGGATCTTTTACTATAGGACCAAACCTGAAATAGTGAAAAAAAATATCAGCTGTTCCCTACATTTATGTTCGCATAACTCGTCAATATGTATGGAACAGCTGATATTTTTTTTCACTATTTCAGGTTTGGTCCTATAGTAAAAGTTGTTCATAATGATGAGTACAATGACCCCTTAAGAGGAAAACGGTGATTAAAATTTCACCGTGTATTTACCGACCTTAAAACAATAGCAAAAAAAGCAAAAACGTGTTTCTCCTTTTCTATTTTCGACATTAGCACGAGAATTTGTCATTATTTGTATATTTCCATTTTGTCATTTAGTAATAGTAAGTGGTTCCAAACGCTACTTAACTGCTGACCACGAGATCCTGGATCCGAGTCCCGGGTCAAGCAACGTGGGTTTTTCCATACGGAAAAGCCCCTTGCTAACAAGGCGTGTTTTTGTGATATATTATTATGTTAAAAAGTAACTTGCTTCCGGGGTACTATGGTATCTAACTAATAATCTCATGGTGACAATGTTATAAAAGATAAAGTATTGTTTGCTCCTTGACCATGAAAAATCTTTGACAAACATAGTCATTAATAGCCTGTTTGCTATAAGATTAACTAAGTGTTTAGGAAGTGAAAAAAGTCTACATTGGTGTATTAATAAAAGTGTTTAGATTTAAGTATGGGTTTGCTTCACCTTATCTGCTTCCGTTTAGTGACCGTTCGATGACAAACCGAATATATTTAATTTCTATAGCACCTATACTAGTCCTGTAAAAATTTCAATATGGTCCTAAGTTCATGCAAAAATTCCATACAAAAAAGGACGGTCAGTTTTTCCCGAATTTGAATACTTTCCGGAAAACTTTTAAAATTATTCTTTCCTTTATTCTGTTTATATACAAAAATTGAAAAAAAAAATGGTCTAGCCGTTCTCAAGTAATGCACTTACCAACGAACACCATTCATTTTTAATCTTAAAGATGATGTAAACAACATGAATAAAATAACCGTGCGTTTGGAAATGGGTGAATGTAGGGTGTTCTAATTCTAGCTTGGCAATATACAGGTGAGACAAGAACAGACGCCCCAAGAGTTTCCTGAAACCCTAAGATCTTCCCCATGTTCCCCATTGTTTAGCGAATATTTATTGTTTAGTAACTAGACGTTTTTTAAATATTTTTTTGGGAACTTCTCATCTGACTTAAGATTTTGTCATATTTCCTCGTTCAGTCGCATTTTTTATTTTAAAAAAAACCACGGGCCATCCCGTATTTAGTACTGAAATGAGGATAATGGGACTGTGAGTAGACGAAATATAATTAATTGCAATAATATGATGAACTTCTAATTAAAATCTTGACTTAATCATTAGTTTAAATGTATTTCCAGTAACCATGTTATCAGATTTCTAGTTAAAAGATGTTCATGAATATAATAATTACTTTCCTTATTGATATGACTACAGAGTATTTATCACCGAGTTCAAACATTTCAATGACATAATATCATAACATAACATCACGCCTGTAATCTTCGAAGGGTTAGTCTGAGGTGTACTTATAGTACACCCACATTTCGCCAGTTTTAAGTCCTATGTAATAGGGGGCGAGCCTATTTCCATCAACCAGGCACAAATCCAGACTCCAGGCTGCTACTGAGAAATTCCTAATGAAATATCCCAATAACACTTTGCCCGAGCTGGGAATCGAACCCAGGACCTCATACTCAGCAGTAGTGCTTGCGAACACTATACCAACGAGGCAGTCCAATGACTGTAGAGGAAATATGTTTATTAGATTTTAAAATTCAAGTTTTCTTCGTACCATAGATAAAGTTAGAAGAAAGATTAGTAAGTTATGACTGTGTGAAGAATGAGTCAACCTGGATTTAATGGCGGAAACTGTTGGAAATAAACCTTGAAAGGTTTATGTATTATGAGTAAGCAAGGAGTGTGAGTGACATTGAGTACTAAACTAAAAAAATGAGTGTAGTTTCTACACTCTAGAACTACAGTTTCAGTCCACTCATGATTATTGACTATCATTAACAATGTCAAAAAAGGTTACAAAAGGGTACAAAAACCAAACATATAATAATTTACACACCACTGTTCAATAATTTTGATTCCCAGTATCAATATGACATTGACTTGTAAATTGAAAATTAATTTCAGAATTTAATCTAAATAAGATAACATTTCGCAGTTGTAAATATTTCTGACGTCACACTTCCTATCTACTTAACACTTTGTCACGATGATAACTAATCCATTCATTCATGTTTTTTCCAGACTAAACTGTTCACTTCCAAGTCGAGCGAATTTGAGCTCGAAGCGTTGGAAGTCCACAACGAGTTCAGAAGCGAACATGGAGTCCCACCGTTAGTTCTCAGCAAAGAAATCAGCAAATACAGTCAAAAATGGGCAGAAGACTTAGCCAAAAAAGACGAAATGGCATATAGCCTCAACCAAAACTATGGAGAGAATGTATACTGCGGCTGGTCAGCTGATCCTCACACGAAAATAAAAGCCAGAGACTGTGTTGAGAAATGGTACAGTGAAATCAACAATTTCGGCTTTGGAAAAGAGCCAGATGTCTTAACTTGCGGGCACTTCACACAGATAGTCTGGAAAGGTACCAGGGAGCTAGGAGTGGGAAGCGCTAAAAGCAAATCTGGGAAACTTTATGTCGTAGCAAACTATCATCCTCCAGGTAACTACAGCGGGCAATTTGCCAAAAATGTTCACCCTCCGGGCGCCAATCAGTTCAAAAGCTACAACAATAACTCCCCAAGAGAATCCTACAACAATTTGGCGCCACCTTCACCTAACCAAAGAAACAGTAAAAACTTAAGCGACATCGCGTCGGAATTGGTCAACAAATTCCGCTCATCTTCAATATCCGGTGACAAATTCGATGAAGAGTTTTTGAAGGCTCACAACGAATACAGAAAAAAACATGGGGCAAAACCTTTAGAGCTTAGCAAGAAGCTTTGTAAACTGGCCGAAGATTGGTCGAAGACCATAGCAAAGAAAGGTAGAACTGAGCACAGAGATCAGAATGAATACGGAGAGAACATATTTTCAGCTTGGTCTACTGATCCAAACTTCACTGTAACAGGGAGGGATCCTGTGGACAAATGGTACAGTGAGGTAGATAATCACAAGTTTGGTAAAGAGCCCTCAGACTTGAAGTCGGGCCATTTTTCACAAGTTGTCTGGGAAGACACTAAGGAGCTAGGAGTGGGTGTTGCCAAGTCTAAGGAGGGTCACATTTACGTCGTTGCGTATTACTACCCTCCAGGAAACGTGATCGGGAGTTTCGCGAACAAAGTTAAGCCTCCAATTAACTGAGTTTTTGAACACCTTAATTAATATCCACAGCCAAAGAAACATTCCATAGAATTTAGGCTATCAATTTAATTTTCTATTATTTTTATGAAAGATATCACTCTATTTATTATTGTTTTTAAGACACCTATGTAATTATAGTTTATAAGCTACGTTTTTGTATTTTATTGGGTCCCACTTTTAATTATTTAAAGGTTACACTGACTTGTACACATTAAACTTAGTTACAAGATCAGACATTGTTTGCGATATGTAATTAACAACTAATTAGTACTACACTGACTGAAAATTTGCTACATCTTCTGAAGTCAGTACAGGTATTTTTTGGCTTACAATGTAAAGTTTGTGATTTTACTTGCAGGTGATTTTTATTTGTTTAGTGAAATTTAATAACACAAGAAAACTAACTGTCTTTCGATATTTACCTACCTGACTATTCTATAAGTTCAAAAATACTTTAGTATGATAACCTTTTCAATTATGAAATAGAACATCTTAATGAAAGTTTAACTTATTCATAGATTTCTAAAACATTTGGTTTACAATGCTGGATTGTTGACACCTACAGAGGTCATGAACCTTTTGTTCCATGGAACAAGACATTTAATTATAAACCGTTTATTAGATGCGACGATTCCTCAATGCTAAATCGTCAAGATATTTCTGGCCATGAAAAGGTTAAAACATGAATGGTACTCCATATCGGCCTTCAACAGTTCGCTTCAAGAGAAACTTGCCACAAAATAGATGTAGATAAAGCATGAAACGTTGCAAGGGTATCTACGAGCACACTCTCCCACTAAAATTTGTTAAATTACTGTCACCTCAATTTTAAACCTTGAAGTGAAATACACAAAGTTGATTTTAAAATATTTTTTATTTTGTTAGTACTCGAAGTAAGGTGCTCGATGTCGCGTTGAAATTTCGTATCATTAGTTTTGAAAAGCGTGTTTCGGAGTTGAGAGCAGTCACTTAGTGGACTCATAAATTTTAGTTGAACCTTTTTGTTTGGTCAAATAGATTTATAGCTTACCTTTTCATAAAATGATGATTATTATGTTTTATATTTTCATTGCGTTTTTTTTAAAGAAAATTCTACGTCTTTGTGTTCTCTAAAATTCCATTAATGGTTTGGATTTATCAAAAAGGATATCAACTAGGCGTGTATACTATTAACGCGTAGGTTTACATAAAATTTCTTTATTTTTTTTATCAAAAAGCAAAATCAAGCACGAGTCTAGTCATTGATTTTTCCGCCCGCGCTATTACTTCGTTTTCGCTTAGCGTTCTTTCTGACTGTTTTTCTTTTTGCTCGGCTCCTTAGGGTCGTAGCGTGATGGTTAAAAAGCCTAAACCTTCCTCAAGCATTGGGCATTTATAAACAAAAAGAATTACAGGCCATCATCATGTCATCATCTAACCTTTTCCCAACTACGTCGGGGTCGGCTTCCAGTCTAACCGGATGCAGCTGAATACCAGTATTTTACATGGAGCGGCTGCCTACCTGACCGCCACAAACCAAATACTGGGTAATATGTTACCTCTCGGTGAGACTGGTTGTCAGACTTTTAGGTTTCTGACGATCGATAGGTACGACTGTCAAAGATCCAAGAATGACAGCCGGGACCAACGGCTTTACGTGCTTTCCGAGGAAATTACAGATGATGAGACATTTTCAATTTAGTGTCGAAATTCATCTATCACACATCTGCAAACCTCCCTGTCCTTATGGGGCTGTCACATCGGAATGGCAGCGGCCGGCAGCGATGCGGAGAGCACTTACAGTGTAAAATAATTTTAAACTTTATCTACATACTTAAAAGACCAGTATCGCTTGAAAAGCTTGTGGTGATTCTTCCCGCGGCTGCCAGAGGCCGGTGCCGCGAGCGGCCTCGCGTCGCCTCTGGCAGCCGCGGGCCGCGGGCCGAATGTAGAAACTAAACTAGTCAAGAGGAGACTGGATGGAAGTGGGGTCTGGATGTCACGCGAGGCCGCCAGCGGCGACGCCTGCTGCGGGAGCTGCTGGTGTTGCCGCCGGCCGCTGAGGCCGGCCGCTGCCATTCCGGTGTGACTTCAGGTGTCAAGTCGAATCAAGTATTTCAAACTAGCTTCTGCCCGCGACTTCGTTCGCGTGGAAGTCGTAAGACACCACAATACTAAATAACAGCCCCATTTCCCGCCCTGGCAGGCGCTTTACTTTGTGTAGGTAAATAATTGAATTGCCACTGCTTTCAAAACGGTGAAGGAAATCATCGCGAGAAAAATTCGAAGACATGTGACATCTACCAACCCGCACTGGGCCCGCGTGGTGGACTACAGCCCACTCCCTCTCACAGAGAGGAGGCCTGTGCCCCAGCAGGTAGGTATGCTTTGAAGCTATCAATTTCTAACGTCAGAAAAAGTAACTACAAACAAACAGACAGACAAGCACCCTTGATGCACCATACATATTGAAATATCTACGCAAGTGCCATTTCACGGTATGCATTCAATATTGTATATCTAGTGGTTTTGATGAGGAAAGTTTTATTACTGCAATGTACTGTGTACTGTGACTGTTTATGCTGAAGTGAACGAAAATGAATATTTTCATCGTTGCTGTTTGTTTGGTAGGTTTAATTTAGCACTTAAATATTTTGGTATTTTTTGAACTTCTAGGAAACCGTAGCTCAAGCAAAGTTAGGGTTACGTTCTATTATATTTTTAACCTCGTAATTGGTTAAAAAAATATAAAGTAAGCTGTGTTGGTGTTTTCAGAATCTTATAACCCTTGTGAATGCTGCCCATGACATCAACTTGGACACAATAATGAAAATATTAAAGGTAGGTACTGCCTCGTTGGTGTAGTGGTAGCAAATGTGACTGCGTGGATCCTGGGTTCGATTCCCAGGTCAAGCAAAGTGTTAATGGGCTATTCCATCTGGAACTTCTCTGTAGCAGTTCGGGGTCTGGATTTGTGCCCGGTTACTGGCAATAGGCTCGCCCCCTATTACATGGGACTTAATAATGTGAGTGTACTATAAGTTCACCTAGTCTGCCTAACACTACAAGGAAAAAGAAAGCATGGTGTTATGTGTAGTGTTCACTGATAATTGCAGTAGCCAATCATTTACAAAATAACAGCTCATCACACTTAAATAATAATTATGAGACTGAGTAAAACAGAGGAATTAATTTTGATAAATCAGACTCCAAATGGAACGCTAACAGAGTGAACTAATAAGCTAGTCATGCCGCAATTCGTATCCGAATTCGAAGTGTGGATATATCCGAAATTCGAAACTAAACTCGTGGTATATCGTTTGACGGGAACGATTCTATTTATGGATTAGGATGCGGAATGGATACGAGGTGTACACAGTTTGTAGTTAATTTTATAGTAATGCCAATTAGTAACTGTAAGTATTTTTGTTGAGAGATCTAGTTATAGGAGCTGTATCTCTTATACGGGGTCGATTTTTGAGATGCAGCAGTAAAGACAGGTATCTTAACCGCTGCGCTGTGAATACAGGAAAACGATCTTAGGACACTGTCTGTATTTCATTGAGATATTTTGATCTGCATTCCTAGAATTTGAAAAAAATTCCCAAGACAATAGGCAATAGCCACAAAAAAAAGTTGTGGTTCCAATCGATACTGTTACATAAAGGTAAGGACCAAAAATCTTTATTTCAATGCTTGGAAATTTGACCATTTTTTTGACAACCTTCTTTGAGATAAATAGAAAATGCTGTTAGTGTCTAATATATATGCGAGCACACGGCCGGCAATGTTAGCATGGAAATCCATATCTGTCGTGTTTAGTGGCCGAATAAATAAATAAATAAATTACTATGAAAACTCAAATAATCTATCGTGTAATTAAATGGAACCAACTTTTGACTTCGACACACAAAAAAATTTGAATTGCAAATACAGATGTAAAAAAGAAACATGAAAATATTGACACATGAAAAATTATCGTTGTTCGTCATTGATTCTGGAATTTATAATTAATTTAAATCATTTGAATTTCCGCGCATTAGTGAGAAAAGTATCTACTGTCGCGGCCTGCAACCAGGCATTGATGGACACACATTTTCACGATCGTCCATCAATGCCCGTTGTTGCAGGTCGCGACAGTAATGTACTATACGTACCTATGCGGCTTCACCTTCTTAGGGCTGATTTTAGCAAAGCCAGATCTCTTTTACCCGGGGAATAAAATTGACGTCTGATAGTTTTTGTACGGAGATATACAAATACATACCTACACATATACATATTTAC
Organism: Eupsilia transversa; assembly: GCA_914767815.1. Classification (NCBI taxonomy): domain Eukaryota; kingdom Metazoa; phylum Arthropoda; class Insecta; order Lepidoptera; family Noctuidae; genus Eupsilia; species Eupsilia transversa. The sequence continues at coordinate 13,262,950 of OU611876.1, forward strand.
ATAAACTCACGCCTTCTTCACATGGGGGTAGGCAAAAACTACAGAACGCCACCTGCTACGATCCTTACAAAATAAGTAACAAAAATTCAAAAGACTTTTTTTGCATATTATTATAAAACTTTGATCGAAATCGCCCTAAATCGGGGAAAATTGCTGCTTTTTGTCCGAAATCATTGAGGGTAATGAGGGCGTCAATGTGAAATAATGTAAGCTTTGTGTTCGCAAGTCCAAAAAAATGTTTTATTTTGCAAAATTGTGTAAATAAATTCTATATTTTATACTACTAAAATGAGCAGGATCCGTGGTAGCACCAACACTGTCCTCAGAACGTTAGCGTGCAAAATCGACAATCCTTTTAATGTGTACTGGGCAGGTGTACACCTGCACCGAAATAGGAAATAATAGACTAAGATAATTCTTGTATAACGTGTTGTGTTTACTAACAAATTACTAACACCTTTTTATTTCTATTTTTATCTATGTGAATTTGTGTATTACTAACGACCCTACTAACGCTATCTTTGTACAAAATTATGGACTTTATGTGTCTGAAATAAAGATAATAATAATAAAATCCAATTTCCAAAAATACCTTTTCTATTTCACAAAATATGTATTGGGTTCATGTATTTTTCTCATATTTCTCGACTTCCTTGCCTATTATCGTTCATATGTGGTAGTTATAAGTGATGGAGCGAACTAACTTTGGACAAGAGGAAACTTCCCTTAGTCCTGGGAATTCCCCATTTGGTATTAAGCCTCGTGCAGACCGCACGACACGACGGTGCGACGTGACAGAAACAATATAATACCTAAGAAAACTTCACGGTAAAACAGTAACCGGTGTCGCGTCGCCGCGTTGCGCCAGTCTGTACGAGGCTTTAACAGTGACGACGGGATTAGGAAAATGTATGAATCTCGAAGGATTACACAATTTGCATGTTTAGTTTGACAAGTTTATCTTGTTTTATGTGAGGCGTTAATGTAAACGTTTCCATCGTTAACGTTCGCGTTTACGTAAGGATTTAGGCATGGAATTAATATGTACTATGTTGTTGTACTTTTATTCTATTCATACTAACGTCATCCTTTCCGGTACCTACTTAAAGATTTAAAGTTATTTTTTTTCTTTTAAAGCTTTAATAAAACTTAGGAAAATGTTGTCCACGAAGCACAATGTAAGGTTACTAGCTGTTTTATTCACTTATTTTTATTGGGGCACTAAGTGAAATATACAAAAGCTGTGCCTTTTTTAAATTGCTTTTCAAAATTCGGCCGTATCTCATGATTTTTAATATAGTTAATTGATTCAGGCGTTACTCGTCGGAAATCCATTATAAAATACAATAGTCGTAGATATATTTAGTAGCTTATTCCGCTTAACGTTAAGCGGAATAGGTTATTAAATATATTTACGCCTATTGTATTTTTAAAGATTATTAATGTATATCTTTTTTATTTACGAAAGAACGGATGTCAGGATGTAGATACGGATCATCCGTACGATCCCGGATTAGCTTTTGACGCGCAAATCCGAGATCCGACCATATTTATCAATAATATTTGCATAAATCAAGTTCAAAAGGCAGAGAGGAGAATATTTTATATTAGAACGCTTTTAATATTGTAGATGAGGGAATATACGTATTTTGTATATTTTAGGCTGATATTTATGATTTGAGTGATGTATGGTTTATGTGCGTATTTTTAGTTCTTCAGTCGTTTTTTTTATTTTTTATGGTAAACTTTTTTTTGCCTATCAATTTAGAACTTTTCGATAGAGTTGATACCAAATCGGTAAGCATATGTAGTAAAAAACTCATGTTACTAAAGCCAGCGAATGACGTAACGGAGACGTTATATTATGAAATAGCTGCTGCCCGCGGCTTCGCCCGCGTGAGTTTCGGAAATTACCCCATACATCCCCATGGGTTTTAAGTATAAATATTGAGTTTCGAGTTAATCGGACAGCGCGTTAAAATTATTCCATACAAACACTGACACCCCCCAACCCCCCTTTAGGGGGTAATTTAGAAAAACAAAAAACTACAAACTTTATAATTTATTTAGATAACTATTCGTGCGAAGTTTCATGTTTATTACCTCAAGGAATAAGATTTTTCATACAAACTTTCATCCCTTATTTTACCACCTTAGGGGTTGAATTTCGAAAAATCCTGATACACGTTATTCTTAATTTTTGGGTTTTAGTATAAATATTGAGTTTCGAGTTAATCGGACAGCGCGATAAAATTCTTCCATACAAACTTTGACACCCCCCAACCCCCCTTTAGGGTGTAATTTAGGAAAACAACAAATAACAAACTTTTTCATTTATTTTGATAATTATTCGTGCGGAGTTTTACCTTTATTACCTCAAGGAATAAGATTTTTCATACAAACTTTCATCCCCTATTTTACCACCTTAGGGGTTGAATTTCGAAAAATGCTTCCTTATTCCTTGCCTACATTATAAAGGGAACCTTTGGGCTGGGCGTTGATGAGTCAGTCAGTCAGGACTTGTCTTTTTATTAATAGGTATAGATATAGATAGTAGGATAGGATACTTTTCCGGGATAAAAAGTACCCAGTGTGGTGCCCAGGATATTAAAGAATAATTATACCAAGTTTCATCGTAATCGAACCGGTAGTTTTTGCGTGATGCCTGAACAAACAGACAGACAGACAGACAGACAGACAAAAATTTTTTTAATCTAATTTTTGGGTTCGGTGTCGGTCTAGTAACACCCCCTGCCATTTTTTTTTTTGATATTTTCAATGTACAGAATTTTCACTTCTACAGATTTATTATAAGTATATAGATTAAGTTGGTGTTTTTCTAAAGAGCCTTATTTGACACCGTAAAGTCAATCCCCGCTGCGTCTGTCACGTGCCAGCCACCGTTCTTCTAGGAAATCGTAGCTTAAATTAAGACAATATGTTATAATAGCATATCATTCTTAGAAAAAAAAAAAAAAGGGTTGCTAAAGCCTCGGCGTCGAAGATCTCTCGCGTCCGGCCCTGGTCCAGGCGAGACCTGCCTGGAACGAGAGCGAGAGGGCATGGGGAGCTGTAACCTCCTTCTGCGAAGCAGTAATGCTCGTGAAGGAGGAGGCGAATCGCGTGAGGGAGAGGCAAATTTCGCGCCCTCACGTCCCTAGTCGCCGCCGGAGACACCCTGGCACCGTAGGCGCGAGTTTGTGGTCGGTGAGCAATGGGTAGCTCGCCCCTGATAAGGACCAGGCCCTGTTCTACGGCGCGTTGTGTGAAGTAAGTCCGAAAAGGATACCATGGCCCCTGGCAACACCCAGGCAACTGAAGGACCACGGGTGGGTTTTAATCAGTTAGAGTCTGACACGCCCTCCCGCTCCGGGCAGAGCGGGAGAAATTATTTAATAAATTCCCCCCAAAAAAAATATGGGTTGCTAATACCTGGTTCAGCAAATCACCCAAAAAACATTCAATTCGTAATAGTATTTGTTGAACAACAAAGCCGACCTGAGGTAAATCACTATACATCTTCGGCTTTCGCCTCGTCCCGATCGGCAAACTCCGTTCAGCATCTACCCTCGCTTAATCATGTTCGGGTCGGCTCGGCTTTCGATTCGATATTAATAAAATTACCTCTAGTTTGACAAAATACGGTGTTACAGACCGTTCACTACAACTTGTCCCTTGCCGTCATGTTGGCACCCTTCCTTATGAAGCTTAGTTTCAATACTAATAGAGTTCAAAATGGCGACTGACAGAAGAGTGCTACCAATCGTGTCACGATCACGAGACAAGTTATAATGAACGCCAATAATAAATGAGTTATCGTGCGGTTCTGATGAGCAATTTTGTATTTTACATGGTTATAAACCTCCTAGGTTTGCGTCTGTAAAATGTTGTCCATCAGTCTTCATACTAACGACATGTTGACCTCTGCTACCCAATTACTGAAGAATGTGAATATTCTAAAGGATATTCACACAAGGACTCAGGGAGATAATGGTTGCGAGTTTCTTCTTGTGATCTATATCACAACATCGTTCATAATTCTTGATTATATAAAGTGTTAAATACATACCTATATAGACCTACATTCACACAATTTAAAGTTATACTCATGACAAGTTACAGCTTTCTAGTACTAACAGTCTCTGCGCTAAGCCGGAGACAGACAGACAGACAGATAGACGGACAAAGCGAAACTATAAGGGTTCCTTGTTGACTACGGAACCCTAAAAAAAGCGTCTGCGTTCTTTCAACAGTATAATATCCTATTTATGTAAGCTTCCTTTTCCAACTAAAAAGCGATTTTTCATTCCTAGCTTCAGACAAAAACTGTAGCCATTTATAAATAGGTACATACGTATCCCGACGTTCCGCATCAATCTTGTAGAAAAACCTCCCCTAACAGGCGAGACGATTCATTTAATTAATGTGACGTCACAATGTCTAACATACCCACGACATACGTACTCTGTACATTTTTTATGTTTACGATTTTATGTTGGTGCTCGTGGCTAAATAATACACCCGCACAGGTGAAGGTTAAGTTACGCTTGCCGAGGTCAGTTCGTGGATGGGTGACCAGTCATAACATATCGAGACCTAGTATTAAGAACGTAACTGTGTATTAAATACAGTAGGTTCTTTATACAAACCTCCACTTCGTTGGTCTAGTGTTAGCAAGCGCTACTGCTAAGCATAAGGTCCTGGGTTCGATTCCCAGGTCGGGTAGTGTTATTAGGTTTTTCCAACATTTCCCTAGTAGAAAATAGAGTAAAAGTATTCTGGATTTGTCCCCGGTTGATGGCAATAGGCTGGCCCCCTATTACAGTGACTTAAATATAACTGGCGAAATTCGGGTTTACTATAGGTAGGTACCTAAGCCTCTGCCTAACCCTGCAGGGATTACAGGCTCGATGTTGTATTTACTATGTTACGACGTGTGTTTTATACAAAAATTACAACTTAGTCCTGTACTAAGCTATCAGTTTGGTATTAAAAACTTTACTGCAATCGGAATAAACTTCGAAATTAAAAAAATGGCTCCATGGTTTAAACCCTAGACAAACCCTGTTTTGTAATGAGACGGTAGGTAAAATATATCCTGTAACAGGAACTTCTTTCGAACCGCTCCCGCCAGAATCTGCTCGTCCAATAAGGGCGCAGCTACTAGAAACTTCTAGAAGCTGTATGAAAAAACATTCGACGCGTAAAGAGTCGTCTGACATCCGTCACTGGGCTGCGAACCAAGACGTGTTTTTATACTTAAAGCTTGTGAGGTAAGATCTTTATAAAATAATGTTTTTTAAGTGATTTCATAATTATGATAGAAATAACTTCTCCTTCCACAACCATGTAAATCGGGGTAAAAGTCGCTAAAACCATCCTCCGTGATACCTACTAAGCGACAGTGTAACAGAAATTCCGTTAGACGCTTTGCTGACATAATTTTCACTAAAACAAACCTACGGTTCCACATACAAGGCAGTGTTTGCGCCAAAATCGATTTTATAATAGGGTTAACCTGGTTGTTACCGGTTCCTTAGACGAAATCACTCTTCTTCCTCGTCGTGGCGATGACACGACACTGGTGCCGATTCCCTTGTTCACAAACTAAACTAAATTTAAGTTCAGTGCATCTTTTTCTTTCTATTTCATTCAGAAAAGGACAGAAGATATATTTTAGTTTAGTCCTGTCAAATTAATCAGCCGTTGACATAAATTGACGTAATTTTAGTCGGCAAGTTTTTAATCACGTCTAAACTAGTAGTGACAGGCGCTGATTAATTTGACAGCACTAAACTAAAATGTATCTTCTGTCTTTTTCCTAATGAAATATAAAGTAAAAGATGAACTGAACTTAAATTAAGTTTAGTTTGTGAACAAGGGAATCGGCACCATTGTGTTAAATTTTATTGGCTCACAACCTCGCCACTTCTATGGCATCGTCGGTGGCAGCGCAGAGCTCACAATTGCTGCATTTTCGCTCTTAGATGTTTCCACCTATTTTCGACTGTTAATTACGAAATACGAAACTAAATAAATAAATCTTCATTGATATCTTATTATTTTTACAGGCGTCTTTTCTACCGGTATATGTATTTCAAAATGAAAGCAAAGATTTATTATTTTAACCTCAAAAAAACAACAATTAATTAACTGCTGCTTAATAAGAAACACCGAAATAGTGTCATCTACTGTCTTAATTTTAAAGCTAGAACCTATTTTCCCTTTTAATCACGCAAAAATCATAACTAAACAACAATTCTTTCGTAGTATAAAACAATAACGTCTTCTTTCTGAACGTATTATTTCATGAAGATATAGAATAAATTGTAATCCACGCCACTAATCGGTGCGTTCACCCTAAATAAACTTGTTACGAGCTCACTCCCTACATAGATGAGAAATTATATACACACAGCCCCACAGCTTGCTCCCTTGTTGTACGTACATCAATCTGCCTAGCCTTTTCCCAACTATGTTGGGGTCGGCTTCCAGTGTAGACGGATACAGCTGAATACCAGTATTTTACATGGAACGAATGCCTATCTGATCTCCACAACCCAGGAACTGGGTAATACGATAGCCCTTGGTAAGACTGGTTGTCAGACTTTCACGCTTCTGACGACTCGTAACGACTGTCAAAGATCCACGAATGACAGCCGGGACCAACGGCTTAACGTGCTTTCCGAGGCATGGAGGAGTCTCGGTAAGTACCTAAAGGTCCACGGACCAACCCCGGCAAGCGTAGATTAGCCTGATGGATCTACCCGTGCGGCTGTTATTACTTTACCACGAGCGCCTCTGTTGTAAGTGCTTCCTTGTTGTACATTCAAACATGCCATACAGTTCACGTAGCTTGATGACGTCATTGTAGCATACAAATAAAATCCGTAGTAATGTACTTTTATTAAGGAGTCATTGCTTCTTTTTTCTTCTTCATTGTGACGCTGGCACGAAAGCATTTCACATCTTGTTGGACCAAACCTCCGTTGTCTGTTTCACGGCGGCGTCCACGTGTACGTAGGTAAATACACCTTGAATTTTATTTGCAACACGCACTGTCCTCTGTTCAAGACTCTTAAGTAAGGTACTGTACTGTTTAAAAGAAGAATCGTTAGTTATAGTGAAGCTGGAGTAATATCGTAGATATAGTTGTAAATCTATAGATACAAAATCAAAAGTCATTTATTGAAACTAGGCTGAGAATCAGCACTTTTCGAACGTCATAATTACATAAGACAGTCCCCTAAAATGCCCATCCTTTACCACAAATCTTCTACTTAGTAAAAATCTTAAATTCATTCATTCATTCATTTGCTGACAGACAATTACGCACAGCTTAAACTGCTGGGTCTAGAAGTGCACAAGATTTCTTTATACAGCGAATGTGAGCACGTAGGAAGTATTTTTGAAAAATCACCCCCTAAAGGGTTTAAATAGTAGATAATAGTTTGTATGAAAGTTCGTCATTTTTTAAATCCCATGGGGCACAGAGCTTGTAAAACTAAATTTAAAAAGTAGGGAAGAGAGCTTTAGAGGTATGAGGAACAGGGTGTAAAGTTCATTCATCCTCTATAAAAAAGGGACGATCCTCCGACCAGACGGGTGTCGTGTCTAGTGGGCAACTGCCCAACCATTGATGTCAGATAGTCTTATATAAATGTTGATCGCGCTGTAAACTCTAATTGCGCGATGTATGATTTGTGTGTCGCCATGTCTTTGATGCGTAGTTCGTATGTGGCGTTGTAGATGCCGCCACATAGGTTTTTTTTCTTCTTTTATAGTTCCGATGGACAGGATTTTTTTTGTAAGCTGTCTAGAATGAAACTTCGATATTTCGAGTATTCTTAGTATTTCATAAAAATGTAACATCGTCATTTCATAGCCTACAAACAAGATATACCACAATATTACCAGACATCAGCCGCACGGGTCGATTGAAGGCTAAGTTACGCTTGCCGCGGTCGGTTCGTGGATGGGTGACCATCCATTACATATCGAAACCACTCCGAGCCCAGGCAAGCACGTTAAGCTGTTCGTCCTGGCTGTCGTTCATAGATGACGATGAGTGACAGTCGTTACGCGTAGTCAGAAGCCGAAAAATCTGACAACCAGTCTTAACTGGGTTGTGGAGGTCAGATACGCAGTCGCTCTATATCTAATACTGGTATTCAGCTGCATCCTGTTAGGCTGGAAGCCGAGCGCCACATAGTTGGGAAAAGGCTATTCACATTGATTTTGACCAGACATTCTTATATTAGACGCTAGTGAGAGAAACTTCCACACTTTCCATCCACGTCAATATAAGGTTCCATTTTCAGATTTCATATTTCCCGAACAGAAATATCGACGTCTATATTGACGTGTTATAAATTCAGTATTCACTATTTTACAGCCACAGAGGAATGAAAGAAATGGAATAAGAACTCTGCCGCTGTCTTTAAAAATAAAATAGCCTCATTGAGGGGCTTGTGGCTAAGTAATAAAAGCCGCACGGGTCGATCCATCAGGTTAAGCTACATTTGCCGGGGTTGGTCCGTGGATGGGTGACCATCTTTACATAACGAGACTCCTCCGTGCCTCGGAAAGCACGTTAAGCCGTTGGTCCCGGCTGTCATTCGTGGATCTTTGACAGTCGTTAGGAGGCGTCAGAACCCCGAAAGTCTGACAACCAGTCTTACCAATGGGTATCGTATTACCCAGTTACTGGGTTGTGGAAGTCAGATAGGCAGTCGCTCCATGTAAAATACTGGTATTCAGCTGCATCCGGTAAGACTGGAAGCCGACCTCAACATAGTTAGGAAAAGGCTAATTAGATAGGCTCATTCAAATACGACAGATAGTTTTTCCAAGAAGCATTGAAGAAGAGCTAGATATAAAGATAGAGGCATCGACGGTGACTTGCCGATCGATTTATTTCTTTATTAATTAAACAATTTATGTACACACAATATAAACGGTCAAGAAGAAAGGAACCTAAAAATAAACACAAAAGTGATGCTTATTCCTAAAAAAAATCTCTTCCAGAATATCTGTGAGAGAGAATAGATCGAAAAGATTTGTGTAGACACCGTGTGCAAGAGCAGAAGAGAAAATAAAATACATAAAAAAAATACTTATTTAAATAAAATTTACAATAATGAGTATCTATTTATCTTTAGCTAGGTATCTTCAGTTAGTAACATTTAATGCTTAGTCCTTACTTTTATGATTGTCCAACAACAGACGGTTCTTTCCTAGCATCTCGCGAAATGGCCAAGTGAAAAACTAAGTTGTAGATTCGAGCACTCCATTTACTCGCTACTCCGTGCCCATATTTCACGACAGCTGACGTGTAAGTTATTTCCAAGTAACTATAAATAAACATCGAGTTAACTTGGAAGGCAGAATGCACGAGAATGTTATCTGAGGGATGTCTTTGAGAACATTATTTCGCTTGGTATTAACCTTCTTCCTAATTAAACTTACATTCCTTTGCTCTTATTTGATTAATTTTAATTACATAATTATTTCTTACTGGAGTAGTAATTTCTTTACTGGTCTTGAATACGAGTTGCAAATTTTTTTTACGAATGAAGCTTGTACACTTTCAGTCAATAATGAGGGGCTCGTGGCTAGGTAATAACAGCCGCACGGGTCGATGGATCAGGTGAAGCTACGGTTGTCGGTCCGTGAATGGGTGACCATCTCGACATACCGTGACTCCTCCGTGCCTCGGAAAGCACGCTGTACCGTTGATCCTAGCTGTCTTCGTGGGTCTTTGACAGTCGTTACGGGTCATCAGAAGCCCGTAAGTGGTATCGTAAATAACCCAGCAACTGGGTTGTGGAGCTCAGATAGGCGCTCCATGTAAAATACTGGTATTCAGCTGCATACGGTTTTACTGGAAGCCGATCCAAAGATAGTTGGGAAAAAGCGAGGCAGATTGACTTTCAGTCAATAACAGTCAGTAGCTCGATGTTCAGTGAAACCACTCTTTTTTTAAACATAGAATTATGATATAATTAAATGTTAATATGTATAATAATGAAAACAAAAGGAAAAAAAAGACCCACACGATGCCAAAAATGACTAAAAGCTCTTTTATTTTTGCGACCTTTTGTCTATTTGTGTTACAAAAATACCACAGACTGTTTCTAAAGAAATAAGTATTAAAAATAATAAGATCCTTCAGTGCTCGTATCTCTCTACTATATCAAGCAATCTTCTTTGACGTCAGTCCACCAATGTATCAATTTACACAGAAATTACTACGTAATAATCTGCTAAAGCATTTTCAACTGTACCATTTATAAATATGGTTCGATTCAGTTTGTTTGAATGTTGCTGCCATATTATTTTCTCCTTTGACTTTTATACGGTGTTTTCAGTGTATATTTTCTAAGATTCAGTAGTAGTTTTGTTCGTAATTTTCATGGTAATATAGGATTAAAGAGGGAAAAAGGCGTTCTATATATGCCAGGGACGATTCTGGGAAATATAGCTGGCGCCAGGTTTATATTAAAAATAAACTGTTTCTGAAACATTGATATAAAAGCTATGACTTTATATTTCTTTATAAGACACTCAGTCTTGTTGAGTTGTTGAAGCAAACTTCGATAATGGTAAACGAAAGAAAACGCTAATCACAACTCAAAGCATTTATTTCAATTAAAACATTTACAGGCACTTTTGAATTGTCAAAAAGTCGGTCATACGGTCAGTTCCAAAACGCAGATCAACTAACGTTTTTGGAACGACATAATTATGATAACCTAAGATACTACCTAACGTTTTTGGGACGAAGTTCCATAACGCAAATTATACTTTTCACACTCGGCGAATGAGAGCTAGCACATTAAACAAAATTGTAACATTTTGACAGTCACCACACTTTTGCTCTTTCATTTGGCGGAAATCCGTAATAAAATACTATAGCTGTAGATATATTTAGTAACCTATTCAGCTTAACTATTCTTAAAAAGTAATAAAAAACCCTGTAAGAAATCGACACGTGTTTCACCTCTCACAACGAGGCATCCTCTGGGAGCGCTGGGCGCAGAAACGACGCGCTCTGCGCGCTCTACGTCCAGCGCTCGGCGTAGCAACACGTCATGTTCAGATTCGCAACAATTCAATCGTCATCCTGAGGATGCGTCGTTGAGAGGTGACACACGTGTCGATTTCTTACAGAGTTTTTATTACTTTTTAGGATTAGTTAAGCGGAATAGGTTACTAAATATATCTACATCTATTGTATTTCATTTAATTACTTAACACCGTTGTTAATTTATTTCATTTTTATTTAATTGCGCCTGCTGTTAATACATAATTTATATAGGAAGGAACTTCCTTCCTACCGGGTGTTTCACGACATCTCCCGACTTTTTTGTTTGTTTTTTAAAGACTAAAAGCTACGGTTTCCTAGAAGAACGGTGGCCGTCGTATTATAACTGCCGTCATAAAAATCTGTTATTTTCACCAGTATTTATCATTAAAGTGACAAAAAACGCTCTGTATAACAGCCGATATTGGGTGACCCTTCACCGATTTCTTAGGAGACTTAAGTTGTAGTACGGTACCCTTTAAGAGTTTAATGCAAACGCCAGACTAGATTTATTTTCTCTATCAAAATGACCTTTGTCACCATTAATAAATAGATTACAATTGCGGAAAGTCTAACTTTATATTTAATTTATAAATACTGTCAAAGGTCAACACAATCCTGGGAGGATAAGACACTAAACCTAATTGTGTAATGTGCCCACCTGGTTTTCCAAGAGATCGCCAAGCGGTTGGTCGACTCTTCACATAACCAGAGGGCTGGCTTATTTTTTGGCCAAAGAATCAGCATTGTCATACAACGTACAGCCTTCTGGGCACCTTTCCTGTTGACAGCGACGCGGACGAATTCTTCGATGCCCTATGATTCTTTCCCCTCTTATTTTCTATATACATGTACATAGTTTGTTATTTAGTAATACATGTCCATGTCTAAATAGTAAATAAGGAATGATTTCGCTACAAAATAGACGCAAAATGCAGCACCATTATAGTACCTCGATTCTGTATAATACAACATTTTTGTACAAACACTTAGACTGCATTTGAAAGCTTCGGAGTGAAAGTCCGTGTAGGAGCGTTAGATCCTTTTATCTGCAGAACAAATGACAGTACACTGTGAGCCACAATTAGGTGCACAGTTTGTTTATTCTAGGATTAAGTGGTGTAAGGAATAGAGGTTGATTAAGTGCTCGGCGTTTTGTAAATGTCTTTTTAGTTTTGCTGTGGGTGTTATGAGTATATTTTTCATAATAATCTCCCAACTGACACCCAGTGCGCATGTGGTGCTCCTATAGTGTTCAAAGTGTCCTAAACCTGCAGTTCTGAGGAAATAAAAATCGCTGATGCCGCGATTGGCGTGGCCACCCCAATTAGAATATTTTGTTATAAGCAACACTGAATTTTTATTATTATGTTTAAAAAAATTGTTTATTTTAATTATTTAAACTGATTGTAGGATAAAATTGTGCTCACATTATAAATCTACGCACGCACTCAGTCGCACACGTATGTCTTCTAGCTTATTAGATACTTTGTCCATTTTGGTTTGTTTTGACTGTACTGTGGAAGTGTGACTGTAACGTAGTTTACACTATTTTTGGGATGAAAAATTACCTGCATTACACATCGTTTAATAATCTAATAAATAAAAATAAAATGCTGCCCGTTGGTAAGCTCATCACTTGAGAATAGGACTAATTAGGATAATTTTCTTTTTAAATATTTGCTATCCGAATTTAGTGAAAGAAAAATTGGAAAAGTTGCCCAGATAATTGGGATAATTAGGGAAAAACTGAATTGTTTTCTATGGGACTTTTGTATGAATTCTTGAAAGGACAGAACGACGTCTGTCGTTTTATCTAGTAATATTTTAACTTTGACCATTGATTCAAAAAGAAGAAGAAAAATAATAAATGTAAACCATTTCAACTGTAATCCTTTATCGGATTACAGTTGAAATGGTTTCAGCTATGTTATTTTTTTTATGTGGTACAGTCGAGGAAAGAAAAGGTTGACCACCACTTTAAGATCTGTTTTTGCTTGCTCAGTATAAGTTATCAGTATCTGCTTTATCGACCGAGTGTGACACATTCCGTCATAACGAATGTCATTTTACTACATGGCCCACAGATACGTCCACTATGAGAATTGACCTATTTGCATTTTGGAATGGCGAGTTAAAAAAAAAAAAAAAACTGTTTATCTCATTCATTCTTCAGTTATTTCAGAAAGCAGAAAAGAGAACCGCAAAATATCGAACTTTGGTTTTGCTAGCAGAACATTGAAAATCATGTATGTGTAAATCTAAATCTAATCTTTAATGTTAATATTAGAAAGTAAGTTTTGGAATGTAACTTGTAATTTGTATAGGCATCGTGCAGCACATTCGTCTAAGTTTTGAACTTTGATACAACACTCTCGTCTGTTACATAGTTTAAAAAGGTAACAATATGTGCTTGCAACGCGTAAATGAATTTACTTGAAAACTGATTAACCTTTTCATTCCGCGATGGTACAATGTTATGACTTCGTTGTCTTCGTGATCGTTATAGACAGAACTTATGAATGCAGCATTACTTGAGATGTTTTTTTTTAACAAAAATCAAAATAAACAAGAAAGAAAGAACGAAAAGTTGTTTATTCTGCACAAACAAAACGCACATAACAAAAAATAAATAGATAAAAAACACACATACAAAGTAGCCAAAAGCCTCGTATCCAACCAATAAAAGTTTGACAATTTTGTTCATTCGCTGATGTTAAATATTTCAGCTAAATATATTTCCTCCATTTATTGGGATATTTCATGAAATAATGCGTTATTATAGCTCAAAATCAGTGCCAGCGGTCCCATTAAAAACAAACCTTCATTTATTTATGGCAATAAAATTTTACTCTTCATAAATTTTATTCTGACGCTAATGAACGATAAAAACAAGTCCTATTTATTTTTCTTGAAAAACACTTTTTCTTACACATTTTTTTTTGGAAGAGTGACTTGATTGATGTATTTACTTATTGACTAGCGGTGAAATGAGTAATTGCGTGGGAAAATGAGGGAAGATCTTTGAAGCAGTCAGTTTGCGTAGCGCACCGAACCGCTTAATTAAAATAACCCACCTTATTACGGACTTATAAGCATCGGTGGTAATAGGGTTGGTCACCAGTATTTTTTCGAACCTTCTCTTAGTTAAATGGAGAGGAAACTTTTCAACACTGCAGCAACTGATACAACGTATCGTTGTTATTTACCTTGACTAGAATATATATCATTTTTTTTTCTTTATTACATTTGCTTTATTATTACATTTTTAAATATTTTTATAAAAAGCATTAAAAAAAACTTATCATTCAATTTATTGTTATATTATGTAAAACTTTCGTGATAACCCTATTATGCTCGCCAGTTTAAACTCTATCGCACTGAGTTTGGCGTATTAAAACTTTTGGGTAGTGAAGTCTGTGTGTTTCATATTGTTGTCTCTGAAGTCACAACTTATTTAAATACACAAACTTTATACGTTCTACATAATTAATTATGGCACACATAATAGGTATTGCTTTTCCAATTAAATTGTTTTGAAACTAATATGTCTCTTCTTCACACGACGTTTATAAATTGTATTATGGCAGTATTTAATTTATAAAACATATTTTAACATTATTTTAAATTATTAGGGAATCCTTCTTGCCTTGGGAATTCGGCCAATATGACTTTTCAAAATTTCTTAATTTTCTAAGTTTATTTAAAGAAAACAGCGCAAGATCAGTATGTTCATTCTAGAACAGTTACTGTTCAGTTGGGCTGATAGAAGTGGTAATTATAGATACAATTCTTTAGATAAAAAATAACCATCAATATTTAACAAATAAATTATATTCAGGATTAATCTACACAAATGTATCTTTTGTTATCCATTTAAATATTTAATTTAGCAGCGCATCGCACGCGCGGCACGTGACCGGTTAAGCTATCTGCAAGATACACCAATTTAAACATCTCGAAACAAAAGTGCGATTTCCCACCATTTCATTTTTTTGACTTACTGTAAATTAAGACATCGGGGGGCAGAGTAGTTCTCAGGATTTAGTCCTGGGTATTCCCAGGACTAAATCCGTACTAATAGTATAGTCTTTAGTTCTCTAAATGAGGGTTACCGGGAAAGTTTTCTCAGAGTTTTGAAAACTAGGGATTTTATTGATTTCGAAGTGCTCTTTTACGATTTTCCACTTTGCTATCTCGTATCTTGGCCACTCGCTCTTCCTTAATGTAAAAATGGCGCCTAAAAACAGTTTTCATTTTAATTTTATTATAGTATGTTCTCGTGGTATAATTTGCAACCTAAACGCGGGCGAGCCCGGCCAAAAGTTAGTCATGAATAAATGATTAATATTATATTTTCTCTTATTCTTTATTTATTATTCTCTATTTCAGCAAAAACACAGAAGACAGTCAAACATGGACGAAACCAAGGAGCCAATCGAAGTTATACCTATCATACCTGGATTTTACTTACAGAAGCCAGAAGACTTATCCAAATCTTTGTTTGAAAACCCAAAGGCTTGGCCTGATGATCTGATTGGTATCCTTAGTAGTGAAGATACCAAAACCAGGTAAATTTTAGGAAACAGTAAAGTTATCTTCTTTTTCTAACATTATACACGGTGAAATTTTAATCACCGTTTTCCTCTTAAGGGGTCATTGTACTCATCATTATGAATAACTTTTACTATGGGACTAAACCTGAAATAGTGAAAAAAATATCACGATTTCAGGTTTGGTCCCGAGTAGTACAGAGTAGTACATTGTGTGACTAGATGTATGAACGTTAACGAGGCATAAGGCGTTTGTAAGAATCGTAGCAGGTGGTGTTCTGTAGTTTCTGCCTACCCCCATGGGAAAAAGGCGTGAGTTTATGTATGTATGTGTATATAACAGTTCTTCTATCTATTCCAGGCACAATAAAACAAGAATTAGTGCAAAAGCTGTAAACAACAGCCCAAGAGATGACTATTTAAAGGTAGGATACACCAAATACAATGGTACTCTATCTATAATGTAAAAGCGAATTGCTCATCATCGATGGCAAAAGCAATTTATTAATGATGAGCAATTCGCTTTTTGGCAAGATGCTGCAGCGGGATGTCCACTGAAATCAGCTTTGTGTAGTGGTTCCACCAGTTTTCTTGGATTAATTCTTAACTTAAAATTAAAGAGTTTCATTTGCCTTAAATATTCTATGATTGCAGGGTAAAATACTGAAAGCCGTCAAAAATCTCATCAAATATCGAGATAACCAAAAGTGAGTATTGTGTTCATAATTTTCGTTGATGACACAAATTAAATAAATGAGGATTATGCAGGTTGCCTGAAACACAGGTTCAACCTAGTTCAGGCAAATAAGGAACTGTGCTCTATTTTTAAATTATTTAAGGTGTTTATTGTAAAAAAGTGTCCCTTTTTATAAATAAAAGATTTTATATTTTTTTTATATATTTATATTTACTATTATTATATTAATAATGCACCCTATTTCAGAAACAATAACGACAAAATTACAAAAACTAAGACGTATAAGGAGTGTGATGATGATTTGATGTAGATATGGTTTGGGAAATGTTAAATAATTTTGGTCAAAAAGTGAGCCATTTGTATAATTCTCCGTTTTTTTCAGATACAAGAAGGACATGTTATTCAAAAAATCTAAAGCGTATATCGCTCAAAAAGAGCCAGTTAAAAAGCTGTTGGTAAGAACATTTATGATATAAATAAATATCATATAATCATTTTAATTTAATTAATTATATTGTGTTTATATATTTTGATAATTCCTAGGCTAATCTATTGAATGTGCTGATTGCTCTTTTAGAATAGAATACGCGTTGACACTGTATGTAGGTAAAGTCGACCTCGTAATTCCTTAACCACTTTTGACAACATTTCCCAATAAACTCAAACTTTACTAAGGTTGAACATATCTAAGGCGTGAATTATACAGAAACGGCGTGGCGAAGGCGTGGCGGCATGATGCCGCTTCAATCGTTTTCATACAAAATGTGCGTAGGCGACGTGTCTTGAAACAGTTGAAACTCAAGCGGCCTGGCTTTCTCGCCTGTGGCGAGTCGTTTGATATACAGTATGAGCAGTATTTATGCACTGAGCATTTTTTTAATGTAAGTTACATAAACTTTTTGTGTACGTGCAGAGTTTACCTATAAGTGATTGTTACACAAAAAAATCTGATTTATTGCGTCTGTTTCATTTGCTTATACCCGTGTATACAATTGTTGGTGAACCAAATAAATAAAGTCAGCCTGTATATTGACGCATCGTAACGTCTCTTCGCCTCTTCTATATAATTTTAATCGCGTCCGTGCCTTATCCGTTCCACGCCTGCGCTGCGCCTGTGCCACGCCTTCACCTTACGCCTTCTCTATTTAATTAACGCCTAAGTGTCACATAGACAAATAGACCTTTGTTCTTTTATGACGTGTAAGTCACATTCAACCTTAGAGTGATAAAGCAATTACGTGGTTGAATATTCTACCATCTATTAATGATGTCTCACAACTGCAGGGCCGAATATTTCAAGGGATAAATGGTGGAATTAAGTATCGAGGGAAGGACAAGTAAGTAATTATATTACGTGTGATTAATCAATCGAATCAAAATCAAAAGTCATTTATTCAAATTAGGCTGAGAATTAGCCCTTTTTGAACGTCAAAATTACATAAGACAGTCCCCCAAAACGCCCGCCCTTCACCACTTCCTAGTACTGGGAAGTAGAAGTGGCGCAACAAACTCCCCAGCAGCACAGCTGTCTGTTCAGTTAAAAAAAAATATTCTATATAATAGTGCGCAATATTTGTTGATAGATCAATATTAGGGTGAATTTCATCATTAAATCTGAACTCGATCAGCATATTATTACTATCTAAACCGCGTTCATGACCTGTCAGTGTCAATATTCCACAACAATGATGACTCTTGAACGTGTTTGATGTATGTGCTGATAGCGTTCAGAACCATTGGTGAAATTCACGTTTAATGAGTAATTATTATTAGGTGTCGTTAGATTAAGTAAAAATAAAAAAAAACATATTGGTTATAGGTATAAGAAACCACAAAATCGAGAAAATGGTTCCAAGACTGAAAAAAAAATTGCAAAACTACTCGTAAGTGGATGAGTACAGATAGTTCTCATTGTTTTTGACATCGTTTAGAAATAAACATAGTAAGTACTCTATACGATTTCATGGTATTAATTTATATTGTATTATTGCAGAAGAATATTTTATACGGAAACATAAATAACAAGAAGTATCGTGGGCATGAAAAGTATGAGTAAGTTAAAAAATACAATAGATATATTTAGTAACCTATTCCGCTTAACCATCTCTCAATGAGGCAGTCTCAAAGGTGAAATACGTGTCGATTTTTTACAGGGGTTTTTATGACTCTTTAAAAACAGTTATGCGGAATAGGTTACTAAACGTATCTACGTCTATTGTATTATATAATGGATTTCCGCCAAGTCACGCCTGAATCAATTAAGTATGAGTAAGTTAGTATAAATTTAATGAGCACATAATTATTTAAGCCCGATTTTTGTAATAAATACAGCAGGTTTGACATTCCATACAAAAGCTGCCAAACCGCCACATGTTGTTTTAATCAGCCCATAATCGTTTATTTATTTGTAACAGGTATGATGAAACAGAAGAACAAAGTAAAAAAAGTGGAGGCTTGCTGGTACGTTACAATAACTTAGGCCGAAGCCACACAGCTAGGAATTTCGCTTGGCTTGAGTCGCGTAGTTCGAGCGTCAGTTCGGTCATTGCACTAGCTAGCCGTTGGTTCGCTAGGAGCCTGTCTCCTAATACGTAGCGTATCACTAAGCACTAACCCTGTGGCCATGAGCTACACGCTCAAGAGACACGTGTCTTGTGACAGCCACTGCAGAGAAAACAAATTAAAAAGTTGTTTAGAGCGTGCCAGAGTCACCGCGACGCGACCTGCGGTGTGACGGATGGGAACAGGTGACGCAAGTCGCGTCGCAAGTTGCTGCTGAACGGGGCCTAAGCGAAGCACCTAGCTGTCTGCGTTTGACCTTAAACATTTATGCAATAAGGCCCTTTGTACTCGGCAACGTTTCACGAACAAACCACGCCGTAAAAAAAAAAAAACCACGCCGTAAAAAAAACGGATACGGCACAGTTGTGTTTTTCCTGTGCCAAGCTGCAGACGTGCGTCATGAATCCATATAAGAAAAAGATCATCATTGCTCGTGTATAGAAAACTGAAAAACGAACAAAAAAAGAAAATAAGGTTTTCGATACATCTGATCATCGTATCCCATTACAGACCTTTCATGAATCATTGTAATGAATAATTATTGATTAATCTCCATTTTAAAACAAAAAGTTGCCGCCTGGATAACATGCAGTGCCGGCGAGAGTCTCCCTGAGACTGGGATACAACACTGATGTGAATCACTCCGTGCACGGACACGGCATACGGTGACGGCACCGTGCCATAGTGCCGCCGTCTCTGTCAACATGTTCCCATAGTGATCCATACAACACTGACGACCATGCCTACACACAACGAATAAATCATAGTTTTTCACGGAAATATAAACGTGTGTGTATAAAGGGCCCAACTGTTTAAAATGATTAAAATGAAGCAATAACACGTTCCAGACCGCAGCCCGCCATACTATATTGTTACCTGCAATTTTTAATTAATTAAAATGCGCTTTAATTTAAATTAACGAATAATGGGCGGCGAAAATGCAAAGTATAATAAGCATGCATTTACTCAGCATACCAACTGTGTTATCGTTAGACCCAGCCCGCACTGGGCCCACGTGGTGGATTACGGCCCACTCCCTGTCAATGAGAGGAGGCCTGTGTCCCAAAAATGGGAACATTAAAGGCTAGTTATGCTTATGCTATCGTTGGAACACTGTTTTGTAAATAAATAATGTTTGTATTCATCTCATAATGAAAATAATTGTAGCCATGAATCTTTAATTATGAATTAAAGATTCATGTCTCCTTACACTGTTTATCCACCGCACCGTAAACGGGACGTCAACGAGAACGAGAGGACGACGCCGAAGTAGCGACAGTAAATTTAGGTACTATTTTCGCGTTATCTCGTTTCTCATTGACGTCCCGTACACGGTACGGTAGACAAAAAATATAAGTCGTTAAATTGCTGTGTGTAGGAAAGTAATACAATTTCATACTTAACAATAACGTTTGTATTATTGCAGGGGAGTATTTTAAACGCTATCCAAAGTAACGAGCAGAGACAGGGGAGTGAAATGTAAGTGTTCTGCTGTTATAGTGAATTTAATTATTAATAGAAATACCTACATAGTTTGAGGCCAATACTGAATTATACAATTACAAGTTTTATCAAACTTTACTGTTGCTACGCCGGCGCCGTAGCAAATGCTACGAAGCAGTGCTACGCGAGCTACGAGTCACATTTTTTTAACATTTTGAAATGATTGGGTCAATAAACCTGCGGAATCTTTTGCTGTAATTTTAAATTTTTATGTAATACTCATAAAATTTAATTACAGACACCAGAGCCCAACTTTGATAATAATGTAAGTTATGTCAAAATAATTAATTTGTCAACTAGCTGCGCCCCGTGGTTTCACCCGCATAAGTCTCGATACCGTGGGAATATCGGAATGAAAAGTATCAATCCAGGTCATGGTCTACCCATGTGCCAAATTTCATCCAAATCCGTTAAGCCGTTTTAGCGTGAAAACGAACACAAAAAAACAAAGTTTTTTTCTTGTTGAGTGAGTTTTTTTGTTTGTATGTAATAAATATTAGCTTTTTTATCTAGTTACACTAAAAGACATCATTTAAATGATTTAATTAGAAGTATAACGTCATCTGTATTATAATTAGTCATTTCAAGAATTATATTCCATACAGCTCATCTGCATCACTTCATGATGACGTAAGTGTGAATCCGACTAAAATTGTTAATTACAATAATGTTCACGCGTCGACATGTGTCTTAGACTTTATTAATAATGATTTTTACATTATTATTATTAATTATCTTGGCATATTATTTCCTTTATTTCATTAAATACATATATTTTACATTTTTAAATATTAGAATATAAAAATTATAAAAAAAAAAAAATATAAAAAAAATACATTATTATTATATTATATTAAAAAAAATCCAAACATAATGTACTAACACTAGTGTTTAAGTTGTGAATGTACTTACTAACAAATTGGATTTTATAATCTATTCAATAAAATGATTAATTTGATAATGAGTAGGGAAAATAATATAATCTAAAAACGAATTGCAGTCCCATTTTTCTGGGATATCGAATGATCTCTAGGCTGAGATTTATAAACCTTGGAAAAGCCTCATTCCTGTGACTGTCGCACAACTGTCAAATTACTAGTGCAAGACAGAGACGACTGCATATCCAAGCCAAAGCATGTGCTAAGTGAAGTTTCTAGATCTCGATCTTTCATTCAAATATATTTTATCTTAAAAATTTCAGGATTATGAAGACGAAAATAATGCCAAGGAATCCATCGAACTTTCGTACGTATATATATCACTTTGAAAACCATAAATTTTTTACTACCTACATTTTGAATTATCAATCTGCCTAGCCTTTTCCCAACTATTTTGGGGTCAGCTTCCAGTCTAACCAGATGCAGCTTAAAGGCTCGTTCACACCGGCGCGACTTGTCGCGCGACGCGACACCGGCAATTGTTCAATCGTGAAGTTTTATTAGAAATTGTATTGTTAAAGTCGCGTCGCGCGACAAGTCGCGCCGGTGTGAACGAGCCTTAATACCAGTATTTGACATAGAGCGACTGCCTATCTGACCTCCACATCCCAGTAACTGGGTAATACGATATCCCTTTGTAAGACTGGTTGTCAGAATTTCGGGCGTCTGACGACCCGTAACGACTGTCAAACATGTTGAACAATAATAATTTAAATTATTTCTGTTTGTATTTCTAGTGATGAAGACTATGTCGGCGCCGTATGTACCTATACAGATTTATTATCCTGTCAGTTTTGCATAAATAGAATTATCCACTCTGTAGAACAGAGTGAAATGCTTCTTTGATATGTAGGTTCTCTGTTGCTTCCTAAAGGGTTTGGCAATTTTGTGATCAGTATTTAAGTAGTTTACAATTTAGTTTATATTATTGCTCTCCAGCTTTTCACTAGAAAACTACTACTTACCTACTTTTCACTATTTTCCTGTTCATCTTTTTTATAGGACTCGCTAAACCTATATCAAACTAGAAGGAATGACGAACCCGACATTGGTTCAGAAGCGCTTTCTGATTCCTCGTCTTCGTCTTCTTCGGATGAAGAGAAAAACCCGGGAAATCCATTCACTGTGCACAAGAATAAATACAAACAAAACTGGCCTCATAATCATTTTGTAAGTTGATATATTTATATCTTAACAACCATTTTTCATTTTTACTAGACAGAGAGAGAGAATGGTTAAGTTGGATTTAGGGTTACCGGAACTTCGCTTCCGTATCCGCAAATGCGGAACTTCCGCAAGAAATAGCACCTTCTCATCCGCTAACCGTGGAAGTCAAGCTCATCACCTCTACCTCCGCTAGCCGCGAGATGGCTTGAGGTGACATGGGATGGCCTCCATAACATCACACTACCCTGATGGCGCATGACACGCCAAAACACGTCAAAATAAGGTGCACGTCTCTATACAAAATATACGGCTCCCATAGGCTCTGATGTAAAATCATGAAAATTAATTGTTAAGCAAATATTTGCTTAACAATTAAATTTCATAAGCAACAATAAACCCACGTCAATTAGCCGTGTTATCGTTTTTTTTTCTATGTCGAAGAATGTCAGTTGTGATTTCATTATAAGAACAATTCTTGTTCTACAACTAGGAATAATTGAAGTTGGTAGTCATTATCGGTTAATTTTCCTGACTGTACCTACTACAGTTTATTATTATTAAATTGTTTTATTTGGAACAGCATACGAACCATTTTTGTTAGTACCCGCCTTAGATACTACAACTTATAACCTAGGATTAGTAACAATTTCAAGAATGCAATCCCGTTATTGCGTCATGTACCTAAGAGGCATTTCATGCGGACAATGATTCCGCCTGAGATGCTAAAGCACAGGAGCTCTCAGGTCCTCAGCCACGACTTTCAGGATGCTATTGCTTTTGCCGAGCGGCACATGTTTTTTTTTTTCAGAGTGGGCAAAATAATGATCCCAGCTCCAGCTACTAGATTCATGATATACACTATAGAACTAGGAACAATGGTGAACAATTTTTATAGGTAATAAAGGTATAGGTAAAAACAACTTCAAAAAAGAACTTAGAGGAACAAAAAATATCGTTTTAAAATACCTATAACTAGTAAAATGTTATAATGGTTACTATGACACTGGTTGTTTTAATGTTGGCAATAAGCTAACTGTTTCAGAAACTTTTATAGAGGACTAGCTTTTGCCCGCGGCTTCGCCCGCGTGGAGATCGGAAATTATCCCACGGGAACGTACTACCGGGATCAAAATATATCCCAGATCCCATAACCCATGTCATGATCTATCTAGGCGTTACAGAAAGGTTACAGACATGAGACAGCCAGTAACTTTCGAACGCATAATATTAGTGTGGATAGTATGGACGGAGGTATGAAACTGTGTGAAAGTCTTATGAAAAAAATATGACACATTTGCCTGTGGAAGGTGAACAACGTCTATCCCAATCTGTAAAGTAATATGAATGGAACTGGAATATCTTATTTACATTTCTGTAAACAACATTTTTGGTTTTTGCTAAAACATGTAGATTTTGTGGGCTGGATACTCGTAAGCACGCCACATACAATGGCTGCACTCTTTTTAAATTGGAAAGGTAAATCTTTAGGGGATGAGGAACAGGGTGTAAACTTCACTCATACTCTATGGAAAAGGGAGGATCCTCCGACCAGACGGGTATTGTGTCTGGCGGGCAATTGCCCAAGGATTGATGTCGGATAGTCTTATATAAATTGTCAATCGCTCGGTAAACTCTTATACCGCGATGTAGGACTTGTGACGATAGGTTTTTGATGCGTAGTTCGTAGGTGGCGGTGAAGATGCCGCCACAAATCTGTCGGAATTATTGGAATACGGGGAATCTTAACTTTTTTTTTTTACTATTCCTGACATGATTATTGCTTTTACAATATTCCGCCTCAGGTGAGTATTTTGTAACCGTATGTCATTACATTATCTTGGCGCATAAAGATTACGCATTAACAGAACTGGAACACCCACTTTCAGCCTCACCTTATGCGAAGGCACTCCTGATAACTCTAAGGAGTTGAGAAATTCAACAGTTCTTTTCAACAATTCTTTTCATTAATCTTTCTCACAGTTTCATTCGCCGGTGCCAAAATTGTCCTTACACACAATCATTCTCTATTCTGTATTAGTTTGCAGATCGCTCAGATTATCTGAAAAACAACGTCTATCCACGTTGTTGATATGAACAATATTACAGAATTTTTGGATTAATGTAATCATGCCGTTACCAACTGTTACCATACGGTCTTCGCCAATTTTCAGAAGTGCTGCCGCATATTGCCCCGATTCTATATTATGCATGTGCAGTTGTACTCGCATAATTGTAATCAAACAAAACTTTTTTATATGCCCCCATAATGTCGACGTCTTTAGACATGCATTTATTTCATCTGCCGGTGATCCCCTAGTTATTACCGGCAGAGTCTGTCTAAAATGTCCGGCTATCAATACCACCATCCCTCCCATGATTTTCAAGCCAAGTAGTAATAACTTTTGACCGGGTGGACCGATTTTAATGAAATAAACACTAAATGTAACCTCAAGATACGGACTATGACTATATTCTCAAACCTTTAAATATCTTGAAAAGAGTCACTGAAAAATTTCAATATTACATGTGAATTTTAAAATCATCCCCCATTCTACCCTCTTGAGGGATGATTTTTGAAAAACGGTGAAATACGTAATTCTTTATTTGTTACCAAAAGCATAAATTTAAATTTTCATAGCCCTAACTTAAGAAATGATAGGTTTCCCATACAAACTTTCATCCCCTATATCCGCCCCCTTACGGTTATTTTTGAAACAAAAAGTAGCCTATGTTCTTCCCCGGGATACCATCTATCTCCTTGCCAAATTTTATCGAAATCCTTCCAGTGGTTTAGGCGTGAAAAGGTAACATACAGACAGACAGACAGACAGACAGAGTTACTTTCGAATTTATAATATTAGTATGGATTTATAGCATGGGTGTAGATAAAATCAATTATGCAATGATAACAAGCAAGTGTAAAGTGAAGCTTTGGGATATTTTTTAGATGGATGGCGACCATATGAACATCAACCCTTTGGGACCGCAATTTGGAACCTTAGGACCCACTGGCCCCGAGCTGTTCTTTGGCAGAAAGTGGTGGTACTTTAATCAGGTACGCTAAAGTTTTATTTTTATTTTTAAAGAGCCTTTCCGGATAAATGGCAGAGACTTCTCTATAAGATCCAACTTTTTCTAAATCTCTATGTGCCAGTGTTACACCGAAGGCTAAGGACGTGACGCGATTCTGCTAGAACAATTTCCATGAAGTTTTCAATAAATTATTCTCCTAGGGTCACGTTGCGCCTGCATGTACCTTGATACTCCACCGAGACAGCCCGCAGCTTAATCGAAGTTCTACGGCATTTTTGTAGGATCCCATTTAATTTGTTACTATTTGCAGAATTTCCTGATAACATTGAAATAATCTAAATCTAGGAAACATAGTTCATTTCCCATACTAACCTAACCTTAACGTTACATCTAAATGATAACTTGTCAAAATAAAATTTACTATTAATTCTAAAACTTTATTTTTCAGGATGACTACAAGCCGATGGGTTAACTTTTTATTTGATGACTTAACGAAAATTAGCTTGTATTTGTATGATATTAATATACCTTTAATTTTATTACAACCTGATTTTAAATATTTTGTGTAAAAAACGCTTAATAACAAAGATCTATTATTCTCATAACATATGTTAAATATTGATAACTTTTACTGCCTCCTCTAAATCATAAACAACTGGCTTCTGCCCTCGACTTTGTCCGTGTGAAATTTCTTTTTGCATTAGTGAAAAAAAAATTATCCCCTATTTTACCCCCTCGGGGATGATTTTAGTTCTTAACAAAAGCAAAAATTTGATTTTTAATATCCCTAACTTAAGAAATGCTGCGTTTCCCATACAAATGATAAATGATAAATGATTTATTTTCTGTAAGTAGGTTTACACGTCAATCACATGTTTTAAAACTAGATGAACTTTCATTCATCCCCTATTTCACCCCCTGTAGGATTATTTTTAAGACAAAAAGTAGCCACTTCCTCAGGATGTCATCTATCTCCTTGCGAAACTTTATCCAAATCCGTTCAGTCGTTTAGGCGTGAAAAGGTAACAGACAGACAGAGTTACTTTCTAATTTATAGTATTAGTATGGATAACAAGGAAGAAATTGACATAACAACAATGAACACATACAATAAAATCCCAGAATAAACAAAGACTTTCGATTTATAATCTATATTGGCGATAAATCGCTTTCCTTGCTCCGGAAGGTTAGGAAATTCCTATCGACAGTAATTGATACGGGGTTTGGACCCCAAATATCGGCCTAAGAGGAAATATGATGGACCAGCTTCACCCTCGAGCTTTGACTGCGTAATCAAAATTTTCTTTTGCTCAAATTTCCCATGGGTGCTTTTAAATATTGGAAGGTACAAGATTAAATACGTAGGGTCTGAATTACACAATTCTGATCTTTATGACGGTTGGTTGTTTTATTTTATGGTATTTATGTAAATCTTTTAGTAATACTATTTGTCAACTAAAACATTTTAAGAGATGACTAAAGAACACGTGAGGAGGTACCTATTTCATAGGTAACGCAGAATTTAATTTATTTCAACTGAAAAAAGCTTTGTAATACTAACCAAATATAAATTGGAAGTATTGAAACAAATGAGTTTTCGAATGGTATTTAGGATGTGGACGAAAGCGGTATTCCGCTGTTAATATGGCAAGAATTTATTGAGTTTATCGATCAGGAATTTTTCAGTAGCAGCCAGAGTCTAGATTTGCGGCAATAGGCTTGCTCCAGAATAGACTAGATATACTACCTTTCTGGTGTATACCGGATGACATTTTTAACCGTCTCGAAAAAAATGGGTATATTAGGTGAACAGAGTTGCTTATGGCATACCTAGTTTTTTTTTCTTTTTTCCACAGCTTAGAAAAAAATTCATCCTTCATCAAAAAACGCTACAATATGCCATTTGCTTCTACTCCGTTCACCTATTATACCCATTTTTTTTCGAGACGGTAAAAAAAGTCATCCAGTATAAATGACCTCTGCTTTATGTCTCTTCCTTAAACTAAGCTATTCACCTATGCAGATGACACTGCTATCTTCGTCCACGGCCCGAACTGGCAACCCCCCGTCAAGGAAAGAGCAGAATACTCCCTATCTCAAGTCATGAACTGGCTCACTTAAAGCCTATTAACGCTTAACCTATCTACAACGAACTATGTGCCGTATTCTATCACCAAAGTGAATCTGTTCCAGCTCATAATATCTGTCGTTCTCAGGATAACTGCACAAGCTTAACCGTGCGGAACACTTTAAATATTTGGGTGTGCATTTAGGGGTATGAGGAACAGGGTGTAAAGTTCACTCATCTTCTATAGAAAAGGGAGGATCCTCCAACCAGACGGGTGTTGTGTCTGGCGGGCAATTGCCCAAGGATTGATGTCGGATAGTCTTATATATGTTAATCGCGCGGTAAACTTAAATAGCGGTATGCAGGATTTGTGACGTCAGGTCTTTGATGCGTAGTTCTCTTGTGGCGATGTATTTGCCGCCACATGCACATTGATAGTGGGCTGAGATGGAACAAGCAGATAAGATAAGTTGTAACGTGTAGAATGAGGCGGTTGATCCACGTATTTAAATTTCGAGGGTCACAAACTATTATGCTGTAATAATAATAATTTACGTCACGACATTCTCGTTGACACGATCTCTCTGTAATGCTCCACCTTTGAGGACTGACTCCCAAAATACGAGTACAAGCCCTGGCTTACTTTAGGTAGTTTCAGTACCTAAACCCAAAATAAATACAGAATGTATGAAACAAATTCTTGTGAATGCTCTCATTTGCGACTATAAACTTTTTTACTTTTTAGTTTAACCCTATTACATGGGCCTTAAACCTGGAGCAATGAAGATGTACTATAGGTACGCCTCTGCGAAACCCTTCGGGGTTTACAGGCGTCAAATTTTCTTAGGAAGAATTTATAAAGTTCGGGTGAGGGTCGTTACTCATACAGTGTGATAGTCTGTGTCAAAAACATTATGTCCCGTATACTACTACCACAGAGTAACTGTGGTTCTTCTGTATTTAAGCTACTCTAAATCCAACCTGGGTCTATAGCCAACTATCTATTTCCTGCACAGTGTGAAAGGTATAGATTCCACGTTCACGCTACTATATGACAACACTGAATGGTTTTGACACCCACACGGCCCGTGTCAAACTTCCTGGTTTGGTTGCGTCGAAAACAACACGATGTAAACTACAAGAGCTACGATGAAATGTAGATAGGGAAACTTTGTGAAACATGTTTTAAATTTTGATTATATTCTGTTGAAGTCAACTGTATATGGGTTTAACTGTCATCAACGAGACACAATTTTTTTTTTTTTTTGTTAATGACTTCTAAAGGCAAATCGACAGTTGACCGGAAATAGTTATTTGTTATGCAAGGCTGCAAAGTTGTTTTTTGGTGCGAGTACTTGTATTGAAACCTGAGCAAGCGAAGCGAAGGGTTCAAATATAGAATCCTGAGCGTTGCGAAGGTTTCAAAAGTACGAGACGTAGAATAACTTTGCTGCCGAGCGAAACACACAACTTTTCACCTCACTACAGCGAGGAAAATGCTGAGTGCGAGTTTTTTTTTGTTGTAAAAATGTTTTTGTCCTCTATATTTTTACAATATCGACCAACTTGAATTCATAAAATAGCAATGTGAGCTTTCATAACTTAACCACAGAATAATGTGCTAAGTTTTGAGTGCAAAGCGAGTATTTACTTATTCAGCAAAATGTGCTTCATACTCTGCGCTTACACCCATTTTACAAGTTGTGAATGTTGACACAACATTCACACAGATAATTTTTTCAAAAAGTCTTGTAAAAGACATGTCTCGTACCAGGGGCCTAAGTCTACTAGTTTATAAACGCTACAATGGTCTCTCAATGGTGAGTTTTTGACAGATTTGCCATACAAAAACTGTCAAAAACTTACCATTGAGAGACAATTGTAACGTTTATAAATTAGTAGACTTAGGCCCTTGTATTGACGTTATTTCATACATGTCTGGTTAACTATTTTGTTCATCCTTTTGACTGTTGTGACGAGTTTTATATACAACTAGTCTTTATATCTTGTTTTAGGTGTGAACGATAAAAGAAAACATACAACATGTAGTTTTATACCTTGGTGTAAACGCCGGGAAACAACTTCTCGAAATTCTGTTCTTCTGTAATACAGAACAATCTGGGCTCAATCCTGGAGACTCCACTCTTGATTATTAATAAATATTGACTGATAATTAATTGATTCAGGCGTGACTTCACAGATTTAGAGTAGGCTAGATACCGCATGTTCACTAAATAGTATGAAAACCGAGCGAGTCATCTTTTTTATACCTACGATGACGTCATACCGGCCATTTAGTGATGTGCTCAACGTAAACAGTATCGTTAAAATCGCTAAGCATCAGTGAGCTAACTAATTTGTTTTACGTTATTACGACTAAGTAAATCGATTTAAAATAAAATCGATTCGATGACAGAAAAATGAGAAAATAATAAGTTTAAATTATTACTTTTGTATTCTCATTTTGTCAGTTTGTCAATATCGATTTTCGATTAATCAAATCAATTTAAAAGTAACAAGTAGTACCTAAATCACTAGTATCACCATTTGGCAGAAAAATGATAAAAGCGTCTGTACCACGAAAGTTGCGCCCAATGATGGTCCCTCAAAGCAATGCCAGCACTGTGAAATGAATCGTGTGAAGTAGGAATTTATCTAATAGTGTTACTTCAACATGACAATAAATTAATTAGAGCTATTTGAGTAAAAAAATTACTTACCGGTAGTAAGTAATTTAAAACTAAAGTATTAGCGCGTCAATTTTGTGCATAGCACTTTCGGGCACGCTTGGTCGGACGGCTTGTGGTATCTAGCCTACTCTAAATCTGTGCGTTACTTGAAGGAAATTCAATAGACGTAGATAATTATATTTAGTAACCTATACCGCTTAACTATTCCTAAAGAGTCGTAAAAAAATCCTGTAAGAATTCGACACTCGTGTTTCACCTCTAAACGAGGCATCCTCAGAATGAAGATTGACTTGTCGCGAACACGACGTGTTGCCACGCAGAGCCACGCCGCCGAGTAAGTTACTAAATTATCAACATCTATTGAATTAAATATTGATTGTCGTAGGCCTATCGTCCAAGACGCCACTCAAAAGTAACATGTTACAAACTTTGTATTTTCTTTCTTCTTCAGAAGAAGAAGAATCTGAAATCACCAGAATGTCATAGAACTAGCATTTCAATGGCGTCCGCGACACGACGGACCTGGCGCTGTGAACGATTGACCTAACACATCAGTAACGAAGATGAATTGAATGGTTATGGACTCCTATGTATTACATGCCGTCTTAAAAAGCAAGGGTCTTAATTGGCTACTTCCAAATGATTTTCTTGTACAGAATTCCGAGAGGTTATTAGTGAATGTTTCGCTTAGTCTCTAGATAGTGACTAATAGTAGCGGTAGAATATTTACTAGGTGTTGCGTGGTGCTGATTGATGATAGATGATGATACTTCATTCATTCACTGACACAACGCGCAGTCTAAACCGCTGGTTCTAGAAGCATGTTTAGAATAAGAATTCTCTACTGAAAGTGACCACTAAGAAAGGACTGTTACTGTGTCTTTTTGGACTAATAATATGTAGTTTTCTATGCTAAGGTTGGTAAAAGCGATGGGGAATGACACCCGCTTCCTGTAATAGAGTTAAATATCGGACGAAACTTTGTATGGAAGTTTGTCATTTTTAGGTTAAAGGCAAATTTGGATCAAACACGATGATTTCAACGGGGAGCTTGCAACTTGCACCGCATTGTGGCCCCGACACATCCACCGACGTCATTAGCAGGCTACTGTGCCACCTTCAAATTAGCTAGGCTTAGAAAACAGGCAGAGCAAAAGAGAGTTTTATACCTTTTGGGGAGTTCTTTTTGCAACTTCCTAATTAGGATTTTTGTTTTTATGAGGTCTGTGATTACGTTAAAATGTAATTTTGATGCTCGAATGACATTGTCAAGGGAGCGCTGTTCGTAAACAATTGTGCATTTTTTTGGTGAAATTCACAAAATAACTACCAATAATAACAACATCTTTACAATGCAGATTGCAGTTCCTCTGTGGTAGAGGATTCCGGGTGAAGCTCGCTTCCACCTTCGGCCTGATCATCACTTTCCATCAGGTGTGATTCTGGCCAAGAGCTTCCCCGTTGTGGATAAAAAAAAAAAAAAAAAAAAAAAAAAAAAAAATGCTCAACAGCGTAAATAACGCAATGAATGTTGTTGAACTGTCAAAATGAAACAGATTAGATAGCAGGATAAAATAAAACTTGAATCTGGAAACATAATGATCACGATAAACGTAAAAAATACTAGTTAATTGATTCAGGCGTGACTTGGCGGAAATCCATGATAAAATACAATAGACGTAGATATATATTTAGTAACCTATTCCGCTTAACTATTCTTAAAGAGTCTTAAAAAACCGACAACCGACGACTGTAAGAAATCGACACGTGTTTCACCTCTCAACGAGGCATCCTCAGGATGACGATTGACTTGTCGAGCTGAGCTCGTACACGACGTGTTAACACGCTGAGCGCTGGACACTGAGTAAATAGAATAATAGAGAAATAGGTTACTTAATATATCTACGTCTATTGTATTTTATAAATAATACTTTTACTTTCATCCCAGAAACTTTTATTATTTCCTATAAAATCACGAATATATCTAATACCAACCAGGCTAAACCGCGAAAATGATTTTTCGTTCCACTGGGACGATTCGCCGTTTCTACATTATAATGTTCATACGCGTGTATAGGCGCATTATCCTACGAGTTATGTTCTGTAGGCGCGTCGTTCACAAGTGGGCAGAGATGTATTAGTTCGACTACTTCAACGCACATTCGTTCGGGCATTTTTACGCCATCTGGGCAACCTCTATGGAACCAACTGAATACTTCAAGGAACAATTTACACAAAAATACCGTCAGAACAC
This sequence comes from Eupsilia transversa, assembly GCA_914767815.1. Lineage (NCBI taxonomy): Eukaryota > Metazoa > Arthropoda > Insecta > Lepidoptera > Noctuidae > Eupsilia > Eupsilia transversa. Next base: position 13,295,501 of record OU611876.1, read on the forward strand.
GTCATGGATATCATATGTCGGGTAGAGCAGGTTTTGCGAATTAAATTAAAACAATGTAGTTTGAAATAGTTTGAAGAGAAATTGTTTGTAAAATGACAACAGAGTAAACTTTATAGTATTTTAATTTCAAACGTATACAGTAATAGTAATAAGTATATTTTGTTACTTTCCCGGGTTTATAAAGATTTTTGGATGCTCTGGATCCAGAAACTACGAACTAGACAAGTAAGCTCTTTTGGCGAGTTATTATATAGCTAAATTTTTTGCGTTTTTTATTAATTAGGAGAAAGTTTAAGTCAATTTCACGGCAATCTTTGTAATGTTATCGAAATGGCTCAGCTGAGGTAGTAAATCCGTAAGAACAAACACGGGTATGATTTGAATAATGAAATGGACACGGCTATTGTTATTTTTATTAATTGTAAGTTTTTTTTGTTCTTTTACGGTTTGTGATTAAGATTTAGTGACGTCGACGTCACAGAATGGAATGCAAATACCTCGTGTATACATTTGACATTTAAACGTTACGTAGTGTCAGCCAAACTCTTCAGTTACAGACAATTCTAGACTGCAATGGAGTCAGTTTGACAGCTGATCGGCTTTTACGACTTTTGGTAAGACCCTTCACACCTTCAGTGACGTATTGAAAAGTTTCTTAATTATATTTTCTTTGTTTGATACAAAATAATTGAGTTTTCTACTGAGTTATATATTAACCTACCTATACATGTAGTTTTTACTGAAATTAATACTTATTCAACTAATGAAAGCAGGGAAAAACACGATCACAAGACGAGCCTGAAGACTTGCAAATCTATGTAAGTAGAATGTTTGCGTTGGATTGATATTTATCAAATCTTTGTAAAAATGTAGAATCGTAGAAAGAATTATGCATTTCTTAGGTACGTGTTGGAAGGACATTAGAGTCTGACCAACGAAAGCTGTCCACGAATTATTTTCTAAACTTATATTATGGCATCTAATTAATAATAATAATGGCGTCTAATTAATAAATATGAAATACTGATGCTATTGCATAATATTTATTGAATATTGTAAAGTATCAACTCTGTTTCAGGAGTGTATAGCCAGGGTTAACAGCTCTTGATTTTTTAAAATTGCCGCCTTTTTTCTTGGACAGCTTTCGTTGGTCAGACTCTATGATGTAATGAGGGCTATTGTTTTTGTGCTCACCAGGTGGCGCCGCTGACGAGTAAGGTCCTGTCAGTACTTTTATTTGATATGTTTTGGATATATTTAAGTACCCATTACTTTATAATTATAATGTTCATTTTATTAAATTTTTAAACATCAAACGAACGACATTATAATTTTCTTAAAATTGGCAAGCATGTAGCAGACAAATATTATTCTTCCTCCAAGTGCTACGAAATTAGATCCTGAGTTGTTATATAAAATCTTAAGCCATATTTAACAAGGAATGGTATAATAATTACATATTTTTTTTATCACAAATAAAAATTCCCGATAGAAAATCCCGCAAACAGTGAACGTTTAGTGACATTTGACATCCTAGAGACCTCACTCAACACTAGCGCCTCTTGCGGCGATTTCAAGCGTGATAGTGCTCATTGGTACACTTTTTAGGTATATGATGACATTCTTGCTACAGTAATGTTTTATTGTGATTTTTTTCTGCCTGATCGTATTTTTGTATTATTTTAGATTAGAGGACAAGCTAGTACAGAAAACTTAGAAGAAGATAGAGTGAGTCGAAATAATAATATTTATAAAAATAACGAAGTTTTTCACACGCTGTAATTTTTTCAATACAATATTATTATGTAGGTATTATATTATCGGGACGAGCTGGTTTCGTCAAAACTGGAAAGGGGACGCGCAGCCTCCCGAAAGGTGGAAGGACAGGAGGAAAGCCCTTGACCAGGACAGTGTAGACTAGTAAATATATTTATAGGTATACATTTTTGTTTCCAGGTTCCAGTTGAAGAGATTGCAGATCCCATTGGCTATGTACCATTTGTAAGTTATGAATGTTAACATCCAAATCACTCGCTAAACAATTATTTTAAAGATTCCTTTCACGACTCCTTTCTACTCTAAATTCTGAAAACAAGTTTTAGGTTTTGTGTTATGTTTTGGTACTAGTATATTAACAGCATCATCTGCCCGGCCTTTTTCTAACTATGTTGGGGTCGGCTTCCAGTCTAAGCTGCCTATCTGAAATCTAAACGCACATAAACTACCTACTATGTGAAAACCTAAAATAATATCTTCTACAGGATAAACCATCAAAACGTATGATAATAGACTACTTTAAGATTGAGCAAGAAAATAGAGCGAAAAAGTTCGAAAGAGACACTAAAATGTAAGTACCTACATAGGTATTATTAACTTGACCTGTGACATTATACTTATATTATTTTATGCTATTTTAGAGGGAATCGTGATGATCTGTATCATTATTACTTTTAACATCTTTTGCATGCTTCCAATTAGTGTTGTTTTTATTGTAGTCTTGTTTGAGCAAATAAATTATTTTCTTATCTTATCTTATCTTGACTTATCTTATCTGATCTTATCTTATCTTATAGCTACCTAAAAGGCCCCACAGACAGGCGTGACGCGACAGCACGAAGCGACTCTAGTGGACCAATTTTTATGAAAACTTCATGGAAATTGTCCCACCAGAATCGCGTCGCACCGTTGCGTCGCGGCTTTCTGCGTGAGTCTTAAAAGTGTTGAATTGTCGAGCTCCTTTTTTATTAAAAATAAGTTCTTATAAAATACGTCAACGTAGTAGTAACAAATTATCATCATCAGTATTCTCAGTATTTTTTCTATTTTTATCTACTTAGTGCGAAAGAACGAAGAGCACATCAAATTAGTAGTCTAGTAAGTGTTTTTTAACGAATCCCTACCTATTACTATAATTACAACCTCGCTTCAATCTAACTGCAATGTAAACATGTCCGTGCTCCCCCAAAACGAAACGAGCATTGACAACCACTTTCCCACAGAGTATTGATAATAATTAGCACCAGTTTATTGTCAACAAATTAACATGAAACAACACGTCCAATGACTTAAAGTAATTCGTCTGCACCTGACATGAAAGTTATGTCAGGATTTGACTTCAGCAGAAAAATAATCCAGATTTCATTAACCTAAGTATTTATTTCTTATGCAGCAGAGAACTGATCGAACCCTGGACAATCAGCTCAACACTTTCCAGAAATCAATCACAGAAATGCTAATCGCCTGGAAAGCCGACCAAGACCTACGTCTTAATAAAATAACAGAAGAAATAAAGAAATCAATTGATGTTTTGTCCACAAAAATTGATGATAACATCTCCAAATTAAATGATACGCATACAGAGTGTCGCGTTGTTGATAAACCTTTGGTGAACAACGTTACAAAACCCCATGTTGCAATAAAAAATCGTAAAGTTTTACCATTAAATAAACCACTGACATATTCCAAAATATACCAAGACAAAACACATTGATTTTGATAAAAGTACCTTTTTTTAATAAATCGTAAAGCCATGAATTGAAGAAGTTTTATTTTTCACAATCTATAAATATAACTAAAACAGTACCAAATTACATCGTGTGGAAACCTGAAATGCCTGAGAGATATTTTTCGAAGGCATGAAATGAAATGATATTGTTAATTCTGTAAATAGGATATCGAATAACTTTTACATGTCATATTAAAAAAGTATTAGAACTAAGCTAGATGAGGTCGGCGTTTCCTATCTGACTAATCTGATAAGAAAGGCCGAAAGAAACTCAGAGGTCGCAGTCTTTCTTAAAGTCCAGACATAATCTTGGTTAGGCCATATGAGGACCATGTAGATTAGTGTCTGAAATGGTCTTTGAGGAAAGAACCACACAGATTTCAGTGGACCTGTCCAGTCAGTGCAAGCATTTGTCAGTAACCGTGGTGCTCAACTCAGAACTTAAGAAGCTCAGCGACTCAACGAACAATACCAAAGAACATTTGAGTAGGCCGCATAAAATACTCAAACTGTCAGACAATATATAATGAGAGAAATAAAAATTTAAAAAAATGATCCACATATTCCACATAGTTCACAATAATTAAAAATATAATATAACACTTTACAGCACTTGCTACAGCAGGCCCCTAAAGATGGAACGATGACATGGTGAAGGTCGCGGGAGTTTGTTATACAACCTTTTTGTTTACCATAACCTCGTAAAAAAGTCGAATTATTGAATTATGAATTGAATACTTCGTAGTAATGAGTGAAATTAACTTTTCTTTGGAACCAACTGACTAAAGACTGTTTTAAACTGACTGCAGACTTTTTTCTCAGTTTTAGGAAATTGAGAAAAAAAAGTCTGCAGTATGTGAACACATTTGTGTGGGGAACAGCTGTCTTTTTTTCACAATTTCAGGGTTGGTCCCTTAAATATGTTCGTAATAATGAGTAGGTGCAATGGTTTTTGAGTTAACAAGAACGAAGCTTGTAGATATACAGGGTGCATCCGTCAAGGTGGTGATTTTACCCGTCACACCAAACACCTTTCACCATGAAACCCATACAGGCTATGAAAAAAAAAAAAAAATATGTCTGTTATTATTTTGTATAATTATCTTATTCATGTATATGTTTCATAGTGAAAGTTGTTTAGTACGACAGGTAGTATCACCCCCTTGATGGATGCTGGTCAATAAATCGCCACCCTGCCACGGGAGGCACAGGACCGGTGAACATGCTTGACGGTGCTTACTTCGACTCTTCGATTTATGGTACAGTCTCTACAATTTCTCTTATATTACGTAGGAATTAACCATGAAGTCCCATGCAGACTGGCGCGACGTGACTCTAACAATAAAATTTCTATGAAAACTTCACTGTAGAACAATTAGCAGTGTTGCGTCGAGCCAGTCTGCACGAGGCTTAATATACCGTTGTATAGGTACAATTAAATTCATGACGAATTTTATTATAAGTAGCCATTACTTTGTATCTTAAATTAACTCGCGAGTTAATTTCACGGCAATCTTTTTAATATTATTGAAGTTGTAACTGCAGTTGGTTTTTATAACAGATACAGTTACAAGCACGAGGATTGATTCAACAATGAAATGGATTCCATCATAATTATTTTTATTTATGCCATAATTGTAAGAAATATTCTAATTATTTAGTAACTATACTCCATTTAGTTTAGCATTAGACAACGATGATAACAAAACGGCTAAATAACGACAGTTATTGTGTAATAATATTGAAATGACTGCACTTTAGAATTATATTTTTAATGTAAATGGTAAATAGATTACCATTATTAGTAAATAGAATACGTTATGTATTCTATTTACTAATAATGGTAATCTATATATAGAATAATAATGGTAATAATATATAGAATACATAACTCTAGTAGTTAGTCCATCTTTAGTAAAGTTTACACTAGAAATAACTAGTTTAGCCTTAACTATAGACCCAAAACAAATTCTAATTAAATCTAAACACTAGCATAGAAAACTAGCAACGGCATTAATACAATTTAACTTATTGCAGAATATTATACAGTGCCATGATGAGATCAATTCAGAGGGAAAATTGAACTTAATAACGGTAAATTATTTAACTTAATTAATTTAATTAAGCCGCAGCGTGTGTCGCTCTTAAACAAATTTTCGCGAAAGACACTTGCACTTGCCTTATTGGTGATATTCTTGAGAAAGATCAGGTGCCTAGTACTCGCAAGTGCCGGAGTGCGTGTATGACCAGATATGTATGATCGTAGCAGGTGGCGTTTTGTAGTTTCTACCTACCCTCATGGGAAGAAGGCGTGAGTTAATGTTATGTTATTGGTAATACTGATATAACTTTCTTGTTTGCAGGAATATAGGAGAGCAATGGATAACAAATACCGTACAAACTTTGTAAGTTTTCAAACGGTTACTTATCTGTTTACGTAGAATGTGATGAGACTGACAAACAAAATATCGTCTTCATTGGCCCTGGATCGAAACAGCTTATGAAAGGACCTGTTGGCCAGCAGTGGGATGATGCAGGCAGACACTGACACCAGTAGATAAACAAGCATATTTTTTATTTTTTATTGGAAGCAATGACATCGTTACCAATCAATTTGCCTAGCCTTTTTCCCAATTAAGTTGGAGTCAACTTCCAGTCTAAAGTCTAACAGATGCAGCTGAATTGGTTCAATATTTTACATAGAGTGACTGCCTATCTGACCTCGACAGTCCAGTAACTCAGTAACCCAATACCCCTCGGTAAGTCTCGGTAAGTTGTCAGACTTTCTGGCGTCTGACGACCCGTAACGACTGTCAAAAATCCACGAATGACAGCCGGGGTCCAACGGCTTAACGTGCTTTCCGAGGCACGGAGGAGTCTCCATATGTAAAGATGATCACCCATCCACGGACCACCCCCGGTAGCTTAACCTGATGAATGGCACATGACTGTTTAGCCAAATATTTTTAAACATGATATTGCTAATGTTTACTACAATTGTTGAATCATGAAGGGCAACCTTCATGATTCATATACCTACTTTGACTTTTGTTTTTTATATTAGTATAACAATAACCGCACCACTTTAGTCTAAAATGTTGTTCTTTTGTTTTTGCCATTGTTATTTTGAGTGGGACAGTCATTGATTTAAATAGTTTATACAGAATATAAATAAATAGTATAAAAATACGCTAGTAATAAATAAGTCAATGGTGACAGTGAATTTTTTTCTCTTTTGATGATTAATGCCATTTAATAATAAAACATTAGGATAATGTAAATAACCTGCAAAATAAATCATACCTACATTATAATATGTAAATATTAAAAAAACGTAATTAATTTGCTTTTCTTTTTTCGAGTTGTGTTACCAACGTAACTTCGTTTGTTTAATTGCTTTTTTTATCGCTTTTTTATAGCGAAGTCTTGTAAGTGCGGAGGAACCCGAAGCATACATTTTTGTAAGTTATTACAAATTCTAAGACATACCTAACTTACAATATTTCATAACATTAAAACCTATAACGTCACGCCGAAATTTTATCGTTTATCAAATTGACATACTTCGACCATTTGCCGTGTATTTATAATAGCCATTTTATAAAACTGTTATGATTGACTATACGGAATGACAATTATTTACGTTGGTTGTCGATTTGATTAACAATTAATTTACCTGACTTTACTTACTTTCAACCTAAGTTTAAGTCCCATGTAGCGGGTGAGTTTATTGACAACAGTCGATAAAACAAGTGTTTTGTTTATTTGCAGCGAAAATCTTTGTATGATCAGGACCGTCCCAAGAATATTTATAAAATAAACGTAAGTATTGTATCCAATAGAGTTATGTATAATTTAAGTACATAGCTATTAGGTATAGACAGAGTATCAATAGAAAAGAATATCTTAGGTTTACTTTAAGGCTCGTACACACTGGCGCGACTTGTCGCGCGACGCGACACCGGCAATTGTTCAATCGTGAAGTTTTATTAGAAATTGTATTGTTAAAGTCGCGTCGCGCGACAAGTCGCGCCAGTGTGAACGAGCCTTTACCCAGTCAACTAAGACTAGGTATGAAGGTTTTTTTTCCCCTTAATTTTTATGTACCTATCAGAGTTTGTGTGACTTTATTCACATTACAATCTAGACCAGTGTTTTTCCATCTGTGGGTCGCTAACCCTAGGGGGGTCGCAAAACCTTAGTCGGAGGGTCGCCGGCAGAAGGAAAAAGGCAAGGTATACTTCAATAAAAACACAATTTAACATTCACACAGGTATGTAAGTATAGGTATCAAAATAAAGAAAATCATTATCGTCTGACAAGGGGGTCGCCAAAATTTGTCAACCTGTAAGGGGGTCGCGAAATCAATAAGATTGAAAAACACTGATCTAGACTAAATGAGTAATTTAAATATAGTATAGTAGTACTCTTATAAACTGCTAAGTAATTATAAAATTAGGAAATCACCCACTATACTCTTTCTTAAAGAATATTTATTATGAAATACGCAACATTATGGTTTTATAACACCGAATTTTCCGAATTTATCTAACTTAACCGTTGGGAATATTACATAATATTGCTGTTTTGTTCCTCTTTAATAAAAAATAATGGCTGCCCACTTATCCCTGTTTTGACTCATTCTATATCACTCACACACTTCCCCTCTCACTTACAGCGAAGACTCTACGACTTCCACGCTGGTATGAGGTCGCCAATCATTGGCGCGCCTGACGTACCCAGTCATTTGCCCGAAGCAGAGCCTATCATGCCCGGGCACACACTGCTCAGACCAGCTCTGGGAATGCTGAAATCAGCTGTTAAATTCCCCCACAAAGACTTGGGCGATTCATCTGGGGTTTATGGGAATGTAGACAATTTGGGTGTATCGTAAGTATTACAATCTTTTTTTTACTACTAGTAGGCTGATCTAGCCGTCACCGCTAGGCCGCCGGCATCGGATCCAGCAGGGCCCGAGGCGACGCTACGGCGCGTAGGGTTCCACGCGTGCCCCCTTTGGACGTCCCAGGGGGAGTCTTACATCTCACTCCGCCCGCAGGCCTGAGGTGGCACCAGCTGGGGGTCGTGGAAGGCGCACAAGATCCCAGGATCCGAGGCCCAATTGTGGGAAGGGAACACCGGGTCGGTTTATAAATTCAGTAGGAGTCTGACAGACCCCGCCGCCTGCCCCACTGCTGGGACAGACGCCTCCTCTTTGTGAGAGGGAGTGGACCGTAATCCACCACGCAGGCCCAGTGTGGGTTGGTAGATGTCACATATCCTCAAATTTTGGTTCTAGGACATGCTGGTTTCCTTACAATGTTTTCCATCACCGTTTTGGGCCCATTGGTGATGAAATAATTTACACAAAGTAAAGCGCCTGTGTCAGGGTTCGAACCTACGACCTACAACTAGTAAATCACGGCTGTCACCACTGGGCCACCATTGTTCTACAACAACAATTACAGTTATATTATTATAATGAATATATTATATATTATAATAGTTATATTGGTATATAAATATATATTAATTTACAACAATTTATATTTTACTGCATATAAGTGACATTGGAAAAAGGGGAGGTATTTGCTGAGCAGCGGGACTTTGACTAAACACACCGGGCAAATAAAATTTATTCCAAAACGTACTTATCATCATTTCAGGTATAGTGGCACGGGCGAAAGAGTTTTGTACTCAGGATTCAGAAGGATTAACGACAATTTCGACGAAGAAGTACAGGTAATTAGTTTTAAATAAATATAAGTATGTAAAAAGTTTTAGAAAATAAGTTGTTATTATTAATTTTGCTTCACTATTGTATTGGGTTGTACCTGTAATAATAGTTGTAAGTGATTATTTATGAATAAATAAAAAAAATAACGTAAATAAAATAAAATAATAAATATTTTATTAATTAGATCACACACATAATAAATTATTGAATTCGAAACTGATACTTAAATAAATATTTATGTCTAAGGTTTAATTCAATCCTCGAAAAGCACGTTGAGCCGTTAGTTTCAGTTGTCATTCATAGATCTTTGACAGTCGTTACGGGTAGTAAGAAGTCCGACAGTTTGACAAACATTACCGGATAATAACAATAATCGGATTATGGAGGTCAGAGAGGCAGTCGCTCCATGTAAAGCACTCGTATTGATATTCAGCTGCATCCAGTTAGACTGGAAGCTGACCCCAACATAATTGAGAAAAGGCTAGGTAGATAATGATGGGTTAAAAATAAGCATTTAGTATGTAAATCACATTTTTTACGAAAGTTAAAAAAAAATTGCTTCACAGAACGACAGCCCCAAGTAAGTTTGTTCAATCCTACTCTATTTCTATGTGTTTAAAGTTTATTATCTGCTCTTTCGTTAAAATTTCATAACTTGTTGTCTTTAGATTTCTTGTAGCATTCCTGCAAAGGCGTGAATACGAGGTAATATTACACGAAAAATAATTACTTACCGTTTTATCTATTTTTTTTTTCATTTTTTTTTTTTCAATCATTCATTTATTTATTTATTTATAAATTTATTTATTCAGTCATTCATTTATTTATAAATTTATTTATTCATAAAACAATAGTCAATTCTATTATGTTTTATATGCTGTTGTGCTGTTATCATTTCACAACATTGCAGTGGGTATAAGTTGTATTAAAGACCAAGGTACAATTTTACAATTTTACTTTTTTCGTCGTCAAAAACAATAACCATCAAAAAATGTTTTATAAAATAATAAATGTAGGTATAAAATGAACCACATTACCGGAACACATAGCGTTGGATTCCGCCTCAGGTTGGACCAACGACCTTGTGAAGGTCGCAGGAACCTCTGGAGGAGAGATTAGCACAGAACCAATCGAAGTGGCGGTGCTTAGGAACGCCTATTTCCAACAATGCTCGTCTTTAGACTGAAATTTATAATGATAAAATTATAAATCTAGTCATATGTGATCATATTTAATTCAATTTTTAAATCCTTATACATGATAAAAATTCAAACCTGCACTTTCTTCAGGACAAACCAATAGCTCGCTACATAGATTACGGCCAGAGAGAACGAGACAAAAAGAAGATGGAACAAGAAGGAAATAGATACACGGAACAAGACAAACACAGACCATCGGCGTGAGTACTTCTTTATTTTCCAGTGGATTTTTACTCTGTGTATCTACAATTTTTTTTTTCTTTATATTGAAATATTTACTACCTCGTTGGTTTAGTGGGTCGCAAGCCCTACTGCTGAGCGGTCCTGGGTTCGATTTCTAGGTTGGGCAAAGTGTTATTGAGTTTTTTCCATAAGGAATTTCACAGTAGCAGCCCGGAGTCTGGTTTTGTGCCTGGTTGATGGCTTTCCCGCTTTTGCATGGGACTTAACATAACTGGCGAAATGTGGGTGTACGACAGGTTCACCTCTGCCTATGAATACAAGCGTGTATGTTATGGTACGTTATATTAATTTACTAGCTTCCGCCCGCGGCTTCGCCCACGTTGTATGTCGATAACAAGTATCCTATGTCCTTCCCCCAGGGTTCAAAGTATTCCCGTACCAAATTTCATCAAAATCGGTTCAACCGCTTTAACGTGATGCGCGATTAAATAAACAGATAAACAGACAAAAATTCTAAAAACTGTTGGAACGTGTTCTGTTATCGATTCTAAGTATCACCAGACTTTCGACCCTTTCAGCTTTATTATATGTATAGATTATTTTCTAAACAGGACCGGCGGCAATTCATACGTAAGTATACATAATATTCAAAACAAATTTATATGTTTTTACTTGCTGCCCGCCCCAGCTTCGTACTGCACTAAGTACTTATCTACAGCGTACCTACCTTCTACCTACCCTACATACCTACCTATCTAGCCTACCTATACCTTCTTACCTACCTACCTAACTACCTACCTACCTACACCAACCTACCTACATACCTACATACCTACCTACCTACATACCTACATACCTACGTACCTACTAACCCTACCTACAGCAATTTTTTCATATTTTCTCACCATTTAAACCTTCCCTGGACTTCCACAAAAAATTCAAAACCAAAATTAGCCAAATCGGTCCAGCCGATCTCGAGTTTTAGCGAGACTAGCGAACAGCAATTCATTTTTAGGGTTCCGTATTCAACAAGGAACCCTTATAGTTTCGCCATGTCCGTCTGTCTGTCTGTCCCCGACTAAGCGCAGAGACTGTTAGTACTAGAAAGATGTAATTTGACATGAATATTAATTGCGCCGACAAAGCGGTAAAAAATTTTTTTTTTAGGGTTCCTCCCCTTCAGCCAGCTACAAGGTGAGTTCCGGGTATGTGGATAAATTCACAGCAGTAGTATATATAACGAAATTAAAAGGAAAACTATCACAGCTAAGTAGGCTCTATAACTTAACGAGTAATTATGGACCAACTTACATTTGCAGTTACAACAACATACAATGTTAAGTTTGTTCTTGGGATAAATTCATTCCAGCTACGGAACCCTTCATTGTGCGTGGTCCGACAAGCACTTGGCCGGTTTTTATTATTTTAAAGAATAGGTTATTACTGCCATTACTATAAGAAAACAAACTAATACCCAACTACGGCAAAAAAGTCAACTAAAAGGTATAAAGAAGTCATCTCGGACAGACAAATTAAAAATCCGGAGTCACAAGTAATCTATTCGATTCATCACCTAACACGTGTTTTAGTTTTTATACTTTTATTTTTATTTAAATTGTTTTGGGGTAATTATATATATATTTTTGAAATGTGCTAATTAAGCCCTTTCATTTGATACCCAATATGGCACCATTAAAAAAACTTTTTTTTTTAGTTCATAACTTTTTGTCCTCTAGAGGGCGCTATATTCTATTTAACGTGACGTCACATAGCCTATAACTAGCGGACGACCGAGACGCTTCCAACGATACCCCATGTGTCACGTTATCGCGAACGCGAAGCAATGCAGCGACAATGTAGCGACAATCAAGCCATAGCTTTAGTACTTGGAAGGCCGGGATCGTTAGCGCGATGTCGCGAACTACACTTCGCGCGCTCTCTGTTGTACACTGCTCGACGTAGCAGTGTGCGCGAGAGAGTGCGCGAGTTGTTTTTCGCGATAACGCGACAATGTAGCCGTAGCATATTATGTGATCGCACAAGTAAAATTCGTACGAAAACGCGTCCAAAGTGCACGCGGCCTAACCGTCGTCAGAAACAGAAACAGTCATCATAGCATCCCAACTATGTTGGGGTCGGCTTCCAGTCTAACCGGATGAAGCTGAGTACCAGTATTTTACATGGAGCGACTGCCTGTCCTCCACAACCCAGTAACCGGGTAATACGATACCCCTTGGTAAGACTGATTGTCAGACTTTCGGGCTTCTGACGACCCGTAACGACTGTCAAAGATTCACAAATGACAGCCGGGGCCAACGGCTTAACGTGCTTTCCGAGGCACGGAGGAGTCTCGATATGTAAAGACCGTCACCCATCCACGGACCAACCCCGGCAAGCGTAGCTTAACCTGATGGATCGACCCGTGTGGCTGTTATTACTTAGCCACGAGCTTCTCGTTTTAGAGATCTGATAAACAAATTTTGTACATTTTGAATTGTTACAGCCAAATTATTTCCATGATGAAAAAATGGTAAGTTGTTCATTCCTCATTGTTTTTCTTTATCTCATTTCATCGCATTTTCAGCAATTCCAACTCAAAATGAAATAAAAACTAACTCCGTTAATTTTTTAAACAGAATAATGTTAAACGGCTATTAAAGGTGAGCAAAAGTTTGCAGAACTGTTTAATGATATACGTAACAATAATATAATTATGTCCATTTTAATAATACTGTAAAAGAAAGTTGATTAGAATTTAATTCAAATTTGTTTTTTTTTCGATGGTTTCTTAGACACTTACAGCGAATGGCGTCACGTTAGAGGTAAATACGTTTTTTTTACTTTGTATGTACCTACTAATGGCCGATTTATCTTAATTTACAAATATCTGTTACAGTTTTTTGAAATACCTCGGCTAAAAGTGGAAGCTATGAAGGTACGCCATTTAAATCTATTACTGCATTCACTTTTTTTTTCCAGTGTGTTCTAATATAACTTATATTTTTTCTTACAAACAGAAGGAGAATTACCATGAAAGCGTTAAACCATACACAGAGGTAGGTACAGCACTATTATTTTCTTAACGTGCTTTCCGAGACACGAGGGTATCACAACGCCAACTTCCAACCTCCGGGCTGCTACTGAGTAATTAATATGTTAACCGCCTCTATGGTGGACCACCTGTCTCAGATCCAGAGGTCCCGGGTTCGATTCCTAATGGGGGCAAAATTTTCTGCTCGGTTTGGTTGGTGGTAGGGCTTGTTTTAAGTCTGCCTGGCTAGCTACCACCATCTTATCTAAGTCTGTCGCCATAACAACAATGTTACCAGCATTGTTGTGTTCCGGCAGTAAGAGGTAAGATAGCCAGTTCCTCTGTGGTAGAGGATTCCGGGTGAAGCTCGCTTCCACCTTCGGCCTGATCATCACTTACCTTCAGATGAAATTCAGGCCAAGAGCTTCCCCGTCGTGATAAAAAAAGAACTAATAGAGAAATCCAATAACACTGCCGCCGCCGCCGCATGTCCGTCCCGTTGGTCTATGAGAGAGAGGGAAAAGAGAGTGCACCTGTGTTTGCGCACACATTTCGCCACTATAATATCTCTAGCGTTGATGGCTAGTGTCTGCTGCATGAGATTGGCCGCCTTGGTCGAAATTCGATCTGGATGATATAATATCATCCAGATCGAATTTCGACCAAAGAAAAGAAAAAACAAAAGAAAAAATGTTTTTATTTTCATTATTAGGACACATTGTACATTATACAGTTGGTGGCGTCTCCTTTTAAGCCTTAAAGATGCCTGTGTCAGGAGGCGCCGCTCTTTTATATCTTACAATTTAGTGTAACATGTTACTAAAAAAAGTTTATGCAGGGTGTAAGGGACAGCCCTCCGCAAATTTACAGGGTGCATTCAGCTCCTTATTTTGAATCATATTCCACTGAAAATTTTCTCAGGAAAATTGTATTTTTTTAAATCGTGATTTCAGTTACTATTCCTTTATTTCAATGTAAAATCACATTCTCTGTACGCAGTACTCCATTCATGTAAATGACACAGCTAAAATAAAAAAATCAGCAATGGATGTTGAAATTCTCTAACGAACGACGCCTGAAATCAGCGAGCGCGGCCGTCCACCCGCCGCGACAAATCAGGTTCATTGGATTCTCATAACGTTCCTGAAATAATTTCATGTACCGGTCATCTTAGTACGATATACTGAATTCACCCCATCAGTCTGCGGAGGCCTGTCCCTTACACCCTGTATACCTATTATAAATTGTCGATTTTTTTTTTTATTACTTACAAGTTACAGCTGTGAATACCTAATGTCTGTGTGTACCTAAGGTTCTAGTAAATAATGTAAGGCAATTAGACATTCTTGAATTAAAAAAATATTGATAATAATTATGCCCTCTTAAACATAATAATGTACTGTGATTATTCTAATCAAAATAATAAAATCCAATTTATGACATAAAATTACTCAAAATAAGTAGTATTTTATCTTTTTGGAAATGTTATTATTTTCTTTGTCATTTACAGTTTATTGAAGCAACTAGGATGAAGGACTTTGGCTCGGTATGTAGAATAGTAACATAATTTATTTTTTTCAGTATCTTAGTTGTTGATTCATAGTTTTTTTCATAATTCAGTAGTTTTTTATTTCAGTATTTGTAAACTTATTCTGCGTTTAGCATGTTTCTCTTTTTTTTTGCCTTTTCTGTCCCACTGCTGGGCCTGGAGCCTTTTTATTTTTTTCCACCCTGTATTACCCTTCCTGTTACATGTTGTGTTAAACCTTTAAGTCCATTTTGTTTTTGGTTCGAGGTGGAACAACGTTTTCCGTCGATTGCTAAACAATATGAACGGGTGAGCATAAAAAATGGCTTTATAATTTAATGGTTACTAAGTTTTATTTACATTATACAACGTGTTTTTTATATCCCATAACTCTAGGGTTAGATTCTTTAAGTAAAAATAATACAAAAAATCCGAAAATATGTCGTCTAAGAATGCATAGTTTCAAAGATAACAACACTATACTTACTTTTGTTGTGTGCATCTAAGTTTCATTGATAAGTACGAGTAAATCATTTTCATTCAAACCAATCCTTCATATTTAAAGCTAAGAAAATGTGACGTAGTCATATTCAAGTAAGGGTGTTTTACATTAATAATCGTGACTTTGTCTATTTTTAACCGACTTCCAAAAAGGAGGAGGTTATATGTTCGTAGCGAATGTATGTTTTTTTTTTTTTTGTATGTCCGTCGATATTTTCGTCAATTGTGGACAGATTTTGAAAATTCTTTTTGTTTGAAAGAGTATGCTCTCAAGGTGGTCCCATATAAATTTTATTAACTTAGCTTGCGTACTTTTTGAGTTAGCTTCATTAATACGTATTTTTCCCACTTAGCCTATATGGACGATCTTTTAACATTTTCCTGTCACTGTTATTTACATAGCAGGTCGTTATATTCGAACTAGTAGGGGGTAGGTACCACAACTAAAAAGAGAAAAATAAAAGTTTTTATAAAAAGTTTTTTTATTGTATGAAAAATGAAAACAAAAAAGAAATGATGGATGAAAAATAATTCATATGCCAGTTGTTATTTGATTATGGTCTCATTCATTTAGTTACGGGATAAAAAAAAACACCTTGTATAACGTAAACCTTTTGTTTTGGATGGAAATTTATCAAATAACTTCCTCTGCTCTGGTCGGAGCGGGAGGGCCTCTCAGACTAAAACCCACCCGTGTTCATTCAGTTGCCTGTGTGTTGCCAGGGGCCACGGTATCCCTTTCGGACTTGTTTAATATATCTAAAGAATTTATAAAGGGAACTTAAGAAAATTAATATTACACTATTTACACTAGGCACGCTTTTGAGTCACTGTTTAGTACCGAGTGGTAACAACAGTCGGTCTATTCTGTAAGAATCTCACCGTGAAAACTTTGGTGAAGAGAGCTTGAAGTGACCTGTCATTCCACTTTACGCTAGGGATTGACACAATTGACAGCTCACTTCACGTTCGTTTTGACGGTGAGATTTTCACAGAATAGATCGGCAGTACCTACGTAAAAAAGATTACCAACAAGTTGAAATATGGCCAGTTGAAAAACAAGGCTTGTTCAAAAATAACTATACAAAAAATATAATTGGTTATTTTTTTATTTCAGAATTCTTTCATACCACAAAAGTACAGGTAATAATGTACAGTCCCGTCCATGGAAAATGGTAATCTTCAGCTGGGCCAGCTAGCATGGATACGGTTTTTGGGCCGTTTTGCGTGGATGTGACGCATTTTTTCTCCCAACTTGATCTTTTTTTTGTGTTCTTTCTTTGCGTTATTTTCTTTTGTTTTGATTTCTTGTTTTTCAATAGAATAAGAGGCCAGCTTATCATCTTACTTATTAGTTTACTTTATTATCAGCCTAAAGGTGGTTACACATCTGACGGAAGATCCGTCGCGTATCGTCAGTCGCGTAACGCCAGAATGGACAGGTAGATAATAAAACATTACACACTCAACCGATTATGCGTTAGTGAGTCGAGTTGGGGACCTAAGGAAGTTACACTCGACGCATCTTCCATCAGATGTGCAACCACCCTTACTCTAGCTACTAATTATTTTTAATTTATGAATATTCTTTTTTTAATTCTCAGTTTTGTTTTGACGATTTTATGGAAGCGAATTTTAAACGGTCATCATAATGAAATGTTGGTTTTTAAGACTTTATAAATCCAACATTTCTTATAGGAATAGAGCGCTATCACATTGACGATTTGCGAGCGTGTTTCCAGCGATGCGATTTGTGAGCGTACTCTCCGCGAATCATGCAAACCGAGCTAGCCGTGACTATTACGTCACGTTCTCCGCGTTTTCACAAAATTGTACATTCGCTCTCTTACACTCACGTCATCCACTCCCGCTACGCACACGCAGCAAGCGCATTGAAACATCGCCTCGCAGGAAACCGCTCGCAAATCGCCCGTGCGATAAGGCCCACCTATGGACATTATATTCTTTCAGGGATATGGGAGGCAATAGGGCAGGAAGAACGGGTGGAATAAAGAAGTATGCCAGAAGATAGCTATGAATGTACATAGTTTTTTTATTGCAAAACATCTTTAATTAATCAATAACATTGTAATTAAATCGAAGGGAAATAAATTCATCGTTTTATTTAATTATAATAATACATTTAATTATAATAACACCCGACAGACAAAAATGAGAGATTTTTGTGAATTCTTAAAAAAGGTAGATATTTCCTTAGGTAGGTGTTTCGCATCTGTCAATTAGCGAAAGTCAATTAACTCAATATCTCTAAAACCAGGTGTGTATTGTATCGTGTAATGTAAAGGCTCCCGCAGACAGGCGCACCGCGACGGCGCAACTCGACTCTGGTGGAACAATTTCTATGAAAACTTCACGGGAATTGTGTTTCTACCGGTGTCGCGTCGCGCCGTCGCATCGCACCAGTCTGCGGTAGCTTTAATGTGAATAGTGTGGTCGGCCTACATACATACCTACCTACCCTACCTACAGCAATAATTCTATATTTACCATTTAAACTTTCCCTGAACTTCCACAAATATTTCAGAACTAAAGTTAGCCAAATCGGTCCAGCCGTTCTCGAGTTCATTTTTATATAAATAGACAGGAATTCATTTTTATATAAATAGATTTCACAAAAAGGTTTCTACCCGTATAAACATTAAGTAAATTATCGTTTTTCTTAATAAGATCTTGTGAACCGTTAGACTCTATTTGGTACAACATGGCGTTTGTTAATTAAGACATTATAAATTATTGTATCACCAACATTTTTCTAGCAAAACGAATCGCTAACCTATTATTATTAATACTGTTAATTCTGATTCTCACAGAACTTTCCACATTTCATATTATTATTTTTATCTTTGACATATTTTATTGCAATTTAATTTCACGGCAATTATTAGAATGCTAATAAAGCTGTGACAGCAGTTGACTTTTATTACATTTTTAAGAAACGCGAGTATGGATTGAAATATGAAATGGATTCGGCCATCATTATTTTTATTATAACAATTGTAAGCATTCTTACGGCTATATTTAAGTATCCACCTGGATACTAATTATTTATAAATAACTTAATTAATAAAAATTATTTAAATTATTTTGGGAAGGATAATTTCAAAATTAATAATAAACCTAGTTGAACGCTGCCAGTGGAGTTAAATAATGATAATTAGTTACAGAACATATTGGATTGCCATGGAATCAGTTTGAGGGAACACGGGAGACCTCTTCAGGTAAGTTTTTTCACAGCATACCGTGTTTGTAAAGGATAATTCCCACCAAACGCCTCGCATCGCATCGGATCGGAAATGATACGAACGGATGCGGCATCAGTCGATCGCGTCCGGCACGATGTCGACGCATACGATCGGCTCCGTACCGTCGTCGCTTGCGAATGTATCCGTTTCTGCGCCTAGTCAAATAGTTTCATTCCTTCCGTGTTGCAGCCGAAAGGATCCGATCGGATAGTACGACAAGCAAATGGAGCCGATCACGAGTTGCAGCATACTTTTGGCTACAATCGCGTGTCGCGGAAGACGCCTGCGGGCAAGCTGCTGTGCGCGGCTCGGTAATATAGACTTTAAATACTGTGTACACGATTTAATTTCGTTTAAAGATTTTAAAATCTGTTCCGATCCGATGCGATGCGAGCCGTTTGGTGGAAATCATCCTTTAAGCTTCTTGCAGACCAGCGCGAGGTGACGAGGCCAGAAATTGTATTGTTAGAGTCGCGTCGCGCCAGTCTGCACGAGGCTTTATGTGTTTAGATGCTTGCATAGCACTGACGAATAGGCATTCACGAAATTTTAACCTTTTTTATTTTTCTATTAGAACAGTTATTTTTTAAGGGACTATTCTTACAGACTCACAGGAGACAACTTAACGATCCTGATGAGTTTCTAGTAGCGATAAGATATTAAAGCTGATACGAATAAAGGCTCGTTCACACCGGCGCGACTTGTCGCGCGACGCGACTTTAACAATACAATTTCTAATCAAACTTCATGATTGAACTATTGTCGGTGTCGCGTCGCGCGACAAGTCGCGCCGGTGTGAACGAGCCTTTACGACATCAAACACAAAGAAAAGTTGACTGGTAGAAAATGCCTATGGCATTAACTCCGCCTCTGTACATTTGTGTGCTTGAAGTATTAAATAAATATAAATAAACATTCAGCCAACATCCGAAGTAGGTACTATATTATACCTACTTCGCACATATGAGATAGAAACGTTTGTAACGTCAATAGTTATGTAGTTTTGTTGATGATACTGCCTCCTTGGGTATAGTGGTCGCAAGCGCATGAGCATGAGGTCCTGGGTTCAATTTCCAGGTTGGACAAAATGTTATTGAGTATTTCCGTCAGGAATTTCTCAGTAACTGTCTGGGGTCTGGATTTAAGTACCGGGCTGATGGCTCGCTTTTATAATGTCTAACGTGACGTCAAATATGGGTGTACTATAATATAGGTACACCTCTGCCTAACCCTTGAGGTATTACAGGCGTGATGCTATGTTAATTATGCAGATCTTTATTATTCACTGCTGGGCTAAAGACTACTTTCATATCAGGCTGCTAGGCTGTTACTCATCATACTTTCAAAAAAATGGTAGCCATCTATAGCTTTATGTAATAAATCGATTCAGTAGTTTAGGCGCTACGGTGGAACACACGCACATACATACATAGACTGTTAAAATCATAACCCCTTCCTTTTGGCTATGCCGTAGTTGGGTAAAAAGCATGCACACTGCGGTCTATCATCTGGCACAAGCCCCAGAGTTATATTTTATATTATTGGTCTATTTCCAGAGGAGGTCAAATACCTTCTACGCTGGAATGGGGTCGCTAGCCCAGCCCAATCTACCGCCAGAAAAGGAGCATAAAACTGGAGTTCGCATGTCCAAAACTGGACATAGTATGAGTATTTCGTAAGCATAAAGTTTATTTTCGTATTATTTTGGCTTGTTCTATCCTGTCAATTTTTTTTGTCACTCTGACATTTTCACACAATCAAAACCAGACAGCGGTCGATCGACGACCCTGTAACCTCGTCACCTTATTCTTAATAAGTAAGTCACAAAGTCGTTAATCGATCGTGGTCTGGTAGCACCCTTATTATGCAATTTTTTATAATAAGTAATAATTAGGTTCCGTTCCAAATGGTGCCAAACGGAACCCTATTGCTAAGTCTTTGCTGTCCGTCCGTCGTCTGTTTGTCAGCGGGCTTTATCTCATGAACCGTAATAGGTAGATGTATATATCTGTAGCTGTATTTCTAATAAAAATAAAGAAGATAAAGTTAAAATTTAAGGGTCCAAGAAACGTGCTTTCACGTTTTTTGCTAAACATTGTACCTACTGTGGTATGGAAACCTTGGCGTGCGAGTCCAACTCGGTTCCCTATCCATTTGCATAAAATCTTAAGACATAATATAACACGGCATACTTTTGTTTATCCTAAAAATATTTACGCATAATAATTATTATTTTCGCATATCAGCAAACGCATAACTTTTTTAAGCATAATTTCTCCAATCATAATAATGAATAAGCATAACATTCAAAAGCATAAATATATTTTCATTTATATTCTAGTAGTTTCTGGCACTCGCCGGCCGCTACCGCGGCACCGCTCGCTTCTCTCGCTCGGCTCTTGCGTAGGGGGTCACAGTCCTAACCTAACCTAACTTAAACCAACTAACATTACGCCTAGTAACATTATGCGAATTAAAATGATGGCAAAACAAATTATGCAACAAGATGATTATGACAATAAAAAAGTATGCCAAAAAAAAATTATGGCAAAGAATTATTAGACCAAAAAAACTTATGCCAAAATCGTTATGCCAAAGAATATTTGGAAAAAAGACATTATGCGAAAAAAAGGGGTCCCGTCCGACTCGCACTCTCCCTTTTTTCAACAACAACTTGCCTTGTTCTGTCATCAGTTTTAAACTTTACTTTCAATCTTATTTTGGTAATGCTATGTCTACGGTACAGGTACGGTGGAAACTTGGATAAATCAGAAGAAGAAGACGTTTACCCAGAATACAGACGAGCTATCGCACCACAGGTAACTGGCCTATATACGTTGAGAGGCAAAAAAAGTAAAAAGTTCTTTGTTTACAAAAAAATAATAATATGGCATTAAGTCCGCCTCTGTACATTTGTATGCTTGAAGTATTAAATAAATAAATATCGCAATCGCGGAACAAAATTCCAACAAAACATAATTATTATTTTATGTATTTTGAACTCCCATACAACTATCATTTTAGATTTGTTGTACCTTATGTGATAATGCGCCCTTTATTTATAAATCTATATAATTTCTTATTAATTAAATATCAAATCTTTCACAGAATCCCAAACCCATGTAAGTATACAATTTGCACAATCTATAATTTTTAGGGTTCCGTACGTCCGAATGAAAACACGGAACCCTTATAGGATCACTTGTGTGTATATCTGTCTGGCTGGCTGGCTGTCCGTCTGTCACAGCCAATTAGCTCCGAATCTACTGCATTAATTTGTTTGAAAGTTACACATATAAATTCTGTGACCCAAACACGTAGGTCTAACCTAAACATTTGACATATCAAATGAAAGGGCTTGTTGTGAGGATTTCAATTTTTTTTTTAAATAATTTTACAATATATTTTTTTAAACATATTTAAGAAAATTGATGAAAATTAACCATTCCCCGCCCTTATCTCCGAAACTACTGTGCCTATAATGTTGAAAAAAATACAGAGAATGGAGCTTTACACATAGATTGCAGGAAAATCTATAAGAAGTATATGGTCTTAAATGACATGGTAAATCTCTCAATATTGTGCGTATAAATTTAAATCAAAATCAAAAGTCTATTCAAACAAAGTTTATTCAAACTAGGCTGAGAATCAGCACTTTTTGAACGTCAAAATTACATAAGACAGTCCCCAAAAACGCCCACCCTTCACCACTTCCTAGTGCTTTAGCTGGGAAGAAGAAGTGGCGCAACAAACTCCCCAGCAGACATTTGCAGCTGGAATGTGTGGGAGAACATGTTGTTCAATTACAATGCTATGTTCTTGGGATAAATTCATCCCAAGTACAGAACCCTTCATTGTACGTGGTCCATCACGTACTTGGCCGGTTTTTTAGCACGACCTAGCTATTTTCTATGTATTTATGCTTATTAATGATTTTCCAATTTTTAGATTACTTGTAGCACTTCTGCGAACGAAGAAAAGGGTATGTTCGATTTCAAATAACTTGTCATAACAATTTATTAGCATATCAAAAAGAAATTCCACGTATAACCTCTAGGTGATTTAACTTTGTTTTTGGATATAATAATGGTAGATTATGGAGAAATAATTATTATTATAAAAAATCCAATTTTGTCGAGCGATATTATTTTTACAGACTATTGTACCTTTTAATATTTTTCTGTGTATGTTTATTTATGTATTTGTTTACTTACATAATTTCTAAACTATATAGAGCACATCAGAAGAAGACCGCTACAAATTGTACCTGCAAAATGATCGGAGGTCGCCTCAATTGAATATCAGACAATCGTAAGCATTTTCTATTGTGAGATTTACAATTGCGGCATACCTTTTTTGTATAGTCCTTGCAAAAAGGAGAAGTCTATAATATGACCATGTCCTAACCAAAGCGATCGTTGAGCGAACACAGGACAGTCGCGTTTATATTGTTCGGCAAACCTTATCGACTCGTTGTGCAGAGGGTACTTTCAGGTTTTCCGAACAAATTTCTGGCATATGAACGCGACGATCGGGTATTCACGTCACCGTTCGCTTTGGTTAGGACACGTGGTACGATGAAAGCTTCTAATGTTTTTTTTATTTTGTATAAATCTAATTCAACCTTTATTAACATAATATATACCCAATTACTTTACAGGCGTCCAATGAATTTCAATTACACAGAACAAGTAAGGTTATTTTATTATTTTATTAAATTGTTTAATTATTTCCAGATATTGAACTTTGCACAAACACAGTGAACTTTTTTTGGTCAAATTAAAAAAAGGAATGTTTCTGTTCTTAGATAAGATTTATCTCAATGTTTTAAAATTCTTGCTAGATCTTTCCTTTTTCGGTTAAATCTACTCTTATTTTGTTGTGTTATGATTTTTTAGAAACGAGCAATAAACTTAATGGTAAGTACTTAACAGTGAGCAAAAACTATGTTCGATTTAAGCCCAGTGTGACACTTTCATAATTATTCCAAAATTGTTATTGTTGGTAGCGTTCTATAGTTTCTGCCTACCCGCATGGTAAGAAGGTGGTCCATAGAAAATAAATACGAGTTCAAACAAATGCTAGTGGTATTAGTTGTATGGTATTAGAACGGAATAAATGAAATAAAACACGTTGTATGTTTAAGGAATTTTAGAGGTCTATCAAAATGTATTATTCTGAATTATATTGTTAATGTGGATGTTACATTTGAACTAAGTATTTACTAGAATTTATCTACATTCCAGTTGATGTAATTTAATAATCTTACTTTCTTCAGGAGTTACCGATAGCACATTACGTGAAAGATTACCACAAGATTGAATTGGAATTGCAGAAGAGGGAGGCAGACATGAGACTAAAGTGAGTTATTTTTCTATAGCTCTTTTTAGTTACGGCATTTTGCGACTTGTCCCATGCGCATTTTGTATAAGTACCTACCTCCAATTATTTGTGATTTTGATGACTTTATTGGCGCTTAGTTTTGTGCATGTCAGGATTAATTCTATCTGTTTTACACATAATATTTATAATAATATATATGTCACCGTATGATTATGCACATCGTTAGTTTATAATGTATCTAGCGAGATTACTAACAATCGAAAAATTGTGAACTTCAACAAACTATTTACAATTTAACGCATTATTTTTCGATAGTTTATAATTTCGGCCGCTACCGCGGTACCGCTTGCTACGCTCGCTCGGCTCGCGCGTGGTTGGTCACCTTTCTAACCTAACCTAACCAACCAGACCAACTACCTATCAGGGATGGTTCACAATATTACGGGTGATAAAATCGGAAAGATTAAGAACCCTGTCGGTAAGTGCAGCTGCGTTCACAATTTGACATTGATATTAAACTACTGAAAATGTATGCGTTATATTGTAACAGTTCACTATTTTTCCATAGTTTATAATCTCGCTAGATACAAACTAGCGGTGCTCATAATTTTACGTACATAATATTCATTGCATTCCAATATGAATAATTATTCGGGTCTAGGTGTTTGTGCAGTATTTTGTAAGGAGAGAGTAAAATGTAATGTATCAACACCCGCCGCCCCAGGACACTGTAAAAAATGCCGCTCCATTATCATTTTGGAAGTTTTTATTTGCAAAAAAATAATTTATAAATGTTTCTAAAAATGTAGTTTGTAGTTTTGGAAGATTAAAAAAGCATTTTCAATAACGCGAAGATTTTTTTCTCATCCACTGAATTTTGCCACCCCTGAAAATTTGCCGCACGGGGCACTAGTCCCTAGGGACACTCGGGGCTAGTGGAATTCCAGCGTTTTCAACAATTCAGGAAATATTTAGTTTACGAGACCGTTAATCGTTATGAATTCCTTTTGTGCTAATTAAGATTAAATCCACATAAATTTAGCAGTTCCGGCATTATCAATTTAATTAAACAATGTATTTTTTATTTTATTATGAATATAATTATTATAAAATCGAATATACTTAGGCAACAAGAACGACAACGTGAAGAAATTCTTCCTCCGACAACTGTGAGTATTATTTTGTTATTGTTTAATACCTAACGAAAATGTTTCTTTTAAACTATTAAATGACTTGACTAGCTTTTGCCCGCGGCTTCGCCCGCGTGGTTGTAGGAAAATATCTCACGGGAACATACTACCGGGATTTAAAGTACCCTACGTGTTAACTCAGGTTATATATCATTTTTTTACCATATCATTTATCATACCAATTTTCAAGTTACTTAAAGCACGCAGTAACATCCTCTCCTGTAAAATTGGTTACCCCTTTTCACCCCGTTAGGGGTAGATTTTCGAAAAACCCTGATCGCGTTATTCTTTATTTTAAGCATAAATATATATATTTTTTAATTAATCGGACAGCGCGTTAAAATTCTTCCATACAAACTTTAGACAAACAAATATAGAAAAACAAAAAATTACAAACTTTATAATTTATTTAGATAAGTATTCGTGCGAAGTTTCATGGTTATTACTTCAAGGAATAAGATTTTTCATACAAATTTAAGTATTCGTGCGAAGTTTCATGGTTATTACTTCAAGGAATAAGATTTTTCATACAAATTTTCATCCCCTATTTGACCCCCTTAGGGGTTGAATTTCGAAAAATCCTTCCTTATTCCTTGCCTACATTATAAAGGGAACCCCTGTGCAAAATTTCAGCTTGCTAGTTCCAAGGGTTTGGGCTGGGCGTTGATGCTGACTGCCTGTCAGTCGGTCAGGACTTTACTTTTTATTAATATAGATTTAAGTTTGATAAAATAACGTACCTAATCTACTGCTTAATTAGCTGATGAGGCGAGCTACAGTACTTAGGTAAATACAATCATAATAAAATGATCATAAAGAAGTTATGAGGCCGTCCTCTTTTTCGAAGTCGGTTAAAAATAATATTATTTACCATCTAGGTCGATGTAACTAAAAATACTAAGAGAGATAGCATATTATTATTATTGTTTCTATTGTACTGCTGTTTTTTTTACATAAGATATCTATTAAAAAAAAACATTTTACCATTAGAACACACCAGTCGAGTATCAAAGTTACGACAGGTTTAAAGAAGAAATGCTGCAAAACCAAAAAAGATTCCAAGTTATGAATGAGGAAGACAGAACTCCAACAAAAGAAAGTTTAATCCAGGAGTACGAGAGTAAACAAAATAAGTTATATAATAATAATTATGAAAGCAGGTAAGTTACTTTTTTTTACTGAACCGATTCGGTGCCAAAGCTCTGGCCAAAGAAAAAATCACTTGCACCGATGATGGTGTGTCAAGTGGAAGGACTGAGGGTTGACTTGAGTGTGAAGGTGTTCAAATTGACGCAAAAAGTTGCGTGACTTCGTAATCATTAAAATAATCTCGGGATTAACCTCAGTGTGGCCAGAGCTTAGGCATGTCCTATAGATTGATCGACACTGCACCAGACGCGTCATTGGCGCCACTAAATATATTTGTGTGACGCGCCAGTAGAGTCAGTTGTATCAATAATTATTGGAAAACAAAAGAAATTATTACCCCCCTAGAAATACCTTTGAAAATTATATTTTGGTGCCTAAATGACACTGCTGGTAAACATGTGTGAAATTGTCACAGAAATTGTATAGACAAAACAAGATGGCGACGTCAGTTCCGATTTTAGCCGCTCACCGCAATAGCCTTGTAGCGTTGTAAATGTGGCTTTAAATAAAAAGACGTTTAAACGTCAAGAAACGTTTGTAAATAAACCCCTTAATTTTAATGAATAATTTTGTGAAATACAACAAACTTATAAACACAGGCTCCCAGGTTCACCGGGTCAATACCCACAGGCTTCAGATCAACCTCAAGATACGCAATTTCCAAGACCGCAAATTCGAGATGCACTGGCTTCCAGTGCACAAGCTCCAGATACTATATTGGTACCGAGACCACAAGCTCCAGATACTGTATTGGTGCCGAGACCACAAGCTCCAGATACTGTATTGGTGCCGAGACCACAAGCTCCAGATACTGTATTGGGGTCGAGGCCACAAGCTCGAGACCCTTTAGTCGTACCGAGACCACAAAGCCCAGATCCACCATCCAACCAATTTCAGGATACTGAGCCTCTAAGTCAACATACACCAGATCGACAGTCTGAAGACCCAAAGTTCGATGAAGAAATCTACAATGGCTTACCTAACTGGCAAGCAGTAAGTTTTTAATAAATTGTTTTTACTTCAGCCAATCGCAGCAGTTTACGCGCGTGACAATTTGTCAAACACAAACTCAAAATTTTAATTAAACCAATTACGGGTACTTTGGAATTGTCAAGGGGTCGGTCAGTCACAAACGTGCAGATTCCAAAGCGTAATAAGTTCCTATGGAAAAAAAACGGGCAAACGATTGATGCAGAAAGGCGTGCACGTTAAAAGCCTCCGTATAAAAAAAGGAGAAAACATGGTGTCTAAGAGATGACCAGTCCCCACTGACGGCGTCCGTTCACAAACATGACGCATGGATCAGCAATAGACCTGCTGATCCATGTCGTCACACATTAAAATTACGATAATTTTCATCGTTCGACAAACTGGCCCAAGTTACCTTAATTTAGGGCGAATTTCACGAATGAAACTGAATGTGACCAGCACGTCATCTAAACCGCGTTCAAGAGATGTCAGTGTCATCATTGTTATTGACACTGACGGCTCTCGAACGCAGTTTAGATGCTGATCGCGTTAAATATGAGGAAATTCACCTTATGCGTTAGGCAATCGGTTATCTACATCCAAATTCATCAATTTGCATTTACATATATACTTATTTAATATTAGAACTTTTCGTAGGAACCTACACAACTAAGCTTAAATGTAAGTACCTGTTGCTTTTACTTGCCAAAGAAAGAAAGAAAGAACAACCAACCGACAACCAACTTTCAATTTGATGTTTTATTATTTGCCAGCAACGATTTGTGAAACAAGGTCTTATCGACGTGCTAAAAAAACACTTTAAAAATGCATTTAATTATATTTTTAAGGAAATAAGGAGTACCTAAATATACTCATAATTAGTCATTTCATTATTTAAAGGCTCTAAAAACTGGTGAAGAAAACTACAATTTGCAAGCAGTACTCGTAAGTACCTATGTTTTCTTTCTGTAAATCATTTTAATTTCCATATTCACTTTTTTTAATCAAAGTTTATCATGGAAATAAATGGTAAAAAATTATTAATAAAATATGTCGTCTGTTGTAATTAAGAACTTTATTAAGAACTAGTGACCCGCCTATGCTTCGCACGGGTGCAATGTACTGGTGGGCGATATGTCAAAACATCGACATTTCTGCGCTATTTCAAAGTTAAATATTAACGTATTATACACATAACCCTTCCGGAATAAATTCTCTAAACGAAGGTGAAAACCTCATCAAAACCTGTAGCGTAGTTTAGAAGAACAACGCGGACATACAGACGAACACGAAAAGCGACTTTAATAATATATAGATTTAAACTGGGACTGAGTTTAGTTGAATAAACCTGGCCGCGTACCTTGCTTCGCATCTACCGAGCTATGGCGTAGCCACGCTACGCGATCAGCTTAGGAACGGGTTTAGGTTTTTTTTTAATTTTACATGTCTATAAAACGGGTACCTACCTATCATAAGTTCGAAAAATATTTCATTTAAAACCGAATTTCATTTCACCTAAAACTTTTCAACTATTATCGTTTCGTTTTTTTTTTACTTCATCGAAGTCACGTCTGCCACTGTATCAGTTTACCTATTTTCAATTCGAATTTTTACGTTACTCCGACGTTTCATTTAGTCGAACTTTTTACTGAAGTTACACTTAGCCGAAATAACATTTGTCGAATGATAAAAAATGTCGATAGTCATTATACCTAAGTTCAAAATGTAAACATTCAATACTTCGGGACGGCAATAATAATAAGACGTAGTCCACCGAGCCCCGCTTTGCGGGGCTCCTACTTCAGGGTGGTTTGCAAGAAATAACTAGAAAGGGGTCCCTTTAGATAGGGCAAATAAATCATTTGGCAAATGAAAAAAGTTCAAAAGAGGCTTCGGCCAATAGTAAAGAGTTATTATGTAAATCGGCGAAATAAAGTTAGGTAAAATAATACCTATGACACATGATACTTCGATGATCTAAAAATATGTCAAATAATGTCTAAAGCAAAAAAGACGTCGGTCGATAGTTTTCGGTAAAATGAAATTCGAACAAAAAAAATCGGAATAGTGATCCCCTACAAAACGGGTAAAAAAACGGGTTTGTAGAGCGTTGTCTTGAGTGGCAGTCTCTATACAAATTCAATTTTTATATTTTATTCGATGTGTCGTATTAAGAGGGTGCATCCTAAAAGTTGGCAACGTCGTAAATAGCTGTCAAATATTTACCTGTTTCGATTAATTTGGAAATAATACTGTATGGAAATAAGAAATGTGGCTAACCAATTGACTAGAATATTAATAATGAATTGCAATTATAACCTTGAATTTGATGTTGTACCCGTTTTAGGTGAAAAAAAGGCATTTGGAAAGTTACCAAATACTTTTTTTACATCTAAAACTAACTATTCGGTGTTACGATATTAATTATTGCATTTCATAATCAATATTCTAGTCAATTGGTTAGCCACATTTCTTATTTCCATACAGAAATATTATCAAATTAATCAAAACAGCGAAATATTGGACATCTATTTGCGATGTTGCCAACTTTCAGGATAAACCCTCTTAACGGTTGATTTAGATTGTATTTAATGTTACACCTTTTCGTAGGATCAACCTTCAGCAAACATAGCGGTGAGTAATATAATCATTTACCACCATTTTATTTGGCAGCAACGATTTAAACACTTCATGAAAATATTAAACAAAAAAAAACCGAAATATTGCTAAAAGCATAAATTATGAAATGCCCCTAATTGTTAAAAGTTCAATAAATACCAATATAACCCAACTATGTTGGGGTTTGCTTCCTGTCTAACCAGATACAGCTGAATACCAGTATTTTGGTAATTCTGCACGTCTAAATGATGCATCAAGTTTATAAAAATGCGGCTTTGTAGAGCGTCTTCTTACGGCTCGTACACACCGGCGCGATATCGCGGGCGCGACAGGCAGCGCTACCCTTGCCGCGCACGTGATATCGCGCCAGTGTGTACGAGCCTTTGGTGTCAGAATTATATAAATATATATATATATATATATATATAGCTAGCTGGATGTGTCATATTAACGGGTGTTTTATATACGTACTTAATTTTACACTTTTTCGTAGGATCATTCAACAGCCAACTTAGCGGTGAGTTTTATAAATTACTAGCTGCCCGCCCAAGCTTCGCACGGGTAGCACAAAGTACTAATCTACGGCGTACCTACCGACCCTACACTACCTACACCTAGCTACCTTGCCTATGTTGCCAGGGGCCATGGTATCCCTTTCGGACTTTCCCGCAACCCCAGCAGGCATCGGCCCTAGCGGGCCCCGCTATTGGTGCTGACATCTCCCTGAGGCGTGCGTGGAACACAACGCGCCATCGACCCGGACTTGGTCCTTATCGGGGGCGAGCTACCCATTGCTCACCGCCCGCAAGCCCGCGCCTACGGTGGCCGGGAATCAGCTATCGATTCCCGACGCCCAGGGCGTCTCCTATAGCGGCTGGGGGCGTGAGGGCGCGAAATTTGCCTCTCCCTCACGCGCTCCGCCTCCTCCTTTGCGAGCATGACTGCTTCGCAGAAGGAGGTGACGGCTCCCCATGCCCTCTCGCTCCGTACCATGGCCTGGACCAAGGCCGGACGCGAGAGATCTTTACCGCCAATCGCCTCCACGAGGACACGGCGGTGCTCTGCCCAAGCCGGGCAGACCTCCACCGTATGCTCCACCGTGTCCTCCGGGCGATCCACACACCTTACCTACCCTACGGTTCATAGTTTGCGGTGTGAGCCGAAGTATTCAAAAACCCGCTGTACCTACAATCACGAGCAAATGTAGTTAATTGATTCAGGCGTGACTCGCCGGAAATCCATTATAAAATACAATAGACGTAGATCCTCAGGATGACGATTGACTTCTCGCGGACCCGAACACGACGTGTTGCCACGCCGAGCGCTTGACAGCGTCGTACGCGCGGCGTGGCAGAGGCTGCCTCGTTGAGAGGTGAAACACGTGTCGGTTTTTTATAACTCTTTATGAATAGTTAAGCGGAATAGGTTACTAAAAATATCTACGTCTATTGTTTTTTTTTTGAGCAAATGTATGTTTAATGTTTGCATGAAGTTTCAGTTAAGTACATGTTATGTTGCTGGCTTGGTGTTTACTGTAAGTGCATCATGTTAGTTATTTTTTTTCGTTTTTAGGATATGTCCGTAGAACGTTTAGTAAGCGAGTACCGAAAGCTAGAACAAGAAATCGTGAGAAGAAAAGAAGTATTACAAAGTTATAAGTATGTTTCATTTTTTATCAATGTCTTTTAACTGTAACGAAAATCTAATTGTAATGTAAATGGTTACGAAATCTATTGACTTTCGCTTCATCATGCCTGTGTCTTCCCACCTATGTCGGTTCGGCTTCCAGTCTAACGCGATGCAGCTGAATGCCAGTATTTTGCATGGAGCGGCTGCCTATCTAACCTCCACAACCCAGTTACTGGGTAATACGATACCTTGGTAAGACTGGTTGTCAGACTGTACAGACACCAGATGATCCGTAACGACTATCAAAGATCCAAGAATGATAGCTGGGACCAACGGCTTAACATGCTTTTCAAGCATGGCCCCTCCGTGCTCGGCATGAAAAGGTCACCCATATACGGACTGACCGTGGCAAGCGTAGCTTAACTTGATCGATCGACCTGTGCGTCTGTTAATACTTAGCCACAAGCCCCTCTTATGGTTTTCGTTTATTAATTTATTTTATTCATAGGAAATCTTTGAAACTGGCACAACCTACATATAGTGACCAATATAAGAAACCCGTAAGTAATCTAATCTAATATTTTTATTTAAAATAACAATGCCTTCTTATTTATTTATATTTTTGGTCGCTTATATATTTTAAAAAAAAAGCTTTTATGCCGTATGATTCTTCCCCTCCCATTTCATTATGCCTAGCCTTTTCCCAATCATGTTAGGGTCGGCTTCCAGTCTAACCGGATGCAGCTGAATACCAGTATTTTACATGGAGGGACTGCCTATCTGACCTCCACAACCCAGTAACTGGGTAATACGATACCCCTTGGTAAGACTGGTTGACAGACTATCGGGCTTCTGACGACTCGTAACGACTGTCAAAGATCCACGAATGACAGCCGGGACCAACTGCTTAACGTGCTTTCCGAAGCAGGGAGGAGTCTCGGTATATAAAGATGGTCACCCATCCACGGACCAACCCCGGCATCGACCCGTGCGGATGTTATTAATTAGCCACGAGCTCCTCCCATGATTCTTCCCCTCCCATGTTTTATATACATTGTATTTAATATTATTATTATTTTAAGTCTGTTAGCTTATAATGTAAATATTATTTTAACCAAGAATAAAGTTAATATTCTTATGTTGCAATACAGAAATAGATTTCACGACCACATTTTTATGGAACGGACGATCTAATAAAGTATTGCGAGCTTTAAAAATCGACCTAATTAATAACGTCTAACTGTCTCGTAGAGTGAGTGATCTTAATATACATCTTTGTATAAATAAGCAGGTAAAAAAACGATAACTATTTGTTAATATTTTGCAGGAATATTTAGACAATTATGAGGTAAGCAGTTTCGGCTGTCCCATGACGTTGGTTGTTATTAATTCTGTATTAAGTAGTATCTATTATACATTGTAACAGCGAACCAATTTTCACGCCTCCCCCTTAAGACAAAGGCCAAATATTTTTTAAGCTAAATAGCTCATGACCGAAAGAGGTGCCGTAAAGAAAATGAAGTAAAAATAAAAACGTGAAATTTCGCGGGTTATAATTTTGTTACCTATACATAAAATTAATATATTATTTAATATTATTCAGGATTTCATTACGATTTGTCAATAGCCAGATAATAATTTTATTCAATAACACAACATTTGGCTTTATGCCCATCCCTTTGCGTTATCGGAATAAAAATGATCATATTGTTTTTTTTTAAATATTCTTAAATTTGCACTGCCTACTACCCCTTTAGAAAAATAGACGTGATGGGTATGTATTATAATTATTATATATTAATATATATTCATTGCTTCATAGTTTGTACAACCAAGTCCATCAAGTATAGCAAGCGCACCAGGCCTACGTGACCCACGAGGCCTATCAGGCCTGCCAGAACCACCAGGCCCACCACGCCTATCAGACCCTCGAGACTCACCAGGCCCACCACGCCTATCAGACCCTCGAGACTTAGCAGGCCCACCACGCCTATCAGACCCTCGAGACTCACCAGGCCCACCACGCCTATCAGACCCTCGAGACTCACCAGGCCTATCAGGCCCTCCGTACTCACAAGGCTTACCAGGCCCTCCAGACTCACCGGGGTCACCAGACTCACAAGGACCTCAAGGCGCATCATATCCGACTCAGGGTCCAGCGAGAGAGGTAAGTATTTTAAAATATATACGTGTTACGACCAGGGGCCGAAAACCTTTATAAATTACGATACAGGTATCGAAGAATTTTGGTTACCTACTTCTACGACTAAGGTTAGGTACCACTATCTGGGTAACCCAAGAAGATGAAACATGTCACCTCTTTTAGGTTACCGTTTTAATATCGGTTACACACAGACAGGCGATGCGCACCTTTTGACTACTACCTTTAAAAAATACCAGTGTTTTTTTTTTGCATTATCCTATATTGTCCCACTGCTGGGCAAAGGTCTCCCCCATATTTTTCCAGTCCTCCTTGTGATGTTATAACTATAGATGCTGGCGGGAAAAATTCCGAATCATTCCCGTTGAATACTTCGGAAGTATTCGGAAATATTCCGAAGCTTTGGGAATATTTCAACTGTCAAAAAAAAACCAGGAAAATCGACCTTACTATCTATTTCGCGCTTGGAAGTTGTAAAATAGATTATTTTAGTTATGTTGTGAGCGGTAGGTATATTAAGTTTATGGTTGTGAGTGCACGTCGCATCAATTCAAGCACACACAACGTCGCGTCAGGTAGGTAGGTATAATGCGTTGCAACTAAGAATGTGCACGTCAATGACCTCTAATTGTCAAATGGTACTTGAAAAGATTTATTCCCGTTGTCCCCGTATGCCATATCCCCGTCACGGGGACAGCGGGACGTGATTAAATTTACTTCCAGAGCAATGTTAGCTAACGAGAATGTGAGAAAAAACAAACAAAATTTTAAATGTCAATAAGGTCGAAAATCGCTTGCACCTGTTTTTTTTACTTGCTTAACGATAGCAGGTTAAAAAAAAGGTTCAAGCGATTTTCGACCCTCCACCCCACTCCACTCCACTCCACTCCACTCCACTTCACTCCACACCACTCCATTCCATTCCATTCCAGTCCAGTCGTCCATTCCATTCCATTCCATTCCATGGTAATAAACACATTACCCTCCTTTGCGTCGCGCAAAAAGTGTCGGGTAAAAAGTGTCGTGACAACTTTTCGTAAGAATTTTTTCCGTCTAGCCCCCTTTCACAACGCGCGATAAGGAACTTCGTTCCAAACAATGATATTCTAATAAACAGATATGATAAACACGTACAAAACAACAGAAAAAAAGTGTTCCGCGCCGAGCGCAGCGCGCACCGTATCACTCGTAAGCGTGTGTGGCTCAGACTAAAAGCAATATTTCCCAATTGGGTACTTTTCTAGTCTTCACGTTTTGCGCGCTCATAACATATCTGTTTACTAAAACATCATTGGTTCCAAAATAGCATTCGATTTCGAAATAAGTAGGTACCGACCTAAAAACAAAAGAATTAAAATCCTGTTAATCGCAGGCTAACATAATTATCTACCTATAAAAATATCAACATATACTTAATCAATTCCATTTATAATAAAATAAACATTTATATTTTACTTACGTATGTGCCACTGAACAATAATTAACTCACCCACCACACCACAAACAAACACGTTTATTCCCATTGAATTATTCAGGCGAAATATTCCGCGGAAACATTCGATTGCGGGGTACGAATCTTTCTCGCGGGGCGAGGGAAAACTTCTCCGGGGAGCATCTCCCGTCTTACCGCACCCCGCACCGCCATTGCCTGCACGCACGACTCGAGGAGCGCAGCGGCGGCGACGATCGACGATCGATGCAAAATACGATTTTTCAGCAAAAAAAAAATCTTAATTAAATTCATTTGGAATAATTCTGATTTAAAGAAACTTTCCCAGAAGTATTCCGGAATAATTCAGAATTTTTCAGAAGTTTTGCAACTATAGTTATAACATTATAATATATAATTTCAGTCCCTGGTTACGATGACCAAAATTCAAATGCTTTTTTTTTAACTTTTTTTTGTACCTATGCTGTTTTAGGTATGTTACGCAATATTTGTCTATATTTTGGTGATTGTATGTTATTTAAACGGGTAATATTATCTGGTAACTTCTATAAACATACATTTCATAAATATGTGATGAGTACCTTCCGAGATAGAAAATTGAACTTTATGCAGTACGTAATACGGTCAGAGAGGCAATTCCCGTATTTTTAAGAACGTTCGCATTCGCTTCTCATTCGCAATCTGTCAAAAACACAATCAATTTACCAACCTTTTTGACAAGTTTGAAGCGAGAATGTTTTTATGTACGAGAATTGACCTTTTGGTGTATGCAAGTTCACCTCAAAGCGCGTATCTTGCGTGCTTTTCAGTGGATGACAGCTAACTTTGAGAGTTTTTGTATATATTTTTTTTATGCATCTCAAAACACAAAAGTTCAAAAAGTAAGCTGACGATGATAGATGGCGCTGTTCTATGAGCCACATAATAATGTTGCATGGCGACTGTTTATATAACTATTGTGTTTGATTTGCGGGCCCATAGAACACCAGCGCTGCGACACTTATTTTTAAATGTTTTTATTGATATTACCAATTATAATAATCTAAGAATGCAAGGAGCTCGTGGCTAAGAAATAACAGCCGCACAGGTCAATCCATCAGGTGAAGCTACGCTTGCCGGGGTTGGTCCGTGCCTCGGAAAGCACATTAAGCCGTTGGTACCGGCTGTCATTCGTGGATCTTTGACAGTCGTTACGGGCGTCAGAAGCCCGAAAGTCTGACAACCAGTCCTACCAAAGGGTATCGTGTGGCGGCATCTACACCGCCACATACGAACTAAGCATCAAAGACCTGACGTCACAGATCCTGCATCGCGCTATTTAAGTTTACCGCGCGATTCATATATATAAGACTATCCGACATCAGTCCTTGGGCAATTGCCCGCCAGACACAACACCCGTCTGGTAGGAGGATCCTCCCTTTTCTATGGGGGATGAGAGAACTTTACACCCTGTTCCTCATACCCCTAAAATCGTATTACCCAGTTACTGGGTTGTGGAAGTCAGATAGGCAGTCGCTCCATGTAAAATACTGGTTATTCAGCTGCATCCGGTTAGACTGGAAGCCGACCCCAACATAGTTGGGCAAAAACTAGGCAGATTGATTGAGATAATACCAATTGTATTAATTAGTTTTGTTTATCATTTGTATAAGGAAGCAACGACTGAATACCATCAACAGTATCTGTCAGATTCAGAGGTAAGCAAACTCAATCTCAAGGCATTTACCTATTTCAATTCGCCCATTCCAAAACGTACAAAACGAAAAATGACAAACAAAACGTATAAACCTATGCAGAAGAACGGGCAAGAAACTCCATTGACACTCTTAAAAATAAAAAATATTGTTACAAAATATTGGTTACATCGTCCATGTTGAAATTATACATATTTTAAAGACTGGTATGTGAGAACGATGTAGAAAGACATGCCGTAAAATAATTCAGATCAAAAAGTTAAAAAAAAAGCTAGATAATAGGTAATTCCTAATCCTATCTATTATAGTCAATAAAGTTTAGAGCGAATGTCATTTTATTTCAGTTAGCTACATTATTTACGCCGCAGGCGAAACGAGTAAGTATTATTTTTTTAATTAAAAAAAAATCTGTGACCGTATCCAGCAAAACAGTGAATGTAGTTTATAAACATTAAAATTAAAGTAAGGTGCTAATTAAAATGAACTCTACAGGTACAATTTTTAATAATTACTAAACATTAAATTATATAAAATTCATTTGTTTATTTTCTGTAAGTTACAATATAATTAATTGTACAATAATATTAAATTAAATAAAAGATGAAATATAGTATGTACAAGTATTTATCGAAACTTAAAAAAAAGGGGGGAAGAGCTCATAAAATTCATAAATCTTGAATAAACGCAACCTTATAAATAAAATAATTTATAGATATATAATATTCAAACCCTTTGAAAGCACTTACTACAAACTTTTTCAACACGATATTATTCATTTGTATTACAGCCTGGAGAAGAAACCACTGAACCGTATCCGTATAATACAGACGTAAGTGATTTAACTTTAATAATAAATTCATACAAAAATCCCAAAGAAAAAAGGGCATTCAGTGTTTCCCGAAATTCCATGTTCCTTTAAAACAAAAAATTGCCGAAACGGTCCACCCTTCTAAAGTGATTCGCTTACCAACGGACAACATTTTTCATTTTAAACAATCAATAAAACCGGTAGTTTACATGCGGGCTTATGAAACGCAAACCCATAAGTACTATTTATTTTTTATTTCCATTCGCTTAAAGTTAGCAATTAATCATGCGCCTTACTAATAGCTAACTTTAAATATGGAATAAAAATCTTAAATTAATTATACCACTGTGAGATAACGCACAGCATAAGCTGCTGGGTCTAGAATCATGTTTGCGCAAGAGTTCCTTAGGTAACGATAGTGAGCAGTAAGGAAAGATTTTTGAAAATTCATTCCCTCATCGGTCGTCATTTTTGGCAATGGTAAATCCGATAGGATTTACGGGGCGCACGGTTTGTGTTGTACAAT
This sequence comes from Eupsilia transversa, assembly GCA_914767815.1. NCBI lineage: Eukaryota > Metazoa > Arthropoda > Insecta > Lepidoptera > Noctuidae > Eupsilia > Eupsilia transversa. The sequence goes on from OU611876.1 coordinate 13,333,986, forward strand.
AAATGATCATTATTGTAGTAATTTATAATGTTTATTATTTGTTTTATTTTTAGATGCTTTTTAGAGCTATTCGCAGTAATAATAAAACGGTAAGGTTTACACTTTTATAAATAACCTTTTTGCTACATCATCAGCTAGGTTAGTCGATGATTTATAAAGCGAAGTTCCTGCGATCACTTTCCTGTGTGTGTGAGCAGATGTATGAACGTAAGCAAAGCATTTGCTGCGATCCTTAGATTGTAGATACGAAGTCAGTGGGCGCGGGGCGGCGGCGGCAGCGGCGCGTTCACATGCATAGTTTTAAGGCTCGTTCACACCGGCAATTGTTCAATCGTGAAGTTTTATTAGAAATTGTATTGTTAAAGTCGCGTCGCGCGACAAGTCGCGCCGGTGTCAACGAGCCTTTAAATGGAACTGTCGTCGCTCCCCGCGCCGCTACCTTCGAGGCCAGTTCCATAATAAATATATGCATTGAAACGCGCCCCTCCCCGTGCTGCCGACGCTGCCGCCCCGCGCCCGCTGACTTCGTATCCGCAGCCTTATATACTCCTATGTAAGAATCAGTAGCGGTGGTGTCCCGTAGTTTTTAATATAATGTCCACTAATGCCCACTCCCCATGTGAAATATTAATTCATTTATTTCAGACAAAGTCCATTACATTACATTAAAATTATTATTGTCTTTTATTTCATCTGTTAACTTATTATTTACATTTTTAAACATTTTAATTTAAAAAAAAACATTAAAATTATTACTATCATTATATTTATCTGTATTTAATGTGTTATAAGTATATTAAAAAATGGTTTATTTTTTCATGTTAAAAAAGGGACAAAAATTGGAAAGAAAGACGTAAGAAACTTTAATTCTAATACCTCTTTTTTTCTTTTTAACATCTTTCAATAAGAAGGGTTTCATTTTTTATGATGTCTCCGCATTTTGCAATGGTTCCGCATTTTGGAATGTCAGTTAGAAGAAAATATTGTCAAGAAAATTTATTGTAATTTTAGAAGCCCCGTTTTAGTTTAGTTTACTTTTGTTTTCCTAGTTTTAGTACCTATGGAAATGCATCACTGATTGGTTTATATTTTGGGTTTATCGTTACTTTTAGCAAGGTCAGAGCATCAGGACCCAGACCTCCAACCGGGGTCGTACCATACCCCACTAGGAAATCATTCCACGAGTAGGTACTAATTTTACTCATTATTCCCAAGTAGAGTTAGATTATAAGTATTGGAAATTAACAAGTCTAAATAAAAGTGAAACTAATTTAAAAAAATAAAAAATATGAAATACTTTTGTTTTAATTTAACCTGTGTTAATTGTAATAATGAGGCAACTTTTGTTATTACTTACGTTATTTATGTAATTTTTAATTTAATTATTTGAAACTATCTGCTGTTACTATCTGTTGTTACCTCAAGAGTCGTCTGTGTTATACCACAGTGAATATCCACTATTTAAAAACAAAATAATTATTATAATGGTCTGATGGCATGCATGCCATTAAACTGAAACCTAACCCCAACATAGGGGCCATACACAGGGATACCTGGGAAAAAGTTAGTCATATGATTATGATAATGAATCACGGTCTGATGTTTGAGATAACTGTTTCATAATTACTATCATTACATACGTATCGATTTTTTTTGGGGTTCCAGTTTAAAGGCTCGTTCACACCGGCGCGACTTGTCGCGCGACGCGACACCGGCAATTGTTCAATCGTGAAGTTTTATTAGAAATTGTATTGTTAAAGTCGCGTCGCGCGACAAGTCGCGCCGGTGTGAACGAGCCTTAATACTTCATATGCACAAACACCCAGACTCGTCTAAAATATCTGCACGTCATCAAATAAGTATTATTATCGTAATGACGTGGGAATTGATCCCGCATAATCAGTCTATAATGTTCCCACTGACACAGGTCTCTGCTCTGTGAGAGAGAGTGGGCCATAATCCACCACGCGGGCGTAGTGCGTTTTGGCGGATGTCACATGTCTTCGAATTTTTGGTTCTAGGACATGCCGGTTTCCTCACGATGTTAGCCTTCACCGTTTTGAGAGCAGTGGTGATGAAATAATTTACACAGAGTTAAGTGCCTGCTTGGGATCGAGCCCGCGACCTACAACTCGTAAGTCGCGGTTGTTACCACTGGGCCACCACTGCTCTATCAATCCTGCGCTTCATTATAAATACAACGCACAAAACCCTGTTTTTAAAATATATTTCTATGCACAAAACCAACCGCTCAATAATTTGCGCTATCGAGTCGTTAAAAACAACACTGTGGGCGGATATTTTCGGTACTTATGTACATAATTGGATAATAAGGACTATGCAAGTATTATAATTTTTTCACTAAATCTAAGAAAACCTTAGAAAAGTATTAAAGTTAAATTCAACCACAGCTTGTTGCTCAAAAGAACTATGAAATTCCAACAATTTTCTGCTACAGCTCAAACGTCCGTTTCTGTCCCGGTCAGGATGTGACGCCATTTGGCACGTTACATGTCGCTTTGTTCACATGTGTTTTTTAAAGCTTATTAGTCCTAAATCGTATAAGTGAAGTGGTTTTTGTTTACTAATAAAAATATTTATTCACATGCCTTTTGAGGTCACTTCCGGAATTTTCGAGGACGCATTTCGAGTTTGCGTTCCGTTTCACCAAAAAATATAACATAAAATAATTAATTGTCAACTAAGTACCTACCTACCTACCTAGTGCATTAAAAAATTACAAAAAAATGGAATATGATTCTTGACTCATCTTTAATGAATTACGTGCATAAGTTTTGAATTACGAGCATATCAATATTATTCCCTCTATTCTACATTTTAATTTAGTTGCATACATAAGCAACTAAATTCTCAAAAACTCATCATAAACTACAGGGTGGCCGGAATATTGACGTCCAAAAATAAAATTTAGTTCCCTCGTATTCGAATGACAATGTATGTTTTTTTTTTCTGAATTTTCTGAAAATACTGAAAATCGGGAAAAAAAATGATAACTCGAAAACTATCAAAAGTCGCGGAACATTCATGGGGGTGATTTGGATACCCCACGATACAAGGGAACTTAATTTTATTTTTGGACGTCAATGTTCCGGCCAACCTGTATAGGTACTGTGTAAGGTTTCATGTCGATTTTTTTTTTCTGTTTTCTAGACCCGAGTTCGATCAGGTAATTAAAATATCTATTTATACATTATTTTAACTTAAAACTGAAAAAGTTATGTGACTTGCCTTTATTATGTTCACAGCTCTATGTTATATATCTACGGAGGATCCGACGTAGGAAAAGGAGGTAAATAATTTGAATCTGCATAAAAATATTATTAATAGCGTGAAATTTCAGCCCCCAACCCACCGCATCGCATCTCATTGCCCGCCTACTCGCGCTATTACTTCGTTTTTGCGTAGCGTTCTTTCAGTTTTATTTTTATTTTTGCTCGGCTCCTTAGCCACATAGCCTATAATAACCTTCCTCGAGAATTGGGCTATCCAATAAAAAAAAAAATCACATGAGACTGGTAGTTCCGGAGAGTACTTTCTAAATAAAAACTTACAGACAAACAAATTTCACTTTAATAGTATATTAAGTATAGATTCACATTAGTTCTTGTATTGCTCGAGCCATATACTACCTCATTTTTTCACATTCAATTCATTAAGTAAAACATGCTCATTTATTTTCAGACATAGACATAGGCCAATAGCTGCGGTGAGTATTGCTAGTACGATGACATTATAATATCTGAGAAAGACATAGTTATTATGGCCGCGGACACGAAGTCAGCGGCAGCGGCGCGGTGGCGGTGGCGGCGCGGGGAGCTGCGCGTTTCAATGCATATATTTATATGGAGAACTGGCCTCGAAGGAAGCGGCGTGGCGGGCGGACCGGCGGGCGGCGCCGGCGGCGCGTTCAAATGCGCCGCTCCCCGCGCCGCCGCCGTCGCGCCTCTGCCGCTAACTCCGTTTCTGCGGCCTTGAAGTTATTACTAATACCTATATATTTAAATAAATACATTGGTAGGTACCGATTAATTCAGCATAGTAGGTAATAATTAATTTATAAGTTTAGTTTAATGGGATACTTAATAAAAAAGAGAAAAAAAAAAAAAAGTCTGTATCTTTTTTTAAATACATACATATTCGGATAGAGTTGTTAATGTATAATTTTGGTATCATGGTTACACAATAGGCAAGTGATTAGATGTTGTGACAAAGTTATCAGATCTCCTCATCGCCCGTTCGTATTTCCGAAGATCGACGATGATGGGAAATCTGTACCTATGAAGTTTAATAATTAAAATAATATATATTTGTTTCAGTATCAGTACGCTTACGTAGACTTAGAGCACATTGAAGATGTAATCAAGAGGTTCAGGCGTCTTAGGGCAGGACCACAGGTCGTAACCCTGGGCAAAAAACCAATGCTAACTTTGCACGATGATCCCGACATCAGTTCCGACGTCGACGATGAACCTATACCGGCCCAAGATAATGCTGAACCTGACGAAAGCTTCCTTGATTCTGCGGTAAGCTTGTTGACAGACACATTAAGTTGACCAACTTCCAGTTTAACCAGATGCCGCTCAATACCTGGATTTTATAAGAAGTGACTGCTTATTTGACCTCCACAGCCATGTGTCGAGGGCGAGGGCTGTTTTGCTTTAATATGACGCATATTTTCTATATATTATAGCTGATAAACGGCTAGGCTGGGTTATTTTGAGATTCTTTGGTTTATATATTGAATACTTTAAGCACAGAAATGTACAAAGGCGGGTTGGTTTCGGTTCCAGGACGCATTCAACCATATCAAGATCGACCCTGAAGCTCCAGATATGAAGGACTTTATGCCTAAAGTGGTTTTTGAAGATCATGACAATAAATGGTGGTTTTATCACCAGGTGATTATTCTAAGACAGGTCTAGTGAAACGCTCACGCTTACGCAAGAGTTACTTAACAAGCTATAGCTATGATTAACAAGAAGAATACCTATAATTAACCATATTAAGGGTGGATTCGACCAAAGAAGAATCAATTTTATCCGCGGAATAAGGTTTACTCTGACAGTTTTCGTATGGAGAAACTGTAAAAAATTCAAAATTTATTTGGAAGAGCAAAACTTATTTCGCGTGTAAAACTTATTCGTGTTTGGTCCAATCCGCCCTTAATGTTATAAATCTCATTATAATATTGGTTACGTTCATTTTATTTTTTTTCGTTTTAAATTGGCGTCTTTGAAATTAATGTATGATTATATGACTTTATTTCTTTTAATGCACGAAAAAACTAACGCCATCTTGTTTTTCTTTACAGGCGGACTACAATCCGTTTAGAGATTAATTATTAATGCGGAATAATCAGAAATAAAGTTTTTAATTTTTACTATTCGTTTTTAATTTCTAGTAGGTTGCGTCATTGTTTTGAAAGACATTCTGTAGCTTAACGTTATAGTTAGTCTGAAGCGCAAAGCCAGTACCCACATACCTAGAATATAATCGTTTGTATACGTACATATGTAGATGCATTCGTCGTGTCCTATTTTATAATAATGTTTTTTTTTTTAACCACAACGGGGAATCTCTTGGCCTGAATCTCACCTGATGGTAAGTCAGGCCGAAGGTGGAAGCAAGCTTCACCCGGAATCCTCTACCACAGAGGAACTGGCTTCTTAACTCTTACTGCCGGAACACAACAATGCTGGTAACATTGTTGTTATGATGTAGAATGACAATTTTTTTTTTTCGATATGTTCCCTTCTGCACTTGCATATTTATTACTTTTCGGCACAGCTACTGAAGATTCTGATAAGCCAACTTTAAGCTCAGCCAACCTTAATTTTATTCAAAAGTATTCCTTAGAATTTTCGCCACCCTTTTAAGGACCTACCATAAACCATGACGTTCCATCCGAGGTAAAGGGGTTCTTTCGTTTTGTTTCGTCAAAGTTCGACGAAGGCACGAAATAACACCTCGGGGAATAGGAGAGTCTTGGAACTTGCCTCATACACTATTCATGGGGCGAACCCTGCCACGCTCTATTTTAGAGTGCCCCGGTCTGAAAATTGAGTGACGTGAAAATCATCGACAATAGTATCTATGAACTATTCCAAAAATATCTGATGAAAGTGTAAACAAACGCTGTTGTGGTTAAATTCAGCTTATTGCGTAAGAATTTACTAACTTAGGTGAATTAGTAACACATTCATCAATATTTAGAAGGTTTCAACTTCTTATTTCACCAGTTTCTCCAACAAGTATAGGTTGAATAACTTTATTAATTAAATTGTAATTGAAAAATCATCGGTCATTAAAAATTAGAACCAATTTCGGGTTTAAGTATTTTAATAATCAAATCAAAGCACTTTTGTAAGTAGCACTACAAAGTGACATACATAGGTACGTTTTCTCCATTTTTTTACATTTTCATCAGATACTGTTGGACGGACTATATACGTAGGTAGACGATGTTCGAGTTTTATGCATGTTTTTTCTGCTTTCAGCCGCTTTGGGGAACATTTTTGATTATTATTGTAAAGCTTAAGGCTGCGGCCTATTTAGAACCGATCGCCGCGCTCATAATATGTCACTTTTCTTTTCCACGCGTGGACGCGCCGACAGAGGGCGTTTCCCGGTTTTCCGATTTTTTTCATATATCTTTTTCACACGATGATCGCGTTTTCGTGCGGCGATATCTTTAAAATAGGACGCGGAATTATGCAATGAAAATTTCGTAATAACTGAAACTGAAAAATGTTAAAAACAAATACCTCAGCGTACCTACTCCATTTGCATACTTAATGAAAAAAATAATCATTAAAAATGTTTTAAAGCTTTCATCTTAAAATATTCTTTGAAAGGATAAAATTGAACACTTCTGGATTATTAGCTTTGATTGAGCTTTGAATAATTTCATACCCCATCGTACAGCATCTCTTTAGGTTAGAAACTTAAAACTTTTGAAGCCTCTTAAAATAGTCTAGGTAGCTGATTTTGAATCCGTAGTATGTGATACCTAATCCTGTCAGCAAACTGTGCGTCTTGTTGCAGCGACTAGACGCAGCAACAAGACGCACAGTTATCGTTTGCGTCTGCGACTAATTGTTACAACAGACTTTGTGCAGGAAGCGAAAATTTTCTTGTGAGTGTTCGAGAGAGACGGTCGTGTTGTTCATCTTGTGAGTGAATATGGAGCCTCTAGTTGCACTTGCCTTGGTGCTGATCATGCGAAGGCGAAAGTGCAATCGAAACACACGTGCACCTTCATCAGCGCTCATGGCAAGACTGACGCTGACCTGTCGCATGCTACTGTCACCGAGTATGTTCGCGCACTGTGCGTCTGGTCGCTGTGACAGGTAGCCAGAGCGTACCCTAGCCTGTCGTTGCGGCTCTCAACTCGACGCCAGTGGAGCTTTGAACAAAATATATGAAAATTGTCTGCCGCAGCACGACGCTGCGTCTAGTCAACGAGCTGTCATAGTCGCATGTCGTATAGTGTGCACCATGTCTATGTATGGTGTACATCCAAGCGAATTTAATTTTAACAAACTTGTCTACAATGATTGATGAAAATTGTAATGTAAAACATACTCTTTCATTTTCCGTTTTATTTTTTTACACCTTTAACATACAAAGTATGATCGATTCGTGCAATGCGGCAGTGAAACGCTATAATTACTGCCGTCCATTTCCTCAAATGACTGGCAGAATTGTCGCCATTATTAATTAATATGAACCGACCACATTGACACACATTGTAACGTGTATCCTCGAGGGAACACCGCCCTGCACAATTACCTACGTAATATCTTGCAATTACGAGTACTTAAACCAATTACCGATGCATGTTCTGATTAGTTATGCAAATTCCAGGTATTTGCACTGATTATGACGATGTTTGTATGTAAGTTTATGTTGGTAAGTGAAATGCTTAATATTTAATTTAAAATTTATTATTTAATTATCAAACGATATTTAGCTTCCTCTTTCTGTATGACCGACTCTTTGACAATTCAAACGTTAAAAAAATAACTGGTTTGATTTAAATAAATGGTTTGAGATTATCTAAGGGCCCTGATTTGCAATGCGATAATGTGTTCCAGTTTAAAAAAAAATATAAACTGCCATCCTTTTAATTGGTTAATTTTAATCTAAAGTTCTTTCCTACATAACTAATTAACTATGACTAATGAAGCTTACCCTTAAATTGTTGGTCCTTCGAGCCGGATCGAGTGGACATTACGGGGTCGCAATACTGAAAACCATGAAGTTTTACCCTGAATTGTTACATTATTAATTATCTATTCAAACTCAAAAATATTCCTAAACCGGTCCTCCATTTGCGTACAACCTATGCACGATGCATCTTTTTTCCCGTCGCTCGGTACAACAGCATTATGTTTTAAAAGGTTTCAAAACAAAAAAGCATCGTCGCTTGTTATTATTCTTAAAAAATTGCCAACCTTTGTTAGTTTGACCTGTTTTGGAAAAACGAGAGCTTTAAAGAATAATTCTTGCATGTGGTTAGCGGTTCTAGAACCAAAAAATTGAGCGCAAAGACATCCACTAATTACTAGCAGTGAGAACATTATTGGCACATTATGCTTAGCTATGCTGTTATCTATGTATGTACGGGGCTTGAGCATAACTGGCGAAATATAAGGTCCACCTCTGCCTAACCCTCGGGGGAATAAAGAATGAATGAATTGTATTAATTTTACTCTAGCTTTAACGAATCCTCAGGTAAATCAAAATTATTCAAACTTCAAGAAAAGAATAAAAGAAAAGAAAGAAAGGGAAAGAATTAAAGAAAGAAAAAATTAAGTTCACTATTATTCTCCGTGACCACCTATACTTATATAATAATTCAAATGAAGACATAACAAATAACTTGAAACTTTACCCTGTACCTACATGGGTCGATGTAAGAAATAGCTTTACTTAATCAAAAGGAATAGAGTAAGCAATATTAATAAAAGTTTCTCATAAGCTGATGGTAGATAAGGGTAGCTAATAAAGTTACCTCGTAGGTACCTCATACTAATAAAAGAAACTATTGTAGTAAAGGAACATAAACAATAATGTTGATACTTGTTGATATTGTTTTGTTTTTTCGCTATGAAAGTTACGAGTAATTGTTTTGGATAAAAACGATTACAAGAATAAATAACTCTCGACCAAGGAGCTCGTGGCTAAGTAATAACAGCCGCACGGGTCGATCTATCAGGTTAAGCTACGCTTGCCGGGATTGATCCGTGGATGGGTCACCATCTTTTCATACCGAGGCTCCTCCGTGTCTCGTTAAGTCGTTGGTCCCGACTGTCATTAGCGGATCTTTAATTGACAGTCGTTACGTGTCGTCCGGAACCCGAAAGTCTAGCAACCAGTCTTACCAAGGGGTATCGCATTACCCAGTTACTGGGATGTGGAGGTCAGATAGGCAGTTGCTTCATGTAAAATCCTGGTATTCAGCTGCATCCGGTTAGACTGGAAGCCTAAACTTTACTAAAGGATACGCAGATTGATTGGAACGGTATTATACATCTTTATAATATACATCGTATAAAAAAAGTCGCTTTTAGTCAGTCTGTGGGTCTGGTTTCTTAGAGATCAACAATAGATTTTTTCCGATTCCGTCATCATTTTGGGCATTTATTTAGTTACACATAAATGTGTTATACTTATGTGTAACTAAGATTAGATATTGCACAGAAATCACGATATTTTGACATGTCGCCTTTACTACCGTGCGAAGCAAGGGTTTCTGACCACTATAGAACTCATTCGCTTATACTGTGTTAATGATGCAACAAAAGTAAGTATTATTTTTCTTTTAAAAACTAAACTTACCAGGAAAAAAAATCACTACCCTATGACAAAATTTATTATTAATGTTATTTTTTTCTCAAGCTTCCATTCCGCATTTCAAAGTTGACTTAAGCTGCGGCGGTTTTAATAGCACTCGCCGGGCGCCGGCGTCGCCGCTAATCTTAAGGAAATACAGGAAAGGTTGCAGGTACTAAGATATATCTCGACTCGATCGGAGATCAAATCCGTCAAGAGCGCAAAACATAAATAGGAATGTACTTATTATATTTATGCTCACTTTTAAGAAATTGACAACATACCAATCCTAATTCTTTGGATTTCTTTTCAATTCTGAGGAAGAAGTTAATTGAAGTAGTTGAAAGTTTTTTTTCGTTTTATGGTATTTAGATACCGATACCTATCACGTCTGCAGAGTACCGCTAACTAATTTAATTTGACCCTGTACAGTATGCCCACATATCGCCAATAAGTGGTTAGTCTATTGCCATTAACCGGGCACAAAGCCAGAATCTGGGTTGTAACTGAGAAATTCTCAAAACACATTTTGCCTGACTTATGTATAAATCAAACCCAGGAGAGCCCACACGCGGCAGACCAACCGACCCGTAGACCAACCAGGCATTTCGCATAATGTTCAATGTTCATGTATTGTTCTTCCCAAACGCAGTAATAAACAATTCACTCGTTGGTACACATGACCGCAAGCGATCCCAAATGATTACTGAAATATTCAAGCCTTTATTCAGTATTCAGCTGCCTGAGTACACAAATTGAAACCGGTGTTTACAGGAGCAGTTTATTGTGAAACCCCAATACAGTTTCTGTTTTCCATACAAAAATGTATTGTAAAACGTTATGTGTTGCCCTCTACCAAAACGAGGAACTTTTTTGATTCGTAACTTTTTTTATAATTCGGTTCCGCAATGTAATTATTTTGTCATTGGTACCTTTTAGCTTTTTCTATTGTGATCTTACTGTGGTGATTTTGCAAAAATATGTATAACTAAAAAAAACTTTTGTAGAAATAATAGTAATAAATAATACTACGAGTTGGCTTCGGCCCCTCGTACGCCTTCCAAAAGACCTCTCATGGTCCCAAGATTATGTAAAACACATAATAAAAATAATAATTTAAAAAAACTTTATTTCAGACCACATGATCCATATAAAAAAACACAATAAAAAAAAACTAAAATTACAAACTCATTTTTTTTTAAACGTAGCCACTGTTTGTAGGTCTTGGTAGATATACATCCTTTCAGCCAGGGTCCAATGCTTTGATGCTCTCGAAAATAATTCAAAAACATAAAATTCAAACCATCGTCAACCCAGTCAAGCCTATTCATGAAAGCAATCTCTCTTGCAAATTGAACAAAATAAACGTTTAAGTAATTGATTTCTACAGTTCAAATAAATACCAACCAACAAAGTTTTGAATAAACCTTCAATTTCCTGACCACGAGGATTCGCTTCAGAAACCCAATGCATTTGAGTTCAAACGAATTGTGCTCTCTACCTATAGGAGTGAAGTTTACGATAGAGGCACCGTTTGTCAGAAGCACGTCTCGAATGATACCCAACTGAAAGCATCTGACCTCACCACTTGGACCTCAAAGGCTCAAATTGTATGTCGGATCGCTGAGAATTTACGGTATAGAATAGATTCGGAAACTATTTCGGTTAAAGTAATTTGCAACATTAGGAATAAGTAATACCAAACCTGAAAAAGCATAGTAACAAAATCGTTATCGAATTCAAACATATCTGTTAAGGTAACTACAGGTCCTAAACGCAAGATTTATAATGCTTAAAGGTTTATGATCCACGGCAGACAACAAAATTAAAAAAAAAGGATTTTCTTCAGGATATATGCTAGTAAGATTGCGTGTTGAAAGATAATACCTACAGCTAATTTGATACGATAGAAAAAATCACGAATATATCACAAAAAAAATATAATTAACGATTAGAAACCATATTAACACATGCGTTCGGATTTTTTGCCAGATTATTCTACAAGCAACATATTAACGTAATAGTGTTTTAATATTTTAGTCCAATAAATAGATTTTTTGTAAATTGTTTCATAAGCAATTGCAATAAATTACCAGCGTTGTGTCATCGGGCTTCTCTTTCTTTTTTTGTGCAGGTCGACAGTGACCGCGCTTTAGCTGTTGCCAGCCTCTTAAGTAGTATCTTGTAGACTTACAAGTGTTTTCTGATCCGAGAATTTGAATTTGTCAAACTCTTCTTCTCTCTGAGCGGCCAACCCGTCATAATTTTCATACAAACGCTCGTACGTTATTATGGCGTTAGAACACATCTTTCTTTGACATGTTTAAACTAAGGTAGGTACTTTATTTAGGTTTGTATGAAAGCAAAAAAAAAATTGGATAAGCCTCCTAAAATCAGTTTTTTTGCACAAACTGAACTTTGGCCGTTCATAATGTACCTACTCATAAATTGTAAACGTATAGAAAACATCTTCATGGAAACCTCGCACATGTCATGGAGGTTCTAAATGACAAACGTTTATTTCAAAAACTTGAAAGGCTTACTCAAAAACACCTATTTGCTGAAACAAGTTTTATGAAATTTCCGCACACTAATTTTCGCACAATGTTTTCGCATTCTCACTTGCTTGCTAGCAGTTCTCACTTACGCTGGATGAAACAACAAACATTTTCGACCACGCGCGTTGACGATAGACGGACCGGGAAGAACCCTCATAACCCCGGGAAATTCTCTTTGGAAAAAACATAATTTAATTTCGCGGACTACATTGAAGGAATCATCTTAAGTAACGCTAAAGTAGAATTTAACAAAGTACAACTTTAAATGCTCAATAAATGGTGTTAGGTAAAGCTTCTGAAAAACTTTGTTTAGCCAAATATTAGTTTTACTTTTGCTACGATCCTTAGCATAAACCGTACAAAATTATTTGCTTATCAAACTTGTATACAGGTCGCTGTTTACTCATATATCACTAGATGTCATCACAAGGGGCCGCGGTGATCCTGGGGGCATCCCTGACCGTTCAATTAAAACTTTCTAACTATCTATAAGAAGTTAATAAAACTTTTTTGCAATAACTCGGGTTCGGGGCGGGTTCATGCTGGATCATCTGTTGAAGAAGTTTCGATGTGTTCTAGTTTAGTTGCGGTAACAGTTACACTCGGAGATTATTTTGTTAATTAATTTTAAATTGTTCGTCATTAGTTTTGATAATATAGTTGTTTTAATAGCACTGTCGCGGTCGGTGCACTTAGTTGGTAATATTTTAGCTAGGCTTTTGTAACGTCAATCAAATCAATCTGCCTAGCCTTATCCCAAGTATTTTGGGGTCGGCTTCCAGTCTAACCGGATGCAGCTGAATATAGTAGCAGTATTTTACATAGTGACTGCCTATCAGACCTCCACAACCCAGTAACTGGATAATACGATACCCATTGGTAAGACTGGTCGTCAGACTGTCGGGCTTCTGACGACCTGTAACGAATGTTACAGATCCCGAATGACAGCAGAGACCAACAACTTAACGTGGTTTCCCAGGCACGAAGGAGTCTAGATATGTTTAGATGGTCACATTGGTCACCCGTCCACGGACGAACCCCGGCAAGCGTAGCAGACTCTGCTAGGTTTAAAATAATACATAAAGCTGACAAAATAATGATTTCAGGACAAAGGGCATATTATTACGCAAATAAACATACCTACTTCTTTCCACTAATAGGATTTCGTTCTTGTACAATAATGTACTAATATAAATTAAAAAGTTAAAGAAGGTACCTTTTCTCACACACAAATAATATTAATCTAAATAAGCTGTTAAGCACATTACCTAATCTGTGAAGAAAATTACCCTGATCCCTTCTAAATATACCTACGTTTCAACATCTGAGGTGTTGAATATTTTTCGAAACGAATGGATAATTTAATGCAGTAGTGCCAGCCAGCAATCTTAGGACAAATTACCTAGAAGCTAAAGTAGGGTGACGAGGCTATTTCTAAATTTGAGGACAAAAAAATGGCCGACCTTTTTTGTGACAGATGACCGATTATGTACAAAGCTTTTAAGGGTTGATATTTTGATCCCGAAAATCTTTGATAAATCTAGCTTAGCAAAATATTAATGATAGTTATTATAATATAAAGATATTTATTATTAGCTACTAATCCACTATTTGAGATGTACTTTTGTAATACCTACCTATTGTCTTTAGTATAAAAATGACCATTATCTTAAGAAAATAAAAGAGAGAGATATTAGATTAGACTTTTAATTGTCTGAATACTTAACTAACCAGGAACCTAATTGCGTAATACATGATCAATCACAATCTGAATCGTTTGAAACAAATTTCATAACCATTGCTTCATAAGTTCGAAAAAAAAGTATGCTCAACAACGTAAATAACGCAATGAATGTTATTGAACTGTCAGACACAGATGTGTCTTAATCGCTTACGAAAATGTGTTAAGCAAGTTGATAGCTTGATAGTGAAACTATGATAAGAGAACTGTGACAGAGAACAAACGCCGTCAGTTGAAGTTCGTTTTACATTGCATATCACCTCCAGTTTATTACAGGCATCACATCTGTATATCGGTATTACTTCTGGGAACAACATGGTATCTTGGTGATTGATATGACGCAATGCAGAACGGTGGCGGAAACAATAACGCAAAATATACAGGATTAAATGATAAGGGTGCCAATTCCCTTGTTAACAAACTAAACTAAATTTAAGTTCAGTGCATCTTTTTCTTTCTATTTCATTATGAAAAGGACAGAAGATAAATTTTAGTTTAGTACTGTGAAATTAATCAGCGCCTGTCACTACTCCATACAAGTTTAGACGTGGTTAAAAACTTGCCGATTAAAATTACGTCCGACGCTGATTAATTTGACAGGACTGAACTAAAATTTATCTTCTGTCCTTTTCTCTTAACTCACAATATTTTTGAAAGACCTATCCAAAGATACCCCACACCATGGGAAAGACGAAAAAAAAAACGCACTTTAGTGTAGGGGACGCCCTAAAAAAAACTAACCTTCTCATACGAAATGGTCCAATCGGGTATATTTTCAGGTAAGTATACCTTTAAACAGGAAGGCCAATTTTTTTTTTGCGAATTCAAGTTGGTCATCAAGTAAAACTTGTTCATATTGATGGGTACTACCAGCCTGTATAAATTATAATGTAAAGATAGGTACCCGATTATCGTATGTAAGACCACTCGTTAAAAAGTAATGTTATTGATTCACTGATTGTGGTTTTGTTACTCAAACTACGCTTTACCTAAATTATTGTTTTTTTTTTAATGTCTTGAATAAATGATACCTTAATAGTAATAGTTATTACATTGTTTAGATTAAATTTATTTGACTTTCTAAGGTAAAGCAGTACATAAATTATAACGTCAGTTAACAGATGGCGCTTGGTGCGCCGTACTGCTTTACCATAGTACGTAGTTTTGTGTCGTAACGAGAATGTTAGTTATCGTTCAGCCTTTGAAGTGTAAAGTGCTCCAAGTGGAAGTAACTAAATAGATTTGATTATATTATACATACAGTGTTTTATTTGTAACAGTGAGTCTAACACGTGCAATAATTCGTCTCAAATGATCTGCACTGTTGAACAGTAGACCTTTTTAAGACATCGGCACAACGGCCCGTAACACGCAGCACGCTAAAGAGGATTCTCGCATCATTGGCCAGGTCCCAGGAGTCCCAGAACTTGGTGACAATTGGCATGTTCACATTTTACCAAAATATAATTTAAAACAATTATTAATATGAGAAAAATTAAAATGTTAGAACATCCGAAAAAAATACGATATATCTTAACTCATTCACTGTCTGATCTACGACGAGCTTCCTTAAATGAACCCCCTGGTCCTGCGAACCGCATTGCTGTGGTAATTCCCAGTGATTGATAGGACGCACTGCGGGCTGACGGAGGAAACTTTAATGCAGGTAGCCATATTTTATTCCCCACTACCACTAAATAGATTGGTACAGAAGGCCGCTTTCATACAGACGCGCGAATACGCGATCGTTATAATGGTATATGGCGATATCAAACGAGAGCCAATCGCAAGTGTGTTTGCACACGATGTAAAGTCTGGAAATTTAACTGTTTACCAAATTGACTACCAACCTAAACAGTCTGTATATTCACGGATGTGAACTTCAATAGTCGTATAACATTCGCTTATAGGAATGTGAACATTATACTTATATAAATAAGGGTCTCATTCGTATGTGACGTTTACTTTACTCAGCAAAGTAAAGCCAAAGTACGGTCTGCCCTATGCCTGCACCTGTTTTCGTTGTATGGAGTTGGTCTTCTGTGCTTATTTATTTGTACCACTCACTCGCTCTGTACACCTGACGTGCTAGTCTGCTACGAATAGATTACTTTATCAGCTTCACTTGGATGTAAAGTAGGTCGGTGAGAAGTATTTTCCAGCTTCGACAATATTTTTAATCGTTTTTTAAAGTAAAGTTTTTACATGATGTAAACGCGTTGTCCGAAACAATCATGGCCACACTAAAATGAGGGTACAAATTGCAATTTTTGTATAGAGCCAAAAAATAAATTGCACAGATTAGCTTTCACAGACATATTACTGCTTTGTGGAGCTAGATTTTTTTCTAAATTATCTTTAACGTATAAATGTCCCTGCACCAGGGATTTAGTAAACTTTTACTTTTTTTAGTAATTGCGTCTGCCAAGGTAAAAAAGCAAGGCAAAATATAATTTAGTAGTATACTAATTTATGTATCTCTTATGTAGGGCCACTTCAGGTCTAATGAAAGTTTGCAATGAGGTTTTTGTATACATTCCTTTTTTTATTACAAGAAAATTAAATCTCAAGATTTATATATTAAAATAGATGATTTTATGTAACGCTTGCCATCGCAGCTATAAAGTGGTTATTAACGTAATGTATGATTCAACTCAACTACAATAAATATTAATAAAATAGTACATTACTATCGTAGCCAGCAACTCGATCATTGATGGACGATCGTGAAAACGTGGGCAGAGGCGAATCCGAGGCACACAGTGAGTCCATCAATGCCTGGTTACGGGCAAGGCTTGTTTAGTACTTTTCTCAAATAATTCGTGGAAATTCAAACAAAGTAAATTAATTATAAATTCCAGTTGGACGAACATCTATAATTTTTCATGCGCCATCAATATGTTCATTTGTTTTTACTTTACTTTTATCAGCTCTATTTATACGCCAAAGTTACCTCCTTGGATGTCATGTTGTATTGAAGTAAAAAGTTCTTTCCATTTTTAAATACCACGACAGATATGTGTTTGCCGCCTCGCATGCGCTCTCAAGTATACGACCTACTGCAATTTCGATTTATCTTGAAGAAAGTTGTCGAAATAATGTGCGAATATCCAAGCATGTTTGAGAAAAAATGTTTTTTTTTTGGTAAAAGTTTTAATACATTTTTTTTTGTTGAGGTTCCAAATTCAAATCACATTATGTGATGGGGTGATAATAAAATTATTGCTCGGCTAGCGCCTAGATTTTTAATGACTTGCTTTAGGTTAAGTTCGCATGACATATAATTTGACATTAGCGAGCAGGCGGTGTGAAAATTCATTTACATTGGTTCCAGACCTAATAGTAGCTAGACACTGCCGGCACCCCGCAAAAAAATAAACAAAATCCTGCTGAGAAAGTAAGGGAACAGAATGTAATCTATACAAAATATAGGTACCTATGTGAAATCAACTCTGTCTAACTGTCTGTCTGTCTGTTACGATAAAATTTGGCACCTGGGTTAGGACATAGGATAGTTTTTTATCCTAGTAGTACGTCCCCATAGCACAATTTCCTACCTCCACGCTGGTGAAGCCAGGGGCAAAAGCTAGTACGATATAAAGAACTCACTGACATTTCTATATTGATTTCCGGTAAGCTTGCAACTGAAAGTCGAAAGAACATACATTTTACATAAGTATTCCACTTTGTCAGCTTAGAATAGCTTAGGGGACCGAGAAATGTTACCTGAATGTGTCTTATGCTAAAACTAGAACTTACTTCATTGGAGATTTAAGTCCGAAGATCGGATATTTTTAGTAAACTGTAATGTTAAACTGTTTTTTATTTATATTGATGGTTACTTAGGCGTCCCCTACTACATATTAATATTTTATATATTTAATATTATATGTATATTTAAATATTTAACTTTACTTTAGGGACCCGCAGGACCCGGCCACCTTAGGCGCGGACTTGCGGGCGGTGAGCAATGGGTAGTTCGCCCCCGATTAGGACCAGGCCCGGGTCGACGGCGCGTCGTGTTCCACGCGCGCCTCAAAGAGATGTCAGCACCAATGGCGGGGCCCGCTAGGGCCGATGCCTGCCGGGGTTGCGGGAAAGTCCGAAAGGGATGGGTAACACAGGCAACTGCAGGAACACGGGTGGGTTTTAGTCAGCAGCGCCACCCAGTGCGGGAGAAGTTTTTTGATGATTTGCCTCCCATAAAAAAAAGGGAGGTCTTGCAAAACCTTGAAGATGGAGCAGTTAAGTTTATTATAGGCACGAGCATTGATCACGCAAACTTATTACAGGTATAGCCGTCTGAGCATGATACTAATATGATCTTTCAGGATAGTGTAAAATGAAGTAGCCACCATATTTGTCTGTGTATCATAGCCTGAAACTTTACCATCATTCGGGTCATTGACCTTCGTAATCCAGAGCGAATTGCTAGTTCTTGGAGTAAAGTGCGCCCGCCTTGGTTTGTAATTTTGACAACTACCTCTACAATTTACCTTTATGGTAGAGTAATACCTATACTTAGCGGCAGTTTCAAATAGGAATCATTGAACTGGCCACTTACAGATAAAAAATAAGTGCTTTTGACACGCAAAGTGGAAGAGTAACTTTATAAAATACCCTTCTTTTAATTTTTCTTTCTGGAGAGAAATTCATAATACAGTACATTTTTTCGAAAAATATCATTAAATAAAAATTCTTAAAACTAGTGCACTTTATGTAGATCTACTTATAAAAGATACGTACCCAAGGAAGTACATTAACACCAAAACATGAAGCATTATTTCATATCTAAAACTGCACAAAAACATACTCCACAGACAACAAGAAACGAGAATTTTATAGACAGCAAAACGTTCGGATGGGCCGGAATTATCCCATAAAATTTTATCATGCCCCGACGAATGGACTTCCATTATCGTCAAAAATCATCTTCTACCCCAATATCCGCCATTTTCGGGCAAAACACTGGACCAATAAAAGGTTGAGAGTCAATAAAAGGCCAGCGCCATCTTCCGGTGGTTATGGAGCATGGTTTATGGTTTTCTTGTAGCCCTGCCTTTATTAGCTAGAAAACAAATTAGAGTAGATGAAGATTTTTTGTTTTAGATGGTTGAGTGTTAGGTTCACGGGAATACTTATGCAATTTTTAAAACCTGTAATAATGTAACCTGTCGTAAATTGTAATTTTGAAAATAAAGTTATTATTTATTCATTAAAAAAAATTAAAAAAATATGTTTATTTCTGCAAGTCAATTAAGGATCCTTTGTTGTGATTTTATGAAATACTAGTTGCACCGTTGCAATACCATTTTTATTTTATTTATATTGTATTTTTGGGCCAGAAAACTTCGCGGGCGTCCTCAGAACACCCTACCAAAGTTTCATGACAATCTGATCAATGGTTTAGGAATGCATAGAGGACAAACATACAAACATTGATTTTAATTTAAGTATAATTATATAGACTTAAGAGTGCTTAGATTTCGCCACGCGTTTTCTATGCCTACATATTTTAGTCCAATCTGCCAGCTAAGAATTGATTAAGACTAATTCCATAAATAGGTAAATAAATAAAATAATTATGTTGAGCCGATATTAGACGCTTCACTTTTACCTTTTATTCGGCTTCTTTCACTCGAAGTGAAACGTCACAAAATGAATCAAAAGTGAAAAATGTGTTCATTTCAGAACCCAGCCAAATCTAAAAGAAAATTTCACAGTCCTAACCTTAAAATCATTTAAAACTATAATGACAGCAGTTGGAACATTATCTTCGTGCCTAAACAATTGGAGCCAGCAGCCAAATGAGCTACCTTGAATTTTAATTATCTCATTACCGTCATACGAGCCTCCTTGCTGTTTTGCCTACAAATAACATCGTCAGCGAGATAATCTGCGGACAAAACGTGCAAAGTTTATGCTCATCTAAAACACTAATGGAGATACCAACTTAAAAAGGTTGGTTTATTTTTCTTCTTTAATTTTGCCTGAAGTGTGATTGCTTTTGCAATTACAAATCTGACATTTAAGACGCTGACAAGAGCTAAACCGCGGTCACTGTCGGACTGCATAAAGAAAAGAAAGCGCGATGACACAACTCTTGTAATTTATTGCAAAATATAAAGCAAGTATTATTTATTCAAACATTTTTTGAGTACCTAATCCAAATTAAAAACAACCAAGACCAAATGATGAAGATCTATGACCAAATAAGAACCTATAATGTACCTATGTTTTACAATAAATAAATGAAACTGAATCTGAATCTGCAGACCTGCATTCAAATAAGACGGTCTTGTTAAAAATTAAAAACCAACGTACGTTGAAAAATACAGATATTTTGGATTGGAACTCAAGGGAAAAGGTTAGTTTAGGTAAGGTTTTAATTCGTATCTTTTTATTTTTTCAAAAAGTGTTTTGGTTACAACTAAGTTTTGATACATATGTTGAAGAATATTTTTTCCGCGACTTCAAACTATATAGATTTAACCATTTTTGTTTAAAGGCTTTTTAACATTTGTCCTTGTCAGTGCCTTAAAACACAGATGGTCTGCGGTATTCAAATTACTTTGAAGTCAGAAAACATTCTAGTTCAGCTACAACTCATTATGAAATCCCTACATATTATTAAAAGTATTAAATATATAATAGATATAAGTATAAATAAAAGTATTTTCGTATCTGTCTGTGTACCACGTTATTCATCTACACTACGCAACGGATTTGATGCGGTTTTCACCATCATTTAAAGAATTTATTCCGGAAGATAGTTTTATTAAAACATAATTATGAAACTTACATAAAATCTCGATAATATAATATGTTGTCAAGTCGTAGAAACCGTGTGACGCAGAGGCCGGTCGCCAATTTAGTTACAAAAAACTAGAAGACAAGAATGGTTAAATGCAAAATATTTGAGAAAATATTATTCTTGTGTCTGCAGAATTGCAATGCAATAGCATAATGCGATAGCATAATGCGATAGCATAATGCGATAGCATAATGCGATAGCATAATGCGATAGCATAATGCGATAGCATATGTCGGTATTTGTACCGTGTATTGGTGAACAATTTCCATTCGGCAATATTCGCCGAGTTCCAATATTCATTCGGAATCAATTCGTTTTGTATGCGGCCCCACCATATGTGTGTCTGTTGTCAGTTTAGCTTACCGATGTAAGCTTTTATGGCTTAAAGGCCTTTTACCTGACGGACGGTATTTTCGTGAGATAATTTTATGTAGAATATCTCTCAATTATAACACTGAATTTGATGCTGTAACCGTTTTAGATGTAAAAAGGGAATTTGGAAAGTTTCCAAAAACTTTTTTTACATCTAAAACTAAATAAATAGTCG
Source organism: Eupsilia transversa (assembly GCA_914767815.1). Taxonomy (NCBI): domain Eukaryota; kingdom Metazoa; phylum Arthropoda; class Insecta; order Lepidoptera; family Noctuidae; genus Eupsilia; species Eupsilia transversa. The sequence continues at coordinate 13,355,504 of OU611876.1, forward strand.
GTGTTACGATTTTAAAAGGTATTGCATTTCATAATCATTATTTTATTTCACTCGATAGCGGTATTTCATATTTCCATGCAGTAATATTGCCAAGTTAATCATAACAGCGAGATATTTGACAGCTATTTGCGACGCTGCCCATTTTCAAAATGCATATAAGAAAAGTGGAAAACGGAAAAATGGATGGATTGAGTGAAAGATGAAACGTGGCAACGAAAGAAATTAACACTTCGATGACGGCTTACACATGGATGAGGAAAAGGGTGTAAAGTTCACTCATCCTCCATAGAAAAGGAAGGATCCTCCGACCAGTAGGGTATTGTGGCTGGTAGGGTACTGCCCAACGATTGATGTCGCGATGTTGTATGCATATCAGTCGCGCAGTAAACTTTGCTTGCGGGATGCAGGATTTGTGCGACGTCAAATTTTGGAGGCGTAGTTCGCATGTGGCGTTGTAGCTGCCGCTGAATGGAGACTTATAGAAGATAAAAACGTATAGCGCTAACCCCAAATAAGTTGGGCTTGGAGAAGGACAATTATAGGTTTATTGTGTGATATTAACTCTCACTAGCCTGTTTATGGCTACTCTTAAAACTAATTGCATATTCCGTATAGTGCACTTCTCGACACCAGGTATTTATTGCATTTAACAACCAATCAATACCAATCCTGACAAAATATAGGCGCACTCAACAGAATATGCAACAATTGAAAATGGAAAGTCAAACCACATAATTATGTAAATAGCATACTAAAACAGAAGCCATAAAAAAACAGTAGGTATCGTTATTCTAATTACTTTACAATATACCCACGACGCTGATGTTATGAGTTCCTAGCAAGTCCATAGAATGTATAATATTGCGGACGCATCGTACACGACATGAAGTGGTTCTCTTCAGAGTATACGTCGGAAGGTATTCGAGAGCCGCTGCTTAGAAGCTAGGTCGCAGTGACAACGGGAATTACAAGCAATCAGATGTAAAAACAAGAGCAGATATAAGGAGAAAAGGTAACATTCGATACAGAAAACAGCAGCCGTACGAAGGACACTGGCAAAAAACATGAAACCGTACAGAATGATAGATAGGAAAGGAGGCAGCGTCAGCAGTGCGTGATTTCGTGCTGGAATGAAGGCAGCGGAACAAGCTAAGTTAAAATCTGAAGATCATAAACTATGGAGTTTCTTGCCAATTCTTCGAAGCTACCTTATGGAAGGGGGAACTCAAATCTAAAATTCTATTTTATTGTAAATTTTAGACTTAAAACTAACTTGCACTGCATGTACAGTCGCTATCCATTGAATTTCTTAGTTTTACTGAGGAATTCAATAATTCCCGTATAATTTGGTTAATCTTCGGTTAGTGGCAATACTCATTCCCTTAAAACACAGAACTTGAACATAGCTGGCAAAATGTGAGTGTATGTTTATCCCTTCTATAGTATTATTATTTGTTTGTCTTCCAAAAAAATACTACACAGCTAAAGTCAATATTAGCCAAACTGCAAAACAGTTTCGCAATACTAACTTCTATTTGTAATGTTACGTGATTTTACATAAATAATAATTATACTAAAAAGTGTTACAAAATCAACTTCTACACCGTCCTCAGTAGGTCTAGCACGAACATTTAAGTAGATTCCGAATCACAAACAAAACAATGATACAACACAATAAAAACAACAATTATAAATTCATTGTCCAAAAGTCGAGTCGCTAATCGTATCATCCCGCTTACACTGTCACCTAACAGTATTCCCGTTACTCGAGGACGACTGCACAAACTCCATGCATAACATTATTCGGCACGGGGCGGAGGATACACGTGCGTGAATCGGAAATCCGTTTTATAAAATGTTTTTCACCTTGCAGACTGGATAGCATGTAAGCGGCTTTATTATTGGAAGAAAAGTCACAGAAGGTCTTGTGGGAGGTCTTCCAACGCTAAGTCTTCCGGGACGCGGTGGCCGACCTTTCGGCCCCATCGTCCATCTATCTTCGAGCAATGTGCCCTGTCCACTGTCACTTAAGTTTGTCAATTATTCGAGCTGTCGGTTACCTTGACTATTGAGATCCGGAAGACAATCTTCCGGATCTCAATAGGCAAGGTCAATTTAGTACGGGTTTGATTTTGCCCATCATCATTCAGCTGAAAGACTGCTGGTTATGGCTCTCTCTTTTTTCTTATATCTATGGTCTCTCCTAACATGTCACAACGACCGGACCTGGGCTTTTAGAGGATTCCTTCCTTGATATTGTTTAACAAATTATATTGATGACAGTCAGAATATAGATTCTATAGTTTTCGACCTTGCCATTTCACTTGAAATTTATTCTGTAAAATGAGTACATTTATTTTAAAAAAAACGCCCAACAATCTTTTAATATTGTGTCTTTAGCTAATTCTTACGAGCTGTTTGAGCTTATAATTATATTTTTCTAAGTAAAACTACTGTTTGTTTCTGTACTGTTGTTTGATGTTAATTTTAATGTGGGAATTGCGTGATGCGTTAACCCTTCCAAATGTGTCAAGTTTATTTTTGTCTCGCCCCCTTTAAATTTGGGGTTAGGAACAGAACGACGCGTTGCCGGTTTGTACCGCCATGAAATATTTGTATAAATCGGTACAAACATAACTATTTTTTTAAGTAGTTGTTAATGTCTGCAGCTTCAATGAAACGACTCGTATTCTACCATCCAAATATCATAATACATAATAATTGAGAGGAAACCACCCTTTCTTGCATCCATACTATATAGGTACCTACTCGTAATATTGCGTTCCTCATTTAAGTCCAATAAGCAGCTGACGCGTGAAATTTCCTTGACCATTACAGAAAAAGGTAACACCTACCTAGACACAAATAAGGAAAAGAGAGAGTGTTCAGTTTGAAGCGATTTATTTTGCTGAACCTCCGTAACAAACCGCTGTTTAGCACGGGACGAGACCAAAGGCGATACATCATCGGAATTGACTACTTGGACCATGAGTTATGGAGTATGGAGATAAAATACGCCTGGATTGTTTTGCTTATATTGTATTATAATATCTATCTTTCTAAAATTGAGGCAAAGTTAGGAGTATTGTTGTACCAAGAAGAGTAACAGCATTCTTATGTGCCAACTATTCCCAGTCACGTTCAAGTTTGTAATAGAAAATCAAATTGTTGAGTGGAAGTGGCGCCATCGCCGCATTTTTAGGAACTAAATATCATCGCTGAGTTGACTTTATTCTAACTAGATGGCGTTGGGATCGAGTAAGATCTCGCTATGGTTTCGTTACCGTGTTTTGGTTGGGTCGGTCAGACGAAACTTGTTATTTTAACTTTGCGCAGAGGCAATATCGTAACCAATGAGGTTAATCCGAGGTGCGATTATTGCTAGTTGAAAACTTTACCAATACCCCGCCGTGTGGACGTGAAATACCGTCCGTGATGGCAATTTTTGAATGGCCGTAGTTGGCCTGAGAATTTCTTTGAATAATAGTAATTATTATTTAATTAACGTGTCACAGATACAGTTCGATTCAAACTTAATGGCGGCTCGGAACATGAGGCGAGTCGCTGCGCAGTAATAATTTTATGTGTCAGCGGGGGTGAAGGGTGGGGTACTGCGCAGCGAACAGCTAACTTCCGAGCCGCCATTAAGTTTGAATCGTACTGTACTCGTATTTATTGAGTTACTACATTATTTTGTTGTAGCGTCAATTTTTTTTTTTCTGCTAAGGATCTGTACTTTATTACGAGTTCCGTAAGTACAGTTTTCTCGTCACCTGGTGAAATTTACAGTACGTGTGCGTTTATCTTCCATATTCACTGATTTATTCAATAGAAAACTAACACGAGACACCGAAAAAATTGTGAATTGAGTTTGATAAAGAAAATTGATTGACGTTGACATTCACAATTATTCACAAAATAATTTTAAACCATTCGGCCATTTTTGAGGCACTCATTTAAAAAAGTTTCGTTGGTTAGAAATAAATGGTGAGCTCGAAAAAAACGCGGTTAGTTTAAACAACTGTTAAATGCTAACAGAACGGTTACGTAATCAATGATTATGATGTAGTTGGTGAACTCGGGCCTAAGTGACTGATATTGGCCATGGCCGTTTAATTAATAGGAACGGTGTGTGATTCTTAACAAGATATTTATTATAATGATCCAATTTGTTAACTTTCGGTTTTGTAAATGTAAATAAAAAGTATTAGTGTAATCATTACAATAACTTATATATTTTTATTTAAGGAATTGTTAGAGAAGATTTGACTCAGCAAGCTGTAAATTTTTCAATTTTTTTTCCTCTTGAAGTGCAGAATATAAAAAATGTCCTAGAAATAGAACAAACGATGGTTGCCTCCAGTTCAACAGCTACAGAGCACCGGCTGAGATTTATCACGACACGTGCTAACATGGCGTCGAATACATATCCCTCACAACTTATTTCATACAGGCCCTTGTTTTTCTAAATAAATGAAGAAAGAAACAAAATAAAAAAGGTAGGTATTTTATTATTCTTTCTGTTTTTCTTTTCTTTATGGTTTTTTTCTGCTATACCGGCAAACCTTCATACAAGGTTCAACAAGTGCGTTTCTTTAAAAGTAGTGGTAAAGTTATTTAAAAAAAACAGAGCCCATACCACCTCACTTTCAACTGTTCCCACTTTCCCGCCATTCGTGGTGAACTGACATTAGTTCCAGCAACCTCACTGCTGACCTGCTAGAGATAGTGTTTACATAATATCTATTAAATAGATACACTACACTCATGTATACAAAATTATACTTACTATACTATTATACTTAGTTATACTATTTTCTTACTTCATACCTTTACCCCCTTTTGTTTGTTGTCTTTTTTATCCTTTTAGTCTGTGCTAAATAAATGTATTTACTTTCTTTCTTTCTTTCTTTCTTTCTTTCTTTCTTTCTTTCTTTCTTTCTTTCTTTCTTTCTTTCTTTCTTTCTTTCTTTCTTTCTTACTTACTCATTCAATGCATTCAACACATCCAAGTTGAACGCATTGGATAGGTGTATCATAATAAATTGCTACCGTGACGTCTGTGACGAACTTTATATTTATAATTTATTTTAAGCATTGTTCTCATCTAAGTGACTGTGTCTTTTTTGAGAAATATTTTAAACCTAGTTACACAAACAACTATAAATATTTACTCAACTTATTTACTCCTCATCTCGCTCGCACGATACTGTTCGTGGACTGAGTGAAAGCGAGACTGAGTGAAAGCGAGACTGAGCGGCGCCAGCGGGAGATGGTTCCAAGGCAGCTATAGTTAAGATGATTTCTTTTTACGTCGATAATAATGACTATTAACATTCATTTTATTCTTTAATTTTATTAAATGTACTTATAGGTAAATTGAATAAGAATTTCTCTTACAGCGGATACGGTAAATAATATAAGAAAACATACGGAACTCTGGTAAGAAGGAAACGGGAAAACAAAGTGATTCTCGCCTTGGTTATGGATATTTTTACACACTTATACGTCCTAGGAACTGGGACCTGCTTGGTCAGAATCGGCCAACCTCAAACCTGCTCAACATTTTCCTTCAGATAGTCAATATGATTTCCGTTTACCCGCAACTCCATGCTCGAGCTATTTAATAATACTGAGATATCATAACAAATCAATAAAGCCAAATAAACCAGCAAATCCCAACTCGAAACCAACGCAAATATTATTACAATCGATTCATAATAATCGCTTACCCTTCTCGATTATTATTCGGAATACGTTTCTCGCACGACTCGATTGGCCTCAATAGTTCATTACTCATGTCGATTGGTGATCGGTAATGGTCGTGTATATTCGGCTCTCTTCGGGAATTGCGAATATTCCACACACGTCGTGACGTGGATTTCGGGAACCCGATTTAATATAGGTTCTACATAATAAGAGTTTGGCAAAGGGGAAGGGCTATTGAGAACTTTGTGAAACGTTCTGCTGATGAGAATATTTTTTTATTTGATGTATCGGATGGTTAGTTTCATGGGCACGTTTCCGGATGACAGCGATGCGGAAGAGTACTTCGACGCCTAAGTGTCCTTTTGTTTTTGTATTTATTTGTATAGTTACTTACTAAGCCATCGAACTTAGTGGTAGATTGCATAATATAATATAAGATTTTTTATCTATGGTTCTAATAAAAATAAAAGAAGAATATGGTTAGCAGACCGTTCCAGATTCCAGGTTCAAAACCTGCCAGTGTGTATGAGACTTTCTCAATGAAAGTTAAAACATAATATACATAACATCATGCCAGTATGCCCAAAAGGTTAGGCAGATGTGTCCCTATAGTAGGTACACCCAAATTTCGCCAGTTATGTTTAAGTCCCATTTAAGAGAGGGCGAGCCGATCACCATCAACCGGGCACAACACAAGACTCTGAGCACAGTACCTAGGGGTAATAGGTAATAGGTACACCTCTGCCTAAGCCTTTGGGGATTACAGACGTGATGTTACGTTATGTGCGTATGAAAAGCAATTTAATATTAACATTACGTATCTATTACATGCTCATTTGTTCTTCTCTGGAAAAATAGATTCAAAACCTGTGGCGGCATCTACATAGCCACATGCGAACTACGCATCAAAGACCTGACGGACCACAAATCCTATATCGCGCTATGAGAGTTTAGCGCGCGATCAACATAAGACTATCCGACATCAATCGTATCCGCCAGACATAACACCCGTCTGGTCGGAGGATCCCCCCTTTTGTATAGAGGATGAGTGAACTTTACATCCTGTTCCTCATACCTCTAAAAACTTAACACGTCTGTGAAGTTTCGCTAGCTGATTTAATGTGACCCTGTATAATCGCGAATCCTTGCTCTGTGCAAGGATTCGCATCGTACATACTAATCAAATTCGTGGCGCTGAAAGTGGGTTGAGTATACAACTTCTGTCATAGCGATCGCCATTCAAAACAATCAGTTTCTACACGCCATTTGAGTCGTAGTACAAGGTAACACGTTTTGTTTATATGGAAAGTGTTGACAATGCTGCCTAGCAGCAGCTGCCGAGTCTTCGTACCAAACTGAAATTACAGGAAATAATATTCTAGTCTAAAAATAAACTGCCGCAATACACAACTCTATAATTTCTCGTAATATACGCCATACAAAAGACGATATTATTACATATCCTCCACAATAAATACTTGGAAAATCTACTGCCAGAGAGAAAAAGTCAGCCCAAAAAAAGTAAAATACACACACCCGTATTTTGTCCCGAACCGCATCACGTACATAATAATATTTGCCATAACCAAAATTGAAAACGTACACAAATACGGCTAACCCTAATTATTATTTCAGGCACACGACTCCGAAGTTGAGTGACTTTCGGTCCGGGCACACTTCTTGTCAAAGACTTCTTGTACATTAGCATGCTTAGACCAACTTACAGGGGTAACTTTAAGCGAGTTTTCGAGTTGTTTTTTTGTGAAAGTCCTTACTTGGCGTTTGAGTCAACAAGCAAAAAGTATTCTCTTCGTAACTATACAAAAACACAGCAACACAATTCCTACACAGATACACTCTTACAAGCTTGTGGCGGCCATCTACAACGCCACATGTGAACTACGCATCAAAGACCTGACGTCACACAAATCCTGCATCGCGCTATTAGAGATTTACCGCGCGATCATCATACGAGTATATAAGATTATCCGACATCAATCGTTGGGCAGTTGCCCGACAGACACAACACCCTGCAAGTTGGAGGATTCTTACTTTTCCATAGAGCATGAGTGAACTTTACACCCTGTTCCTCATACCTCTAAAAGTTTGACTAACTACTAGTCTTATGAAGGTATTGAAAAAATGTTGTGAAGTACCGGGAAAAGTAGGATTTACATCCACATCTGTATTCTTTAATACATACAGCAATATTCAAGGAGGTACATTTTTAAGGCAATTTTACATCGCTATGTAAAATGAGAAAGTTCTGGCTCCATCAAAAAACTGCCCATCAATCGTTGGGACAAAAAAATCCGCTCTAAAAAGCTGTGACTTAACACATAGTCGAATCAGCTGGAGAGTCGATAAATTCCGATTCAATTAGTGTCGATATTTCTCAGAAAAACGGGAATTTAGTATAATTTAGATCCTCGTCGCCATTTCCATTGCCTCTCCTTAGGTTGCTTACGAACTTAGGTCACGTAGCGGATCGAAGGACTGTATCCAATGGATTAACGACGGCTGTGCCAAAAGACTTAAAAGGCAAAGATAAAGAAACGCTTGGGGTGATCATAACTCTTCTTGTATTGTTTCAGAACATTATTATACAAAGCACAACTGTTTCAGAGTTGAAAAAGAAGTACATAAGCTTAGAAGTTTATTTATTTCTCTCTTCACAAAGGTTAGCTTAAAAATAACAAGACTAAAACAATAAGTACAAGACATAAGCTCCTTTGCGAGAGAGTAAAGTCCGTGCAATGGAAACCCTGGTTTACGAAAACGGATATCCAGGCGCACCACAGTTTTTAGGTGCAGTACTTACATTGCACAAGTTTTAGGACAAATAACAACAAAAAGTAATAAGTAAAAGGATTTAATTCCTACTGCCAAGGAGGCTGTGTTTTAGATCACAGTGTACCAGAGAGTATCCTCTAAGTAAAGTTAAGAAGGACAGCCCACAGACATAACCTCCCCACTGCTGGGACAGTAAAACGGAAAGGTTGTCAAGCAGTGGTTTGTGTACGTTCTAATAGTACCAAGTAATATTTACACATTTTTAATGACAAAAACCATTCAATGACTCGTGATCCTCCGTGCCACTGCCCCGTCTAAGAAATCCAGACGATTGGCGGCCTAGAGTCTGACCAACGAAAGCCGTCCACGAATTATTTTCTAAACTTATATTATGGCATCTAATTAATAATAATAATGGCGTCTAATTAATAAATATGAAATACTGATGCTATTGCATAATATTTATTGAATATTGTAAAGTATCAACTCCCTTTCAGGAGTGTATAGCCAGGGTTAACAGCTCTTGATTTTTTAAAATTGCCGCCTTTTTTCTTGGACAGCTTTCGTTGGTCAGACTCTACCTCACTAAGTTGACGCAGAAAATAAATTGCATGCATTCGGCATTATACAATTTTCACCAATAAATTATTCATCACCAACCTTTACGCCTACAAATTATTATCTACTAAACCAGACAATGAAGTCTAAAAATAGACTCGTATTTAAAGGTTATTCTCGACACATCTCAGGGCTATATTATGCCAATCCTACCTACTTTATATTCCCAAAGGATTTGGGTCAAAATTAAGCGGATTTCAATATAATCGGGAATCGATTCGGATATCATTTATCACTCGTCGACCTCGACTTTGCTCGGAAAGGAACTTTGGGACTATTAATCCGAGTATCTCGTAATTTTATTTAGTCATAGTTATATTTGATTATTAGTGGAACAGTTACACTTAGGTGAGGCAACTACGTTTACTTATGAAGTTTTAACTTTATTACTGTTAAAAGTTAATTAGTCCTAGCAGCATTATGCTGTGTTCCCCTTCCCAGTATAGACCCAAAGAAAAGAATGAAAGACAATATGTTTATTTGGAAAATAGATACCTATGTGCCATATAAACATAATATTTTCATTCTTTATTTTACAAAAAGACGTTTCTTAAGACTTTACATAAACAAAAAAAAAAGTTTCTCACGGCTGCGCCAAATAGACCCACTTCAGTGAAACGCCAGAAAACTAGTGTCCGATGCCGGTTTTTAACTGGACATCCAATCCATGATTTGACACCAAAATGTCAACTAAAACACCCCCGCTTCTGCTCGCCCTCACCCGATTACGAAGCTTACTTATTAGGTGTCAATTCCCAATCGATAGTCCTCCAATTCCCATCGCAGTGCGAACGAGGTTGGTAATTTCATTGGGACTCTGCATAGCTGTGGCGTCGACCCTAATGCTCTCATAATATTAACATACGTCGGAATTAGTCGGAATGTACTGCGTATGCAGCATTATTGTTAGGGACGCCTACGAACATTTTGGCTGAATGTAATTATGCAAAGGTATGTCTGTAAGATTATATATTATACAAATGTAATGTTTAAAATTCTGCTTGTCTAGCAGTTTTGGAATTAAAGTTTAAGGCACTTTGTACCTACACACGTTTTTCTTGCCGTGAAAAACTACGGTTTATTCCCCTTGTGTAGGCACGGTCGTCAGTGTTGTGTGGATCACTATGGAAGCTTGTTGAAAAACATCTTTTTTCTCGTTGTCTAGTGGTCGCAAGCGCTAGCAGACCGGAGTCTGGATTTGTGCCCGGTTGATGGCAATAGGCTCGCCCCCTATTAAATGGGACTTAAACATGGCGAAATGTGGGTGCACTATAGGTAAGCCTCTGCCTAACCCTTCGGGGAATACAGGCGTGATGTTATGTGTGTTATTATTAATTATGTCTTCTCTTGAAATTCGAATTGCGATATTTTTATTATGGTATTTAATATTAGGATTAAATAATTTAGATTATTGTTAATAAAATTCCATTTCCAATTTACATTTACACCATACATAAGATTTGGTATCATTTCAATGAGAACCCCTCTCTTGGGAAAAAGGCCATTTAGGTCCATTTTTAAAAGCTTTTATTTAACTTCACTTGTATGTATGTCCTGGAAGTATGTCCTGCAATCAATATTTCACCCACTTCCACTGAAGCTATCGGGCTGAAATTTGGCATACGTGTTTGGTTCTCGTGACAATGCATGATAAAAGCTTTTTTATTTTTTTAAAGCTTTTATTATTATAATTCAGTCGAACACAAACTAGAATTCAACATCTTTATCTAAGAACCCTTAATACAAGATTGTGGTGCATAAGTCTACCAGACAAAGCAAGCAAAGTAAACACGTAGGTATGTAAGTGCACACTGGTTGATAGTTACATATTCTCCGTGGCAGATATCCCAAGCTTGTGTACGTAGGAATGTCAACAAGTTTGCGGGATTGCTAATGCAATTAGCAACTATAATGCGGATAACGTGTGGCTTGGCCTAATGGTGGTATATTATGAGGTGCCAATGTGTTTTATTTATAAGTTGGACTGCAAATGGTACGCATCAAGTGTGAGAAATGGGTCAAAACAGTGGTCGAAGGCGGTGACTCACTTTCGACGTTCGAGTTTGGATTGGAATGGTTCGTAGCATTTCATACTAGTCATACTAATATTACAATTACGTAAAATGGTTTAGCAAGACAAAGCTTGGCATCGTACCATAGTCTAGTAGGAATGCCCTTTATTTCCAGTTCACCAAGTGAATGTTTTAGGCCATTTAGTTATATGTCTGAAATTTAGTTAATATGCTTAGACGTTAGTTCTGTGTAGATATGGATAGAATGCTGAGTTTCATTGTTGCAGAGCTACATAAACGTGTGTTCATGCGATGTTCTAAGAAGTTTTAGGGTAATATAAGGGCTCCACGCCCTTGTACCGGGTCGAATATAAGGCATATTTAGCATTAATCTCTTATTTATTTATTCAATCATATCAATATACTTACTTTACTTAACGACGCGCTCTATCAGCTCGCCAAACTGAGTCTCTATTCTTATATGAAAAAATATAAGTATAAACCATTTTAAAAACGAGCTATTAATGAACTAAAAAGTACTATATAAACATAGGCAAGGTTCAAGGTTTTAAGAAAATATTAAAGTACTATGTTTACGTAAGTTTTATTCAGTACTTTTAGGTTCAATTCCATTTCAGTTTTAGAAACCAAAAGGTTCTAAAATAAACTTGCTGAATTAAAATCCAAATCTAAAATCCTCTTTTACAAAAAAATATTTATGAAACACATAAAAAAATTGTTTATGCGAAATAAACTTGTTGTAAACACTTGTTTACTAAAATAGAACTTTCCAGGCTACCACCAATCAGTAATTTTCGCATTTTAACAACAAAAATTATCAAAGTTAAACGAATTCTTGAGAAATTGTGTAACAATGGAGATGAAGAAGAATCTGTACTTGAACGAGAACTTTTGTAGCGTATAATTAAATACCGTATCGCTTTGTAATAGTTCTTGAAGAAACTGGAGAATTCAATTGAACAACAGATAGAATTCTGAATAAGTAACAGAATAATAAATTAATTGTACAAGTTTATGAATCTTACAAGATGTCAGGCACGAAGGTTCAGGGAGCTGGTTTTGAAGCACGAAGTGGTGGGTTTAAACCAGGTAAGTGAAGTTTTCAAGTGGTGAACCGTTACACAGGGTATCCTAGTATTTTTATTGATTTATTGATATGGCACTTCAACGACTTACTCATTAAAACATACACAAACAAAATTCACAGGTAGTTTTAGGTATTATGATTTCGTTACTTACAGAAGTACACAGCACTAGCAGGGAACTTAATGATTGTATTTTAGAGGTATGAGAAAAAGATATAAATTTCACTCATCCTCTATAGAAAAGAGAGCATCCTCCGCCCAGACGGGTGTTGTGTCTGGTTGGCAACTGCCCAATGATTGATGTCGGATAGTCTTATATATGTATGTTGATCGCGAGGTAAACTCTAATAGCGCGATGCAGGATTTGTGAGACGTCAGGTCTTTGATGCGTAGTTCGCATGTAGCGACGTAGATGCCGCCACAATATGAATTGCTTATTTTTGTCTTTTTAGGTTTATTCATGTTGTTGTCGTCCTCTTCCTCCTCTTCTCTCCGACGATCGACAACTGACCGGCGTTGACGTCCAGCAACAGCTCAGAGAAGTTCGAGGGAGAGCTGTCAGCGAGTGGACAGTGAGGCATAGACTCAAAGAAGCGAACTTGACCCCGAAAAGGCCAGCCATGGGTCCTAAATTGTCTCCAGCCCACCGACAAGCCAGGCTTCAGTTTGCTCGCGATCACTTACATTGGGATATCGAGCAATGGAGGCGAGTCCTGTTCTCGGAGGAATCCAGGATGTGCCTGCATGGTAGCGACCGTCGACAGAGACTCTATAGGAGACCGGGGGAGCGATTCGCACAATGCTTTTTTGCGGAAACAGTGGCATACGGGGGTGGGTCCTGTATGATAATGTGGGGGGCTAACCGCAGACTAGGCCATGTGCTCCCCTACGCCGGGTTTATTGGCGAAGATTTTCTGCTAATGCACGATAATGCCCGCTGCCACACCGCTGCAGTGACTAGACAGTACCTTGTAGAAGTCGGAATTCCCACACTAGACTGGCCAGCCCTCAGCCCTGACTTAAATCCGATTGAACATATATGGGACGAGCTGAAAAGGCGGGTACGAGCAAGATGTTCAGCTCCGGCGTCAATAGAAGACCTGAAAACTGCTTTATTCGAGAAATCCCACAAGATTCCATCAGAAAACTCATTCGGTCAATGAAAAACTGTTTACAGGCAGTCATTAAGGCCAGGTAACACAAAATATTAAGGGGTAAATAATATAAATTTTAAATAAAAATTGTATCCTTTCATATTACTTCCTATTCATTGACACGTCCACAACTTCGACCTATTGCAATAATTATCTTTAGGTAGAAAATTTAATAACTTTTTTGATATCATTTGAAAGCTAACAAAATTATCTTTCAGGTGATATATCACAATCCACAGCTCATTGCAAAGAAATTGTAAAAAATTGTCTTGAGCAACGCGCGATGAAGTGATTCCAGTTTATTGCTCGCGAGTGTAGTTAATCTTGCACATCAATGAAAGACAATCTAAGGAAACATCACGAGGAAACCTGAACGTTTAATGATTCGAAATAGTTTAAACTGATTCTGATCAGAAAAGTATCTACTTATAAGTAGTAACTTGTCATTGATCAGTCTATAATCATCCATAGGTACCATTAAACCTTCAACAGCGAACTATCATTTCTAATAAAACTTATTAATTTACCTTAACACGAATTCAGTTCCCAATTGCCAGTGTATAATTAACCATTACGTAATACAAACTAGTCTGTACTAAAGTTTACGCATTTCTCTATCTAAGATTACCACAGATGGTTCACTCCGCAAAATCATTTAAATAAAAAGCGACTCTTGTTACGACACAATAAAGTTTAATTCAGGTCGCACATTGCTAGTAATATTTACCTACAGGTTGCTTCTCTTTCTATCGCGTAACTTTCATATCTTCTGACTACGTTACACTCACTGAATTGGCCCGACAAGACGAGCCCACCGCGTACTCATAGCTTCATACCTAAAATACGGAGTGAACCATCTGTAATAAGCTTTTAGTGATAAACCTTCAGACATTTCGTTTTACCGGACAGGTAAAACGAAATATCTGAAAATTTAAATATCATAATTTGTATTGTACAGATAGATTCGGCACCTATTTGGTTACACTTTGCCACGGACTTAGTCTTCGTAAAATCAAAATATACCTACTAGTTCCATTGTTTTTCTTCATTAGTCTTTCAATCTCCTAATAAAAATAAAAGTATAAAAACTAAAACCCAACTACGGCAAAAATGTCAACTAAAAGGGTATAAACAAGTCATCTCTGACAGACAAATTAAAAATCCGGAGTCACACGTTTTAGGGGATAAATCGAATACATTTACGTGTGACTCCGGATTTGTAATTTGTCTGTCTGAGATGACTTATTTATATCTTTTTAGTTGACTTTTTTGCCGTAGTTGGGTTTTAGTTATTAAACTTTTATTTTTATTTCAATTATTTTGGCATAATAATATATATATTTTTGAAATGTGCTAATTAAGCCCTTTAATTTGATACCCAACATGGCACCATTAAAAAAACTTTTTTTTTAGTTTATGAGTTTTTGTCCTCTAGAGGGCGCCATATTCAATTTAATGTAACTTCACATAGCTTATAACCAGCGGACAACAGAGACGCTTCCAATGATACCCCACTTGTCAAATTATGATGAGCAGTTTAGAAGTTATGAGGGAACAAATGGACATACATACATACATACGTACATACATACATACCGGTCAAAATCATAACCCTCCTTTTTGCTTCGCCGTAGTCGGGTAAAAAAGGTCCTTTGAAATAATATACTATTATAATAACCATACCTACATATACTCACGCCTTCGTCCCATAGGGGTAGGGAAACTACAGAATGCCGCCTGCTCACATCCTTGCATACTCCTTTTGCTTCGTTTGTTTTCATACATCTACGCACCTGACCTTTCTGAAGACAGCACAGGTCAGGTGACGTGACTATGCCGCGAGCTCGGAGGGTCTCCAGAAGGAGACCCTCCGAGCTCGCGGCATAGTCACGTTTAAATTCAATAAATTCAAAAATACTTTTCATGTTTTTACTTTCATATTTTTACCACGTATACAAATCAGTAGATACATGCAATTCATTACAGAACAAAATAAAAAACCGGCCAAGTGCGTGTCGGACCACGCACAATGAAGGGTTCCGTAGCTGGGATGAATTTATCCCAACATTGTAGTTGAAAAACATGTTCTTGCAACTGCAAATGTAAGTTTGTCGATAATTACTCGTTAATTTGTAGAGCCTACTTAGCTGTGATAGTTTTCCTTTTAATTTCGTTATATATACTATTGCTGTGATTTTTTCCACATATCAAGAACTTACCATTTAGCTGGCAAGGGGGAGGAACACTTGACTTTAACAAAAATTAGCACTTTAAAGCTTAATATTTCGCAAACGGATCCTTCACTCCAAAAATGGTTTTAACAAACTCACAATATTTTTGAACCACCTTTCCAAAAATACCCCACATCATGGGATAGCCGAAAAAAAAAAAAGATATCCCCACTTTACGAGTAGGGTAGGTAGTAGGTACCCTAAAAAAATTTTTTTTCATGATTTTATTTTACCACTTTGTCGGCGTCAAATTACAGCTTTCTAGTACTAACAGTCTCTGCGCTAACCCAGGGACCGACATACAGACAAACAGACGGACATGGCGGAAGTATAAGGGTTCCTTGTTGCCGTAGTCAACCCTAAAAAAGAGGCGCAATATCTATATTAGTGTTCATTAAAACTTTTAGGAAAGCAAAATGGGAATTATTTGAGGTTCGATTATACAACCTGTTTTTTTTTACATCCCATAACTGTAGGGTATGATTGAGACCATAAATTAATTGGCATATTATGAATTATGTTCCAATTATCCTTTTTTTTTTTTCATCCAAAATAATTCGACAAAGTCACGATTACAATGTAAAACACCCTTACGTGAAATAAAAGTAATTTTAATGTTTTTTTATTTAAATATGAATGAATTACTCGTATTTATCAATGAAACTTAGTTATCTAGACACATCGAGGCCGAGGGTCTATTTTGTACGGTAAGCAAACAAAATTAGGTAGGTGAACTTTATAAGATATTTTAGTTTCATCAAATTCAGCTTTTAGTGTTTTTAAATGAATCTCCGAAACTATGCATTTTGGACCACCTATTCTAGGAGTTTTAGTATTATTTTTACCTACAGAATATAACCTTAGAGTTATGGGATATAAAAAAAAACACGTTATACAACGTGTTTTTTTTCCGTCCTCCAACTAAATCTGACCTTGAATAAAAGCCCAGGACATCAGATAATCATCAGCCAAGGCGGCCTCTTCAAATAATGAGGCAAACCTTAACAAATCAAGTGGGTCCACACAACCCCTCGATCGCCCCTACACAAAAGAGACGCACCCTTATTTTTACACTCAAGACACTTTATTAAGACAAGTTCAAGCTTAATTAGAGTCTGCAAATATTTTAAAAGATACCAAAAAAAAAAATCTTTTGAGATTTATTTTTAGACTGAATTGTGAGACCGGAATGAATACTTTAGATTTGTGAAAAAATTTGCCGAAGACACGGCAGGTGGACAAAGGAAAAAAATGTGAATGGCTTTTAGCAATATTTTTGTAGCAAAGGTCCTTTTTAGGGTTACGGAACCCTAAAAATCAAAAATTAAAAATATTTTATTTCACATAAACCTACATGGGCACTTATGAAACGTCAGAAGCTAGGTGCACGGTTCCAATTGGTCGTTTCTCGTCGGTATTTCGCTCGAATTTAATCGCCCAAAACGGGCGTATCGACCCCTTGGTAAGACTGGTTGTCAGACTTTCGAACTTCTGACGATTCGTAACGACTGTCAAAGATCCACGAATAACAGCCGAGACCACCGGCTTAACGTGCTTTCCGAGGCACGGAAACCCATCACCCATCCACGGACCAACCCCAGCAAGCGTAGCTTAAACTGATGGATCGACCCGTGCGGCTGTTTTAATTTAGCCACGAGCTCTTCCTTTAATTTTATTAGGCAATAAATGAAAAAAAAATAGGATCTAGTTCCTAGTGTACTTTTTTCTTAACTTTAGATAACCATAGAAAAAATAATATTATTAAAAGTGACGATTCGCCCGTATTCGGGCGAGTAAATTCATGCGAATTGACCAATAAACCAACAAAATGCATTAACTAAGTCCATAAAAACATAGAAGGTGTAACACCATTACTGTATTAGATACTCTGTATAATTAGTTCTTTGGTACTTTTGCTGCATCCAATTACATAGACGCTTATTGTTCATACATTTTAGATGAGACTCGCTGAGTTTATTGCACTTTTTACTTTCGATATTATTTTTACAACTTGATATTATAAATTAGAATTTCAAAAGCAGATGGTGGTTGAACTGTCTGGGTGATTATTTATTTGGGAGAAAACTATATTAGACGTATTTTATTCATGACTCAGCTAGTCATGAATAAAATACGATACAGATTTGCCATACAAAAACTGTCAAAAACTCACCATTGAGAGATCATTGTAACGTTTATAAATAAGCTTATATACTGGTTTCGTTACGATTGACGTGTGGCATATCTACAGGTACTCATATTATTGACAAATTAGAACAAGTTTCCTCTTCCCCAAAAAATCCCGATAAATGAGGCACTTCAATGCCGTAGTTAAAAATAGTACATTACTGTCACGACCAGCAAATCGGGCATTGATGGACGATCGTGAAAATGTGGGCCGTGGCGAAGCCGACACATTTTGGTGAGTCCATCAATACCTGGTTGCGGCCAAAGCTTGTATAGTACTTTTGTCAAATAATGGGCGGAAATTCAAACAAAGTAAATTAATTATAAATTCCAGAATCAATGACGGATAGCGATAATTTTTCACGCGTCAATATGCTAATTAGTTTCTACAGTTCTATTTGCAATCGAAATCGAAATTTAAATAAAATCTTTGATAAGTTACCTCCTTGGTTGTCATGTGTTGAAGTAAAAATTTCGTTCGATTTTTGAATAAAACGACAGTTATGAGTTTTCTTAGTAATTACCAAACAGCAGATACCTATGGATTTTCGTACTAACATTGCCGGCCGCACAGTCACTTGTTTTTAACCAGTACAGGAATTTATATTCGTATCGAAGAAGGTTGTCAAAATAATGCTCGAATTTCCACGCATGTTTGAGAATAGATATTAATTTAAACGCCGTATATATTGCCGATCGTTATACGTACACGACATAAATGAATAGAGGCTATTATGCCCATTACATTATTCTTCAAGCCTTTCTTTGTCGAGTTCACAAGAGCCAGATTCTAAGTATGAAAGTTCAGATATTACTAGCCAATATGTCGTACGAACTTTGTTGATTCTTGTACTGATCCGCAGATTTCCATTTTTAACAAAACTTTATGACTTTATAGTGTGAAGGAAGGCTTGTACTTACTTTTAAGTGTTCAACATGATTATTAAAAAAAGATCACTACACTTGACAAAATTCAAAGCGATTTTCTCGTAGTATCAATTCTAATAATATTTTCTTTCTCGTAATATTTTTGCAATAGAATAAATAAATAAAATTCGTTTATTTTGAGACTAGTTATGTCCATATTTTGTTAGTATTACATTATCTTAAAACTATGTTAGTCATGAGGCGATAAATTAGTGGTTACAACAATGGAATGCAATGCAATGCAATGCTACATACATCTATAGTTCACGAAATTAATTACGTGAAGATGATATAAACACCACAACTCATAATTTCAAGAATCATTATAAAAGACCAGTGGTGGCCCAGAGATATCGGCCCCGACTTACAAGTTATAATAGCTGGTAAATTATGACTGATATTTTCAACTTTAGATTAAAAATCCTAGCACCTAGTTCAATTTAAAGTTGACAATTTAAATTAGAAAATTTAAACGTAAATTTTTCACTTTAGGCCAACATTTTCATAACATTCATCACAGCTAAGAAGCTGATTATGTTATGCATAAAAGTAGTAATCATGAAGATTCAGTTGCAAAAAAAAAACTCGTAAAAGTGTTTTTCAATTGGTCAAGTCGAAAATTCTCAAAATTATTTCAGAAAAAAAAATCATAACTCGAAAACTATCAAAAATCGCGGAACATACATGGGGGTGATTCGGATACCTCACGATACGAGGGAACTAAATTTTATTTTTCGACGCCAACGTTCCGCCCACCCTATACAGTGTGTCCGGACATGGACTAGCGATATTCTAAATACTTAAATATAAACTATTTTAAAGTACATTTACACTCTAATCTTGGGTCCAATACACTTCCTCGCTATGTACCAGCGCAAGTTTTTTTGTTGAAATATTCTCTATGCGAGTACAAAATAAATAATATCTCTCAAAGTTTTAATCATACTGAGATAAAAATAGGCTTATTCGAAAGGCAATAATATCGTTTACCGTCAGCATTATAAATCAATGCGTTATCAATTTCTTTCTTTTTTTGTTAAAGTCGAAAAAAAATACGAAAAATTATGCAATTCAACCAATAATTGTACTTTAAAATAGTTTATATTTAAGTATTTAGAATATCGCTAGTTCATGTCCGGACACACTGTATAATAACGGATTAAACGATTAACGGAATAAAAATATTTTTGTATTTTATATTCTAACTAGCTTTCGCCCGCGGCTTCGCCCGCGTGGAGGTCGGAAATTGTCCTACAGGAAAGTACTTCCGGGGAAAAAAGTAGGTACTTTATCCAGGTTATAAATCATCAATTTGCAAATTTCGTCCAAATCCGTTAGCCGTTTTTGTATAATTGAGTAACAAACATCCAAACACACAAACATACAAACTGTCACCTTTATAATATCAGTAAGATTACGTCATTATTAAGTTTTAAGTGGGTATATTACTGTAAAGTTTCATCAAAATCCGTTCAGTAGTTTTTGCGTAAAAGAATAACAAACGTCCATCCATCCATCCTCACAAACTTTCGCATTTACTCGTATAATATTAGTAAGTAGGAGCACTCCCGAGGAGATATTTAGGACACTGGCAGCCTCATGAATGACCAAGGGCATTGAAGTCGGTAGTTGGAGGTTGACAAACCTCCGATTTGTCGACGACATAGTACTTTTTTGCCCCCACAGCTCTGGAACTACAGACTATGCTTCAAGACCTAAGCACGGCAAGCCTCAGGGTTGGACTCACGATGAATCGGTCTAAAACAAAAACCATAACCAACAGCACTAAGTGTAGTTTCGAGGTAGATGGGCAGGAAACACATGTCGATGAGTACATCTACTTGGGCCAGTTAGTTGCTTTCGAAAACAGGTAACAAAAGGAATTCTATCGCTGCATCGAAAATGCCTGGAAAAGGTACTGGTCTCTGAAGACGGTAATGAAAGGCGATCTGCCGATCTCCTTGAAGCGAACACTCATCGATATGTGTATTCTGCCTGTCCTAACCTACGGTACGCAGACCTGGTCACTTACCGAGTCGCAAAAGTTTCTTCTTGGGGTTTGCCAAAGAGCAATGGAACGAAGCATTCTAGGCGTAAAACGAACTGACAATTATCGAAACACTACGCTGCGCTCTAAAACGGGGATTCTTGATGTAGGCAAAAAGGCTGTCAAGCTAAAATGGGATTGGGCGGGTCATGTAAGCCGCATGCATAGCGACCGCTGGGCAACAGTCTCCACACGGCGGGTGCCTGAGGATGGACGGCGCCGCCGAGGCCGGCCTAGGAAGAGGAGGCGAGACGACCTAGACGCAAACCGCAAGGGTTGGATCGAGGAGGCCCTGGAGAAAGATGCTTGAAAGTATTTGGGGAGGCCTTTGCTGAGCAATGGGACGGTGTAGGCTAATCGATAAATATAAAAATGTCGTGTCACGGTGCTTGTGGTCGCACTCCTCCGAAACGGCTCGACCGATTTTTACGAAAATTTTATGTTTATTTGGTAGGTATGACAATATGTCGTAAAGAGGTAGGTATGCAGGTAGGGTAGGTAGATAAGTAGATAGGTAGGGTAGCGTAGGTGGATAGGTAGGGTACGGTAGGTGGATAGGTAGGTGTGCCGTAGATAAGCACTTAGTGCTACCAGTGCGAAACCGGGGCGGGAAGCTAGTATAAAAACAAAAAAATATAAATTGCAATATTACTGTGAAGTTTCATCAAAATCCGTTCAGTAGTTTTTGCGTGAAAGAGTAACAAACATCCATTCATCCTCACAAACTTTCGCATTTATAATATTATTAGGATAATATAAGTAATAAAATAAAAACCAATTGCGTAACACACTATCAATCAAAATCTGAATGATTTTATGGATATTGCTAATCCATTGCTTCATTAATTATTATGTTCGAGAAATCTGTCAACAACGTAAATAACGCAATTAATTTTGTTGAACTGTCAAAATGAAACCCATTGCTATTGTAAGTGTGTTACGCAATTACCCCGTTGATATAGGACATGTAACACGTTCCTGTGGGATAATTTCCGACATTCACGACGTTAATTAAAGCATAAATTTGAATTTTAAAACTAACCGTTATTCTTAAACTAACAAAAAAATTAAGACTTCTCATATCTAATTAAAATAAAAACTACTATAATATATTTCTACTTTAAATACTACCAAAAAATTGTTATTAGACCATGGCGCGTCATTACCTGGCCCACCGCTCACCCCCGCTTCATTCTTATCGTTGTAACTTTTAAACTATTCTTCCAAATGTCTTAGTGTAAAAGACAAAGTTTATCTACATTAAATACCGAAAGCGATGAAGTTATTAATTTTGATAAGAATTAACTAAATACTCCAAAATGTGCAATGTAAAAAAAGTCTCCATTTTAAATGTATTTATGGCTCACTATTTTAGCTATAATGGCTTCCACATAAAAGATAGATATATGCTGTCGCGGACTTTTATTTAGAACTATTTTAGACAAACAATCCCACGATACATTATCTTCGTATAACTCTAACGGTTTAGGCAGCGCACGCCAAGATAGCTCTCAGAGGGCAGAATTTTTTCCGACTTACTTCATACTTATCGTTATATTATGGCAAAATCAAACAAAATCATTATAAATTGTAGCCTATGTGTTATTCTGATGTATAAGCTAGATCACTGTAAAGTTTCATCAAAATCCGTTCAATAGTTTTTGCGTGAAAGAGTAACAAACATCCATACATCCATCCATCCATCCATCCTCACAAACTTAGGATTTTCTTATCTTGTATTTTGTATGTTTATAATTATGTTTTCTCAGACTATCACGTTGCTATTTTTATGGTGAATCCATTAGACATACATACCAGCACTTTTATTTTATTACTAGCTGAACACCGCGAATTTACCCGCATAAGTCTCGATCTCGTGGGAATATCGGGATAAAAAGTACCCTTTGTCAGTTCACAGACTACCCATGTCCCACATCCAAATCCATAAAGAAAGCATAACAAACAAATAAAGTCACTTTCTCATTTATAATATTAGATAAGATTGTTTACTTTTAACCAAATAAATAAGTACAATATTATGAAAACGAATATTTTCCTCGTTGTGTTTTGTTCAATAATTTAGGAATCCCATGTTTTAGAATAGTACATTATGTTATTAGTGTGGTATGTTGGTCATTACACTCGAGGCGGTATTATTCGATCATGGAGCCGTGTGTGTAATGATCAATGCACACCCATTTTATACGATGTTTAGTAACACACTTTGTAAGAACATTATTTTATTTTATTGTGTTTGAATGGCTTACAGCTATCGATACAGAAGTCACAGTGAGGTAATTGACGACAAGCCATTTACAAGCCTCCACAGTTAGCCGTAGAGTATTGTTGTACAAGTTTTCAAATTGATTAACGCTCTAATAGACCTATAATTACAGGAGCTATAATAGATTTATAAAGTTCAACCGACCTTTGTTGCCTAAGTAGACTATCCGGAGCTTCTTTAAAAAACTTTTCAACGCCGGTTGGTGAGAATAATTTAGATTCGTACTTCGTATACAACGAAAACGTTAATGTTTCAAATATTTATGGAAAATGGTTGTTTCCGCGTGCAGCGCCAAAGATGCGCACGCACGTGTAAATAAATACACTGGCAAAACCGCTAATGAGATTAAAAAAGCGCACAACTCTGCTCGGGTGAAAATAGAGAATGCTCTTTTAATTGTATATTTTATACTAATTTCATACTGCCATGTCATTACTTCGACTAGTAAATAGTTATCTGTGGCGCACATACCGCACTAGTGCGGTAATATATAGTAAAAAGCACGCGTGCTTAATACACTGCATTATGAACCTAAAAGCGGCTCAATAAGAGCAACTTTACGAGCGAGTCTGTCGAATAATTGTTTATAATATTATGCATGAGCTTTTCATTCCTGATCTTTATCAATAAAAGTTTGCAATGTACCACAAAAGATAACACTATAATATAATTATAATATATTTATAAAAAATATTCCGTCACCTACGCCACAGTTGAATAAAACCCCTAATATACACGTAGAAATAAAATGCAATTAATAAAAATGTTAGTAACATTCGTCAGCAATCATTCTGCTGAGACGTTTTTCTAAATTAAAACTCGGTGAAGCAAACTGAATTTTAAAAGGAAAATGAGAAAAAAATGATAAATCCACTTGCGCAAAGAATTTTACATTTCATATTTTTTAGTTTAGCTTCATCCGGTTTTTATTTGATATAATATAATATAGGGCAGTTTATTTTTTATTTTTGTGGAGGCAGAGATCAGACTAGTGTAACCTCCGCGTAATTTTCATCTCTCAAAATAGTGGAATAGACCGAATGGTTCGACCTTAGGGGGACTGCAGGTGCTAAACTGATCTACTATAGTCAATAAAATCTGAAACATATATTATGATATTCTTCACGATATAAATATGTTCTTAGAAGTGTGTTGAAAACATAATGACGAAGATACCTCTAAAATTTATTTTAACGATTAAAAGCTATAATATACTTGCAATCATTCACATTTTTTGTCAGATTATTCTACAAGCAACATAATAACGTCAATCAATCTGCCTAGCTTTTTCCTAACTATATCGGGGTCAGCTTCCAGTCTAACCAGATGCAGCTGAACACCAGTATTTTACATGGAGCGACTTCCTATAAGACCTCCACAACCCAGTAAATGTGCAGAATTTACGACAGCTTTTGTAAATCGTCAAAAACTGACTTTCACGGTGTATCAACAAGTTTAGATCAATCTCTGAGGTACGAGAGTGCATAAACAAACCAATTTTTTTTTTTTTTTTAATTCATTTTCTTATTAAATCTTAGATATCACTGACTTTCATTCTCTTTCACCTTCCATATTTTGTGGTAAGTATATACCTAGTTGTGTATTATTTTTTTGTACAATGCCTTTATTTTGAATTTTGTTTACTAATTGTATTTTATGTTTTCATAAGTTTTTTAAAAGTTTATTACGATGTTATTTTGTGGTGAATGCTGTGTATACCTATAATAGGCATATATTACAGCAGGCATTTTTTTTGCACAAAACCTTTCTACGATTTTCACTCCTAATGAATCGTCGATGACTCATTTTGAAGAGGAGGTCGGTAAATATATTAATAGCGATCATCAGCTATCACTTTTACTGAAACTGGTCACGCCGAGAGAACTGACACGTACAGAAAGGAATCTGGAGAACAATAAAAGTCCTGGGTCTCACCACACTCAAGCATCCCAGCACCCAGAAAAATTATCATCTCTCAACAATGCTGTTCAATGCTATCTTTCAACTAGGATACTACCCAAAAATGTGGAAAATATCACAAAGCCGGGAAAACCACCAACAGAATCAAGTTCATACAGACCCATAAGCCTCCTGCCAATCATTTCGAAGGTTTTTGAGAAAACATTTCTGCGTAGATTAAACCAATCCTTGACGAGAATTTGATAATACCAGACCATCAATTTCGATTCCGTGAAAAGCACACAACTGTTAGACAAGTACATAGAGTGGTCCACAAAATCAGACAGTCGTTGGAAAATGAAGAATACTGTTCTGCGGTGTTCCTGGATATGCAACAGGCATTCGACAGAGTCTGGCACGAGGGACTATTGTATAAAATCAAATCTCACATTAAATAATAATGTCGGTTTCTTCTCCCAGGTATTCTTGTTTAGCTAACGAAGAGTACTTGCATAGACACAAACTAGTGGCCAGGATTATCCATCAGCAACTTGCTCTGAAATACAAGTATGTGCCCGACCCAGTTCTCGAAATGAAAATATCACATTGTACTGGGATCGATCTATCATCACTAAAAGGAATATTGTTGCCAATAAACCTGATATAGTGGTGGGGGATCGAATAGTGTGGCGCGCAATGATTATTGATGTCAACGGGTACATCGTGAAAGCGAGAAAAATAAGCAAATCAAACATCTTGACTTGACTCGCGAGATTGTCGACATGTGGGATGTGGACTCAGCGATCATAGTGCCGATAGTCGTGACAGCAAATGCCCTAATAGCCGAGAGGCTCGACCAACACCTGAGGGTGCTCTCGTTAGAGTTATCTGTTTGTAAATGAAATAACGGGAATAAACCTAACTAATATTATAAATGCGAAATTGAGATTGTTTTTGACACTTTCACGCTGAAAGAGCTGAAGGGATTTGGATGAAAGGCACCTGAGTAGACCATGACCTGGGTTAGGACATAGGACCTTTTTATCTCGATATTCCCCCTATTTAGAGACTTATGCGGGTGAAACCGCAGGGCGCAGCCAGTACAAAATAAAACATTAAGTATTATTTTTCGTTAAACGCTTTTAATTAAGTGAATAATTCTAAATTAACCTTACGTAAACATATAATTTTATGATTTTCTTAAAGCTTGAGGTGTGAACGTACTTCTTACGCCTAAAGGTAAACTAAAGCTTTTATAGAAATATTAAAGTTTTATGTTTACGTAAATTTTAAACAAAATTGTAAAATGCTTGTGAATTAACAAGTAAAAAAAAAAAGATTTTTACGTACGTACAATAAGTTGGTTGACTATATAAAATAAACAACTAACTATATGTATGTATTGTAAGTAATAAATCCAATAACTAACTACATGCATATAATACAAAAACAAAACCGTTTACGGACAATTTAAACAATTAATTTTAACTGACGTTCCAGTGTGATAAATGTGAAAAATTATCAATGTGAAGTGGGTTTCATCAAGTGACTAGATAATTTATACATGGTTGATCTTGGTTTATCAGTTACTTAGGTTACTATACCTACCATTATTTACTTAATATATAAAACTAAATATAACTCTAATTACAATTACCACTATCAATTAAGCAAATATATAACGACACTAAAATATACAATATACAAAAACTATATAATATACAAAACATGTACTTTAGTAAAGAAAATATTATAACTAAGAAAACACAATCTCAGTTATTGACCTTCAATAAAAGGAATCACGGATACTACACCAGAAATTACAATAAACTCAAACTCAGACGACCCAGAACCAATTACGGGGAGAAAAACATTTTATACGAGGGAGCGGTACTGTACAATTTATAAGTTACCAGATAGCATAGTTAATGAAAAAAAAAACAAACATATTTAAAAAAAATGTTCAAAAACACTGCAATACTTAGCTAGAATATGCCTGCTATGTACCTATTTGATAAAAACTGACACTTCAATTGTATTGATTTGAATAGATGTATTAATTAGGTATTTGTTTAGATAACTTATATAACTTTTAGATTGAGTTTTTAGTTTTAAATATTTGTTTTCCTTTCATCGACTCACGGTCACGAAGTCATTTTGTTAGCTTAAACTGCATGATTTTGTTTGTTAAACTCATATAAGTGAACTGTTGTGTTCTTTATGAGAATAAAATTCTTTAAGACGATATACGCTAACAGACGTAAAATAATATCGTATTTTTTTTTAGTCTTAGATTTTTTTTATCACAAATGAAAATCGCAAGTATAAAGAAGAACACTCACGTTTTATACAAAGTAGGGTCCACAACCCGAAAAACACAGCTAAAAACAATGTGTTGCCCTGGTCCGACCTTATATAACTACGGATACATTTTGAAAATATGATATCATGGAGCTGGTCTGATGATGGAGCACCAAGATGGCCATAGGAACTCCTCAATTTAATAAGATAGCGTCGTTGAGTTTGAACTCGTTGCTTTAGTCTTGATATGAACTATATAATAGCACAAGATGGTGTGCAGGGTCCGATGATGAAGCAGCAAAGTGGCCATCGGAAGTCTTCGTCAAGACAAAAACCAACGAGTTCAAACTCAACGATGCCATCTCATTTAGTTGAGGAGTTCCTATGGCCATCTTGGGGCTCCACCATCAGACCAGCTCCATGGTATCATAGTTTTTAAATGTCTCCGTAGTTACACATCAATCAATCGATTGCAAGCAAGGGCTTGAAAAATGGATGACAATTGGAGTAACTAAAAACACAAGAACGAAGCAAGCTAATTATAAAGCTTGTAAAAACAGCTGAGGGAATGGTCGTGGAGATTCGGTGCTTTAGTATAAAATGATAAGGAAGACTTCGCCGACCAGGGTAATACATTTTTTTCATTTCGGGATTTGTGCCCAATATGGCTGGGAATCCTTTGTATTAATTAAATAATGAAACTATGAATTACAGTTATTTTTTGCAATTGCATCGCTGGCAACAGAAAAAGTGCCCAAAAGGCTGGCAGCATTGCCACGTTGTGTAGGCATAACTATGCTGATTCTGTAGCCAAAAAATAAGCCAGCCCTCTGGACACGTGAATAGTACTGTACCTACCTAAGTGAACTCCGTAACACCGCACGTTTTACTCATTAGTTCTGTATAATATCGTACATCGGTAAACACTAGAATACTTATATCGTTTTTAAACATGACAAAGCTGCCAATTCCAATTAGTCTATTTCTCGAAAATAACGCTGCTCCGGACCCCAGGCTAGTGAAGTTGTCAATATTTTTAATGCATATGAAAAAACCCCAACTCCGGGGCAACCATTCCTCGCAATCCGTCAGTGCGCTATCTTCGTCATTGTAAATAGTCTGATATAATCTATCGTAATGCTTCATTTCTTTTTTGTCTCTATGTCCTAAGGAAATAATCCGTATGTCGTTACTATCCATTGCATCTTCGTGGCCAGCGACTAAGGTTTTCAAAGTGTTTTCGTATTGTTCAAGTGGGCCGGTCCACGAAAAGTAATCAGAGGGAGCCCTGAAATTCGTAAACTGTTTCGCACCAGAAGCTCCAATTTCTTCTTCCATTCTCATCACCATAAGGTCGTGAATAGGAGAGTGTTTTGTATCATGCCAAATATGACTATCTGATTTAAATGCTATTTGACGACCGCACACCACGTTTACTATTCTCAATTCGGTTTTTGTATCTATAACACCTGTAACTATCAACACCAAAATGTTGTCGGTAAGTTCGGAAGAACGTATCAAATCCCTAAAAGGATTATAAGATGTTAGAATACGACTACTGTCTATTACGACCCCTGTCGTAATGAATGTATAATTTGTGTCAGACCGACCTAAGAAGTCTGATATATTTAGGGCCAAAATTACAATCCTGTGCACGGTGCGGTCCTCGTGTGTAACAGGAGGCCACGCGTCGCGGGGATCCTTGTGCCAGTTCGTCATGTTTTCATATGCTTTTAACGCCCGAGAGTAGCTGAAAAGGTTTAAAAATACGAAAATCAACAAACGGCCAGTGGTCCACCTGCAACAAAAAAGTAATAATCAAACAAGTATATATAATAATTATAATATCGTATTTACACGCGTAAATGTGTGAGTGTGAGCGCACACTTTTGCTCTAGTGCAATCAACCCCAAACCAATGGTACCTAACACTTGAACATAATTTATACGCATTACTGCTAAGACATGAAGGTGCAGTAAAAGTTAAATTGCCACTCCGCCATCCCCTTCGAGGTCATTTTTTTTAAACCACCCAGAAGTAAGGCTCCTTGTTATTATTGACATTTAGAAATAGCTGTTTCTATGTTTTTTTTTCATAGTGCACTACTAAATTTGGTAAACAATAAACAACAAAATGAATATTACGCAAACTAAAACATTCTGCTACTTGAAAGTTGGCATTTTAAAAAGTGTCATTATTAAAAACAGACCAAACGTACCATTGGTAACTGTGAGGTTGGGAAATAAAACAAAATTGGCAAGTTGGCAAATGATTATTCGGCGAAATAAAATTCTGCGAAACGTTAGTTGCCATGTGAAAATCTGGCAAATAATTTTTTGTGAAAAGGCAGAGAACTGTGGCGGCATCTACACCGCCACATACGAACTACGCATCAAAGACCTGATGTCACAAGTCCCGTATAAGAGTTTACCGAGCGATTAACGTATATAAGACTATCCGACATCAGTCCTTGGGCAATTTCCAGCCAGACATGACACCCGTCTGGTCGGAGGATCCTCCCTTTTCTATAGAGGATGAGTGAACTTAACACCCTGTTCCTCATACCCCTAAAGAACCATGCAATCACCTATAAAAGCATTTTCATAATGACTCAATAGTTTAATAAACGGCACAGTTTATAAAATAAAAGTATAAAACTTAAACCCAACTACGGGAAAAAAGTCAACTAAAAAGGTATAAACAAGTCATCTCAGACAGACAAATTAAACTTTTTTGCCGTAGTTGGGTTTTAGTTTTTATACTTTAATTTTTATTTCAATTATTTTGGGGTAATAATATATATCTTTTTGAAATGGGCTAATTAAGCCCTTTCATTTGATACCCAACATGGCACCATTGAAAAAAAACTGTTTTTTAGTACATGACTTTTTGTCCTGTATAGGGCGCCATTATCAATTTAATGTAACGTGACATAGCCTATAACCAGCGGACGACCGAGACGCTTCCAACGATACCCCATTTGTCAATTTATGACGAGTAGTTTTGAAGTTATGAGGGAACAAATGAACATACATACATACATACATAGTATACATACATACATACATACATACCGGTCAAAATCATAACCCTCCTTTTTGCTTCGCCGTAGTCGGATAAAAATGTGTAGGGTTAATTCTAAATTCATTACAGGTGAATTACGATTAAAAGTACTAACCGTATTTTTCGCTAAAACGCAATTTAAGCTGGTGGAAAAATATTACGTCAGCAAATGCTATATTAGTTTTTCTGAATTTTCAGTATTTTATTCGGTCATTTCTTTATTTGTATTCGCTTATATGCTGCTGGAAGATTAGTATATAATATTTTAAATATTTTTTCGGAGCTTTTACTACTGCTCATTTGAAATGTTCGGTCAAAAAGTCGGTGATAAGTACAAGTAAGTTATATTTTGTCGAATTATTATTATTTCAAGCATTTGTTAATCGCGATAGAAGTCTGTTATTGTCCTATAGAAAATGTTGTTCATAATGATGAGCACAATGATCTATTTTCAGTTATTTAATTACATATTTTAAAATATACTTTTTTTTCTACTTACATTTTGTCAACCTTCCACTAGTAGTGATCAAGAACAATAACACGATTGAGAATAATTGAAACTACCTTTATATATTATGGTAAGATCGCGTCATGTTGTTTGTTTGGATTAAAGAAAACCGGCCAAGACCGAGTCGGGCTTGCACAATATTAATGTTCTGCACTGTATTGGTTTTTAAGGTCTCATAAATAATTGAGTACCTACCTAAGAATTTGTCACTGCTGGGGTGGTTAAAAACATGTCTTTGTATTCCTTATACACATCAATCGTTATTCTTATACACTGAACAAGAACCGATACCTAAAATACATTATTTTTTCCTTTTTTTTACTCAGGTAAGTTCTATTTAAGACTAGCTGAGCCGACAGACGTTGTCCTGTCCAAATTTCAATCACACAAAAATCGCATGGAAAATAGAAAGGTAAAAACTTGGGGCTATTCTCTGAGTACCCCGATCCCCGAGGCCCCCGTCCCGGAGGACTCCGATTTAATTTTATCATGATAAACTCAATTAAAAGTCAGTTTAGCTAAGTACCGTCAGCAGATGATATGTTAAATACTTACAATTTTATTACTTACTAAAATTAAATATAATTACTTTATTTGTTACATATATTTAACGTTTATTTACATGTCTTACTTAAATATATATTATAATTATATTAAATTAAATTAAATAAAAAATTAAATATAGTAAAAAAGGGGGAAAGAGCTCATTGGGCATCAAACAATTCATCCGCATCGCTATCGATGGGGAAAGTGCCCAAAAGGCTGGCAGTATTGCCGCTTTGAATCGCAATGCTGATCCTTTGGGCTAAGAATAGGCCAGCCCTCTGGTCACGTGAAGAGTCGACCAGCTGCGGCGATGTCCCGGAATACTTTATGGGCACTCGAACCCCAAAGCCCTAGTGTTTCAACCCCAAACGGCTCAAACATTTATAGCTCCCGATAAGGTTGTTGTATTTGCGCCGTTTGAGGTTTTCTGCTCCTGCAGCAGCCGCTCCAACACAGCCCGCCGTGCTAGGAAGATGGGATGGCGCAAGGGTGTCGACGCACGTTGCGTCCCACACCAGAGGCCTACCCAACTTCCAGGCCATTATGGTCCTTCCGTCTGGCCTCTTCCCATCGTCGCGCGCCAAGCCGTTGGGTTCTAAGCCAGCTGGCACCCCGGCGGTGACAAGAACCCGAAGGATGATGTCGTTAATGCTAGCGTGCCGTGCCATCCGGCCAGCGCTCTTGCTGCAGGATAGGCCATGGTGTCCGAGGCAGTCGACTCCTTCTCCGCACTGACAGCGATGTGGAGCCCCGCAGGGAGCGCCCAGACGCAAACATGTAGCGAGCCGGAATGTGGTGTCATCCAGCATAGTGCCTAGTTGGGTGACGGTAACTCCTGAAGCCAGAGGCCCGACTCCCATTCACCCACAGCCAGCAGGCGTGTACGCTCAGCAGTATTGGTGGACGCATTAATGAGTTTTTTCCGTACCAACCTGCAGAGCGGCTCATCCCACTGTCTCTGGGCAGAAGGGTTCTCGGGCTGAACCGTATCCGGACAAGCCACTTTCCAGGAGTTCACTGCATCGGTCAACCATGGCACTTCGGAGTCAACCTGAGAAGGGGCTAAAATTCTTTTCGTTAACTTTTCGGTGCTATAGACCGAGGACAGGAACGTCGGTAGACTTACACTAGAAATTTTGCGGACGCGAAGCCCACCGTAGCGAATGGGTTTAAAATGGATGTTAGGGTATTTCGGATAATACGATCGATTTTGTCTAGAAGGTGCTGCTTCCATAAAGAGGAAGAGCGGAGACATACATAAAATTTGGACCGAAACAGCAATGATGAATGCCGAATGTAAATAAATTTTAGAAAGTCTTTCCGAAATATCGTTAAAATGTTTAATTTTCGCCTCGACGAATGATGAAAAACTGTCTTCTAAAATTGGGGAACCTAGGCGATGCAGTGAGTTTTTTTTCCGATATCTAAACTTACTATCTAGACTATCTAAACTTACTAAAATTATAATACTTAACTTTAAGGAACAGGAGAAAATGATTAAGTCTTGCTTTGTTAAGGTAAATATTATAATTAGAGAATACAATAAAGTCTCCTAGAGCAATAACTGGTTTTAATTATTATCACGTTATAGTTCCTTTTTAACCGAATTCCAAAAAGGAGGAGGTTATATGTTCGTAGCGTTTTTTTTTTGTGTATGTCTGTCGATTTTTCGTCAATTGTGGACGGATTTTGAAAATTCTTTTTTTGTTTGATATCCCATATAAATTTTATTATGGACGATATTTTAACATATTCCTGTTGCTGTTATTTACATAGCAGGTCGTGATATTAGATCTTGTAGGGGTAGATACCACAACTAAAAAGTGAAAAATGAAAACTTTTTACAAAAAAAAACAACCAACAAGTTATTTTTCACTTTAAGTATAGTGTTTTTTTTGGAAGCCGATTGGTTTTTTTTGTAAAACGTTTTTTCAATAAAGAAAATCAAAAACCCTACTCTCCATGGAAAATAAACATAATTTAAAAAGGGAAATAATAAAACTTTAAAAAAAAAAATTACCTTCCAGCGATCTATTGCTGACTGTAATAAGCTGTGCTAAAATAAATTTCCGAAAAAATATTACAAAATTATCCGACAAAAAATGTTTTATAATTAACAACCAAACATAAGCTTATTCAAATTATATTTTTACGAAAAATAATCTGTTCTTCCAAATATATTTTTACGAAAAATAATCTGTTCTTCCAAATAATAACCCAAATATCTAAAAAAACATACTAAACTTCCGAAAACATAATTATGATCTGGTAAAGTAATTGTTTTCTTGGGCTCTATAGAAACCAGCTTAATTCGAAAGTCGTTTTTTTATTAGTATTCGCAAAGTTGTTGGATGATTAGTATTTATAAAGCAGTAATTTATTTATTTTGAGTATGCTCATATTTTATTGATTGTTGTGCATGCCGTTTTCACCATCATTTTGTAAGATCATTAATTTATTCCGATGGGTTTATGTGTGTAAAACATTTAGTATTTAACTTAGATCTACCTAATACAAATCTTAAATCTATTCATTCACTCACTGAAAGACGACGCGCAACCTAAACCTTTGAGAAGTTGAGCACAGGAAGGATTTAGAAATAGGGGATGAAAGTATTTTTTCCAATGGGAGTTCCCATCGGACACAGGGCTTGTTCATAATGGATTTCTAAGTCTGAATTAAAAAGTTTTATTTTTTATTTATAAAGGTTCCCGCAGACAGGTGCGAAGCAATTTCTATGAAAACACTTCGGAAATTGTTCTACCGGTGACAGGTTGCGCCGTCGCGTCGCACCTATCCGTAGGAGCTTTAACAGAGGTACGTATATATAATAGATGTAAGTTTTGACATATCGCCATATCAGTAGATCATACCCGTGTGAAATAAGGGCCGAGCGTGTCGCTACTAGTGCTAAATTAAGGTAAGGTACCCAGTCTCAGGACAACAAAGTGATTTCCAGTGTTCCGTTTTGTTAATGTTGGTATGGAACTCTAAAGAATCCATGCTTAAAACATTCATGTTTATGAAATACAAAATGAATAAATAAACAATAATAATTATGATAAGCAAATATTCATGTTGTGTTTATATCAAGTTACGGCAGAGGAATTAATTCACATGCTTTTATTTTATTAACAATACGTCATCAAGATCGTATAACTGTAATACCGATGAAATAAAATTGTTTATTCTATAAATAGGATACCGAAACCAAAAGTAGTACCGGTACTCGTCATTTTAAAAACAATCAAGATGGAGTCGACATTTCTGTTTTCTAGAAACAAGGTTTATGTACCTGTATATTAGAAGCCAGTATCCCTTCATCGTGATGTGCATATACATAGAAAATAATATTATACAGAAAACTCCAAAACAAAAAAATATGTACATTTCTGTCGACGCCAGCAACTTAAGCATTGATGGACGATCAGTCCATCTATCCAACCTCTGGACTCTGATTTGCATTGCGTTTCGGATTTGTTTTGTGGATCATTTTGGGGTGCATCAACTGCGGAATAGCCATGCAAAGGTTGCAGAGGCATCTCATATCCTAGCTTTCTGCAAACCTAAAACAAGACTTTCGCGTTGGATAACCAATGCTCAAACCCAGGTAAGAAGTTCGACTACAAAAACTTAACCTGATCTATTTTTTATACATGTTATATCTTCTTATAGGTACTTTATATACTTCTCAGCGATATTAACTTAAAATGGATCTTATTTTCAGTTGCCTCTGGATACATTCAGTTGTTATCTATGCTTTTTTAAATTAAATACCGAAGCTGGTGAACACAAGAAACTACGGGAGCATAACGGTGTCCAGTCATTTCACCAAAAAATAATTTACAAATTTTTACTTGACAAGCAACGATTGGAAAAAACATTATTTGTCATTTCATCATTATACAACAACAAGTTTGCCAAATAATTCACTTAAGAAAATAATTATCCGAAAAACTTTTTTTTAATGACGTATTATTTGAGAAACAATTCATTTTTTTTTTCATATTATCTTATAAATGAACGTTTGGAATAGAAACGTAGAAACGTTTTACATATTGCATTATTACACAATTTCCTAAAAATGAAACTCATTAAATAGGCAAAAGGGTAATTGTAACTTATAAATCAACAAATTTTATACAACAAAAATAATTAAACGCTATCCGGAATATAACTAGTTAGATTAGGTTAAATATGTTTTTCGCAAAAAAGTTAGGTTAGGTTAAAACTGTGACCCCCTACGCAGGAGCCGAGCGAGCGCAGCGAGCGGTGCCGCGGCAGCGGCCGGCGACTGCCAAAAACGACTAGAATATATAGAAAAATAATAATTTAGTAGGTTTAAAGAACTTGAGTACTTGCCTGTAAATCATTTGAGCCAAATGGAAATTGCAAATAGATAATACGATTAAATTAATTCTTTTTTTGACTATTAAGAGTAGGTATAACTGATTTTTCCAAAAGAATTTATTATTAAATGAAAAATGTATAAATGATTCAATATAATGCGAAACATTTGTAAAGAGAAGCATTTGCTAAACGACGAACTTTCCAAAAATACCCCACACCATGGGGTAGACAAAAAAAAAACCCCGCGTTACGTGCACGGGAGGTATCCTAAAGAAATTTTCATTTAACCACTTTGTCGGCGTAGTTAATAAGTATATCCATGCCAAATTACAGCTTTCTATTACTACGTCTCTGCGCCTCTAAGCCAGGGACAGACAGACAGACATGGCGAAACTATAAAAAAAAAAGCATTTATGTCTTTTTAGTGGGTCGGTTTGTAATTTATCTAAGTTACAATAGCCTTATGGCAACTGCTCATCACCTTTTACAAAATATTGCTATTCTCGATGCAGGGACGTTAATTTTTTAGGAGTTCTCCTGGTACCTGACCATCAGCTCCTCCTCCACTATAATTAAATACTATGCATTGTGACTAGCGTAAATTGCTCGGTAACCATATTAAAGTAATCTGATCACAACCCGTGAAATACCTATTATTATTGAGTAGTTCCGGTGGCCATCTGTGGTTTTCATGATCAGTTCCACTTCACCAAATGGTGCTTTTCGAGAGCAAATGCACGAGTTACTATAAAAAATACCCAAATCGCTAGAGGTGTGCCTATAATATTTGTTGAGTTCCCTCGATTTCTCCAGGATCCCATGATCAGATCCTGACTTGATGACCATGGAACCACCTGGGAAGTACACCCTTGCAAACAAAAAAATAATTTTCTAAATCGGTCCATAAATGTGGTAGAGTTAAGACACGTAATTAAAAAAAAAAAAACACAACCGAATTAATAACCTCCTCCTTTTTCGGTTAAAAAGTAGAGGGAAGGGAATAAACGACACTATGTGTTCATTTTCAACCGTGTTTCTTTTTACTTGGCATAAAACATAACATCACGCATTGTTTCCCCGAAGGGTAGAGCAGAGGTGTACCTATAGTACACCCACATTTCGCCAGTTATGTTTCAGTCCCATTTAATAGCGGGAAAGGGGGGGGGGGGTTACTTATAGACCAATATTTGTTTATATGACATAACTTTTTTGATGTAAATAATGCATCATTACATATTTCATATTGTCTGTTCGTGTTATGGTGCCTTGTTCTCATAGAGCGCCTTATCTCAACACGGCGGCTCGCAGCCCTCAATAACGAGAACCGATACTCAATTTACAAGCTGCACTACTAACTAGAATAATAAATCTGTAGACGAGCCGTTAGTGTACATTGAAAAAAAATATTGTTGGGATGTTAAAGGATAACAAACTGATGCCATTTCTACCATTTTTAGGTTTTTTTGTCTGTTTTTCTGTACGTGATTAATTTGTGAAGGTATCACGTAAAAAGTCTGGAACCAATATAGTTAAATGTTACCTTCAAATATTGTGAATAGCTTGGAGTATTATTTAGTTTTTGTTTCATCGCAATTGCTTCACTATATCAAAAGATACAAACAATATATATTTGCTGCACATTGATTTTGGCGCTTAGGGCAACCGCTCATAGTCCCACTGGTCATGACCCCGATTACAAAAATCGAGTCAAGAAGTCAGCAGCTGCAGCGGTAAAACTTATGCCGTCGCTATTATTGATTGGAACTACAATGTTAGGAGAACTTAGGATGCATGAAACACATATTTTTATTACCCTGCCCAACAAGCGATGGTCAGTATTCAGAAAGCCTGGTCAATTTAATTATTTCAATAGTTTTTATCATATTGCCTACTCATAATATATTGAGCATTTTTCAAATTGCCCGGGCATTATGAATACTGCCGTATTAATCACTTGGTCCGTAACATATACACTAAATCTTCGACACAAAAAATTGCAACCGTGTAGACGCAACCGACAATAGTGTCGTCGTGTATCCTCTACTAACCTTTAGAGAGCTGAAAAGTCGTAATACTCGTAATATGGTCCAGAACGGGTTGTTTTACTTTTTCTTTACAGTCCCTGTAAATAAAACATACATACTTCTTAAAGTTTGTTTCAGAGATCACGGCATAGCTTCGCCCGTCAAGAGACGGCAGTATTATTAATAAAATTCATGGCGCCAAAACTCCTGTCACGGACCACCTTCAAACCCAAGCCGTGCAGCAATTATTAAAGAAGCTCTAGAGCAAAGCCGGCTAAACCCAGGAACCAAGACAAACAACCAAGAGAAACCAAGGCATTTGATTTGCCCGCCAGTGTGAAAGAACATTTTCAACTCTTTCATATATTAAAAATAAATATCGTACATCTCTCAATACTAAAACACATTTTCGATTTCATTGTACACACGGCTACACATCAAGCTATACATTTCCAGTTAATGCTGATCTCGCATTATATAGGATTTCCGTACAATTCGAGGTCAGCTTATACTGGAAATGTATAGCTTGATGTGTAGCCGTGTGTACTATCAACATCAGATTTAAAACCAAATATCGACAAATTACTATCAGGATAACCTCTTCACAGCTCACATTAAATAAATGAAATTCGATTATTTCATTTCATTTACGAATGAAGTCATGTATTTTTTGTACCATATAAGTATGTTAGTAGTGGTGAAAATGCTCATCTGGAATATCTATTGGACAATCGTGGTCTAGTGTTTTTGTCGTCGTGTATACTTACCTTATGGATGCTTTATGAGTAGATTGATGATCTTAACTAACTTGTACTACTGATTTCTCCACCACATTGCCCCACCACGCTTTGCTCAATATTTTATTGTAAGTCCCTGCAGGCTGCCGACAGGACAACATTGATAACGCACGTTACGGTAATTGGAAATTGGGATCCGCTATTTGTAATTCAAATTGTAATTTTTATTCCAAAACGTTTATTTCCCTGAGCGGGATGAGCAGGTGTAAATATTTTAGATAGCGAATTATATGAATCAGTGGGTTCATTTAATGGGTATTTTACAATACAATAAAATTCACAGCAGTAGTATATATGTTAACGGAAAAGTGTGTAATCCGTCATTGTATACAAATCCTAGGAAATGTGTACAATTCCTAAAATTGAAAGGAAATCTATGATGTATTTTGTAATATGCACTCTTCCTAGGAAATCTATACATTTCCTAAATAGCAATCAGAAATGTATTACATTCTTGATTTTTGTAAGTACAGCGGAGAGTATAGCGGAGCGAGGGGAGGGTATCGCGTCATTCGATCAGGGGATCGAGCGCGATACAGTTCTATTCTTACATTGTGATGACATAGAATTACTTAATTGTCAGACTGATTATTTACCAAATGAAAATTTTTATACGTATTTACGTATTAAATTATACGTAGATTTTTATGTGTGCAAGATGGGCAATAGAAAGGATTTTTTTTTTGTTGATTTTTGAAATTTTATTAGTAATAAGCTGTATGAATAAGTATTTTATGTTTTACGATGTGATTGTTACAGCTGATTATGTCAACGACATCCATAATAAAAATCCTGTTTTCAGTTTACAAACGTGTTTTATTTCTTTTAGTCACAGAAAGCTTTACTTATATATTTCCTAGTATCATCTCGGAATTGCATACAATTCCTAGGAAATACATACATTTCACAGGAAATGTGTGTATTAAAGAATCTTTGAAACATTATTTTACACATTTCCTAAGTAGGCTCGGAATTGCATATATTTCCTAGGAATTGTGTACAATTCCTAGGTTTCATACATTTCCGGTAACATATATAACGAAATTAAAAGGAAAACTATCACAGCTAAGTAGACTTTACTAGTTAACGAGTAATTATCGACCAACTTGCAGTTGCAAAAACATGGTCTACCATACATTTTGTATGGGAGAACATGTTTTTCAACCACAATGTTAAGTTTGTTCTTGGGATAAGTTCATCCCAGCTACGGAACCCTTCGTTGTGCGTGGTCCGACACGCACTTGGCCGGTTTTTTAAGTTTAATTTCTCCTTTTTTGTCATCAAATTTCTCAATATCCATGGTATAATTAAATTCATTTCAAGCAATGAAATGGATAAGAGCATAAATATTTTAAAAAAGTGCACCGCATTTTTTTGTCACATATTTGTGTCGTTGGCGTACAGGGGCACGCGCTTGCTTGTCACGTATATAATGACAATGGTGTTCAAAAGGTTAAATGAAGTAATGAATGTTGATATTAATGGTAACTTGTAGTGTATAGAACTTATTGACTTTTGAAATTGTTCGGAAGTATGGTCACCTTGTCTGCTACAATATATCTGACGACCACTGTACAAAATGTGATCGTCAGATTTCTTAACATTTTTTTTCTATAGGAAATAATGAAGGAGTCTCTAGCTCCAAACACAGTGTACTTCTTTAACCAATCCTCAAACCCACAAATACAAAATAAAACGTATTTACCGAGCTCAGATAAAAGTGTCGGATTTAAATTGATAATCCGCCACGCCAGTCTCGGACGGACGCTCGCCGTGGCGGATGCTCAGCAATTATAAAATGTTCACAACAGCCCGGCTATACCGGGAGCATGGAACAAAAAAAACGGAAACTTAGCAGACGATTTGTTTTTTTTTATTTGCAGCGCTCTGCCTGCGATGTTATTTATCTCTTTTTGTAAAGTTTGAAACGATTCTAAAGTGCTTTTTTGAATCAGTTTTCTGTTCTAGTTACTGTATTGTTAATTTGCATTTATCTGTCGATAAAGTTGAGTAGTCGACGCTTCCGTAATATTTGCCTTGTCGGAACTAAAACTAAAAATGTAAAAGAGTATGCTTAGAATGGATTGAGCATGTTGAGATGATGAATGAAAGGCGACTATCAAAAGGTATATTTACTAAGCAGATGTGAGTTGGGAACGCCCGAGGGAGTTCAGAAGGACATAGGTAGGTAATCAGAGTGACCTTATTGGTTCTTCAGATAGGTCAGGTGCGTAGTACTCACAACCGTGCGTGTATGACCAGATGTATAAACGTAAACGAAGTAAAAGGAATAATATAAGGATCGTAGCAGGTGGCTTTCTGTTGTTTCTGTCTATCCTGTTTGGAAGAAAGCGTGAGTTTATTTAT
Source organism: Eupsilia transversa (assembly GCA_914767815.1). Taxonomy (NCBI): domain Eukaryota; kingdom Metazoa; phylum Arthropoda; class Insecta; order Lepidoptera; family Noctuidae; genus Eupsilia; species Eupsilia transversa. The sequence continues at coordinate 13,396,427 of OU611876.1, forward strand.
TAGGTTAGGTTACGTTTAATAATGATATTTAATGTTTGGGTTTAATCTTAGCTTCGTGTAATTTTAAGGGTTCCGTGCCTCAAAAGGAAAAAAACGGATTGGCGGAGCGTACTCTGATCACTCGTGGAGAGGAGCGTGTGTCGAGCTGGCTTTGCTACGAATCTACTAAACCAGTTTAGTTGAAATTTGGTACTCATATGAATTTCTGTGAGCCACACATGGATGGTTAGCGTAAATATATAAATTTTGAATATGGGGGTCACTTTCCGCGGGCAAATTGGAAAATTTAAAAAAGAGTTCTGTAATCTGTACCGTGTGACATATTAAATGAAAGGGCTTGTTTTATGGATAGCATTTAAAAAAAAAAAACTGTAAAAGATTTTTTTTTTAAGATTAAAATTGACCATTCCCTTAGCTCCGAAACTACAGAGCCTTACATTTAAAAAAAATACAGATTTCTCTTCTCATAGGTACATTACAGGAAAACCTTTAAGAAGTCTATGGACTTATGACATGGTAAATCTCTCAATATTGTGCGTACAAACTTACATTTGCAGTTGGAATGTATGGGAGAACACGTTTTTCAATCACAATGTTTAGTTTGTTCTTGGGATAAATTCATTCCAACTGCGAAACCCTTCATTAATTGTACGGTTTAGTAGATATAGGACCTATTCGTAAACGTGGTCAGACACGTACTTTGCCGGCCTTTTCTTTAAAATTAGAATACAATCTTACTTTTACACGGCTCCCGGTTTATTGGAGGTTGGTAAAAATAAATGAAAATAAACAATAAAAAGAAAATGTGCGCATCGCGTGGTTAGAACAAAACCATAGACTAGAGCGATACTCTTTTGTTTCAACCCGAAATCAACGTGTTCCCAATGCGGTAGATAGGTAGCAGTTAATTTAATATTATTGAGTAATGATAACAAATATACCAAATGCGGTGTCTATACAGGATCAAATTATATTAGCTAGGGAAACTCGACAGACGTGTTGGGTGATATCTAAACATATTAAAATAAAACAAATGGTTATAGGGGAGCAAACGGGGCACTGAAGAAAAAAATATTTTCGCAAAACGTTACTTTCTCGATTCTATCGTTTAAAACACCTAAATATAAGGCTAAAAGCATATTGGTGTTTTTTGTCTCCGATCAGCCGTTTGTCGTAAAAATTATGTCGAAGGCAAATAAATAAATCAAATAAATCTTTGACTTTGACTTTGACAAAATGCAATATTACTGTACTAGGAGAATTTAAGATGCAAGAGCGAGCGAAGTGAGCTCGGGACTTGGGTCACCCCGACTCGGACAGGCATCATCATCTCTAACGTGGTTTTTTTTTTAAACCACCCGGAAGTAGTACTACGCCTTCGTACGTATTTTTTTCTTTGTATGGATAATAATATGAAACAGATTTTTTTCATAATTGATTTACCTACATGTTGAAAATGACGCAACAGGGGGCTATTAAGGGGTTTTTTTTTCAATATTTTTGGGATAGAACACACTGTTTTCGAGATACAAGCAAATTTAGAAAAAAAAAACTGTTTTTCAAAATCGGCGTTGTTGATGACCGGTTCGTCCGAAAGTCACAGCATATAGCTGAGCAATGACCTATTCTTGCACAGATGCGACGGGCAGCTTAGTTGTTATTATTGTTTGCTTGTTACAAAAGTAGTTATTATTACACTCTGCAATCAGCATTTTGTATTTATGTTTTGATTGGTTGGTATCAAACTTGTATTTCTTCTGATTATTTAAAACGAGGCTTTTGGCTTTTGTAAATAAGTGTTTTATGTAATTTTTTTGTAATGTGCGTTTAGTTTGTGCAGAATAAACAATTTTTCTTTGTTTTCTCTTTCTCTAGTTACCTGAAGTATTACGGCTCGTGCAGATCGGCGCGATATAGCGGGCGCGAAAGGCAGCGCAACCCTTGTCGCGCCCGCGATATCGCGCCAGTGTGTACGAGCCTTTAGTTGAGAAAACATTTTTTTTGTTCTTTTATTGTGGTCTATATGAATACCCGTCACGTCTGTATAGTTTACCCAAAAAAAATGTTTTTAAACTGATATTTAAGTAACAATACTACCTACGGTGGTTGCCTCGAAAAAAATATTATCAAATTTATTTATTTTTTCTTTTATCGTATTACACAACTCACACAAGGCTTTTGGCTACACAGTATTTGTGTATTTTATGTTTTTTTTTTTTGGTATATGCGTTTTGTTTGTGCAAAATAAACATTTTTTTTCTTTCTTTCCTTCATAACCATCTCGTTGAAGTTTCACAAACTGATTTTATTTGACCTTGTTTAACTAAGAAATAATAATATTAGCCTCCATAACCGTCTTTATTGAGCACCAAACAATTGTAACAAAAGGATACGTTTCTAATAGGGAACCACCCAGTCACGTTGAACATACAGGCTCAATATAATAGAAAAATCTTCAATGTACCCTAATCCTATTCACAGAAAAATACTCATATCAAATCCTAAGAAGCCATAGAAAATTTTATTTCTGATATTCTTCTATAAAAGATTTTTCCACAATATCGTATTATTTATTTAGGACCGGATATAGGGGATTCCGTCCTTTATCCCTGGCCGAAATATGGTTTGGCTTACGGTGTATTGTTATTTTATGTCTAAATAAAAATATTTATTCGAAGGCAATCCAATGGCTGGAATCTATGAATAATTATGTTTATGGTAGTAGATAACAGTTTGTTATTATTTTAAGTAACATTCGTGGCAAAATGTGGGAGCGAGACGAGATGACTCACACGTAGATATGGTACATTTATCGCGTACGGAATACTAAACGTCCTACTCGCACTTTTAATATAATAGACATAACCATAATATCACGCCGGTAATCCCCGTCAGGTTAGGCAGAGGTGTACCTATAGTAACACCAACATTTCCCCAGTTATGATTAAGTCCCATTTAATAGGGGGGAGCATATTGCCATCAACCGGGCATAATAAATAAATTGCTACCCAGACACCTGTGACGACCTATATTTATAATTTATTTTAAGCATTGTTCTCATGTAAGTGACTTTGTGTCTTTTTTGAGAATAAAATATCTTTTAACCTAAATCCAGACTCCGGGCTGCTACTGAGAAATTCCTGAAGGAATAATTTTGCCCGACCTGGAAATCGAACCCACGACCTCATGCTCAGCAGCGGTTACGACCACTAGAGCAACGAGGCAGTGATATAATAGAGTCAGACTAAAAATGACTTACTACTAATGAGAGTTGATCACCACGCTTGCTCGCTCTCACCCCACAGATCATAATATATTGAAGATACAGAATTACAGACTTATAAAAGTAGGTTTTTCTTTCTGTAAATACGTGGAATGGGCATACGAGGAGCTCATGGTTAAGTACCTAATAACAGCCACACGGGTCGATCCATCAGGTTAAGCTATATACGCTTGCCGTGGTTGGTCCGTAGACGGCTGACCATCTTTACATACATACCGAGACTCCTCCGTGCCTCGGAAAATACGTTAAGCCCGGTTGGTCCCGGCTGTCATTTGGGGATCTTTGACAGTTGATAGAAGCCCGAAAGCCTGACAACTAGTCTAACCAAGGGTTATCGTATTACCCACTTACTGGGTTGTGGAGGTCCGATAGGCAGTCGCTCCATGTAGAATACTGGTATTCAGCTACATCCGGTTAGACTGGAAGCCGACCCCAACATAGTTGGGAAGACACTAGGCAGATTGATTGGACATAGATCGAGGCAGCCGCTCTATTTTGTCAAAATCTCAGCGTGAAAACATAGTTGAAGTGATTTGTCATTAATGTCAATCCCTAGCATCAGTTGGAATGCCAACTCTCGTCATTTAAGTTTTCACGGTGAGATTTTTAAAGAATAGATCGGCTGCCGAGCTCAAATAGTTTAATTAGGCACATCAATTAGCAATTCAAATCCGCCTTTATCCGCGTTTAGAGTATTGTGAATAAATAATGAGGCATGCTAATGTAATCAAATTTTGGAACGATACATTATTTAGTGAAAGCTATCTATACATTTACGTTGATGCGGACAATTCACAGATTAGGATCTAATTGGCAGAATGATGAGAGTAGTGCAGTATTAACGCAATTATTTACCTTATTATATATACTATACGAAAGGTTCACGGCGATTTTCAACTGTTTTATTTAACTGAAAATTCTTTTGAAACCATTGCCGTACAGAAGGATACCATGAACCACAAATGGAATATTAAAAAACAAACCTGGCAAAACCCATAATAAATAAAACGAAATAAAATTTCATAATACTGTCACAGACTAGATCAGAATAAAATGCAATTAAAATAAATGATTGAGTAGGTACAGATTAAAAAGGTCACAGAATTAAACGTCAAAAACCAACGGGTAACCAGTCGGTTATGTTTCAAAGTGAAGGCACGAGATATTCGTAAGATGTTGGCAGAATGATCAGATGTTATTTCTCCTGACAAAAGCAGAGAAAAGGTATCTATATTAAACGAAAATTAATAAAATAGAAAATTGTCACAATAAAAAGTTCCAGCCACTGCAATATTTTATTAACTTTGCTAAAATACTTTCTGCTTGCGATGAAAGCAAAAGTTTTACCAACTACGCTACGGTACAAAATCGAAATAAAAAAACTTATGAGCGAAACTTTACCCATTCCATTTGCTTTCCATTCTAATTTTATTGCTTTTAAAGTAATATACGGTAAGTTGGATCGCTAACAACTTAGGTTTTGTTAGAGTTTAAACTTTATATTATAAAACAATAAATACCTAGCTAGTTTTTAAAGTAGGTATGTTTTTTTTGGTAAGAGGCGTTTATATCTGTTCCCGTATTGGATGGGTACTTGCTTTATGCTTTTCAGCTTCGGTAGCTAAACAGAAACAAAAAAAAGGCTTGACGATTTTCAGGATTCGTAGGCCTCGGAATCTCTACTTCCATATTTATATTATAAATGCGCCTGAACGGTTGGCACACGGATAAACCATGACCTGGGTGAGGCCATAGGAAACTTTTTATCGCAGTAGTACGATCCTGTACGATTATTTCCGATGTCCACGCGTATCTACCAAACCCATAATTATAAGTTTATGGCAGTTACACATTTGAAATTTCATGTTCAAGAGTGGAGATTATTAGCAAATTTTGATGATCATACATGTCTAATGTCTATACAGGTCTACATAGGTAAAATGAAAAATATAGTCTTAGATTTGCCCTGTCATGTGAAAACTGTCAATACTGAGAAGAGTGAGCTCACACATCCCGTAGATAACGTTTCCATGGCAGTATCCGACATTGTGTGTACAAAAATAGAGGTGTCATAACAGAGGTAGCAAATCTAACGATTTAAATCTTTGGATACGTATAAGTTATCATTTTTCTTACAACATATGCGAGAAAAGCTCATGTCGAGGATAAAGAGAAGCCAAGCAACAAAGATGCGACGTACTTAAGGATCGATTTAAGGCTAACAGTTTTATCATTAAAAAAAAAACATTTTTAATCTTTTCATCATAGTAGGGTTCATCATAAAAGTTCAGTTGTGTGTAGTTCAACAGACTGCAGTACAACAATGAAAACTTTATGGAGGCATTGTACTCTTTATGCATGGTCATACTGGTAGGTATACTCTGCATCAATTTGAATGCAAAGCAACGTCCTCTTTAGTACTGAAGTTCTACATAGTAGCGAAATATGACTAAATAAGCTATAGCATACAAAGTTTCCAACGAAGGTGACTCGGATCACCAAACGGCTGGAATATACGGCACGAACTCTGATATTTCTTCGATTCCAACCACGTTCTGCTACCTAGAAGGAATATTATCAATGAAACAAGTATTTTCGTGGAATATATTAGTATATTGCTCAGATAGGCAGCCAGGGTCAGCTACGCTTGCCGGGGTTGGTCCGTGGATGGGTGACTATATCTTTCTATATCGAGACTCTTCCGAGCCTCAGAAAGCACGTTAAGCCGTTGGCCCTGGCTGTCATTCGTGGATCTTTGACAGTCGTTACTGATCATCAGAAGCCCAAAAGTCCGACAACCAGCCTTACCAAGTATCGTATTACACACTTACTGGGTTGCCGAGGTCAGATAGGCAGTCGCTTCATGTAAAATAGATCAAAAGGTTAGGCAGATTGGTCACTCAGATAGGCAGCCGCTCCATATAAAATACTGGTATTGAGCTGCACCCGGTTAGACTGGAAGCCGACCCCAATAGTGAATCCTTGACAGTAGTTACGGGTAGTCAGAAGCCCAAAAGTCTGAAAGCCAGTTCACAGGGGTATCGTGTTATCTAGTACCTAACTGGGTTGTGGAGGTCAGATAGGAGGTCGCTCCACGTAAAATATTGGTATTCAGCTGCATCTGGTTAGACTGAAAGCCGACCATAACCGTCGGGAAAATGCTAGGCAAATGATGATAATGTTGCTTGCTCAAATGAAAGAGTGAGTCGGTGTAACTCATAAACTTCTCCGAAGTGTTACAACTGAACTTTGCAGGACAGCACTAGTCCAGCAAATTATGTTAATTGCGACCACGATATCTACAATAAACATAAAAATAATTTCGCTGTTCAAACACAAAGCATTCATTAGCAATTCAATTGTCCACGGTATCTGAACGAGCCTCGGGCTAAACGATTTAAGGGTGGCACATACTGGATGCAGTTGCAGGATATGTGGAGCTGTGCAACAGTGCAACTACACAGTGTAGGTGCAATCGAACGGTCAACTTGATCTGTGTAAATTCATTGCTGGACCGCGTGCCTATACTTATATATAAGCGCAGTGGCTTGCTTTCACCCTAAATAAAGGCTATAAGTGGGTTAGTGTACCTTTATTCTTGTTTAGATTGCTGTATAATATCTGAACTGGATACAAGTACAGTTCACTTAACAAGTTAGAATTTAAATAACCCCCGACACAATTCCAGGTGATGCTGCAGTATCGGTTCAAGATTACTATGTTCTTTTAATATCATTGATGTAACAGAATACTAAATTTCGAACCGATCAGACCTGTGGAAGATGCGCACATCCAATCATCAACTAGAAAACAGCTGATAATCTTAAACGGCTGAACCGATTTTCTTGAATTGAAGCTAAGAATACTCTCGATCAAGACACCTTTCAAACAAAACAATAATAATCAAAATCGGTTCAGCCGTTTGGGAGCTACGAGGGAACAGTCAGATACACAGATACACACGTTAAACTTATAACTCCCCTCTTTTTCCGTCGGGGGTTAAAGAACATCAATGGACATCATGGCAAATGATTACTACGGTCATTGCTTGAAACTTCGGTGGTTGCCACATAGCGTCGGCAATTTACCGTCGAATGACTTCACTGAAAAATTATTTAATGCAAATAAGTACGTTGGTGTGCTTTCCTAGAGAGCGGTTTTTGACACCGTAAAGTCAAACTCCGCTGCCATCATATTCATGACAGCTACAGCTAGAAACCAAAGCTTTAGTAACATTCTAACTACAAAAACAAGTCTAATTGTTACCATCGAAGAGCATTTAAAGTGTAGTTACAAAATTGCAGCCGTAGTCCGTGTGTCCCAGCCATTAGTCCTGCACCCAACGCTCGCAAATTATACAGTTAGATTGCTAATGCGTGTATTAAAATAGTATGAGCGTACAAAGTGCTCTAATTGTACAATTTTGAATACAACACGCTTGTATGATGCGGGTTTAGCTGAGGTTATTTACTGGTTAGTTGGATTACGAGCGGCTTTAAACACCGTTTTATAACTTTACAAACGATCGGCACTCGCTTCGCACTGTTTTAACAACTTTACAAAACATTAATCATTTCTTTATTACATTTAAGTTTAATTGTGAATGTATTTTACACATAAATCTTACGAAATTGATTCTGTAAATTATAGTAATATCTCATCAAAATCCGTTGTGTAGTTAGGAAGAATAACGTGGTCAAATAGACTGACATGAAAAGCGACCAATGTAAAAGATTATTGCTGCATTGATTCCCAGTATTAAATAATTAATGGACTTCTTTAAGGGCCTACGAGTATACCTAAGTCGTCAAATTGCTTAGCAAGATCCGCCGTTATATCGAAAAGACTGCAGCATTAATTTTGAAACAAATTTTTAACATTTTAACATTAATTTTTTACATGGAGCGACTGATTTTCTGACCTCCACAACCCAGTAACTGGGCAACACGATACCCCTTGTTAAAACTGGTTGTCAGACTTTCGGGCTTCTGACGACTAGTGACTACTGTGAAAGATCCACGAATGACAGCTGGGACCAGGCACGGAGGAGTCTGGATACGTAAAGATGGTCACCCATCCACGGACCAACCCCGGCAAGCGTAGCTTGACCTGATGGATCGACCCGTGCGGCTGTTATTACTTAGCCACGAGCTCGTCATTTGATATTTCTCAGAAACAGTCCTAAGTCTGGCAGATATTCAACATAATTATGAAAAAAAAAAACAACATCAGGTCTCCATTTGCCCTTAGCTTTCTCCCCATAAATGGGGTCCATAATGAAAATTTTACTATAGCTATGAACCCAGACACCCGTTAACTTTACACTTTACGATGTAATGTATCAAAATCCTAATATCATGTTTCCTTTTTATGTTGGTTTAACAGCTGAATTTTATAGTACTGAGCGCGAAAATCGTTCACATTATTTCGAATTACCGACCCAAGTGGGGCCCGAGATGGTAAACACGACTATCTCATCTGACTTGAGACTTCAGGACCTTCCCTGAGCCACCAAGGGACTCCTCACCCCCTCCCCCCCCCCCAATATGCATTGTGGGTCGTGGGTTTGAATCAGTTTGAATCTTAGCAGACATGCACATAATTTCAGTAAACATCGTAAGGAAACTAAACGGATATACTTGTAAACAAAATCTTAGATAATTTACATGGATTGCCATGCCAGTTAATCAACTAAGTATTTACTTTAGCGTGACGTTATCTTGAATTATTCCAACTAAAAGGTCCTAAATATACCTACTGCAATTTAGAGTCCTCTTTGCGATTTTGAAGTTTGTGTTACCAAAAGTTAATAATTATCTCAGATTCAGGAATTCAATTTTGTTATAGAACCGAAAATACGAAAATATGGTGACTGTGTGACCCCTTCACCCATGACACCCCTGGTATTATGTGGTGAGGTTTGGATTAACCAAACCCAAAATCACGTGTATTTTTTTGGTACCAACTAGTAGGTAAGTATCTTAAGAAAAATCAGAATATTTTATCTTTAAATACAGGTATAATCGTTGCCTGGTAACGCCGAGTCAAGGTCACGCGCCACTATTCGGTTTAGAAATCGCGCGTTCACAAAAAACATGAATAAACGTGATATCTCACTACACCCCCCTCCCCCCTTGTGATATTTTCCAAACTCCTTCTCCCCTTTCAAGCCTCACGTAATTAATGGACGATCCCTTCGTACCGTAAGTATGTTTGCAGTGCTGCCATCTAGTATGAAACGCAAGCACATCAAATGAGAGCACAACGCTCGACTTCTAATATAATTAGGAAAGATGTCGCTTATTCAAAAATTGTACTGGGTTTAATTACATTATTATTTCTTTCATTTATTTTTCATTCTTATTTTAAACATTTTTAAATATTTCTTAAAAAATTATATAAAAAAACATTTAAAAATATAAAAAATAGTGTTCCGCCGGTGTCAGGAGCAGGGTCCAAGCTACCGGTGGTTAGGGCTGCAGAGACAGGAACCTCCTCACAATGCGAGCCGTATCGAGGAGAACTGCCTTCTGAATCAGGCCCTTGATCCAACCGCCTAACGAGAGCCTCAAAAGATGTTGGTCGAGGCTTATTATTATTATTATTATGTTTTATTATTTATAAGATTACAGAGATACACAAATTACATTTTATTCATTCATGGTATGGATTTAAACACACAGAATTTTTATGATTATTTTATATTCTTGTTTAATATTTAAGTAACATTTTGAAAGGTAAGTAATAGTAGGTAATTCCTATGTATGATAAGGCAGTCAGATATCCGAAGATATCAGACAAGTCCAAATTTTAAACAAAAAAACACTTTTAGTTCAAATTACGTTCACAGGGTCGAAAAATCCAAGTGGAAGTGTAAAATTTCTTGAACATAATTACAATAGCCAAATTTTCTGAAATGTTCAGAATATCCCAGCTTTTCAATTTTTTAATGATTGGTGGACTCCTTCGCTATACCACATTTGCCTTTGGACTAATACGTTTGAGACACCCTGTATTCTTTAAATGTTTTTTTTTTATATTTTTATTCCGGTCGCTTTTAACGTGCACGTCTTTCGTGCACTTGTATAATTTCAACATGAATGATGTACCTAACCAATATTTTGATTTAAAGATTAGATGTCCGTTGGCCGTGGAGTTCCTTTCCCGTTCTTCTCCATAGGATCCATAGTGACGGATCAAAATATTGGTTTTGGAATTGCAACTAGCTTCATCTTTCTGACTGACCGTGACCCCTAGACAATTCAAGAGTGCCTGTAATAAATTGAAATTAAATGCTTTGAGTCCGATCCACCAGCGCCTATCGGCGCTGGTCCATTCTGGTAACAGTTACATAAAGCAAGCAGATTGAAGCAGAGCGAGCAAAATGTCGTACTCATCGGACGATGATTTCGGCGAGCGGCGCCAGCGCTGACAGGCGCGTGTCGAAGATTTTCGGAACTTGTCGGCAACGTTCGGCGCTTATCGGCGTTTTTTCATATAAATGCCTGCGCCGGCTACCTGCGTGGACCGGTTCCTATAAGCGCTGGTAGATCGGCGCCGGCTTCCAGCTTTCTTTCTGTATACGACCTAAGGAGTCCTTCACTCTTGGCTCGATTAAATCAATTCTGGATAATAAGAAAGGCAGGGGTGTAGCAGGTAACTGAGCAATGTTGATGACACTGGCATGAAAACCATCCACGCTCTTCACCACAAACATCGCTGAAGCGATGCATTGTTGCGGCAGCCCGAACAGTACCCTAAACGCGTTATTATACTGTAATCGCAGAGCACTGTATGTACGCTGCGTGTATTCGTTTTCCATGAACTGGAACTCAGAAGTATGCAAATGGCGTGGCCTATATTCAGCAGTGGGTGATGTAAGCTGATGGTGATGCTGAACTTAGTTTTATCGACATATTATACATACACATGATAATAAACACAGATTAAAGCTTAACATAAGCTTTAATCTGTGTTTATTCTAACGGTTGTTTTTAGCAACAAGGGTATCTTTTACATCTGTTTTATGTTTTCAAGTATTATGTTATTATTAACACATATATTATTACAATCACACATACATAATATGAAAACTCATTTTTTTTAGATGAATACAACTTATAATAATGAAAATAAAAAGCTTACTACCTACATAATTAGTATTTTGTGATAATAGGACAGCCAGCAATGCATACTGACATTATGGTGTATTATTTTTCTAACCATTTTCCCACAACCAAGGCAAACCATGTTATGCCCCCGTAGTTTCTCGTGTTCACCAGCTGCGGTACCTATTTAATAAAAAACAAGCATGGATGACAACTGAATGTATCCAGAGGCAACTGAAAATAAGATCCATTTTAAGTTAATATCGCTCAGAAGTATATAAAGTATAAGAAGATAAGATGTTTAAAAAATAGATCAGGTTAAGTTTTTGCAGTCGATCTTCTTACCTGGGTTTGAGCATTGGTTATCCAACGCGAAAGTCTTGTTTTAGGTTTGCAGAAAGCTAGGATATGAGATGCCTCTGCAACCTTTGCATGGCTATTCCGCAGTTGATGCACCCCATAATGATCCACAAAACAAATCCGAAACGCAATGCAAATCAGAGTCCAGAGGTTGGATGGATGGACTCACGTATGTATGCCTCGGCTACGCCTCGGCCCACATTTTCACGATCGTCCATCAATGCTTGAGTTGCTGGCCTCGACAGAAATGTACTTTTTTTTTTTGTTTTGGAGTTTTCTGTATAATATATTTTCTATGTATGTGCACATCTCGATGAAGGGACACTGGCTTGTAATAATTATAAAGGTACATAAACCTTGTTTCTAGAAGCCAGAAATATCGACTCCATCTTACTTGTCGGTCGAATGAATATACGGTGTAGTTCACCGTATACAGTGTGAGTCTTCATAATGTGCACATATCGAAATGAGGGATTCTATGCTTAATTTGACAAACGGAAAAAATATTAAAAAAAATCTATTTTTATTTTTTTATTTATTTTTTATTTTTTACCCCAATGTAAAAAAACGGTATATCTTTTAAATGATCTATCGCGATGAAACAAACTCAACTCCATAATGATTGGTAGTAATTAAGTGTTCTTATAAAATAAAAATTGTGGGAAAAACCCCTCCCAATTAAACCCAAAAAACCCTCAATTGAAAATAAACAGGTATTTCGTCCAAAAATCTGTTTTTTTAATCAATTTTTACAATAATCGTAAAAAAAAATCAATAAGACGAATTTTTTTAAATAAAAAAAAATGGAAAAGAAAATGTATTAAGATTTTATTTTTTATTTTTTCCGTCGATAAAATTAAGCATAGATTCCCCCATTTCGATATGTGCACATTATGAAGACTCACACTGTATTCATTCGACCCTTACAAAACACAGAAATTACAAGTTTTAAGGAATTCGAATATGACACACAAACACAGAGACAGTACAAAATCGTGCCGTTAGCGAGCGTGATGCGGGCCGGACTGACGGCCGCGGAGCGGGGTGCGGGTGACCGCGCTACGCGGGGCGTTAGAGGCGCGAGCGGTGTGTGAATGTCTAATCTTCCTACAATGTGAATTATTTCCTCGTCTGATACAAACACAACATGAATGTTTGCTTATCATAATAAATTATTATTGTTTATCTATTCATTTTGTATTTCATAAACATTAATGTTTTATGCATAGATTCTTTAGAGTTGCATACCAACATTAAAAAAACAGAACACTGGAAATCACTTTCTTGTCCTGAGACTGGGTACCTTACCCTAATTTAGCACTAGTAGCGACCCGCTCCGCCCTTATGTCACACGGGTGTGATCTACTGATGTGGCGATATGTCAATACTTACATTTATTATATATACGTACCTCTGTTAAAGCTCCTACGGATAGGTGCGACGCGACGGCGCAACCCGTCACCGGTAGAACAATTTCCGAGGTGTTTTCATAGAAATTGCGTCGCACCTATCTGCGGGAACCTTTATAAATAAAAAAATAAAACTTTTTAATTTAGACTTAGAAATCCATATGAACAAGCCCTGTGTCCGATGGGAACTCCCATTGGGAAAAATACTTTCATCCTTTCCTTCTCATCCTTCCTTAGTGCTCAACTTCTCAAAGGTTTAGGGTGCGCGTCGTCTTTCATTGAGTAAATGAATAGATTTAAGATTTGTATTAGGTAGATCTAAGTTAAATACTAAATGTTTTACACACATAAACCCATCGGAATAAATGATCTTACTAAATGATGGTGAAAACGGCATCAACAACAATCAATAAAATATGAGCATACTCAAAATTTACTGCTTTACAAATACTAATCTTACGACAACTTTGCGAATACTAATAAAGAAACGACTGAAAAATTTATACAGCATTTGCTGACGTAATATTTTTCCACCAGCTTAAATTGCGTTTTACTGAAACCGTTAGTCGTTATAATCGTAATTCACCTGTTATAATTTTAGAATTAACCTTACACATTTTATAAACTGTGGCGCTTGTTATACTATTGTGACATTATAAAAATACTTTTATAGGTGATTCCATAGATACTACAGAAAACTCATAATTTTGTAAGTCAGAATCGTCTTTTGGCATACATTTCACATTAATAGTCATTAAAAGGCAGAACTATCATATCTCAGAAATGCAAGCAATCAAAATTATGCAGCATGCAAGCGAGTATGCAACATGCAGCAGGCAGCATTTCTGTCACAGCTCCGGCGCTGCAGGGCTCCAGCGGTCCCACGCGAGCTTGTATTAACGGTCACCACTGCTTTTTCGGCTTGCTGGCTGGCTACGCGCGCAGACAAGACTACGTGGAGTCGGTTTTGCAGCAATTCGTTTCTGTCCCTAACTTTTGGAGCACAACATGTTGACTTTTTAAGACAATATCGCCGGAAGTGTAGGTTGTTATTTTCATTAAAATTGGGAGCTTCAAAAGTTACTTTTTATCCAGTAGTAGAAATGAAGCTGGTTTCTACATAGAGAGCCCAAGAAAACAATTACTTTACCAGAACATAATTATGTTTTCGGAAGTTTAGTATTTTTTTTGGATATTTAGTTTATTATTTGGAAGTACAGATTATTTTTCGTAAAATTATAATTTGAATAAGCTTATGTTTGTTTGTTAAACAACATTTTTTGTCGGATAATTTTGTAAAAAAAAAACGGAAATTCATTTGAACACAGCTTATTACAGTCAGCAACAGATCTCTGGGAGGTAATTTTCTTTTATAAGCTTTTTTATTTCCCATTTTAAATTATGTTTATGTTCTATGTAGAGTAGGATTTTTGATTTTCTTTATTGAAAAAGGAACTATAATGTGATAATAATTAAAACCAGTTATTGCTCTAGGATACTAATATTGTATTCTCTAATTATAATATTTACAATAACCAAGCAAGACTTAACCATTTTCTCCTGTTCCTTAAAGTTAAGTAGGTATTATAATTTTAGTAAGTAATAAAATTGTATTTAACATATCGTCTGCTGACGGTACTTAGCTAAACTGACTTTTAATTGAGTTTCCACGATAAAAATAAATCGGAGTCCTCCGGGACGGGGGGCCTCGGGGATCGGAGTACTCAGGGAATAGCCCCAAGTTTTTACCTTTCTTTTTTCTATGCGATTTTTGTGTGATTGAAATTTGGACAGGACAACGTCTGTTGGCTCAGCTAGTCTTAAATAAAAGAGAAGATAAGAAATATATATACGAAAATGAGTAAAAAAAAGGAAAAAATAATGTTCATGTATTTTAGGTATCGGTTCTTGTTCAGTGTTTTAGAATAATGATTGATGTGTATAAGGAATACAAAGACATGTTTTTAACCACCCCAGCAGTGACAAATTCTTAGGTAGGTACTCAATTATTTATGAGACCTTAAAAACCAATACAGTGCAGAACATTAATATTGTGTAAGCCCGACTCGCTCTTGGCCGGTTTTCTTTAATCCAAACAAACAACATGATGCGGTTTTACTATATATAAAGGCAGTTTCAATTATTCTCAATCGTGTAATTGTTCTTGATCACTACTAGTGGAAGGTTGACAAAATGTAAGTAGAAAAAAAAAGTTTATTTTAAAATTATGTAATTAAATAACTGAAAAGAGATCATTGTGCTCATCAGAACAAAATTTTCTATAGGACAATAACAGACTACAATCGCGATTAACAAATGCTGTTCCGACTATGCAAATTATTCGAAAATGTTTGCATAATTCGACAAAATGTAACTTACTTGTACGCACGGCTACATATCAAGCTATACATTTCCAGTTTAAGCTAAGCTCTCATTATACGGAAATGCTATACAATGCGAGATCAGCTTATACTGGTATTGTATAGGTTGATATGTAGCCTTGTGTACTTATCACTTTTTGACCGAACATTTAAAATGGGCTATATTACTATAAAAGCTCCGATTTTTTGTTTTAAATATTAGCATACTCAAAATATGAAATTTACTGCTTTATATACTAATCTTCCGGCTGCTTATAAGCAAATACGAAAAAAGAAATGACCGAATAAAATACTGAATATTCCGAAAAATTAATACAGCGTTTGCTGACGTAATATTTTTCCACCAGCTTAAATTGCGTTTTGACGAAAAATACGGTTAGGATTTTAATCGTAATTCACCTGTTATGAATTTAGAATTAACTCTACACATTTTTATAAACTGTGGCGCTTGCGAAACTATTGAGTCATATAAAAATACTTTTACCTACTCCTATGATACCTACTCCTAAGAAATATTAAAATGTGCTTTTAATAATATTTCTTTGCATAACAGCGGATAGCATAAACTGCATTTCGTAGAAAATCGTTTCGCAAATACTTATTTATCATACATTCAAAACTTATAATTTTGTAAGTCAGAATCGTCTTTTGGCTTACATTTCATATCGATAGTCATTAAAAGGCAGAACTATCATATCCCAGAAATGAAATCAATCAAACGCAAGCATGCAGCATGCAAGATAGTATGCAACATGCAGGAGGCATGGTATCTGTCACTGCTGCGGGGCTGCAGGGCTCCGGCGCGGCGGTCCCATGCAAGCTTATCGTCGCAGATGGTTTTAGCGCTCGCCGTCGCGGCTGAGGCTGGTTGGCGGAGCCAACCACAACAACCTGCTCCAGAACTCGGGGTCCGCCTCGCCCCACCGCACCTACGCGGGATTAAATCACATTTTAGGGGTAGGGCAGACATACCGACAATTCGTTTCTGCCACTAACTTTGTAGCACAACATATTGACTTTTTAAGACAACATTTTTTAATTTTAATTTAAGTAAGTAAGTTTAGTAGTACCAATATTTTATTTGTTTTTTTGTGAGTTTAAAGCCGGTTGCAACATGTGTCGTAAAATTGCAATCAACAACTGAAATAGCACAAGGAAAAGGCAAAGAAGTGAAGGGTTGATGTTTGTTCATTGTTCTACCGTGAAGTTTTCTAAAAATTCTATTATTAAAGTTGCGCGTGTTAGAAAGGGGAATTGATACTTATGTGTCATGATATTCCTGTGGCGGCATATCTACCGCCACATACGAACTACGCATCAAAGACCTGACGTCACAAATCCTACATCGCGGTACTATAACTATCCGACATCAATCCTGGGGCAATTGCCCGCCAGACACAACACCCGTCTGGTCGGAGGATCCTCCCTTTTCTATAGAGGATGAGTGAACTTTACACCCTGTTCCTCATATCCCTAAATTGGTGACCCCGAATATGAACGTCAGCGCAGCCTTCGTGCAACTAGTTCAGCGTGACGTCATCAACATCATTCCCGCAAGCTTTCGTGAGGCGAGTCACACAGCCAGCCAGCACCCACGGCTTCAACGGGTATCCTGACCACCAGCATGCAGCGACCGCGCATTCCTGGTCACCACCCTCAGCCTCATCAGCAACCCGGCGCTGTACCACATCCGACGCTCTGGATCACTACGCAGCGCCACCCCGACTCACTGGAGAATCACCGCAGACAGTTCCGACCCACTGTGAACTATGCGGCACCCGGTTCCAACTCACTGGACCCTCAACTGGCACTGGCAAGCATCGCAAGATACAAGACTCAGCCCACTATCTACCTCCGGTCTCCGGAGGGGAGTGATGTAGTGGCATCTACACCGCCACATACGAACTACGCATCAAAGACCTGACGTCACAAATCCTACATCGCGGTATAAGAATTTACCGAGCGATTAACATAATATATAAGACTATCCGACATCAATCCTGGGGCAATTGCCCGCCAGACACCACACCTGTCTGGTCGAAGGACCCTCCCTTTTCTATAGAGGATGAGTGAACTTTACACCCTGTTCCTCATACCCCTAAATTCCCTTAATAAGCAAGCTTTGAATTTCAAAATGGTTATTAGTTATTTACTGTGTATGATAGTACCTATGAATATTATATAGTGTGTAGGGAAAGGATTTTATACAGAAAAGCGCAGAAAGACCAGACTAGGCATTTATTTCAATTAGGCTTGTCAGTTAGATACGATGATGAGAAAACTAAGTGTCCGTTCCAAATCTAGGTTATCATGGAGAAGAATAATAATTATCACGTATGTACCAGTCGCGCAAAAGCTGCTCCATAATTATTATATACGTCTGTGCATATATATGTGTTCTATAGTGAAAGTAGTTAATAATGATGAGTGCAATGACCCGTTCTCAGGTTTTCAGTTATTTCATTTAACCCTTTTATTTTCGTGCTGCTGCACAGTTCTGCACAGCGGTGCGCGCGCCGGATAAGTCTTATTCGGCCTGGCTAAATTTGACCAACTTTAACCTATCCTGAAGTGCAATAGAATAGAGAGCAGTGGTGCCCCAGTGGTAACGGCCGCAGCTTACGGTCGTAGGTTCGAACCCAGGCAGGCGATTTACTTTGTGTAAATAATATATCAGCACTTCTCTCAAAACGGTGAAGGAAAACATCGTGAGGAAACCAGCATGTCCTAGAACCAAAAGTTCGAAGACATGTGGACCAAGGCTGAACTCGCACAGTCAGCACGCAACCCGTACGCCCATGCTCACAATTTAACTTTAACTGCACCTTCATGTCTTAGCAGTAATGCGTATAAATTATGTTCAAGTATTACCATTGGTTTGGGGTTGATTGCACTAGAGCAAAAGTGTGCGCTCACACTCACACATTTATATCATACAAACTTGTTTAATTATTACTTTTTTGTTGCAGGTGGACCACTGGCCGTTTGTTGATGTTCGTATTTTTAAACCTTTTCAGCTACTCTTCGGCGTTACAAACATATGAAAACATGACGGATTGGCACAAGGATCCCCGCAAAGCGTGGCCTCCTGTTACAAAAGAGGACCGCCTCGTGCACAGGATTGTAATTTTTGCCCTAAATATATCAGACTTCTCAGGTCGGTCCGCCACAAATTATACATTTATTGCGACAGGGGTCTTATTAGATAACAGTCGTATTCTAACATCTTATAATCCTTTTAGGGGTTTGATACATTCTTCCGAACTTACCGACAACATTTTGGCGTTGTTAGTTACAGGTGTAAAACAATCCAAAACAGAATTGAGAATAGCAAACGTGGTGTGCGGTCGTCCAATAGCATTTACGCCACCTCGGGTGAGTCGTATTTGGAATTTTACTCCACACTCTCCTCTTCACGACCTTATGGTAATAAGAATTGAAGAAGAAGTTGGAATATCCACTGATTCGGAAAAGTTTGAGAATTTTGGGGCTCCCTCTGAAAACTTTCAGTGGGAAGGCCATTTTAAAACCTGGGATAACGCTTTGCAAACCTTCGTCGCTGACAGCAGAGATCCAATGGGTAGTAGCGACATTCGAATTATTTCCTTAGGGCATAGAGACAAAAAAGAAATGAAGCATTACGATAAATTATATCAGACTATTTACGATGGCAATGATGCCACACTGACGGATTGCCAGGACTGGTTGCCCCGGAATTGGGGTTTTTTCATATGCATTAGAAATATTGAAAACTTCACTGGCCTGGGGTCCGGAGCAGCGTTATTTTCGAGAGATAAACTACTTGGGATTGGCAGCTTTGCCATGTTTAAAAACGATATAAGTATTCTAGTGTTTACCGATGTACGATATTATTCAGAACTAATAAGTAAAACGTGCGGTGTTACGGAGTTCACTTAGGTACAGTACTATTCACGTGTCCAGAGGGCTGGCTAATTTTTTGGCCACAGAATCAGCATAGTTATGCCTACACAACGTGGCAATGCTGCCAGCCTTTTGGGCACTTTTTCTGTTGACAGCGATGCAATTGCAAAAAATAACTGTGTAATTCATAGTTTCATTATTTAATTCATACAAAGGAGATCAGCCATATTGGGCACACATCCCGAAATGAAAAAAATGTGATACCCTTGTCGGCGAAGTCTTCTTTATCATTTTATACTAAAGCACCGAATCTCCACGACCATTCCTTCAGCTGTTTTTACGAGCTTTATATTAGCTTGCTTCATTCTAGTGTTTTTAGTTACTCCAATTGTCATCCATTTTTCAAGCACTTGCTGGCAATAGATTGATTGATGTGTAACTACGGAGACATTTAAAACTAAAGACTAAAGCAACGAGTTCAAACTCAACGACGCTATCTTATTAAATTGAGGAGTTCCTATGGCCATCTTGGTGCTCCATCATCAGACCAGCTCCATGATATCATATTTTCAAAATGTATCCGTAGTTATATAAGGTCGGACCAGGGCAACACATTGTTTTTAGCTGTGTTCTTCGGGTTTTTGACCCTACTTTGTATAAAACGTGAATGTTCTTCTTTATACTTGCGATTTTGAAAATTTGTGATAAAAATATTCTAAGACTAAAAAAAAATACGATATGGTACAGAACCCTTCGTGTGCGATTCCAACTCACACTTGGCCGGTTTTTTATACATATACATGTACATATTATTATTTTACGTCTGTTAGCGTATATCCTCTTAAAGAATTTTATTCTCATAAAGAACACAACAGTTCACTTATATGAGTTTAACAATCAAAATCATGCAGTATAAACTAACTAAATGACTCCGTGACCGTGAGTCGATGAAAGGAAAACAAATATTTAAAACTAAAAACTCAATCTAAAAGTTAAATAAGTTATCTAAACAAATACCCAATTAATACATCTATTCAAAAAAATACCTAATTAATACATCTATCCAAATAAATACAATTGAAGTGTCTGTTTGTAATATCAAAATAAAACCTTTTTTTATCAAATAGGTACATAGCAGGCATATTCTAGCTAAGTATTTGAACTTAAAGTTTTAACAATTTTTTAAAAATATTTAAGTTTTTTTTTCATTAACTATGCTATCTGGCAACTTATAAATTGTACAGTACCGCTCCCTCGTATAAAATGTTTTTCTCCCCGTAATTGGTTCTGGGTCGTCTGAGTTTGAGTTTATTGTAATTTCTGGTGTAGTATCCGTGATGCCTTTTATTGAAGGTCAATAATTGAGAGTGTGTTTCCTTAGTTATAATATTTTCTTTACTAAAGTACATGTTTTGTATATTATATAGTTTTTGTATATTGTATATTTTAGTGTCGTTATATATTTGTTTAGTTGATGTTAGGTAGTGGTAATTGTAATTAGAGTTATATTTAGTTTTATATATTAAGTAAATACTGGAATAGTAACCTAAGTAACAGTTCTGTCGACTCCTCGACCTAGGATTGGATCAACCATGTATAAATTATTTAGTCACTTGATGAAACACACTTCACATTGATAATTTTTCATATTTATCACACTAGAACGTCAGTTAAAAGTAATTGTTTAAATAAAAAAAATTAAAAAAAAAACCGTACCGTAAACGGTTTTGTTTTTGTATTATATGCATGTAGTTAGTTATTGTATTTATTACTTGGATATATATATATAGATATAGTCAACCAACTTATTGTACGTAGGTACCTAAGTAAAAATCTTTTTTTTTTTACTTGTTATTTCACAAGCCATTTTACAATTTTGTTTAAAATTTACGTAAACATAAAACTTTAATACCTACTTCCATAAAAGCTTTAGTTTACCTTTAGGCGTAAGAAGTACGATCACACCTCAAGCTCTAAGAAAATATTAAAATTATATGTTTACGTAAGGTATATTTAGAATTATTACTTAATTAAAAGCATTTAACAAAAAAAAATACGTTGTTTTATTTTGTACTGGCTGTTTCACCCGCATGAGTCTCGATGTCGTCGTCGATAAATCCCGCGGGAATATCGGGATAAAAAGGTGATAGATATTATGTCCTAACCCTGGTCTACTTATGTGCTTTTCATCCAAATCCCGTTCAGCTCATTTAGCGTGAAAGCGAAAAAACAAAAAAACAAAAAACTCAATTACGCATTTATAATATTAGTAAGGTTTATTTCCTTTATTAAATTTACAAACAGATCAGTTACATTTTTAAATTTAAGACAAAAAAAACATAAAAAAATATGAAAAATAGTAGCCCACCAGTATCGGGAACAGGGTCCATAAGATACCGTCGGTTAGGGCTCCAGAGAGAGGAACCTCCTCCCTACTTTTCTTTCAACTACCAATCTACCTACCGTGATAAAATATACCTACTCAAGTTAATGAAAACAAAATTTAATTCATCCTCAAACATTTAAAACTTACAATTACTAACTGTTCAGTTATTAAAAGTGAAATTTTCACTTTTACTTGGAACATTTGTTCTAGTATTTGTTTGGTTTATTTGTGAATAATATTATTTATTATCAGAATCAGACGATACAGGTAGATGCGGGCTTAATTTCAAATCATTTACTTGAGAAGTACACGGACCTGGGCCTAAAGTCTACTAATTTATAAACGTCACAATGGTGGTCAAAACCACTATGATGGTTAGTTTTTGACAGATTTGCCATACAAAAACTGTCAAAAACTAACCATTATGACACCATTGTGACGTTTATAAATTAGTAGACTTAGGCCCCTGATGATTTTGATCGGTGCAAATGAACTGATTGCGTTATGTTTTGAGTTATTTTACTTTTATTTTATACCGATTCCTCTATGTAACCTTCTGCTACTTGGTCCGATTTCCAGCCACCATGACGCTTGAGCGTAGTCAAGTAAGCACCGGAATCAGCTAGCAGCGTTGCTGACGTTCAGCGGAATCAATGCCCAGTGTAGACTTCCGGGTTTTGTAGCTTCAGATAACTGGCAATTTCATAAGGCAATTTTCCAAATGACGATGACCATTTTTTTGCCCTAATCAGGTCCAGCCAATTCATATTTATAACTATTCTTCATTTACTCAAACTAGATTTAAGATAATAGTCTAGAGTCAATCTAAGCATTTGTTTAAGATTGAATAAAAATAATAGTTATTACTGGGTTTAATTACATATTATTTTATTATGTTTTATTATAAGATTACAGAGATACACAAATTACATTTCATTCATTCATGGTATGGATTTAAACACACAGAATTTTTATGATTTTTTTATATTCTTGTATAATATATAAAATTTTGAAAGGTAATACTAGGTAATTCCTATGTATTTCTTGATAAGGCAGTCAGTTATCCGAAGATATCAGACAAGTCCAAATCCAATAATAGCTCGTTTCCAACATTCTGCACGGTGTCACTCACAAGTTTTGTAATTTCATCCTGAAATTAATAAAAGAAAAATAAACCGTGTCTTCAGTAAATAATAAAATCCATCAAGCCGAGACAATACACACAATACTCTCGAAAAAAATACCCTCCTTCTGCAACCGGTTGCAAGTACTAAACACCGGAACTTTCTGAAGAACATCATCAATAAGATAGTATGTCCAGGTGTTCCAGGGCGTCCCTCACGGGGATTCCAGACACATCTTTTTCCGGGGTATCGATGTATCATCATAATTTTGCCAAAAAATTACCAATTCCGGATATGCCCTAAGCATCGCCACAACAACCTACTAGTCCTGTGCTTCGTGCGCCAGGGACATCAATAAATCAGATCAGCGTACTGCAATCAACTGCTGGAAATAGGCCCCCAAGCTGTGCCATAGAACCATGGCGAATGAAAACATTTAAAAGAATCACTAGACAAGAACATACAATGTGACCTACCTCATGTATCTCCAGTAACTCTGGCACGAAATGCCTCAAGAATGTATTTATGAAATCTGACATTGCTGGGTCATTCATCAGGCCATTGATTTGAGACTGTAAAGTAACAAGTTAAAATTAAAAACCCCCGACACAAACAAAGACAATTCCAGGTGATGCTGCAGTATCGGTTCAAGGTTACTATGTTCTTCCAATATCATTGAAGTAACAGATACTAAATTTCGAATCGATCTGTGGAAGATACGCACATCCATTCATCAAATAGAAAGAGCTGATAATATCTTCAAACGGCTGAACCAATTTTCTTGAATTGTAGTTAAGAATACTCTTGAGCAAGACACCATTAAAAAAAAACGTTTCAGCCGTTTGGGAGCTACGAGGGAACAGACATATACACAGATACACACGTTAAACTTATAAAACCCCTTTTTTTCCGTCGGGGGTTAAAAACAATAATATTATTATGGGCATAAGTCCATGGAGAAAGGCTTTTAAAAATAGTTTTGGATCACTATAAATGGGCGAAAATAAGACTTAACCTCGAGATATATAGATCTCAGGTAAAAAGCTCCCACAGACAGGCGCGCGCGACGTCGCGATGATACTCTGGTAGAACAATTTCTATGAAAACTTCACGGAAATTGTTTTACCTGTGTCGCGTCGCGTCTGTTAAGGCTTATTTAATTTTTTTTCTTATTTTTATTACGGTCGCTTTTAACGTGCACGTCTTTCAACGTCGTTCTAGCACGTATAATTTCAACATGAATGATGTAACCATTTTGTAACAATAATTTGATTTAAAGACTTGATGTCCGTGGGCCCTGGCGTTCCTTTCCCGTTCTTCTCCATTGGAACCTACTATGCTTTGGAATTGCAACTAGCTTCATCGTTCTGACTGACCGTGACCCCTAGACAATTCAAGAGTGCCTGTAATAAATTGAAATTAAATGCTTTGAGTTTGAGTTCAAGTCAGCTTGAAAAACACCCCAACTCTTCAAACAGACATTGAGATTAGTTTGTCCAAGCAGAATACTGCAAGAATAATATGTCTATCTATCAAACATTTCTGGATATATCTACTTATCCAGTGTCCCAATGAAGGAAATAAAGTCAAATTGTTCTTACCTCAAAGCCTTTCAAAGATACTTGGACATTGCTACTCGTGATTTGTAGGAATAAGCCAGATCCAATGGTTACCCTTGGACCCACCACTAAGGAGCCGTTCACTCTTGGCTCGATTAAATCGATTCTGGAAAATAAGAAAGGCAGGGGTATGGCAGGCAGTTGTGCAGTAAACTTATTCTCAAAGGCCCATCGTCCAAAAGTAACGTCTTACAAACCAAAATCACCACTGTGTAGCCAGAATGTCACAGCACTTGTATTTCAAGGGCAGTCCGTACATAATGCAACGAATCACAAACACGTTCGTT
The DNA here is from genome assembly GCA_914767815.1 of Eupsilia transversa. Lineage (NCBI taxonomy): Eukaryota > Metazoa > Arthropoda > Insecta > Lepidoptera > Noctuidae > Eupsilia > Eupsilia transversa. The sequence continues at coordinate 13,421,266 of OU611876.1, forward strand.
AGTCACGTCGTGTACGGACTACCATTGCATTAAAGGCTTCTGCAGACAGGCGTGACGTGACAACACGACGACGCGTCACCTTTTTTTTTTTTTTTATAAAAAACGTTGCCCCACACTAGGAATTTCTCCTGTATCGTGGGTGCGTTTACAAACATTTAAACTGACATACACAAACAGCCAGACCCGGAACAACTACATGTAGGTCATACAAATATTTGTTCCGTGCGGGAATCGAACCTGCGACACGCAGCGCAGCAGTCAATCGCTTAACCACTACGCCAACCGTGCCGTCAACCTGCCAGTCTATTCTGTAAAAAAATCACCATGAAAACTTAAGTGAAGTGAGCTGTCTACCTCTTGCTACTAGAGATTGACACTGTTAACAGCTCACTTGACGCTCAATTCACCTAAGTTTTCACAGTGTGATTTTTCAAAATAGGTCGGCCGGTAGAACATTTTCCATGAACGTTTCACAGTAATTGTTCAATCAGAGTCTCGTCGCACCGTCGCGGTCGCGTCGCGCGTTAATAGTGCTGTGACATTCTGGCTACTCTTTTGTTATTTGAGTTTGTAACACGTTACTTACGTTAAGGCTGAGGCTACAGTAGGCAGCGATTTGCGATGCGACTGAAAGAGCGAAACGATTAACATGGTATGGCTACATTATAAGCGAAAATCCGGCGTATATTCAGCGATAACGTGGCTACAGTACTCATCATCCTTTGCGGTTTACTATACGCAAAATGTAGCCACACGCATATTTAGTAGCACTATTGAACTAGTCGTGTAAGTGTGAAATTTTCTAATAGATTCGCTTCAATTTCGCTGATAATATGTTCATGTAGTCGATGCCGTGATTACAGTAATGTTATTCCGATCTTATAAATAAATCAAAGATCGCTTGTAATATTTGATTTACGGTGTAGCCATATCCTACATGAGCATTCATTTATTTGTTTTAATCGCTCATGTGTCATGGTCGCGTCCCGGCCGAATGTAGCCTCAGCCATCAAGCATCATGGACGATAGGCCATCTGTTACTAAGAGTTTAGAAAAAACTCAATACTAGTAGAACACAGTATTGGGACTTACTTGGCATCCCCGTTTCCGAATATATTGGTCCCCGCTACTAAAGCTAAGAGATCGTAGTTACCTGTAATAAGAATTTAGCACTTATTAGACTATGTTTATCAATAGGGTTGATAACATTTTTTTATTACCTACATAATATACTCTAAAAAGTATTGTTTCCAAATAGTGCAAGCAATATTATAAAAAGTGTAAAAGTTTAACAAATTGCTAAGTTATAAACGTTTTAAAATAAATGCTAGACAAAGACGGCACTGTTCTGTGATTTTACGTCTCGACGCCGCCGATGCCAATTCTGTGACGGCACGGCTGTGTAACTACATACTAGTGCTGTGCCGCGCAACAAGGACGGGAATAAAACCTTCTCTCTTCTGAAAACTTTTAAAGCGTGTAACTTGTCTTCAATTCCATCGATTTGACAGATTTTTCGATTATCTTATTATATTATACCTTCCTTGAAAACACATTATTTGTTCGAACATTTCTAATATCCCCATAAACACTTTTTCTTCCTCTTTTCATTTCTTTTGCTGTCTATCTTTCCCACATTTTAGATCAGAAATCTCACCAGATGTAACCTCCAGGACAGGAATGTGGATGTCGAAGTCAAGGCGATACCTAAGAGGGAGCAATGAAGCCCTGTTGATGGTCAGTTTGTCAATCACGAATTTGCTTAGCTTGGTGACCTTCAGTTCTTTCATATCCAGATGGGAACTGGAAGAAAAGGTGAACACACAATTACACAAGAAAAATAAAACACAAAAAGTATTTGTCGGAATCATTCATTCTGCCTAGCCTTTTCCCAATCATGTTGGGGTCGGCTTCCAGTCTAATCGGATGCAGCTGAATACCAGTATTTGACATGGAGCGACTGCCTATCTGACCTCCACAACCCAGTAACTGGGTAATACGATACCCCTTGGTAAGACTGGTTGTCAGACTTTTGGGCTTCTGACGACTCGTAACGACTGTCAAAGATCCACGAATGACAGCCGGGACCAACGGCTTAACGTGCTTTCCGAAGCACGGAGGAGTCTCGGTATGTAAAGATGGTCACCCATCCACGGACCAACCCCGGCAAGCGCAGCTTAACCTGATGGATCGACCCGTGCGGCTGAAAGTTCAAAATTCTAAAACGGCTCGATGGCTTATCCCTTGTTTTGTAATAAAGCCATATTCTTATTATAAAACAATGGATAAGTCATCGAACCATTTTAGAATTTTGAACGTTATTCCGACAAAGGGTTATAAATACAAAAACTGATTTAGAACCCGAGTCTTAGCTTTCAATTTTACTACAGTCGGAATAAGGTTCAAAACACAATGACTGGGTTGATTGTTTGGGATTGGATTAAAGAAATACAAATGATATAGACATGAGCTTTATGGACATAGATTGATTGTGAGAACTTTCTATGTAATTAGCTCTTGTCAAAAGTTGTTTGTGTGCTCCTGACCCATAGAATACGTTAATTTTAGTGCATGCAAGTTATTCACTGCCAAATGTTGGAAAAGCAGCCAATGATAGCGGCTTAGCGATACATTTTTATCGCTATCGCTATTATGAAAGTTTTTCACGATGTATAACACACACGCATAACATAGCATCACGCCTTGTCTCCCCGAAGGGTTGGGCAGAGGTGGACCCACATTTCACCAAATACGTTTTTAAGTTCCATAACACATGGTATAAAAACCTGGTGTCTTACCCGGGCAGGGTCAGAGTTATTTCATCCAGATGCAAGTGTTCAATTTCCAGGGGATCCAGAACTGGTACATCATCAGAACCCGTCACCATGGTGTGCCTTAAATCTTCAAGCAGATTGAGAACCACATTCTCGAGGGCACTGTTCCTTGCCAGTAGATCTGTAATGCGTTTTGTTATTATTGCCTAATTATCTCGTAGATCTTGGTGCTTTAGCTGCCGTGTTCGTAAGGCGTCTTACACACTTATATGGGTCAGCATGGTAGGTATATTTGGCGGCAAAATATACTTACACCTACATATACATTCGATTTTGCCGCCTGACCTGTGCCGAATTATATCAACCCGAACATGTCTGCACCCTTAAGGTCCAGTTCCTAGGTTTATGATTTTATTGGCAAGAAACTCTCAGTAGCAGCCTAAAGTTTGGAACTGTACCCGTAAATGGCATTAGGCTCGCCCGTAAACCCCTTCGGAAGGCAGGATGATTTTTTTGTTATGGAAACCATATTATTAGAAAAAGCGACGGGAATAGAGTACCTAGTAGTGATTTAAAATGTGAGAATGTGACTATGTACAAACCAGCCCTAGACTAAAGACTACCTGCACGCATAGCATGACAGCAATAGAAACAGGTTTTCTAGGGGTTTTGTCGACGGAAGAATAGACAAAATGAGAGATTGTGATTGCTTGTTGATCCATCATTTTGTCTATTCTTCCGTCGACAAAATTCCGTTTCTATTGTGGTCGTCCGTCATGCTAAGCGTGCAGTTGGCCTAGCATGAACGCGCGGAGTAGATAAGGTTTACGTAAATTGGAATGTTTAAAAAGAAAATGTTGAAATTACTCGTTTCGGACATACCTATTTACTTAGTTTCAAGATTTTATTCATATCTATGGAGATGCCGATTGTGTTTGTTAAGATTGAAGCTTAAATGCTACAGAATAGTTGTATTTTCGATTAAAAAATCGTTCGAAGTTACTTTAGGTTTACTTCGTGCGTTCATGCTAGGGCCTCTCTGCCCAACAATTAGGAAAACATGACTTTGTTAAGTAACATCTATACCTACAAGGTCGATTATAAACAACCGAATAACTTACCTTGCTTCAACAAGGCTTCATTGATTTTAGTTAGGTCCAGCGGACTAGCCACCGCTAAACCGAGAATTGACAGCAATGCTAAAGGTAACTGCATTTTGTGGCCTGAAATCAAATCCTAAATTAAATTTATTCCACCATTTTCCATTTTATGAATAGGTCTGTTAGAAGCTTTATTTAATTATATTGAAGCCTTTGGTCCCGACTATCAATCTTAGATTTTTAACAGTCTTACGGATACCCAAAAGTCTGACAACCAGTCTTACCAAGGGGTAACGGGGGGGCAAGGGGCAAGGGGTTTCGTTTTACCCAGTAACTGGATTGTGGAGGTCAGATAAGCAGTCCCTCCATGTAAAATACTGGTATCCTGATATTCAGCTGCATCCGGTTAGACTAGAAGCCAATCCCAACATAGTTGGGAAAAGGCTAGGCAGATTGATTGTCAATGAGTCAGTTAGTTAGTCACAAAGTTAAACTTAGGTAATATTTCAAAATGTAGATTCTTAGGGAACTGCCCTTTAAATTGAGTTTATGGTTAACGGGCAAAAAGTGACAATACAGATAGGCAATAATGTGATGTAAATAAAAGAAAGTATTTATAATTATCATAATAATGAAATGATTCATAAACATACCTGTGTTTCACGTGCTGTTCACTAAACTGCTAATAAGAATGCCTTGTCTATAGATAAATACTAAATCTAGTATTGACTTAAACGATAATGATATTTAATCTGAACAAAAATGGATATTAACAGATTGCAGTGTTTATTTCGTCATTGACAGTGATTTTATTAATAATAACAAAAGAGAGAGAATGATTTTATTAGTTATAAATCTAAATGATGTTAAATTAAATAAAAAAATAAATGTAGTATAGTATGTAAAAGTATTTATTGGAACTTAAAAAAGGGGTAGGAGCTCATTGGGCATCAAAAAATTCATCCGCATCGGTGTCAATGGGGAAAGTGCCCAAAAGGCTGGCAGCATTGCCTCGTTGTATGGCAATGGAATGTTTTGTTTGTTTGATAATTTCATTATTCTCCTGCCCATAAACCGATTTATGTGGTGTCGGCGCAGCATCTCGTCTTCTTCCATACGTCTCTAGCCTCTAGCCATATCATCTTTCACACAGTCCATCCATCGTTACTTTGGTCTTCCCCTAATCTTTTGACTATCCAAATTCATACTAAAAACCTTCGTCAAGCACTTTACATTTTCCTTTTTTCATTCATAATATTTTCAATTTGAAGAGACGAAAATTGCATTTACTATTATTATTGTATAAACATATCCACACGTTTACTAACAGCTATAATCTTTGGGTATATTATATGATCGTATCGTTAGTCAAGTATTCTTAAACAGATGGTCAATGGGATTGCAAATAAGAGACACAATGGAACGATGTTCTTATTTTACAAGTGGGTGTATAAGGCCATAATAATATTATTATGATTATCTTTGGAATCACTATCCTCTAGTGTAGTTTCTTCGATGGTATTATCGTAGACTGCTGAGCAGCACGTACAGCATGGCTGCGTTTGACTCCCAGATTGTTTTTTTTTTTTTTCAATAAGGTTTTTGTCAGTAACAGTCCGGGGTATAGATTGTGGGCTTGGTTAGTGGCATTAGGCTCGCCCCCTATTAACTTATAGGGGACGAGCCAAATGTGTGACAAACGAATACCATAATTATGTCCTACTAGCAACCCGCCCGGCTTAACGGGTAGCAGAGCATTTATGCCATATTTTTTTCGGTCGTAGTGTCATATACCTACCTGTTGCCGGTTGCATCGACCATGTGGGTTAGATTAATGAGTTATACACCTACACCTCCCTCACAAATCACTCCGACCTTTGGTGACCACCGTATAAAAATCCGCCCCCACTGGGAATCGAACCCGGGACCTCTGGGTCTGAGACAAGTGGTCTAACCACTAGACCACAGAGGCGGTTACTTTTTTTATTTTATTTTTTATTGCTTATTAAAGTATTTTATTTTTTAATCTTAAATTCAGATTCATTTGTCACCGCGTTAAATAAAGGTATGCCATATAACGGGTCCGCCGTCTAACGTTTTTTTTTTCAACTAGTGCTTATTTCGTGAATGGTAACACTTAGCTCATGTCTGATTTGACAGATAATTAGTTTTATCCTTCCGCTGAACGAATATGGTTGTATATACGCTTGAACAACGCTGGGAAATATTGCGACATTACTTTGAAAATCATGGTGGTGAGCAAGGAGTGGCCGTTACAGTCAATGGCGATCGTTATCGGGCCATGTTGAACGAATTTTTGTTCACAAAAATTGAAGAGGAGGATATTGGCAACATTTGGTTTCAACAGGACGGCGCTACGTGCCACACAGCCGAAGCTACACTCGATGTTTTGCGCCCTGTTTTTGAAGATCGCATTATCAGCCGCAGAGCTGATGTCGTTTGGCCACCTCGGAGCTGCGATTTAACACCGTTGGACTATTATTTGTGGGGTGCCCTCAAAGATAAGTGTTACGCCGACAAGCCAGAGACAATTGACGCTTTAAAGGACAATATTCGTGAAGCCATTGGTGAAATACAGCTGCACACAATCGATAATGTGCTTAAAAATTGGACCGATCGTGTAGGCTACTGCATGGCCAGCCGAGGCAGCCATTTGAATGAAATTATTTTCCATTATTAACCGGAAGGATTGTACTTTCAAATAAAAAAAAAAATTGAGAAAATATTCAGTAGTTTTTTTTTTATAGCATTTTCAAAATAAAAAAAGTTATTTGGCGGACCCTGTATAAATATGTAGTGATGACAATCGTTGCCAGTCGAATTTTGGGATTCATCAGAAAGTTTATATTTATTTACACTATTACTTTCATTAAAACAAACTCATAGTTATTAAAAAAGATCTTTATTTACATAAAATTTATTAAAATAATAATATACAGGTAGGTACATACATCTTTTATTACATTTTCAACGAAAATCAATACAAGCTAACAATTATGTCAAATCTGCTGTTGATTGGTTGACAGAATTAACAACAGCCAATGAGATCCATTTACGAGATTAATTTCAATTCGTCGTAGATTTTCGTTCCAGATCGCGTCACTCAGTTACCATTTACAGTTTAATTTGACCCTTCTTTAAGGTTAATGATTACGTTCTGAGGGCTCTAGCACAAACACGCGGAGTAAACGTAAATTCGATCATTTTAAAATTAAAAATACTCGTTTCGCACATAATAGGTATTGACTTAATAGACAAAAAAATTACAAATTGATGGTCTGTTGTCTCTTCGATTCAAAAATACTCAGACTTCTTCTTTTGAATTTACGTTTTATAACGTTTACGTCACGAGTTCGAGCTAGGCCATCAGAGGGCCTAGTGCGAGTTTTTATACTTATTCGATCGCGTTAACGTTAACGTTCACTTACGTCAATTTGTAGGGAATAATTGCGTTTCTCATTAAAGTCACTAGACGGTGGTTAATCCGTTTCAGTACAAATTGAAGTTTACGTTAACTCGATCGACTACGTATAAAAACTCGCACTAGGCCCTCTGTACATTTTATTATGATGTAGCTGCGCCCCGCGGTTTCACCCACATAAGTCTCGATCCCGTAGGAATTTCGGGACAAAGAGTCCCGAAATCCTATGTCCTATCCAGGTCATCTTCTACCTATGTGCCAAATTTCATCCAAATCCGTTAAGACGTTTTTAGCGTGAAAGCGTAACAAACAAACAAACTATATAATAATTATAATTATAATATTAATATTATTATTTATAATAATTATTACTAGCTATTGCCCGTGACTTCGTCTACGATTCAGGATGAAAAGTAGCCTATTTCCTTCTCAAGGTCATGTTTTACACATGTGCCAAATTTCATCCAAATCCGTTTAGCCGTTTTAGCGTGAAAGCGTTACGGCTTGTGCAGACTGGCGCGATATCACGACAAGCAGCGCGACCCTTGTCGCGCCCGCGATATCGCGCCAGTGTGTACGAGCCTTAACAAACAAAATCACTTTCACATTTATAATATAAGTTAGGACATTATGATTTAATTGGATAGATTTTCATTATTTTTTTTTATTTCGCAAATTAATGTTGAGTACAAAGTTGTACAGAGGAGGACTGGGAGTTATAGCGCAGCTTGTGAGAGGCATTTCGGGGTATGAGGAACAGGGTGTAAAGTTCACTCATCCTCTATAGAAAAGCGAGGATCCTCCGACCGTGCGGGTGTTGTGTCTGGCGGGCAATTGCCAAAGGATTGATGTCGGATAGTCTTATATATGTTAATCGCTCGGTAAACTCTTATACCGCGATGTAGGACTTGTGACGTCAGGTCTTTGATGCTTAGTTCGTATGTGGCGGTTTAGATATACATCAGTGGACTACTATAGGTAAGTTGTCTGAATGACTAATGTCAATCAATCGACTTGCAACTTACTGGTCATAAAATGCAACATAATGTTGCTGTCGTAATAGTACCTCCATCCGTAAATTGTAGCGTGTGAGTTGGCTACGTAGTAGTAAGTTATGTACCTGTATAGATGTCACTACAGTAGTATTATGCCTTTTAATTAATTTAATAGGTCCTCATTTATTATAATATTATTAGGCCTGTCGCAGTTTAGGTACAGAGAGACATCCACCTCTCCCAAATGGCACTATGTGTCATATCCTTTTTAACCCCCGACGGAAAAAGAGGAGTGTTTATAAGCTTAACGTGTGTATCTGTCTGTTCCCTCGTAGCTCCCAAACAGCTGAACCGATTATATCCATTATAAAAAAATACAGGGTGGCCGGACATTGACGTCCAAAAATAGAATTTAGTTCCCTCGTATCTTGGGGTAGGTATTTGAATCACCCCCATGTATGTTCCGCGACTTTTGATAGTTTTCGAGTTATGAAGTTTTTTTTCAGGATTTTTGAGAATTTTCGACCTGAACAATTTAAAAACACTTTTACGAGATTTTTATTTTGCAACTAAATTTTATTTTTGGACGTCAATGTTCCGGCCATCCTATATTATCGTAATAACGAGAAGAACAAGTGACTCCGGCTTCGTTAAGGGTATGTTTACACCCATTATATTTGAGACTTTATTGTGTTAAACTACAGTTTATAAACCGTATTGACCGGCAATATTTCGAACATTTTCGTTCAAATAATATTGTATTTCTTCTTTCATCAGGACCATAAATATGGCATTCTGAAACAAAACGAAACAGGTAAATAGGTACCTATATTTTTTTTCGAACGAAATGTAAAAAATATATTTGAAAACGTGTTGTTATGCAAAAAGAACGAGTCTTTTTTTATATTACGTAGGTACCTAACCTACTATGATCTCGTATTAAAGAATGAAAAAAAATAGGAGCTGAGAAGTCACCGATATCAATTTAGTTTATTTCAATGCTTACCAACAAACTACTGGCTACCTGTGGGTTGTCAATAGATAGTAAAACATTTGCCAATCGAGAATGTTCGGTGCCGTTGACGTCGAGTTTAATTTCCGTCTGAAACAAAACATAATAAATAAAAATGATTACGTTGTATACAATCTCGCTGCTGCCCTACAGGTAGTTACGGTACGCCACATACATGCACACACACAAAAATGCGCACGCGCATTAACACCTGCATTTATAAATTATAAAAATTGTAAAAATAAAATAAAATTGTAGTAATACAATTGGAGGGGATTGGCACTGTTACTTCTTAATACAGGCTATTTCATAGCCTAGCAAGGAGAGCAGCACGGCCACTTGATTGTCAGAGACTAAACACTACCAACTTTGTGAAAACATGTACTACAATCTGTTTGTTTATATAAATAAAGATTATATTAGATTATTAGATTATATTTACAGTCGCGTTTATATTTATTTAATACTTCAAGCACGCAAATGTACAAAAGCGGACTTCATGCCAAATGAGCACAGTATAAATAGGTCACAGTATAATATATCTTCATAGAATACGGGCGACATGACGCGTTTCGAAAGCTCTTGCTAATACTGTGAGGACTGCCAATGATGATCGCCTGACACTTCATAGGATTTACGGCTACACCAAATCTATCAGCTCTGGTTTTTATGGCTATCAAACCCCAATTTAATTTGTCGATAGCGTCAGGTAATTCGTCCACCTTTCCTTGACGTTCCGAAGTTATAAGATTTAAAAAAATGGAAAACAGAAGAGGAAAAAGTATACCGCCCTGATGAACGCCAATTTCCAAATAACATCAGCATCAAGAAGAATCCCTAACTTGAATAGACTGCTTGCCATTCCTGAATGTAAAAGGAGAACTATTTCAATGCTTCAGGAGAGATGACAGAATGCCTAGCATCTCGTGACTGACGGCTTCAAAGGCATTCGAGAAATCAACCAACACGTATTTGCGCGACCGATCACTATGGTTAAGACGTGGGGATGATCCGATCACATTCAAAATCGATTAACTACTCATTATAGGTAATTAATCACGTATTGTGCAATGACAATTAGCGGAAAGAATAATTTGCAAACAATGTAAAATCAACCATAGTTAGAATTATGATTGATTTAATATTCCTTTGTGTAAGTATGTCTTGTGATGTAACGCCAATACGTATTTTATTTACCTTTAGATAAATTATTCATACACATATTGACAAATTAGTGCACTGACTGGACAATTCCACATAAATCTGTGTGGTACTTTCCGAAAAAGAACATCGCAGACTAATCTGAATGGTCCTCGTATTTTTTAAGGTTCCCGCAGAGGAACAATTTCTATAAAAACTTCACGGACATTGTTCTACCGGTGTCGTATCGCGCCAGTCTGCACGAGCTTATAAACTGACTAATTAATGTCTGGACTTTAAAAGAGACTTGTTTTGAGACTGTTGTTTCAGTGTTTTTTCTCAGAGTAGTTGAATGAAACATCGACCTCACACATCAACCATCACCTCATCACATTGCAGTTAAATCGAAACATAAATTAAAATAAAATTGCAATGTCTGTGCTCTGATTTATGTAATCCGATCAAAAATGAATGAATGAACGGAAATTGTATAGGTACGCATCTCTTTTACACTACTGTAATACTTTCTTATCTTTTAACATGACACTCGTATTGTATGTGGTTTCCATGGAGATGTAGTTTATTGGTTGACGAAAACGTCAGGGAAAAGTATATTTTAAGTTTTTTATAATTTGAATTTATTTTCATATGAGTTCATGAATATATTGCTGGCTGATGAAGCACTGAATTTTTACTTACTATAAAGTCAAACAATATAAAATACAAAATAAAAATAAATGTATGAAAACTAAAACTTCACAACTACAACAAAAGAAATTACTAATCAAGCCCTTTCATTTGATACCCAACATGGCACCATTAAAATAACTTTTTTTTTAGTTTACTTTTTGTCCTCTAGAGGGCGCCGTATTCAATTTATTGTGACGTCACTTAGCCTATAACCAGCGGACGACCGAGACGCTTCCAACGATACACCATTTGTCAAATTATAATGAGCAGTTTAGAAGTTATGAGGGAACAAATGAACATACATACATACCGGTTAAAATCATAACCCTCCTTTTTGCTTCGCCGTAGTCGGGTAATAAGTTATCAGCGGTACCTCATAACGACAATTTATTTTGAGATTAATAACACTACCCAGAGTTTACCTCTAACTCTTGGTGGCCCAAGAGGAATAATTTGATTAGTTATCTCCGTGTTATTTAGGATAACCCATGATCGTGCAAGTGGGCCGTAGTTAAGTTGATTTTAGAATGCCTAGTACTATTGAAATAATCAGTTTAATTTCAATTTTTTGAAGTTTCAACGCAAACTGTACATTATTTGTAACTGTAACTGAACATTATTTCCAATTATACATATTTGTTTACATTTTTGGAAACTAAATTGTGAATATAAATAAAATAGCTGTATGGCTTGAACCTAAGATCATTTACCTTTATTTTCTTCACTGTAGCTTCTGCACTAATATCTGAGACTCTGATGCCATTTACAAATGTTAGATGAAATGAAGCTGTGATGTGGACGTCAAAAATTGTAATTCTAAAAAAATAAGAACATAGTTTTTAGAAATTTTGTGGAGAATAGTTACTTTTTTCCGTATCTCATTAGTTTTTAAAGATAGATAACAGCAAATTTACATAATAATGTTTATATGTATATGTCGCGATAAGATGGTGGAAGCCGTGATATAGTTATATCCCTAGGGATACAGCTATATTCCGTAATATAGTAATATGAAAGCGGTTCATAACTGCCGGAGCACCCTAATTTTTTTCCTGCGACCAATTTTGAGGTAGGGCTCGCCGGCCGCTGACACGGCACCGCTCGTTTCGCTCACTCGGCTCGTGCGTAGTTGGTCACAATAACAATTCTAACCTTAGCTATTTGCTCGAAGTGCCCTAATAGTTATATTATTAGATCGTGCTCGTATCATAGTTATATTCTTAGTAGATAGTTATGAACCGCTTTCATATAACTATATTACGGTATATAGCTATATCCCTAGGGATATAACTATATCACGGCTTCAACCATCTTACTGCGACACTATACAATACTTTATTTGATTAATCATTTTATACAGGTAGGATCATCATTATCCTCCCGTCCGTTGATCCGGCCGAATCGAGTACTTGTCAAAAAAAAAATCAAAGACTTTATACTTAAACCAATCATTCTCACCAAAAAAAATCTGCAGAATTGAGTTTTTTGATAGAGATAAGTGATAATTTTTAAGGCATTACAAAAATGAATTGAGAATTTACCTTCCCTTAATAATACGTAAAATATAACCAAGACTATCGCATCTCACGACTAGTTTACCTGAAAGCAATAAAATATTCAATAAATGTAAATAGTTGGGACATAGGTTTAGCTACGCTAACCGAGGTCGGTTCGTGGATGGGTGACCATCTATTTCATGCCGAGACTCCTTGCCGCGTAAAACAACCACATTTATGCAGTCTTAACGGGTAATCAGAAGCAAGATAGTCTGACAACTAGTCTTACCAAGGGTTATTTTGTTGCCCAGTAAGTGTGGATGGTGCCATCCTCGAAGACGCGCCCCACTTTTCTTCCTAAACGCGATTGAAAAATGGTGTACTGCAAGCGATTAGGAAGAAGAGTGGGGCTCGTTGATGGCACACTGTTGTGGAGGTCAGATATGCAGTTCCTCTATGTAAAATACTGATATTCAGCTGAATCCGGTTAGACTGGACCCCAACATAGAAGGGAAAAGGCTGACCTAGCGCCGTAACTAAAGCCATCGTTCGTCACGTTTATGTCACTTGTTAGAAAAACCAGAACGAAACGAGGGCGTCCCTCGGTCGGCGAAACCACGCGCTTGGGTTCGCCAAACAAAATGAACGCGACGATCGCTTTGCTTAGGACGCTACCTTACAAGGAAATAGTTGCGACACAGTCCGGACGCGCTTTTATGATTTGGACCCGAGTTAAATAGATACAATGATACATACCAATTGTAATAGTAATTTTCGAAGATTTCATCCTAATAGGAGAGGGACCGTCAAACTGCAAATCGTCAAATTTTATGGAAGAGTTTAATATAAACAGGTGGCATGTTGGAGCATTTTCCCTTCTGCAAATAAAAGCAAACACGTTATTGAATCTTCTTATACACGTTTTATATTTCAATATCTATTTATTCCATTACCCGCTTATTAATAAACCCGAAGTACCTAAAGTTATGCCAAACTGAAGTTTCTAAAGACGTAACGAACGGCTTAATGCATATTGAACATTTGTGTGTAAAACTTTTAGGGGTATGAGGAACAGGGTGTAAAGTTCACTCATACCCTATAGAAAAGGGAGGATCCTCCTACCAGACGGGTGTTGTGTCAGGCGGGCAATTGCCCAAGGATTGATGTCGGATAGTCTTATATATGTTAATCGCTCGGTAAACTCGTATACCGCGATGTAGGACTTGTGACGTCAGGTCTTTGATGCTTAGTTCGTATGTGGCGGTGTAGATGCCGCCACAAACTATTAGAAGCAAGACCCAACGGGGGTACCTATTTATAGCACAGCGGCATTCAAGCCATTATAATATAATGTGGATTTGATAGCATAATCAGTTCAGGTTCAGGATCAGGTTCCCTCTGTTGGGACACCAAGCTTCCTGTCTGAAATAAAACTTGTTTTAATATTTTCGAGTACAGCTAAGTAAAACTATGAATATCGCAGTCCAGAATCCGCGGTACCAGATCGTGAGAATACGCTGGAAGCGGGAAGCGAAAGACCGGTCTTTATGGCGAATAATGAGGGTAGGCCTTTGTTCAGCAGTGCCAGTGGACACTACTGGACACTGGTGCCTTACAGCTTAATAATGGTGATGGTGATCGCACACCATAAGCATTAGGGCCGAGTCACACCGGAATGGCAGACGCCGGCAGCGGCCGGCGGCGACGCCAGCGGACCCCGGCGTCGCCACTGGCGGCCTCGCGCCACCTCCAGACTCCTCGCGCCTAGTCTCCTCTTGACTAGTTTAGTTTCTACATTCGGCGCACGGCGCCGCTGGCAGCCGCGGCAGATCCACTGACAAGACGCGCGAAGCGTGCGGCCGCTCGCGACACCGCGGGCGGCCTCGGGACCTTTTCAAGCCATACTGGTCTTTTAAGTATGTAGATAAAGTTTAAAATGATTTCACACTGAAAGTGCTCGCCGCGTCGCTGGCGGGCGCTGCCATTCCGATGTGACTCAGCCCTTACTTACCCAAGAAATGTACTTAAAGGGATATCCGTATGAAATTCGTCCACTGTGTAGTGCCCGCTTCCGTCTTGCGTGAGTGACCTCAAGTAATGTAACACCCACGAATTGATTGGTTTAGAGAACAAATGCCCCATTTCTCAGTCCTGAAACATTTCATTGCATGGCTTTATGTAATCTCTGGTACTTTTCGTTGGTGACAGTCTCATGTTTCAAGACTCGTGCAGACTGGCGCAACGCGACGGCGCGGCGGCGCTCGCGACACCGGTTATTGTTCTACCGTGAAGTTTTCTTAGAAATTGCATTATTAGAATCGTGTCGCGTGGTCGCGTCGCGCCAGTCTGCACGAGGCTTCACGCGGGCAAGCACGCCAGCTGACGCTTCAACTTTATGCTACTCATTTCGTTATTGTTTTTAAAAAGATTGTTAGTATAAAGTGTATGAGGTTAAATCAGGTTAATTGCCATACATTTAAAGGGACTTTTCTATCTGGAATTTCTCAGTAGCAGCCCGGAGTATGAATTTGTGCTCGGTTGATGGCAATTGGCTCGCCTCATATTACATACAGAACAGGAAACAGATTGTGAGTGATCGAGTGTAACAAAATTAGGGTGCACGTTTTCAAGAACTTTGGTTTTGTAGTTTTGCAAGTCATCAGACAGCTCACGTAAGGAAAGAAAATTTATCTGGGTGGCTGTCGATACTGTGAGTGTGAAGAGGAATATACTATAATGAGATACGATTATGTATCAATTGACACACAAAATCCTAGATTTCGAGACTATTTGGCTCCTGGAATAAAATACAATCTATTATACAATGTAACACCGAATCAATTTTCACGCCTTCTCCGTATGACCTTAGCCATAACCGAGAGATGACCGATAACAGCCTTCCAATACGGGGACATGTGCGGGGTTACCGTTTTTAAACTAAGATTCAAAAATAAAGATCTAATTTATCATGGTTATATTATGCCGACTAAAGCCCAGTTTAAAATATTTGAAAAAACAGTATGTTAATTGCTTCCGCTTTTCTCTCAGATGCACTTCCACATTTTGACGTTCCATTGTATCCACAATCTTTCGATAATAATCTACACATAGTATGGGAACAATAAATTAAAGACTAGCTATTTTCGATCAAATTAATTTTAATGACAAAGAATATATACCTAGGTTTTGTTTATAACTAATTTTACTTATTGATACGCCTACAAGTTAGATTAGGTTTTTATTGACAGGTGTGTGTAAGACCGAACACCATTCTTTTTAAATAATCACTGCGTAAATAGGAGTGTTATTTCTTTGACAATGCATCTGACATTAGTGGCAGATAGCAGACACCTGTGTAGGGAGGGACCAAAGCGGCAGCAATCTTTTTTTCATAAAATTGTTAATTCAATCGATTCAAGTCAAAGCATGAAAAATCGATTCACAAAAATTCGAGATTCAAATACATTTTTGAATTCAATTTCTATTTTACCATTTTGAACTGTGTCTAAAAATAATGTATTTAAAGTCAAGTAAATGTGAAGACTTATTTTGAAATAAACAGTCGTCATTTTATCATTTTTGTCATAAAAGAAGTGATGGATTTACGCACATAAACTGCCCAATATAATTCTTTACTGAAGCAAGATAATTGAGTGAAAAATATGGTTCTACGGTTGAGATTGTTATTTAATAAAAACAACACATCGATTTTAGGTTTTAAGTTCGAGAAAACATCAATCGATTATTGATCTCAAATCACCATTCACCATTCCTACTTGCACATCCGATCTTGGCGTCACGTTAGGTTTCATTGTTCCCGACCCACGTTTTGTTTACGCGTTCGTTGTGTACTGTGCGATTATTGTGCTCTATTTCTAACGACCATTGCTATTCTTTACGGAGTGACATCTTCGAAACCCGATTACCATAAGTATTAATAAAGGATTCATCTGTCTTTTTCCACGATTCGTTTATATATGATGACGTGCCTAAGCTGTGGCATATCAGTAAAGCAGGTTCAAAGGCATATCAACGCTAACCCCTGCAAGTAAACTTGCCCGATGGTTCAATCAGGTATGTACCTATACTACATTGAAATAATATTATTTAGTAACAAGATAGATATAAAGTCTGACAGCGGTTCGATCACATATGACCCAGCAATACTTAACAAAGCAGCGTTTATTTAGTGGTTTACAAGACTCAAGTCAATGAATACTCAATCTATTCATGGTGGATAGGATAGTGAATATAAGTCAAATACACGCACAAGTCTGTAGTTTCATAAAATTCCATCGAATAGGTATTTTCACAGTTAAATATACAAAATAAAATGATATTTATATTTTTCAGCTGCCATTAGATGCATATATTTGTCACCCCTGTTTCAAGATATGTGATTATAATCAGTCTGTAGGTGGATGACCAATTATCAACATTATAATAGTATTTTAAAATATATATTAAAGTCATTCTATTTTCAGGATGTGGCAACAATCTATGCGTGTCGGGCCTGTTGGACTCTAGCGAATCGTCCGTTACTTCAGGATTCATCAAGGTGCTTACAAGAGAATGTGGCGCCAGCCATGCCGTCTAATTGTTCTTTGTGTAAATTGCCCTTCTTTCCTACATATTTTTTTATATTTATGAATATTAAAATAATTCAGTCTTTCAAATAATAGTTTTATTATTCAGTGTAATCCTTTTATTTTCCGAGCCACGTAGAGCCTAGGTGTAGTCAATAGCTAACTGTAGCTCGTAATTGGGTTGACTCTACCAACGCGAAGTACCAACAATATGTTGCTGCGCTTCGAATGGTGAGTGAAAGAACTGGAAGCCCCAGGTCTGGAGTGAGAAAAGGGAGGCAACGCATTTGCAATAACGCCAATAACCCTGGTGTTATGGATATCACCGGACGGTGGTGATTGCTTAACATCAGGTGACTCGTATGCTCATTTGCCCCCTTGATAATATTAAAAAAAACCTAGCGCCTCGAGGGCCTGTCGAATAGTAGAAAATCATTCCTCGATACACACAACGCCTAGCGCCATCTCATATCGAAAAGCAGAGTTATTTTTTCAAAACTTATCTTTATTTTTCTGTTTCCTGACCTTTTAGAGTTTTGAAACTTTTTTATCTGTAAAATATAGAATACAACAATTCTAAAAATAAAACAATATTTGCAACCTAGCGCCTCGATGGCTTGTCGAATAGTAGAAAATTATTCTTAAACTCGATAAACACAACGCCTAGCGCCATCTCATATCGAAAAGCAGAGTTATTTTTTCAAAACTTATTATTATTTTTCTCAGTTTTCTGACCTTTTAGAGTTGTAAAACTTTTTTATCTGTAAAATATAGAATACAACAATTCTAGAAATAAAACAATATTTGCTGCACATTGATTTTGAAACCTAGGCAGGCGCCCCTAGCCCCACTGGTCATGTCCATATACCTAAAGAGATGCCATTAAAAAAAATCTAAATAAAAATAACACGAAATTTCGCGGGTTAAATCTAGTACTCGATTAAAGCTAGTACAATACAATATACTCTCACACAACAGAAGCGTTGTAAGGCGTGCAAAAACAATGATGTCATGTAATAAGTAGTTCTCCAGTTAAAAGGAAACTAACGACAATACCGACAGAGAGACGTTACCATATAATATGATTAGTATCTAATTAATAATAATGAATGATGATGCCTGATGCTTAGATTACATAGCAAGTACCTACGTACATTTATATAATAGGTAGCATTGTAACAATGAACTCGAAACCAATTAATGCTCATAGTTATTGCTCATAATATTATCTAACCAACATACATAGTCGGACAGAATACGGCTCTGTGGTAATCTAAACACTTTATGTACTATGTTGATTATAATAAAATATTATTTTCCTCTTTGATTTTACAAAACAAAATATTATGTAGATAGGTTTAACACCAGCGGCTAAATAATAACAGCCGAACGGGTCGATTGAAGGTTTAGCTACGCTTGCGATGGTTGGTTTGTGGATGGGTGACCATCCATTACATATCGAGACCCCTTCGTGCCTCTGAAAGCACGTTAACCTGTTGGTCCCGGTGTCATTCGTAGATCTTTGAAAGGAGTTATGGGTATTCAGAAGATCAAAAGTCTGACAACCAGTCTAACCAAGGGCCCCAAGGCGTACCGTGTTAGCCAGAAACTAGATTGTGGAAGTCAGATAGCCAGTCGCTCAATGTAAAATACTGGTATTCAGCTGCATCCGGGTAGACTGGAACCCGACTCCGATATAGTTGGGAAAAGGCTAGGCAGACTGATTTGACCTACAAAGTAACGTCGTAGTAAGTAAACCAGCACTGTTTTCTAAAATACTTACTGTGATTTATATTTCTTATGAAAATGTGTTCACATAATTATTAATAATATTATAAGTATCCTTTAATTTTACAACGCACAGTTCATTCAAGGATAATTATATTTTATTATTTTCACGCACTTACCTTTATTAGGCTATTGTCTCACCATTCAATGGCAATTAAGCTCCATTCACAAATAAATACTTACTAGAAACTAGTACACTTATCACTTACTCAAGGTAAACTGCATAAACATTTCATTCAAGAAGCGAACTACATTAGGTTTATAATCCCCTGTATGTCGACTGCCATTGATCGCTAATGTTGCCAGTATGAAAACGTTTCAATAACGCAGTGCAATAACGTTTCGTTTTACTTATGCAACATTTTAGGTAGGTGTTAAATAATAAAGCGCTATAGTTTATTTTATTCTTGTGGTCTAACCAGAGAAGGCTGGGTCAAGGCTTTTTGTTCCACATATTTTAGGATTTAATCGTATAATCTCCATAACTCGAAAAAAATTAAGTTGTAGTTGATAAATTGACAATTGTGTTTAAGATTCTGTGTAAAACTTCAAGGATTCATCATTACATATTAGTATTTAAGATATCGAAGCAGCAAGGTCAATTTTTTTACCGACTTCCCAAAAAGGAGGAGGTTCTCAATTCGACAGTACGTTTTTATTTTTGTATGTTTGTTACGCGATTACTTCACCAATTATGAATTGATTTTGATTTCTTTTTTTTGATAGATCATACTTCAGAGGTGGTCCCATTGTCATCAGGTCAGGTTCTGATCATGGGATTCTAGAGAAATCGAGGGAACACTTCAAATATTATAGGCACACCTATAGCGATTTGGGTATGTTTTATAGTAACTCGTGCATTTGCTCTCAGCAAGCACCCTTTGGTGAAGTGAAACTTATGATAAAAACCACAGATGACCACCGGAACTACTCAATTATAAATAGTTCACGGGTTGCGATTCGATTACTTTAATATGGTTGCCAAGCAATTTATGCTCGTCACAATGCATATTATTATGGTGAAGTGGTGCTGATGGTGAAGTACCAGGACAACTCCTCAACAATTAACGTCCCTGGATCGAGAAAAGCAAAATTTTGTAAAAGGTGATGAGCAGTTGCCATTAGGCTATTGTGACTTAGATAAATTACAAACCGACCCACTAAAAAGCGATAAATAAAAACTTTTCTACAAAAAAAAACAACCGACTTCCAAAAAGACACCATACAAAGTGAAAAATAACTTTAATTTCGGAAGTCGGTCGCAAATAACGGAAATACAAAACCAAAGACACCGACTTCCGAAATTAAAAATATTTTTCACTTTTTACCTAGTGTCTTTTTTTTTTTAAATAATTGTGAAAGTTTTATTGTGTTACGAGTGCTTAAAACCTAAACAAAAGATTCATAATTATTATAATATTTCAGAAACGAGGTATTTTGTTGGCATTTTAACGAAAGACAAATTCATAACTCGTACCGTAACAAACTTAAGTATTGTCAAGCTGTCAGTTTACTTCATTGGAAAAGCAAAAAGCAATAAAAAAAGAAGGAAGAGCAAAAAAGCACAATATGAAGCACTTTTTATTTTTTATTAAGTACCAGCACAGACACCAGCAGAGCACCCACAAGATGGTCAGACGCGATCAAGAGGGCTGTTGGAGGCAGCATTTACCAAGCGGTCCACAGATCAGAAGACCGCATAGCTTGGAGACGCGTCGTATGTGGTCGCGATCCTCAGCATTGAGGGAACGACAGAGAAGAGAGAAGGAGTTCGATGAACATGTATGTACATTTAAGGTATATAATATACGCACACACACACCATACATAGATCTAGATCAAGGTAATATCAACACTATTCTCTTTCTAAGTATTGAACATTGAATGTGCCTAATATGGGTAAAGTTCGATTCAAACTTAATGGCGGCTCAGAAGTTAGCTACTCGCTGCGCAGTACCCCACCCCTCACCCCCGGTGACCCATAAAATTGTTACTGCGCAGCGACTCGCCTCATGTTCCGAGCCACCATTAGGTATGTATCGAACTGTACCTACATACGTAAATATTTTAGCGTCAAAGATGTGTGAGCATAGCAACACATTTGTTTGTTACTGATGAATACAAAATAGGTAAGACAGCCTTTTTTATTTCGTTGTTTTAGAAGCTTTTTTTTTTAAAGCTCCAAAAGATTTAGACCTACGTATTTGATATAAATTTCAACTTGATACCTCCACGCGTTCGCGTTCGTCAATCTGAAACCCAGTCTTACCAAGGGGAATCGTATTACCCAGTAACTGGGTTGTGGAGGCCAGATAGGCAGTCACTCCATATAAAATACTCGTATTCAGGTGCATGCGGTTAGACTGGAAGCCGACCCCAACATAGTTGGGAAAAGGTTGGGCTGATGATGATGACCTCCACGCGTTCTCAGAAAAAAGGTCTTGACAGACAATGAAGTGATCCTACAAGGGTTCCGTTTTTTCCTTTTGAGGTACGGAACCCTAAAAAAGAACGTTTAAAGTAGTCTTCATTATCTTAGGCTTTACAGCCACGACTGGCCTTTATCCTGGTCAAGTATATTTTCTCCAACGTGACCTATTTCCGGCTTTTTCTCTCCAATTTCTCAGTCCAGCACACGTAGCATGACTTCAATACCTCAATAGAAATGGGTTTTGTCGACGAAATAAATAAAATGACAGATTGGTATTGTGAATCTGTCATTTTGTCCGTTTCTATGATGTTCATGCTTCGCATGCAACAGTTCTTAAAACTTGGTCTACGCTACGCCATCCAGCCATATGACCTTGAGAATTTTGTCAGCTTGTCTGTGTGTCTGGATGTATGTTCCGGATTGACCCAAAAACGGCTGAATGAATTTGGATAAAATTTATCACACAGATAGTTTATAAGCTGGTTTAACAAGGGATTTTTAAGGGGGAAGCCGCGGGCAAAAGCTAGGCAAATATTAAAGTAGTGGGAAGACGATAAATATTACACTAACAAGTTTTTCATTATTTAATAAAGTTTTGTTTTTACAATAAATATCCAAGACGTGTACATTGTATGAGCATTTAATTAAAGCCGAATTTCTATTACGCGTACTGTGTCGTGTCGTGTCGTGACGCCTTCTGACGCAGTACCAGCCAATCAAAACTCGTGATTTAACGTAGTCCCGAACAGATTCGTTTATTGATTGGTGTATCCCATCCCGCACCACGACAGAACACGACACAGTAATGTGTCGGTGGCTTAACATAATCATAGAGCGATGTTTTCGTTGATGACATCCAAAAGAATAATTTCGATAAGTTCGTTGACTTCAGTCTGAAAAAGAAAAGATTTTTAATTAAAATACTTATCGGTATTTGTAAACTTCTTGACCTTCTAATGATGTAAGCTTTTTTTAATAAATGAGCCTCTAAAAGCTTTCCTGCTGCTAATAATAATTTAACAGTCGGATTTCTATTAATAATTAGGCAAAAACGGGATTTATTTGAGGCTCACAAAAAGAGGCACATTTATTATAAATTAGTGTCCATAATATTTTTAAGCCAATCAAAATGAATCATTCCACTTGGTAATTATTTGGGGATCGATTAAATACATGCACAAAGAAAGACGTAGTTTTTTTTTCTAATAGTCTAAAAAAAACTAAAGTTAGAGGATAGACGCTGTTTTTCCAGGAAAGGTTACCCCTCGTATAAACAAGTGATTTTTTCCGCGCACTGGATTTTCAATGCACTGCTAGTTGAAAATCCGACAATGTGTATTTTTCACGAAGTGGGATGCGATCTGTTGGATTCTCAATGCTCGACTCAATAACGAGAGTAGAAAATACAACAGTGTGTATTTTTAACGCGTTGCAATGCGCTCTCAAAGTATTATTCTTATTCTTATTCTGTTGGATTCTCAATGCCCGACTCAATAACGAGAGTAGAAAATACAACAGTGTGTATTTTTAACGCGTTGCAATGCGCTCTCAAAGTATTATTCTTATTCTTATTCTGTTGGATTCTCAATGCCCGACTCAATAACGAGAGTAGAAAATAAAACAGTGTGTATTTTTAACGCGTTAAGATGTGGTCTGTAGGATTCTTCATACTCGACTTAACGAGAATTGAAAATCCAACAGTGTGTATTTTTGACGCGTTGGGATGCGACCTGTTGGATTCTCAATGCTCCACTCAATACCGAGAGTTCAAATGCGCCATAAAGAATCGTCGTGTTAAAAATATAAAGATCAATATTGATAATTGAGTACGTTAATATGTTTCTTGCAAGCTTTAACTTACTCTGTATTCTTGCAGGGTAGCTGGGACAGTTTGGCCGATGAAATCGTTTATCTGTTGAGAATAGTTGTCGCCTTGGACAGCTAGCCTGATGTTGGACTGTAAAAGAAAAGCATTACAAATGAATCTAGTGTACAGGTTTTGGCTAGTTGCCTTTGATAACCGACCTCCACGACTCTTCACTAGCAATATTACGAGAAAAGTTTGTGTTTTGTTTGTAATAAATAAACTCAAAAACTACAAGACCGATTTAAACAATTCTTTCACCAGCATATTATTATATAGCCCAGCTATATTATCACTGAGTAACATAGGCTCATCATCATCATCATCTTCATAGGTCATCAGGGGTAAAAACGAAAGATGGACCAGAGAAGTAACAGAATGGTATCCCAGAGAAGGAAAGAGGAAAAGAGAAGGACCATTCTAAAGATGGGAAGACGGTTTGAGAATTACTGCGGGAGAGACGTGGAGGAGAAAATCTCACGACCATGAGCTATGGAAAAGCCTGGATGAGGCCTATGCTAACGAGCAAAGCAGTCTGGAGAATTCTGATGTCTACTAAACCCTTAAATTAATTGTAAAACTAGTTTTTAAGATTGCTAATAATGGCTATTTGAAATTGAACATAGGCTATAATTTATAAAGATATCACACGGGTGGTGCCGCTGGTTGAAGCTAGTATTTTATAATTTAATTGTTGATCTCTTTTATTTATTCGAGCCGGTAATATAAAGGCGCGGAACCCTTAGGCGATGAAAAGACAATTTGTCCGCAGACAAATTGGAATCGTGTGGAAATCTCAACGCGACCGCGGTCAAAATTACAAAACACCCTACGTTAATTTGCCGTGCTATAGTCATTTCTAACATCTGTCAGAGATTGTCAGTTCTGATTTACGGACGATTAATACGGTAAAGTTTGGCGCTGATGATTTTCATCCATCACAATAATATAAAATTATGATTTGTTTCCCAAAGTATTCTGTCTGTTTGGATGTGGATTATGTGTATGTTCTAACAATAATTTTAATATTTATGTAATTTTATCTTTTTGTTTGTTTCAGTCCAGTACTAACCCCGCAGGTTCTACATGATCAACTGTATCATAGTTTTTTTTTTTTTTTTACAATTTACACTTGCTTTTCTGATTCGCTATACATTGGCAGAATGGTCGACATCGGCTTTGCTTGCCATATAATAAAAATAGAATAGAATAGACAATTTAAGTCCGTAGTCTCAAATTGCTAAACAAAAAATTTCAAGTAACTTACAGCAATAGATCCGAGACTCAAATCAACGGTGACGCTGCTGATTGAGATGCCCGAGATGATCCCGAGGTTAACCCGCACCTCACCTAGGATGACTGTGCGACGGATATCGACTCTGGAAGGAAAGTAAGTCATGATTACACTGTTGGATAAAACGTATACCAATTGCGTAATACACTAAGCAATGGATTTTAATGGAAAATCAGAATCCATTGCTTCATAATGCTTGAAAAATTCGTCTGCGCTACAACGTAAATCACGCAATGAATTCTGTTGAATTGTCAAAATCAAAGATATTGTGAGTTTGTTACTACATAACAGCACAATCTACAATAATGTTTTGGCGCTTACATGATAGTGACAGAAAGTTTTGAAAACATTTGTGAAATTGTATATATTGAAAAAGCAAAATGGCGGCATTAGTTCCAATTCTTGCCACGCGCCATAAAAATCTTGCACAGTTGTACATGCATGTAAGAATCACATCACAACAATAAGGATCACAATGAATTCCCACATAATCTAATCTAACGGATGTGTCAAACAAGTAATTAGTACAGTTAACAAAATGTTATGAAAGATAATAATTTAAGTGAATCACTATAGTTATTTAATTTAGAACCTAGTAAAAATAGGTAATTATATACAGGCTGACTTTGAAAACATGCGACAAGATTTAAGGGGGTGTTCTACTCATCAATATGAACAACTTTTACTACGGGACCAAATAAAATTTCGGAAAAAAAAAAAATTGTATAAGAAGGTCGAGTTTTTTTTGCGAATTCTAAAAAAAAATTATTGCATGTTTTCAAAGTCAGCCCGTATATCTAACTTAATGTAAATCATTAGATTTACATCTTAATTATAAGATAAAATTATTTATTTCTTCAATTAATCAATTTATTGTATACCAGCAAGAAACTTGCATCGTGTAAATGGGGTTTTAGGAACCTCTCTCATC
Organism: Eupsilia transversa; assembly: GCA_914767815.1. Taxonomy (NCBI): domain Eukaryota; kingdom Metazoa; phylum Arthropoda; class Insecta; order Lepidoptera; family Noctuidae; genus Eupsilia; species Eupsilia transversa. The sequence goes on from OU611876.1 coordinate 13,446,809, forward strand.
TTGTGGTACTTTCTTTTTATTTAAACAGTTCTCGAATTAGTGCTAATAAACTAACATCTAAATTGTAAAACCTTGAGGATCACTCGTGCCCGTTATCAAAATAAATAATATCAGTATTTTTACCTCGATATCAGAGTAATCTGGTCCGATATTTTAATCAGTTGTTAATCGCATATTTTATTGAAACAACATCAATTAAGTTTCGCAATTATGAGATAACATTGATTTTTTATGTGGTAAACTACTGTATGTTGTCAGTCCCAACTGATTGTGCAAATCTATAAACAAATGTAATAAAGCTGAAGCTGAATTTTATTGTTTGAACAGAGATAAGCATCTCTGAAAGTACCAGGCGGATTTGAAAAAATCTTTTTACATTAATTTGATGGCCCAATTCTATATCTCGAAAGAAATTATTTTAAAAGAACTAATTCATAATCTTTATTTATCAAAACATCATATTACAAGCACTAATACGGTTAATAAGATGCACAATCTTAAACAGGGAAAGTTGTCTGAGGTAGTATCCTGAGTTACAGATCACCCGGCTTTGTTAAAAATAGGTCACATGTTAATTTACAAAACAGTACAGTTAAGATATTGTGGGTATACTAAAAGTTTGAAAAACGTAAGTATAATTAAAAACAAAATCAAAGAAAAGCAAGTCAGCATAAAATTCAAACTATTCCAAAGTGTAAAACTAAGTTGATTTTAAAATGAAAAAAGAAGTGAAGAAGTGATGAAGTTGATGTTTTTGTTGTTGATTTTGAAAAAGTTTTACCTTTGTTGTTGTTGTGTTGTACCTTTTGTGTAGGTTTTAAAGAGCCTTTATTTCAATAAAACCACACAGGCATTATTGAATAATGAAGGAATTGGTCAGTCAAAAAGATGAAGCTAGTTGCTCATTCCAAAGGTTAGCCAATCTCGATGTGTTTACGCCCGGAAGCGATTTATTGTAGTTATCTTTGATATCTTACCTGCCATCTGCTTCAGCAGTCAGTGTGTTCCCGAAGAGGGTAACGTCTCCGTAAGCAACACCTGCAATATTATAATACAAAAATCAGTTTCGACCGACATGTAGAGAAACTATCGCTAAACAGCTGGGACAGCCTCAGGAGTCAAATTCAGAAGGTCAGATCCTCAGCCTCTCGCTGGAGCTCTAATCGCATTTAGCTTGGGTCTTGCCACCACGCTGCGGGCGGAGCACCATTTTTAAACATATTTATATTTAAGGTAATTATATAAAGTATGCGTTGACCGTAAATCTTGATGTCCTTGTAACTATTTGATATGAGTAACTTACGGGTAGAAAAATGGAGGTGAGGCAGTTCGAGCTCGAAGTTAAGGCGGGACAACAAGAGGCTGTAGTTCATATAGTTGACCACGATGTCACTCAACCCGGTGCTAAACACCTCCTCCACGAAAGCAGCTGCGTTGAAGAGCCTGCGAATGATGGAAAAAGTATTAAAACACTAGCTCGCGGGTAATCTCGCAACGAAACCAAGAATGGAAGGCAGAAATAAATAAAGAAAAAGACAGAAAGAAAGGAAAAAAAAATACTCACTGGCAATAGCAAAACAGAGAAAACAAAAAAACTTGTACGAAACCGAAATAGGCTTCTATTTCAGCATATAGGAACTTCTTCATTGAATAAAGTTAAACGAGAGACATACTTTGCGTGTAATAAATGAAAATGAAACATAAAGCTGCTGTCCACTACATTTCGTCGAGATATGCGAACATAAATGTATTGTGAAGCTGAGTTCTTTTCGCGAATCTATTTCCATTAAAATCGGTCACTTTCGATTTTGGACTGATTAGTTCTAAGAATAATTTCCTATAGGAACAACCAAAGAGATGATATTGATGTTGACAAAATCACTTACACAGCTACAGGAAGTTCGTAGGCAAAATGCTCCTTCTCGATGTAGAAGGGATCTAATCCATCATCTCTGATTGCTTGGCTGATCTCCTCAATACCTTCTATGACCTGATTCTCGATCGGCCCGGTAATAAATCTGGAGTCCCGCGTCGCTACTGTCCCTAAATTCATTAAATGGTTTGTAAAAATAAAAATGGTTAAAGTATAAGGGGGCTGTTTCCATACTAAACAACTTTCATTATAGAACCCATTTGAAAAAAAAACTTTGCTTCCATAATGCTACGGCTACACTGTCGCGATAACGCGAACTACACTTAGTGCGCTCTCTTTTACTCAGCGAGACGTGACGCGAGACGAGCGGTGTGCGTGAGAGAGCGCATGAAGTAAAGTTCGCGATAACTCGGCAATGTGGCTCCAACTTATAGGTAAAGTTGTACAAGGATCATTAATTTTGGCGCTTAAATGACATCGACAAGGTGGCATATGGCATTGTTGGTAAACGCTTCGTTAGTTCCTATTTTGAACACGCGCCAGAAGTTTTTTTTTTCATGAACCATAGATTTTTCATGCAACCCAAAAAAAATATAATTATTTCACCTCTTTCTTGTCGGTAGCGCTAAGCTAACAATTATTACCCTTTGGTGAAGAAAAGCTCATGTTTAGGGCCAGTAACCGCACGTCAGTAGTAAACCAATAAGGCCTTAATACAAAACAAGGATTTTCTTGGTTTAAACCATCGATTTTTCATCTTCATCGAGGAGCAAGTTTTTGTAATATGAACGTAACTGTGATTGAAATACAATTATTTGTAAAAAACTACCTTCAAAACTTACATCTTAGTGCGAATTTCACCAATGAAACTTCAATCAAACTTCAAACTTCAGTTTCATTGGTGAAATTCGAAGTTAGTCCGGTACTAAGTTGAATAGAATTCGAAATTCAAAAATGGGTCCATACTATCATCCTGGGTCTGAAAATAAACCTTGTTTTGTAATAAAACGTTTAAAGTTTACTGCTTTGAAATACAGCTACGCTATCAAGGTCAGACTGTTGAGGAACAAACGTGCGGTTTGGCTGTCAAGAATTCAAGGTCAAAACATGACTAACCTGGTTCGAATGACGGTTCGGGTACTACGGAAGCACAGATGCCCGCAACGAGGAGTGTGAAAGCAAGTACCGATCTCATTTTGATTTATTTGCTGGAAAGAACGAATGTTATGTAACTGATGAAAATTTTTGATGCAAAGGTTGATTTACACGATGCGATTTAATTGGCTGTAGCATATAAGCAACAATAAAAGTTGCACCAAGTTGATGCAGTGTTTTGTGTGCAGACATTTCATTCATCATCAACAGCATTCAGCATTCCTATTGGACGCCATTCAACAAAATGTTTGGCAACTCTCATCCAGCCACCCTTCGAAGATCGTCGCTTCACCTAGCCTAAGGGCGTCCTACCTTACGTTTGCCGATTCACGGTCATCACTCGAGACGTCTACCTAACAGTCATCGGTTCTACGGCTAATATAGCCGGCACATTATCACGTCAGCTTGCTTATTCTGTTAGCTATGTCGACAACTTGTTTGATCCAGTCATTTGTTACATAATTAGCATATTATGTACCTAATGCTGGGACATCGGCCTCCTGCTGGGCTGGGCCGTAATCTATCGCGTGAGCTCAGTGCGAGTTGGTAGATGTCAAATGTCTTCTTAGTTTTTTGTTGTCGATCGTGCCGATTTCCTCACAATGTTTTCCTTCACCGATTTACGAGCAGTACTGATGAAATAATTTACACAAAGTAAAGTTCGAACCTACGACCTACAACTCGTAAACCGCAGTCGGTTCTAATCCACTAGGCCATAATTGCTCTATAAGTTATTTGTTCCTACAATCTTATTATATGCTTCAGGCAAGAAACTTAGTGTCCGCTTCGTCTACCGCTATGAAAATGTTCTGATTTTGAAACAATAACAAAAGTGAAACTTTAATACAGCTTGGTAAAATCTACGCACACGTACTGACAAACCCAGTGGCGCCTTTATGCGAGAATTTATCTACATTCACCACCACTAAACCCTGATTTATATGGTGCGGTTTAGTTGTTAGTAGCGTACGTAATGTTGCTCTCTCTCCACCAACCTTAGTTTTAGTTGACTGGTAGGGAATGCCTAAGGCAATAAGGCCGCCTTTGTACCTTTTATGTTGCATAAAGTTTAATAAATAAATAATGCTACAGGCAAGAAATTTGCATCGTGCAAATGGTGCTACAACCACGAAAAAATGTAAAGGCTTGTAAGTCTTGAGTACACTTCACTTTTTATAGAAAAACGTCTTGGCGTACTGAAACTGACTTACCTTTCAGTCGATCAAGTAATACTGTTATAAAAACTATCCAAATATCATACAAGATATTTTAATTATGAATAATTTAGAAGTACTTATGATAAAGGTATAGAGATAGTCAAATAAGTAGTTAATCCTTAATATGTAATCAGTTTAAATTGTAAGCGTACTGATTGGGAAGGATTAATTAATTAATCTCTAAATTGTTTATATTTTTCTTCAATGATCACTACTTCAAACACCATGTAGGTGTCCAATAAAAAGATTGACAAAAAAAGACAATAATATTATTAAGAATTATTAGAAATTAGAATCTGCAATAGATTTAAATAATAACGACCAACAAATAAATATAAATGCATTATTTTATTCGATAAAACCTGAACAATATTTGTCCACAATATTTTGATTTGGGTCTCTAAAAATTTATTTCTGCTGTGCCTTCAAATATTCATTCATATAGTCCATTAGCGTGATCCCCAATAGTTCGTTGATTTCAGACTGAAAGAGAAATAGGAAGGTTTAATTATTTAAATGATATAATTTTTCAAGTTATAATTACCAATGAATAACAAATTATTAATATTCATCAATATTCATTAGGCGTTAGGTATAAAAAAGCCGTTTGCTCCTTTCTTTTAAGAGGAACAAGCTACTAAGCTTATGGCAATTGAAGAACAATAAAATAAATAAATTGTGATCACACATCCAAGGGAGTTATCAGATCAAATTATTATCAAACTACAAATCGACACTTTTCCAAGTTTTAAAATAATTATTAAATAATTTAACTTAAATTAAAATTGTAATTAATTACAGATCCTGGTTCATTTTATATAGGATTTTTGTTTAAGTTTTAACATTTTCCCCTTATGCATAGATAATCGCATCTTTGAATGCTTACTTAAGTGAACATAATTAACTTACGCTGTACTCCTTAAAAGTCGCTGGCACTGTTGAACAAAGGAACTCGTTCATATTGTCAGAATAATCTTTATCCTGGACGACCAGCTTCACGTCAGACTGAAAACAAGAAACAGAAGAATTAAATATTACCTATATTAATTTTCCATGAATTTGTTCAGAACGAACTGTCACTCAGAAGCCTATAACCAGCAGTGGGTGATGTAGTCTGATGATGATGCTGGACTTAGTTTTATAGAAGTCAAGGGTCAACTATGCTATAATTCTATTTCTCTCACTTTGGATTGCTTCGGGATGCCCTTTTGGTATTGCCCATATTTTGAAAGACAACTGGAACAGACTATGTGAAAGCGGAGAACCAGCAATTTTGTAAAATTTCATTGAAGTCAGCTTGAAGTTAGCTATCATTCCACCGGATGCTGGGGATTGACACTATTGACAGCTCACTTCACCCACGTTTCCACGGTGAGATTTTACAGAATAGATCGCCAGGTGTGAGTGGCCTGTGACAAACTGTGGAATATAATAGAATAGAATTCATTGATTGATTGTTTGAGCCGATGCGAGAGTTGAAAATTAATATGATGATTATCTGAAAACTTACTTCAATTCCTCCCATAGTAAAAGTGACCTTTGTGCTCCTGACCGTGATTCCAGTGGTGAGGCTTATATTGATTCGGATCTGTCCCACGAAGCGCATGCGTTGGATCTCGACTCTGAATACAAGAAGACTCCTTATTAGAACAGGTTTGTGTTATAATTTTCTTCATTGACAACATTGTATAAGAGCAAGGTTCTTACTTCCCAGAGGAATTCATTTTAAATGTTTTCCCGAATACAGTTGTCTCCGTTGAAGCAGCACCTGCAATGAAACCGTTAAAGGATATAGAATACTTATGGCAATGTAACACGATTCAACCAAATTAATTCACTTTGATTGAAAGGCGCAGAAATAAAACGTATGGTCGATATTGAATCGTTCATTTTAATGTTTACATGGTTCAATTAGGCTGTTGCCTCTAAATTTCAAAATAAGTAAGTGAACCATGTAATATTGCGTTAAGCATATAGAAGAATATTTACGATTCAGTTGCAAAAAAAAAGAGTCTGTGTCACTGGACTTTGTTACATTTTCCACTATTAGTAAATAATTATATTCTCTGTACGAACAAAACTTAATTTTGCTTACCAACACTGCCGTTAATGAGAGGCAGTTCGATGTCAAAGTTAAGACGAGATAAGATGATGCTGTAACTGGCGCTGTTTACCACAATGTCGCTCATGCCATTGCTCAACAACTCTTCAATGAAGTAGGCGCTATTGAAAATCCTGAAATGAAAAGCGGAAAACATTTTTCAACGCCTACAATGTTCAGATAGGCACCATACTACAGAGACTCAACAATTTAGATTGAGAATGAAGTTATTCAGGAGGTAGTAAAACGGATTTGGATATTTGCATGCCAACCTACTTCGCCGTATAACAAATCAGAAGCAAAGCTATGAGCTATAACCTAAGCATGATTAGTATTTAAATTATATACTCACACAGGTACAGGCAGTGTGTAATTACGTTCTTTGTTCTCAATATACAGGGGATCCATACCAGCGTCCTTGATTGACTGGCTCACATCCTCCATAGTGTTTTTGATATAGCTGCTCACGGAACGTTCATTTTCGAAGTCAACTGAGAACAAATAAGTGGAATTGTGTCAATATGCATTTTAAAGGCTCCTGATGTTTCAAAATGCAGTATTTTTACGAAGACAATGACCTGTTGTTGATCCCGTGGTCACTAACGTGACTGCTGACCGTAGGGTACTTTTTTTCGATCACCAGAGTCATATAGTTTATGAGTCTCTCTATTTGGGAATTCTCAGAAGCAATTCAGAGATTTGCGTCAATAGGCTTACTGCCACTGCATTTAACTTGTCACGTAGCATATTTATACTTCCCATGCTATCCCTTTTGAAGTATATATTAGTTTTTTAAGTACACTAAAAATTTTCAAATCTATGAACTTACTTTCACTCGCATCAAACTGGCGCAGAGCATTAACGCTCATGACGAAACAGGCGGTAGCAATGATGAATTTCATTTTGAACTTTTTGTTTTTAATTCTGCAACGAGATAGAAAGTACAAAATCTCCAACTCGCCTTTTGCTAAAAAGATAATTATGATCTATATATCAATCAGGAATACCTGAGTATTCCTGATTGCTGAGCCTGAGCTCAATTCCAAGTCAGAGAAAGAATATGAAAATGATCATACTCGTATTACCGGAAATCCAAAATATGCAATAACTTGCCTAACAAAACTCTAGCGTTGAAATGAAATGCAGACAAAATTCACTTAGCTTATATATCAATCTGAATTAATTAGTGGCTAATTAATGTTTAATGCTGGCACATGGTGGTAGCAACCATTGACATACATAGGTATCTAAATTGAGGGTTTTTGACTAACAAATCAATGTTCGTATTGGTAGAAAATCGTAGACTAATGAACCCATAACAGAAAAGAGAATATTAATTAACAGCCCTTGTGTCTGATGTTCCTGCCGCCGGTTCTGTGATTTATTTATAATAAATAAATTGCAATGTTGTCACTAGAATGTGTGGTCATCGTTACAGGTAAGTAAGACAATTCGTAGTTATCCTACACCAGCAACAGCGTTATATTAAAACGAAATAAATGAATGGTTATAGTTGGATGATGAAGATGTCGAAATGTTGGGGTACACCTCTGCCTTACCCTTCGGAGATTACAGGCGTGATGTTATGTTTATGTTAAATCTTTGTCGACTTTACGGCGAAAGAACTGGGTAGACTCTTCGTCTAAGATTTTTAAAATCATCAGGCTTGTGGTTTTTGTTATAACTAGATTATTGAATGATCACTAGGTAAATTGTTCGTGTAGGAACAGTTTTGGTTTTTACGAAACCTTTTCTTTTTTACTAATTGATAAACTGTTAATCCCAAAAAATGCATGCGGGCGATAGATTAAGATTAAAAACGTATTACGATACAAAAATTGTTTATTCACAAAAAACCTAGATCTAGCCGTATTATTATTAAAACTATGAGTATATTTGTCCATTATCTTAATATTAACAACTTTACAAATTAGCTTCGATGAGTTCCAGTAGAACAATCTCCAGAAGCTCGTTGATTTCTTTCTATAATGGAAAAACATACGAATTAGAATATCTTCTAGACAAAAACAGTTCCGCAAATATATATTAGTAATATATTTCAGAATATGGTCGAATTCCGTGGTCTATTTATATTGCTTAAATCAGTGCCTAATTCTTGGGTCCATAACTTCTATAAAGCTGGTTTTAATAAAACAAAAGACTGCAAATTCATAAATGAAAGCAAACTGTATGCAGGTACTTACATAATGAGCCTTGATGGTGTCAGGAACTAATTTTCCGACGAAATCGTTGACATCATCGGAGTAATCCTTGCCCATGACAACCAAATTGACGTCAGACTGTAAGAAAAGGTAATACAATTCTTACAACTACAATCATCTACAATTACCCACTTAAATATAAGCGGTGAAATGTCACACAATGTGTCACTTCTGCCTAACCCTTCGGAAATTACAGGCGTGATGTTATGTTATGTGTTATGATAATAGCATAGCAATCATGCCACAATACCACACAGCAACTTGTGATATTCAAGAAAACGATAAGTCAAATCTTCCACCCGAAAGAACGACAAAGTGAATGAAAAGATTAAAGATTAGAATAAAGCTTACGTTAATATCTCCCAGTGTGAAGTCGATAGAAATACTGCGGATAGAAATGCCGGAGATGATACCGACGCTGACGCGGATCACGCCAGTCACGCGGATACTCACGACTTCGATTCTGGGAAGAAGAAACAACATAATTATTTTATTTGCTTTAGTAGACATTGCAAGGAATTGAATTTTGCTCGTAACTTCGTCTAGGCATCACATTTTAATATAAATATCCTGGATGAAAAGTAGCCTATGTCCTTCTCCAGGTCCCAGGCAATCTATCTGTCAAATTTCATAACGGTCGATTCAGTGGCTTAGGCGTGAAAAGGTAACTGATAGACAGACTGACAGAGCTACTTTCGAATGTATAATACTACCTCAACCCGTAGTCTAAATAATATTGTGAATATTATTACTTACTTTCCAGAGGCATCAAAGTCAAGTTTGTTGCTGAACAGGACTCCATCAGCTTTAGCAGAGGCTGAAATAGTTAAATACCTTATGAGATACAACCAAACCGTGAGCTTTTTCAATATATTAAAAATCTTACTTCTTAAAAACTCAGAAAAAAAATCATAACTGGAAAACTATGAAAAATCGCGGAACATACATGGGGGTAATTCGGATACCAAACGATACGAGGGAACTAAATTTTTATTTTTGGACGTCAATGTTCCGGCCACCCTTTCACCACCCTTTCTAGTAGCCTATTAAAAATCAATGTCCAAAAAAGATTCTTATAGGAAGAAACTTGTTAATAGAAGTGGCCAAAAAACAATGAAATAACTAGGGATAATATAGTAGTCAAGTTAGCTTACCAACAGAAAAGTGAATAAGAGGTAGCTCAATGTCAAAGTTGAGGCGGGAAGTGATTACGCTATAGCTAACTCTGTGAGTCTTGATGTTGCTGAGCCCAGTGCTCAGTATGTCCTCAACTATGGCTTCATAGTTAAAGAGACTGGAAATAAAATATTAAATTAAGTTACCATTGAACTAAACATGAATGCAGTTTGAGAGTGGAGTTTGCTAATGGTTATTACCAAAGATAAATGGTTCAATATTATTAAGTGAGGAAAGAACTTCGTAATTTCTCAAAACTATTATACATGGTGCTTTATTAAGTCTGAGCTAAATGGAAAAAAAACTAACAAACTCGAACTACCTGTTTTTGTTATTGGTGATATTTGTAGTTAAATATTATACATCGATGATTTACTAGTTACTTACACGGGCACTGGTAGTTCGTAGCTGGAGCTTTCTTTCTTGATGTGGAAGGGGTCTAGTCCAGCGTCTTTGATGGCTTGGCTTGCATCTTCAATGGCACTTTCTATTTGTCCACTAACTAAGCGCTCGTTCGAAAAGTCAACTGGAATAATTTAGAAATTATTATTTAATTTTACCTAGCCTGTGGTCAACGTCATCTCCCCCCTCCATCTAAGTACTTTTGTTATTAAAGGGTTGTTATTCTTCACCTTCACGGATGTTTAAAAAAAAACAATATGTTTAATTTAAAAGGTCTTTCTGGTTACGATTAATTGATAGTATACATTAAAGAAGGCGATAGTTTGGAAAATTTACTTATACTTACATGGGATTAACCTTCCCCGCTGTGGTATTGATGTGGCACTGATGCCTGCGATGAGGAAAGCGAATGCAAGGATGACTTTCATTTTGATGTAGATTTATTTTCTGCTGGAAAAAATATCTGAGTAAGTTATTAACCGCAAGTAAATGTTTAACGAAATCATAAAATTGGTCGATGAAATATATACAAAATTGACAGACTTTATACAGGGTGGCTGGAACGTTGACGTCCAAAAATAAAATTTAATTCCCTCGTATCGTGAGGTATCCGAATCACCCCCGCGATTTTTGATAGTTTTCGAGCAAAATGTTATTTTTGGACGTCAACGTTCCGGCCACCCTGTATATACGGCCCCTTTACCCACGAAAATTAAAAATCCTGAATACTATTACTCGTTTTTATTGATGAGAATTTTATTATACATACGAAAAATAATACATAATATTGCATAATCTTCTTCAATTACATGTCTTACCTTGTGTTACTTCTAATGTTGAATAACATACACTGATTAAAAGTAATTGTATTTATACGATTCGGAAGCAATTTGATCCTTAATCGATGGCTTATCAAATTATTTCATCTTTTAGATAATATCTTCTAATTGATTTTGAGGCGTATGTTTACAATTCACGAAACTCGTGCATTAAAGGGACTGGTGAGAATACCTGACTGAGACTGGTTAAAATAATAATATAAACTATGGGAACTTATGATTGCTACTCACATTAAGGCAAGAAGATAATTTCTTTTCGTCATCTCAGTAATCCCACCTATGGTGTCTCACAAATTCACAATGGATGATTAATGGTTTTGTTTTAAAGGCAGGAAAAAACGGAACCCATATAGGATCACTTCGTTGACCTCGTCTGTCAAGACCCTTTTTTTCAGGAACGGAGCTCCAAGGGATATGTTATGATTTTCAAATTCATACATTTGAAAATCATAACATATCCCTTGGAGCTCTAAAAAAATAGTCTAGCAACAAGAAGAGGGACAGTCTCTAGAGAGGGCCGTCCCTGTTCTTGTTGCAATTTTTTTTTTTTTCTCAACACGCCAACCATGCATCTGCTAAAGGCTTGAAAAGCCGATTGCAAAATAAACTTGAAAAAAAAAGTTTGATTTGGAATAAATTCATTGCAATTGCGGAACATTGTGAAACGCAATTGGTCGTTTTTTTTTTCTACTGCCATGCCTATTTTTGCCACCAAACAGCAATACCATTTTCAGATCTGAATGTTATAACGAGTAAGCATAACAAACAAATAAATTCCTTTCCGCATTTATACTATAAACAAACAAATTCAAAGAAGTTGATGTACTAACTCTGCCTTCTCTTTATATCTTAGAAAGTATTTTGTATGTTCGCAAAAACTTAGGACTTTTCAAAATTAGAAGTGATTTCCATAATATAAATACACGTAGTAAACATGAAATTGTGATACCTAAATTTAGATTAACTAAAACTAGCAAGTCATTCCTTATAAACAGTATTCGCTTTTATAACAAGTTGCCAAAGTCGGTTACAGAACTTAACGATGGAAAGTTCAAAACCCACATAAAACGTGTCCTTATCAAAAAAGCATATTACAAGATTAAAGACTACGTTGATGACAAGGAAGTTTGGCAATAATTCCTTCTGCACATGTGGCCTCCCTGGTACCTCATTAACGGCATAATTATGTAAATGTCTATTAACTGCTCCCAAATTACGATATGTATTTTATTTTACTTTTTTATTTAGGTACTACTTTGATGTAGTTTCATTATTTGACATTATATGCCTACAATTCAAATTTCATTTTAAAGTAGGGTTCTCATTCGGATTGGTTAAAGTTGTAGTGACAACCATTTGGGTTAAATTGGTTTTTATTATTTTATTCGACCTTTATATAGATTCCTTTATATTTTGTGAATGTGAGAACGTTGTAGGCACAACAGACTGTCGATTTGCAGACTATTTTCTATTTTTTTAAGTATCTTGTTGACAGGCCTACGCTGTCCTCGCATACCTATTCAAACTGTACATTTTTTAAAGCATTGTAAAACCCATTTATTTTTAAAAGAGTAACCGTGGAGTTTCTTGCCGGCTCTTCTCCATAGGAAACGACCAATTGGAACCGTGCACCTAGATTCTGACGTTTCATAAGTGCCCATGTAGGTTTATGTGAAATAAAATATTTTGATTTGATTTGATTTGATAATATTAGTTAGTCGTACGATTTGTGCACTGTCCCATATAAACTTGAGCATATTAAAATTATGCAACTTCCTAATTAGCTAGTTATCAGGAAATAATGTTAAAATTGATATAAATCTTATCACTTTTACTTACAGTATAGAGATAGCTATATTTAGAAGACCTACTTTTAATCAAATGATGCACTAGTTTTAGTGTTATTAATGTCGGTCACAAAGAAAATGTGTTTAACACATGTGTCTAAGCGAGATAAGCTAAGTAGATGTTTATTCGTTGTAAGTTCCTACTGTTCCTACATAGTCCTAGTTTATGTAGTCCAAAAATGCATAGTTTCGAAGATCACTATACTCTCGATGTATGTATCCCAGTTTCATTGATAAGTACGGGTAAATTATTTTCATTCAAACAAATCATTCATAATTTAAAGATAAGAAAATGCGTCGTTGTCATATTTCACGTAAGGGTGTTTTACATTAATAATCGTGATTTTGTCGAAAAGATTATTAAAAAATAATTCATATGCAAGTTGATTCTTTGATATGATCTCACTCATACCCTAAACTTATGGGATATCAAAAAAACACCTCGATCTAGAAGGGATATAAAAGCCGTCTATAGCCGGCTCTTCGTTTTCTTTTTCAGTCATCTTATTCCCAAAGCAATAGAGAGCATCTTTATCTCTAACACTTTACTAGTCTCGAATACAAACCTTATGTTTCAGCCATATTATTAAGTCAAGGCAGTAAGGCCGTATACAGAAAGAAAGCTGACAGCCTACCAGCGCTTATAGGAACCGGTCCACGCAGGTAACCGGCGCGGCGCAGGCATTTATATGAACAAACGCCGATAAGCGCCGAACGTCGCCGACAAGTTCCGAGAATCTTCGACACGCGCCTGTCAGCGCTGGCGCCGCTCGCCCAAATCATCGTCCGATGAGTACGTCATTTTGCTCGCTCTGCTTCAATCTGCTTGCTTTATGTAACTGTTACCAGAATGGACCAGCGCCGATAAGCGCTGGTAGATCGGCGCCGGCTTCCAGCTTTCTTTCTGTATACGGCCTATGTGGTGGTGTTCGATCTGGAAACATTTTCTAAACTGGAATGCTATTACATACATACATAAACTCATGCCTTCTTCCCAAGGGGATATGCAGAAACTACAGAACGCCACCTGCTACGATCCTTATGATACTGAAATGCTATTGTTGACACTTAAATCAATTTTATATAAATAAACGTGATATTATTATTGTAAACAACAAACAAAAAGAAACAAAAGGGACTGGTTTATCTTCAGGATTAGCCAATGGCGTTGCAACTAGATGAGAACAAACAATGTGCAACTGATAAATACTGTCCTAATGTATGATAACGTATGTTATTGCAAACTAAGAAATCAACAAATAAACAAGCACTTTTAAATACTTAAATAAATAAATAAATATCCTTGGAATATATTAATTAATTTGCGGAAAAGCCAATAAAATAAAATTAAAATGAATTGCACAGTGTTTTTCGCTTTTCTTCTTGCTGACATCAGTGCTCTATTGATTCCTGGAACAATCTCAAAAACTGGTAAGTAGTTAAACAAATTCTCATAAATCTGTCTCAATTTTTACCCACCAAATATGTTTTCATGAATATCCGATTATATCTCAATCCAAAGATGTACAAAAGATCTTATATTGATTTATTGCTACTTAAATATCTTAATAGGTATTTTGTACCTATACCTGCATTACATGACACTTCAACCAGGCCACTGATAACGGAAATTGGCTGGGCCACCTACTGAACTAAATTGATTTAGTGGCATACCACCAAAACGATAAGAAAAAGAACAAGTAGCTCCTTGTTGTGTCATTAAGCAATAAAGCATAAAGACTATGCTCATCCAGTATTAGAGAAGAGAAGAATAGCAGGTTGACCCAACACAACAAGCGTCAACGCATCCAAGCATAGATACGCTTCACGAGTGTAAGTGCACTCGCGACTCGGAATCGGATCATCGTACGAGACTATGTGTGCGTGTGCCTACTTTCAGTCGTTATATTTATCCGACCTTCTTTACTATTCTGTGGCATTCTGAGATGATTGATTTTCTATTCGTAGCAGGTGCCAATAGGTGGGTACCAGTAAACAACATGTTTGCAGTTGACCTGACAGACGAGCGAGTACTCAGCAATTCCATAGCAAAGAGCATCGAAGCCGCGCCTCAGGTCATCAACGATGCTGGTCTTGATCCTCTGTACATCAATAACAGACATGTTGCAAAGTCTATGCCAGTAGCAGCGTAAGTAAATCAGATTTATTATTATTTTTCTCGATAGTCTTATTCAATGATGTTCATCTTAGGTTCATAATTTGGTATAGAACTCTCTGATCATTCACAGACCTTTCAACTGCGAAGCTTTTGTCGAAGATTTCTTAAGCACCGTTCTGAGCCACATTATCATCTACAAAATCAACTACGGCCTCATCACCTCCCGTTTCAACTTCTAAATTGAACTTCCTCTCACGGACCTCTGTGTTGATAAAAACACTATCAACTTAATCACTGCCGAATGTTTGTGATGTTCACAACATTTTAACGCCACCAAAACAGAGTATTCGAGTAAAACTTTCCATTTCTACTAGCTATATTGTCTGTTGAGAGTCTTCTATAGGCACTTTTAAAGATACTACATTGCTTAATAATGCTTTAAAGGTACTTGTAAGTTAGTAGTGTCAAAGGATGTGCTCAAACTAACTGACGCATTAATTCAAACTGCTGAGGTCTTTTAAGGTTTTCAAAGTGCTAAACTTCTTCACTTCTTTCAGAACGGTGATATTTAGCAGTTCATTAGATGTAAAGTCATCAGGAAAGTAAGTATTAACCTAAACATAATTATCACACTTAACCCTTTCGCGCGCGCTTGACGTATATTGACGTCATAACAATAAAACTTCTATTGTCTTTATCATCAGTGAATGTGTTAAACAGATTTCTTTAATAAAAATTACTAAACGTTTGATCTGTTCCCTTTCTTTGATCTGAAGCGTCCGCATCGCTGGTCACGTCTTCTCCGGTATATCTGTCCGCTGTGTTATCATCAATCACTTTAGGAGACATTTTTGTATGTTAATATTACAAAAATAAGAAGTTCGTGGGTCGGTAATGATCTTGTCATTAGTAGATCTGTTACAGTAGTTCCGGGAAGTCAGAAGTCAGAAAGTCTGACAACCAGTAGAACCAAGAGATACTGTGGGTTATGAAAGTCAGGTAGGCAGTCGCTCCATGTAAAATACTGGTATTCATATTCAACTGCATGCCGTTAGAGTGGAAGCCATCACCACAACCCCCCACCCCACCATGGTTGGGAGAAGGCTATACAAAAATTAAAGAAGAAACCTTTTATAACTTAACAGCAAAACCAAATGGTACTACTACTCATGTGTTTCTTTCTAAACAAAACATATTATACGGTGACACATTTCCCATTTAAGTGTTCAGGGAAATAAACACCAATTACTGTTTTGCAAGCTGGTCATCCAAGGCAAGGACTACTATGCCAAAGTGAACAACTTCATCGGTTCAATATCCGACACTATCAAAGCCCACAATGTGAATAAAATATCAATATGGCCGTTATATTATCGTACGCTAAAACAGACAAACAAATAATCATAAATGCTTCTCTTCCAGGCCGACTTCAACGAACTTCTGAAAATCGTTCAAATGGACTTCATCACCGCAAATCTACCATAGAGACTTATTCTACATACTTAATATAGGTTTTTTGTAAATATTTATTACTATAGTAAGTTAGCTAGTTATGGTAATAATTAAATGGTATCTATAAAATAAGTGTTCCATATTAAATTAAGTTAAACTTATTTTGAATTTATCTTAAAAACAATGGAGCAATGTTATCATCATTGTGTTTTAATCGTGGCAAACAAGGACCGAAACCGGGAGGGTATTTTTTCAGTTACAACATTTATATTTTTACAGGTATTTTTAAAGGTTACCCTAAATTGATTACAATACCCGCTATCAATAGCAATAAGCTGAGATAGGAGCCTTTTTGGCCTCGCACAGGTCGTAATGTTTTTTTATTAATATTAATTGTTTTGATTCTCTGTTGAGTTTATTCGTTTTAAATGTTCCTTTTTTTATTGTTTGTATTTCCTGTGCGTGTCCCAAGTAAAATATTTTTCTTTCTTTCTTTCTTTCTTTCTATCGAAATAAAAATGAGTTAATTTTTATTTCGGTAGCGGGTATTGTATCTTACACGTACCATCGGCATTAGTCAAAGGGTGCGCATTGCCTGTGTGCCGTAGGTGAGGATAATATATTATGTTTCTTGCCTGTGTAACCGGTATTAAAACGGTAACCGGTAACGGTAAGGTATATTTGCTGTGCCCGACAGGGTCTATATGATCTAATTATAAGTTTACCACCTAAGAATACCTTCATATGGAATGCAATAAAAGTATTGAGTAACCTAAAAGAGGTAACATGTTTCTTCTTTTTGGGTTACCAAGATAGCGGTAATCTTAGTCGTAAAAGTAACCAAAATTCTTCGATACCTGTACCATAATTTATAAAGGTTTTCAGTCGCTGGTGGCAAGCATAAATTCGTATGTGTGATAAAGATGGTAAATAAAAATAATGTATATACAAGCATTTATTTTTATAATTAAACACAAACGTTGCAAACATTCAATAATGCAATCATAGCACTAATGTTATTTAACTTACTTGAATCGCTATTAGAATTGAAAAAAGATAACTTTTGAATGTAAATTAACAATACGAAAAATTCTCGTAGGCCTCGAAGTCGTACCTTCTACAGTTTTAGGCCATTCGTAATACATTGATTATTTTATTTTACATTTAACATTATAGCCAAGCGGAGTCCCAAGCGAAGTATCGGTGTATGAAGAGCAACGGAATTGTTACATTTATTTTTGAATTTTACTAAACACGAAGAAAGGCAACGTTTAATAAAAAATAAGATGGCTATCTTTAAAATGCTTGAAAATAATGTTACGTAAGAGACGATTATAGATGTTTTAGTTAATAAAAATGAAAATAATACAAACTATAGAAAAAGTATTATATATAACTCGATTTTTGAGAAAAGATATACAAGAAGAGAGGAGAGTAAGTAAGTAAAAAAACCTTAAAGGTTGAAATTTCGTTCGTATATAAGTTACTGAAATTAACTTAACTGTAGATATTTTAACAAACACACTAGCTTTACCTAAAATTAAATAATAACATAAATTTATTTAGAGAATAATAAATAATCAATGTTTCGCCTAAAATGTGTGACCCACTTGTGTTTTGTAAAATTCACTGCATATATTATTAAGGATAATCTAAGATCAGTTAGGAAAAGGATTAGAATATTACAAATTTTATCGTAAAAAATAAGTTTGCGTAAAGTATTTTATTGTCATAGCAATATTGTGTAGTATCTTCAAAAATAATGTGCTATTTTGCGGTTATATTGTGAGAAATAATGAAAATTTAACAAACATTATGCCTGTTTTTTTTACATTCATTACAATACAAACCAATTATTTGGTTCAGGCGAGCACAGTGGAAAGCACACTGCATCACAAGTGGCATCAATAAGCTTATTATCTGCAAACACTGACAAACCAACTCATCGATCGTTAAAAGTTGAATTCACACTACAACCCCAAAATACCACCCGCCAAATTGAAAAGCATTAATTTTGAACAAAACCATAATCTTTATCATTCGTAACGAATGTTGGAAATATACATTTCTTATGTCAAAAACATATTTATATGTGTATCGCAAAATTCAAACCTATATACCCTTTTCAGATTTCACAATCTCATTTGGCACTACGCGTCTGTCTTGAACAAGAAATATAAAAATAAATAAACAGTGCATCGAGAAATAACGCGAACTACATCTACCAGTATCACCTATGTATCAATATATATAAAAGTGAATAAGAGGCACTCTATAGGTTTATATACGCAGATCTAAAATAAGCGTAATCCGTGAAACATCGAACGTGGAACTAGAACATGAATTGTTACTATACATTAACTAACGTAGCGAATAAAGACACCGTCCATCCAAATGTACTATCACGTAGCCTATTAAATAATACAACAGAAGCTCCAAATACTACGTAAAAATTACATTTAGCTTCTATATCTCATAGGTATCGTCCTTCACAACAGGTTAATATTTTTTTCGATATATACGAAATAGGCACCCGTCTGATCTGCCCTTTAAAAAAAAGAACTAAGGGCGTCACGAGTTCCTAAATAAAACTAACACTCATTTATTTACATCAATGAAGTATTCGGTTGTCTAGTCGGCTGTCGCGAGAAAACTTACAGTATTGTACTAGTAATATTTGTTATCTTAAATCTCGAATTGTAAAGATTCATCTATCGTCCACCAATATTTGAAAGCTGAACCGCTGGCACTACGATCTCTAAACTAGATGTATCGACCCTAAACGTAATGTACTAAGTTTTGTATTCTCTAATACATTCAGTATACTACTTTCTGTACATCTTCCATTCCTTTGGATTTCGTCACGTGTCTTTTACTTTGGCTTCCATTAGTTTATAATATTGTAACATTATTATGAATTTTAGTCTTATTCAATTTTGTATCTATAGTTTCATTGGTTTTGTCATAAATATCATAAATGTTGCGTTGATTCGTTTTAAATCATTCTGTTTGACGATCCTCTTTATTCCACCAATTGATTTACATCGAACCATTATAACACGTACAACTTTCTAATATTGGTCCGCTACAGAGTTGTGAAATGATCTAGCTTATATTAAACTTACTATCTAAGGCTATAATGAACTTAAATTTTTCTATGCCTTGCGTGATATGTATTGCGTTAGAGGCGATTTAAAGCTAACATTTTTAATCATTTTTCTCATATCTACGCCTTCTTAGAACTCCGAAACACACCGCAGACTCAATTTAAATAACTTGCCCCTTAGCATTATGAAGACAAAGTTGACGCTGACGTCACACCACATGGCAGAAGTTCTTTAACCTACAGAAGATATGTAGATAGGTACTTATACTATGACGAAATTACGACTACCAGTAATCTATAATTTGTTATTAACAAGTGATATGTAGTTGGAGAAATCACTCCTTTTAAAATATAACATTAAAATTTAAACAATACGTTACATCGCTTACATTAACTATTGAACTTAACAGATATCTAGACGAATATTAATGGACTCAGCAATTCAACACTCGAGGTGGCTTACAACTAAAATACTCTACATTATAAAAATAAGTTGATAAGAAAATATTCCAGAGATTCTTTGGCGGCAACATATAATAATATACACGAATTAATTGCTTCTTCACTAATAAGATTCTGGTTATTAGAGAAAAATCGGCGAAAGAAACTTCTGCAATAATCTAAGTCAATTGAACGGCTCCAAGTCACTTGAAGCCTTATCAAATGTCTGACCAGTAAATCTGCCGACATATAAGCAAAAGTAATTAGCTGACCAAAATATCTATTAATGAATTAACAATCATTAAAATTTAAAAAAGATTTCAGATATAACTTTCCAACTTTAGATATTATCTTTCCATAGTCTTTTTCGTTTAATGTTTATTATTTGTGACGTTCAAGACATCCATTGCATTGAAAATATTCAACCGGTACGATTTAATGTACCATCAATCCCATATACATACATTTAGAATCTTCTTAGTAAAGAAGTTATAGACGAAGCAAATAAATCGAACAGGCTCGGAGACCACACAACAAACTCATATGATGTAATTGAAGAACGAGGTCATGGCCAGACCAGTGGCGATGACAATACCGCTTCCGAAGACCTCATACGAGACCTTTACGGGCGCTGCGCTGTTCGTGCAATTCTTTGGGGGTTCTGGCTTATCTGTAATAACAGAAGCATAATCGTTTAAATAAAAACACCTACTAACTTACTAATTCATATTTACAATGCAGGAAAGTATACTCCTAGCAGTACGAACAATTTTTTTGATATTACAGAAGCAGGTAAAAGAAGTAGTCTGAATTTCAATGTTAAAGAGAGAAGTCTAAGTAATCTCATAGATAAAAAACAACAGAAAAACATGACAACAAAATAAATGAAACATCTGGTGAAGATTGCCATAAAGACGATAAAAGAGAACATTGAACCGAGGGATGTGAATTGATCCTAATCACCTCATATCTTTATAGTGTAAGATTAATAAAGCCAATGTGTCTGATTGTTACACTATCAAGATTATTCCAATTGGCTTACTACGCACAAGATCATACGATTTGACTTTAATTAATGTTTTCAAAAAGCAACAACTTCTTGAAGAATTTTAAAATGAAACAAAAATGGTTGAAAATCTGCACATATAAGATTTTAGTTTTCAGTTTTTAGTTTTTAGTGTTAGTCACTTTCTGCTTTCTTGCCAATAAATAGATATAAAGCTTTACATAATCCAATGCATAATTCTCAAATTAACAAGCCTTTTCATTAACTGGGCAATATTATTATGGCCCTTGTATTTAGCATGGATTTTGGATTTAGCATGAGTTTCCTTATAGGTACATAATATGTCATAGGCCATAGTTTGTTGCTAAAAAAAACAAAATTTAAGGGGAGGTAGTCAAGAACATAATACTGACTGGTAGCAGCCATCAACTGTGGCAAGTATTTTTGCCAGAAAGCGCATTCCTTAACACGCAGGCCGCGGCCAATGGAACTGGAGTTCACTGCTAGAGACAAGTACTCTCGGCCATTCGCTGAGTGGACCGGCCAGTGGATCTTCGTCGACTCTCCACTCGGATTTATAGATGGGTTTCTGGAATTAGACAAATGTGTATTTTGAAATATTGCTATCAATTTGGATGGATAATATTTAGGTGCATTGTGATTTCAATTACTGATTAAAATAAAATGATTTATTTGAAAAAAAACATGTATGTAAACCGCCAGATATCACGCTTTATCAATAGCATAGATTAAATAATAATTAAAAGATAATTCCTTACCCGCTTCTCGCGAAATTCGCCCAATATCTCATCAGTCGTTTGCTAAATTCCACTTCCTCCGGAGAATAATTCTTTCCTGGATTCAGGGGCTCCCCAAATACGTAGTTTATTTCATCAGCGTGCATTACTCCTGTCCAAGACGGCCAGGGGTTATTCTTACTGCGGTGCTTGTAATAATATGTGAAGACATTGTTTCCAGTTTCTGCATAACGATGCGCAAATTCATTCACTCCACAAGTAAAGTGATAATCTCCTACCATTTTGTCCAAAGCATTACGGTTCCTTATGGGATCATCTGGGTTTAACCAATCAGTGTACTCGAACACAATAGCCTGGCGTCCAGCGTCATTTATATAGGGGTTCAACTCTCTTACTGCCTGCAAATACTGCTCCCTACTTATCCCAACATTCTCCTCCTTAGGGAACAATTCAGTCAGGTAGTAAAGTATAAAGTAATAACCTTCCTCTGTGTTCGATCCCATCAAAAGGTTCGTCTTCTTAAAGTTCTGGTGAACCAACGATCGAACAGGTAACTCGTCTAGGAAGGAACCATCTATGATCGGGACGAAAGGGAATTCGCAAATGCCGAGAGTACCCCACTCGTTATTTACTAGTTCATCGGGACTCTTCTTCCTGAGGCACTCGATCATTGGCCCCATATCCGTTCTAGAGTGTGGACAGTGGACAGCTTCTGCTAAACGAATGCCTCTCAAAATGCTTTCTTCTCTCGATATAATCGCCCAAGGTGCGGTCGCTGCTCCTGACTGCATTATCGCCTGAGAGAACAAGTTTCTCGACAAAGGGGACAGTAAATGTAAGGAAACTGACACAGCCCCAGCTGACTCTCCAAATAGAGTAATATTATGAGGATTTCCTCCGAAGTAAGCTATGTTGTCTTTAACCCATTGCAATGCCATGAGCTGATCAAAAAGACCAGCGTTGCCCGGTACGTCGGGAGTATCGAAGAACAGAAAACCGAGGGACGCGACTCTATACTGCATGGAAACATAAACAACTTTCTCCTCCGAGACGAGTATTTTTGGATCATAAACATCTAGAGTAGCCGTTCCTGAGTAAAACCCGCCACCAAAGACCCAGAGCATGACAGCTGCGTTTTTGGGTCGCGGTCTTGGCGTCACTATGTTTATAAAGAGACAGTCTTCCTGCATGTCTGTGTTGGGATTCCACATCATCGCTCCTGGGAAATCACCGAACACAGTGTCTATAATTTGGACGCATGAGTGTGGCAGTGTCGTAGTATTCAGTATTTCGTCACCCCAGCTCTCCGCCGGTCTAGGATGTCTGAACCTCAAGTCACCTAATGGTTTTTGAGCGTAAGGAATGCCGAACCACGCGTCGACTTTCTTGCCGGTTGCGGCAGTCAGCGTGATGCCCCGAACCCTACCCTTCCTGGTGCGGACGACGAGCGGGTCCTCGTCTTCTGGCCCGAGCTGTGGCTCGTCAGCCATCATTTCCTCGTCGGCCCGCTCATGGTTCGAATATAACCTCTCATCATACTTGGCTCTTTTGGAAGAGGTTTCCGCATCTTCAAACTTGGCGCGTTTGGAGGAAGTCTCGTGATCTTCAAGTCGGGGTAGAATAGTGTCTAGTTCGGGGTTGTATCGGACGGCTTCGCCGTGTCCGCGGTAGGGCTGCGGCGGGGCCGGCGCGGGGAAGTGCGGGGCGTGGTCGGGCGCGTGGTGGCGCGCGCGGTGCTCGTGCGGCCCGGCGAGCGCGCGCGCCGCCAGCGCCGTCAGCGCAGCCAACACCACGCGCATACCGCCGCTGCTCCCGCTCCCACTGACACCACCTGCAATTTAAATAAGCTAATGTTAGCAAACGAAAGAGCTTAAAACCTCACCAATGTTCAATCATCATCTGACTTTCAACATAGGCTTATAACGTAGAATATAACAATAAGTACCGATCGGGAACAAAACAATGTTGAATTATTTATTTTTAGTATAGCTATAGAGAATTTACAAATTCAATGCAAACCTCGAAACATATTTCACAAATCCGATTCACTGTCTCCACCGTCACATATCGAAGAAAACATTCAGTATTGTATGGAGCATCAAAGTATTTCGGGACCGACAACCTATGACAAATTAGTTCCCGAACAATATCTCGACATTGTAGATGAAGATACTTATAGATACAAAACAAACCGTCATTCATCAAACCAATACAAAAGGACAAGCTTTGGAGTTTTGAAGCAGAAAATATTCTTTGACTGAAATCGGGAGAAATTGAAATTTTGGACGCGGCGTTGCTGTGCGGTAAGATCTCGGTGGGATATATAGTTATTTATTAATAATTATGTGAACACAGTTTCATAAGAAATATTAATCACAGTAAGTATTTTAGAAAACAGTGCTGGTTTACTTACTACGACGTTACTTTGTAGGTCAAATCAATCTACCTAGCCTTTTCCCAACTTTATTAGGGTCGGCTTCCAGTCTAACCGAATGCAGCTGAATACCAGTATTTTACAAGGAGCGACTGACTATGTGACCTCCACATCCCAGTTACTGGGTAATAAGATACCCCTTGGTAAGACTGATTGTCAGACTTTCGGGGTTCTGATGACCCGTAACGACTGTCAAAGGTCCACCAATTACAGCCGGGAATAAATGTTGTGTTTATATGAGATTGTAAACGCAGCGCGAACAGCACAGAAAGACGGAAAACACTTAACTCACCAATAAAACTGAACGCGATCAGCACATCTAGAACGCGTTGAAGAGCTGTCAGTGTCAAATATTCCATTAGGTACAATGATTGATGATACTGACAGCTCTTGAACGCGTTTTAGATTTTCTGATCGCGTTCAGTTACATTGGTGAAATCCACCCATAGTCAAAGTCCACAAAAACTGCACTTTCTCGATCGAATTAAGACCACCATCGTATATCATGTACCTTTTTGAAAACTACCTTTTTTACTCTTGTATTGCACAAATGGAGCGTATTTTGTGTATCAATTCCTTCAGTTCATTATAGAAATCGAATTCACTTATATACCTGTATGGAAGTATGAACTGAAATAGCCGAATCGATTGATGTACGGTTCTAATATAGCCTGCGTCTGCACCAATATGCAGTGCTGAGAATAACTGAACTTGATGCATTCCATTCATAGACTTAGTTCGAACAAAAACTTTTGCTGGACATGGTTTTCCCCGATTTTAGCAACATGGTATTTGTTGTATTTGTTTATAAGAGGTAACCTCTGGACCTACTGATTTGATTACAACAATTATTTCACTAATAGAAAGCGGCCTAATACCAAGCGCCGTGTTTTATGTTAAAGTTGATTTCTACGCGGACGGTGGTCGCGGGTAATCTCGGATAAGGTTACGCCAAACGTTATGCTTCTAAGTTCTGAGGTTTTCAAACAAATCACTGATTCTAGTTATTCAATTTAATATTATAACTTTACTATATAACATTTTACGGACCCGTTAATGCGGTAATGCGGTATTAGGGCGCGTCATTTCAGATTGGATTGTGAGGAAATCGGCATGTCCTAGAACCAAAAAATAGAAGACATGTGACATATACCAACCCGCACTGGGCCCGCGTGGTGGATTACAGCCCACTACCTCTCGAAAAGAGGAGGCCTGTATCCCAGCAATGGGAACTTTATAGGCTGATTATGCTGTTTTACGTGGCAAAAAGGTCACTCTTTCGATGTGACCGCATCAAGAATATGATAGCGGCTTCCTTGTTCCTTGTAATCCTAGTGATAATAGTTCAATCAATTTATTTGAAGATAAACATCAACTCATGTTTGCGAAATCATTTGTACCGAAACATATTTTTTTTTTTTGCATTTTGATTGATTGCTGAAATTGAGATAAAAATCACGGTACGTAAGAGATAAACCATTTTTTTTTATCAAGATGAAAACATTAATTGTTTTTTTTTTCACTGAACAAGGACAAACCGGGCATCATACTAAGTGATTAGCAATACGATGAAAATAAAAGATTATAGTTACGTATACGTGTTAGAAGATCAAGATAAGATAGTGTGGGGTTCCCGGAGCGAAGGTCCTCGCTCAAATAAAAGTTGACCTCATTTCTTCATTTCAGTTCTCTGCTAAAACTTGTTATAATACCATAAGAACTTGACACTTTAATTATTATGTAAACTCATGAAAAAATAACAGTTTTATATAGACATTGACATTGTTGAATATTACAACAAAATGACATGATAACTTTGTCAAGTATTATATTATTTTAACTATTGTGATCAATGATGTATAAAACTATAGATACGTTGTCCGCACTCTAAAATGGCAACATGAAATGAAGCCAATTGGCCACATTGCGCTCAGTCACGCACCAACCTGTCGCGCGTTTTGTACGACGCTGCGTATAAGTAGTTATCTAGTATTTTCGCCGTTTTTAAGCGCCGAGATGTTTGTTGATAACGTGTCTATATATAATACGTCATTGATTGTGATCATTTTCTTTTTCCTTTTGTTTTCTTTTATTTCTCAGTTAGTGTTAGTGATGGTTTGGCAGTTTTGAGTATTTTATGCGGCCTACTCAAATGTCCTGTCTTTGGTATTGTTCGTCGTGTCGCTGAGCTCCTTAAGTTCTGAGTTGAGCTCCACAATTACTGACAAATACTTGCACTGACTGGTCAGGTCCACTCAAATCTGTGTGGTTCTTTCCTCAAAAGACCATTTCAGACACTAATCTACGTGGTCCTCATATATTATAGCTTGACCAAGATTATGTCTGAACTTTTAAAGAGACTGTGACCGAGTTGTTTCGGTCTTTCTTTCTTTTACTAATATTTTTTTATTATGACGTGTAAAAGTGATTCCGATATCCTATTTACAGAATAAACAATTTCATTTCATTTAATTTTTTTTAAATTAGTCATTTGTTTATGCATGCATTGTGCAAGTTGGCAACGTCGAAAATAGCTCTGTCAAACTGTTTTGAATAATTCATCAATGTCCTGTTATATTAAATTATGATATATGTGTTGTATGAAAATATTGCTTAACTAGTTTCTGCCCGTAACTTCGTCTGCATGAAATTTCGGTCCCCGATCCACCGCATCGAGTCCCACCACGCTATTACTTCGTTTTCGCTCAGCGTTCTTTTCTCTATTTTCTCAGCTCCTAAGGGTCGTAGCGTGATGTTACATGGAGTTTAATGTAATATATATTTGTGAAATGTGCTACTTAAGCCCTTTTATTTAATACCCAACATGGCACCCTTAAAAAAAGTTTTTTTTAGTTCATGACTTTATGTCCTCTAGAGATATTCTATTTAATGTGACGTTACATAGCCTATACATACCAACGGACGACCGAGAAGTTTCCATCGATATCCCATTTGTCAATTCAGTGTCAAGTCATTATGATGACTAGTTAGGAATTTATGAGGGAACAGATGAACATACATACATACCGGTCAAAATCATAACCCTCCTTTTTGCTTCGCCGTAGTCGGGTAAAAATATACCAACATGGATAGGACTGGTACAAGAACGTAATGCAAGTACTATGTAATATAGTAATGATGTACAAGGATTTTTTGTATCAAGGGATTTTATTTCTTACCAAAAATAACAAAAAAATTTAAGTGTCAAAGCACTCCCTTGACACCTAAGTGCACATTGCGTAACTAAATTAGTTTTACGGAGATTTACTGTACCCATTGTACTAGTAATAAACGTATTTTTTAAAATTAATTTATTAATTTAAACAAAGCCGTCGTATATCGTCAATAGCTTCCCAACATTTTAAATAAATACAATTCAGCCTCAACTTTGAAATTAAAACACTCCATCAAATTTTAGCGAAGCGCAAATATTTGTATGTGGGCTACAGAGCAATAATCCGGGAGTATTTGTACTGCTCGGTCAATACAAACAATTGTATATCCGCTGGCCGGCTGGGGAACCATTGGGGACTTGGGGGTCAATATTGGGGTAAACGTAGTACTAGAGCTTACTGGATGATTACTATGCCGAGTACAGACTATGTTTAAAACATAGTCTGTTCTTTGAATTTAGGGTTTTGTTCGTGGCTGACTTTTTTTTCGTCATTCGCCTATCCGTCAGATATAAAAATCCCTGCATCTGGAAGAGAACAGTGTCAATCATGGGTAGGCGGCGTGGAAGATCCAACATCATCCTAAAAACATTATTTGACAAGGTGGAAACCCCTATAACAGGTATTGTGAGTTTGTTAAAACCATTTTTGGATTGAAGGATCCTTTTGCGAAATATTAAGCTTTAAAGTGCTAATTTTTGTTAGAGTCAAGTGTGTCCCCCCTTCCAGCTAAATGGTAAGTTTTAGATATGTGGAAAAAATCACAGCAGTAGTATATTTATAACGGAATTAAAAGGAAAACTATCACAGCTAAGTAGGCTCTACAAGTTAACGAGTAATTATCGACCAACTTACTTAATTACAGACAAGTTTAAAAATAAATTATGGCAATAACTATAAATAATAACAAATAATATTTAAAATAAATAAAAATAATTGTGGCTATAATGACATGCAATTCCCTAAAATTTAGCTAATCTTTAGCCTTAGAGCAGTATGTAGAAGAAAATCGATTAAATTATTCTACGATACAAACCATATTACTGCTATTGCGACAAATACATCTCAGCATGTATTTTAAAGTCATTTGTGTAGAATATACCAGACAAATACGTTGTATTATTGTAACTCCGGCCAATCAGCTACAAGTTTCCGTAGCATTCATTTGTTTTTAACAATGGTCTCCCGGAACTCCATTCACTGGCAGAAAGCGATGTGGCAAAATATAGGGCTGTGACGATGTACAGTTTCAAGCGAGGTATGCTTTACATGTTTGAAAATATAATTTTCAAAGGGAAACCTGTCATTTCAGCGGTTCTCTTTCGAAGGGAACAGCAGTGTTGCCAAAATAAGTGTACCTATAGTGGTAGAACTTAGCTCGATAACTACTAGGATCAAGAGTTGTTCAAGTGGCGTATTCATAGCAGTGACTGACTATACATCAAATAACTTTGGAACATGTCCGGTTAGTTTTTTACTAAAAAGCGGTCATGTCAATCGTTCTGAAGCAAAGGACGATGTTCATTTATGCCGTGACCATGACCAACAAATTTATGTTTTTAAGTATTCTTCATTAATTCAAACTAGATTTCTGATAACACACTAGAGTTAATCTTTCATTCCTTTCGTTCTTGATGTGTTGAAATTGTTCTAACTTTACGTACATTTTTAGATTACCTACAATGAACAACCTTTTATATAATATTTCTGTCAAAAAAGCTCAGTGTGCGCCAGTAATTTTTTCCCTCTATGGCGACTACATATTCCTAAATAGTCAAGGCATTCTCTAAACAATTACGGCACAATTACAGTACCCAAAAATTCTTTCACAATCTACTTATAGATCTAGGTCAAAAATAAAGGAAACCTAGATATTTTAATTTTACGATAAAACATTATACCAAGCACCTAATCCTAGCGGTATAATAATATAGCAGTTTTATAAGCTAAAAATTCACTTTTCTTAAACATGCTTGGAAATTCGAGCATCATTTTGACAACCTTCTTCTAGATATATCAAAATTGCGGTGCTGCTCGAAGGGTTATATATCCTCAATTTCTTTGGTCTTCGCCTTCTCTAAGCCATCCACATTCATACTCAAAATTGTCCTCGCTACTGACTGAATTCGATAGTGACACAAGACAAAATTCAACAATTTGAGAAAATAAAGTGTCTCTTTTGCACAACATTAAGCGTACGATATCGTTTATTAACTAATGGCACTTACGTCTCCAACCGGGTAGTTTATGAATTAACGAGTTGGGTCTTCAATGCATAAAATAAAGTACCTACCTAATTTAGAACAAGAATTCATTACTAACTCAAATTGCCACAAATTCGACTTGTGCCACTATTGTATTCAGTCAGCGGTTGTCCCTCATTGTGGTGCATCCCAAACCAGGACAAATGTTTTCGACACAACTTCTTGGTGACAACGCCACTTTCAAATTTCAATTTTAGAATCTTTTTTTTTTTAAATAAATGTACTGGGCTCTGGAGCCACAGAGATTCCTATTTAAAATCCACAGGGTACGAAAATAAAGACTGTATCCATGTCCAAACTGGACCGAGCCGTTTATGCAAATAGCCACAGAATTAATTATTTATGCTGTTTTTCTTCAGTAATTGTATTAACATAATATACATTTATGATGACTTGTTTCAATTTACACGTTTCGCTTTACGCTTGTGCTTGATATTAATTGTTTTTGCCGGGTTCCTATTTTTTACTGATCGTAAAGGATAAAAACGAATAGTTAATACTTCGAAAATATCAAAGACTACTTCATAGCTCAATAATAATGATTAATACCTTTAATGATTTGGTAAAGTTAGGTTAATATTTGGATTATTATCCTATTGATGAAATGTCGAAATATTGCAGACATTTGCCTCGCAGTTGGCTACCGAACCTACTAACCGAGCTGATACACACACATGTTCGGGTCTGCATGTTCGATTTGACGGATTCATGCCGATCCGAACATTTGTATAGCGAACCCCAATTTATTTGGGGTCGGCGTAACATGTCTTTTTCTTCTATACTTCTCTATTAGTCGTCATTTCGGTAGTCGCCCCTTTCTAGCCATATCATCTTTCACACAGTCCATCCATTGTTCTTTGGTTTTCCTCTATTGTGTAGCATCCCCTTTCATAGGGAAACACTGATCCAGGCAAGAAGTTCCACTCTTTAGCTATATGTTAAATCAACATACTAGTAGTTCTACGAAGACAGTTGAAAAGCGGCTAGAAGTAAAAGCAGGTTCAGCAAAGCATAGCTTAAAAAAAAGAATCCTACCACCTTAAACGAGGTGCCACGGCGACACCCAATCACAATTACGGCACCAATTAAACCTCTCCAAGGCCATAGACAAAAGCAACTGATAGCAAGAGCTGTCGCATAGTCACCACTCACCTTCTGCTTTTGAATTGCAAATCGTCTGTATCTGCACTGCCGACCTTCAGTCACGCGAGCGCGCGATATCGCGAGCCGCGCTGTAATTTTGAAGAGAACTTCAGTATTTTTTACCTTTTTTCTTGTAAGACGTGTTGGACTGTTGCTAGTTTTTTTGACACCTCATTTGGATTTAGGTGGAGATTAAAACGCCTTCTGTCAAACAGTTCAACAACGAAAAAAAATCGTAGATTTCTCTGTTGGAAATCTCAGTTTTTACCATTTTTTGTAGGTTGGTTAAAATTGTTTTTTCACGTGACCAGAAGCCTGGCTTATTTTTTGACCAATTGATCAGCATTGCCAAGCAACGTGGCAATGCTGCCAGCCTTCTGGGCACCTTTCTTGTTGACAGCGATGCGGACGAATTCTTTGATGCCCTATGATTATTTCCCCCCTTTTTATATACATGTACATATTATTATTTTAAGTCTGTTACCATATATATAATTTTTATACGATAGACGTTTATCCGCCTTAACCCAGGGCAGTCACCCTTGCCTACCAAATACGCTGATGAGCTGATTATTCTCCCATGGCGTAACCTCTCGTCGTAAAACTCCCTAAGAGAGCATATTGTTCTTTTATTTCCAATATTGTTTAACTAAAGTAGGCCATAAGATCCAAGACTCATCAATCACTATCCACCATCCTATATTTCAGCCATTATTTATCACCTGTCAAATCAACTTACAGAATACCCTCCCAAGTACATGTTCAATTTGATTACGACACTCGTCTCATTGGAGCAGTATATTGTGAGAATATAGGAGAAAAGTCGACGCGTTATACCACCGATATCGTCGTCTTCAACAGCGAGAAGCTCAAAACGAAATTTATAGGCGATTTTATACCCCAAGGGAGCCTATTACACAGCGACCGACCAGAGTAACAAGAACTCTTGAAGTAGGTTCTCCATGTATTTGGGTCAGCCCGAGGATAAATTTAAATGTTGGTTTTTCATTTTAATATTTGAGTTCAGCTGTTGGAATTGTAGATTTTGAGAGAGCGATAATGTTTCATTTTAAAGGGAAAAGGTAGTGTTTTGATATAAGTTATAGGTATGTGTGGGTTTGTGAAAGATTGCATTTAATCACTGTTTTACCGGTTCATTCAAATTCAAAACACTCATAAAGCGTTAGGAATATTGTCCTTAAAACTAAGTAAACAACACAATACGATGACACATGTAACTGACAACAGTGAATTATATAAGGACAGTCCACTCTGTCAGATATCATTTTCAGAACCTTGTTGGTGCTGGCCATAATTCGTGCCACTATTGATGCAGCGCGCTTGCACAGATTTATTCCGGTCGGATCCTCTCATCGGATCCCCTGCTATTCTTTTGTTTTTTATAAGACAGGTAAGTACAGTAAAGAGAAAAAGAGTTGTAGTATAAAAACAATATAAACGCGCCGCCGCACACATCCCAGATGCACTGCAACGCCATGGAAGCGCCATCAGTTTTCTAAAGCATTATTAAATTGGACACGAAAGGCTCCATACGATGCCTGCGAATGCATCTCCCACAAGCTGCATGTATAGAATGCTCTAAAGAGGGTCACCTTTACGTCTGTAGTACAAACCTGCAAACCATCTCAATTGTGTACAAACCTGCGGGCTATCATGTTCGCACACACGGACAGAGCACTCCATTCCCTTTCAATATCGGCATTGTTTTTAAGGTCTGTGGTAATCAAGTGACACAGGTATTTAACTTGTTCCACTCGCTCAAGAGGAGCACCGTTTAGCAGTATGGAAGGCACATCAAAGCGGTACCTGGTGCGCCTCAAAAACAATGTACAGACTTTTCAGAACGAATTCAGTGTGAATTAAGTCAATTTTCAGTGCGTCGTCGCAACGCGGGTGCGGCATACAATGCGTTCATCCGATGCGACGACGCAACGCAACGCAATGATGAGGCCTCACTCTAACACAAGCACAGGGGCCTAAGTCTACTAATTTATAAACGTCACAATAGTGTCATAATGGTTAGTTTTTGACAGATTTGCCATACAAAAACTGTCAAAAAATAACTATTATGACACCATTGTGACGTTTATAAATTAGTAGACTTAGGCCTCTCGTATCGTGACCTTAAACTTTCTTCAAGTGTTTATTAAATCTGCGCTTACACGGGCAATTTTTTCAGCAATTATTGCCGACAACAATTGCCGACAACAATTGCCGAAGGTAATGTTACTTATAATATTGTTTATCTTTTATACATTAAATCTCAGTCTGTTGAATTATTCCGATGTTTGAAAATCAGACCTAAAGAAACATGAAACAAGTCTTGCAATTTCAGACCTCGCAAATTTTTCCTCCACCATGAGTGACGTCACGACGTTTGACCGAGAAAATACCTAAGTACTAAACATATGACCATATAGTCACCCTACAGTCCGCTCGGTATCTTTGTAGAGAATCCCGCCAAAGGCTGGGAACTTGTCGTATATTTTCTGAGGACGAAATTACTGGCGGGTGATGAGAGGCAGTCGGTGGCTTCATAAATTTATAAAATGGCACCTTCACGGAACCCGCGAATTACGGCCGCGGAATATTTACTGCCGATTACATAGTTTAACGACGGTTAACTTGAAGTTCAAACACTAGCCGTTAATAAGGGAGAATCGGCTGGTTTAGAAAATGTGATAATATTTTTGTTCCCAGACATGTGTATAGGAGCTTTTCTCAACTATATTTGGGTGGACTTCCTGATCAGATGCTGTAGAATAACAGTAGTTTCCACAGAGGAAAATATGTTGTTTGACTTCTACAACTCAATTACCGGACGTTCGAAGCGTCTTATGTACCACGGTGTCCGATGCCAACAAAATGATAGAATGAATGAATGAATGATATATTTATTTGCAAGAATATAGGTAGGATAATAAGTTCTTAAGATCTATGGGTTTCACTATATTCGGCGTTTCAGCCGTGCAAATATTAACATTTACATCTTGGTTATATTTGTAGCATGTAGTACACATTTAGTAATTAGCAATAACATAAAAACAGCAGCAGCATTAGCATTTATGTGAATCGCAAATTAGAAAGTGTGCATCAAAAAGTAATTTATCGGCACAAAACTAGTCGAATGTAAAAGAATAAATTAGTTATTATTGTTAAAATGGCACGTGTAACCAGATCTCTAATAAAATTATTTGTTAGTGATAAGGGCTATCAATCATCATAAATATATAATTATCTGCGTCAGAGCACACGTGTAAGAATGAAACTAATCGGACTTTTATCACAACATCACCACCATTTACGAAAATCACGAAATAAAAAAATAAAAATAAAACAAATCAGAATTAGAAGAAATTTCACTGAAATAATATCGGTCGGTATTGTAAACTAACAAAACTAAGACCCGTCTCCACAATTTCAGCAATGTCGCGATCATATCAAGAAAATAGGTTAAACTCAGTTTAAAGTCCCAGTTAATGGAGCGCGGTGTAATCCGGCTCTAATAACCGCACTAATGAGTTTTCATTCTTTCCTCATTTCCGTGGTTGAGAGTATTTCCGAGTCCCCGAGTATCTAGGATAAACTGTAGAAATTGCTCTACGGGTGAAAGAGATGGCGTTATTCTTGGAAACATTTCGCATAAGGAGTAACTGAGACAGCAAAAGGGTCCCGGATGGCTGAGATTCCTCAAATTCAAATGTCTTTTCCTAGAATGTGCGGTTACGGAGTGTTTGTTAAATGGAATATTTCATATCGTTAATTCTTAATGTAGATAGATATTCATTCTTGATAGTGTTTGAACAGCACGAAGTTGTAGTTTATAACTTGCATGTGACCCTTGAAATTAATACATAATTATATACATAACATGTACCTACATACTTAAGATAGATTGATAAGTGTTGTTGTTGTACCATAAAAACAACAATATACATTTATATTGTTGTTTTTAAGGTTCCATAATGTCCGAATGAAAATAGATCACTCGTGTGTCTGTCTGTCTGTCTGTCACAAACACTTTGCTCCGAATCTAATGGACCGATTAGGTTGTTTGGAACACATATCAATTTCTGTCACCCATACACGTGTTACGTAAACAAATGAATTTTTAATATTTAAGGGTCGCTTTCCGGACACATTAAGAAAATTAAAGAAAAAAAAAAAAATAAGAAAAAAAAAGTGTGCAATTTTTTTTAATTTTCGTGTGAATTATCAAATAAAAGGGCTTACTGTGAAGTAGGTACATTTTTTTATAATTAAAAAATAAATAGTTAGTTTTCAAATTGACAATTTGTGAGCCATTTTTTTAAATACATAAACTTGTTCTTTATTAGATTACAGGAAAAACTTACATTAGCAGTTCGAATTTATGGAAAAACATATTTTTCAACTACAATGTTATGTTTGTTCTTGGCAAATGGTTTAATTGAAATAAATGCTTTGAGTTTGACTTTGAGTTTCTTAACAAGAACAATCATGAATTCACATTTCTCAACAATCACAAACGTTGCTAATATTCCTAATATTTCAAGACCGGAGATATTTCGTCACGAGTTTCCATGACTAAGGGCACATAGCAGCAAAGTTGTTATTAGACACTTAGCTAGCGCTTTTTAAACATGAGACCATGTCAAGCTGAGATAACGTAGCGTGAGCAAGAGCATCACGAATAGTGTTGGAAAAAGTATCGATGTTTCTAAAAGTTTAAAAAAATATTAATTTATCATTTAAAACTTCCTCTTTTGTTGGTGCAATCAACTGTTGGGTGGTATGTCATTTTTCAGGGTACGTTTTACCTGTTTAAGTAACTTTCATTAAGATATTATGCTTTAATTTGCTTACGTAAGCGTATTATTATATTCAAGAGCAACTAAAATTCTAAATCACCGTGTCCACCTGATTTCAATGGGAAGAAGACACAGTAAGTTAGCAGGTAAGGTATATCTGGCTATAAATACAAAAATAAATTTACAAAAAATCTTCGGTCGTTTGTCTTTCATTGTCCCACAGTTGCCTAAAATGTACCTACCAAATCTACCTCTACAAAAATTATCGACGTCATGTCACATCACTACGATGAACTCCATAAAGTCCCAGCACGCTTGCCTCCGTGCCGGCACATACGAACGACTTAATTATATTTTTCTCTGCCCATCCTGCACGACAAACATCGTGTTTACCCTAATATAAGTATTATAAAAGTTATCTACAAAATATGATACCGCATTGCCTTGATATCATTATTTTCTGGAATTGTTACTGGTCCCGATATTTTACCGATACCGATACCAATCGAGTCTTGAAAAGCTAGTGATGTCAATCGTATTGTGTTGCGATGGAATTGTGCAATAATATCCCCCACGTTATGAAATATCTGCCGAAAATTTTATTACGCGACGGAAATTCCACGTGGATTGTTTTTTTATAAAAATTACGCGCCATAATTTTACCCAGTTGCCTTATTGATAAATTAAAAATCATTGCAGACGTAAACATGACGATTTTCCGACACGTAATTTCTGAAAAACTATCAACGCGTCACAATACAATGCTACGCCAAAAGGCTATATTTCATTACGTTACTTCGGGTAAACAAGATGCTACGTCATTGTCCCGAGGATAAGCTAATTTTGCTGCTTAGCCTAAGTAAAGGCGTATCATCATAGCTGTCATTAACTGTTAATGTCAGCTATGATGACTTCAACTGACTGTATCTCCGGGTCGCCATAACCGCTGCTAGCCGTATGTACAGCGTGTGTAACACCACTTCACATCCTATTATTATACTCAAAAGTTAATGACAGCTATGATAGTTATGATGACATCACCGGGCACTATTTCCAGGTCGCCATCACCGCTGCTAACGGTGCGTGTGCAGCGTGCGTAACACCAGTTCACATCTTATTCTTATACTCAACAGTTAAAGACAGCTATGATAGTTATGATGACGTCACCTGGCACTATCTCCGGGTCGCCATGACCGCTGCTAGCGGCGCGTGTGCAGCGTGCGTAACACCACTTCACATCCTATTCGTCACCACCTGGAACAAGCGTGAATATATTGAATAAATATTGGTTAAATACTTAAGATAGGGTCGTAATGTTACATAGTTAGCTAAATGCTAGTATATTCACCGTTTTTTCATCACCATCGACAAATCTTGTACAAAAATGATCAAAGTAAGTTAATTTGATAATGCTTTTTAGCACGTATAGTATCGAGATTTATTATTTAATATACCTACATTAAATAACATTGATATATTTATGTATTGCGTACAAAAAACCCAACAAAATTAGAACAAATGACCTACAAAAACGGACATATCCAGTGTCAAATCACGACATACCGGATTACCTAACCCTACCTACCTCTGGGAATACTATGGAAACCTGTTACTATACTATATTTGTACCGGCTCGCCCCGTACTCCGTATTCCATAGTAACAAGTACCTACAATACCGGCCTCAATCTTGTAGCACTTAACTGATTGCTTGCTGGACGCGACTGTACCTATCCCGAACAAATGTATGCTCGTTGTGTATCATTGTACTTTTTGCTGTTGATTTATTTTCTTGGTTGTAGCTCTTCTTTTGTTTTTATGAGATTGGTATTGCGGGTTTCAGTCGATTGCTTACGTTGTTTGATTGGTAAAATGTTTATTATACCATTTTTTTTAGATGGTCTTCTAAATATACAGCGTGTATCAGAAAGGTGTGCTCAATTTTTGAGGTTGATAATTTTTTCGCGATTATAATGTTGGTCCTATAGAGAAAGATGTTCAGTTTGATGCTCTGTACCACACCTTTAAATTTGACCACAACTTTCTCATAAGTGCCCATGTAGGTTTATGTGAAATAAAATATTTTGATTTGATTTGATACATGCTGTAGATGAATCTGTATTAAAAAATATTTTTTTACGTTCAAAAGTACATTTTATGTGCATAATTGAAATAAATGATTTATCTTTGACTGTCATTTTTTCTTTTCAGTTTAGTTTTTCAAATTGTAACTTCATTAAAATCTACATTCCTAGATCGACCATCATGCAAATTAAGGAGATAAGCCAACGGAAATCAAACCAAACGCCGATAAAACTAATTAACAAAATTATCATAATCGCCTTGACACACTAATTAACACGGCAACAACGCCATCTATCGCGTTACCACAAAATTAACATGAACAAAATCCATCATCCAAAATTCGAACTTAAAATGGAATAAATTCGTCATCTCAAACTCGACATCGATTGTACAAACTCCATGCTCTTTGAACACTTAAACGCTGAAAGCATTGTAAAGAGCTCTCTTGTGAAGTGACACTTGACTCTAAAACGCCAGAAAAGCTTTTAAACAAGAAAACCTAGAATTGTACTAGTAGCGGTGATGACGAAACCGAACTCTTCGCCATCAGAAATCTCAGTGGAAATTCAGGCAATGGAAAAAAACATTATTTGAACGCCGTTATAGGACTGTTATATTTTGGAAGGCAGGAAAATATGGAAATAGTTTAGAATCGTTCAATACTAGATGCTGGCTGATTACGAAAGCTTATACAATGGGAAAAAAAAACAAGTATCTTCATTTGTCTAAATAATACTTATCATCCTTATTTGCGTAAAATCAACTCGAATACTTATTTACATAAACAAAGTATAACATCACGCCTTGTTTCCCCGAAGGGTTAGGCAGAGGTGTACACCTATATATATTATAGTGTAAACCCACATTTCGCCAGTCGAGTATTTACTATAGTACAGAAATATAAACACACGTAAGCAATTTAATAAAGGGCCTTTTCCAACATTATATTACGTTACTATTAAAAATATAAACTTTTTACAAAAAAAAACCAACCGACTTCCAAAAAAAACACTAGAAAGTGAAAAATAACTTTAATTTCGGAAGTCGGTGTCTTTGGTTTTGAATTTTCGTTTTAAGCCACCGACTTCCGAAATTAAAGTTATTTTTCACTTTCTAGTGTTTTTTTTGGAAGTCGGTTGGTTTTTTTTGTAAAAAGTTTTTATTTTTCACTTTTTAGTTGTGGTACCTACCCCCTACTAGTTCGAATATCACGACCTGCTATGTAAATAACAGTGACAGGAAAATGTTAAGAGATCGTCCATATAGGCTAAGTGGGAAAAATACGTATTAATGAAGCTAACTCAAAAAGTACTCAAGCTAAGTTAATAAAATTTATATGGGACCACCTTGAGAGCATACCCTATCAAACAAAAAAAGAATTTTTAAAATCCGTTCACAATTGACGAAAATATCGACGGACATACACAAAAAAAAAAAAAAAAAAAACATACATACGCTACGAACATATAACCTCCTCCTTTTTGGAAGTCGGTTAAAAAACTTTGCAAGGCCTATAATATTCCCCAAATAAAATAAAAGTAAATAAAAAAGCAAGTCTGAATTTCCGGCTAAGGAAATATAACACTAAAACCCGTGGAGAGTCAGCATAGCATTTGAAATTTAGATGGACGAATGCGGAAAATGGGGCTTACTGTAAAAACATACGAGGACGTATCACGAGCGGGCCCGTGAGGCTTAGAGTAAAAAGTCGGTTCAGTATTTAGAGGTCTGAGGAACAGAGTGGAAAGTTCATCATCCACCAAAGAATAGGGAGGATCCTCTGACCAGCTGGATGTTGTGTCTAGTGGTATTATACAGGCTGGCCGGAACGTTGACGTCCAAAAATAAAATTTAGTTCCCTCGTATCGTGAGGTATCCGAAGGAACATACATGGGGGTGCCATGTATGTTCCGCGATTTTTGATAGTTTTCGAGTTTTGATTTTTTTTCTGAATATAACACCCTGTATAACATATGCTTTATGTATGTATGTATTTATTGTAAATGGTACAACACTGACTACCTGCAGTATTGTCTCTCCTTCTCCCTTGAATCCATCCAAAGGTTGTCTGTAAAAGATCACTTTTAGCGATAAGACCACCCATTGTGTCAGCCTATGTAATATGTCCTTTATGTCTGTAATTTTTACCTATTCTATTCTATTCTGTACCTATTCTATTCTATTCTCATGCCTCTAAATTATTGTTACATTTTCACGACAGCTGTTTGATAAAGCAGAAAAATAGAAAAAAAACTTACAAAATTATCAAATTGTCGGATGGTCGTCTGTCAGTTTTATTAAATAGGCTCCAAATTAGACCAACGAGAACAAAACAAACCGCAGCGCCTCCGCTCCAATTTTCTGCCCGAGGGTCTTTACCCACTTGAGTGCAATTTGTCCAAACCAGCCGGTCGAGTACCCTCGCCGCTGAAACTAAACTGAACTTGTAGTTTTGTGAACGAACCAACTCCGGGTTTTTTTCGCTAACTTTTTTTTTAACTAGCTCGAAAGTACTCGGGTGATGAAAATATTCAGCCGCCTTTTTACAGTGTTGGAAACGGGCGCTGGATTTTTCGTAAAAAATATGAAAGTTTTTTTGCACGATTTTTTTTTCCTGTTTTTTGTTTTTTGGATTGCGTCACTACTAACAAGCGATATTTTTATAGATATTTCTAAAGATGTCTCAAAAAGTATTAGTTCTGGTAAAATAACAAGAAGACAGTAAACAAATTAAAACGATTGCAAGAACTCCCAAAATCTGTTCATATTTTCGTAGATAAAATAAAAATCGAAATCAA
Source organism: Eupsilia transversa (assembly GCA_914767815.1). Lineage (NCBI taxonomy): Eukaryota > Metazoa > Arthropoda > Insecta > Lepidoptera > Noctuidae > Eupsilia > Eupsilia transversa. Next base: position 13,487,229 of record OU611876.1, read on the forward strand.
AATATTTTAATTCACATAAACCTACATGTGCAGTAATGAAATGTCTGAAGTTAGGTGCACGATTCCAATATATTGGTCGTTAAAACGAATCTATAAATGTATACATATTTACATTATTATAAATTAAAGCCGCTTGTCATGTCCGACTGTGTGTAAGTCCAACGTTGTTCTTCTAAACTACGCAACGGATGTTGATGTGGTTCTCACCACCATTTAGAGAATTTATTCCGGAAGTTAATATTGGCAATATTGTATTGCATTAAAGTTGTCAAAAAATAAAAGCTCTGTTTTGACATTTGAGAAAAACCCTAGAATGTAACTTGGAACGAAACTGAAAGAAACAATAAAATAATCATTAATTACATAAAGTGTTTTAAAAAAATACCTACATTTTTTTGGCGCATTAGATAACATGGTTACTTCACTAGTTACGTCGCGATGACAAATGTCAACGGGCCTATTACATTTTTACGACATTAATATTAAACTGATATAATTAAAGAAATCGGAATATTTCTCGAACGGGTCGCTAGTAAACAAATAAAAAAGAAACATCTCTCAAAACACTTGCAAATCTTCCTCAACATAATTCTAAACCTCAACAAAACATTAGCTGCCTCGCACCACGAAGTTCGTAGCCTTGTCCTCGTTCAAGGACCCACCGGGGCTCGCTCAAGGACGCGCTGTGTTCGTGACCACACACTATCGCGAATGTTTGCGTTCTTCGAATGTGTACGCAGTCTAGTCAATAGTTTATAGCTTGCTTACTGTAAGCACTTTCGTGTAGCTGTTTTTACTTTAGCTTTAAACGCATTTAAAGGCAAGTCTAGCAAAGAAGGGGGTAGCTTGTTATAAAAGGTTATACCAAGCCCAACTAATGGGTTATGCACCTTATGAAGCCGGTGAAATGTAGCTCGTAATCAATTATGATTGAATCTATTTATGCTTTCTAAATCTATTCTGCATCCTAATGTACGCAATTAATTAATAACGCACTTTCAACACAACAAACAATTAACACACTTTCAATAACAATCTGATTGATTTTGAAGGATATTGCTAATCCATTGCTTCTTAAGTTCGAAAAATTTGTCTGCTCAACAACGTAAGTAACGCAATAAATGTTGTTGAACTGTCAAAATGAACCCATCGCTACTGTTAGTGTTACGTAATTAAATAGAAGAATCTGTTGCATTCTTCCAGTTTGAAAATTGAATCTGGAACTTCTTGCCTCAAGCATAAAGTCATTCTTAGGCCCGGCGCCCATTATCGGCACGGCATGGCAATGTATTTCATATGCGACGAATAGAAATATAACTTAACAGTATGATAATAGAACTGAAATTTCAATGATGATGCATATAGGAAGCGGCATGCCTAAGGCGTCTAAGGCGTCGTTGCCGTCAGTAAAAATTTCAACTTTATTTCCATACTATTAAGTTATATTTTTATTCGTCTCCTAAAAATACCTTGCCATGCCGTGCCGATAAGGGGCGCCGGGCCTTAGAGTCTCTACAACGAAACAATCTTGTTATTTTCTGTCATCGTTGTGTCAATGATGACGTAACACACCCTCTTTTTTGTATTCCTCTTCTTTTCGAGTCAATGACAAGTGTGGTCTATGTTGTATGACATAACGTATTCATATTCACCCTAACACTTGACTCACTACACCTTATAACATAATAATTCGTGTAACAGCCTGTATAACGTGCCGTGTAAGGTGTAATAAGTCGTGTTATACATGTTGTTACACCTTACACGGCACGTTATACAGGCTGTTACACGTTGTATAATATTACTTATGAAGCGTTACAGCCTGTATAACACCGCGTGTAAGGTGTAACATCCTGTATAACATGACTTACTTATAACATAATATTCTTTGTTACATTGTTTTACATGGCGTGTAAGGTGTAACACCCTGTAAGACCTAACTTATTACATCGTATTACATAATATTCTTTGTTTCATCCTGTTTATCACGACGCGTATAGTGTAACAGCCTGTATAATACGACGTGTAAGGTGTAACATCCTGTATAACACGTGCGATCACTTGTCAGCTATTGATTTTGGGCCGCGCCCCCGGACCGAACAAATACGGAGTTTTTACTAAACTGCGTAACTCAGGAGCGGATGTTTACTGTAACCTTCAAGTAAATCTACATGATCTACCTGTTCATGTATACGTCTCTTAGAAACGTTACGTCACGTTTACCCGGGCCGATTTTTTATGAAATTAACATTCATATAATTATCTAAAACGTTTAGACGATTCTTAATAAGTACAAGCCGCCCAATTTCGTTCCCTTTTTAACTCATTTTTTTAAAATCCTACCTGTATAAATGTTATTAATGTGCAAAATGTCAAGCTTATACACGCAGCTGTCTGTGCCCTGTGCATTGTCTGTAAGTGACCATTTAATAATGTTTACCCGGCTACGGCGAAGCAAAAAGGTGGGCTATAATTTTGACCGGTATTTATGTATGTTCATCTGTTCCCTCATAACTTCTAAACTACTCATCATAATTTGACAAATGGGGTATCGTTGCAAGCGTCTCGGTTGAAAAAAATCCGGAGTCACACGTAATGTATTCGATTTACCCCCTAACACGTGTGACTCCGAATTTTTTATTTGTCTGTCGGTGATGACTTGTTTATAACTTTTTAGTTGACTTTTTGCCGTAGTTGGGTTTTATTTTTTATTACTTTTATTTTTTCTGTGTCGATTTTTAGTGAAGAAACTGCGTCCCAAATGCGTAACACGCTTTTAACCACAATCCGAAGGATTTTGAAGGAAATCGCTAATCCATTGCTTCATATGTTTGAAAACCTTGTTTGCTCGACGAGGTAAATGACGCAATTATAGTTCTTGAATTGTCAAAATAAATGGCAATGCCTTTGTAAGTACGCAATGACTCGATATAGGTATTAAATAGACATACAATCGGTTTCTAGGAAAGAAGTTTTTATGAAAATATTTTACATTAGAGTCAGAAACTGCTAGGAATCTTCTTGCCACAAAACCTTCATCTAGACTTAAAAAATCCCCGATAAAGTAAGCTAGGATCCTTTATCCAGCTCAATCAACACTTTATCCTCTATCCTATCCCCCTTAGGACCAAAACTTAGCGTTGCATATCTAGTAGCGAGAGTCCCTAAGGACTTTGCAGTTCAACTTTCTCACTCTTATAGAGAAATGGGAAAATCTTTGGAAACTTCACTGCTCTCATACGTTTTTTGTCTTGTAATAAGTTTTTTTGGAAAACCTACTTCTTTTCTGAGAACTTGATTCAGTTTTCTGCATTGATTGCATCTACAAATTGTTCTCATATATGTAGGATATATATATGATATGGCCCTAAAAAATCTACACGTATACAAATAAATAAAATTTAAGTTTTGAATGCATAATATTATATTAAAGTATATACGGAATTACCGTTTACACTTTTACTTTTAAAAGTAATAAAAACAAAAACCCAACTACGACAAAGTCAACTAAAAAGGTATAAACAAATCATCACAGACAGACAAATAAAAGATACGTGTTAGTAAATAAGTCGAACAGACTCCGGATTTTTAATTTCTCTGTCTATGATGTCTTTTTTTTTTTAGTTCATGACTTTATGTCCTCTAGAGGCCGCCATGTTCAGCCATATCCTATAACCAGCGGACTACCTAGACGCTTCCAAAGATACCCCATTTGTCAAATTATGACGAGTAGTTTAGAAGTTATGAGGGAACAAATGAACATACATACATACCGGTCAAAATCATAACCCTCCGTTTTGCTTCGCCGTAGTCGGGTAAAAATAAATGGCATTGCCTTTGTAAGTGTGCAATTACTCCACATAGCTTCATTCTTCCGTTCTGTTTCTCTATGAGTCATGGCCCTCCAGGCTAGCCGGTATAGTATAGGTACACATAAAAATACCTACATCAAAATTATAGTCATCAATTCCTCATTTAATATTCATTTGAGCACGTTACTCCACACGCTTACCTACTTCAATATTATGTCGGTGTCATAAATCCATATTTCCCTCAGAAAACAATAGTTCATCAATTATTCGTGTCATTTAGTGTCCAAATGATTGATGGCAGGTATAATGATCCTAACTATTGGTATTATGTAATAGGTGTTCTACTGATAATGGTTTATATACGTAGTGTGAAATAGACTAATAATTTTACGTGATTTTGAAAATCATAAAAGGTCTAGCCAGTCGTAATGGCACCGACGTATGCGTTGTTGTTTGCTTTACTTTTTGTAAACTATTTCATCAGCACTGCTCTCAAACGGTGAAGGAAAACATCGTGAGGAAACCGGCATGTCCTAGAACCAAAAATTCGAAGACATGTGACATCTAACAACCCGTACTGGGCCCGCGGGGTAGATTACTGCCCACTCCCTCTCGAATAGAGAAGGTCTGTCTCAACAATGGGAACATTCTAGGCTGATTATGCAAAGGTCTAGTGCAAGCTTTGCGTTGAACAAGAATTTTAACGTAACTTTTAAAATTCTTGTAATCCCAGATGGAAAACAGAGGTGTGATAGTGAACCCACCTTTCGCCAGCTATGTTAAAGTTCCGTGTAATAGGGGGCAAGCCTATTGATATCAACCGAGCATACATCCAAACTGCGTACTGCTACTGAGAAACTCCTAACTGAGAAACCCAAATAACAAGTGAAGTCAAATCGTTTAATTCCATTAGACAATTAAAAGGCACTTTTGAATGTAGGACAGTAAAATTTAAATCGAGTGTATTTGGTATTGGAGTTAAAATCTATAACAAACTCCCAAACTGTATTAAGAATATCTCATCATCAAATACGTTTAAATTAAAGCTAAAAGAATTTCTCATATGTAAAACGTATTATTCAATTAACGAATTTCTTAATGACCGAATTATTGACTAAAATTGTTTTTGACTTATTTAATGTAAAATATGACTGTAATTATGTCTAATATCAATGTAGTATGAGGTTGACTAAAACTTGACATGACTTATTAAATTAAATTGCATGACCGTAATGATTGTTTGTAAAATGTATGTGAATGTAAAATGAAGTCGACTGAAACAACCAAAGCAATGGATAATATGAACCACCAATAATGAAGAGTGTAATTTTTATATTATTTATTATTTTCTGAACTTCCAATAATATTATGCATATAAAGATTGTACACCCCATGGGTATGTTACAGTGATACAAATATGTTAACTGTAAGAACGGTCTTTTTTATCTGTAACAAACAATAAATGAATTTGAATTTGAATATCACACATACCCAACTTACATACAACATACAAAAACAAACACGCATTTGAATAAGCTGATGTAAAATATTATTCTTCTGTAATTCTCTTTTGTATTAATTTACTTTCTCAAATTATATAAATAGTAAATACTGCACCCTAATTGCGTAATACACGATCAATCACAATCTGGATCGGTTTGAAACAGATTGCTAATCCATTGCTTCATAAGTTCGATAAAAAAATCTGCTCTACAACGTAAATAACGCAATGAATGATGTTGAATTGTCAAAATAAAACAGATTAGTCGGAATCGTTTACGAAAACATTTTACGCAATTAGATAGCTGACTGGGCTACTGGTTGATGGCAATAGGCTCGCCCCCTATTACATGGGACTTAAACATAACTGGCGAAATTTGGGTGTACAATAAGTACACATCTGCCTAACCCTTCGGGGAAACAAGGCGTGATGTTATGTTATATAAATACTGGCATAATTTTTATAAGAGAATGAAAATTACGTTTAAATAAGTTGCGGAAGATTGGAGTGTCCTAATACAGGCATTCACATATTTACTTAAAAGGACACTTCTGACACTAGATATGTAGAACAAAGCTTTTTCAAGAAATAAACTATGTGTACTAACAAGAAAAGATAATTTGAAAATAGTTGCCGAACAACATAATTTAAGTTAAAATAACTACCTAGTGTTAAAAATACAATAGACGTAGATATATTTGGTAAACTATTCCGATTTACTATTCTTAAAGAGTCTTAAAAAACTCAGCGTCCAGCGCTCGGCGTGTTAACACGTCGTGTACGGGTTCGCGACAAGTCAATCCTCATCTTGAGGATGCCTCGTTGAGAGGTAAAACAAGTGTCGATTTCTTACAGGGTTTTTTAAGACTCTTTAAGAATAGTAAAGCGGAATAGTTTACTAAATATATCTACGTCTATTGTATTTTATAATGGATTCCCGCCAAGTCACGCCTGAATCAATTAACTACCTAATGTTAGTTCAATAACCCCGCCTTCTGGTTGAGAGAAGAGGCCTTTGCCCTGTAGTGCGACAATTACTGGCCAGTGTTATAGTCCAGTGGCTACATTGATTGGCGGTCGAGAATAATGACGGCTGGATTGTCGCAATATGGATGACTAATTGACTAATTGGCTGATTGGCTACTAGGCTACGGGTTATGAGATTCTTGCACGGCGCAGAATAACGTTGAATGAAGATGTAGATAGTTAAGACTTGTTGCTGACTAAACAAAGACGTCTTAAAAAAATCTAGTTATAATTTATAAACAGGGTTATTGGAAATATGTTGTCAATCCGTTAAGGGGATGTAGTAAGAGGTCATTTGCAAGTTAATGAACCGTTGTGACCTCTATGCAAATGTCAACCATTTTAGAATAATTTGAGTTGTTTTTTTTTTAAAGTATGAAATACAAATAAAATGTCTTCTATAAAATATGAAATAGTTGACATTCGTATTGGTTTCTAATCAATTGATTCATAGGTTTGAAAAACTGCTCCACAACGTTGATAACGCATGTGAACTGTCAAAAGAAACCCATTGCGATCAATTGTCATTTTATGTGTATTACGAAATTACCGCTAATAACTTAAAAGCAATAAAGCAAACTACCTAAGAAAAACCATCCACCCTAAGAAAAATATCAGCAAGTTCTTCACTAAATTCTGTATTTTCCTACCAGAGCCCAGAGTAACGAGAAGAAATATGAAAAATAAAACAAGACTTATCGCACAGGAAATTAAGGTACGTCGTCGTTGGCTTTAAGCGATTTCTTAGTTATTTACTGGCTAACACAGAGTGTTTACATAAGTTTCCTGATCGAAGGAGGTTGTTCCAGTTAGGGCAGCAAAGAGGTTTTTCATCTTGTTTTTTTTTTCTCTGTTCATTTTAAATTACGGCCAGTTCGTGGTTAGGAAAATAGGTGGGTTGTACTTTGTTTTTATTTTGTGGAACTGCTTTTTAAGTTAGGGGCAGTTTATTTCCAGTGAATGATTACTGACCTATTGGTAGTCTTTTCTAGGTAATGCAAAAATCTAATGTCTTTAACAGTTTTCGAGCATGTCCTCGATGAGAAAATTTCTGTTTCCACAAGATTTTACTAACCTCTGAAAGCCAGAAACAGATGTATTTTTTTGTGTCACTATTATTTGATTGTTATTCGTTAGTTTTACTTGTTTTGTTAGTTATTTTTGTGTATTATTTCTTATTATTATACCTTCCTGAATTTCGAATAAATACTGAAAGTGTATTTCCAACGAGATGGCGCTCCGCCACCCCTAATTGTACCTGAATATGTCTGTTTTTATTATTGAAATTTATCTGTACAATAACTTGGATCTGAGTCCGTAAAGGCGGTAAAGGCAGCGCAACGCAACTCTAGTAGAACAACTGTCCGCGGGAGCCTTAATGTACATGTTTTTACCAAAAAAAATAGTATTTAATTACCACAATCATTCCCCATATACTTTTCTCACTGCCCACAAAAACAAACAATAATTCGACCTACTACTCATATCTATCAAGAAAAACAGCCGAACAATACCCTATTTTTCTAACCCAAACAAATACAAAAGTATAGGTACACATGAATATTATTTACCTACAAACCCAATTTTTGTGGGCAGACTGTGCCGTTTCGTTTCGTCATCGCGAACCTCGCACACTTCATCGGACGGCAAAAAACAAAAGATAAAGCTTTAAGGCTTAATATATTCAGTGGAATACAACCGATGCACGCGACCTATTGGGGGTGAAGCGAGCTAAGCTGTGCGGGGTTTTGGGGGAGCTGAGCGAGCTCTTGGCAACTGGCATAGGTGTGTGTGGCTAGGCAAGTCTGCAGTGATCTTATTGGTGATGTTCTTCAGAAAGGTCAGGTGCGTGATACTTGCAACCGGCGTGCGTATATGACCAAATGTATGAACGTAAACGAAGCGAAAGCAGTATTTAAGGGTCGTAGCAGGTTGCGTTCTATAGTGTCTGCCTACCCCCATGGGAGGAAGGCGTGAGTTTATACATGTATTGGGTACCTATTATAAATTATTATCAATAGACCATCTGTGAGGGTAATATGACGGCATGCATCTCCAGTAGGTTCAAGGTTTGAAATGGTTGACAAATCTGGATCCTGTTGGATTAGGTACATGATTATCAATTAGAAAGATATTTTCAATATAAATTAAAAAATATAATCTAAGCTTAGTAAATATCGATTTTCACGAAACACAAAAAGCTAACTGGGGCCTAAGTCTATTAATTTATAAACGTCACAATGGTGTCATAATGGTTAGTTTTTGACAGATTTGCCATACAAAAACTGTCAAAAACTAACCATTATGACACCATTGAGACGTTTATAAATTAGTAGACTTAGGCCCCTGTTCTGTTCACCAGTCGAAGTTTACAGGACAAGTGAGATGACTATAAATAATTACTGGAAAACAACTTTACGAAGCTACACTGAAGGAGAGTTTTGCTCCTAAACATCGTGTGTTCAAGAGGCATAACAAATAATATGGCTAGAGAGATATTTGCACGACCCCGAATGTTTGAGCTACTGAACCATCTGAATAATATATACTATCAACGTCACACAGAATGCTAAAGGGAAACCCGTATATTTGTAGGTTTCTAATAATCTTTATTTTGAACGAATAATACGGGTAGACTGAAAATGTGAAAGTGAAATTAGCTATTGTGGTATCCACAGACGTGGATGGTGGTTGAGAGGTTGTGAGTTCGAATCATTGCACTATTCTAGGAAACCAAGCCAGTAGGTTTCAGGTAGGTATATCAAAAACACTACAAAATGAAAAATAACTTGAATATCGAAGACCGGTGCAATTGGTTTTGAATTTCCGATTTTGCAACCGAATTCCGAAATTAAACTTATTTATCACTTTGTAGCGTTCTTTTTGGAAGTCGTTTGTTTTTTTTTTGTAAAGTTTTTTTTTCACACCTTTTTTGGGGTACCTACCTACCCCACACAAATTCGTATATCACGACTTACTATCAGTGACAGGAACGATTATAATATCATCCAAATAAACTAAGTGGAAAAATACATTTGAATGAAGCTAACTCAAAAACTACCCAAGCTAATTTTTTATTACGGGAAGTGGCCTTCAGATGCTTTCAATAATTGGGTACCTACCCCTCAAACATACCTACAAACAAATACCGACCTTAGCTCCAACAGACGAAGACGACCGAACTTTCCTTAAATTACCAGTCTTGTAGTAGATTCAAACGAAAATAAATAAAATATCAGTTAGAAGTATTTGCAACGAGCCAAGCGGAACTAAGCTAGAAATGAGTTGAAACCGGCCACACCCCTCGGCGGCAATCGGAAAGTTTTTATAGCGGCAACCGTAGAAAAACATCTTATCAACACGCCCTGAGGTTCTCCGTACCGGTAGCCACACAAGTGTTCAATCAGAGCTGCGAAAAAATAAAGTGGAAATTGAGAATTGTATTGGCATTTATTGAGAAGTAGCTATAGATATTTAAAGATACTTCTAAACGATAGAAACTATATGTAAGTTCGCTGGCACGGAAAAAAATATTAATTCTCTAAAAAAAGGTCTTTAAATGATGTATACAGGTGTCTCAAACGTAGTGGTCCAAACGCAAATAAGGTAAAGCGAAGGGGTCCACCTATCATTAAAAAAATTAAAACCTGGGATATTCTGAACATTTCTGAAAATTTCACTATTATTGTTTTCAAGAAAACACTTCCACTTGGATTTTTCGACGATGATTTTCGAATTTTCGACATAACGAGTTCCAGTTGAACTCGTTACGTCGAAAATTATGTTCACTGGGTCAGCTTTTGTTTTTTTTATAATAGGTGGCCTCCTTTGCTTTACCTCATTTGCCTTTGGACCACTATGTTTGAGACAACCTGTATAATGTTCAGCCATGATGATAAACCCAACTCCATTAAAATATTTGTAGCATTGCTGTACTTAACACGATTTGGAAGGGCTTTTCAACTTTGAAATTAAATGGAATAAAATCGTTTATTCTGTAAATAGGATACCGGAATCACTTTTACACTGACTACCCGCAGAAAGGCAGAAACAAACTCAGAGGTCGCAGGCTCTTTTTAAAGTATAATATTGGTCAGGCCAAATCAAAAAATCAGCAGTGCATCGGTTGTTACAGAATCCAAGTGTGTGATATACAAAGTTGTAGGTAATCCCGTTCCATCAAGTACTGTTTGACCTAAACATCCAAATCTGACCCTTACATTCAGGGAAAGCAGGCGTGATGTCACGTTACGCTACATTCAAAACTACGCAGTTTTACCCATATTCACTTATTTCAAACCGAAATGATTTTTGTCGCCGCCTCTACTGCCTAATAAAGTACTCGAGTCGTTCCAAGGCGGCGGTAGCGAGGCGGGGCCACCTCGTCCAACAAAATGTTACACTGACCTGATAACTTGCCACACTTAGCTCAAGTTTTTGTGTGGTACTGTAAGAATGGAAACTTTATGGTGTAGGTGGTGTAACTTATACGGGGCAACTGACAACTGGCAGGCGATAGAGGATTTACCGATGGATAGAATGGATTTAAATCTTTTTGTGAATATTGTGTTCTTCTTCTTTCGTCGTCATCAATGATTCAAATAGTTTTTAAATAAAATGTTGGAGATCTGCCTATGTAATAGCTTCAAAATCCCTGTTGCCACTGTATGGTGCCCGTTTTCCACTGATAAAGTTTCATAAATTTTGATAAGTTTTTTATAAGTTTCATAAGTTTTTATAAGTTTTTAATACTTCATAAGTTTTTATAAGTTTTAAGTTTGTATATTCATAAGTTTTCATTTTATTGGTATACATGCCATATATCCTTGAAATCATGAGCAATGCTACTTAACAGGAGACAACGTTATGTTGGCAGTACGTACAAGCAATGAAAAACTTACATCCACCTACTTTGGAATTAAACATCAGATTCCCGAAAAGAATCAATCTTCCCATCTATGTTAGGGTCGACTTCCAGTCTAAACCGGATGCAGCTGAATACCAGTACTTTACATGAAGCAACTGCCTATCTGACCTCCACAACCCAGTTACTGGGTAACACGATACCCCTTGATGAGACTGGTTATCAGACTTTTGGGCTTCTGACTATCCGTAACGACTGTCAAAGATCTACGAATGATAGCCAGGACCGCCGGCTTAAACGTGCTTACCATTGGCACGGAGGAGTCACGAAAAGAATACCAGCTCTGTTTATACCTACACCTGAAAAGCAATGCAGATGATCAATACAGTATTTGGTGATGTCAATTTATTACCTCGGATCGCATGTGGCGAATCAAATAACTTTTCGAATGCTATAATCATATTTTTACGAGCAATAGCTTCCGCATTGCGATATCAATGTCTGAATTATACGGCAGACTGTCTCCTAAATTGTTTGCCTGCTTTATTTTATTATAGGTTTGAAGTAAACAATCCTACCGTGGCGAAAATCTGTGGCATTGTTTTTTATTCACGTTCATCGATAGATGACGTGGTGATACTGTTTTCAGTTAAGAGGCTGATAACAGCTAAAGCGCGGTCACTGTCGGACTGCATAGAAAAGAAAGAGAAGCGCGATGACACAACGCTGGTAATTTATTGCAAAATATGAAGCAATTATCTATTTACAAAAAATCTGTTGATTCGACTAATATGTACTATTACTAGTACTAATACGACTAATATGTTGCTTGTAGAATAATCTGAAAAAAAATCAGAAGATTACCTGCATCTAAATTAATATGGTTTTTCATGATTAAAAGAAATTTTTTGAGGTATCTTCGTGATTTTTTTATATCGTATCAAATTAGTTGTATTATATTTTAGACCCTATTTAACTAGCATATATACTGAAGAATATCATATATTTTTCTGATTTTGTTAACTGCGGTGGATCATATACTTTTAGACTTTTACTATAAAACTTGATATGTCATATCAAGTGATATCATTTTATATGAGTAAACATAAGTAACGGACTTGTAGAGTTTGCTAGAATGTTCGATTCATGTATTCCGATCTCAATTTTACCTACAGTCTAACTGCGGTCTTTGTTATTCATATAGAAAGCCAGGCTCCTGATACATTGAATTTCTTTACTAGCCCCTGAACCATACATTACGTCATTCCCTGTCAAAATATGTGGAAAATCGTCGTATGTCGTCGTCGCCGTGTGTGTGTCGTGTCGTGTCGTATCGTGGTGTTGTGTCGTGGGATGTGTAATCGTTTATTTTCAAAAAATAAAAATTGTCTAACCCATTAAACTCTCTACAGCTGATTGTGAATAGTGCCAAGCTATAAAGATTTGAGCCTCGTTCCAAAATTTTACAATGTGATTAATAAAAATCAAATTAGAGAGGCCGAAGTGGGTCAGTTCAGAAACACTTGGCGAGTTAATTAAGCACGAAACTAACTTCGTTTAAATTCTCTTAAGGATAGAGTTTAATAATATAATTGTAACTATAGTTTGACAGAAACCGCTGTACCGCGCCTTAGGTATAGTATGGGCGCAGCGAGACGGGGGGGCAGGACAGGTCGCTCATTCGCTATGCTCGCGAGGCGACCCGAGTCGTCAACTCCGCCCCCCGCTTCGCCGCACAATCCTAAGGCATGAATTACACAGACAAGGCGTAAGGTAAAGGCGCGGCACAGGCGCAGCGCAGGCGTGGAACGGATAAGGCACGGACGCGATTAAAATTATACTTCGATATAATTTTCATCGCGTCCGTGCCTTATCCGTAGGCGAAGAGATGTTACGATGCGTCATTATACAGGCTGACTTTGTTGCGATAGCATGTCTTCCACTCCACGTGGTCATAATCATTTAGGGTGCTCGAGTAGCTTTGACGTTTCAGTGCATAAATACTGCTCATACTGTATATCAAGCGACGCGGCACAGGCGAGAACGCTGCCGCTTGAGTTTCAACTGTTTCAAGACACGTCGCCTTCGTACATTTTGTATATAAACTTTTTGAAGCGTTTATTCTAAATAGTTAGTAGTATAATAATTTTGAACTTTAAATTATTTACCTGAGTAAAAAATATTGTGAGTGGCATCATTAAACTTTGTTGTTGTATTGTCCTGTCAACGAGAGACCATACGAACTGATATGACTTCATTTTATGGAACGATTTTCGCTTTAAATCAGTATTGAAAAAGGCGCTAGTAGTTTATACCCGCATATTTTCTAAACTACGTAACCTAACAGTAGTTTATACTATGTAAAACAAGGAGATTAAGAACCATTTATCGTTTATCGTCAAGCGCCTGCCATCGGGTTTCTGCAAACTGCAAGTAACCAGACATTTGCAGCATTTCAAATCTAACTTTTAACTTTAGTTTAGCCTTTTGTGTAGCTATCCAGATTTAATAAGTCTGAACTTAATCAATGGGGTTCGCAATTGCAATGCCTTTCATATTGACAATTCGACAACATTCATCGCGTTATTTGCGATGTCGAGCTGATAAATATTTCCAAAATTCTTCGGATTGTGAAAGAAAGTGAGTTACGCATTGGGCCGCAGCAGGTTCATAGGTTTTATCTCTAATATCACTCTTCAAGCTTTCATCAATCGCCAACTCAATTCCAAATTCAAAACCAATCAAGCAACCAACCTAACAATCCATCATTGACAAATAGCATCAGAGATACCAACATTCGAAGTTTAACTGTTTAAACTTAGTTCCAAGACAATGGCGCTAGTTGCAATAGATACGTCGGACCGTGTCGGCCTCCGGAAATTGGCCCCACAGAGCCTTGTCTTTGCCTCAGTCGTTGCAAAGAGGCAAAGAGCACGACACGTGTGGCTTGACTTTTGACCCACTGAACTTAAGAGTGGATAAAAGGCAAAATGTAAAGTAACTTTGCTTATTTTTAGATTCTAGCTATTTTAGGTGCCTGCAGTCTTTTATGCGCTTTTTCAGTCGCAGTTTGTGAGAGTTGTGGCAACATTAGCAATAGGCGCTTCAGAATTTTCAGTTGCATTGTTTTACTTTGCTAATACTTTAGGTACTACTTACTTCGGGCACTTAGTTGTGTGAACTCAATTCCTGCTTCAATGCATATGCTAAATTTAAGTATTCAAAATTGCGAAAACATCTCGAGAATTAAACAATATTGTTTGAAACAAGCACTTAAAGTACGAAAAATCATAAAAGCAATCATCGAAGCAAACAAAACAATACCTGTCAGAAGTCATTAATAACTTGCGAACTATTAATTATCAAGTAATTTCGTAGCAATAAAAAAGCTGTGAATTACTCATATTAACCTGAAAATGTTCATAATTTATAAATCGCACCTATCGGAGCTCGCGTGACCATAACTACCAATTTGGCAATACCAATTCATATTTCGATCCACAAAGTAACATAAAACCCTATTTCTACAGTCATAACGTTGAAAATCAATTGGTTGTAAACGCAGACTGTGCAGAAAATAATGTTGTATTAGTAAAACACTGTTTTCAGAATTTATTGTTTTGTTCCAGTGTTACTCATCGAAAGTTGTAAATGATTGTAAATCCTTCCATGTCATGAGAGTACGAATTTTAATTTTCAAACTGTCTTTATTAAGCTGTTGTACTTAGGAAGCGAAGAAAAGTTTCGTGCTCAGCGAAAACTTGCGCTTCGGTAGTTTGATCATGTCTTGCAAGCATTAAAGGAATTTATT
Source organism: Eupsilia transversa (assembly GCA_914767815.1). NCBI lineage: Eukaryota > Metazoa > Arthropoda > Insecta > Lepidoptera > Noctuidae > Eupsilia > Eupsilia transversa. The sequence continues at coordinate 13,502,240 of OU611876.1, forward strand.
GGCAGATGAGTTAATCTAGTTTCGTGAAGTAAGATGTTTTAATCACTGGCTGGCTAGAATAGTTCACATTTTTTTTCTTGAGTGTTATTACTTGATTAGTCACCGTCTAAAGGTGGGTTTAGATAGATCGAACATAGAACCAGAGAGCAAATCCCGTTCGTTCTAATTCGCAATCTGTCAAAAATATAAACAATATAGATTTTTGGCAAGTTTGACAGATTGCAACTTGAATGTGAACGTTTTTTAAGTGCGAGAAATGGTTTTCAGAATAAAAAGAAGAGCATTCTCTTTTCTTGATGTTGTTCACAGTTATTTGCATAGTGTTACACCAAAAGGACGAAAGAATGCACATTCTTCCCTCACTCTATCAGATGATAGAGTGAGGATGTGCATTCTTTCGTTTGATCTAAATTGACGTTAAGAAGTTTGCAAATGCTATGCTAACCAAGGAGCCTAAAAAAAAGCTAAAAGTCTACATAGGTGCATGTCCCTGGCAGCCACATCTTATAAACGTTTTTACAAAGACAGAGTATTTCCCATCACAAAAAAAATAAAAAGTAAATATCACATCAGCACTCTACCTACCCCACAAACCAGCGAGTATACCTCAAAAAAAAAAACTTTTAAAAAAAGATAAAAGAACACGAAAAGTAATCAAAACATCTCCTAACATCTTATACTTGGGAAAAGTTAGTCAATTTAATATTAATATTCGTGCCGCGTAGTAGGACTTCCACCTTAATTGCTGAGCAGTCCGTTGTGGGCTTAGCGCAATGATTTGTGGCTAAGAGCTGCCGAAACGAATACCCTGGTAATGAAACACAGTAAATTGTGTTAGGATGTGGATTTCGGCACCGTTTTTGACGACTAGGTGACCTTGAGAACCAATAAAGTGGCATTTTGAATGTTCTGACTGAATTTTCTCGTTGTATTGGAAAATTGGTCTATCAAGCTTGGTGATGAAGAAATCATCCTTTCTTATCAAACTCAAACTCAAAGCATGTATTTCAATTAAACGAATTACAGGCACTTTTGAATAGGCAAGGAGTCGATCAGTCAGAAAGATGAAGCTGCCTATTCCAAAGCGTAGGCAGTTCCTATAGAGAAGAACGAGCAAGAAACTCCATGGACACTCGATCACTAAAGCGGTAGGAAGCCTAGCCCACTGACTAATAGCTTCATTCTTTAGTACTGACTCCTGGACCTGGGTCCTTCTTATGAGCTGTGGCCCACTGGTCTCCATCTACTCCAGACAACATGTGGATCGCAACACAGAAATGTTCTCCCGGCGTCAGCTCCGCTACCAGCTTGCTGACTGGCTATTATTTTTTCACACCATGAGATCTATACGATCTCTTATTAACTAACCCAACCTAACTTGGTTTCCGTGCGTCTTTTTCGGGTGACCACTGAAAATCAGCGTTGTGCTGTGGATCGCACAGCAGGTATAGCACAGCATCATGCTGAGTGGAAGCCTTCTTGTCACAGTCATCGTGCAGCTGCCGACTATGTCTGTTTTTGCTCGTGTTTCTGTGAAAAATAAGCCTATTTTGCTTTCTTAATTATTTTGGCCGGCCACTGCAAGATTGCAGTAAAGCAATCGAGAAGGTTTCGTTCGTTAACTATCATTCTGCCTAGCCTTTTCCCAATCATGTTGGGGTCGTTCGTTAACTATATGAGGTAAAAATAGTGATCCGAAGTGAACGATATTATCTTCCATTGAGAAAAAAACCTCCAATCTACATAGGTGTAGTTTTTATGGAAGGCAGTATTTTTGGTTAAATCGATGGGGCAAGTAAACATGCAGCGGCTGCTCGAGCTATTCATATTCATAGGCTACTAGACTATTGACTAGTAATTCATGCCGAAATGAGAGAAGAACAAAACAACACCAATAAAAATAAACAAATGAACAACGTACCCTTAACGATCCTCCCCGGTGCATAACACTGCAGTAGATCAATTCTGTTTGCAAACTATTACGTCAAATGCAACGAGAAGTAATCGGGTCAGTGATTCGCGCTGGCAACACGCCACAGCACCATGCAGTATGTTAACATGTGTGTGTGAGCGTGTTATAGATGTTTTAAGTTCTGTTAAAGTATCTTGGCAAGGCGTTACAGTATTTTTGTAAGGGAAGCCAAAAAAAACTAAAATAAATAATGATAACAACTACATCATAAGCTTTAGCATGCATGTATGATGGCCTGTCAAGTTTTGTAACGAAGTTACTGGAATTACCAAAGAGGTCGAATAAGAGTGACACTGGCTGATTACTATCACTCTAGCAGAGCGTCGCATCGATGGCTACGTGGTCTTCTGATAACAGATGATATCAGGGGAAGTGCTGTCGTACCACGTCCACAACGAACTGCTATATTCCGGCACGATCCTGACTATATTGAAGCTGCTGAACCACTAATACGATGACAACAATCCCGCACCGTTATATACATATACCTGCATGATGATGACTGTTAAACTGTATTATAATCGACCTACGACATTTAAGTTAAAAATAGCAGTTCAAATTGAACTTTACTAAACAGCACTGCTGCAAGCAGCTTGTAAAGCGATCACATAATGTGGCCTTAGACGAGGTCGTTCTCAAACGTCAAAGTTCACACAAGATCCTCCATCAACTTCAAGATTATAATCACTGCAGACCCATAACTTACTCACTTCCATTCGATTTTATAATTTGAGCCTGCATACGATTTACACTTAAAACTATTTTTAAATTGTATGAACAAGGTGTAGTGTATCCGGGCATATACAAACTAACGCATTACACTTGGATGTCGTAGATAGGTGTTGGTAACTGCCTAATGAAGGTCTTGATAGTAGATAGACCTGTGTTATCTTACCTGTGACCAAAGAAACGATGGATGGACTGTGTGAAAGATGATATGGCTAGAAAGGGGGTGACTACCGAGATGACGACTAATAGAGAAGTATGGAAGAAAAATACATGTTGCGCCGACCTCAAATAAATTGGGATAAGGGCAGGAGAATGATGAGTAGATAGACCTCTGTTATCAACTTTTTCAATTCATACGTAAAATCTAAGTTAATCCAGAACTTCACTGACATCGGTGAAGGAAAACATCGTGAAGAAACATGGACTTATGGTTAATGTAAGTCTGAAATCGCCAACCCGTCTTGAGCAAGCGTGGTGAGGCATGCTCGTGCCTGCAATGTATGAGAACAGGCCTTTGCCATGCAGTGTAATAAATGTAGGCTGATATTATTATAATTATGTGCGGATATGTTTCTCACAACACTTATCTAATACAGTTGCACTTGATACTTTTTAAGTCACGAACTGTGTCCAAATAAACGTTATTCTTTATTTTCTTTCTTTGGTTTTTCACTTCCACCATAAGATAATTTATCTGGAAGATTTATGTGTAGACTACATGATAATTAAACTTACATGTGATAAAGAAATCTCGGTGTTTTCTCAAACCCGTAAAAACCGGGTGAAGCAAGGTTGGTCGATTTCATAATAAGTAAAATCAAAAACAGCATGCACCGTGAATCAAAACTTTCTTTATATCTTCTACAAAGTTTCCACAGTACTTTCAGTATCCAATGCATGACTGTGTCTCCCTGACCTTAGATTTCAAAGTCGGCACGCCAGCCGCGACTGCAGATAAGCGGGTAAGCCCGAATTCATAGTATACTGCATTATAACGGGCTAATAAAGTTAAGCTTGTACGTTTGACCTCGTAAACTGGGTTATTTTCAGTTTACAGGCATAGATTTTGGGTGCAAGGTTAGCTATGAATTATTTTAAGTAGTTTTTATTGTTTTGCTGCTGCAGTGTGTCTGCGGGTTTATGGATTTGTGTATTGTTTTAATATGATTTGTTTGTTTCAATGTAGTAGGTAGTCTGTTTGTTTTTTTCGCTATAGTATTTTCAGGTAGAAAGCATTTTTATGATTGGCTATTTGCTTTGCGAATAGATTCATTTATTTTTATTTTATTTATTATGTTATGGGCCAGCTCTGTTAGTAGACTCTATGCGGGGTAATATCGTACCACATAAAATGACAACTGATCGCATTTTCTTTCCATTTGACAGTTGAGCCACGTTCATTGCGTTAATTACGGTGTTAAGCGACGAATTTATCATTTAGTCCGTTCTAATACCAAAAACTAATACCACTGGTATTTGTTTCAACTCAGATTTATACCAGTGGTATTAGTTGTTGGTATTAGAACAGAATAAATCAAATTTATCAAACATAAGAAGCAATGGATTAGAAATATCCTCCAAAAATATCGGATTGTTATTGACGCAATATAATAAGGGTAGGTTAGAACTATCTGCAACAACGTGGTATCTATAATGGAGTATAGTAACCCGCAGTACATAGTACTAAAAAATAACAAAGTTAGCTGTGACGACACTAGTTACAAAGTTAAAAGACAATTAGACAACTGTACAGTAATTGTACCTAATCACTATACCTATATATTATCGACAAGCATCCTTTCTGCGTTTCAGACTTACTGTTTCATTTTATTTCAAAATAAAAGTCATTTATTCAAACTAGGCCGAGAATCAGCACTTTTCGAACGTCAAAATTACATAAGACAGTCCCCCAAAACGCCCGCCCTTTACCACTACCTAGTGCTTTATTTGGGAAGAAGAAATGGCGCAACAAACTCCCCAGGAGCACAGCTGTCGGACAGACAGACAGACACACGATCCTATAAGGGCTCGGTTTTTTCACTTAGACGTAGGCAACCCTAAAAATAAAAATCTCCAAGAGATACGTAACAACCTAAATAATATCTGTAAAAGTTACTCGAAGGTAAACATATTGGCAGGTGTTTGCAGAATGCATTGCTGTGGCGTGTTGCCAACGGGAATCACTGACCCGATTACTTCTCGTTGCATTTGACGTAATAACTGGAAAACAGAATTGATCTCCTGCAGTGTTGTTTACTATGGAACTTTGTGTTATTTGTAGGTTAGGGGTATTTGAGAATCTTGTAGGTTAAGTAAAACGAGCTTGTTCGGGCCCGACTTGCGACTTGAAGGTCGTAGGTTCGACCCAAGCAGATATTTACTTGGTGTATTTTATTTCTTCACCACTGCTCTCTAAATGGTGAAGGAAAATTTGAAGAACATTGTTCTAGAACCAAAAATTCGAAGACATGTGACTTCCACAAACCCGCACAGGGCCCGCGTGGTGTGTTATGGCCCACTGTCTCACATAGAGAGGAGGACTGTATCCCAGCAGTGGGACACAGTCAGCAAGCAAAGCAAGCAAGCAAGCAGCAAGTTAAGCAGCGTTGTTGGGTTCCGTTTTGAACTTGGGTTCGTTTCGGACTTAGGACAAGCCCTTCCACCAGCATGTGGGACCACCATAGAAACGGGTTTTGTCGACGGAAGAATAGAAAAATGACAGGTTGTGATTGTTTATCTGTCATTTTGTCTATTCTTGCGTCGACAAAACCCTTTTCTTACCCGCTGGCCATCTTATCTAAGTCTGTCGCCATAACAACAATGTTAACAGCACTGTTGTGTTTCGGCAGGTAGATGTAAGATAGCCAGTTCCTCTGTAGTTGAGGATTCCGGGTGAAGCTCGCTTCCACTTTCAGCCTGATCATCACTTACTATCAGGTGAGATAAAGATCAAGAGCAAAACATATTTATGTCCATGGGTGTCGAGAACCACTTATAAGGACCTCAGGTCAAGATTGATCATGATATGTTATGTAGGATTATACCGGAAAACCCGTCTACACGGGCAATGATTCAATATGTCAGACGGAGACGATTTCACAGAGCAATTTAGGTAATAAAGATGTTATCATACTGCGTACGCGTTTCCTTATGATATTGACACAGGATATGACATAAAATGGTTTCAATTGAATGTAATATTATGATATTACTATAGATGATGGATAGCAATATTCAGAAACACGTTTTCTGAATAAATGAAAATTGCCCGTGTTTTGATTACAGTCGCACGGGTCGATCAATCAGGTTAAGCTACGCTTGCCGTGGTTGGTCCATGGATGGGTGACCATCTTTACATACCAAGACCCCTCAGTGCCTCGGATATCACGTTAAGCCGTTGGTGCCGGATGATATTCGTAGATCTTTGACAGTCGTTAGAAGTCGAAAGTCAGACAACCAGTCTTACCAAGGGGTATCGTATTATCCAGTAACTGGATTGTAGAGGTCAGATAGGCAGTCGCTCCACGTAAAATACTGGTATTCAGCTGCATCCGGTTAGACTGGAAGCCGACGTCAATATAGTTGGTAAAAGGCTAAGTTGATGATGATGTAAAGTTTTAAAGTATAAAGTGCCAGTAAATTTAAAATCGAATTATTAAAAAAAAAAAACTTTCTCTTGCTTTCATCCCAAGTTATTTGGGATCGGTGCAGGATTTCTTCTCCTTCCATCCTCTTTTACTCACTTTTGTGGATCCAATGAATACCACTGAAGTTGCCGTCAACGTCACCACCTATTGGGCACTTCTAAGATAAAAAGTACCAACGACTCGAAAAAAAGAAGGAGTCGTCAACTAATGGTGGGCTTAGACCAAACGAACATAGGACAAGAACTAGAGAATTCTTTTGTTGATAAATGTATCATTGTAACAGCGAATGTTCACGTTCACGCCTCTTCCTAAGCCAAATATTTTTTGATATTCCGATAGCTCATGACCTAAAGGGGTTCTCGGGTTAAAGCTAGTTCTTGACATTTTAGTAGACCTGCAAAGACAGGATCTGTCCCTGTTTACACAAAAAGAGTGAGGATAGAATGTGCATTCGCTCGTTCGGTCTCAATCGACATCCATTAAAAAAAATACAAAAGGTAAGAGAGGCAGTTCCCGTATTTATAAAAAAGTAACGTAATTTCAGTCTCAATCTATCAAAAAAACCTGTTTTAACCTACATTTTTGACATTGACAGTCTCTGAGATGAGATTGCGACTTATAATTATACAAATATTTAAGTTTACGAATCGGCCATCAGTTGTAACAAGAACAAAAATGGCCGCCTATTGCATCTTACATTCAACGAACATAAAGAAACAACCATAATTTTCGCCAAAAGTATTTCCACAAAACCCCACACAGGAAAACAGTCACCTGCCCCAAAACCCAGAAGCAGATATAACCGGTAAAAAGCAGTTGTAACCAGTTCACAATATAATTTAAGTTGCACGAGTGTTCGGGAGAATTGACATGGCAATCATAGCCCCAACTCGCTGACATCCGTTTACAATTGACATCTTTATGACTGTACATGTTACTGCCGAGTGTGACTGTACCTAATGTACCGGAGATATGCCGACTCGAATATGTTTTGACGAATTGTTTCATTGCCATCTTTAGCAAACTTTCGAATGAATTTGAAAACAAATAATATGGTACTTTTGTTCCTTCCAAAATCGGAAAAAAGATTTTCAAATACTACCTAACTGGTCTTTTAAAAAGATTCCAAAAGTCACCTGTTTTATGTCTTAAAAAAAAAACAACAAAAATCCCATGAACGTGAAAGTAGATTAACTTACTAACAGTGAAATAACAATGGTCTTAGAAATGCAAGACGTGCCTACCCAATGCTTCCATTTACACTTACTAGGTAAAGCAATTCTCGGTAAACCATTGATAGCCAAAGTTATGGCGACCAACGCAATGGTAGCCAAAGCAATGCTGACCAAATCAATGGTGCATTAGTGACCAAAGCATTAGTAACCAAACCAATGATGACCAAAGTCCTCTGCACAAAGTGACGTTTCTACACTCACTTGCAATACCCAGTCTGATTTGCAAAGCTGAATACAACATCGTCTTTCATTGAGCACTGAATGCAATTACTTTGAGTCTTTGATTGGCACCAATGCATTAGGGACTCTGTATTGTCCGGCTCAGCATTAGCCTGTATCAAACTATCTTGTCAGAATTGCAACATAGCAATCGCGAGGACAAAAGGCTATGGTCGCCATATATGGAAGGGAATTGCAGTGACCATCGCGTAGCTATAAGTCTAACAGACCGCAAAGGTCTATTCTACCACTACAACAATGGACACAACCCCTTAGTTCTCTTTCAAGACACCGTGCTTGATCCATTGAGATGTAATCGTGATGGGGCAAACTAGTTTGGCAGTAATTAGTAAAAAAAAAACATTCTGCCTAGCCTTTTCCCAATCATGTTGGGGTCGGCTTCCAGTCTACCCGGATGCAACTGAATACCAGTATTTTACATGTAGCGACTGCCTATCTGACCTCCACAACCCAGTAACTGGGTAATACGATACCCCTTGGTAAGACTGGTTGTCAGACTTTCGGGCTTCTGAGGACTCGTAACGACTGTCAAAGATCCACGAATGACAGCCGCGACCAACGGCTTAACGTGCTTTCCAAAGCACGGAGGAGTCTCGGTATGTAAAGACGGTCACCCATCCATGGAACAACCCCGGCAAGCACAGCTTAACCTGATGGATCAACCCGTGCGGCTGTTATTACTTAGCCACGAGCTCCTCCTCGAGTAATTTGTACAAAATATGAACTAATATATTCTGCACTAGGAACTATTTTAGTGTGTAGTCTACAATACAAACGAAAATGAACAGAAATAACACTAGCCACCTATTACTAGATATATTATGATAATGACCAGAATTTCGTCTAGTGTCACATTTTGGCCAGTCCGTTTCTCCCGTACCCCAAGCGTGCTTCTTTCAAATTGGGCTCATTAGTTACTCTTACGTCACACATCCATCACGTTCATATATACCTGTTCATATAACTATACATTATATACTTGGATGTTTTTTGAACGACAGTACCTACCCTTTTATACCCTCTTCTATTATTTTAAACTAATATTATAAAGATTTTAAATAGTTTGTTTGTTTATAAGAGGTAAAATCTTGCTCTGACAAAAACCTACACTAATTCCAAATGCTATAAGACATGTTTATTGAAGAAGTAGCTGGCAGAAGCTAGTCTATACAAATAAATCTATACATGTTTATCTATACAATACAAATAAATAGAATTTAAGTCACCATTTGTAATGTCAAAATAACAGTTTTTTAATAAATGCAAATCAAACTAATGGTACTTACAACAAAAAAGGATTTTTTTAATTGTTGCCCGCCTGTCTTTTCCGGCTAAATTCCGAAACGGCTGGACCGATTTTGACGGGACTTTAATGGCAGATAGCTGATGTTATAAGGAGTAACTTAATTAGGCAGGCGAAGCTGTTTAATGAAGGTACCGAAAAATGTTTTTAGCACAGCTACGATTTTCCCGTGCAAGTATTATTATTTCTGGAAAAAATTCAGTCATTAGAAAATATAAAATGCATATTTTCTCGGAAATTAAACTTCATTAAATCAAATCTAAAGTCACCGCTTGCAGACTTGTATTATGACAAAAAAATACTAAGTTTTAACCACCCTGCATAATATAAGGTAGGCACATACATCTATCCATACAAACATAGCTTGATACTACAGGAAAACGTTGACCGCTGAAACGGAGGAAAAGAATTCCGACTTGGAGGTGTTTTAGTACTGAGAGTAACTGAATATTTTATCTTCATGCTTATTCTATCTGAATACTATAAAAGAGAAATAGTCTTGCATCAGAGGAGCTCATGGCTAAGTAATAACAGCCACACGGGTCGATCCATCAGGTTAAGCTACGCTTACCGGGGTTGGTCCGCGGATGGGTGACCATCTTTACATATCGATACTCCTCCGTGCCTCGGAAAGAACGTTAAGCCGTTAGTCCCGGCTGTCATTTGTGGATCTTTGACAGTAGTTTCAGGTCGTCAGAAGCCCGAAAGATTCTTTTTTTAATGGTACTGATTGAATTTTTTATGGTACTAGAATACGTTAGAAAGTTTCCATGCATTCACTTAACTTCTGGTATGCCACAATGGATTTTTAATTGTATCGGTAATTACGGCATACGAAAAGTTAAATCAATGGCAGGTAATCTGAAAAGCTCAAAGCAGATGGCGCTGGCTGTTTTGAGTGTCATGCGAGCTGTCAAACATTGGATAATTATTTGGAGCGACGAAGTTTTAGTTTAAAAACTATTCTTGATTTTCAGCGCTTCAAAAATTGAATATTAGAATACTACTAACATATATGAATACTATTCATAGATGTTAGAAATAATCTACTCTTCTATAGTGGCTACAAGCAGCACCGAATTTACAAGGATTCGTATATATTGGGAAAATATACATAGTTGCATGGACAGCAACGTATCCTACACAGATATACACACAACCCCAAAACTTTTCAAATCAAACTTGAAGCTTGGAATGTTTACTGACAATCCTGCACACTCCCTTTCTCTCACCCACTACGTTCACACACACTCACACACACTCATAAGCCAACATAGATATGTAATGTATGTGTGTATAGTATGTTCCAAAAGTTTGTGATGAAAATGTAAACAAATGGTTTAGAAAACGTACCTGTGGATGACAATCTGTAGTCCCACTTACAAATTTAGTGCTGTGATTTGATTATTTGAATACTTAAACCTGAAATTCTAATTTTAAGTCATCTGACAGAGGTTTTTTTTTGACAATTGGAGTTAATTTTATAACTTCAATTTTAAAATACACAAACATGGCACCGCCATAGAAAAACTGAAGTTTTCAGCAAAGTTTTCCTTGAAACCAGGACTTCAGACGGTCAGATACTTACAAAAACATACAAAAGTTGTCTTAGGAAAGAATATAAAAGTATAGAAGTAGTCGCAAGTCAAACTGATCAATACTCTGTTAGTTGAAGAAGTCACATAAGGAACTTTGTTGAGTGTCATAGTTTGCTACGATGATATTATGACGAAGTATTAGTATTAGTATACTTCGTTTCAGTATTATTTCGGTAAATTTTCTATTTTCGGTAAGTATTTTTTTCTTTTTGCCTCGTTGAACTAGTGGTCGCAAGCGTTTCTGCTGAGCGTGAGGTCCTGGGTTCGATTCTCAGGTCGGGCTCTTCCATCAGGAATTGCTTAGTAGCAACTTGGTTTAGTAGCAAGTAAATAAAAAATGGAGGGGAAAAAATCATTTGAAAAATTCGTCCGCATCGCTGTCTACAGGAAAAGTGCCCAAACGGCTAGCAGCATTGCCACGTTGCATGGCGATGCTGATTCTTTGGCCAAAAAATAAGCCAGCCTTCTCCTTGTAAAAAATCATGTTTCCTTAAAATAACTATTTTTAAATATGGGTTTGTTTAACTATATTAAAGAGTTTATGTTTTCGTTCGATTTTTGTCCATTATAGATAAACATAGGGCGCTATATTTGGACAGCGCCCGTCCGTTTGCCGAAGCAAAAAGCCGCTTCCGATTATTTATATTGGTAGAGAATATATTATGCGTAGCTAGTGACTGGGTAAATGGAATGGACAGAAATATATATAGAAAGTAAGAAGATCAAAGTTTACGTTACCTACAGCAGGGCATAGGCCTCTTTTCGGAACGTACATTAAAAGCCACGTTTCTTTAAGGGGGATGCGCCAAGGTAGCCCACGAAATTCAATTTTTTTTACGTTTTTTGCAATTTGCAAGTCAGTGTCAGGTTGTGTGTTGATTAAAATATGATTCACGACCGTAACAAATATGGCTTTACAGAATTATAATCATTACAATTAATTAAATAGTCATTCAATAGGATTTTAAGAACTTTGTGAGTTGTATTGATGATTTTTATGATATTAATTCTATAAATAATTATCTGATACGGCCTCTAACCATATTTAGATCAACATACAACCTGATACTGACCTGTCAACTGCAAATCGCAAAAAAACGTAAGAAAATGTGAGTTTCGCGGGCTTCCCAGACGCTTTCACTCTAAGCACTGTTTAACCCCCCCCCCCCCCCCCCCATCAACTGTGATTTCACATTTGTGCAGAATAAACTATTTACCTTTCTTTCTTTCATCCATGGGCAACTGCGACGACTTTTAATTACTGACAACGGCAAAACCAAAGAAGGGTTATGACTTTATCAGGTTTTAAAATGTATGTTCATCTGTTCCGTAATAACTCCTAAAATACTCGTTAATTTATTAAATAAAAAACAACTCCTAACCCCTATAATTAACATCTCTTTCAACCTTAAATAAACAAATAATTAAAACAAAAATAACCAAAATGCTTTTAAAACGAGGTTGTTATTAATAACCTTTTAACACGGAAAACTGTTATTAAACCAAAAGAAAACGTTACATCGATAATTTGTCGCCATGATAACGAAGCTTTATGAGTTAATTAACTTAAAAATACTAGGTTTTTTAATGGGCCTAGCTTTTAAGTACTGCGGACTGAAATTAAGGACTTATACAAGGTGGAGACGACAATACAACAATAAATTAAACTGCGTATATCTATATATTTATCATATAACTAGGCATGGAATTACTTTGATATTCGTCTGTCACAGGTGATATTCTTAAAAATATTCAACGTATTAAAAAATGTGCTACAGTTTGACTGAGCCGCTGTGCCGCGCCTTAGGAATACGCTGTGTGGCGGGAGGCAACGTTGACGAATGAGCGGCGGGACGCCGTGAGCGTTGATGAATAAGCTGCCTGCACTGCCCCCCCGTCTCGCCCCGCAAATATCTAAGGCGCGGTACAGCGGTTTTGGTCAAACTATAGAAAAAACTATACCATGTTAATCAGTGTACAATTTTTTTATAAATTATTTGCCAACGTAAGGTGTAAGCTTGTTATGCGAACAAAGCCGCGGGATAAACTGGTTCAACATTAACCTACATAAAACATTATCACACTGAATTTGAATGTGGTAAACAATATTTGAAATAATTAAGACAGTAACAATATAAAGGTGAGGATCCTCGCTAATAAAGTTTAATTAACAATTTAAGCTCAAATACACGAAGTAATAACCATTAGCTCTAATTTCATAATCATCTTATTATGTTTATTTTAGGCAATAAAGACGTAATTGAAATAATACTAGCCCGCATCTTTAAAAATAGAAAAGTAAAGAAGAACGGAAAAGGAGTAATAAAAACGGTGTTCCTTGTCACCTCAACCTATAATTCCGACATATTTTCTCAAAAGTACACATAATACATTAAGAATAATTTATTGGTTCATTGTTACAAAATAAATGGATTGAAGGATCCTTTTGCGAAATATTAAGTTTTAAAGTGCTAATTTTTGTTAAAGTCAAGTGTCCCCTCCCCCCTGCCAGCTAAGTGTTAGGTCTGGATATATGTGGAAAAATTCACAGCAGTAGTATAATTATTTATAACGAAATTAAAAGGAAAACTATCACAGCTAAGTAGGCTCTACAAGTTAACGAGTAATTATCGACCAACTTACATTTGCAGTTGCAAAATCATGTTTTTCAACTGCGGCTGGGACTGTCAAAGTCATTAACTTGTCAAAAATGTGGTAAAATTTGAGGTTCTTTTGACAGATTGAGAATGTAGTTAGAATCAAACGTTCTTAAACATAAGGGAATGGCCGTTTTAACAAAATAAAAGTTGAGAAGCCTCAATAGCCTGTAATTTCATGGGTTTGACAGCAGAGTTACTCAGTCTGCATCTCAAATTGCATACTCCTTTGAATCCGCAGAGGAACTTGAACAAGTGTCAATTAGGGCACTGAATGCTCGTCTAGAAACTGTGACTTACCGTCTATTCAAGCCTAATGTATAGTAGACAAAAGAGGTAAGTATACAGGCAGCTAACTTGAAACTAATTTTCATTCATTGGTTGTATGTGCTTAATAGTTAAGTTTATGACATCTTTGGAGTGGCTCTGAAGTTTTAAACTTACGTAATTACAGCATTTTTTTTTTTTTAGATTTCTTTGTTTTTGTCTATTTACCTGAACTTATTTGTTGACTGTACTCGTAAACTCACTCGTAAGGTACGGCTGCTAACAGCCGTTCGTAAATTTTTGTGGACCTCTTCTATTATGCATGTATGAAGGCTTTTTCATAATGCTTCTAGCCGGTTTTTGTGGTGAAATAATGTGAATAGAATAAAAGACGATTTTGAACGCATTAAACAGTATGCATATATCTTCTGCTATAGGTACTCTTTTCTTACACACTATGCACTGTGTATTACTGGCTACACTCACCAAAAGCTGTTTATTATACTATTAAGTACATACTATTTCCATGCTTAAAAAACAAAATTAAAGAAAAATAATGTCGCTTTCGAATTCCAAATTCAAAAACACAACACACACGTGACACGTCAAGTATCCATTATTTAATTTCGCGCGCAAAGTTGGGAATAACAAAAAAGTATCACGCCACTTATTAAATCTAAATTAAAAATTATAAATCCCTTCGGTGTGTCGGGAACGGTCCCGTTTCGTCCAAGGTCGCTGGATCAGTGTGTCAAGGAATAACGTATAGCCCTTAATGTGATAAAACCTTTTTTAAATCGATATCTGGCTGGGTGATGCTGCGAAATTTTTGTACGATATGTTTTGTCACTATGTGGGTTATGGTTTTGGATGGCAATGTTTAGTCAGTGACGAGCATTCTTTTTATTAAGGTCCAAAGTGTTTCTGTTTTGCAGAAGATTTGTTGCCATCTTCTGTATTTTAAAACATGCAAATGGCAAGCGAGCGAGCGAATTAAATGGTGAACATAATAAAGAGTATTCTATCATCTGTTACGAGCAGGGTTGCTATGCGGTTGTTATCAATATATTTTAGAACGATGAAAAAAATATGTATATTAAAAGAATAGACTTGTTTATTCCATAAAAAAAAAATCCTCATCATTACCTATATCAAATCACCCAGCCATATCACTGATCTTTTAAAATTTACAAAACATTTACTGGTTAATTTTCAAGTTACTTTTCGCCACAAAATATCGCCAATACATAGCAAAAAAATGTTCCAAAATATATTATTTTAGCTTGATATTCGTTTGGCTCGGGTTGTCCGGACAGAAGAGCCGTGTACCGCAGTGCGGCGTTGCTGCGGCACTGAGCTGCGGTCGACACAACCCTAGCGAATCAACTGGTTATTTTGCTCATATTTATATCGTTATAAAAGATACTGATATTCGGCTGTATCTTCGGGCTCAGACACCTGTTTTGGAGACCACAAGATGGGGGTAATGGGTTGGAAGAAACTCGAAATGGGAGTAACATTAGGGTTTTGGACATAGCCTCCACGTGTGGTGATACATAAGGTCACGTCTGACGTACCCTTGGTAGTAAGCCTCACTACCACCGTGCTGCTTGGGTAATAAATAGTTTTAAAGCGGCTAGTTCGTGCTGATTAGATAAAAACAAGTTTTTTTTCGGATTTGCGTCCGGTTGATGGCAATAGGCTCGCCCTAGCCCCCTATTACATAGGACTTAAATATTTAGTGACACGCTTCCTTCTCCTACTTATTTAAAATTTTGCTGTACCCGACAGGGTCCATAATTGTTTCTATTACCCTTCGAGTGTCAGTCGATCAATTTATTATCGATAACAATTAAAAATCTATTGTGTTTAATTAGTGACAATCGAGCGATTATTTAGAAGTCTATGCGTACATTATGGATTGCAATAAAGATAAATTGAAATTGACATAACTGGCGATATGAAATATCTCTGCCTAACCCTTCGGGTAATGCAGGCGTGATTGTTATGTTATGTTAGTTTCGGCCTAGTCTCATCTGAGTCCGACTAGTAGACGTCGTCATGCTTGTCGTTTTCTTAAGGACAGGTTTTGACGGTAAACACGCTAGGCAAGAAGGTTATTGACCGCGACATTACTGGCTTTTGGCTGGGCTATCAAAGCATTTGAACGAGCATAACTTTTACCTATTCTATCACATAGGTGAGTGATTGATGCTGGTTAGGTACTTGGTTCAATCTTACCCTAAGTACTGTGGTCCAATACAGTGGCGTGTTGTGATTTCTGCGATTGTTCTTTTATTTAGAATTATGTATTTGGAATTAGGCCCTGTACTTAGAGAGAGCCTTGTTATCAGAACATGTGGTTTAATGCAGTCACCAGAGGTATTTTCGGGTGGGTGGTGACTAACTTAGTGTCAGGGTTTTCATGCCCCCCATGGGCCTCTGACTTGGCTTCAAATGGCGTCGATAAATAACTGTCAGGCATGCCGGTTTCTTCACGATGTTTTCCTTCGCCCTCTTTGAAGTAAAGTTCCACAATACGCACATGAATCCTTTAAGTCAGAGGTGCCTTGGGTTCAAAGTCGAGGCCCCATGACTTGGCAGTTCGACGGTCATACCACTTGGCCTATCACTGTTTACAATTTATATATAAGCTAAGGAACAATAACACAAGACTAAGTACAACAAGTAAAACGATGATAGCTGCAAAAGTACAGGTAAACTATATCATAGCTAACAACGCGCTTCTCCAGATACAGTATGGAACGATGTTCCATGCAAGAAATGCTTAATAGGTAACTAATTAAGTTAATTTAGATTTATTTAATTAATAATAAAAACCAAAAAATAAGATAAAATTCGTTAGTTAAGACTCTACGTTAGTGTTCGATATATCTTCAGTCTGTTCTAAAAGTTATAAAAAAAAAAAAGTTATATAATTTCTAAGTCGTTTGCCCTCGAGCAGGTAAGGTTATGAGCAATAAATCCCTGAAACGTTTCGAAGAAGAAGATAATGGTAGCATGGTAATCAATATTATCACCCAATGCCACGTTCACCTGTATCTTTTTATTTATAATTCTAGCGACCCGCCTCTGCTTCGCTCGCTTTTCACGACTTGACATAACATCGACTTTTCGTCTGCGTCAGGATGACTGGACCAAGGAAGATTTTGGAAGTTTGGGCAATACCAAGTTTTAGTACCTATTTGGTACTATTTGGTACCAGACATCAAATAATTGGTACCTCGCTACAGGGGGAAAACTATTACGAGGAAAGTGGCCAGCCATTCTGACTTCAGAATGGCTGGACCAAGCAGGTTTCACCTAGTTGTAGGCGTTATAAGAAGTTGATCTTTTCGTTAAAATTTAGTACCTCATTGGTACCTCAACATATGTTTTTCCTAGATTTTTTCGATAAGCCAAAAAAAAGTTACACCTAGAAGAAATTTTGCATGTAATCTGGAGCACGTTGATTTCACCTAGTTGTAGGAGTTATAATTAGTTTATCTTTTCATTAAAATGTAGTACCTCGTTGGAACCTCCACATATGTTTTTCTTGGATTTTTTCGATAAGCCCAAAATAAGTTACACTTACAAGAAGCTTTGTATAAGTATATAAGAATGTTTATTTTTGTACATTTCCGAAAATATTTTTTTATACGCAAATAAGTTTTAATATTACATTATACATCCATATTTATTGAATGATAAATACACATTAATCTTTGAATCATTGTAAAATATTTTATACACATAATTATACGTTTTAATATTACATATAAATTAGAGATGGGCCGAATGTGGTTTGAACCGAATCCGAACTTCGGCCGAACATTCGGTTAAAATGAAAAGTTCGGCCGAACTTCGGTTCAATTTCGTTAACAACTATCTAACATGAGTTATTTGACTCGAATATATTTATCGTCTCCTGGAAGCTCTGTATATTCTGAGCGAATTTTATCGGAGGCAGGAAATGTATACGAAAAAAATTGTAACAAACTTCTGCCAGATAAGACATAGTCTTTGGCGTTTTCGTACCATAACCTGCCTCTAGTAAATTTTAAATATGAGTGAGTAGATAGATGAGAAAAGTTTGTTTAATTTGATTGTTGAAAAAACTACCCTTTAATTGTAATAAAAAATACTTGATGTTAATGAATGTTTAGTTTGTGAACCAAAAACGTTATCTTTTTCATTCAATTTACGAATTGTAATCCATATGTTTGTTAGAAGAATACTAAGCTTATTTCATTTTTGTAATAGTAGGTATGTCTAATTTTATGTCTAATTAATTAGGCAGAGATTTTCAAGACTAATAAGAAGAACTGATTTAATTTAAGGTTTACATTTACAATGTTCCCAGTGCCGTAAATAGGGCGGTGCCACCGGTGCCTAGGCACAGGGCGTAGACTATAGGGGGCGCAAGAATGGCAAGACCAGGCAGGACTATTATTTTTTCGGTTTGCTCCTGATAAGTTCCCGCTGCGCGCGTAGTGCTCGATTCCAACACAATTCATACTTAAAGGCAATTTATATTATGCTACCTTCCTTATTCAAAACTCTACCATACCAAGTCCTTAAAATTAAATTAATTTACAGTTTACTGCTGAAACTTTGCAGGGTGTTATTTTATTTTTGAAGTATAAAGACCATAGTGGCCCAAAAATTAAATCTTAAGCATCAGGGTCGGCAACGCATTTGCGCTAGTGAACTTGCGTTTGAGTTTTAGTGAGTAAGACACAGACAAAATAGTGCAAGTAGGTATTATTTTTCTTGTGCTGAATGTTCGGCATCTGAACCGAATTTCGGCCGAATGCCGAAGTTCGGTCCAAGCTGCCGAAATTCGGTTGAACCGAATGTGAACCGAATTTCGGCCCATCCCTAATATAAATCCATCTTTATTGAATGATAAATAATGGCATTTGAAAAAGTGATATTATTAGGGTTCCGTAACCGAAGGATACTAAACGGAACCCTATTACTAAACCTCCGCTGTTCATCCGTCTATCTGTCAGCGGGCTGTATCTCATGAACCGTAATAAGTAAACAGTTGAAATTTTCACAGATTGTGTATTTCTGTTGCCGTTGTATCAAAAAAAAAAAAAGAATTACAGTATGCCCCATACAAAAATCGTGTTTTTTTTAAACTCAAGTATTTTTTTTTAATACCTAGTGTTAATTAATATTGTACGGTGGTATGGAACTTTTCGTGGGCGAGTCCAACTCGCACCTGCCCTTTTTTTTTTAAGCCAGTAGGTACTTTATAACGAAACTAAACTTAATAACTTATTTTGGGCTTATCGAAAAAATCCAAGAAAAACATATGTGGAGGTTCCAACGAGGTACTACATTTTAATGAAAAGATAAACTAATTATAACTCCTACAACTAGGTGAAATCAACGTGCTCCAGATTACATGCAAAATTTCTTCTAGGTGTAACTTTTTTTTGGCTTATCGAAAAAATCTAGGAAAAACATATGTTGAGGTACCAATGAGGTACTAAATTTTAACGAAATATCAACTTCTTATAACGCCCACAACTAGGTGAAACCTGCTTGGTCCAGCCATTCTGAAGTCAGAATGGCTGGCCACTTTCCTCGTAATAGTTTTCCCCCTGTAGCGAGGTACCAATTATTTGATGTCTGGTACCAAATAGTACCAAATAGGTACTAAAACTTGGTATTGCCCAAACTTCCAAAATCTTCCTTGGTCCAGTCATCCTGACGCAGACGACTTTTCTCTATTATATTTAAGATTAATATTCATTTATTATACAAACAAACCTTTTGGAATTAATTCTCTAAATTCGTTGTGAAGTTTAGAAGAACAACGCTGTCACACAGAGAGACATGAAAGTGACTTTATTTTAAATAAACAGAGAAACAGACGAACAGACAAAAATTCTAAAAACTGTTGGAACGTGTTCTGTTATCGATTCTAAGTATACCCAGACAATTTTTTTTCGAATATCTTCCATGTACAGACTTTTGACCCTCTTCAGCTTTATATGTATAGATTATGTATAGGTACCATGATGTATTATGTGACATTGATACATCAAGCCTTCAGTCCAACCTTTAGCTTTGGAGAAATTGCACCGTTTCTAGCATGCAACTTTCAATAACTGTGGTATCCTATAATTATTTTAAACTAGTTAATGCCGTGCGTTGCAAAGCCTTTTTAACCGACTTCCAAAAAGGAGGAGGTTATATGTTCGTAGCGTATGTATATTTTTTTTTGTGTATGTCCACCGATTTCTCCGTCAATTGTTGACCGATTTTGAAAATTCTTTTTTCGTTTGAAAGGGTATGCTCTCAAGGTGGTCCCTTATAAATTTTATTAACTTTGCTTGGGTACTTTTTGAGTTAGCTTCAATAATACGTATTTTTCCCATTTAGTCTATGTGGATGATGTTTTAACATAGGTATTCCTGTCACTGTTATTTACATAGCAGGTCGAGATATTCGAATTTGAAGGGGGTAGGTACCCCAACTAAAAAGTGAAAAATAAAAACTCGGAAGTCGGTGTCTTTGGTTTTGAATTTTCGTTTTTTGCCACCGACTTCCGAAATTAAAGTTATTTTTCACTTTGAAGTGGTTTTTTGTTGAAGTCGGTTGGTTTTTATTTGTAAAAAGTTTTTTTGAATGTTTTTTTTGTTATAAACCTTCTCCGGCGTGCACACAACAACCTAACATAGTTTTATTACCATTGGTCGAGCAATTTTCGAGTTTTTGCGAGACTGACGCATGGCAATTGATTTTTATTATATAGATAGATAGATAAACATATAGATGGATGGATCTCGACATATTCTCAATGTTTTACTATAGCCGTGACAATATTGAATATTGTCCTGTCGTTTAAGTTAGAATTTAGGATAGGATCAGGATAGTCTACGGAGGTTCTTGATCAAAACCTAAAGTATAAAAGAATGCACTCGCGGATCTCGAGATTTGGATCTCGACTCTGATAAGGTTTTTGATAGATCAATATCAAACTTCACTGACTAACTGACAAAATTGTGTAGAGGACTGACTTGATACATTGTGATAGCAATCACGATATGCCCATTTATGATAAACATTCATCAATGCGTCAGGCACTTATAGTTGTCTGGCAATTGTGCTGAACTGGGCCTTTTTGGCGTAACCGAGAGGCATACACCCCTGCTAATTTCTTACATAGTACTTTACACTTTTTATTTGATATTTTTATTTTATCCTTTTTTTATCTGCTGTATATTATGTTATGTGCCTTTTAGTCTGTGTTAAATACATGTTCAAGCTTCACTTAAAGGTTTTGGCCTTGCGTTTTCATAGTACAAATTGATATTACAACCGCCTCAGTGGTCTAGTGGTTAGACCACCTGTGTTAGACCCAGAGCTCCCGGGTTCGATTCCCAGTGGTGGCAACATTTTTTGGGCAGTATGGTTGGTGGTAAGGCTTGTTTTAAGTCCGCCTGGCTAGCTACCACCATCTTATCTAAGTCTGTCGCCATAACAACAATGTTAACAGCATTGTTGTGTTCCGGCAGTTCGAGGTAAGATAGCAAGTTCCTCTGTGGTTGAGGATTCCGGGTGAAGTTCGCTTCCACCTTCGGCCTGATCATCACAGACCATCAGGTGAGATTCAGGCCAAGAGCTCCCGCGTTGTGGTAAAAAATATATCTTTCAAAACAAACTGATGATCGATGATCTGCATCGACACCTTACCAAGAGCTTATCAATATTTTTTCTCAGTCAAAACTGATGATGGCTTTATTCGAATCCTTGTAATGGAAAAAGCCAAAATTCTGCAAATGAAACGTGATGTTTGGTCTTAAGGATAAGCCTATTGTTGGTTATGTAGTGGGAAAAGGTTACCCTATCTAGCTGAATGAGTGTCGTTAATGGAAATAAAGGGTATCTGGCGAACAAGACAATTTCAATGAGAACACAGTATTCCACTGCAAGAACCTGTCTTAAGGTGCCTACAGATTTGCTCGTCTTTAGTAATTCTTCGCCATGAGGGGAAAACACGAGTCGATCTCTATAGACAGAGAAAATCTGTAGGCATCAGAGTCTTGAAGCTACCGATACCGTTATTTACCTAGTCATTATTATGTTACGACTGTTTTTTGCTCACGCGCCGCGCCGCGCCGCGCCGCTTTCGCGTCTAGATCACTCTCGTAGGACGCCGCTTTAAACCGCCTCTGTGGTCTAGTAGTTAGACCACCTGTCTCAGACCCAGAGGTCCCGGGTTCGATTCCCTGTGTGGGCAAAATTTTCTGCTCGATTTGGTTAGTGGTCGGGCTTGTTCTAAGTCCGCCTGGCTAGCTACCACAATCTTAATTAAGTCTGTCGCCATAACAACAATGTTAACAACATTTTTGTGTTTCGGCAGTTAGAGATAAGATAGCCAGTTCCTCTGTGGTTGAGGATTCCGGGTGAAGCTCGATTCCACCTTCGGCCTGATCATCACTTACCATCAGGTGAGATTCAGGCCAAGAGCTTACCCGTCGTCATAAAAAACAATAGGACGCATCCTAAGATGGAATTAAATTCCAAAAACCCTATAGTACGATCACTTTTACTTTAATTGCCTTTCCAAACATCATTCTGCCTAGCCTTTTCCCAACCATGTTGGGGTCGGCTTCCAGTCTAACCGAATGCAGCTGAATACCAGTATTTTACATGCAGCGACTGCCTATCTGACTTCCACAACCCAGTAACTGGGTAATACGATACCCCTTGGTAAGACTGGTTGTCAGACTTTCGGGCTTCTGACGACTCGTAACGACTGTCAAAGATCCACAAATGACAGCCGGGACCAACGGCTGAACGTGCTTTCCGAAACAGGGAGAAGTCTCGGTATGTAACGATGGTCACCCATCCACGGACCAACCCCGGCAAGCGTAGCTTAACCTGATGGATCGACCCGTGCGGCTGTTATTACTTAGCCACGAGCTCCTCAATTCCCTTTCCAAACACCCAAACAATATTAAACCTGAATTCAGACATCGACATAGTTCAGACACGGCAAGAAAGAAAACATAATAAATGTTGGCAGGACTATGTAGCCGCCAACAGATTGTATATCGTTGCGACTCACGAAATCGGAAGGTCAAGTATAGCTGAGGGAAGAGTGGCCCATGATCTGTGTGCGAATGGAAGTGGCTTTCAGACCTGCTACTTACTTACCAGCCTGAGATATACATTTATAGATAAAGGATAAAGGTCATTTGTTTGTCCAAAACACGATTTATACACAATCACACATGTTAAGCAAAATGTTACAGTAAAATTATATCATAGTCATGTTTTGCCTTAACGGCGTACAAAAATACCTAAATAGGTAGGCTAGGTATTACATAAACATCAAATAATTATAAATTTGTCCATTATTATACAAATTAATTAACAACCAACAACACACACTCACTTTTGTTATAGAACAATCTTTCTTTACCAAAATGATAAATGCAGAACATTAAGAAAATCTGTGTTTAATAGTTCGTTATGAGGTTTAAACACAAATTTTCTTAATGTAAAATTATCTTCTCTCCAAACTACTTTATGCAGTCTGCTGGTCTGCAGTAACAGCTTAAATTTTTGGGCTTGTTTACTAACTTACGACTAACATTGTACATAAAAGGCGCAAGAAAACTCAAACTAAAGTGTTTTAAAGAAAATGTTTTTTTATTTTTTTTTATTGCATTTTTTTTCAAATCCTCTATGTAATAATTATAGTAGGTAAATAAAACACTTCTTTGCAATGAATCTTCTATCTTAGTGTTAAATTATTCAATTCCGATTCGCGTGATCCGCCAATAGACTCATAAAAAAAAAAAAAACTTATGTCTAACGTGTACCCGTTTACTCCTCAAAGCACAGCCCTTGACCTTGCAAAGCCGCTTCCATTAACTTTACCTCAGCGTCACGTTAGTCGGCAATCAGAACAGTTCTCGTGGAGACATTGTTGAACTCCCTCAATGCCACACGATAGTTTCAGCATAGAGTTAAGTGCCCATACTTTATGATACAACTAACTTCTGCCCGCGGCTTCGTTCGCGTGAAATTTCTTGTTTAAACATAAAATATATCCTATAGCCGCCCTCGGCCGCGGATAACTTCGTTTTCGCTTAGAGTTATTTCTGACTTTTTCTCTTTTTGCTCGGCTCCTTAGGGTCGTACCGTGATGTTAAATACCGTATAACCTTCCTCAAGAATTGGGCTATCAAATGCAAAAAGTTTTTTTTAAATCGGACTGGTAATTCCAGAGATTAGCGCGTTCAAACAAACAAACAAACTCTTCAGCTTTATTATTAGTAGGTATATTAATATAACACAATACTAAAAAATGGCTGGTCGATTTCTGCTATTGTAAATGTGGCGTTTCTTGGCACAAAAAATGATTGAGAAAATGTAGTGTAACAGTGTTTAGTTGAGGGCTACATTGATTTTGCAATTAACATACCTACAGGTACACCTCTGCCCAACCCTTCGGTTAGTACAAGCGTGATATTATGTTGTGTATGTTATGCATGTATATTGAAGAAATTATTTATCTTACTACTACTACCTATTTGGTATGCTATATTGATTGATGAGTATTGATCTACCAACCCGCACTAGGCCCGCGTGGTTTACAAGCCCACTCCCTCTCGAAGAGAGGAGGCCTGCGACCCAGCGGTGGGAACATTATAGGCTGATTATGCTTATGCTATAGATTGATGGACTTTTGTGTTATAAAATACAATAAAAACATTTCCTCTCCTTCTCAAACTCAAACTCAAAGCATTTATTTCAATTAAACCATTTACAGGCACTTTTGAATTGTCAAGGAGTCGGTCAGTCAGAAATATGAAACTAGTAGCCCATTCCAAAGCGTAGTAGGTACCTATGGAGAAGAACGGGCAAGAAACTCCATGGTGTGTCCATGGAGTTTCAGCTTTTAAATAAATAAATAAATTGTTACGGTTACATCATTCATGTTGAAATTATACATTTAAGAATAATGTAGAAAGACGTGCACGTTAAAAGCGTCCGTAATAAAAATATTAAAACAATTCCAAATTTAAAATAAATTAGAATACGCATGGCAGCTAAGAGATGACCGGCCCCCAACTGACGGAGCCCGTTCACGAATTATAGGCATAGAATAGAACTATGTACTACCATGTAAATTGGATTGTAGAAATTTTACATAGGGGTCACCTTACTACGACTCATTGTATCAACAATGGGCGATCGTATCGCTAAAATCGATCTTTTAAAGCCAAACACTTGGATTTTACGACCCTGTGAACATAATTTTCGACGTAACAAGTTCAAATCTGGCTGAAAGATGCCTGGCAATGTAGCTTCCAGCCAGATTTGAACTAAAATAATACAATTTCTTGAAAATAATAATAGCGTGTGTGTTGAGAATATTCAATTTTTTTAATGATAGGTGGACCCCTTCGCTTTACCTCATTTGCCTTTGGACCACTACGTTTGAGACACTCTGTATAACTTCTCAAGAGTCTTCTGCCAATGTTAGGGCCCAACAAAAATGTTGGTCCTCATACCAAACATTGAGCAAATGCCTATTAAAATAACCGGCCATGTGCGAGTCGGACTGGCACACGAAGGGTTCCGTACTGTATAAATGAAGATACAATTCTGCAGCCGACTGCAGGCACCAGCAGCAAGCGACGTGTCGCGGCGACACGTCGCCTGCCACTGGTGTCTGCAGAATTGTATCTAAGATCGAGCAAAAATTAACTTTATTTAATTTTTATTATTTATTGTTTTAGCGGCAATAGAAATACACAATCTATGAAAATTTCAACTATATACCTATTACGGTTCATGAGATACAGCCCGCTGACAGACGGACAGTGGAGACTTTGTTATAGGGTTCCGTTTGACACCCTTCGGGTATGGAACCCTAAAAATGAACATCTAAAGACTTCTCCATTTCGCCTGAAGCCATATTTACTAAAGGAAATCTATACAAACGTAAACAAATACGTTTTCATTAGGATGTTCTCAGTTTTCCGACAGCTCGCTCCCTAATTGGTGTATCAGTTTCAAGCAGATGCGGTGATTGGTCGACGTCGGTTTAATTAGCGAACTACCCGCCGTATGGGGATAAAAAACTGTAACCTGACTACGAGCCTTTTTCTGTTTTACGCTGAGAGTTTTTTACGCGATGTTTACGTTAATTTAATAATCATATATTTTTGGTTTGTAAGTTAGTAAGTTTTGTTTGCAAAATATTATATGTTAACCTACCATATTGCAGATGATGTAATAATATGGAAAGGGGACACTTATAATATTCATTAGGAGATCCTTCGAATCAATCGAAGGGCTGCCTATACTAAAATTATCAGTTGATGATGGCTAATCTTTAAATCGGAAGTCTTGTAAATTCTCACCCCAGTTTCTGATAGCTTAACTTTGCATATCAACAACTTACACATTTGGCTGTTAACATTTCTGTCAAACAGACACGGAGGAGTTTTGATATGTAAAGATGGTCACCCATCCACGGACCAATGCGGGCAATCGTAGCTTAACCTGATGGATCGACCTGTGCGGCGGTTATTACTTAGCCACGAGCTCCTCCAATACAAAATATATGATGACGATCATAATTCGTTCATCATTCAGTCACAACTAAAGAAAGTATAGGCGCTTTGACACTTTTTAATGGTGCCCGCACCTGACGTCTCAGTGCTGCCACCTAGTGAACGTCATTTCAGAAAACCCTCATTGCTACAAACAAGGTATTAAATCCAAATATTTAAATAAATATTTATCTCTTGAATTCTCGCTATTGCACCTACCACTGTTTGTCTCTGCATCACCCAAAGGTTGACTGGTAGAAAATGCCTATTTCATTAAGTCCGCCTCTGTACATTTGTGTGCTTGAAGTAATAAATAAAAAACTCAAAGCATTTATTTCAAATAATAAATGCTTTGAGTTTTTTTTTTTTTTTTTGTAATAAATAATAAACAAGAACTTAAACTTAGAGCCTGTTTAATGATTTACGAATCGCCACTACTCACCGGATTTAAAAAAAAGAAACAGAATTTGTATAACATAAAAGGAACTTAATCGCAGCGGTGAAACAGCTTAGCTATAGATTCTCAGAAACGGAGTAAAATTACAATACTCTATATCATAACACACCATAGTAAGAAACCACTAGAAAAGTAGGTCAAACGAATAATAAAGTTTATTATCACGTAACAATCAGCTGGCGATGCGTGGGCGTCCACCAAAATAAAGCCAAGTCGTGGGCGGAACGGGTTCAAGGTTCGTCTGCTTGCAAATGTGGGCGAATTACTCCTTGTGGATATTAGGAACACTTCCTTTAGGAAGTCGAAGAGACAAGACCTTTTGGCCTACTTCCTCGGACTTTTTTTAATTTCTGGTTTCACTTCATTTATTCTGAAAAGTCAATACAGTCTAAGTCGAGCTAATTTAGATTGAAACATGTCTTAGAACGGATCAAATATGACTAACGAAATAAAAGTGCGAAGACAAAGGATTTGTTAGGATAATACTACATTGGCATAGTTATTCGTCCTCCATTTCCCGTTCATGACAGTAGTAAAAGGTGACTCTTATGTTGGACAGCAGTGACCGTCTGTTCCGGTTCTGTGCTTAATAACAAATTGGGATCTCCAATATGTCCATATCCGATGTGATTAAGGCATAATGTATCTCGTGGTCATTGGAGCAGCTCATGGCTAAGTAATAACAGCCGCACGGGTCGATCCATCAGGATAAGCTATGCTTGCCGGGGTTTTCCGTGGGTATTTGCCTCCGTACCTCGAAAAGCTTGGTAAGCCATTGGTCCTGGCTATCATTCGTGGATCTTTAACAGTCGTTACGAGTCGTCAGAAGCCCAAAATTCGGACAACCAGTCTTACCAAGGGGCATCGTATTACCAAGTTACTGGATTGTGGAGGTCAGCTATGCAGTCGCTCCATGAAAAATACTGGTATTCGGCTGAATCCGGTTAGACTGGAAGCTGACCATAACATAGTTGTTTAAGGGCTAGGCAGATTGTATCTAGTGGTCGTTGGTTCACCTATGCTCGCCGGTGAACGCCGATGAAAAACAGTTGTGTCTAGCGATCTAGATTTGTGCCCGTAAAGTGATAGATGTGATGGCAATAGGCTCGTCCCCTGTTACATGGGACTTAAACATAACTGGCGAAATGAGGGTGTATTATGTACACCTCTGCCGTACCCTTTGGGGAAAACAGGCTTGATGTTATGTGTTCAAAAAACATTTTTTCATCATATTTGATTTGATAAAACAAAACAAGTACTCTGCCACTCTGTTTGTTAACAATTTTCGCTTCGTCACCCTAGAAAATAAAATGCACGTCCCACATTGAGGACGTCCTTCAAGAAGGTCGAATATACTACATAGACTAATGCGCTCAAGGACGAAAGAATGCATGAACGTGGACGAAGAAAAGTGGAATGTTAGGTTCGGAGGTTATTGTATGTCGTTGGTTCCATGTTCTCATGAAGGAATGGCGCGTACGTCTTATAATTTATAAGGTAGTTTCACTGAACGGTTTTTTAAATTGTGAGATCGAAGAAAATAATCAATTGATTAACGAGAGGTCTTTCGGAAGACAAATATAGCATAATAGAATGCAAAGTCATTTACAAAAACAATATTTTGTATCTATTTATTTGTGAGTTTTAGTTTGTGATTTTGCAATACTTGATAAAGAGTGCATCTTCGCAATAACCTCTGATAGTTGCACACCGTCACCCCCTGATAATTGCAAGCTTGTCGGCAAGCTTATATACAATACATAACATAAACTATCACGCCTTCTCCCCATGGAGCTAGGCGGAAACTACAGAACGCCACCTGCTACGATCCTTACATACTTCCTTTGCCTCATTTACGTTCATACAAAATGCCGGTTTTAAAGATAAAATTAGTCTCTCATTTAGTTCCTGATGATACAAGAGAATAAGAAGACTGTTTTCCCTAACAAAACCCGCGGCTGCCACAAGCTCTGTCCTTACAGATAAATAAAAAAATTAAACATAACTCCAGCCAACAACACAGTAATGGCGGTTCATTGCAAATATTTGGACGGGAGCAGCGTCGTTAAACAAATGTCATGGCAAGCGGTAATGAGCCGACGTAGGGACAAAATAACGACTATTATGGTGTTTTCGTGCAATATTGCAAGGCCAACTCCTGACTTAGCATGGAATTATGGACGATTTTAAGTGAAAACTGTGGAGCATTTAATGAGATGTAGATGGCGGTAAATTGAGAAGAAATGGGATCGTGGCCTAATGTCTGCTGTGTGGATAAATCTGGAGGGTTAATAAAGGTTAATGTTCTTCCCCTCGTTGCTGACAAGGGTCAGCTGCCCGAGACAGTCGCAGGCTTGCTAGCATTTGGCCGAGGGAGCGTGACGAACTGCGCAAGTCTTCCAGTGCCCCGGTACTCCGGTAGTTGAAGAACACTGTGTGGGTTTAGTCAATACGAGTCTGGCAAAGGCCATGGCAGAGGCCATCTATGAGGAATTCCACACGCAATAACAAAGGCTTGCTAGTTTAGAGGTATGAGGAACAGGGAGTAAAGTTCACTCATCCGCTATAGAAAAGGGAGGATTATCCGACCAGACCGGGTGTTGTGTCTGGCGGGCAACTGCCCAACGATTGATGTCGGACAGTCTTATATAAGGTGCTATAAAAATATCTGCCACGGCTTTAATGAGAGGTAGTATTGTGTTTAAAGATAACAATAGTGAAGAAATTTCGTACCCCGGCACAGTTAAATCAATTTGAGAAAATAAAGTAGTTAAATAAACATTGACTCTACTCTGCATAACGTGGTTCACAAATTACGCGCGAAGTGCACTTCGTTAATGAAAACAACTGCTATCTCTTTCCATCTGTTCTGTGAATGAAAACTGAAATCAGCTGACTAGTTCGACACTTGCAAATTTATACGTACAATTTTTTGTATGAAAAAAAATATGACACATGATCAATAATTTATCTTTACTATTGTAATCTATAAACACAATACTATCTCCCATTGCAGCCGTGGCAGATATTTTTATAGCACCTTATATATGTGGTAAACTCTAATAGCGCGATGCAGAATTTGTGTGACGCGTGTCTTTGATGCGTAGTTCGCATGTGGCGATGTAGATGCCGCCACACTAGCATTACTGATCGATACCCATACCTTTTATCTCAGGTGTCTTCTTAAAGGAAAACAATGTGAATCAACCACGGCACCACAAATATATTATAGGATATTTTCTGGCGAGACATTAATGCTGAAATAACACATATCCAGCGGAATCATCAAGCAGAAGTTGCAGCAAGATAGTCAAATCCTCAAAAGACCGACAGTCAGACGAATCCTTGAGTTGTGACCGTGAACTGATAAACTCAGCATGGGACGCACCCCAGACAGAACGACCAACTGCACTATAATAGGCACGTAATATACACGAGATACGGAATCGGGCAAAGTGAAGAATTTAAGGAGAGTTCCGGACACCACGACGTGTTGATTGATGTGTGATTATTTTAGGTAAGAAAGAAACAAAAAAGTAAAAATATAGATATAAAAAAGTTAAAGTCGATCAATTCCTACCAGCCTGCGTTCGTCCCATTGGAGAAAAAAGTAGTCAGTAGCGAAAAAACACTGGCGACTAGTCTTACCGAGTGGTACCGTGTTACCTAGGAAGGAGGAGGAGGTTAGATATGCAGTCGCTCTATGGAAAATACTGGTATTCAGCTGCATACGGTTAGACTGGAAGCCGACCCCAACATAGTTGGGAAAAGCTAGCTAGAAAAGCTAGTTAACTAGGCAAATGATGACCGTGATTGCGATTATAAGCTCGTAAGTCCAAGTTACTTCACGAAGATTTGTTTCGCCATAACTCTATTGTTCAATACTCAATATATTTTTTGCTTCCACATGTGAGCTTAGGTTTTAACACAATATGATCATTGTGTGCCCTGGCAGGCACAGCCAAAGTAGCAGAGACGAAGAGGGCTTTTGTTTGACTACTTAGTTGTTATTCAATAATAATTGTAATTATTTTAAAATACTTGTAATATAAAATTATTTTTATTATTTATCGCATGGCTGTTCGTTTGTAGTGCACACGATTTACTAAATAAGTACAGTATCGAATAAAAAACACACATGAAGTGTTTGCTATCAAGTTTTAACCCGTAATCTGGTGCTGCTATAACTTTAATCACCTCTGTGCCGAGAGGTCGATAGTCAATCAAGTAGTATATTATAAACAATCAACAGGAGTGCTGTTCCACCAGCCGCTTTACGCTTACATCCATCAAAAATATTGCTCGCGATGATTGATTGGTCAATCAATCAAAAATCAATATTACTGGAATGAGTTTAAAGATTATTATTTATATAAACACGCTATTATTAATAATGACAGGTTCAAAGAGTTTGAACAGTAACTGATTTAACAATTGCCAATTAATACTTAGGTAAAGCGAATTACAATGGATCATGTATTATCCACATTTAATGCCATCATGACGTATTTGTAAACGTTACGTTAAAGAATCGTGTGTTAAATCGGAATATTTGTATGCAGTATAAAGCAGCGTATAGTTTACCAGAGGCTCAACGAATCGCCACATGAAAAAATGACATAAAAAAACGCCACCGATGCTGTGGATATTTGGTATCCCGTGACGTCGTGCACGTGCAGAAGCTAGTTAAAACTAAGACTACATGACAACAGGACCATTTCCAACCAATACAATAAACACTACATTAACTTAAAGAACCCGGAAAATCCTAAACAAGTATTCCGTGCCCCTATTCCAAATACCGGCCGTATTTCGGTCACGTACCGGACAAGCAACCCGCGAACGGAGTCTTAGTTCGCTGAGCCTTTTAATGCAAACGGAATTTTGCTAAAAATCTACCGGAGAATAACAGAAAAATACTGGCTAGATTTTGTTGTAGAATATTGAGGTTGGTTTCTGTTCTGCGAAAAGCAAAACCGCTGGCGCTGGTGTGCTTAATTCTATACTGTAATATTTACTGGCCTATGAAGACGCCTTTCATTAAAAGGCGATCTACTGATCTCCCTGAAGCAAAACTCATCGATATGTGTATTCTGCCCGTCCTAACCTACGGTGCTCAGACCTGATCGCTCACCGAGTCTCAAAAGTTCCGCCTTGGGGTTTGCCAAAGAGCAATGGAGCGCAGCATTCTGGGTGTAAAACGAACTGACAGGTTTCGAAACACCACGCTGCGCTCCAAAACGGGGATCCTTGACGTAGGCAAAACGGCTGCCAAGCTAAAATGGGATTGGGCGGGTTATGTCGGCCGCATGCATAGCAACCGGTGGGCAACAGTATCCACACAGTGGGTGCCTGGGGATGGATGGCGCCGCCGAGGCCGGCCCTAGAAAAGGTGGCGAGACGACCTAGATGCGTACCGCAAGGATTGGATCGAGGTGGCCCTGGAAAACTTGGAAGGATTTGGGGGACGCCATTGCTCAGCAATGGTTGAACCATGGGTGATATAAAAAAAAAAAAAATAGTATTATTAATCTTATAATAATTAAATAATTGTATACTTAATTTGACCTTATCTTGCGCGCAGTCTATACTACAGGGATCTTTTGGCGTTCGAGTGACATTGACAGGGAGGCGCTGGCGGCAAACATTTGTGCAATTAATTTGGGAAATTTATTGAAAAAACAAGATGGCAGCGTTAGTTCTGATTTTGACCACGCGCCAAAAGAACCTTACAATGTGACTATGGGTAGAATAGAAGCTTATCAATAGGGAATTAAAAATAAGTGTTTGGGTGAAAGGTTACAGGGGAAACATGGCAGGTTTAAAACCGGCCCGACGGACGGTTCCAAGCGAACGGTTTCCAGATCAAATACCACGTTTGAACCCGCTTCAGCTAAGTTAAATTGGGGTACAAGATTATTGGATATGAGAGTCAATTGCTTGTAAGTGATTAGTTAAATTAATCACGTAAAAACTGCGTGTAGTTGTTAGCACTTTGGACTTTAAATAAAAAGACTGTGACCTCCGAGTTTGTTTCGGTGTTTCTTCTCAGAGCCGGTTAGGAAACACTAACCTTATCTAGTTATTTAGTATATAATAAAGCTTCCCAAAAAAGGTATCGAAAGTTTGCTGATTTGCTCACAAAATCTTTATGCAAAGTCACCTAGCCCCCCCCTCCTCCCTTCTTTCTTTCTTTATTTTGTCAAAAGCTGGTAACAGCAGTGTTCTCTTCCAAAACCGATTGGTTGTGATTTGCGTGTATTCATTAAACACACCACAGCATCTTATTCCATGTCTCCATGTCTGCCGGTTGCCAAAAAGGGAAAAATATCGTGTCGTGAATTCGGTAACGCGTCGGCGCGACGGATGCAACGTTCTGCTATGAGAATCGAGAGTATACCTATTCAATTATTTGATACATTCTGTGTTACTTATAGATAGCATAAACCTACCAATCTCTATTACTGGCAATAGTTTACTCATGTCTCCAATTGTTCGAAAGACGGACATGTTTATAAACATTATGTGCATTTTATCAAGAAAGAGGTCACGTCGCATAGCATATTGTAAATAACTAAGTTATAAATTCATAACAAAGTTATCGCTTTTAATAATGCAATATTAGTAGGTAATAATAATAATATTTAATCAATTTTTTTAATGAAAATATTTAAAAATGTAAATAATATGTTTATAAATGAAATAAAAGATATTTAATTATAATAAGTAGCGAATTTTATTTAGTAGCTCGTTTTCAATTAAACAAATGAACAATTGACTTTATTATCTTTGAAATAATTTCTAAGATAATAAAGTTAATTGTTAATTTCATTTTCAAGGTCAATTGTTCTTTTGTTTAGCAAACAAGCGCCTGACCGTAAGCGCTGACCGCCACCTATAGATATCTGCAATGTTCTTTTTTAGGGTTCCGTAGTCAACAAGGAACCCTTATAGTTTCGCCATGACCGTCTGTCTGTCTGTCTGTCTGTCCCGACAAAGTGGTAAAATAATACCATGTTTTTTTTTTATGCTACCTCCCCTTCACATAAAGTGTGTTTTTTTTTTTCGTCTATCCCATGGTTTGGGGTATCTTCGGAAAGGTCGTTAAAAAATATTGTGAGTTTGTGAATACTATTTTTGGATTGAAGTATCCGTTTGCGAAATATTAAGCTTTAAAGTGCAACTTTTTGTTAGAGTCAAGTTTCAGCTAAATGGTAAGTTCTGGATATGTAGAAAAATTCACAGCAGTAGTATATAATGACGAAATTAAAAGGAAAACTATCACAGCTAAGTAGGCTCTACAAGTTATCGAGTATTTATCGACCAACTTACATTTGCAGTTGAAAAACATGTTCTCCCATACAAAATGTATCTTAGCATGATGCATGCACATTTAAATATTGCTTTTTTTCGAAGTATGTTGTTTGAATGTCGGCTCAAACCTATATATCCTTGAGAAGCCGATACCGATATCAATAACCTGACCGCTGACAGCACAGAGACTGGTTGAACGGTAACCTGACTCATTTTATGTGAAGGTAACGTGAAAATGTATGTTTTTTTTTAGTTTTTTTTTTTTTTTTGCAATGTTTTGGAGACTGTGGACAGTATAAAGTTGTATTATTTTAAAGTAGTACATGTTTTATTTAGATATCCAATAATATATTTAAAAAAATATTGATTGATTATAAATTTTAAATGAATATTTTTTTTTTTAATCCTTTTATAAAATATATATATTTTAATAACATTGAAATCACGGTTTATGTCATTTGAGACTGGCCAACAATCTTTGAAAAAGCTGAAACTGTAGTATCCACGTAGTCCCTCCTGTTAAATATGATTTGGTTCAAATAAACAGTTGTACCTTGTTTGCCAAACGGTTAGTTAACTGCTACAACGATAACCCTTCCCTTCTGCGACTGTTACGACCGTGACGATTGAAAATCAGCTGATATTAATCCTAATTGGTTTCTTCCACTATAGCATAGAAATTCGGTTTTAATTTATGGTTGTTGATATAACACCCAGCTAGCCTTTTTAATATCAATCTGTAATTTTTTTTAAACATTGTAAAACGCATTTATTTTTAAAAGAGTAACCGTGGAGTTTCTTGCCGGCTCTTCTCTATAGGAAATGACCAATTGGAACCGTGCACCTAGCTTCTGACGTTTCATAAGTGCCCATGTAGGTTTATTTGAAATAAAATATTTTTGATTTTGTTTTTTTTTAAATAAAATAACTAAATAAGGTACGAACAATAACAGTAAAAAATGTTGTCCTCACTAATGATAACTTTTATATACTAGTTATAAATAAGGCCCTATAGTCACAATACAAAAAAATATATACAGAATGGAAACAAGAAACCAAATCTACGCGATAACAGTCTGCGGAAACAAAGAACTCATGGTGCGCTTACGGAATAAGGTCGAGGCTTTCAGGACAATTATGGCAAAATGACAGCGCTTGTACAAACTCCCGGCCGTGGGATAACCGCGCATTGTGACACCCATTTGATCCCATACAACACCAGCCCAACAAAGTCCTTGGCTTGACCGTGAAAAAATAAATATATCCCACAACGATACACGCAGTGAATGCTCCCATTTCTCTCGTAACAATACCACTTCCGCGAAATTAAACTCCGTAGCAAATTCGCAGGATCTCGAACGCATTGTTTTCTACGCCAGTGCTACGCGCTACGGGAACGTGTAGCCGCGTAGCGACTAATTAAAATTTTTCGACAGTTACCGCGGTTCAGCTCGAATGGGATGTCGATACGATCTCGTCGTTAATTAGTTAATATTATATAACATTCATCTCGATATCACTAGAGGCCGGTAGAAAATCTGGAAAAAATCCGTAACGGATCCTTTTTGAAAAAAGAACCTTACCTGATATAGACGTCTCGTTCCCACGGATTGAAGGTCGGAGTGTCAGTGTTTGTAGTGTAAAGGGTATGATGCACTCGCGGGCGCGTGCGGCTGCTGCGAGCGCTGGCAACTCACTGACTGGGCCCGGCCGGGAGCCCCGTCGCCCGCGCCCCGCGCCGCACCCCCGCGCCCTAGCGGATAAACAACGTGCATTGTGGGCCCGATCTGTGGGCCTACCCTGCTTCACACACACATGCACACCTCTCGCGAGATACTCACCTAGTGACCTCTCCATTGCGCGTTCTCCGAACAATTCACTCACATCCCACTAACACAAAGCGGCAATGTATAAGACATACGGAACTAAGCGATGCTACCAAACTGGAGCATAATGGTTATCAAATAAATTTTCCGCCCAGATAGTAAGTCTAGCGTTATAGATTTTGGATTTAAGTTCCATGATTGCACAGATCGGGGACAATGATAGGTAGATGTACGTTATTGGGGCTTAGGTGGACGGTATTGGGGACACCTCAGGGTTTTGTGTCTTCAGAATGGACAATGTTACCGACGTACCTACAATATTGGTAATCAATTAAAATGCATGATAGTGCAGAATTTACTCTTCATACAGGTTAGTACAAAGAGGGTGTGTCTCAGTATGGAGATACGCATTTGTGTACGATAAGGCTGGTACACTACTACAAGCGAAAGCGGATACTACATCAATATTATCGCTTGTGACTATGGATGCTGCATACGCGTAAGACTTTATCATCACAGTACTAACTCATCGCTGGCTCAATAATAGTACCAGCTCCCTAATTGCGTAAAACACGATCAATCATTAACTGAATCATTTTGAAGGATATTGCTTATCCATTGCTTCATATGTTCGAAAAATGTGTCTTCCAACGGCTTAACGTGCTTTTCGCGGCTCGGAGGAGTCTCGGTATGTAAAGATGGTGACCCATCCACGAACCAACCCCGGCAAGCGTAGGTTAACCTGATGGATCGACCCGTGCGGCTGTTATTACTTAGCCATACTGCATGGCTAGAATTCTCGTATAGTTTTCACTGATCACCACACTTGGTAAAAACTATTCAAACCCCTATTTTTTTTTATATACTTGTAGGTTTTATTCAATTTTTTATTCTTAAATAATATAATTATATAATTAAGAATGTTTCACTGTCAATAACGATGTAGGTAATTTAGATTTTGTGCGTAGCGGTGAAGTCATACTATCTTGTATTTATACTCGCTATAACAAGGAGAATTTCGCGTTTAAAAAAATAAAAACATATTCTTTATCGCACCTCTTTAGGTCATGAGCTATCCGAATATAAAAAAATGTTTGGCCTAGGTCTTTAGGGAGAGGCGTGAAAATTTATTCATAGTTACAATAATAGATATGTGAAACTATGCAGTTTTCCCACGTTGTTATCTTTACAGTCAATAGTGTAGATACTTATTAAAAAAAGACACCGCGTTAAAAAAAAAAATGGTATTTGCAAGATTAAAACTGCAAGATGTAAGATACGATTACAGAAAAAGAGCGTTGTAATATTTATTATATATATATATATTTTATATATTTGTAATATTTCGATGAAAACCGATATGATGCAACCTAAAAATGCAATATCTAGTTTTGAGACTATATATCTGACATTTCTCAGGCATATCTCGTGCTTAAACAAGATGCGAAGCAAAATTGCAGATACTATTCTCTAGTCAATGATCGAATCATCATAAAAATCCATGAATTGACCTATTTCTAACCAGCCTTTTATAGAACCCGTCCAATACATCCAAGGACATGTTATTTAAAAAAGCGGCCAAGTGCGAGGACTCGCACACGAAGGGTTCCGTACCACCGTCCAATATTTAACACCTTAAAAAAAATACTGATTTGTTGTATGGTAACCCTTTTTTTAAGTCCGAAAGGGTTACCGTGGCTCCTGGCAACACAGGCAACTGAAGGAACACGTGTGGGTTTTAGTCAGTAAGAGTCTAACACGCCGTCCTGCTCCGTCCAGAGCGGGAGAAGATTTGATGATTTCTCACTGCAAAAAAAAAAAAGGGGACACCCTTTGATTTCTGTCACGCTCACTCAAATGTCTCGCTGGTGGTGGCGTGTGTGTTGGATCATTAAGTTCCCTTCAAAATGGTTGAGCTAAATGGTGCTGATCCATGCGTCATGTTCGTGAACGGGCGCCGTCAGTAGGGACTGGTTATCTCTTAGCTGCCACGGCTTATTTTAATTTTTGAATTGTTATCTTTATTACGGACGCTTTTAACGTGCACGTCTTTCTACATTGTTCTCACATGTATAATTTCAACATGAATGATGTAACAAATATTTTGTATCATATATTTTTGATTTAAAAGAGTGTCCGTGGAGTTTCTTGCCCGTTCTTCTCCATAGGTACCTACTACGCTTTGGAATGGGCAACTAGCTTCATCTTTCTGACTGACCGACCCCTTGACAATTCAAAAGTGCCTGTAATTGGTTTATTTGAAATAAATGCTTTGAGTTTGAGTTTGAGTTTTCAAACTTAATTTTTTCTTTTTATATTTTTTTGTTATAGCGGCCATAGTAGTACACACTCGGTGAAAATTTCAAGCGTCTACCTATTTCGGTTCAGAAGATACAGCTCTGTAACAGGCGGACAGACGGACGGATAGCGGAGCCTTAGTAATTGAGTCCCGTTGGCACCCTTTAGGTACGGAACCCTAAAAACATGGCCACGCATAAATTAGTTAAATATATTATTTATTCGGGCATTAAGGTAAAGGTAAAAAAAGACAAGGGAGATGGGAGATCACGGTACACCCCAGGCTACGGTGGTTTGTTCACAAATTTTGGGAGCCTGCTTTTACACAATGAGGGATTGGTTTTGTACACAATGGGGGATGATGGCCATTTATTCGTACAGGTTGGTGATATCTTGATTATTTTGGCAGTGTTTTTTATTTTTGTTTTTCATGTCCACTGTCCATGTGGGGAAAAAAAACGCTAAAAGCACTACATAAACGAGAAGATGATGCTACTGTACTAAAAGATGCCGATTCTTGAGATTCACATTCCTCTTTAACTTGCAAAGTTTTCCTTCTCTTTTGCATTGCATCTCTCACTTGCTCACAATTTATCGCCAATAGCCCGTCAAGTGACCGCCTACTAGGAAGCCGTTTGCATGTAAGAGCAAAACGGTTTTTACGAATATATTTATTGTTGTTTGGAGAGTATTTTTCATTCATACGATATTTGAGAAGATAGCCCATTGTATATTTTTATTTTGTAGAATTTTTGTGGTGTACAATAAAGTTTATATAAATATAAATTTTAATATCAGCCTCACACTGTTAGAATTAAGAAACGAAGTGATGATATATATATTGTTTTGTGATCATAGCACATGAACCGAAAGACCATCTACTGTTGAAAAAAAGCCTCCTAAAGCATCAACCACAGTATAAATAAATCATAACCTCACTCAAAACACAGAACTTCATAATGACTTGCTCACAACACCTGAATTAGAGACAAGGAGTAATATGAAGCTCAATTACGTTTCAATTGGACGGTCAGGTAATGTGGCACATGCATAATTTGCGGGCGCCGGGGGCTAGCCACATCACAATGAGATTAGAATACAGCCCACGCCCTCTCGAAGAGAGGAGGCCTGTCCCAACAGTGGGAACGTTATTGGCTGATTATACTGTCCATTTAAAACAATACAGGGTGACACCCCCTTAAATTTTGTTGCATGTTTTCAAAAACATGCAACAAAATTTAAGGGGGTGTTCTACCCATCAATATGAACAACTTTTACTATGGGACCAAATAAGAATTGGAAAAAAAAAAACGATTTTCTTATACAAAATGGTCCAATCGGGTATACCTTTATACTGAAAGGTCGTTTTTTTTTTTTCAAGGTCATATTGATGAGTAGAATAGTAGTTTTTGTAGCATGTTTTCAAAGTCAGCCTGTATAAATACATTACTTTTACAGTCACTAGATACATTCGAGACAGCTGCCTCGCCCCGGCAGTACATCCACCAGAGGCCTTAGTGTAAGTTTGCAAGTGAGTAAACGTAACTATCGCGTTTGCGTTAAGATTTTTATTCTCACCTTTATACTCTTAGCATTATGATCTATCAGTGAAATCTTAACGCGAACGCGATAGTTACGTTTACTCACTTGCAAACTTACTCTAAGGCCTCTGTTACTAACAGAAATGTTAGCTCAATTTGCTAGCTGATAAATATATAATACTTAGAACTAGTGGCAGGGACAAGGTGTTGCCGTGTTCATGTGTGGAGTAACTTTTATTTCTTTGTTAGTATTGAAACAACATAATTTTGGATGAAGAAATCGTGGCTTGGTATGAATGGCTTGGTTTAAATATACGAGATTAGGCTAACTTAGTGAAGGGCTCGTAGCTCTAAATCTTAGATCGATCCGTGCAGCTGTGATAACAGCTTTAGATTAAGCTACGCTTACCGCGGTCGGTTCGTGGATGGGTGACCATCCATTAAATATACGAGACCCCTCCGTGACTCGAATGGCACGTTAAGCCGTTGGCTCCGGCTGTCATTCGTGGATTTTTGACAATCGTTACGGGTCGTCAGAAGCCCGAAAGTCTGAAAATCAGGTACCAGTCTTACCAAGGGGTCTTACCCAAAAATTGGGTTGTGGAAAAACACTACAAAGTCAAAAATAACTTTAATTTCGGAAGTCGGTGGCAAAAAACGAAAATTTAAAACCAAAGACACCGATTTCCGAAATTAAGTTATTTTTCACTTTGTAGTGTTTTTTATTAAACATTACTTACTTGAATAACTTGAGTTTATTTAAAACCTCACCACCAAAAAGGCATAATACTAAAACATTGTTGCCCGAATCGTGTACCGTATGAACAGAAAGTGGTCAGCGGTTTTCATGGAATGTATTTTTCAGTGGAGCACTAGTGGCTTCAAGTATACCTTCCCTGAAATGTTCAGAGAAGAATTATTGTAGTTATGTTATTTTATTAGTAGTTTGAAGAAACACCGTTTTTTATCGGTAGAAATAATTATTGCTGTGTAGTTTGCATATCAATGTGTGTGTTTGTTTAAACGACTTATTAGGCTCAACAGACTGTCGATTTGTGGACTATTTTCTATTTTGTTAAGTATCTTGTTGACAGGCCTACACTATCCTTTCATACCTATTCACATTGTACATTTTTGAAAACATTGTGAAACCCATTTGTTTTTAAAAGAGTAACCGTGGAGTTTCTTGCCGGCTCTTCTCCATAGGAAACGACCAATTGGAACCGTGCACCTAGCTTCTGACGTTCATAAGTGCCCATGTAGGTTTATGTAAAATAAAATATTTTGATTTTTGATTTGAAACATAAAGTTGATAACGATTATGTACCATGAATAGATTTAAACTAGTAACACACCTACGTATATTTGTAAATTTGAAGAATCTCACATAATAAGACCTCGGATGCTAG
The DNA here is from genome assembly GCA_914767815.1 of Eupsilia transversa. Taxonomy (NCBI): domain Eukaryota; kingdom Metazoa; phylum Arthropoda; class Insecta; order Lepidoptera; family Noctuidae; genus Eupsilia; species Eupsilia transversa. The sequence continues at coordinate 13,543,329 of OU611876.1, forward strand.
CTTAGAGAGCAGTTATTATTTTTGTTTATTTTTCGTAAATAATTGAACATTTATTTAATTGAAGTTAAAACTTTTTATCACATACCTTTTAATGTTATGCCCAAAAGTGCCCTATTTATCATCATCACAAATTCATCATAATAAACGGGGAAATAAAACAGTTTAAATTACTAGAACGTATTTCCTCCATGGACAATTGCTGAATTTTTTTCTTATCGCATTCACTATTTTTTGTTAAGGATTTAATACCAATAAATCGCCGCACGATTGCAACATTAGCATCTCAGATTAGCTTCTAAATCTGTCACACTGGAATGCCAAGTTTCGAATCCACGACTTAACACATCCTTATCAACCCAGCCTTTTCCCTACTATGTTGAAGTCGGCTTCCTGTCTGTCGCATTCAATTGAATACCAGTATTTTACATGGAGCAACTACTTATCTGACCTCCCAGTTGCTGGGCAATATATATATACCTACTTAAAAAGTGGGTACACAAACCAAACCAAACCACTACTACAATCCGGAAATAGGTTATGACGCAAACAACTACTTCAGATTCACACACACATTGGAGCCAATTTTTTCTACGTCATAGCCAAAAAAGCACACAGATACCATAGACTACGTTCAATAGCGTAACGTGAACGTCAAGTGAACACAACGTGAACGTCACGTGGGCCTAACGTTGTACGTGAATGTGTAACAGACTGCAGTGCGCCGCAACACGGCGAATTAACAAGGATAGCTTCAAACTTTGTTCGTATGGGGTGAGTAGGGCAGTTGGGAAGATACTTATTGTTCAATCTTCAAGTATTTGGACAAACATAAACAATTTTTTTTTAAATCCTGTTCGATCTTTGAGGGTGTTGTTAAGTATCGTGCTAATAGTCTAGTCATGATATCATTTTTTTTTTAAGAAATAAAAATACACCTAGAGTTTTTTTGCATGGGGAATATTACCTGGTAACTCATGATTACCTCGTAACTCATGAATTACCAAATTTGCTAATTTTTCGAAGAAATTGTAATAATTTTGGATCTAAAAATGTTAACTTTCAATAGGTTATCTTTTTTATTTTGAATAATTGCAAGGTTTTTTATGAATTATTGATTGTTGCAGTATTTATATGCCTCTTTCGGATCGGTCAAGGTTATTTTGACACATTGAATAGGGGTGATCCCTGTTATTCTTAAACATCATCAATTTATTAGAGGAAGCCTCCACCCCGCGACTACGTTCGCATACTAACTTCAACCTCCTTTTGACTCATTCAGCGGAGAAATTCAAAATAAATTATTGAACGGAATGTTTGAGGAGGAGCATGTTTGACATACATACATATACTCACACCTCCTTCCCATGGGGGTAGGCAGAAACTACAGAACGCAACCTGCTACGATCCTTACATACTCTTTTTGCCTCGTTAACGTTCATACATCTGGTCATACACGCACGCCGGTTGCGAATACTACGCACCTGACCTTTCTGAAGAACATCACCAATATTTTCACTATGTCCTTCTAGGCCTCCCAGCGTTTCCACTCAACATCAGATTCAAAATATTTTTCTTGTATATTATGATGAAACCTGAAGCATGACGCTCGCATATATCACACAAATATCCCTTAAATTTCCATATCAAATCATTGAAATGAGGAGCTTGTGGCTAAGTAATAACAGCCGCACGGGTCGATCCATCAGGTTAAGCTGCGCATGCCGGGGTTGGTCCGTGGATGGGTAACCATCTTTACGTACCGAGACTCCTCCATGCTTCGGAAAGCACGTTAAGCCGTTGGCCCCGGCTGTCATTCGTGGATCTTTGACAGTCGTTACGAGTCGTCAGAAGCCCGAAAGTCTGACAACCAGTCATACCAAGGGGTATCGTATTAGGTACCCAGTTACTGGGTTGTGGAGGTCAGATAAGCAGTCGCTCTATGTAAAATACTGGTATTTAGCTGCATCCGGTTAGACTGGAAGCCGACCCCAACATGATTGGGAAAAGGCTAGGCAGAATGATCAAATCATTGAAATCCTTCAGTATTGTATACCGTTTACGGCTTTTAGCACAGTGGACATTTACGGGCTACCACGGTGATATTTCACAAACAAATTACTAACGAAACTAAGAGAAATTCACTTTAATATGTTCAAAATAGCGGCATTTAATAACATTTCACATAAAAATCTGGGTAATAAAGTTTATGGCTGCACTATGCTACGTCGTAGCTCGTAGCGCCCGCTACGGCGTAGCATATACGTAGCACTTTGCTACGACAGACGGTTCAACTGTTTTTATGAGAGTGTTACGTTTTGTCTACAAATTGTGTTTTGTGTAAATATATGGAAATAATAGTTTTATGTTGTGAAGAGGCCTAAATTCTTTTGTTTTGTACGCTTTTGTTTGAGGTAAAAAAAGACATTAAATGTATTTTTCTCAAACATCATGCTTGGAAATTCGACCATTATTTTGACAACCTTCTTCGAGATAAATCGAAATTGCTGTACTGATTAAAAACAAATGACAATGCGGCCAGGAATGTTACTATGAAAATCCATATCTGTCCTGTGTAGCGGCCAAATAAATTACTATGAAAACTCATATCTGTCGTGTTATTTAAAAATGGAACGAACTTTTTACTTTAACACATGACAACCAAGAAGAAACAAATGAACACATTGCATTGGCGCGTGAAAAATTATCGTTGTCCGTCATTGATTCTGGAATTTATAATTAATTTACTTTGTTTGAATTTCCGCGCATTATTGGAGAAAAGCACTATTCAAGTCTTTGCCGCAACCAGGCCTCACGTATGTGTGCCTCAGCTACGCCTCGACCTACATTTTCACGATCGTCCATCAATGCTTGAGTTGCTGGCCTCGACCGAAATGTACTATTACGATGTAAATATTACTTACTGAACTATTTATAAGTAAAGATTATTTTGAGAAATAAAGAAATAACAAACTAAAACATTTTCCTGCAGCCTAAAAATGTACTGACTTACTAACACACATAATGTAAATCCTCTAAATCAATTGGTATAGTGCCATAACAACGAGATTCCATGACAATATCCGTCTACATACCACCTGAACTATTCCTTTGTCCACAAACTCTCACAGAGCAATGAAATTAATTAATAAACATGATATTTCTGAGCTGCACAAATGCGCATAATAATAGGAATTCAATGAAAACAAAAGGCACAAGTGACGGTGAACACAAATCCAATCTGCTTTTTACTGGATTCATAAGATTCTAGTGATGGGGTCGTCTTGGTAATTGATATCGGTATCGGACCTGGAAAGTGTTGGTTTCGGTATCGCTGTAGGTTCTCTTTTTCTTTTTTTAACCAAAACGAGGAAACTCTTGGCCCGAATTTCACCTGATGGTAAGTGATGATCAGGCCGAAGGTGGAAGCGAGCTTCCCCCGGAATCCTCTACCACAGAGGAACTGGCTATCTTACCTCTTACTGCTGGACACAACAATGCTAACATTGTTGTTATGGCGACAGACTTAGGTAAGATGGTGGAAGCTAGCCAGGCGGACTTAAAACAAGCCCTACCACCAACCAAACCGAGCAGGAAATTTTGTCCCTACTGGGAATCGAACCCGGAACCTCTGGGTCTAAGACAGGTGGTCTAACCACTAGACCACAGAGGCGGTTAGTTAGGTCCATTTGAAAATATAATTTTATTGTATCAGTAAGTTACTAACACTATATGAGTCTCAAAGCTACTTTGAATAAAGAAGGAGGAGCTCGTGATGAAGTAATAACAGCCGCACAGGTCGATCCATCAGGTTAAGCTACACTTGCCGAGGTTGGTTCGTGGATGGGTGACCATGTTTACATATCGAGACTCCTCTGTTTGTAGAAAGTGTTTATTAGGACTCGCACAGGAAGATAATTACGCAAACTAAATAGCATGACACAAACCGAAAAAAATACAATAGACGTAGATATATTTAGTAACCTATTCCGCTTAACTATTCTTAAAGAGTCTTTAAAAAAACCCTGTAAGAAATTCACACGTGTTTCACCTCTCAACGACGCATCCTCGGGATGACGATTGACTTGTCGCGAACCCGAACACGACGTGTTGCCACGCCGAGCGCCGGACGCTGAGTCACCAAGTCACGCCTGAATCAATATCTTAAACAGAAAATTAAAAAACAACACACCCTAATCAATCTGCCTAGCCTTTTCCCAAGTATGTTTGCGTCAGCTTCCAGTCTAACCGAATGCAGCTGAATATCAGTATTTTACGTGGAGCGGCAGCCTACTTGACGTGCATCCAGTAAGTGGGTTGTTCCCACTTACTGGATAACACGATACGCCTTGGTAAGACTGGTTGTCAGACTATTTTGCTTGTGACTACCAGTAAAAACTGTCAAAGATCCACGAATGACAGCCAGGACCAACGGCTTAACATGCTTTCCGAGATACGAGGTCTTGATATATAATGAATGGTCACCCATCCACCAAACGACCGCGGCAACTGTAGCTTAACCTTCGCTTAATCCGTGCGGCTGTTATTGTTTAGTCTCGAGCCCCTTCTAAAATAAGCAACACACCACCATAAGCTGAATATTCGAGAAGCGTAATGTAAAGTATCGTTAACCAGTTAACATAAAAAAATTAAAAACCCCCGACACAAACAAAGACCTATAAAAATAATAATAATCAAAATCGGTTTAGCCGTTTGAGAGCTACGATGGAACAGACAGATACCTACACAGATACACATGTTAAACTTAAAACACCCCTCTGTTTCCGTCGGGGGTTAAAAAGATTATACAGAAGCAAAAAGTAACTAAAGTTCAAAGTTCCTAGAACTAGGTGACCAAAATGCGATCTTTAGGGTATAGAGTTTAAACATCTGCAACCAAGCCGTTAAGTCCGCAATGCCTAAATAAACTTGTGACTAACTTTAAACCTGTATACATAATAAATAACTTATACATTTATTTGTATTTGTAATGAGATTATATTTATATTTTTTTAATGTTAGTTAAAATAATATTAATGGATTATGATTTCCATGCCCATGTGACGGCAGAACATGGAGAACTAACTTTATGACAACACCTATGTACAAATTTACCCAATTTTGCAAAGTAATAAATGATTTTGATTTTGATTATACAACATTAGGACTAAGTATAGTATTTATTTTATTTCTTACTAGCTGCTGCCCGCGGCTTCGCCCGCGTGAGTGTCGGAAATTACCCCGTACATCCCCATGGGTTTTAAGTATAAATATTGAGTTTCGAGTTAATCGGACAGCGCGTTAAAATTCTTCCATACAAACACTGACACCCCCCAATCCCCCTTTAGGGGGTAATTTAGACGAAGGAGGAGGCGGAGCGCGTGAGGGAGAGGCAAAGTTCGCGCCCTCACGCGCCTAGCCGCCGTAGGAGACGCCCTGCCCCCGATAAGGACCAGGCCCGGGTCGACGGCGCGTCGTGTTCCACGCGCGCCTCAAAGAGATGTCAGCAAAACTGACGGGGTCCGCTAGGACCGTTGCCCGCCGGGGTTGCGGGTAGTCCTAAGGGGAAACCGTGGCCCCTAGCATGGCAAGGGAAGGAACACGGGTGGGTTTTAGTCAGTAAAAGTCTGACACGCCCTCCCGCTCCGCCCAGAGCGGGAGTAGTCATTGGATGATTTCCCACCCAAAAAAAAAAAAAAAAGAAAAAAAAAAAAAAAAAAAAAAAGGGGGTAATTTAGAAAAACAAAAAACTACAAACTTTATAATTTATTTAGATAACTATTCGTGCGAAGTTTCGTGTTTATTACCTCAAGGAATAAGATTTTTCATACAAACTTTCATCCCTTATTTTACCCCCTTAGGGGTTGAATTTCGAAAAATCCTGATACACGTTATTCTTAATTTTTGGGTTTAAGTATAAATATTGAGTTTCGAGTTAATCGGACAGCGCGTTAAAATTCTTCCATACAAACTTTGACACCCCCCAACCGTAGGATAGGATACTTTTCCGGGATAAAAAGTACCCAGTGTGGTGCCCAGGATATTAAAGAATAATTATACCAAGTTTCATCGTAATCGAACCGGTAGTTTTTGCGTGATACTTGAACAAACAGACAGACAGACAGACAGACAGACAAAAAAAAATTTAATCACACTTTTGGGTTCGGTGTCGGTCTAGTAACACCCCCTGCCATTTATTTTTTTGATATTTTCAATGTACAGAATTTTCACTTCTACAGATTTATTATAAGTATAGATTTCTTAAAATTGTTATTGTTATATCATTATATGCTGCACCGATTGACGTCATCACGTCAATACCGGCTGTCACTGAAAACCAGCGCTGGGGCTCTGTCTCGCATAGGGTCTCAGCATTATAATGAGCGATGGCCGTTTTGCGTGGATGTGACGCATATTTTCCCCCAACTTCTTCTTTACGTGTTACTTGCAATTTTTTTTTTTTCATTGCGTCATTTTTGCCGCAAATAGTTTGGCAGCTACGAGGGAACAGACAGACGTTAAACTTATAACATCCCTCTTTTCCGTCGGGGATTAAAAGGGGAAAGTAAATTTTCCTTTTTTTTTAATTATCATCAACCGAGACCCCTCCCTGCCAAGGGGCCCCGGCTGTCAATCTTACGATTGACCAACGGCCATCTTTGACAGTCGTTACGGGTAGTCAGAAGCCCAAAAGTCTGACAACCAGCCTTCCCAAGAGAGATCATGTTACCCAGTAACTGGGTTATGGAAGTCAGATAGGCAGTCATTATTACAGTTCACAGTGTACACTATTATTAATTGAAATGTCACCCTCGCCTGCACAATGCTGATAACGATACGTCAGTTAGAGATAATTAATTAGTGTACCTTGTCTTAATTAATTGGAAATGATTAACACTGCCAGATGAGCCGTGAATGATGTCAATTACAAAATGATATCGAACTTTTCTAATTCTGTAGGAAGAAACATTTTATAAATATCCGCTGAATAAGCCTTCTCTTCTGAGTTTGAATGTTTGACAGTTTCTCCTTAAGAAAACTGTCATTATTCGTATTTGGACGACTCCGCCCTAAGTCTATTTTTTGTACGTTTACCCAACGTCAGACTAGACGATAAACTAATGTTTAATGAAAAGAAATGAGTGTTAAAAATAGATTTTTTAATTTATTTTTATGCTTGAGTTGATGCGATGTCAATGTTTTCTCAAACACTAGGAATTGGTGACAAGCGAACGTATCATGGCGGACGATCAAAAAGTACTGATTCTCAGCCTCATTTGAATTTAAAAAAAAAATATTTTTTTGTCGACCTCAATAATCTCTTTAAGGCTGGATTCGACCAAACAGGAATAAATTTTATACGTGAAATAAGGCTTCTCTTCCGAGTAAATTTTGAATTTTTGACAGTTTCCATACGAAAACTGTCAGAGTAAATCTTATTCCGCGGATAAATTCGTGTTTGGTCGAATTCGCGTTTAGTCGATATATAATCAATAAATTTCGTGGTATCCATCGACAACATAACTACATCACTGTTACGTTTAATTAAAAAATACTCCATGCAAAACTATACGGTCGAGCGAAATGAAAATATTTAATATTCTTTACTCCCGCCGAGTTCCCCGAGCAATTCATTATCTCTTTCATTTCAATTACACCACACCTGTGCTTTTGTATGGGATTCTATCATACAGATATGTACCGGATTATGTAGTTACATGGCCATCGCGTACCTAGTTGTAATCAAGCTGTTTGTATAAGTGACCATACGTAAATGCACTAATGTGCTAGTCTTATCAAGGGGTGTCGATCCATGTAAAATACTGGTATTGTTCAGCTGCATCTTGTAAGACTAGGCGCAGATCTTGGGGAAAGCGAAGGTAGAAGAGAAACGAAGATGCTCGACTGCCGTCCACATATCTTTTAGGGTTTCCGTAACTGAAGGGAGCTAAGCGGAACCCTATTATAAAGCCTCCGTTGTCCGTCCGTCCATCTATGTCCGTCCGTCCGTCAACAGAATGTATCTCATGAACCGTAATAGGCAGACATATGGAATTTTTCACAGATTGCGTATTTCTATTGCCGCTATAACAAAAAATACTAAAAAAAAACATAAATTAAAGGGACACACAAGAAACGTGTTTATTTCGGATTTTTTTCTTCTGTGCGAGTCCAACTCGCACTTGACCGGTTTTTTGCTGAGAAGCTTTAATTGATATATTCTTGTGTCAGTGTTATAGTCACGAATGAAATTACAGCCACTTGAGACTATAACTGGTTCTGTGTCTTTGAGTGAACAGCATCTCAGAAACGAAATAATGTTCTAAAAAAAACAATCGAGTCACACTATTGTGGTAAGCCACTCGTGCAAAAATTTGCTAAACTTTCAAGTTAGTCTGCTACTCTCCAAAGTTTAAAGATACCCTGACGAAGATAGTGACATGGCGTAGCATGACAACCATAGAACGACGTCGACGGAAGAATAGAAAAATGACAGACTGTGATTGTTGATCTGTCATTTTTTCTATTCTTTCGTCGACAAAACCCGTTTCTATTGCGGTCATGTTAAGCGTGCAAACTTATCTATGTTTAAAACGATGAACCACACATAGCCTTAAATACTGCAAGTATTTAACATAATGCAAACTGTATTTAAACCCTCTTACGACCCAACAACAAAGAGCTATCATATTCCAGATTCCATATAATTACAGATATGCATTTATCGACTAACGAGAATGAAACAATTCTATTTCAAAATCAAATTGAATCGCAACCGTTTTCCACGTGAATGGGTCGTCCAATTTATTCTGAGCTAAGCTATTTCATTAGGTACGCTGTCGGGCTTTCAATTTGCGCTTTGTAAGAGGGATGGGGGGGCTCAGCTTATGCTGGACGCTCACTGAATCAGCCCCAGGCTATTGGTGAGGTTTCTTCCACTTTTTATTCAACTCATTCAGCGTTTTAGTTAAAATAATGATGATTTATTATTATTATGCAGTAGAAATGTAGGGGATGGGGATTGTATTTCCTTTAAGTCATAAGATCGCCGAGTCTTGCAGCTATTTTACCTTGTGGTTCACTGATAATATCTTTGTAATAAGACTTTCATTCTCCAAATACGATTGGAAAAGCCGCAAACCAATCATAGCTTCCTTGCTTTTTTGACTCAATTTTTTTTTAAATCCAATCATAACAAAATTCTTAAATCTTTCAAAACATGGGTTAGTTCTTGATTGTGTTTAAAAAAAACGGCCAGTATCATTTATATCTCTGTTGAGAGTACTTGAGAGTCCAATGCTTAGGCCCGTATTACAGAACTTCACTCTAGACTCAAGCATTACTTAAAACTAGTTTTAACCAATCAAAAGTCTGACGAGTTTTAAGTAATGCTTGAGTTTTGAGTGAGGTTAATCTTGTTTAGCATTATACACTTTGCCTTTGGACCTAATGACATACATACATACATAAACGCACGCCTTTTTCCCATGGGGGTAGGCAGAAACTACAGAACGCCACCTGCTACGATCCTTACAAATTCCTTGTGCCTCGGTTACGTTCATACATCTGGTCATACACGCACGCCGATTGCGAGTACTACGCACCTGACCTTTCTGAAGAACATCACCATTATATGTCCTCCTAAGGCGTTTCCACTCACATTTGCCTTAAACATTTTGTTAGTCGCCTTTCATTCATCCTCTCAACATGACCAAACCATCTAAACATTCTCTTTTCAATTTTTGTAACCTAATGAATGAATAGAAAATAAAAATAATACCCCTGAACAGCACAGCTTCAGCCCAAACCGACTAGCAGCGGACGGTGACCACACGGCTGTCCACTACTGCTTTCACCACAACCGTAATTGATTGATTTGCGCCTAAATTATAGCGACAGACCGCATCAAACGCGGTCGTAACTGCCAATCAATCAGGCTAGCCAACTGTCCACTGCCTGACGTATATTATATACAACGCCCCCGTCAGTTACGGTCGGCTACATATGGTCTGTTCCAAAAATACCTGATAAAAATGTAAACAAATGGATCAGACAACGTACCTGTGGATGCCAATTTGTAATGCCACTTACAAATTTAGAATGACCTTCAAAATGTTTTTCATACAACAATTGAGGTTATAATTTACAACCTCAATTTCCGTTGATGATTTTTTAACTACAATTTAATCATATTATTCTCTAACAATTTGTGAGAAAAAGTGGTGAGATTTAAAGTTGAAACCTTCTGAATACTGATACTGATTAAGATGAATGTGTTACTAATCCCCTTTAGTGAGTGATTGCGTACAAAAATGAGAACGTGGTTTGTTTACAATTTTATCAAATACTTTTGGCACAGACCATACACTATTCCTGATACATAGTGAGCAAAGACAAGGGAAGCAAAATCGTAGTGAAACGGAGAAAGACAGACTTGTTGGATTATCTTAACGTAAAGGTTTTCCTGCTGACAAAATGATCGACGATTAAGATGACCATATTCTGGAAACTGTTCTTCCAATTTTGACACACGGAGGCCGTAAAAGGCGACTAAAACATGTATGATATATAAGTCGCCTTTACGGCGTCTCGTTATCAAGAGATCGGCTGTAACATCTTTTTATCTATCCCAACTTTCTGCGATCACTGCAATATGCAAATAACATTCTGACCTTTACCTGAATGGCAACCTTTAAAAAAAGATAAAGTCGAAAAGAAGAAAGATATTGCAGACTCTGGCAACACCGGCGCGGCTTACAGATTAAATATTAATTACAGACATATCCTGACATTTAAGTCCTTCTTACTTAAACCTCAAAATCTACTTAGCCTTTAAAAGAGAGTGAGGATTAAACTTTCTCCGACTACCTACTGTCAAAGCCATGAACGGTAATCCGATTTATTCTTGACATTTGAAATAATAGAGCGCGCGAAATGAAATGGATTCCGATCAGTTCGAGATATTTCATAATCGGTATTAAAAGTTAATCGCACTGCGGTTTTTAATCGATTTTGTTAAAGGTTATACGTTTATTTTATTTTATTTAGGTTGTAATTTAGGCAACACCAGCGTAACACATTTTCGTAAACGATTCAGACTAATTTGTTTAATTATTTTGACAGTTCAACAACATTCATTGCGTTATTTACGTTGTTGAACAGATATTTTTTTCGTACGTATGAAGCAAGGGATTAGCAATCTGTTTCAAAACGATTCAGATTGTGATTGATCGTGCATTACGCAATTAAGCTGCAGTTTTGTACATATATGCATGGTATTTAGCGTTACCGTGATTGAACACACTCAAAAAACTTAGATGATACAGCCAGAGTTTGTCAAGGTACCAATTAAGACTTATTATTCACGATAATTTCGATAGAATTAGCAGTTTTAGTTGCAATTTAATAATTATAACTCCATATAAAAGCGTTCATAACATTGGGACGTACGTATAATTGATAACACACGGTGTATTTATGCCGCTGAAGAGCATAGATAGGTTTTACTCTTGAATTCACAAGCTCATGATACCTTACAATGATAAATGATATTTATTTCTGTAAATTTATTCATTACTAGCGAGGCCTGCAACTGGAACATTGATGGACAATCGTAAAAATGTGAGCCGAGGTCAATGCCCAATGTACTTTTCTCTATTAATGCGCGGAAATTCAAACTGAGTAAATTAAAAAATACAATAGACGTAGATCTATTTAGTAACCTATTCCGCTTAACTATTCTTAAAGAGACGTCGTGTACGGGCTCGCGACAAGTCAATCGTCATCCTGAGGATGCCTCGTTGAGAGGTGAATCACGTGTCGATTTCTTACAGGGTTTTTTAAGACTCTTTAAGAATAGTTAAGCGGAATAGGTTACTAAATATATCTAAGTCTATTGTATTTTATAATTAATTTCCGCCAAATCACGCCTGAATCAATTTTACTATCTGAGTAAATTAATTATTAATTACAGAATCAATGACGGACAACGATAATTATTCACGCACCATTATGTTCATTTGTTTCTTCTTTACTTTACACAGCTCTATTTGCAAGCCAAATCGGAATTTAAACCAAATCTTTGATAAGTTACCTCCTTGGAAGCCATGGGTGAAGAAACATTTCGTTCCATTTTTAAATAACACGTCAGATAATATGAATTTTCATAGTAATTTATTTTTGGCCGCTAAACAGGACAGTAACTGATAACTATGGATTTTCATAGTAACATTGCCAGCCGCATTCACTTGTTTTTGACCAGTACAGCAATTTCGATTTATCTCAAACAAGTTTTTCAAAATAATGCTCGAATTTCATTATTGAGAAAAATACCTTTTTAGAAAATTATGTATTTCCAACACATTGTGATAAACGGAACGCATCAGTTCATTATCATTTCGCTTGCCAATCGTTCGTCTATCTATTGTTTTCACTATGTAGGGAAGGTATTTTTTGTTGAAAATTAATAAACTTTATATTTGTTACACATCATAGCTAGGAAATTCGTTTATGGAAATAACCGCAAAGTAGGCTTTTTTTTCCATTTTTTAACAGTTCATGATAGAAATTATCTACCAGGTTTTAAAAACCTAACATATCATCAGTCTGTAAGTTTATCCGAGTGTGTCCTAAGAATTTTATGTGTAGGTTTTTCATTATTTATTTATTTATTTAATAGATACTTCAAGCACACAAAAGTACAGACATGCATGCTTTTTTATAAATTTTTGTTTATCTTTTTCAAAAGTGTCTAACCGAAAGCATACATTTATACTGCTACATATAGCTAATATTACAAAGGAGAAAAAAATACAAGCAGCAAATATTAGCAAAGAAACGTTTCAATCTAAAACTAATCACGAGTCGATATAAAATGGGGAGCGTCGATTCTCATCGACAATGAACCGATAGAGTACGGACCCATGGGATACCAAGTACCTCCTCTCATTTCTCCATAAAATTGATCTAGTCGAAGCGAATTTATATCTTCATTATATTTGCGCCTTCTAGCTATTATTAAATGCATGCTTTTTGTTTTTGAGCATAGATTTATTATAGAAAATGTTTGGATTACTGTAGTATCACAGAAAAGATTGAGAAATAAAATAACGTGCTATAGTTTCAAACAACCAATTTTTTTATTCAAAACCTGATAGTATTTTTGCCTTCATCGATAAATCTGCCTAGCCTTTTCCCAACTATGTTGGAGTCGGCTTTCAGTCTAACCGGATGCAGTTGAACACCAGTATTTTACATCAAGCGCCATGCCTATATAACCTCCACAACCCAGTAACTGGGTAATACGATAACTCTTAAGACTGGTTGTTAGACTTTCGGGCTTCTGACGACCCGTGTTTGTATCAGGAACCGAAACCGGCATGATCAATACGGGTTTTTCGGCTACAACATTAGGTAATATTTTTTACAGATATTTTTAAAGGTTACCTTAAATTAAAAACAACCAGTTTTAAGACCGGCTATCGAAATAAAAATAACCTCTATCTTACACGTGCCTTGAACATTAGTCAAAGGGCGCGCATCGCCTGTGTGTGTTTGACCGGTATTAAAACGGTAACCTAAAAGACATGTTTCTTCTTCTTGGGTTACCCAGAGAGCTGTAACCTTAGTAGAAGTAACAAAAATTTTCGATACCTGTACCGTAATATACAGGGTGTAAGGGTCAGCCCTCCGCAGACTGATGGGGTGAATTCAGTATATCATACTAAGATGACCGGTATATTAAATTATTTCAGGAACGTTATGGGACTCCAATAAACCTGATTTGTTTAATTACCTCCCACGCAATTTACTGTGGCAAAACGCAAGTAGCGAACGGCAGCGCAAGTAGAGTATTTCAACATCAATTGTTTATTTTTTTATTTTAGTTGTTTCATTTACATAAATTGAGTGCTGCGTACAGATAATGTAATTTTTTTACACAAAAATCAACAAAAAAAACAATCCTGAGATTTTTTCCGGTGGTATATCATTCAAAATAAGGAGCTGAATGCAAGTTTGGGAAGGGCTATCCTTACACGCTGTATAAAGGTTTTCGGTCCCTCCTTTGTGTTTATCAGACTAAACACTTGCTTATAAAGTTAACGATCCTCTCTTCACTACTAGCTGCACAATCTTCCTGAAAAAGTATATTCCTGAATATTACTGAAAATATTCCCAAAACCCCAATGACATTGAAGCCACAACCATTCGGTTTATTTGTACTCGAGATTTTCAAAACAAGAGGCTGTTTCTCTCCTAAAAATGATCCGGCAACCTTTCATGAAACTTGTAGTTCGGGTCTCACTACCGGTAAAAAGTATAAGAAAGAAAGAAGAAACAAACAAAGAAAAATATTCTATTTGGGACACGCACAGGAATACAAATAAAAAAAGGAGCATTTAAAACTAACAAAAATAACAGATTATAAAAATTAAAAAAAAAAAAACATGAACAGTATCATTCTATATTTTGTATCTATTTATTTACGAGCTCACACATATCTGCGAATAAAAATCTCTTCATACGTATAATAAATACCAGGGCAGCAGGCAGTGACGTTAGTATAACCTGTTGTGATCTGCATAATGTTCAAGAGTGCCGCAATGCGAACCGAATTGCATTCACCACCGCGAGAATTATAACTGATTTCAATATGCTAATGGGTTCATGCTATACAGGGTGTATGAGAAAGGTTTGGTCAAATTTAAGGGTGTGGTACAGAGCATCAAACTGAACAACTTTCTCCATGGTACCAACATGTAATCGAGAAAAAATTACCAGCTCTCCCGTACAAAGCTTCAATACCTACTCGACCTTAATGTATGGGACGGCTGATATTTTTTTCTCGATTACGATTTTCAATCTATTCTTTTTTTTTTCATCAAAAATCTTTTGCAATGTGTATAATGTTAACGGAAAAGTATGTAATCCGTCAATGTATATAATTCCTAGGAAATGTGTACAATTCCTAAGATAGATAGGAAATCTATGAAATATTTTGTAATATGCACTTTTCCTAGGAAATCTATACATTTCCTAAATAGCAATCGGAAATGTATTACATTAGGGACGTTTGTAAGTGCAGCGGGGACAGCGGAGCGAGCGAAGTCAACGAGAGCCTTAATAAAAATATTTCTACTTTTATATTGTGACGTAGATAACATATAAACATAACAAATAAAACTGTGAGCTTTATAAGAAATTATACATAGTTTTTATGTGTGCTAGATGGGCCATAAAAATGAATAAATAAAATTAGTAATAAGCCTTATGAAGGTTTTTTATTGTACGATGTGATTGTTACAGCTGATTCTGTCAACGAGAGCCTAAAAAATCTGATTTCTAGTATCATCTCTAAATTGCATACAATTCCTAGGAAATAAATACATACATTTCACAGGAAAGTGTGTATTAAAGAATCTTTGAAACATTATTTTACACATTTCCTAAGTAGGCTCGGAATTGTATATATTTTCTAGGAATTGAGTACAATTCCTAGAAATACGAATTGTGTACAATTCCTAGGTTTCATAAATTTGCGGTAACATATACATATGTGCAACCAAAAGTGCTACCTTTTGGTTAAAATAAGTGAACAATTTTTATTGTAATAAAATAAAACAACAAGAACATTAATTTTGACAGTGTAGATATTGCACTATTGTAATTGTTGTTGTCTATTGTATTGTCTTATCTAAGTCTGTCGCCATAACAACAATGTTAAAAGCATTGTTGTGTTCCGGCAGTTAGAGATAAGATAGCCAGTTCCTCTGTGGTAGAGGATTCCGGGTGAAGCTCGCTTCCACCTTCGGCCTGATCGTCACTTTCCATCAGGTGAGATTCTGGCCAAGAGCTTCCCCGTTGTGGATAAAAAAAAAAAAAAAAAAAAAAAAGAAACAGCAGGTTTTTTTTTTAAATAACCGACTAATACTTTCCACGTTGGTGTCTTTTTTTTTTTTTTTTTTTTTTTGTGTGGGAAATCATCAAATAACTTCTCCCGCTCTGGGCGGAGCGGGAGAGCGTGTCAGACTCTTACTGACTAAAACCCACCCGTGTTCCTTCAGTTGCCTGTGTTGCCAGGGGCCACGGTATCCCTTTCGGACTTTCCCGCAACCCCGGCATCGTTGGTGTGTCTAGAATCATGTATTGAGTTCATGGTAACAGTTTGAGCATTCATGTCCTTGATACCCTGTATTTAGCGGCCTGTTAAAATTTTCTTTTTACGTATCTTTCGTAAAGAAAGCAATACAAATCGAAATAAAATAGAAGCCGAATGCAACCATAAACAGAAAGGCACATAAACCAGCCACCTGATCCATTAGGCGGCGTCGCCATAGCCATTAAAAATGGATTTGTTCTTATATCCGTCGTTTCGGCGCGAAATCGGAACGTTTTCAATTACCGATAAATCGGACAGTTCTGTCTCTCCATTGGCCCATATTCTGCGGTCGTCCGACAATTATTTCAATTAAGTGAACTCGTATTGTGGTTGTGAATTTAAAGAGGTTATTTATTAATTAATTTGTGTTAACGTTCTGTTTGTGGTCTTCGAAAGCATGCTGACCTGACCTGGTTCTGGTATGGTGGTGGTTCTCATCTTTTCCAAAAACAAATATGCTTTATGCGGGGAAAAAAAAACTTTAAAAAATAAAAAAGTACTTTATGTATAGGTACTTAAAGTACTTTTTTATTTTTTAAAGATAAATTATTTTAAATAATTTTCTCATGCATTTATGCTGCTTAAGGTATATGAGGTATAATACGTCTAAAATAGACAGCACCCTATTTCCGTAACACACTCTCAATCACAATCTGAATGATTTTGAAGGATATTGCTAATTCATTGCTTTCTATGTTCCATAAATTTGTGTGCTGAACAACGAAAATAACGCAAGGAATGTTGTCGAACTGTCAAAATGAAAGCCATTGCTACTGTTAGTGTGTTACGCAATTACCGTGCAGTAGGTAATTAACATATACGAAAGATTTATTGGGAGATTTTCGGTACCATATTCCTCCAATCACTCGGCAATTTCAAAGCCTACCTACCTGTATAAAGGACAGTTTTTTAATAACACCCCTCTGCCTATCCCAGTCTTTTATCTCGAACATCTTTATGGGGGAAATTTTCGTGAGAATTCTAATTAAATTTCTTGAAAGCAAGTCCCCGAGAATGGGACCCAAGATACCCAAGCTGCGGTACCAACGTCTTAAGGAAAAAGCGGGAGACGTATTACAAGGTTTTAAATGCATGTTAATTAGGAAATAAAAGGAAATTAGAAATAAATTGAGGTTTTAACGTTTTTAATTGGCCTTTTCTGTATCTGGAAAAGTTAAATGCCATTATTAGATGCAGAATCGGCACTGTAATAGAATATCATCATGTTCTGAAAACGCTGTTTTTTTTAAAATAAATTAAACTAACACTACTGCCGAAAAAGACTTCTCGCGACATTTTTTTTCAGGATATTTTTGGATCTCACGCTTTATCAGGCGCGGATCCAGCTCTCAAAAAAGGTTGTGGTAACAGCCAAAAATCGGCCAAGTGCGAGTCGGAGTATGAACTCGTTTATGATTGATATAGTGCATTGCTACAAAGGAGATGTTTACAAAATATATGACGCCCCCAAAATTTTGTACAGTGATTTTCCACGTGGGCAAAGCTGTTGGGCGAACACTAGTAAATTACAAAAGTAAATGTGTGTTTGTTTGCACATCACTGTGTCACATTGAGACTCTATACTACTGAACCGATTTTGATGATTTTTTTACAACTTCAAAGGATATCAAATCAAATTAAACGCTAGTATACATTTTACACAAAATTATTTTATTTAGGTGCTTTCATTACAAATTCAAGCTTAAGTTTCTCTTTCACGAAAAAGTTGATAATTTCATCGATATTCAAGTTCACATCTTCGGTATATTATTTAGGAGAGCAGCCCGGATAATCTTTGTTGTTTAAAAGTGTGACGTCACAAGTCTATTAGGGATGTGGGCATGCCCATCGTGCCCACAACGGTGGATCCGCTCTTGTACTTATACTTTCTACGCCTATCTAGAAGTTCTTGAAGGAATGGGATAGGCGTAGACAGTTAGCTTCACAACTTAGGATTTTTATTGACAAGAACAATCCTAAGTTGTGAAGCTAAATATGGCAGAGGTACGTAGTACCTACGTAAGGTACTACGTACCTCTGCCATATTTAGTTCAACAGTAAAAACGTCCAAAATAAAAATATTTAGGTGCTTCGCATTTATATCTAACATTCGTGTTCGTATTCAGTTAGCCATTAAAGTTTTTGGCATAACATAATGCTGTATTTCCGCTACCAGTTTCCATAGTTAGGTAAAGCAATAAACTGAAAACAATTACCCTACCGTACCGTTTATAACTTGGGGTGCCAACGTAGTGTCCAATTTGTTGAGCGTACGATTTACGGAAGTCCACCTGCGAGGTCGTGGTCCACTTATATGTTGAACAATAATATTCATTTCTAAGAACTCAGTCGTATGTAGGATGGGTACGACGTTTGCTAACAAATCTGGTATGCAGTTCATGATAAGCTTTTATTTTCATAAGTATTGTGGCATAATGGTTTTTTCAAACATGCTTGGAAATTCGAACATTACCTATTTATGTTCGAATTTCCGAGCATGTTTGAAACAACCTTCTTCGAAATAAATCGAAGTTGGGGTACCAGGGGCCTAAGTCTACTAATCTATAAACGTTACGATGGTCTCTCAATGGTGAGTTTTTGACAGATTTGCCATACAAAAACTGTCATAAACTCTCCATTGAGAGACCATTGTAACGTTTATAAATTAGTAGACTTAGGCCCCTGGTCGAATAGATGCCAGCCGGAAATGTTTGTATCAAAATAATAATATCTGTCGGTGATTAGCGGCCAAATAAATTACTATTAAAACTCTTAATTGTCGTGTTATTTAAAAATAGACCTAACTTTTTACTACAACCCATGGCAACCAAGGAGGTAACTTATTAAAATATTTTATTTAAATTTCGATTTGGCTTGCAAATAGAGCTGTTAGAAACAAATGAACATACTGGCGCGTGAAAAATTATCATTGTTCGTCATTGATTCTGGAATTTATAATTAATTTACTCTGTTTTAAATATCGTGCATTGTTTGAGAAAAGTACTATACAAGCCTTAGCCGCAACCAGGCATTGATGGACTCACGTATGTGTGCCTCGGCTTCGCCTCAGCCCACATTTTCACAATCGGCCATCAATGCCCCAGTTTCAGGCCGAAATAGTAATATACTATTGTTTCTTTAATGGGTGAATAATTTCAGAGTGTTGTGCATAGATTTTCCTTATGTAGGTTATGGGGTGGTAAAAAATAAAATGCATATTAAGAATCCTAAAATAAACTGGTATAAATTGATAACTCTGTGAATGAAAAGAGTTTCAGCAGTTTAAATATAATAACACTAAGGGGTTTGTCCGCTGTTCAAAGAATATGATTTGTGTCTGTTATAACTTACAGAGGGCAATTCCCGTATTTTTAAGAATGTTCGTTAATCTCATTCGTAATCTGTCAAAAATACAATCAATTTACCAACATTTTTGACAAGTTTGACAGATTGCGACTTTTTCGACGTTTTTTAGGTACGAGAAATTGATGATAGATATAGTGGTAGAATAAACCAGGAACAACAAAAAAACTGCCTCGTTGATTTACTGGACGCAAGCGCTACTGCTGAGCACGAGGTCCTGGGCTCGATTCCCCCGTCGGGCAGTGTCATTATTACGGGTTTTTTCATTAGGAATTTCTCACAATTCTGGATTTGTCATCATTTGTTTTCAGGCTCGCCACCTATTTCATGGGACTTAAACATATCTGGCCAAAAGTGGGTGTACTATAGGTACGCTTCTGCCTCATCCTTCGGGGATAACAGGCGTGATGATATGCTACGAAACGCTATAATTTATACTTGGTTTTCCTTTAGGTAACGCCTGGACTAGCTTCTTCTGAGCTGGTGTCCACGGCTATGACTTCAGCCTATGTAAGGTACATTCTTCTAGCGGCTGGTGCTTAGCCTTGACCGACTCTTAATAGCTAACCTAAAGGCTGGATAAAATGCTGAGAGAGACATAGGCACACATCCTATACTCATTAATTTGGCTCAAAGGAGTAAAGTAACCACAGAGGTAATATCTAATCATTTCTAAATTTACCTCTGGCAACCCTAAGAACCGCTAATGCACCGGCAGGCAGTTACTATAAAAGCAGTAATTACCGCTCGACCTTTCCCGCGCTGCCGATGACAGTAAACTTATACTGCCACTTAAAGTAATGGCCGGCCAAGTGAATCGATAGCTGTGTGCTGTAAGACTGATCTTTTTTTGCAAATCTTTAACGGCATTGGGCAAATAATTTAACCTCATTATGGCTTCAAGCTATAGGCGCAGTCTAATTCCCAAGGCCTTGCATTCATTTAGTAAAATCACAAAGAAGTCTAAGCTATCCGACTCAGGATGCTCCAATTTTCAAGCTTGCTCTGGCATTCTCTTAGTAAAATCACAATAACAGCATAACCTAGGTACTCAAGTCTAGATTCTCCAGTTTTCTGGCTCGAACAAGGTTAAGGATATAGTAGTTTGAATACTAAGGGATGTCTACGCAATCACTTGCACAAGTTAAGACTGAATCTTGCCTGAATCGAACCGTGGCCCGAAACGCAGTAGGTGCCTATGTCAGTAACTTCACAACATATCGACCCTGTCCCCAGCAACATTTGAAAAAAAATAGGCACAAAAAGATTGTATTAGAAAAGCAAATAGCTTTCCCCGGAGAAGTTCATCCGTAGTGATTCCATTGGCTCAGATAAATAAGTTTCTCAGCTGAAACTAGATTTAGTGTGGCGGAGCAAGCAGACTCCGACAGTCGCTCCGCAGTTAACTCGATTCCGTTTTATTGCACATTTATTGCTGTCTCGGTAACTTGTAGCTTTTATAATGTTAGAGCAATAATCTTGAAGGTTATTTGAGGTAGTTTAGGTACTGTCGTTTGTTTGTGTTTGATTATAGAACTGTTGAGAGCAAGAGATTGAGTGAAAGTCCGATGATATTACTTAAAATCGTTTTATAAACTCTCTCCATGCGTACATAGTCAAAGGCAACTAGTGGCTGTCGTGAATTCAGAGATGTTACGGAGCTTCGA
Organism: Eupsilia transversa; assembly: GCA_914767815.1. NCBI lineage: Eukaryota > Metazoa > Arthropoda > Insecta > Lepidoptera > Noctuidae > Eupsilia > Eupsilia transversa. The sequence continues at coordinate 13,564,515 of OU611876.1, forward strand.
TTCTGACTTCGAAAGGAAATTCCTCTGACTCCGACTTCAGCTCCGATAATTTTGAATCGGAGTTAAACCGAGGATCGAAACGCAGCGATGCATAAGAGTACGCAGAGAACGTAGAAACAACTTTTAACTAGTCGCCCGGGAAAGTTTTATACCTACACGGTCGTACTCGGATTCTCATTTTTTTTGGTTTTGTGTATGTCAGACGCGTCGTTAATTTGTTAAATTAAGTTTAGAACCGTGTGTAGTTTAAGTGTTGTGATAATGATACTTAAGTATATTTCAATGGGAAGCCAGCTCGTTGCGCAACGACTCGCCTCATGTTCCGAGCCGGCATTAAGTTTGAATCGAACTGTACTATAATGCAGTTGACGTAAATCTCATCTTAAAAACAAAATACTGCTATAAAAACCATCAGAAATGGCTTCAATACCGCTAAAGTACGCTCAGGCAGATTGTGAGTTAGGTGGGAAGGAATCTATCGAGGTAAACCGACCACTTTTATTTATTATAATATATATTAAAAAAATACTGAAAAGCCTAATGGTCAGACTACAACAACAAAATATCAATCACCTGACTTGACAGCTAGCAACAGTAGCAACGTCAAAAACGTCATTGCGACACCACACGTAAAAGGGAAAACCATAATAATTTGTGTAAAACAGTTGTTAAACTTCTTAAAAACAAAATACTGCGGTAAAAACCATCAGATATGGCTTCAATACCGCTAATGTACGCTCAGGAAGATGTTGAGTTAGGTGGGAAGGAATCTATCGAGGTAAACTGACCATTTTTATTTATACTATAGCGAACAGTGAATGTTGTCCTCAATGTTTGTCCTTCACCATTATTGTGCTTAAAACATTAAACTCGCTTCTACAAACCTGTCTGTTTCTAGAATGTATTCATGTGCTAATTTCCTATTCATTTTGAGGCATACACAAGTTTTATTTTTCTATGGTGGCGGAAATAATCTCTCTGATTGTTTCATTTCCACATGATTATGTACAATGTTAAGGCCGTAGATAAGATAAAGCCTCATTTTACAAAATTTCTGTGTTTTCCTATTAATTCGCATTTATTTATTGTTTGATAGCAGTTCATTATTATTCTGAAATGGCTAAGTTCTTGATAAAGAAAAGTATCACCACATTCATGGACAAATCACTAACTCTCTTCCATGAAAATCATTACTGTTGAAATGAACCTCCATTTTGTATATTCAGCAGCTGTTTACATTATAGAAATTATGACTATTTACTCTAGACTTATCATTTTAAAGTTATAATAAGCCTTTTGTAAGTATTTCCATTCCTCTAAACTCAATTCAAATGTAAATCTTTACACCTTGTTGTATGAATATAATTAAATGTATCTTCCAAGTTGGAATCACTTCATATATAAAATAAAAACAAATAAATGTTGATTTTCCTCAACTGTAGTGCAATATTGTCTTGAATACCTAATAAAATTTATCTTCAAACTTGACCTTATGTGCTACAGAGGTGCACAAGAAACAAGTTTTAATAAAGCTCAAATAAAAATAATTTTTTGAATATTAATCCAGTAACTACCAAGTCTATATGTGTGCCTTATTCCATCCAAATCAATTTTACCACAAATTCATGATGAAGTAACAAACATGTTTCCAAACTTTCTCATTTCAAATGAGTTTAAAATAGCACAATAATCATTTGAATGCAGTATGCAATCAATGTATGTCCAGCAATGGACGTGTTTCAGCTGAAATGAAGATGATGATGCAATAAATAATAATGTAAAACACAGTTCTCAGCTACTTATTTTGAATGATATAAAATAAATTTACAGGATGATTTCTCATACCGCAACAATGTGGCCAATGCTGACAAAGAGATCCGCCTGGGGTTCGTGCGCAAAGTCTATGGGCTTCTCTCGGTGCAACTCCTGGCTACCGTTACAATCGCTGCAACATTCCATCTAGTTGAGCCTGTCAAGCTCTTCATACATCAGAAGTAAGTACATTGATAACTTTTTATTCCTTCAACCTAGCCAAGGAATAGAACTCGGCTGCCGTTGCTTAAAAACTAGCGCTGCACCTGTCGCGCATACGGTAGCAGCATTATGCTGAGCAATGGCCAGTTTGTGTGGATGTGACGCATATTTTCCCCCACTTTCTTTGCGTCATAGTTACTGCAAATAAACATTCTTTTTTCTTTTCTTTCAATTTTCTATTTAAGTTATTGGAATGGATGACTATGTGAAAAAAAACATTTGAAACATATTATTAATTGGACATGATTTCCGTTTTCCTTATTTCCATTGACATGACCGTATTCATCACTTTCAAGACTTTTTCCTTGTCTTATTTTCCTTATCTGCTTAACTAGGCAATCTTGCTATGGCTGGTGTAAAATCTAAACTATCGCCCTTGTGGCATTTAACTACAGGGTCTGTAAATGATGATGTCCTGGGATATGGACATCATTTCAAAAGCCTTATAAATACATCAGTGGCATCCTTTCAATCACACACAACATCACCTACTTGTCTGCCAAATGTAGTTGTTATGATCTATAGTCCTAGACCTATGTGCAGCAGATGGTATGGAATCGCCACACCGCACCGGTACCATCTAGAGAAGGCAGTACCAATCTTTGTGACACTCAATTTCACAATTTGAGCGCACAATTTCTGTCGCGGACGCTATTTAAAACCGCCGACTTTATATGCTTCATTTGTGTCGGTAGTACGAGAAAACCGTGATACGCTTGGTTTTTTTGGAAGGTGTTGAAACTGCCGCCTCTAACAGCGGCCGCCGAAGCATCTCCGCGCTCTGTGGTTTGGACATGATTTAAGATACATTATACAACACAAAGCTGCATTGATTCATGACATTATCTTTTCTTTGCTTTGCAGTTTGGCAAAAGTAATATCTTATAAAAAATGTATTTCTGTGAATAAACACTTTTTCATTATTAGAACGAAGTTCTTTAACGCGACTTGCTCTAGGAGTTTACTGGTAGAAATCGTCACGTAACGAAAAAGCCTTATGCCCCTACATGCGCGTAAGGAATCTCGTTCCTGACGGGGGTCCCCCAACCACACACGTTTTTATTTATTTTATTTTTTATTTCAGTGATTGGATGGTGATAATAGCGTTCGTACTCAGCATGATAGTGCTGTTCGCACTCATCGCTAAGAGAAAGGACTCTCCCGCCAACCTGTACCTGCTGGCTGCTTTTGTAAGTAAAAGACCTAACCTACATTATTTAGACAAGTTAAGAGCTCCAATGATGTTATTGAAGCAACAAATATAACTAAGAGGTTAATGGCGTCGTGAGCTGACCTGCTTGTAACAATCTCTATTAAATATAGCTACCTATCCTGTAAGTATTAAAAAAATGAAATTGATTATGGGAATAACTTATTTCTTAATGAGAATTTTCAACGTGCGTTATAACTTCCCTAGGTTTAAACACTGAGTGTAACGGCTCGTACACACTGGCCCGATATCGCGGGCGCGACAAGGGTTGCTCTGCCTGTCGCGCCCGTGATATCTTGCCGGTCTGCACGAGCCGTTACTTGTCGATTAAAGCTCTGACCTGTCTGGCCACACTGAAGTAAATCCCGCGCAGGACGCAGTATGCGACTCGATTGTTTTATGGGCGATTTGTTATGCTTAAATCGCGCGCTGCGTTTTAAAGGCACTGCTTAGCGCCGAGAGTTGAAAATCTAACATGGAGTGTTGTTAGCGCGCTGAGATCTACTCTGTTGGATCTCAACGCGGTCAAAACTGTCAGTAGAAAATTCGGGTCGCCAAAAAACATCGAGTAAAAAAAAACACGCGTGCTAACCTGGGCTGGAATGATTACGAAGACACGCGACTATTCGACACAATACACAATCGACGCGAGCTAATTTCGTCCCGCCTCCCGCGCGGGATTGGCTTCAGTTTGGCCAGAGCTTTATCTGCCCACCCTAGACCCAACCCTATTGAAGTTGATCAAGGCATAGTTGGCGTGGCTCTAATGACTGTTGTTGGGAATGGCTGTTTGTGTATGTCAGTTTAAGTGTTTGTAAACGCACCCACGATACAGGAGAAATTCCTAGTGTGGGGAAACGTTTAAAAAAAAATGACTCCCCAGGTCCAAACATTTCAATTTGAACATCTGCTATTCCAGACGGTGGTACAAGCGTACTCAGTGGGCGTGGTGGTGTCGTATTACAACACTGCTGTGGTCCTGCAAGCGCTGACGCTCACCTTCGCTGTGGTCTTCTCTCTCACGGTCTTCACGCTTAACACCAAGACTGACTTCTCTTTTGTTGGATATGGGTGAGTTTCTGAACAATAGTTTGACACAAAGATTGAAAAGACGTTGAGATCCTTAACTTTTGAGTTGACCTACACGATTTCTGACACATGCGTGCACTGACTTCACAGGTCCACTCTACTCTCTTTCCTCAAAAGAGTATTTCAGACACTTAATCTACAAGGTCCTCACATGAGCTGACCAAGATAATTTCTGGACTAAGTTTTTCGGTGTTTCTTCTCAGAGTAACCAACCTCTGATAGATAGGACCTGCTGGTCCCAGCCAGAATTGAATTAGCTTCTTGTGGTTGAATTACCATCAGACTCAGACATCCAATGATACCATGAGAGTCAAAGCGACAAAATGGTGAAAACTCAATCCTACTCTGATAAATGATTACTCAGTAAAAATTATTCGATTTTCTTCAAACGAAAACATCTGATCAGATTTTGGGTCGACCTTCACCCTAATTACGTAATACACGATCAATCACAATCTGAATCGTTTTGAAACAGATTGCTAAACCATTGCTTCTTAAGTTCGAATAAAAATTCTGCGTAACAACGTAAATAACTCAATGAATGTTGTTTAACTGTCAAACTGTAAGAGATTAGTCTTAATTGTTTACGAAAATGTGTTACGCAATTAGCTATCCTAATCAGCAAACGAGACAAAATATTAATAACTTCTTTAAAATCTGTTTCAGTATGTTCGCTGGTCTCAGCGTGCTCATCATAGGAGGTTTACTGCAAATCTTCATCCAAAGCTCGGCGTTCGAAGTCGCCCTGTCCTTCGTCGGCGCCATTTTGTTCAGTCTGTTCCTAATATTTGACACACAAATGATGATGACCACCTTATCCCCTGAGGAGTACATCCTGGCCACCATCAACCTGTACCTTGATATCATAAACCTGTTCTTATACATACTCCGAATCCTCAATGAGGTGAACAGGAATTAATTTCCAGTATTTATTTAGCATTTTTTTGTGTATTTAGAGCATTTTATTGCACGTTATATTCAGGATGTGGACGGCTGTGAATACGAAATTTATATATTTTGAGTTGCTACTTAATTTTTAGTATTGTCGAATTAAGTTTTTTGAGGTTGATTTTACGGCCAGGGGCAGTCTTAACACGCTATGTAATTACACGTCGTCACACATTAATGACCAATGACTGCCACCAAGCGTGTTCCTGGCGGGTTATTCCGTTCATCCACTCTAAGGTGGATACTCGGAAACGTATGTCCGAGAATCCACCCTAAGCCTATAAATTCCGCTTATCCAACTAGGCCTAGGGTGGAATGTCGGACATAATAATATGTCGGATTTTTTGGGGTGTATAAACGGATCCCTTAAAACCCTTCCTGGCCCTGGTGTTAATGCCCTTTGCTTTTGCAACTAAAGTTGGGACAAGATGGGTCAAATGAGTGATGTAGACATCTTTACAGAAATATTTTGTATTAAGTTTCTTTATCGTTCGATGCAATATAATAATATGTATACTTAAAGCGTGAATAAACTAATTTCATGAAATTAATGGACAAGAATATTGTTATACTTACAGCCAGTTCATAATAATAATTCTTTTGACAGGTTAATTAAAAATAATTGGATAACTACTTAATATTGCATTGTAAAATAAATGTTTCATTCAATAAAACAGGATTGTTATGAGTGTTTTATGCTGTCTTTAGTGTTTAGAAAATTATTGCGATTATAACACCTTACTCTGTGGACACGCGGTACTATCTGCATAATTGTGGTGCACAACTGTTAATAAAACATAAATTATATAATTAAAAATTGTTTAAATATTTATTTTATTTCCACAGCATCCACAGGAATCGCCTAGTTTAAAAAGGGGGTGTTCATTTTATTCGGATTTTGAAAGTATGGGGTTTGTAAAATTAAAGAAAGTTTGCGAAATGCAACAGTATATTTTACAGGGAACCATTATTTCATACATCACAATAACCTAAAAGTTTCACAAAATATTTACATTATACCAATATGATAATATACAGATGTTATGAACAATGATAAAAATTAAATTGATAGGTATAACAGGAAAAAGTGTAAAAAAAAAGTACCGGTAATTTTAGAAAAAAAAAAACGAGCTCTCCTTACAGTTGTCGCATATGATGTGTAACAACTGTCATTTTGACTGACAGTACCATCTGAAGGCCAAATCTATCACTGCGCGCGCTTCCCCGGCTTCCTGTTACACACTTCCGTCCCTTTTCACGAAATCACTCGCACAGATTGCAGGAACACGAGAGGAAGATGTTACATATCGACAAATGAATTCATTCTTTCCTGCTTGAAGGTACAGTCGCCAGCACATCAAGCTACCCAAAACTGTCAAACTTTCCCAATCAAACTTGAACCTAATGCTTAAGCGATTAAGTTTAAAATCTACTAAAGAAATTTGACAGATTTTAGTAGCTTGATGTGCTGGCGACTTTACTATAAAGGACATTTAAAAATTATGTTAGCTGTATTGTACAGCAGTTGTCTGAGTACACTTATACAGTCTTACAAGCGATTGTCGCACTCATGTAGCGGTTAAATACGTAGCGAGTTGAAACTTTCTCCATGTAAATGAACGGAACTGAACTTTGTTGGCAATTTAAAGATTACAAACTACTTGCTCTTAGTAGGACAAGTTAAGTATTTTATAAAAATACTTTTGACAATCAAAAAAACTTACGGTAAAAATAAAATTTTGATCGTACAGAATAACCATACCAAAACCCAATCTAAAATATACAACCATACTCGATGGTACGACACGATATAATTATGCCGCCTAAATGCACTTGTAATCGCATCAATAATATTGAGGTAAAATAGCGGTCGCACATCTGACGGAAGATGCGTCGGGCGTAACTTTGATTTATTCGCTCGACGCACTAACTCAGGCGTCTTCAAATGGCGGACCGCCGACCTATTTTATGCGGACCTAAACAATAACATTTATAACTAAAACTTTATTTAAAAAATTGTGCAGTTAATTTTAATTTAGCACGACAATTAATGGCGGATTTAGTGACAATAGCTTGCACCAACTTTACTCCAGACTTCAGTGAGATAATAATATTAATTACGCAAGTACTTACTTTTTTTTTTCATTGCTATAATTTGTTTAGCACTTAATCATTAAAAAAAAACTGCTAGAAATCGTCTAGCCTAGACACCCAATGAAACTAATTGGTGATCCTTGCACCAACACATCAATCGGTTGAGTCTGTAAGGTTAAATGTTTTACTATCTAATTGTCCGTTCTGGTGTTACGAGACTAATCTTCCGTCAGATCTGCGACCACCCAAAATGTACATTATTTTAGTACAGATTACTAATTTGACTACAATATAACCTTATACCGCCTTTTTGTTTTATCATCTAGGTTTTTTTGAATCTTGTATCGGTGCACGAGATCGAGATGTATCTCTTGTCGAAGTGAGATTCGCAAGGCAGCAAGATTATTAGTAAAGCTGATTGCTCCAGACCAATGTCATGACATCACACAGTAAGCTCTTGTATGCCCCATATAGGTTGGACATAATAGATGTTGCAATTCTATACGCGAATTCTCGACAACGGCATTAAAATCCGCTTCGTTTAGTTTATTTAGTTTTATTCTTGTGTTGATTTTTCAGACGCTTTCAATCTTTTGACAACTAGTGTGTATATTTTGACAGTACACCCTTTAACGGGCGTTGTTACGTGACAGTAAGGTACATTTATCTATATACAATCATCATTACCAAGTGATTCTACTGGCATATCAACATCGCTTAGTCTGGGTTCAGTCTTGTTTTGTGTTGAATGTATTTCTAGATTAAGTTTCATATTGCTGTCAATATTATCTTCAATTTCTTTATTTTCGCTTTCTGTTTCCTTCTCAGTTATTAATTCTTCTTTTTCGCTTTCTGCCTTTTGAGTTACACTTTCTTCTCCTTTACTTTCTAACTTATTGTCTTCTGCTTCAAATACAGTTCCTAACTTCATAACATCGTCAACTTCTTCTATTATACTTGGTATCTGTTTATCATCGTCAACTTCTTCTATTACACTTTCTGACTCTATTAATGTCATGGAGTCAGAAACTATAATAGATGAAGTTCTACATTCATCTGATTCTTGTTCTTGTATTACACTTTCTGAATCCATAACATTACCTACTTCTTGTTCTTGTATAACACTTTCTGACTCCATAACATTACCTACTTCTTGTTCTTGTATAACACTTTCTGACTCCATAACGTTACCTACTTCTTGTTCTTGTATTATACTTTCTGACTCCATAACGTTACCTACTTCTTGTTCGTCTATTATACTTTCTAACTGCTTATTATTTTCTACTTCTTCGTTTACACTTTCTGGTTTGTTATTATCTAATACTTTGACATCTACTTGATTCTCTTCACTGTTTTCTTCTTTCTGTTCGCTGTTTAAATCTTTCATTTCAACATCACCTTTTATAGTTTCCGATTCTTTCATTTCAATGTCTTTCTCGACTATAGTTTCTGTATCTAGTTTTTCTTGTTCCAATTCTAAGGATTCTAATTTTTCTTCTGGTATTGGCCTGAAAATAACATATTAATATTAATTTATAAAAACTAGCTGACCAGACAGACGATGTGCTGTCCAGATTTCAAAAATCCCATAGAAGCGTTGTTCAGTTTTTCCCAAATTTAAAATTCTTCCAGGAAGCTTTTCAATTGGAAAAGCTTCCTGGAAGTATTTTAATTTTTTTCAATGTAATTCATCAGAATTAGATTGAAAGACTAACATTTTAAAACATAAACAATATGAATCAGTCCAGCCATTCTCAAGTGATGTGCTTACCAACTAACAGCATGTCATTTTTGTTTATATAGATTTTAGAGCCTGTGTCCGTTTTCTTGTTATATAATAATCAAGACTTAGCAACAAAACCCACTTGCACTCTTAACCCATAATGCGATTACCATTATTATGTGATTTATTAAAATGTTGACTACTGCATGTTTCTTTTACAGTCAGTCGAGGTACCTTTCGTAAATGTTTACAGATATCAACTACAACAACGCAATAAGACTTGCTAGTTGACTTCGTAATAATTGTGAGGCAGTTCAGTACACAACCAACAACCAATGGGATAAGCATAGAAGGGTATTGCTGACACTTAGATATCTCACCTCTTAACATCCTCCAAAGTCTTGAGCTTCTGTACCGAGTTTGCCATACTTGCTTTACACCGCTTTCGATGACGCGTCAGCAGCTCGAACGTGTCGAACTTCTCTGTACAGCCGTAGCACGCGTGTTTGTTGTGACATGTCTCGTGGACCATTAGGTCCGTTGATGTTTGGAAACCTGAAGAGTAGATAATAATATGGATAATTTAGATAAATGCTTGATGTCTTAGGTCCCGGACTTTCGGCCCACACTATGTGGTAAATTCCGTTTTGCCGGAATGATTCTGTAACGTTATAATAGCTGCGGCCGACTCTCTTTCATATTGATCATGCTAACATTGAAGACAAAATGTAGTCCCTACTTATATTAAGGCTCCCGCAGAAAGGCGCGACGCGATGGTGCGACGCGACACCGGTAGAATAATTTTTGTAAAGTTTTCATAGTCACAGCCTTTGACTGCCTGTAAAAGGAGTGTAATGTTTTCAGGATTCATGCTTGTATGTGAGTTTCTTTATTCCACCATAACTTTTAAAAGCCAATGAACAGACGTTTTTTGCCAGATGACACTGCCATGTAAGTATATTATAGGTAGAGGCCAGCTTATTGCTAAAAGAAGAAGAAAATGTTACTCACTTCGTTTACAAATGGCGCACTGGTATTGGCCGCAGCGTTTCTTCTCTGGCGACACACTGCCATCTGCCTTTCTTTTGACAGTCTTGTAGGAATGATGGGCTATCACGTGCGCCTGAATAAACACAATAATTGAAATTAATCAATAACAGAGAATTAATCTAAATACGAAAGAAGAGCTCTCTAACTATACTCCATTTATTTTGACATTAGACAGTTATCACCCTTTCGTTATTTCGATATAAACTTATTATAAACTCCGTTATTTCAAGATAAGTACAAAGCAATGTAATCTATTTACCATTTACATTAAAATTTAGTTCTAAAGTGCAGTCATTTCAATATTATTATACAATAACTGTCGTTATTTAACCGTTATTTGTCTAATACTAAAGTAAATTGAGTATAAGTATATTAGAACCTCAGCTACCATTTTCTGCAGATTGTATCAGAGTTCAGAATGGTTCCCAATCATTAAGTTGTGATTTCACAGCATATTTACATTTGAATTAGTTTCTAAAATCACTACATTCGTGGGACCAACCAGCCTTTAACAGTCCACAACTGGACATAGGCTCTTCCAAGTTGCAATGGAAATGGATGTTCCTTCAAAAAACCACTGCCATTTTACCCTCGGTTTACAAACAAACATCAAAAAATCAATGTATATATGTTCTATTTCACTGGGAGTTGTTTCCGCACTTAGTCAGTGTACGTGGGCAAAGGCGGCGGCCATAAAAAAAAAGTATAAATAGGTACCTTAAGTCCAGTAACGCTGTGGAACGACTTGGTGCACAATAAACACTCAAGTGACAGATCAGGAGATTGTTCAATCTCTTGCTCTCCTTCGCTTGTTGGCTCCTGTTTCACCTCCATTTCCACGTACTGGAAAGTAATATCACTTTGATTACATAAACTTATGATAGTAAATTCATTTGTTACAAATGTCTTAATACTATGTTCAATTAACCAATCAATCAGCTCAGCCTATCGCAGTCCACTGCTGCATAGGCCTCTCCCAGGCTGTGACACAACACAACACCCTGTCCTCCGCCTTCCTCATCCAATCTGTCGCAGCTGCCTTTTTGAGGTCTGTCCATTTTTATACAGACACAATTAATTCTATATAAAAGTACTCACATGTGTTTGCTGCTGTACTTCAGTTCCATTTTTCACATCTTTGTTCTCAGAGTTTAACGGATCAAGTGATATTGTACCTGCAGACGTAAACAAAAACTTGAATAAAAATTTGTACATAGTCAGTACACTTATATATTTTTTTAACTTATAATCTATTCATACTACTTATAATAATTATATAATATTATAAAGAGGTAATTTTTGTTTGTTTGTAAGTTTGTATGTAGGATAATCTTCAGAACTACTGATCCCATTTCGAAAATTCTTTCACTGGTAGCTACATTATTGTTTTTTTTTTTTCATTATAGGTATGCTACCGGTTTCCTCTTGTCTAAGTGATAAAACATTTACTTCACTACAGCGTCCAGCGCTCGGCGTGTTAAAACGTCGTGTTCGGGTTCGCAACAAGTCAATCGTCATCCTGAGGATGCCTCGTTGAGAGGTGAATCATGTGTCCATTTCTTACAGGGTTTTTTAAGACTCTCTAAGAATAGTTAAGCGGAATAGGTTACTAAATATATCTACGTCTATTGTATTTCACTATAGCATATAAAAAATACTCACCATTTATAGTAATATTCATAGGTGGAGGTTCCACTAACTCTTCTGGTTCTATTTTTATATCCAAATTGGCTATTTCAGTTTCAACATACGGGTTATCAGTACCATTAACAGGATATTCCTCATCCGAAAGCACTTCCTGTTTGATTTCTATGTCCATTGGGTTATTGAAGACTGAACCGTTAATGTTTTTGTCCACTTGTATTGGTTTAGGCCAGACCTTTTCCATGTCTATTTCAGCAGTGAACCTCATTCTGAGAAGTAAGTCACAATTCCGCACTTTTGAGGCAAACGTTGCTGCGTCCAGTAACCTTTGGTAACATGGAACGCATAAGACTTTTGTATGTCTATCTGTTACTGATATCTGTAAAAAGTAAATGATTATGAACATGGATATACCCATATGTAACAAGGATAAGTAAGATTATCACAAAAAAAAAGAGACAGATAAATAAAAATCTATAGTTCAATTGAGAATTTAGTTTGTGAGGCTGTACCAGTTTTTATTATTTCAATAAAAGGAAATATTTTTAACGAAACTCATAAGTTTATTCTTAGGTATCTATAACCTATAGTTTCGTCTTAATGTCTGCACAGCTGTGACAATCTCTGCGGAGATCTAACCTCATCACAAACTAAACTATCATTTCTTTACATCTTACAAACATAAAGTCAGGCTTCTACTGACTGCAATAGTAATTGATTGTCACATTTCTATATTATACAATCGAAATAGTAGGCACAAGAGGGAGGGAAACTACAAAATAACCTTGTTTTATTTTGAATTACAAAATATGATGTTTATCCTCTGTACTAACCTCAACATTAGCTAATTTAGCCAAATCCTCGGCTATGGTGGCTTCCATACCGTCCCAGGGAGGGGCCCAGGCTTGGAAAACATTACAACAGCTCTTTTTATCGTCCAACTTTTTAAGACAAGCACGGCATTCACGACTCACTTCCTCTTGAATAGCCTCCTTTGTTTCGAGAACAGTATCGGTCATCGTCTGCTGCCTAACACATCACAGAAAACACATGAATATTGATATAAAAGTAAATAAAACATTTAAAAATATTTAGATCGCGTGAGATTTGTCAATTTATTAATGACATTTTTGACATAAAGTTTTTGCAATAGAATAGACAAAATTACACACACGAAATGAGAATTTTAGCGAGTAAATTATTGTCCGTAACTATGCATTAAATATAGTGATTAGTAAAATAATTACAATTTAACGTATTTTCGTTAAATAATGACACTTTATTTGTTTGGATGACTTGTTAAAATATTTTTTTTTCATACATTACGCGTGTGACCGTAAAGATTGCACTCGACTTTTCTTTTCACGAAAGAGAAGGACTCATTCACTCGTCTACATTTAATTTAGTCTCTGGTCACCAATACTGGCAATTATTTCGAGCCCCGTACACAATGGTCGATGCTGGTCTATCAGTGTTGCACGACTAAAGAATTAAAAATTCAGTCCAAACTAAAAAAACAAGTTGTTTTTTTTATGGGAAGAAGTTGTTATCTTGTTTGCTGTATCAAATAAATGCCACTAACCTCTCAAAAGCTTTAGAGAGCCCATCTTTCCTCAAAAGTTTATTTTTTACTGGCCCCACCACTTTTTTCCGATTTGGTAGATAACGGGACGGTACTGCACTGTGCTTCAGTACTCGCTCTGAATTTTCTATTAGGAAATTAATTTATTATTTTAATATTTTTTGTAGTACTGTAAAATTAGTCACTTTAGCACAAATCTTTTAAATTAATTGATCCTTAGTTACAGTTATCTCAAATACATTATTTTGAATACATACTTGACTGAATAAAATCTAGCTTCGTAAAATGTAGGCTGCAGGCAACCATGGTCTTAACATATTGATAGCTGACCCTGAGAGCTTCGGCCCATTCATTTCTAACTGCTGCGCTATTGGGACATGGATGTAGGGAGATTTCATTGCTAGGTCTTGTGTTGCATTGTGGTACTGAACATCTACGATTTAATCTGCAAAATAATACCAGTATTACATAATCATTTAGGTAACTCGTAGTCAGTCATAACTTTGTATTTGTAATTGTAATCAGTCTTTGGACGAAATCTCGACTGAGGGTGCATTTCCATCATTTTTATTCTTAAATAGTCGATCTGACAGATTTCAATAATTCATTCAAAAAAGTACGTTCAGTTTTTCCAGAACAAAAATCCGGGCAACTTTTATAATTTTTCTTTCAGTAAAAACCAGATCTAATTACATGATACATTTTCGTAAACGATAAAGACTAATAATTTTCGAACATAAGAAGCAATAGATTAGGAATCTGTTTCAAAATGATTCAGATTGTAATTAATCGTGTGTTACGTAATTAGGGTGCTGGTTCGGAATATTACGAACAATTTAAAACAAAAAATAGCCAAATCCGTCAGCAGTTCTCGATTGATGCGCTTACAAATGCCGCAAAAAGAAAATCTATTTAACTTTTATTAAATAGATTTCCACAAAAGGTTCAGTAATTAATATACATATAAATAATGTCCATACTTACAAGTAAGCTTTTCTGTTCTTTAATCTCAGCGATCTATTTCTGAGCACGTTATTTATTTCTGAAGAACTACTTTCTCCATTTTTTGGCGCATTTTGAGGTGAAACTGCATTATTCTTCAAATCATTGTTCTTCGTGGAGGGAACTTTAAAAAAAGAATACATAAGATGATTATAAGTAATGTAAGTATTTCACTGCATAGACAGCAGTAGGTATTTGTCAAAAATAAACGAATGATCATCAGCGGTGTTCAAATGTTATTTATTTATCGAAAGTTTTCGAATAGCTTTTTCATTCCTGAAATAGCAAAAATAAAATTTACACATATCTTAAACATTTCGAGCTTACAGTTTGTAAAAGTCAACATCAATGGGGTTAAAAACTGAAAGCTCATAATAGGTGGCAGCACTGTTGACTGTTCATTAACCACCATTGTGTATATGTTCACTGTTGCTGTTGCTTGCATACCTTTTTACATTACTATTTACATATGTTAAAAAAAATGTATGCAACTTGGAGTGTAGTACACTTAAGGAAAAAGGAAGCATCTACCATCAGTAAAAAAGCAGCATTAGTGGAAAGGGAAATAAATAATGATGCGTGTTTTGTATTTGTTTACTTAGGTTCTTTTTTTGTTGAAAACTGGATGCATAGGACACGAATAACCTGCTCTGAGTTGTAAATATAGAGGGTACAGCAGTCTTCTTCAGGATTTTAACCAAATTTGGATCACCTAAAACAGACAAAAAGAATCAATATTCGTGGCAAACACGAAATAATAATTACAATATGCAACAGTGCAAGATATGTGATAGTTATTAAGCAGTAGTTTGGTAAGAAGACAGGAATTTAAAATTAAACATCTCAAATTTTAACACAGAATGTAATTAGTGCAATTACCTACTATGCCGCTTGTGTCTGTAATAAAAACATACTTATTTCTCTGTCTTATGAAAAGGATCCTCACCTGTATACGCATTGAACTCTCGATAGTCTTCAGGTTTAAAATGGTTAGCACATAATCTCGACCATTTTTCAGCTGTCCAATGTTTTCTTTGGACAGCTTTCACCCATAATTCTCGTCTTTTAACATCTTTTGGAAAACAATGGGTCCCCTGATTTTTACAGCCAACAGCTGCACAACGGGTCATATTATTTATTTAATCAAAGATGTTTGTTTACAAAAAACGTATGGATAGTGACATCTAGCTGTCATATTCATGGATAGTGAACCATAGACCTAGACCATAAGAAAAGTTCTTTTATACACAAACTCCAGGTTGAATACTCCACAGTGGCATAGATTATAATGACAGACAGTAGCGACACCTAAAGTGAACAAGTGACAGTTTTTATCCCCATTCAATAAGATACAGTCAACTGCACATCAGTAGTAACCAGTGGTTTGTTTAGTTCATGAAAAACATTGATGTATCAGTCAAACAAATTATTCAAAAATTCATTCATTGACTGACTAAGTTCAGAATTTCAGAATATTCTTATTCATTCAAATTGTCACTGATTGTATATCATATCTTCTTTGCATAAGTGAGTTTTATAATGACTCCAAATCATTATTCTATTTCTTCTGTATAAAACTGGTAGATTTTTTGTGCGCTATTCATGAAAACTGAGATTGCTTTTTCTTTTACTTTTCGAGTTAGTTTTTGTGGACTAGTTATTATATTATCACTTTCTCTTTGTGATACAACTTTTTCTATAATAAACACTCATCTAATAAAAAGTATTAGTTAGTTTCTTGCTCACAGTTTGTTTTACTGTGTGAAAAAGTTAGTTTCCTTCTGTCTACTTCACTTTCTTCGTGTTCTGTTCCTCTCCGTTCATTAGGTTTAAAATGTTCTGTTTTGGACCACGTAAATACTGAAGGGATCACACCTTTCCTAATAATGCGCTTAGTATTTTTTAGCCCTGAGAGCAAAATAATATTTTAGGTTATTTTTAATGTTATTACGAAATCATACTATAATTTTTCGTACGAAATTCACGATATTACCTAGTTAATTTAATATTTTCAAATACTAACCTGAGTACGTCCCAAATTCACAAAAATCTTCAGGTTTAAAGTGGTCTGCACATATTTTTGAGTATTTTTTTACTCGACACTTTGTTGCTGCTTCCCACAATTTACTAGTTTTCTCATCACGCGGAAACGAATGGTTCGCCTTATTTGAACATCCAAAGACGCAACAGTAATGCATTAGTGTACAGGTTTACTCAAATAAACTCTGACTTTGAAAAGTATGCGGAAAATGTTTTTGACGGTTTTGACACAATGTTTGTTGTTTACTGTTTTCAGTGTTGCCAACTAGGCTAATAGGCCTCGGATTCGGATAGGTACCTTTTACCCGACTGAGCGAAGACAGAGTTATGTTTTTTTATTTTTTATAATCAGGTTTTCGGGGTACAGCAGAGACTTTGAAAAGGGGCCTGGCTAGATCCTAGAAAACTAAATAGAGGTAAAATACTAATAAAACGTGATTGGTTTTTATACCTAACATTTTTTATAGACCGGTACTATTAAAATTGGTACAATACCTATTTTATAAGCAGCAGCAAATAGAAAATTAAATTTCATGTTTTTTTTGCCTTCAAAACGTATTTTTGCGTTCGTTTAGCACATGCTAACAATTTTTTGCTATGTTCTTAATTAAAAAAATATTAATTCGTTTTTAATAAAAAAAACACACAAATCACAATTGTTTTTTTTTAATACCTTATGTCATGTACATACCTACAATATAAGCAAATAAATAAACTTTACTTTAACAACGGACAATTTTTGTATACAATTTCGTCGATAGTGACATCTGTGACTGTGACAAACAAATGTCAGGATGTCACCTGTCCTGTCCCTTTTTTTGGTTTACTCTTACGAGTAGGCAAAGGAACAGTGCCCATACAGCCATGATAAATCGTTTCCGTCATCTGTTTAAAGTTAAGTACCCATAATGAGTGTTTTATTTTACGCATCCCAGTAAAGGTTGGAAATAAAGTATTTTCACATACTTTATTTGTATGTAAAAGTATAAAGTATAAATACCAAAAATAAAGTAGGATACGTTATTATAAAGTATGGTTGGCAACCCTACATGATAACCACATGGTAATCAAATTTCGGATTGCCTCTATTCGGGGAAACAAGCATCTTTTACAATATTTTCCAATGGTGCTTTAGTAAATGTTTCATCCGAATGAAAACTCCTATAAAACTTTAGTATGTGTATGCGTAAGATAAGCACACCCAACAGCGCAAAAGTACCGGGAATGAAGTCGCAGGCAATAGACTCCGGGTGTTAAAGAAGTTTGAAAGGTGTGAATAGTACGCGGTATCAGTCCTAAAGGATCTCAAAGTTTTATTACATTCCAAAAATATTACTTGAAGCTTTCTGTTGCTGTGTAGCATCCGATGCCGCTGCAGACTTTTTAGTCCACGGAAATATACTCGGCACGACACCTTTCTTTAAATGTCGACTTATTTGTTGACGACCTGAAAATCGCAAATGTTTTTCTCTAGTTATGATTGATTTTTATGATAAATTATACTGACTAAAATATTTATAGCGTTAATCTTACCCGTATAGGCAGAAACACCTACATAATCAGATTCTATGAAATGTGCTCGGCATAATCTGATTGTGTCGGTCACAGGTTTTTTTCTTCGCATGGCTTGGATCCATTTTTTTCTCAACTTTGCGTCTTTCGGAAATAAGTGCACACCACCGTTATTACAACCAGGAAGAGCGCAACTAGGCATACCGAGTATTTATTTTATTTTCCATTAAACAAATACGAAACGCTCCAATTTATGAGCTATTGACAGACAATGGCCGTGTCGCAAACACGACACCTAGCGGTAGAACCATAACAAGGATAATATTTTTTCTAATTTAATTAAACAGCGACATTTTGATCATCATTTCTTTTCTTTTTAAAAACACTTTTTACGACATCAACGATGGATAGTCTTTACTTTTTTTGCGGGACCCAGCCACTTAGGGCTGGGGCATCAAAACCAGCAGATTTTACCTCTATTTTCAAAAAAATATGAATTTACCATATTATAACTGACACTTGTCTTGCTTGACTGACATCGCAATGTTGCTGTAATTTTATTGCTTTGATATTTTATTATGGCAATATCAGCAAATCGTCCTTTTTTTTACGACTTGTAGGCTATTCTATATAGAAATGAAGTAAAAAATGCCACATTGTGAATTATAAGGAATATAATATTTGTTCAAAACAAATATGGGAAAGTTAAGGCGAAAGCACCAGGGTAACCCGCGAGTAGAGCTAGCAACTAAAACCGAGTTGGCGACCACCGAGGAGGGAGTGCGGGACAGCAACGAGCGATTACTCGCTGGTATGCGAGTGTTTCTGTTTAGTTATGTGTTATTTATTCATTATAATGTTGTCACCATTCCCTACTGGCATTTCAGCGGAGAACAACGCAACCAGTGTGCGCGCTTAATTCGTACGTTCAATAACGTATGTATAAGTACGATACAAATTCGTAACCAACGTGCGGTCGGCCTTGTTGAGGTAGAAACGGGAGAAAACCATTGAGTTATGGTACTATAGTACAATAATACCGCAATGGAGAAAACTGTGTCTATTGACTAACAGAGACAAGTCTCATTTTATGGAATGCCGGGAGCCCTAGCGGACGGCTCATTTTAAATAAAAGTTTTTCTTAGCGAATTCAGCATTATAAACTGTGAAAATATAATCAGTTGTATAACATAACAGGATTTATTCAAATACGCCTTGTATTTAAAAAACGAAAAAAAACACGGATTTCAGTCGGAAAATCACAATATCGTCATCGGAATCTCAATATTCTTTTTGGCAACACTGCTTTGTAAAATATTTATATTATGATCTGAAATCTGAATTAATTAAATGTAAAGATGATATAATATCGTTACGTGTGGTTTTTGGATTATCTATCACAATACATCTGACACTTTTGTTTATTACAGTGTAATAAAGGTTTTATGCCCATTAATAAAATGTAAATATTCGTATGCCGCTTTTAGCGGCGATGTGTCTTGAACCTATACCAACCAACTTTATACCTAATATCCAACTTTGTACCTACCATACCCGACGAATAAATGTCTTTGTCTTTGCTTGCAACCGCTATGCTATTATCGAGCTATGTCTATGTGGTAACTACGGACATTTATTTTGGGATACATTTTTCTTCATCTTTCGTTCTATTGTGAACTGGTAAAGTATATTCATAATACGAAGCATTTTCCTACTTTACCACTATAAAAAAAATCGTTTATACTTTACGTCATAGTTCACTCACAGTGCTTTGACAATTAGGGGTTCTATTCTGGCAGTGTTTAGTATGTAAATTTATTATAATAATGTGTATAAAACTGGATGAAATAATAAAACTTGTTTGGGGCAAAGAAATTGAAGGTCCAAGACATCGTTGTCATTGGAGCACTCTATCGTAAGAAACAGAAACAGTCACCGTAGCCAAAGTCGGCATGGGATGTATTAATATTAGGGGCTCTAACAACGACGGGGCCCGTCCGCCTGTGACCATTCAAAGTTTCATAACATAACACTTGCACCAGTATATTCTTTCTAATTACATGAAACAATGTAACTTACTTGCAGTTCTCGCCTCAATTACACAAGCCGCACTTGTGGATTGCTGAATGTTATTGGAAAAAATCGATGGAACAGCTGTTTTCTTCAAATATCTATGAAATGGTGACATCCCTAAAAGTTGTTAACAAGTGATTAGCAAAACAAGGTAGCGAGGGAGATTGCTTAAAAAAAATATCATTTTTATAAAAGTAAAGAAAAAACCTAATGTTGTCCTTACCTGTGGATAAAGACACATCAACGTAGTCACTTGGCGTAAAATGATCATAACATAACCTCGAATGCTTAGATGCCTTAAAGTTTTCTTTGTTCGTCGCTTTCTCCCACAATGATCGCAGATAGGGGTCTTTCGGGAACGTGTGTGACCCCATATTGCGGCAACAAGCTGCTGAACATCTTGGCATTGTAACTAAACAAGTATTTTTTCTGGGAAGTTAATGAATTTTGACACTAAATACTGTCTCAAGCGTTTACAACGCTACCAAGCGGCGAAATGAAACAGCTTGGCTTGAGCTTGAAAAGTAGGTGAAGATCATTTGAAAATGATTGCCATACGTATTATTTAACCAAAACGAAAAAAAACTAATAAAACGAGCGGAAGGAAAATAAACAAACGACAGAAAAAATGGTAAAACTTGAATAACGGAAAGTTCAAAGACCTAAAAAAATCCAATCCTAAATAAATCATAAGACAACATAAGACTGTAAAAGGTTCTTCTCTTCCATTCATTCAAATTCCAAAAACATTTTCAATTGAAGCAACAATTGACCCACTGACAAGATGACAACCAACAAACTGTCAGTGTCAAATGTGCACATTGTTTTTGTGCAGTACATGTGATCATTGTGAACCCAGAAATATATTTTAACTTATTGTAATTTTGTAATTACCATGGACGAAACTACGCCGACCGTTAGTTTAATATCATGTATGCACTTTGTACGTCGTGGCGTAGCCAAAGCAGTGCCGGAAAAGGTATTTAAAACGACATTCGGATAGCAACTTTCCTACTTGTTAGATCGTAGCTATTAAGTGTTTTATTCGTTTGATTACAGATAGAATTAACAGAAAAGGAGTTGGAGAAAATTATTAAACAAACAGCTGATGATTTGCGGTGGGTTCTTGTTATAAATTCTTAGAGTAATATAGTGAAATAATTTGTAATACACGCTGTTAGCAACTTGATTTTGTTCTATATTATTAGATTATCAGCCCGTAAAAATCCATTGCTGTACTTAGACCTGCTATAATCTGCAAAATCAAACAGACATCAGCTGAACCATCCTATAAACAGTTTTTAAATAAATAAATTAACCTAATCTAACAGAATAACAGAGGCTGGTGAAGATGAAAGCGATGAAGAAGGTGAAGCCAGTGCAGCTCCAAGAGACCCCCCGGCCGATCCTAACGATGAGTTCAACTTCGAGAAGTATGATGAAGAGGATAATAGTACGTATTTGTTACTTTAATACAAAATATGCACTTAAATGTGGAGTTGTGGACTCCAGCCGTATTACCTATTACCTAGCTTAGTACAAACTTGGATCTATACTTAACATCAACATTAGTAGCAGAAGCAGTCACAAAACGTAGGAGCAAGATAATACCAGAGTCACTAAAGAGTATCTAGAATTCTCGTAACTTACTTGCACATTAAAACTAAAAATATGTTCCAGAAGTGTAAATGTTTTATAGACAGGGTGGCGATTTAATTACCTGCATCTGTCAAACGGGGGATTCTACCCGTTATACTAAAAAAAAAACAATGAAACTGATTTCATAATACCAAATATCTTTTGTTTGCAGTTAATCCTGTTGGTATTGGTACTGTGGCAACCATGCCAAACTTAGGTGATCTAAGTGAAAATGTTCAGATAAGGGTAAGCCATAATAAAATTATAATAAAAATTTATAATACTAATCTGTGATAATAGAAATCTCAAAGTGACATTAAACAAGCCAACACAAACCAAACTTAAAGATTTATAGACTGTGCTGATTAGCTGTTTTGTTGTTGAAATTAATAAGAGTTTGAAAATGAATGCCAAATAGTTAAAAAACTAATTTTGTTCTCAGACCGAGGGACCAGACAGTGATGAGGAAGATGACATCATCAAACCTAATGACAACCTTCTCCTAGTGGGGCATGTAGAGAGTGATGCCAGTATCTTAGAAGTATACAGTAAGTTTTGAAACACCAATTTTAGGCTCATATACCTTCAAGTGTACTATACATAGACTGCCTTATTGGTCTAGTGGCTGCAAGCGCTACTGCTGAGAGAAGTCCTGCCCAATTCCCATGTCCGGAAATAGTGATATTGGGTTTTCCTATTAGGAATTTCTAAGTAGCCTCCGGGTGTTTGGATTTGTGCTAACCTGTCCGAGTCGGGGTGCCCCCCAAGTCCCGAGCTCGCTTAGCTCGCTCTTGCATCCTAAATTCTCCTAGTACAGTAATATTGCATTTTGTACCGAGTTCGACAAAATTTTACGACCCGGCTGATCGGAGATACTACTGAAAAAATAAACGATTTGCGTTTTTTTTTTTTTTTCGCTAAAAACTTCCAAGTCGTTTTTGCTCAGTGTCCGTTACGTACCCCCAACCCAATAGGCTCGCCCCCTATTAAAAACATTACTGCCAAAATGGAGGTGTACTATAGGTACATCTCTGCCCTGAATGTCACTTACAGGTGGTACAAGGTGTGCAGGAGTTCTTGAGTGTAGACCGCAAATCAGCAAACAGGGTGGGACACCCTCAGGCTAGGTGGAACTGGAACGCAAGTGGTTGGAAGAATTTGGTGAAACATAGAATGATGATCTTCTCAGGGTGCTAGGTAGCAGGATGAGAGTACCCAAGGATCGAATTTTGATGGGGGAGGTGTATGTCTGTTCTGCCTACGCTGACCTAGTGGACACAGCTCTAAATGAGACGAGTCGTGTCGCCTAGCCTTAAACCGAACCGAATACGAATGCTGCATCCAGTGGCTGGCATTGCACCTCCAAACATCCGCAGGACCATTTGGACCGATTTGGATGAAATTTGGCACATGGATAGACCATAACCTGGTAAAGGCCTTCAGACATAGGTTATCTTTTTATCCCGATGCGTCCACGGAATAATTACCGACCTCTGCTCGAGGAAACCACACACTGCACTACATTTACATTATGTGACAAAATGGAACAATATTTTTCTGTACGTACTTCGCAATTAATACATTCATTGTCTTGTTTTCCAGTTTACAACAAAGAAGAGGACTCCTTCTATGTGCACCACGACATCATCCTGCCATGGTTCCCGCTGTGTATTGAATGGCTAAGTCACGATCCTTCGGATCCAAACCCTGGTAAGCTTAATAAGTGTATTAATGGACAGTTAATCAAATTCCTCTTCACATTTTTATTAGTAGAAAATTGTGTATTGTGTTACAGTACAACTAGGAATTGTATTGCGCGACAGTGTCGACAGGGTAATGTTTTTCACGCGTATCTATGTTTCTTTGTATGATCGAAGCGTCCTAACGGCTGACTACGGCACTAAACGTTTGAAATTAAATAAATGGTGAAAAAATAAAAAAAACCGACTGTGACTAAAAAGTTTAAAACAAGCTCTTTTCAAGCAGTGTGACTTGAATGCTTGAAAATAGAGCATGTTTTGAACTATTTGATCACGTGTTTTTTTATTTATTAAATTTTTAACTAATTATGGCTAACCATTATTATAGATAGGATTAGCATTTTTAATTTTTTATAGCCTTAGCAAGTTGGCAATAGCAAAAATGTAATATTTTCAGGTAACTTATGTGCTCTCGGGGGTATGGACCCAGTGATCCAAGTGTGGGACTTAGACATTGAAAACTGTTTGGAGCCCGCGTTCAAATTAGGCAAGAAACCTAATAAAAAGAAGAAAACTAAACGAGTTGGACACAAGGATGCTGTACTCGATCTGTCGTGGAACAGGAATTTTACGTAAGTACTTATTTACTTAGGAATCTTTCAATCCAGGGAAGATCCATCACTGATTCACTTTCTCTTACCATAACTATGTTCATAATGTATCTGTTTGAAAGGTGTGTTATTAGCACTCATACCTACAGGTATGAAAAGAATCATAAGTAGACTACGCGACAAACTTTATGGCGGCTCGGAAGTTAGCTACTCGCTGCGCAGTACCCCACCCCTCACCCCCGCTGACACATGAAATTGGTACTGCGCAGCGACTCGCCTCATGTTCCGAGCCGCCATTAAGTTTGAATCGAACTGTAGTATAACTTAGGCACAGGTCATCTGATAGACAGAAAACATTTATAAACTAAAAACATTTTCAGACACGTTTTAGCGAGTGGATCAGCAGACAACACAGTTCTGTTATGGGATTTGGATCAAGGCACACCACACACCAAAATAGACTGCTTCGAAGATAAGGTGTGTAATATTAGTTGGAACTTTAAAAAAAAACTCACACTAGAACATATTTTTCTGTGAAAATAATAACCTATAGTGTGTTTCAAAAGTATCTGATGAGAATGTAAACAAATGGATCAGAAAACGTACCTATGGATGCCAATATGTATTGCCACTTACAAAATTGAGTACTTTGATTTGATTATTTGAAACCTAAACCCGAAATTCTATATTTAAATTTGACAAATATTGTGGTTAAGTTTATAATCTCAATTTTATTTTATTATTAAATATACAATAATAAAGTTATTCAAACAATAATTGTTCGAAAAAGTGGTGCGATATAAAGTTGAAACGTACAGATGAATGTGTTACTAATTCCGTTATTGAGATTGCATAAGAATTTAACCTACACACTAATTGCGTAAAACACTTTCGATCACAATTTGAATGATTTTGAAGGATGTTGATAATCCATTTCTTCATAATGTTCGAAAAATTTGTCTGCCCTACCAGTAGATCCTACCAGTGGGATCGTCATTTAAGATTCAGTCTCTTTTCCTGGAACAAAAAAACTTACAGATTTGGCCCACATTCACTCTTCTGGCTTACAGAACCTTCAAATATATCGTCGTAAATTACTTCCCGCAGGTCCAATCCCTTGCCTTCCATCCGTTAGAAGCCCAAACCCTAGTGAGTGGGTCGTGTGACGGCAAGGCTCGCGTGTCCGACTGCCGCACGCCCGAGGCTCACCGCGCGTGGAGCCTTGCGCCTGAGATCGAGCGCGTCGTGTGGGCTGCACAGAACCCCTTCTGTTTCGCTGTGAGTAAAGTTTTTAGTAAAAACCTATATCTGCAAAGCAAAGAAAGTATATTTATTAAGCACAGACTAAAAGGCACATACCATAATGAGCCTTATTTTAGTGCCTCTTGCTTCTTGTCACTTCGCTAAAAAAAAATCTTTTTTCAAAATTTCACTTAATACGAAGTGAAAATTGGAAGAAAGAAAATTTTTGATTTGCTTTGATTGATTTCATGACAATACAGGAAAAAAAAATAACCAGTGCGCAAATTTTTTTGGTGGTTCAGTATCAGTAATAGAAATCAGAAATCATTATCCATATTTTATTTTTTTTAATTCTATGCGACTTATTTTTTTTTTAATTAAAAAAAAATCTTGTATTTTTACATTCTACTTAGTTGGCATGTAAACAAAATGTTTGCCCAAACCTTTTGTTTCCGAAAAATAACTTGTAGATAAGCTGTTAAACTGTCCTGTTATATTTAAACATTTATGAATATTGTATAATCTACATGGTCCTCATAAGACCTGACCAAGATTATGTCTGGACTTTAAAAGAGACTGCGACTTCTGAGTTTGTTTCGGCCTTTCTTCTCAGAGTAGTCACATAGGAAACGCCGACCCCATATACCTTATTTTTAATATGACGTGTAAAAGTAGTTCTAGTATCATATTTACAGATTATACGATTTCATTTCATTCCATGTTAAGTTCGCCTCTCCATACTTATTATACATGCGTCAATTCTGTGCGACGTTTATCTCTCCATTTTCACGTACTATAGTTAATCTTACCGTTTTACACCATTCAGATGAGTAACAACACAGGCAAAGTAGCATACGTGGACTGCAGACAAGACGAGCCTCTATGGATATTAGACGCGCATGACAAAGAAGTCACCGGGCTCATACTGAGTGATCGAGTGCCTGGGTTGATGATCACTGTCAGTACGGATGAGAAACTGAAGACTTGGGATATTTCTGGGTAAGAATTAGTAATAAACAATTATAACTAAGAACCTTAGTCATCCACTGGCAATTATAAATCAAGATTAATCCTTAACTCCACTATATAAAGTTCAATTTTATCTTGGATACAGAATTGAGTAGGTAATTGATTGAGTTCATAACAACAAAGAACATTTGTAGAAAATTGAGACTCCGATTTCTTCGCAATTTTGTTAATCTGAATTAAAGTAACTTCTTTTTAAATCCTTTTCTTAGTGATCATAATATTATGAGCTCTAAGAAGATATAATAGATTATTGTAATCTGAAGCCATTTCGTCTTGCCTTTTTTTATTCCCGAGAATCTTCATCACCCATTCTTGCAGCTGATATTTCCCCAATATGCGTTAATCATTGTACTTTATACCGTACTAGCTAATGCCCGGTACGCGTTGCAAAGCCTTTTTCATTTTTCTTTGTCAGGAACCTTCTCCTTCTCGCACACAACTTACGAAAGTTTCATTATAATCGGTCGAGCCATTTTGGAGTTTCTGGGAGACTAACGCCCGGCAATTGAGTTATACAGGGTTATTGGTTATAATTATGTCGGCAATACATTAAGAGGATGTAAGAGAGGTCATTTGCAACCGAATGACCCCTCATGACCTCTATGCCAATGTCAACAATTTTCGAGTTTTTTTTTTTTTTGCATTTTATATTTTAAAATAATAATAATAAAATGTCAAATGACTCGAAAATTGTTAATATATAGATAGATAGGTGACAATGTCAATCGTCACATGACGTGCGCTCATGAATTCTTTAGTTACTATACCTTCTTTCCCTTCCAGTGCTGCACCAGTACAAGTGTCGGAGCGTACGTGCCGCGTGGGACAGGCACTATGCGCGGCCGCGTGTCCCGAGGCGCCCTTCAACGTCGCGGTCGGCGGCGACAACAAACAGAACTACATCGAGCTTGTCGACTTGAACATTAGCGAGCAGTGTGAGTTTTTATTTGTTATTATTTTACTAGTAGTAGTAGAACACTTTTTGTATAACAGGTCGTCTGAGAAAGTACTACCTATTTCTGTCGCCAAGCAGCGTTTTTGTAATCAACAGTCTGAGTTGGACTCCCATTTGTTTTGTATATTATTATAGCACAATGGTAGGTAGCTATTTCCTAATATTTATGTACTTATTTATGATTTTATCGTGCTTTTGTATGTTATGCTGTCTTTTTTGTGCACCAAATAAACGATTTATCTATCTACCATCTGTCGGGCTGCCTACTGGTTTCGTACCGAATAACATAAAAAAAAAAGTACCAAGTATCTGATCTTGGTACTCGGTGCTTGTTTTTTAAATCTAAATAAGTTCTTGACGTACGATTTAAATTATCCCACCGCTTTCTGACCTAGTGCGAACTTTCTCTATTTTCTAGTATTTGAAGTCATTGGTATTTTTTATTAAGGATTCCATTTATGTTTCAGTTACGAATCGGTTCTCGTCACGGCCGCTGATAGCTCTTCCTACAGCAAGCGCGGATGCTATGGAAACATAGAATTGTTTATATTTAAGTATAATAATAAACTATAAAATGTTGTCCTTTGTTCATTTATAACCTACTTCATACATCCGGGCTTCATCATCGGACGATCATATATTATATTTATTTTAGACAGCTGTTGGCAGGAGTAGATTCATATCAATATTTTTGGACATAAACAGACATGTATACTTATGATAACAATTATTATCATAACCACCCATAACCAGCCCATAAGAAACAACAAAATAGTAACGGTCTGTGTTGCTATCAATGGTATTTTATTTGTCATTTATACATAATAATGTACATTTTCGATCGAGCCCATCACCGATAATACCAACACATACCATCCTGGTGGACCTCGTGAATGTCCACCAAAGGTTTTTCCTCTACAATTTGGAGCGAGGGTCGCTGCAAAAGAAATCACCATTTTACTATAAAAAAGTAGGGTTTTTCAAATAAAACAACATTTTTATAACAATTGAGATTATGTATTAGCAACATATCGTAGAATAATCCTAGATAAAAATCATAAAAGCAATGAAAATGTATAAACTGCTCGATAATTCCGAACTAAAAGCATTTTTAATACTGCAATTCTGGTTTTGATACGATAAAATATTAAAAATAAGCTGTTAGCGACCCAAACTTGGTCATATATTTGAACACGATTTGAACGTTAGCAGTGTAAAAATGTTAGTTTATAAAAATGTTTTAACAGTTTTTTTTTATCAATTTTAAAATTGGATCACAGCCAAATAAACTGGTAAATGATATCTTAGACAAATATGTCTTATAAAAATATTTTGTGTGGGCAACACACGTTTTAAAAATATTATTGCTCCGTGTTTTCAATACTATCAGAGGTACACAGTGAATAGTTGCCAGATTAAATAGCTTGGTATAAAAGCTAAATATAGCTGTTTACATCTAGCAACCCTGAGCATTGAGCAATAATGTGGTGTCTTATGGTAACTCTTAACAAGAAAACGTGCTACCGATTTAATACAACCAAGATTTTGATAACTTGAGGTCTATAGAACAAAATTAAATTAGTTACCTAAGAGGTCGCCACTTTCGCATGTCCCTTATTAAAAATATAGATTTGGTCAAAAATGCATTGTTAATCCTATAATTTTCAACAAAGTATCCAATATTGAAATGCAAAGTTAAAATTACGGAAGAATTCTATGAAAAAAACTTCAATTTTTCACAAATGATTGTGTATAAAATAAAAGTAACATTTCGTAAAAGTTTGTTCGTGTCTACGATTCGCAACTAATGATTTTGACGTGAATCTATGCCTATTCGTTGTATAAATAAATTAAACCTAAAAGCAGTAGTGACCACAATAACATTCCTTGGTATTTCGCTACATTTTAGGCAAACGCAACCTTGAAAGTATGAACTATGTTTTAATAAGTGTCTACAATATTATACAAACGCTTAAACTGAGGCAGAGTGAGTGTATTTACTTTAACATTATAAATAAAAAAACACGTTTATAACTTAGCCCAAAACTATTTGCCGTATTAAGTTTTACTGAAAATGCGACATATATGTCAAAAAATGACAAAATTGACACATTTTCACGACAGTTGCCGAAAATGTATGAAAAGAACTGTTATATTGTAAGATTGTCAGATTGTCGCCCGTCAGTTTTAATATAAGCCCCAGATTGTTCGAATCTTCGAATATGACTGCCAGAGTTCATCAAGCGTCTTGTTTAGAACAAAAAAAGCTGCTTATCAGACACTTCTTGAAAATCATTCCCGTATCTTGCAATTTATTTCATGCACAAAATAATCTGTAAATATATTTAATTATTTAATAAACTTCTTCTTTCTATATATTATAAAAATATTATCCTTATTGGTATAGATTTTATGAGATAAATATAAAGTTTGATTATTTTCGTTTCATATCAACTTATAATGCGCTGTAAACTAATAAAATACGCCTCCTTCATAGCTCTGTCTTGAATGAAGCACTAAATTAAATCAGCGATACTCAATCACATTACTTTGAGCCCGAATTTTATCTCCACACCATGTCTCGTATTTTAATTATTTTTTTCTTCATGTTTTAGACATTGGCCGCGTCATAAATAAAAGCGATAGTCGCGCGAATCCGCGATCGGCTATGCCACAAAGTATCGCTGACATGAACTCAACATAGTATATTTTCCGTATGTAAAATAAACTACTCAATATTGTACCGTGAGAGTAGCAAGTGTTAGATTTTACATTGAACTTGAATTTTAGATGTTTTCTCCAAAAAAGGCTCTTGTTTATATTATTCTTTATTTTAGACTACCGTACACGTAGCATGACCACAGTAGAAACGGGTTTTGTCGACGGAAGAATAGACAAAATGACAGATTGTGATTGTTTTTCTTCATTTTGTCTATTCTTCCGTCGACAAAACCGGTTTCTCATCATTTTCATAGCAGAGCTATGAATAATCAAAAACTTTTCTAAGCTCATGGTATGTTTATGAATGAAATAAATAACTTATTCAATGCTAGAGACTCTTTGTGAACTAAATATTTTACTCAATAGCTGTGCAATTCTCTAATTAAATTACCTTTCCATTACCAACATTAATTTCTTTGTAATAAGGTTGAAAGTCGTGTGCGCGGGGTTTGGCAGCTGCCGTTGTTATGCTCATATATTTATTTTGTACCGTCACGTTACCTTACCTTGTAGTCAATTGTTCTATTTCAATGATACGTTATTACGCTACTAACTAAACGAGTTGCCAACAGTAGATGCATACATATAATACCTACTATTTGATGTTAAGGGTAACTTTTGCAGTGAAAAACAAAATCTTTACTGCGATATGATTATGAACGGGGCCAGCAGACTGCGACATGCTGGTACTTGATTTAATCTACTTAGGCTGGATTCGACCAAACAAGAATAAGTTTTATTCGCGGAATAAGCCTTCTCTTCCGAGTAAATTTTGAATTTTTGACAGTTTCTCCATACGAAAACTGTCGGTATTCAGCGGATAAAATTTATTCCTATTTGGTCGAATCCAGCCTTAATCACATGTCGTCACAATGTGTTTTGATAATTTTTTGACAACCACATACCGACACAAAACCTTCAACCTTTAAACATGGTGCCTACTCAACGAGTATAACTGCGCAATTGCACACACAAAGTACACTTTCTGTAACTTTTACCAAAAACTCTTAATCTCTTCACTTACACCCGGTTTCTAGAACAAAAATTCGCTTACAAATTATCAAGCGCCCGTCAACTGCTATGATTGGCTGAATTATGAACAGCCAATCCGATCACTTTATTTGCGTTTAATTTTGATACGTTGAAAATTTTCGTTCCAGAAACCAAGTTTGTAACTCAAATCGCGCAATTAAACTAGCTAAAGACCGCCATGCACAAAAAAGGAAACAAAAAATTTACTCTTCAGCGGGGAACTTGGTGACGGCATCATTCATAGCCCGCGCCATGTACTCCACGTTGGAAGGGTTCAGTCCGCACACGTTGATGCGGCCCGACTTCAGCAAGTAGATGTGGTACTCCTGGACCAAGTGCTCGGTCTGACGCTGCGTCAGACCGGTGTAGGAGAACAGGCCGATTTGCTTGACTATGTGGTCCCAGTTACCGGGGGTGCCTAGTCTGGAAAGTTAAGATGGTTTTTTTTATAAAAGTTGTCCTTTTATACTTGGAATATTTATTTTATTGTGGATTTTTTTTACAAGGAAATGCCCTGAAAAGTGTATTTTCTGTAAAGAAAAAAAGCGACCGCGAACGGACGGTTGCTGGTCCAGTTTTTATGGTAAAGAAATTCATAGGTCTTATGACAGACCAGAGGTCTGTGGGTCATAAAATGTTTTGAAGGGTATCATCACGGGACACGCGAACTCGTCACTTTATCAAATTAATCTAGATTCGAGTATTGTAGAAATCTAAAATATTGCTTAAATCGTGTGATTAAAAATAATATAAAATAATTAATTACTATCTCAGACATCGTTTATAATTGTTTAAATTATGTTACATAACATCACGCCTGTATTCCCAGAAGGTTTAGGCCGAGGGGAAACTAGTACACCCCCATTTAGCCAGTTATTTTTAATTCCCATGTAATAGGGGGCGAGGCTGTTGCCATTAATCGGGCACAAATCCAGACTCCGGGCTGCTACTGGGAAATTCCAGATGGAAAAACCCTTTTATAATTATATGCCAACTTACTTGATAAGCTCTGCTCTCAATGCTTCTCTCATTTGTATGACCCTGGTGGACATTAGCTTGATGTGTTCCTTCCTGCAAAAATCAAACATTATGATTAGACTTATCCTAAAATTTAACTACTTATTGCATATTTTGTATGACAGCATTGGCGGGAAACGAGAAAAGTGACAGAAATAAATAAAACTCCTTTTTTTTTTAACCACAAGGGGTATCTCTTTGCCTGAATCTCACCTGATGGTAAGTGATGATCAGGCCGAAATCTTTTAAATCTTTATTTTCCTATTTATTATTTTCATTTTTTACTGGGTTACCTATTTTACAATTCATTATTTTATGTTGCGTTTTTTTGATGGAACGGAACGCAAATTCAAAACGTGTCGTCATCGAAACTGCCGGAAGGGACGAAAAAACGATGTATGTATGTTTTCTTAGGTTTGTATTACTGTTTTTTATTGATTTAGTGAAGAAGAAAAAAATGTATATTCCCTATTGTCGCGTGTGTCACGTGAGCCTTGCAGTAACCACTCACCACTCATCGAACAGCTGTTTGTTGCTCAATACATTGTTGACGACGCGAGCGCCGTGCGCGGGCGGGTTGGAGTACATGCCGCGCACGATCCACGTGAGCTGCGACTTCATGGCCGGCACCAGCGACGCGTCGTTGATGACGATGGCGAGGTTGCCCACACGCTCGTCTGGAAACGAATTGTTTATTTGTCAATCTGCCTAGCCTTTTCCCAACTATGTTGGGGTCAGCTTCCGGTCTAACCGGATGCAGCTGAATACCAGTATTTTACATGGAGCGTGTGCCCATCTGACCTCCACAACCTAGTTACTGGGTAACACCTAGGTAAGACTGTTGTTAGACTTTCGGGCTTCTGACAACCCGTAACGACTGTCAAAGATCCAAGAATGACAACCGGGACCAGAAGCTTAACGTGCTTTCCGTGGCACGGAGCGGTCTAGTTAAGATGGTCACCCATCCACGGACTGACCGCGGCAAGCGTAGCTTAACCTGATCGGTCGACCTTTGTGGCTGTTATTACTTAGCCACGATCCCTCATCGAATTGTTTATTAGTAAGGACATAAGCTTCACAATGACAAATTGAGAAAATAAGACAAAGGTGAGCGTGTTAGATTTTAGGGACTACTCACACTTATTCAGCTCTATTCAGCGTTTGCCCATAGAGACCTACAATTTTGTATGAGACGCGTACACGTCCTTTTAGCTATCCGCAGCTGAAAGGACGAGTACGCGTTTCGCGCGTTTTCTATACGCAAACGCTGAATAGAGCTGAATAAGTGTGAGTAGTCCCATAGTCAGGATAGATCAGAATATGGCTCAATTCGCCGTTGACCACTAACAGAACTTAACAGAAACGGGCAATGAGAAATAAGGAAAGCAAAATACGAATAGAAATGATAAGTTATTTTTTTAAGTCGGAGACTAGGAAAATTACGTGGTGTCAAGGGAATTACTTCTGTACTTAGGATGAGT
This sequence comes from Eupsilia transversa, assembly GCA_914767815.1. NCBI lineage: Eukaryota > Metazoa > Arthropoda > Insecta > Lepidoptera > Noctuidae > Eupsilia > Eupsilia transversa. Next base: position 13,597,942 of record OU611876.1, read on the forward strand.
TGTAACAAAAAAGGGAAACGTGTAATTTTAATATTTCATTCATATCAACGGTCAATGCCTTTTGATCACGTAGTATTGACGATCAAAGTTATTAAAAGCAGTAACGATACTCACTGTATAACCCGAAATTCTTAGCGTAGGACTGAGCGCACACGAGCTCGAAGCCTCTCTTCACAAAGTAGCGCACTGCCCACGCGTCCTGGTTCAGGTCGCCTGACGCGAACCCTTGGTACGCGCTGTCGAAGAACGGGAATAACTTCCGCTCCTAAAAAGAGAAGCGAGGTTCTTGATTGTAGCCCAGAACTCCGCATTTTAAAGCCAGCCGCTGCGTTAAGCGTGTGCACGGAGCGGGCGCACGCGCAGCGCAGGCCTGCCGCTTTCTAGAGGCCACGTGCGGCGGGATACCCGCCCCACGCAGCAATACTCTAAGGATGCTAATAGACAACAGCAAGCTGTGTAGTGCACCCTCTTAACGCAGCGGACGGCCTCAGTATGAAGCTACAAGCACGTGGCGGGCTCGTCTTGTCGGGCCAATTCAGTGAGCGTAACGTAGTTAGAAGATATAAGAGTTATCGCGATATACAGAGGCAACTTCTAGGTGAATATAACTGTAGTTAATTGGATTACACTATAAACCGTAACATTCCATTTTCATCATTCATTCTGCCTAGCCTTTTCCCAATCATGTTGGGGTCGGCTTCCAGTCTAACCGGATGCAGCTGAATACCAGTATTTTACATGGAGCGACTGCCTATCTGACCTCCACAACCCAGTAACTGGGTAATACGATACCCCTTGGTAAGACTGGTTGTCAGACTTTCGGCTTCTGACGATTCGTAACGACTGTCAAAGATCCACGAATGACAGCCGGGACCAACGACTTAACGTGCTTTCCGAAGCACGGAGGAGTCTCGGTATGTAAAGATGGTCACCCATCCACGGACCAACCCCGGCAAGCGCAGCTTAACCTGATGGATCGACCCGTGCGGCTGTTATTATTCAGCCACGAGCTCCTCACATTCCTAACTATGAATCCGATTATGAATACGAATCTTAATATACAACAAGCATCATACCTCCATAACATCAGCGATCTTCTCCCACTGCTCCTGAGTAGGATCAATCCCGGTAGGGTTATGTGCGCAGGCGTGCAACAAGACCACAGAGTTTTCGGGCGCATTGCTCAGGTCATCAATGAAGCCGTCGAAGTCTATGCCGCGTTCCTTCGCGTTCCAGTAGCGGTACGTGTGGGGTTTCGTGAAACCGGCCTCCAAGAAGACTAGGCGGTGGTTGTCTGTTAGGGTAGAAAATCATTAAGTAAATAATATACTGAGGAAAGAATCTTGACGATAAATTGAGTGCTACAACGAAACTCTTGACCTTCATCTCACCTGATGGTAAGTGATGATCAGGCCGAAGGTGGAAGCGAGCTTCACCCGGAATTCTCAACCACAGAGGAACTGGCTATCTTACCTCTAACTGACGAAACAACAATGCTGTTAACATTGTTTTTATAGCGAGAGACTTAGATAACATGGTGATAGTTAGCCAGGCGGACTTAGAAGAAGCCCTACCACCAACCAAACCGAGCAGAAATTTTTGCCTCCACTGGGAATAGATCACGGGACCTCTGGGTCTGAGCAAGGTGTCCTTACCATTAGATCAGAGAGGCGGTTAAAATATGTTATGCCTTAGGACGCATTTCACCAATGATACTGAACGCAACTAGCACATAAACTTCGTTTAAAAGCTGTCAGTGTCATTATTTTCTTTGGAATATTGACACTGACAGCTCTTGAACTCGGTTTAGATGTGCTGATCTCGTTCAGTTTCATTGGTGAAATTCGCACTTAGTTCCGTGTAGGGGTGGGAGAGATGGTACGTAGAATTATCTGGTCTAACGGAAAACCCAATAAACACCCGAGCTGATGTAGTTATGGTTGATCAAAATAATAAGAATCCAAACCCATCAATGACAGACGCAGTGAAAGATTTGGCTATTGTAGAACAAATTGATTAAAATTTATTAACAGCAATGCCGAAAGAAGACCCGAGGATGACCTTCATACACACTCATCATTCTGCCTAGCCTTTTCCCAATCATGTTGGGGTCGGCTTCCAGTCCAACCGGATGCAGCTGAATACCAGTATTTTACATGGAGCGACTGCCTATCTGACCTCCACAACCCAGTAACTGGGTAATACGATACCCCTTGGTAAGACTGGTTGTCAGACTTTCGGGCTTCTGACGACTCGTAACGACTGTCAAAGATCCACGAATGACAGCCGGGACCGACGGCTTAACGTGTTTTCCGAAGCACGGAGGAGTCTCAGTATGTAAAGATGGTCACCCATCCACGGACCAACCCCGGCAAGCGCAGCTTAACCTGATGGATCGACCCGTGCGGCTGTTATTACTTAGCCACGAGCTCCTTCATACACACTATGATCATAAACAATAATCCACCAAATACTATAGTAATCGATATCTTAAGCCTAGCACACACTTATCGAGTTATCTAACGCAATTTAAAATTATCTAAAGATACAACATGTGCGATTCGAGCTCTCCAATGGAGTATTTGAACACTGATTGTGACAGAAATGTTGTTGACATAATTTACGCTGTTGTTATTAAAGGACGATAGTTTGTAAATACTATTTGATTTGCTCTAAGGCTTATGTAAATTGACCTAAATAAACACTACACTCTAGTGGCAATATTTAGGGCGCATTTATTTGCCGCGATTTATAACTGAAGGCTAATAGGGATAGATTTTTTTAAATGATTTTTCTTCGTAACGTAGAAAAAAAAAAACATCATTTTGTGAAAAAGTCATTTTGTCAAAAAATGGCGAAGTTGTATGCGTTTTAATGTGTCCATCCGAAGCGGATAGGTGCGCGGGACCATTCGAAAATGAGATGACTGCGGCGAGTACGGCTCCTGCGGCGCGTCTAGGTGCGCTACCACCATTAAAGTCTATGCTAAATAAAAAGAGACAGCACCGCTGCGATCTAACTAGCACAGGAACGCCATATATAGTAACTTCGCGCCATTCAGTCCAACGTTCATTTTATGTGAGAAAAACAGAAGAATAATTTCAAAAGCGTGTAAATTCTCTATTTTTCCACCGTTTTTTTTTTCACAAATCGTCTTGTTTAGCAACATCTTTATTTGATTTCATGTATATTTTTAATAGTAATAAAATACTCTTATTGTGCTACCGGCGCATCCCACCTGATGGTAAGTGATGATCAGACCGATGGTGGAAGCGAGCATTACCCGGAATCGTCAACTATAGAGGAACTAGCTAATTGGCTATCTTACCTCTAACTGCCGAAACACAACCATGCTGTTAACATTGTTGCTATGGCGACATACTTCGATAAGATGGCTGTAGCTAGCCAGGCGGACAGAACAAGCCCTACCACCAACCAAACCGAGCAGAAGACGCTGCCAGCTGTAACTTGTTTCACGTTTACCTTACATACCAGACTATCTATACTTGGTACCCTACAGATTAGGGCTATTTTTATTACACTACAAGGGGTTTTAAAGTCAATACATACCCCAGGTGGGTACGGAATAGTAGAAGTTGGTGTAGCCCAGGTGTTTGTTCAGCAGCTCAGCTCCCACGCGCAGACTGCCTGTTCCAGAGAGGGTCTGTACTCCGAACGCCTGGAATTAAGACATATTATGCTATGGTTATTTAGGTGTAACGGGTTTTGACGACGGAAGAATAGACAAAATGGCAGATATTGTTTATCCGTAATTTTGTCTATTCATCCGTCGACAAAACCCGTGTTTCTACGGTGTTCATGCTACGCGTGCAGATGTAGCATACCTCAGATTTTAGTTACTGATTTTAGGTCGTCTGTGTATCCCTATCTCTATCTTTTAGTTGGGAAATAGTTGATGGTCCTTTTGTCTATCCTTGTGGCATGATTTATTAATGGACCTTACGTTAAAAAAACGTGCCACAAGTTTTCTGATACTTTATAAATAATTTCTGCCCGGAACAACGTTCACATGAAACTAGGTCTCACGACCCATCCCGACGCATCGCATCGCCTGCCCGCACTATTACTTCGTTAGAGTTCTTTCTTAATTTTTTCCTTGCTCGGTGATGTTAAATAGCCTATATGCTTTCTCTAGATAGGGCTATCAAATACAAAAAAAAAAAACAATTCCAGCTGGTAAGTCCAGAGAGTTCCAAAGCGCATTAAAACTAACAAACTCTTCCGATTTATTATATTAGTATAAAGATTGTGACTGCGATGACGCTGGCTATTCTATGGCTATCATATAGACAACTGCCAAGTGCGATTCGATCCCCAGGTCGGCGAATCAGATTTTGTGTTTTTCCATTAAGAAAGTTGTAAGTTAGTCGGATTACTGGCGAAATATAGAAATAAAATACGTTTATTTGCGGAACATGACGCAAAAGAAAGAACACAAAAAAACAAAAAGAACAAGTTGGGGAAAAATATGCGTCACATCTACGCAAAACGGCCATCGCTCAGCATAATGCTGCGACCCTATGCGGGATAGAGCCCCATTGCTGGTTTTCGACAACAGCTGGCTATGACGCTGCGATTGGATTGGTGCTGTACTTATAGGTGGTTGTACCTCGAATAACGGTATTATGTGCCTTAAGAATATTTATTTCGTGTGGGACAAAAATCACCATCGTCTCGTGCCGTCGCGCATGACAGCCGCATCGACTGATATATGGCTTCAAAATCTTGCTTTGATTAGATTGCCATTTTATCTATGAAACCTTATCAGTAAAGTAATTGCTTTCTTATCGCCGCCGGCTTGAAGAGTCGTGAGGTTTATCTGCTTCTACTCATACGCATAGCAAGAAGATGTTCAGAGAGATAATTATACCATCAGCCTCGATAAAATTAAATCACTAACGCCTTTTACAATGCATGCAAGTAGATTTGCATTGTTAGACAGAGACCTTTCCTATAGAAATCCATTCCATATCGAACGGTTTTGTATCTATTGAATTCATTGGCTTTTCACGGTCTTTACTCAATATACTATGAGCCTCTAGTGGCTAGAGCTGTTTGCTCCTATTCTTAGGTGCTAGGTATTCAAACTTTTGAAAGAAAGAAGAAAAGAAAGGAAATACATTTATTTAGCAGACTAAAAGGCACCCCACATATTCTGCACTCAACATTGGCGTACGGTATATCACCGATTATAATGAAACATTAGAATTTACATTATACCAACACAACTTTAGAACGTTAATAATTAAATTAATAATGGTATGTGTGACCATTGTGACGTATAAACACCTATTAATGCACATTATAGGTACATATTCAAAATGGCGCGATCATAGTGCAAAATAGTTGTTAAGTAATTGACAGCATGGACGCGACTCGCCGGATGTTTTCATTATCGTTAGTAAACTTTAAATGAAAGTGATATAGCCAGTGTTTAAATATACAAAAATGCCAAAATATTCCGGTCTACAAGGATACGCATCTTGTACTGGACAGAATTATCTAGGTAATCAGTTTCGTCTACAAATTGGGTCGAAAAAAAATCTGGCGTCGCAGAATAACCCAGATAAAGGTCCAAATTAATTAAATCTTATTGTTAAAACAAACATTTTATTATTATGGTTCACTGCTAAGCGTACCGCGTCATAGTTTTGTCTAAGCAGTAGATATGATGGAAGATACAGTTTTAGAAAAAGGTCCGCTTTGTTGACAATACTGACTCAAATACATGTGTGACAGTTTCTGTCTAAAATTCCATTTGCGTTCTCAAAACCCACTATTTAATAAATAATTAATGAAAAGTTGAACACTGCAGAGCACCATGTATATGGGCTATGGGATCGCCACTTTTCATCTAGTGTAGGGCGTCAATTTCGATTCATGAACAAAATTTTACAGTCAATATCCTAAGGATTTCAATAAATTACGTGCTCGGCTAGGTATCTACTTCAGACTTAAATCTTCGCACAATATCGGTAAGATAAAATATGGTACCTACATCAATAATCATTAAATTAAAAGAATCATCACATTCACCACCATTCATGATATTTACTGGTATACCAGAACTTAAATAGTAATAATAATAACCATATATGTACGTTGACGTAGTAGTGGGGCTTGCCCGCTCCGAACTCTAGGTCTACGCCGGTAGAGTTCGGGATTGTCCTGATAGCCGTGGAATAGCTCTCCACTCCTCATAAGCACCTCAGGATATTTTGCCCCCTTGTCGCTACGACACTATCTACTAGCGACCGTTTTCGGGGGCCTAATATTGAGTGTGCAACTCATTCCCTGCGGGCTGCGTATATTACTTATAACAACTTTGGTCAGGCAGGTCTTTCCATAGTTCTAGATAATCAGTTCACCTTAGCCACCCAAACCCATAATCCAATATATTTGTTTCCATATCCTGCAATAGTCCTACACCAACCGGGGGTTGCCCTGGGATGCACTTGCATAGTGCGAATGCGAATATTGATAGTCGGTTGGTGTTTCATTTAATTAAAAAAACCACACCAACAGTCTCTGCGCTAAGCCGGGGACAGACAGACAGACAGACGGACATGGCGAAACTATAAGGGTTCCTTGTTTACTACGGAACCCTAAAAACGTCAAACGGGTCTCTGAAAGTTGGCTTCGGCCCCTCGTACGCCTGCCAAAGGGCCAGAGATCCAGACATATGTCAAAACATTAAAAAAAAACTTTTGTTTTTCTTTTCAGCATTAAGCATGAAGAAAGATAAGTGAAGTAATAACTTACACGTCCAGTGGCGATGGCGGGGCTGTCTTCTCCAAGCAGCATGGAGGTGGAAGCTGCAGAGAACTGCTCGAGACCTGCAATTGGAATTATTTTGTTCTTATTTTGTATCACGAATGGCATAGACACAGTTTTACAATTGTAAAACAATATTAGAAAACAGTGACAAAAACATAGTAGAGTTTTAGGTACCCATTACCATTCAAAATTAAATAGTATTACTGAATTAATCTATTTTTCTCTACTCAATATCTAATTATCCAGGACCCTCAGGACTCACGGTTCCTTATCTACATCTAAAAGCACCTACTTCAGCACGCGTAGCTTGAAAACCATAGAAACGGACTTTCTACGGGTTTTGTCGACGGAAGAATAGACAAAATGACACATTGTGATTTTTTATCTGTAATTTTTTCTATTCTTCCGTCGACAAAACCCGTTTCTATTGTGATCATGCTAAGCGTGCTGCTACTCTATAGGCTACTACGTATTGAATTTTCCAATCCGAAATGTATAATCTCTTAGGCCTTAGAATATAGGTACTATTTATTGACCTACTTACAGGTTTATTAGAAAGGTTGACGATGTACATACATATACATAACCCCACCCCCTCTTCCCATGGGGGTAGGCAGAAACTATAGACCGCCGCCTGCTACGATCCTTACATACTCCTTACGCTTCGTTTACATTCAGACATAACACGCACGTAGACATGTAGTACAAGGCTTTAAAGAAAAAGTTTGAATATCTTCTACTTCTCTTATTCGATTCTCTTAACGATTAGTCGATTGAGAGGTGATAATACTTACAACGATTTTTTCATAATTTCCGCATCGCAAGGGAATGCGAAATGATAAACAAAAACAATGTTAGATTGTGTAACTATAGGGAAACTTTACGTAATTATCTGACGTCAGTCGCACAATAAGATCATAATATTATGTTTATTTATGATTTACAGAGTTATTACTAACGTAATACAGCATGGTAATATATTTTTTTCTGTTATTTTTTATAGCCTGAGTTATCTGCCTAATAAACCATGGACAGTCAAAGCTTGTCTTATCATCATTCATTGTTATTGTAAAGTAAAGCTATATACACACAGTGGCGAACAAACGCTTCACTCGGTACAATTCGCATCACGTAAAAAGACCGCTGTCCAGCGGACAACTGTAAAGTTGTATTAGAACCATGCGTTTTTACGTGATGCGAACTAACGCATGGTTTTGCGGTTAGTCAGCGTGCTTTTTACTTGACGCGAATTGTAGCCGCGTGGCATAATCCTAACTAATATTATAAATGTGCTAAGTGAATTTGTTTATTGGTTTGTTTGTTACGCTTTCACGATAAAAAGGCTGTACGGATTAGGCTGAAAGGCATATGAGCAGACCATGACCTGGGTTATGACATAGGATACTTTCTATCTCTTTATTCTCGAGCAGGGATCGAGACTTTCGTGGGTGAAATCGCAGGGCACAGCTATTACAGAAATATATGTAAAATATTTATAGTCTGTTATTAGTTCAAATTATACGTAACTGGCGAATATGGGTATACTATAGGTACACCATTGTCGATTAGATAGAGAGACTGGGAATTAGAGGCACGATGTTATGTTTAAGTCTACGTTCTCCCAATCTCGTTTCCTAGGTGTCGTGGGTAAGGATTAATTAATTAACGGAGGTTCACAGGTGCTGCAGTAACTTCAAGCTTAAGAGCCCACACAACCTCAGGTTTTATCTCGCTCGCACCATACTACTCGCGGAGTGAGTGCGAGCGAAACGGAGGCGGCTCCAAATCGGTAAAAGTTTAGGTAATTGCTTTTTACGGCGAAAATAATGGTAATTTAAAAAAAAATAAAAACATAGTCGCTGCTTTATATGTAGTTAGTTCAGTTAGTGTGCCAAGTTTCATGATCTAATTTGAAGTATGTTTTGAATAGCAGCGGTTTATTGATCGGTTTGGAGGTAACTTTGGATTTTTTTTCTATCGAGAAAATTTTATGAAATCGTGTTTTCGGCTAACATAGTCGCTAACATTAATCCTCAACTTTAACATATATTTATTTCAAAATGATTGCTGCAGTAGTTTCGATATAACGGCGGAGCTTGCTAAGCAATTTCACGACTTATAGGCCCTTAATGGGTCTAAGGAATGTGGATATTGTTACCAATGCACCAGTGATATTTTTAACCCACAATCTTTTGCAGAAGCATTTGCGTGGGGTTGTCTTATGAGTTTGGGGACTATGCATAATAAATACGCCACTGCTAAAAAACTAGCTTTCTAGTCTCTATTCTATTTGTATGTCTGGGCAGAACTCCAAAACTGATATTTGTTTGGACTATTTGGAATGCACTTCCAGTCGAGGTTTAAGCGCCAAGTCAAGGTCTCACTAACAATTATATAAATTCTAGATTTTGGCCACGGTTTCGCCCGCGTGGTTGTCGGAGACTCGTTAAGCCATGTTATTTACCGGGATAAAGAGTATCTTATGTGTTAATCTAGGTTATAAACTATCTGTGTGCCAAATTTCATCCAAATGCGTTCATCCATTTTTGCGTGATTGAGTAACAAACATACAAACTTTCACATTTATAACATTAGCAGGATTATCAGGCATTACTAGCGGCGCTCCGCGGTTTCACCCGCATAAGTGTCAAACCCGTGGGAATATCGGGATAAAAAGTATCCATGTCCTAATCCAGGTTATGGTCTACCAATGTGCAAAATTTCATCCAAATCCGATCAGCCGTTTAAGCGTGAAAGCGTAACAAGCAAATGAACAAACAAGAAGAGAAGAGTAAAGTAACTTTAGGTTAGGATGTAGTAGGATATGACAAGGAAGTGCGCCCGCTCGCCGATATGTAGTACCGACACAATAATAAAGAAAATCATTCATCTGATATCAATATTACATAATTAAACTTTGCACACAGTAGATAACAATAAGAGTGCGCACGGTAACGGCGGGTATCTGTAATGTCGCTGTTTTTGAGCCGATAAAACGAATAAGTAAAGCATTATCAGTTATATGTCATTATTACCAGTTTTATGATACTTAAATATAACCAGAAATAACTTGTTATTGATGTCTTTTTGTTTCAGAGCTTATGGCATGTCAATCGAAAGTGATAATTTCCGAGATGCAAACTGAATGCTTTAAAAAAATTATCAAAATGAAAATATTTTATTTCACATAAATTAATATTACCAGCACGTACAGTTCGATTCGAACTTAATGGCGGCTCGGAACATGAGGCGAGTCGCTGCGCAGTAACAATTTTATGTGTCAGCGGGGGTGAGGGGTGTGGTACTGCGCAGCGAATAGCTAACTTCCGAGCCGCCATTAAGAGGGTTTATTCTGAAAGTTGGCAACGTCGCAAATAGATGTCAAATATTTCGCTGTTTTGATTAATTTGATAATATTTCTGTATGGAAATAAAAAATGTGGCTAACCAATTGACTAGAATATTGATTATGAAATGCAATAATTAATATCGTAACACCGAATAGTTAGTTTTATATGTAAAAAAAGTATTTGGTAACTTTCCAAATGCCTTTTTTTCACCTAAAACGGGTACAACATCAAATTCAATGTTATAATTGCAATTCATTATTAATATTCTAGTCAATTGGTTAGCCACATTTCTTATTTCCATACAGTATTATTTCCAAATTAATCGAAACAGGTAAATATTTGACAGCTATTTACGACGTTGCCAACTTTTAGGATGCACCCTCTTAAGTTTGAATCGAACTGTAGCATGACTAGAGAAAATGACAGATTGTGATTGTTCATCTGTCAATTTTGTCTATTCTTCCGTCGACAAAACCCGTTTCTACGGTAGTCATGCTACGCGTGCTGACGTCATTAAAATAGGTAGCCATTATTTGTCTATATGTGTCTTTCCCCTATATTGAGAGCGGGAAAAGAGTTACTGAACGGATTTAAGGGAAGCCTTTGCCCAACAGTGGGACAGTATAGTATATCTCCGGCCATGTTGGTATTCTATAATAATCCTAACTAATATCATTAAATGTGAAAGTGTGTTTGTTTCGCTTTTACGCTAAAAACGGCTGAGCAGATTTGGATGAAATTTAGCACATGTGTAGACCATGACCTGGAGAATGATAAAGGCTACTTTTCATTGTGGATTGCGGACGAAGTCGCGTACGACGGCTAATACCTTATATTTATAATAATACTGCAAATAACTTTATTTTTTTAATGAAAAAGTAACAGTACAAATTCTTTTCAACATTAGATTAACACTATTTTCCCACATAAAATGGCATGACTGGCCTCTGGCTGTTATAAATTGGTTAATACTATTTAAAAGACACATTACTTTTTGTTTTATGCCTTATCAGAGTATTGTGTCTGTGATAACTGATTGATTTTTCTTTTAAAAGTGTTACTGAGATAGATAAGACTTTGATAACAATTTAATTTGTTTCTGGCATGGCGTCAATGTTGTTTTTTTTTTTTTTACTACCGAGATCAAAAGTAAAAACCCCATGTGTTAATCTAGGTTATTGTGGCTTAACCAGGCTTAACTATCTGTGAAGATTGACCGGGTTTGGACTAAATGCTGCTGCATCAATTTATACAATTATTATTTTTTAATGGTCCCATGCTCCGGGGTTAAGAAGTTTTGTTTTTAAGGCTTTTCAGGTAGTTTAAAAAAAAAGACGTACAAAGATGCCTGAGGCATTTTCTACCAGCCCTATGGTTGACTGGTAGAAAATGCCTCAGGGATTAAGCCCGCCTTTGTACGGTATTTTTTTAATTTACGGTGACGAAGAGAGTGCAACATTAGGGATAGATACCTAGCACGAAAAAAACTATAAAATACAAGAATTAAAAAAAACAAACTGTTGCTGCTCATGTTTCACGGGTTGGAGAACAATTGGCAGCTATGTGCCTAGTTAGGTTTGGTGGGCTAGCAGCAAGACATTGTTAGGTGCGCTGCCTTATATGTATACACAATACATAATAATGTCATAAATAATTAATGATTGCAATAACATTGTAAATCAATTTTATAATGTCAAAATTCATAAATATATGATTCATAATAATATCATAAATGTTGTAATGACATTGTAAATCAATGTTTAATGTCACAATTTACAAATAATGGGTCCTACATGTGCCCGATGTAGAGCTGTTAGTGTACGTATCCTGGTTGCAATTGGTGATCTCTTTGGGGAAACCGAAGATTTTGTCTTAGCGATTATGGAAGTTATGATGACGAACAACTACGGGAAATATATTTTTGAGGGTGGCACGATTCAATTCAACACATTATTTCTGGCTGATCTGTGAGTATTTGATGTGCTTGTTTCGCACATCAAAATCATGTTATTTAATATCTAAACGGAACATATTTTGTTTTGCAGATAACATTTCTATTAACCAAGACATTGTCTATATTGGACACCAAATAATTGTAATTCCCATAAAATATTAATGTAATAAGAAAACAGACAAAAAATTACCGAAACTAGAGGAAAATATTAATATTTAGATTTACTTACTCATGAATGAAAAATAAAGTTTAATTACTTACCAAGAACTGGAAGGTACTCGTGCAGGAGTGTTTCATCGTTGGCCATCTGCTTCTCCATCTTTCTGACGACAGGCAACACCCATGGTTTGCCATTTTCATCTCTATATGCTGCAATAAATATAAATTAAATATTAATTTACCATAAATTCCTGAATTTATGGTAAATTAATGACCCCATAATTTATAAACTTTGTTTAATTTTAAACTTACAAAGTACAGCTGTACTTACATATAGAGTTGAATTAAGATCAATAATAAGTTTTATAACTAACACTTTAATGTTTATTATTTAAACTCAAATGTTTATTTTATATTCAAATGGTTTAGCAGTACGCAAATAGGATTACTCCACTTACATATTTATAAATTACATGCACCAATACCTACAATGTTCTGATTACGTAGTTAATTACGCGTATGCTGCTTTACATCATAACATTATTATAATAAACATCTTAAAATTACATAATAAGGTTAGAAGGTGACGAACTTTCGCAGCACTAAAATTATCACACTATATTCTACTTACCGCCAATACTCAAATTTACTTTAGACGGGTGCGGGTCCTCCAAGAACATACGGTTTAATTGGAAAACCTCAATTGGAGGCCCCTGTTGAACAACTTGAAAGCGGGAACCCATTATGTCCTTTTTATCTTGTTCGCGCGACCGGTCAGACAGAAGCTAAGGCAGCGAGTGCGCGTTGTATTATAAAAGATAATTCTATCAATTTTTCAGATTCGCTAAATTACGAGCGCGGGCCGGTGTATTTTATCATTGACCTTTAACAATGTCAGTAATGTCATTTCATCAGAACGTCAGTTTTGTGATGATAATACGAATGACGTTTGCCACGTTTTGTTACTTTCACTTTTATGGTGCGCCGACTAGCAAGAGATTATTAGAAATTGACTTTTCGCAAATTATCTTACTGTTTTTATTTCGTATGTATTACCTATATATATTAATATGTGTATTTGGTGTTGTTTTGATAAATAAACTATTTCTAATTACTGAGTAACATACGCTATACTACAGCATATAGGTAGAGATATCACGCACGGGCAAAGCTGCTGGCGGAAGCTAGTTGCTGCTTGAAGTCTCGAGTACTTCATCATTAATCATCAATATTTAATTGGGGTGGTCACTCTGCGTTTTTCTCTCAGCAATCGATTTGATGGTAGATAGCAGCTAAGTATTCAAGTCCCAAACCAAATTATCGACCTAAATAATTATTCCCAATAAAGAGGAGTCAAAAAAACCCATGGGCACCTAAGACGTCGCCATAAGTTACGCGTATATAAATTTTTTTTTTTACCATGTATACCATAGGGAAATTGGCTTAAATAAAAATTGCCGCCATACTGTCTGTAGTCGACTATGTGGTAGACTGTCTGCTAGGATGCTGATTACTGTAGAGTTTACGAGTACCTACTATTGAAGTAGTGTAAAAGAGAATAAAAACAATGCAAAATAATCTAAAACTCTTTATTTTCTAACCAGAATGCGTTTATACGGTAATGTTTCAAAACGTTCCCGTTCCATCAGTCACATCAGAATTAAATTAAAAATTCAGAGTAAGTAGGGTTTTTCAGTGCACAAGCTCGCGGGTCACCCTGTCTTACTACGTAATAAACAGCTTTGTATTCTCGATTCTCACCCTGATTTTGTATGTAATTATATATACCAATCGTAGCCATTCCCATTCCCAGCAATGCCATAAAAGATGCACTCATCACTTCTGGTATGTCCCACCATCCTTGCTTAAATAGTCCTACCAAACCCTTGCCAAATCTCACTGGGTGGCCAATTACTTTCGCCGGTGGAGTCATTTATGATAGTAAATTAATAAGTATTTTTCAACGTGAATTGCGTCTTATTTCGATTAAAACAAAGCGTTAACACCTTTCCACAACTTATACCGTGTCCAGTGTCAGTCGTGTCATAGACTAATATATAATATGTAAGGCGTGTCGGGCATGTCAACATGTCAATGAATGCCATTTATATAAAAATAGATAAATGATTAGGCACTGAGGTTGTATACTTCCCATAGAAATATAAAACTTTCATAAATCTATGATATTTCCACTAGCGTCTGCCTGCGACTTCGTTCGCGTAAAATTTCGAACCTCGACCCATCGCGTCGCATACATCACCCAGCCGCGCTTTTTTTATTTTTTCTTGGCTCCTTAGGGTCGTAGCGTGACGTTAACTAGCCTACCTTCCTTAACATTTCAAGAATTGGGCTATCAAAATGCTAAAATAATTTTTCAAATCCGACTGGTAGTTCCAGAGATAAGCGCTTTCAAACAAACAAACTTGACTTGGTGCCGGTAATTCCGATTTCGGCTAGCATTGCTAGCAGTGTCTATTTTTGTTTCTGACGGCTATATTTTAATTAATATCGTGTGCTCTGATGTGGCTAATGTTTCGGACTAATGTAACCTATCTTGGTTGTAAAGGTTCGTAAATAATGAATTACAACCAAATTCCTAATTATGAACATGAAATAGAATGAATGAACGCGAGGCCCTATCCTATCAGTCTTGGCTGCGTTCCGAGTTACAATGTAATCGATTTGAGCGTGCTAACACCCGTTCCGAATAAGCGTTAGCGCGGTAACGCCGACCCATGAAACGTCATAGATGACGTCATGACATGCGCCATCTTGCGATAACGCCGACCATGCCTTTTACTAATATCACCGTGATCTCTGTCAAAAATGACAGTTGACTGAACTGTCATTTTTGGCAGCGCTGTAGTTTTGAGTCGCATATATCTATAAACTAACGTGGCTTTTTCTAAATTGTGCTTCTGGCTACCGTCGCCACTTAACCAAAGAAGAAAAAGACATTTCTGATGTTTATACATAGAATTAAGTAATGTTATAAGTTTTGACGTTTAGCAAGCACTGTAGGCGCGTTCACGAGCGTTCCGAATTGATGACAGACCTCAGCTGTCATAATCGTAATATCTAAATCGGAACGCAAAATATTGATGTCTATTATAGCGCTGTGAGCGATTATATGGCCTAACTCGATCGGAACGCGGCCTTGTGTGATACTGCTGTCACTGTCAGTTAATCGAATAATCTGTCAGTGTCATGTCACACTGTTATGTCACTCATCCGGAAGACAGGACTGGATCAGGACCACCGATTTCGGAAGGGTTTAATTAAAGCTGTGTGATTATTTATCCGTAAATTAATAAATTTACGTTAATTACAATGGCTGCTGCATCGAGACGCACTCTTGGACAACTACTCCAACAAGGATGGACTGAAATCCCTGAAGTTTTGGCTACAACAGGCCTCGCACTCGCGGGCATTGGTATGGCTACATTAGGTTGTTACAATTACCTAAACATGGACGGAGACAACAGGAGATACAAGAGTACCTACGTAGTATTGAGACCAGACGACCCAAAAGCTAAACTAATTCGCAAAGATTAATTCTAGTTCATGTAAATCAATGTCTGCAATTTATTATGTAATAAATACCAGAGTCAGTGTTATCAAGTTGTTGATTCATTTTTGTTAATTTTTAATTAATTGCGGAGGTGGCTTGGACTGTGGGACCATAATCCTTTTAAACTTGTGAGTTACATACACATACGAAACATGACTGCATGTTTTGGGACACAGAGGGCAGGATAGGACGTGAAGCATAGTTTGCGGCATAGCTCGACATCCACACCCTGCAGCCGTTCATTGAGGTACCCCACTGTACCAGGTTGGAGTTATATCTTCCACTTGTGTCCGGAGATGGTTCAGGTACTTCCAAGTGGCCCACAAAAGGTTACACTCTGTAGGGAAATACTCCTTTTGTGGTATATAGTAAGTATGAGTGGAAATGGTATCCTGCCACAGTTTGCAACGGGTCAGCCAATCCCCAGAACTTAACTACTCCAGCCCTTTGTGTTAATTCAAACAAAAGCAAATTAAAAATAGTTAATTAACTTTATTCAACATTAAACATTCAAAAAAATTGTTCAGACATGAGACTTGTAGACATTGAGCCTTATAATAATATTAATTGTCACCAAGCAGGGGCACTCCACTTACTGTTTATCAACCATATGATCCTGAAACCTTAGCTGAATCTGTTTTTCAAATTTAGCTTAAAAATCCAACAGTGTATTCCTCTTAATAATAATTCTGACTGATAAAAAGGTTGAGTAACCCTACTAAATATACATGAGTGCGTCGAAGCTAGACCCCCGGTTCTAATATCGCGGCGGGATTTTATTGCGGACTGGATTTTCCACTGTCGGCGTTGAGCCGAGAATTGAAAATCCAACCGAGTGCCTCCCAGTGCGTTAAAAAAAAAACACTGTGGATTTTCAACCCTCGGAGCAAAGCATTGAGTTTAAAATTCAGAGCGCGAACAAAAAATCGTCTGTGCGAATCTGGGCTGAGTTTTATTTTTTATATTCGTAATTTTATTACATTTTGTCAAGAACTAAAGAAGTAACATTCATCGTAAATCACACATTCAGATACACTTTCTAATTATTATATCAAACATCTATTTGTGATTATGGTAGGTACTTACATTATTCTATTATTATTAAAAAGTGGTGGTGTAGACAGTGAACCTTATATTTAATTTGACTGCATCTACATAATTTGAAGAGATAAAAGTCTAGTTTAAAGAATTAGTAAATTTGGAGAGAGTAGACTGCTTCTTACGGTAAAATGTCTTAAAATAATATAGAAATAGTACACATAATTTGTTTTTTCAGTAATGTTTTGTTATAAAGGTTGAGAGATGAATAGCAAAACAGTAAAAGTAAAACTTTAAATTTACAGTATATACAAAGGATAAAGGCTCGTGCACCGTAGTTGTTCAACCATGAAGTTTTCTTAGAAATTGTATTGATAAATTCGCATTGCGCCTGATTGCGGGAGCCTTAACAAATACCAGTATTATGACAGAAATAGGGCATCAAGTTTCTTAAAAGGTAAAAAGATTATATTTTTAAGTATGTAACTTATATGTATGTTTTCATCAGTTTTACAACGAAAGAATTTCTGCATTCGCATTTTAATGCCTGATGCAACTTGTCCTCAGCAAATGCTTGTACCTATTTGAGTGCATATTACGCACAAATGGTTGCAGTAGAATGGGAACTTTATTATCACAATCTATCTGTATCTTTTGAATACTACACTACTCACTCAAATTATTTTTTCACTTGGCCAAAACTAGTATCACTTTATCTCGTATCACACATAATTATGTAGTCCACTTTCAGTCTCACTAGAGTCGTCGTTATTATTAAATTCACTGTTTTATTTATTTTGTGTACAACGTTTGTTCACTTTATGTTTCATATACAGTAAGTGGCAGAACAGGAGTGCGATTCCAAAGAATTATGGTACTTGCGGTAGTAATCTTATAGCTGTGTGCAGTAGCAAATTGGCCTGGTCTTGACCTCAATCTCACTTGGTGGAAAGCATTGGATGAGGTTGACGATGAAACAAGCGTACACTGAAGATGCCTCTTCACTCTCACTACCCAAGTTTAGTCTTGTTGTCAATAAATATTCCTACTCTGTCACACACTGTCCTATTGTTCACTTCAAAATACTATTATTATCACAAAGCACTGCACATACACAGTGGAGGTCCGATGGTCCATCAAGTACCATTATCTGAACAAGAAGGCCATCACGGAACGCCGATGCTATTTCTCTTTTTTCTTTTTACCCGTGGCTGCTTTGGATGTGGACTGGCCCTTGCTGGTTGTTGGTTTTTCTGTGTCAGTTTTGCTTTTCTTTTTCTGTGGAAAAGTGATTTAAAATTGAAACTATGGTGAACGGATTGATTGTAAGAGACTTTAGAAAAAAACAAAATAAACATTTAATTTGATATAAAAATTAATCCAAATAGATGATCCACTATTAAATGATTGATTTCTGGATATAAAATAAATAATAAAATATATAACACTTAATACACTAATATTATAAAGAGAAAATATTTGTATTTTTTTTGTAATCAATAAACTCAAAAACTACTTCAAAAATTCTTTCATCACTGAGTAACATAGACTATAATTTATAAAGATATCACCGGTCGATAGGTGCAATGTAATAAGTTGGCGAAACTTCACAGACCTGCACGCGTAGCATGACCACTGTAGAAAAGGGTTTTGTCGATGGGAGAATAGACAATGTGACAGATTGTGATTCTTTGTCTGTCATTTTGTCTATTCTTCCGTCGACAAAACCCGTTTCTATGATCCGATGTCTCTGTTTAGCCTAAACTATCTCTAAAAATCACACTGCATAAATTAATAAGATGCCAGTGCCTTAATAAGCAAGCAGCAGGTATGAAGTCACCTTAATAAGCGCGTCATTCTCCGGATCACTGTCAGCCTCCTGCTCCTCTTGCTCGTCGTCGCCTTCGCCCATCTCGTCGTCTTCCTTGTTAGCCTTCACTTTCTTGATAGCGCCCGGCGCATACGGAAGTGCTGTGGCTTTCTTGTTGTATGTCCGGGTCATGGCCGCTTTTACCTGAGAAAAGGGGGATTTTAACAAATGAACAGACACATACGTGTTAGGCTGTTTGTCCACTGGAGCGGAGAAGAGAGAAGTGGAGGGAAGCTGTCCCAATTTAACCAATAGAATCTACACTCTGGAGCGGAGTTAAGATTCTATTGGTTAATACAGGCACAGCCCCGCTTCTCTCCTGTCTTTTCCGTTCCAGTGGACAGTGGCCCAGTGGAAGTTAGATCCGTCAGTTTTTCCCAGTTCAAACTTTGCAGTTTTTTTTGTAATAAAAAGACTGAAAAGTTTGAACCGGGAAAAATGAATCAGGCAATTTTAGTTTTTTAATCATTTTAATAAATGTTATGAATAAACTCGTCGCACAGTTTCTTGGTCCAGCACACGTGTGACATTGAATACAAGTAAATATTGCTGAAAATACTAGCAAATACCAACAAGCTTCACGGTGAATAATGAACAATTAGTTGAATTGACAAATAATGTGGTAGGTAGTTATTTACAGTTGCTCCAAAAGAAAAAATATTTTTTGCTAGACAAATATGGCTGTTTCTTACTTTAGAATCCACCAAAACAGTAGGGTTCCTCTGCCCCGGCCAGACGGATAGTTCCACTAACGACTCCAGGTCTTCTCTCAGTAGATGATAAGACTCTAGCACTTCTAAAGACTTCTCTATGCCGTCAGATTTGTCCTTGATAAGAGGATTGACGATTGCGTCACGAAGGTGCGCGCTGTAGTCCAAGAAGATTGAGGACTTTGAACCTGATGTGCTGTGGAATAAGGTTGGTGAAGTTATTAGAAAATCAGTACTTAACGATGATAACATTCCTAGACGGTTTCTTTATAATATAGTCATTTTGTTTACTGCTGGTGATACCACAATACTAAAAACATTTTTTTTTAAATCTACTTAAATAGAGTTAACGCATAAAGCAGTATTATTTTAATTTAACTTCGGTGTGAGAACGATATGGAACTATACAGGACGTCTAGCTCCATCACTTTCCCGCACTCAAGTAATAAGATTAAAATAATACTGCTATAAGAGGAGGTGGTTGCCCCCCCGCAAACACATGAGCTGCGATTGTGGTCTCACATTTTCTTACATAATAAATAAATAAATTACGAATAACAGTTAAATGTCACCACTTTTATACGAGATTGGTCAAACTTTTTAAGGTTGCCATTACCTGAGTCTCGTATGAGCGTGTATCTCCTGACAGAGGCGGTGTAACTTGGTGGCGCGCGAGTTCTTCCCCAGCCAGCCTGGGAACTGGATCTGACCCGTCATGTGACCTGACATATAGTGGCCCGGAATCACTGAGCTGTACATGGCCTGTTAATAACATATTATTTTGTTGTTATTGCCTTACTTAAAAAAAATAAATGAAGGTGGAGAACAAATATTAATAAGCAGTGAAAAAAAGAGTGTTCGAGCAAATCTTTTATGCCGAGTGTACGGGGTGAAATTTAATTCGCGAAAAAAAATCTGCTGGTCGCAAAGCTCGTCACAATCTAGGGAACATCAGATTTTCTCATCAGTTGCTTATAATGATGAGTACAATGACACCTTAGGATGGATGCTCATGAATTAAATTTCATGCTGTATATCCAGTGTTTTTTTTTTCTGTTTTTCCATACTATTATTATAATATATACCATATTTTATTTCGTGGATAATGGCATTTGACTTTGATAAAACCGGGCTGGTTTAAGCAGTAAAAGCGTGTCATCTCACCTGCGTTGGCAGTAAACTCCATGCTTGTTGGCGACGTATCCTGGCGTCCACTAAGTCACCCAAGCTTATGCTGTCAGCTGCGTCGCTTATCCTCTGCAGTACTTCGTGTCTGAAGTTATATTTTTAATGTAAATGGTAAATAGATTACATTTCTTTGTACTTATCGTGAAATAACAAAGTTTATAATACGTTTATGTCGAAATAACGAAAGGGTGATAACAGTTTTATTTTTTATAATATAATATTTAATATAATAATATTTTATTCAAAACACAATACAAGGTATAAAAATTAGTACAATTTTGCTTAAATGTAAATTATATTCCTAAGACTTACGTGCCTGAACTAGGTAAATCCTGTGTCTCAGGCAAGAAGAGCTAAAATTGACTTATAAAAGAAATAAATAATCAAGAGGTTGACAATAGATCACTAATAATATGTTGAGTAGTTTAAATCCTAGTTTCTAATACTAAGTAATTTGGGTAAAATTTGTACTGGGTAATTTGTTATTTGTTTAATGTTAAAATAAATGGAGTATAGTCGGTTCCTCGCCCGCGGGCCTAGGGGCAGGTTCCTTACTGACTTTGAGGATTGGATAATCTTCTCCCCGAGGGCATAAAAAAAACCAGCCCACCCATATGAAATCTGACATTATATTTTAAAACTTACTTGGGACAGTGCGGTGCGACTTGCAGATAGTTCTCCTGCACAAATAGTGGCGCTAGACTGTAGTCGTAGAAGAACAGGTCGCTCTTGTCGTTAATACTCATGGTCTTGTGGTCTTCCGCTGAGAACACCTTGCGAATAGCATCCCATGGACCCTGGAGGAAGAAAAACATATACAGGGTTACTTGTAATTCGACGTATATCCGTCAGGAGCTGATAGGGGGGCCAGAATACAACAGATTGAACACCCCATATGTATGGCCGAAATTCAGTAGTTTTCGAGATATTTGAACTTTAAGAGTTTTTCGATATTTACCCAAAATTTGACATTTAATTCCAAATTAAAAAAGAACTACGTATTGAATGCGTACCATTAAAGAATGATATCGTAGCTGGCACTTCAATCAAGCTATGAAATTAATTAAAAGTACTTATTTCAACGAAATAATTAAAATTATGAGCGATTTAAGAATAATATCTTACCAATATTTTCATTTTACGCTTCAAAAATGTTGTCTCGGCAAAAAAATTACTATGACGTTAGTCGTACAAATAACTAAAATAACTTGCCTATTCTGTAAGCTTTCCAAAAAGGTATAAAAGTTATATTATAGATACGTAATTCGTGGCATGGCATGTGTTTGAATCAGCGGGGGGACAGAAATCATCTGTGTTTTTAGTTTAGGATCCGCCTAAAACTACCGAGTTTACTGGTGAAATTCTTCGTGATAGGTCGGGGTGTGAGGGCTGTTTTATAACCGTTGCAGAACTTATATCGGCACATGGGAACCCAATGGGAAACGTGAGTATTGATCGATCACAGTTATTAAGTACTATTGTACTTATTTCTTGTATTGGAAGGTACATGATAACTGTGATTGATGAATACTCAAATGTCTGGACCTTTAAAATCAATACTTTATCTCTCCATAGGTGAAGTAGCTTTTATCAAGATCGGACCTGGCAAGGCAGATCTGTAGAATTTTAGTTGTATTTTAGAACAATGTTCTCCAGCTGGATAACATCAAATAGTCGAAGCAGAACGCCAGGCCACTGAAAATTCAACTACTCAGCGAAGAACGACGAGAGTTCGTAGGCTTCCAAGCCGCTACTGGGATTACGTTCTGAACTGAATAGCTGTTCTCTTTTAGTACTTCCAATCCCTCGGGGCGGTCGAAATTTACTAAGGCAGAGGACGCGAGCGCAGCAGACGCCGTTTATTCCCCCGCCCGCACACCGTGCCCCATCACGAAGAATTTCGCCAGTAAAATCGGTAGTTTTAGGGAGGATTTCTGTCCCCGCGCTGATTTAAACACATGCCATGCCACGAATTACGTATCTTAAATTTAACTTTTATACCTTTTTGGAAAGCTTACAGAATAGGCAAGTTATTTTAGTTATTTGTACGACTAACGTCATAGTAATTTTTTTGACGAGACAACATTTTTGAAGCGTAAAATGAAAATATTGGTAAGATACTATTCTTAAATCGCTCATAATTTTAATTATTTCGTTGAAATAAGTACTTTTGATTAGGTTCATAGATTGATTGAAGTGCCAGCTACGATATCATTCTTTAATGGTACGCATTCAATACGTAGTTTTTTTATTATTTGGAATTAAATGTCAAATTTTGGATAAATATCGAAAAACCTGTAAAATTCAAATATCTCGAAAACTATTGAATTTCGGCCATACATATGGGGTGTTCTATTTGTTGCATTCTGGCCCCCCTATCAGCTCCTGATGGATATACGTCGAATTACAAGTAACCCTGTATAATGACGTCACAAACAGTAGGGAGATAATAGTGCCATTGGGTTTTTTCTAAACAGATTATCTATTGTAAAATCTGCACAAGTGGGTTCCGTAACCGTTGCGTATTAAGACCGAGCAAAAAACACCGACAATTACGTTTCTTGTATAGTATTATTTCTAGTTACATAGTATTATTTTTAGTGAAAATTTCAACTGTTCACCTATTACGGTTCATGAGATACATCCCACTGACAGACAGCGGAGGCTTAGTAATAGGGTTCCGTTTGGCACCCTTTGGGCACGGAACCCTAAAAAAGTAAGACGTGTAGAACAATGTGATGATTTTATGTATTATCTTTTTAAATACCATATATTTTCCGTAAATAGCATTCTTATTTATGACAAAGACACACAATAATTTTTGGATAGATAAGCCCGGAAGCAACTTGCACTTCACAAAACACACAAAAATTTCAATTTGCTCAATAAAAGTTATAAAATGGCCAGCAGTTGTACAGTCAACCGACACTGACAGCGCCTTTATGTCGTAGCTTATAGGGCGATTTTCGCAAGTGTTACCACTGATGTGCGGTTGACTATACCAGCCTGGGACAATATAACAATACTCACCAACTTGACTTCCCTCTTGATAGTCTGGGCATCCTTCCGGAGCCTGTCTGCGTCAGCGAGGCTAGGGTCTATCGCCCGCATGGACAGTAAGTCCAGGGTCTATCATATATCCTAATTTCAACAACAATACTTACCAACTTGATATCCTTCTTGATAGTCTGGGCATCCTTCCGGAGCCTGTCCACGTCAGTGAGGCTAGGGTCTATCGCCCACATGGACAGTAAGTTCAGGGTCTGTCGCACGTCCTGATTGGCCGATGTAATCAGCTGAGATAGTACGTCGGGGGGGATCTTGATACCTTCTTTGAAGCATATTGTGAGCATTGCTGACTGAAATATGAAGTAAGAATTCAGTATTGGCAACATGAAACTGTAGTATCATGTTTTGGTGCATCTGCAGACAGGTCATTTTACAATAAACCGAATTTAAAATGTAGTCTGTTTGAGATTTTTAGCAATTATGATTCTGAATAAAGATTCGTTATTATTTATTTTAGTCCATTTGAGAACATATTATTTATTTCAATTTGGTCCCTTTTTTAAATCTAAAAGGAATGGTATTTCCCTTATAATATTGCATTTAAAAGTAGTGCTTGTATCATGGCGATACAAGCATTACTTTTAAATGCTTTGACACTTTAACACTTTAAAAACGGGTATAGCCATTAGTGTGTTAAATACCTTGATCTGGTCGACCCTTGGTCTGTTGAACCTCAGGTCGTAACAGTAGTTGACGAGAGACCTCATCTTCTGGCTGTTTCTGTCGTTGCACATACATATAATTGGCACTGATGACGATTTTATTAGAGTTATTAACTCTTGAAGACCACCTGAAAATCAAAAAGTATGCCATGTACCTAAACATATTGATGTATTTATTATATAACAGGAAAACTGTCTTAAGACTCTGTCCTTAAATTTTTGAGACATTTTGATCTGCATTTACAGATTTTGAAAAAAATACAGTCAGCAGGAAAACAAGGCAATTTTCGTAAAAACTTTTTTTACGCCAATCGATCCTGTTTCTTACAAGGATGAAAAAACTCTATTGGACCAACTGAGGTTTGAGTATTAGAAAATTTACTGCCACGTCTCAGAAATCCAACTTGTATATTACCAAAATAAAAGCTTTTTGCCTGCCACCTTTTTCGTCTACAGAAACACGACAATTTTTTTAATCAAATGACTATATTTTTACGGCGGCGCGGCGGTAAGCTTCGGTGTGCTAAGAGTAAGGCGCAAAGCATCGGCGTGGTAACAAAGAACGAATCCCGATCCATTACACCAATTTCAGTCGTATGCAAAAAAAACAAGATTCGGGTTTCAAGTGTTTAAAAAAATCCTATGGGTCCCAGCCATTGTTTAAAAATGAACATACCTCTATCCTCATTGCCAGCCATCCCGTCAACTTCATCCATGACCAGCACGTGTTTCTTTGTGACTGCTTGTTTGCCAGTCAAACCTGCAAACAAAAAAAAAAAATGTCCGTAGGTGTGTCGTGGCATCACAGCGGGCATTATCAGATTACCAGCACTGCGGTATTTGTTCATTTTTTCTCAAATATTGTAGCATTATGCTGAGATTTTTTGGCCTCGCACAGGTTTTCTTTCCCCTTTGGTTTATTTTTTATTACTTGTTTTATATAATTTGTTAGTTTTAGTTTTAATATTTTTCTTTCTTTCTTTCTTATTTATTTATGGAAAACTAGGCAGAGTTTTCCATTACAAAATGGCTACATAAAGTTAACCACTGTTTTGTCATCAAGATCTTTCACTATGTTAAAGAATATAATTTTGGTCCGCGACACATCTGGTGATGTGCACCACATTGCGATTTGAAAAGCTAAAAAAAAAACAACATTACGCGTATTGAAATAAAGTTGAAAAGAAATCGTTTTAAATTAAACTCGTACCTTTTCGTTCGTTTCTGTCCCATAGGTTTTTGCAGACCTGTACGTCAGTAAATTAGAAAAATCTTAGCTGTTGAAACTTACCTTTAGCATAACCAGACAATGAGTTGGTAGTGAGCAGTTCTCCTATCTGCTCCTTGATAAGCGTCTTGTTGCGTGTGTCTGAAGCGTTGAACTCCACCATGTCGAAACCCATCTCCTTGCACACTAGCGCCACTGTTGTTGTTTTACCTGGGTTGCAGGGAACATTGAATGAAATTCGCCCATTCGAACAACATTTATTTTTATTTTTAGGCATTGGCACCCTTAAAATTACAAAATCTTATCTTGACAACCAGTCTTACCAAGGGGTATCGTATTACCAAATTACTGGGTTGTAGAGGTCAGATAGACAGTCGCTCCATGTAAAATACTGGTATTCAGCTGCATCCGGTTAGACTGGAAGCCGACCCCAACATGATTGGGAAAAGGCTAGGCAGAATGAATGAAAATTACAAAATCTTACTAGACAAACATAAAATTTAAAAGAACCAAACAAATTTCTTTTAACCACAACACGTATCTCTTGGCCTGAATCTCACTTCATGGTAAGTGATGATCAGGCCGAAGGTGGGAAATAATAACCCCACATTTCACACTAAGAGCCAAAATAAAAGTTAAATAAAAACTAAAAACACGAAAAAACTGAGCAGAAGATGGACAATTGGTCCATTGTCTGCTCAGCTGTATCGTAGCAGGTGGCGTTCTGTACTTTCTGCCTATAGGAAAAAGGGATGAATTTATGTATGTTTATGTAAAGCTTACCAACGCCAGGCGGTCCCGAAAGTAAAGCCGCTTTGAAGTACCCTCCATCGTCGTTCTTGGCCCATGGACTAGGTTTAGGCAACTTAGCCTTTCTGTTGACGTACCATTTTGTGAGCCAGTTCATTAGTCTGGAAAGGAATTAGGTAATGCATTTATGGGTTAATGTTGACTAACCAAGTTAGTGTTCGAATACTGAGGGCCGAGATGGCTCGAAGACCAGACATGTACAATGTGCACTCAACAGAGTTGATGGTTAACTACTTTTCACCCATATCTAAACTAATATCCTAAATATTAATATTATAAATGGGAAAATGAGTTTGTTTACTTCTTTGTTACGTTTTCACGCTAAAACGGCTGAACAGATTTGGACGAAATTTGGCACATGGGTAGACCATGACCTGGATTAGGACATAGGATACTTTTATCCCGATATTCCCACGGAATCGAGACTTATGCGGGTGAAACCGCGGGGCGCACCCAATTTACAAATAAAAAAAAAAGGTTTGATTTTTTGTATTTTTGTTTGTTACGCTTTCACGGCTAAACCGATTTTGATGAAGTTTGGTATGGGGATACTTTGAACCCTGGGAAAGGACAAAGGCTACTTTATATAGACATAACACGCGGGCGGAAGCTAGTTAGTAGTCATTAAAGGTAGAAAAGTGGCCAATCGCGAACGTGCCGACCGTACATAGAAACAATAAAAAATACAAACTTTTTAACATTGCTAGCGTCACCATGTTGTCCAATTATTTGTTTGATATTCTGTGGTTTATACTTCTCTACCCACATATTCATATTTTCTGGTACTGGTGCAATTCCTCTTCTTTCATCTGTAACAGTTTAAAAAATCCTTGTAAGTTTATAATATAAAAATTTACCAAATTACCTGGTTGTTAAAAACTGCCTTTTTGGTCGTGTGGTCGCATGCGCTACAGTACTGCTTAGCATGATCTGCCCAAAGTGTTATTGGGTTTTCCATCATGAATTTCTTTTAAAAATGAATAAAAACAATGTCATACCATTTACTTGATTTGTCGACGATGTGCTTGATTTTGTACTCGAAATTGAACTTGATTTTGATTCCAATTTCGCTTCAGTTTTAGGTTCAACTTTTTCCTCCTTAATCTTCCTAGGACTTTTAGATTTCTCGCGATTCTTTGATTCATTAACATCTATTTTACTTTTCGAACTACTTTCTTTGGTTTTTATTTCTGTCTTAACTTTCTCAGTCGGACTCTTCTTAGACTTGCTGTCAACATGATCTTTTTTATCTTTCTCCAATCTTTCTTTTGGGCTTTTGTCTTTGGATTTTGATTTGTTAGGAGTTTTTTCCGTCTTGATTTCTTTCTTAATTTCTGTTTTTACCGTGGGTTTACTTTGTGATCTTTCTGTGATCATTTTGAGGAACTCATCTTCGTTTATAATTGGGATGCCTAGTTCTTGGGCTTTGGCAGTTTTCGCTGGGCCTGCGTCTTCGCCGGCCAGCACGTGAGTTACCTAAAATAAATAATTTTAGATTAAATTCTGGGAGTAACTATAATGTACTGATACCAAAGGTATAAGATAACAAGACGGTATTTTTATTTATGTATATAAAACCTTCTTTATAATATTTAGTGGATTTCTTTGAGTTTAATATGAATTTCGATATTTCTTACTGTCTGTTTTTATGTTCTTGTCCTTTCGCGTCAATTAATGCAGTATTTACCTACTATCTACTGAAATCAATAAGAAGCTTGTGCAATAGGTAGCTGATAACAAAGTTATCAAGTTTATGCGCAAGATTTTAGACTAGTGTAATCTGCCCCACCAAAACAGTGGGGCAGATTACACTAGTTTAGATTACAAAATTCCACTACAAAATTGTAGGCATTCCACTTTGCCCCACCAATGGAGTGGCTGGGTGGGGCAAAGGCAAAGTGGAATAATTCGATCCTACCTTTTTAGAAACCCCACTCTTGACACACCCTCCGTATTTATTAATGGCAGCTGCTATTTCATCTTTCTCAAAAGAGTCGAGAACTCCAGTCAATAAGAAAGCGCAGTCCTTCAAACAATCGGGTTTTCCCTAAAATTACAGTCTTAGATAAGTATAATGAAATATTTGTACAATTTTAACTTTATAAGTTACACAAGGGATTAAAATTGAATAAGGTTACTAAAAGTTAAAAACATGTCGTAAAGTGTGGACATTTAATCAACTCTTTGCTCTATGATACAGATTACAACAAATGGTTCACTCTGCATTTTAGGTATGAAACTACAAATACCCGGCGGGCTCTTCTTGTTTGGCCAATTCAGTGAGTGTAACGTGGTCAGCGGACATGAGTTACGCGATAGAAAGAGAGGCAAGGTCTAGATGAATATATAACTTTAGGTAATTAGCGCTGTGCGATCTGAATTGCACTTTATTGTGTCGTAACAAGAGTCGCTTATTAATTTTATTTGAATGAACCCTCTGTAGTAATCTGTGTCTTAAGTTCACTGTCTAAATATACAATCCAGCCGTATGAGTTTACAATATTTTCTACAATACATAAATATTATACACACATACCTCTGGAATCTCTTTAGCTCCCAAATGTTTTGGTCCAGATCTATTCAAATAAGACTTATATAAAGCGGCCGAATGGATTTTCCTTTCATGTCTTTCTTCATCTGTTAAAACTGAAATAAGGTTTCAAAATTATTATAAAAATTGTAGTCTTTAATACATTTCTCAACATTATACTCATCTCAAGTTATTGTTGGGGCTTCGTTATCCTATACATATAATAAAATATTAATGAACTCAAGACTGTAAATTGAATATTTTTGAAGAAAAGTAATTGATACCGAACATTTTGAATTTTTGTCTGTATGTATGTTTCAGATTGGCGTAAAAACGGATGAACGGATGTCGATAAAATTTGGCACATGGCTAGTTTAAAGGATTTAAACATAGGCTACTTTTATATTGGTAGTAAGTTCCCGTGGGATATTTTCCTACATCCACGTGGGCGAAGCCACGGGCAAAAGCAAGTACTTCAATAAAATGGCTTTTATTCTCTTACCAGATTCATTCAAGCTTTTATTAATTTTTCTTTTTTTATTTGTCTCATTGTCATCGTCCATAACAGATGAATCACAGTCATTATCATTTTGACTTCCGGTTCCATGTTCATCCAACTTTTTCTTCTTATTTCCATGATTATGACCAGCATCATCATCTATAAATTCAGAAAACTTTCTTTTACTGTGATCAGTTTTAGATTTTTTTGTTTCACCATCTTTATCAAAAGTAACTGAATAATTATGTTTTTTATCAGTTTTTGCTGGTTTGTCATTGTCAGGTTTCTTTGTTTTTGTATCATCAGCTTTCTTTAGTTCTTTACTTTCGTCAGTTTTCTTTGATGATTTGTGTTCGTCAGTTTTCTTTGATTGTTTAATATCGTCATTTTTCTTTGGGTCTTTAATTGTTTCTGAATTAGAGCTGGCCTTATGTTTCTTTTCATGAGATTTTTCTTTGTTAGTTGCTTTGGTTGAATTCTCTATCTTTTCTTTTGATGATGATGGAGTTACCTTGTCAGTAGAGGATTCCTCATTGCTGCCTACTTTTGCATCATTTAATTTCCCTTCTAGCTCAGCACTGTCAATTTCCAACAGGCTTTTTTCAAATTCGTCATCAGAATGGATGCCTAATTCAGTGTTTTTCTTTTTCTTAACTAATGGGTCTGTTCTTTTAATAGGACCATTACCAAACATATCTATTACTTTAACCTCCTTGAGTGCAGGTTTAGGAGACTTATTTTTATTTTTACTAGAAGTCAGGACTTCATTGCTATTTTTCTTCTTTTTAGATGAGAATATCTCTTCATCAGAATCATCATTTAACACACGCCTCTTCTTTGCATCTTTTTTCTAAAATAAAAATAACAGGATTGTCATGAGGGTGTACAAGATCTTTTTTTTTAAGGCCAAAGCTGGTGTTTACTCTATATAATATAAATCGATAGATATATCTATAGATAGTCTGTAAACTTACTTTATTTTTAATAATTTGAACATCTGGAGACTCTGGAATAACGTCGTCATCGTCTTCAACTGTAGTAGAGGGCTTTGCTGGCTTTTTCAGTTGAAAAAATGATCTAATATCCTGAAAACAATGTATTATCAATGCAAATGCATTTCTTATCAAACCGATCGACTGACCAACCTGTTATTGCACGTCTGTTGTAATTTCAATACCTACACAAATAATTATTGATAACAATAGCGAGTTTTTAGTTTTGTTGATGATTTATTTAACAGTAATAATATAAATATACAATTTAAAACACGAAGACCTATTTAAATATCGCCTAAGATATCTGCAGCTGTACAAAGGGACAAAAGAATATAAATAGTAAATAAATAACTTTAAAATCCAGGTTTACCTACCGACCAAATATTTGAATGAAAACGTACTTACTTTCGACATATTGAAGTAATAACATATGGATTTACAAATCAATAACAAATATCATGATTTTCTAAATACTTATTTCAGGTTGATTTAGCACGAGATTCAGAGATTTGCAAAATTTAACGAACGCTTCCTTCGCCGCCAAGTTTTTCACCATTTGACGGAATGTCATTTTGCATTTGAGATATGACTGACATTTGCTTTCTGTGGCTGCGTTCCGAATGGTTCCGAGTTACAAATTGTTGTAATCGATTTGATCGTGCTAACCTGTGGTGCTAACACCCGTTCCGAATAAGCGTTAGCGCGATAACGTCATCCCATGAATCGTCATAGATGACTTCATGACATGCGCCATCTTGCGATAATGCCGACTATGCCTTATATTGTTAACACCGTGAGCGCTGTCAAAAATGATAGTTGGCTGTGTTGTTTTGAGTCGCATCATAACTTTAAACACTTGTTTTCTAACATCATCTTCGGACGAGGCAATAACTTCGTATAATTACCGTTGAACTGCACTTACTAGCTTTTTCGATATTGTGCTTCTGGCTACCGTCGCCACCTAACCAAAGAAGAAATAAGTAGTGTTATAAGTTTTGACGTTGAGCTTGCACTGTAAGCGCGTTCACGAGCGTTCCGAATTGATGACAGCCCTCAGCTGTCATAATCGTATTATTTAAATCGGAACGCAAAATATTGATTATAATCGCTATGCGGCCCAGGGTTATCGCGGCCTGTGTTGTCTGCAGCCATAAATGTATAAAGCATGGAACAGAGTTTAGCACCTGACTCTTCACATCAGGCATGTATAACTGCTTTAATTTTGGTAAGCCATTGTATAGTAAGTATTTTCCGTAATAAACCAATTTACACCACACGATTTGATGATGCAGCAGACCATAAAGCTACCCAAGTATCGTGACATGTATGTATGTACAATACAGGCTAAGGTTTAAAACAACATTAACTAACATGTGACAATATATATTCTTAATAAATCCTCATATACATCTTAAATATCCAACAGTCTTATAAATACCATAACACTAACTAAACATCCTACAAATAAATAACTATCAACGTAAACGATAAGTAAGAAATCGTTACCGACGTGAGGGCGGTGTGATGAAAGAGGTAAAGCCCAAGTCGGTCCTAGTGGCTCCTGTGGTGGACGCAGTGGACGGCATCAGATCTCTGCGGGAGTGCCTGGATATCACGTGCCGGGCCCACGCCAAGTCGCGAGAACTTCTAGACCTAACGCTGCGGGACTTCGAACTGGTGGAGCTAAGCGTCTTGCCTGATGTACTGGTACTGGTAACCGACCAGCACGTGTCGCTCAGCAGTTTTTCCGGGCAGTAAGTCACATCCGAACGAGTTAGAGTACTAGTCGAGTACATTGGTACTGAATTCTTGTTCTCCGATGGCTGCACCTTTTCAATTGTTAACTGCGCCACGGGTGTTTCAATTTGTGGCACAATCGTTTTACTATTTTTAGCCACTTCAGCTATAGAAAGACGCTTGTCACCATATTGTTCATCACTATCGATCTTGGACGGCGATGATCCTCCATCAGTGCCTTCATTGTCGCTCATTATTACGGCCATTAGTTTTTCTGTGTTCTCATTCAAATCGTAAACTTTATGAGTCCGAATAGATCCTAAAGACGACGTTTTACTTCGGGAAGGGGTACGCTTGAGAGCACGTTTCTTGTCGCTGTAATATATCGCACTTTGATGAGGCAATACGGCTGGGAAAGTACTGTCTACCTTCGTATACGCGACTTCTTGCGTATAAGATGATTTTGGCGATTTGCCTTTACAACCACATGGGTTTGCATCTCCAAGCGTGTAATTATAACAAATCTGCAGAAGGCATATTAATGCTGCAGTCATGAAGACTAAACAGACATACAATTTTGGGCTCCAGTCAGTGTCTACGTGAAGATAAGTATGACTGAGCGCCCTCCATGGATTCCATGTAGCTATATCAGCTGTTTGGAATTCAAATAGATTGCGCCTGGACAAACCTTTTCCATAGGTTTGTACTGCAGCTGCTATTCTCAGGATACCGCCGTATGCTGTAAATAATTTCTCGTCAACTAGATGTGGAGCAACATCACGTTTCATCCAGTGCCATAGTTCGTTATTCAAATTTACGAAATCTGCGTGACGACAATTGGCTGGAGAACTGTGTAATACACACCTCGACGCGGTGGTGTAATACTTCAAGAGAATACTCTCTGAGCTCGGTGCCGTTAAACTCACAAGTCCCTGCGATCTGAAGGGTAGGGCGATAGCTGCTGGTTTGCGATCATCATCTAGTTTAGGAGACGGCAAATGAATGCAGTTATTCGAATCGCGTTTTATTATCAAACAAGAGCAAGGGTCTAACAGCTTCCCGGATCCAATTTGAATTTTAGCTACAGTCAGGTTGGACCACTGAGGGATTCGAGCGGGCTGCCTCCATCCTAAACCTTGAGTATTCAGATCCACTTTGAGACGTTCATAAAAATCGTGGAGTTGCCTTGCATTTCTGTAAGGAACATAACCTGCGTAGTAAGCAAATCTAACAGTAGGCAGAATGTTAGTCTTGAGGTGTGCTCCAATAGTGTCCGACAGGGCTTCTTTGAGTATGATTGCAGTTTTGTGGTCGATGTCTTTTTGAACATTCCGCAGCGCGTTTTTGAAATACCTCAGAATCTGCTTCGTGTAGCGACTGTCGATTCTCTCGGGGCTTACTTCTGGTGGGATCAGCGCCTCGAACTGTTTTCGAGCCTTCAATTTGGCAATATTGTCTTCGTTCCAGCAGTTAATATTAATGCTTCCAGCGTCAAATAATGTAGTACCTGCATTTTTATTACTAACGAAAGCTATGTTACAAAATATTATAACAGTCATAAGAAATAACATTGAATAATGTGATAAAAACATTCATGTTCATTATTGTACAAAATTCATGACAGTATTACGTGTCAACAAGACAAAGTCATAGCAAAGTATTTTACTTTTTCTATGATTCTCTCTTGTGTGAAACCTGAGCTGAAAACTATTTCTTTCTATGTTATGATAAGTGCGCCTTGCGTGGGCGTATTATATCTAGGAATGATTGTTCCTGCATGAGGCGGACAAGAGATGTGTAGGGCAAAAACGACTATAGGATGCCATTATTTACCAAAACCTATCTTTTTGCTTAGCTTCCGTGGACGCAGCACAAGCAGAGAGATGTCTCATATTTGAATGATATTTGTTTGGCGCGATCAATCCGAAAAGGTGAACAGTTTCAGTCGAGTGAATCGAATAATCGAATCGTCGCTGTCGCGCCACTCACTGCGTGGGCGGAAGGGGTAAATAGCACGCCCCTCTACCCTACACGCACTTCGCCTTGCGTAATAAATCAGTCAGTCAGTTTTTTTTTATTACTGGTGCGTTTAACGTTGTCAATGGCACCCACGATGCTGGTTATACTCTGCTGGGCCTCCTCCAGGAAACTGGGGGTCTCATCTGGCAGGGACAGACCGCCGAGGTGCCGTGAAGAAAGCGATGCCACTATTAGGCGTCGCGACGCGCTTACGAAGTCACACATGCAGCTACACCGGGCGCGATAGCGCCCACTTCCATCTGCCGCAATAGGCAAACAAAGAGAAGGGTCCGTAGTAGCGGACCACCGTGTTGCGTCCGCGGGCAAGGAGCCATGCTCTGATCCCGCTGGCCGCGCCCCCCGACGGGGGTGTAGCGACATTCCGACGTTGTCAATGATACTCATAAGTTCCTTTCAAGATAATAATAGTAACACACGAGAATAAGAATTCATGTTAAGTACTACAAGTGGCGGATTCGACCAAACAGGAATACATTTTATCCGCGGAATAAGATTTACCTCTGTCAGTTTTGGAGAAACTGTCAAAAATACCAAATTTATTCGGAAGAGAAGGTTTATTCCGCGGATAAAATTTATTCCTGTTTGGTCGAATCCGCACAAAGTCATTTGGTATTGATGCAACCGTAAGTAAGGCTCTTCTCCCATTACGATACGCGATTCATTAGATCCCAGGCGACTCGAGTATCTTACGAGTCTCGGCGACTAATCGCCGCAGAGTATGGCACATACATGTGTATCGGTGCTCGCACACTACGCTACCGGTATCGTACGCGTAGGCGACTAGTCGCGCGCGCGGCCCTTCTTCCATTGGTGGATACTGAGCGCCACCGAGCGGGCATGAAGTAGCTAAATGCAAACCATGCATTTCTTTTTATAGTAAAACTAGCTGCTCGCCCCAGCTTCGCACGGGTAGCACTAAGTACTTATCTATGGCGTACCTACCCTAGACTACCTTCCCTACCTACCCTACCTAAAACCTTCTCCTGAGAATAAGGAACACAACAAAAAAAGTATTATCCAATTTGGTCCAGCCGTTCTTGAGTTATAAAATTACAACGAAAAGTGGCATTGATTTTTATTTATATAGATAGATAGCGAAATCGCATCAAAATCCATTGTTTAGTTTAGAAGATCGAAGTGGTCACATAAACAGACACGAAAACCTAATTTATAATATGTATAGAATACAACCTGTCTCAGAAGCTAGCCCTGGCGGGCGATGCGATGCGGTGGGTCGGTATTATTTGTGACTGTTATTTTAGTATATTGTGTATGCGACTTCCACGCGAACAGAGTCACGGGCAGAGTTATACTAACATTGATTATTTATTAAATTAATTATATTGATTAAAGGAGAAAATTTTGGTCACATTACCTACGAATAAACGCACGCACGCACACAGTTACACACGTTTAAGGGTCTAAGGTTGTAGGTACTTCGTCGATTTTGGTTTGTTTTGACTGAAAAGTGACTGTAATTAACGTAGTTTTATTTAATGGTGGTATAAAAAATTATGTTTATTAAAAATGACAGAAATCGATTCAGTATACAATTCCGAACAAACTACTTTCATAGTGTGCATTAATTCAGTTACACATTGTATGGATATAGCTAGATGGTTAAGAAAACAATTGAGTTAGGTATTTTCCTAGCCATTGACGTATGCACCATTTTATGGAGATCTTTTGGAATAAGGAGACTACTTTATTAGATAAATAAATAGATCTGATATAAAATATTTTAATTTTCTGAACATTATTCATATGATTAACATACAGTCATTACGCACCAACGCTTAACAATACCTACATCTTTATTTTTAATACAAATATTATTTATAACCAATAAATATTATACATATATCACATTGAACGCAATTTGTACCTTGATCGAAAGTATAATTGAAAAAATAATAATTGAAAAATTAAGTTTTGGACCAATTTTCAGAAAGAAAGAAAATGAAAAATATTTCACATTTCAATTCCACTTATTAAAGTAGCTTAGGAATTAATATTGATTATTATGGCTATGTAACTGTCAAGACAAAAGAACTTGTAAGTACTCTTGGATATTTCAATGATAAGTGAAACGTATCGGAAAAAACTTTAGTAGAATTCGAATATAATTATTATAGTAAAAGCCGATTTGTTAAATGACAATCTTGAGCAACAAACAGATCCGTGGTCCAAGTTAGTTAGAATATATCAGATACCTTAGAACCCTTTATGACCGAGAAAAAAAATGGAAGTTATCAATAAGGACGGAATGTAACATAATTTCACAGCTTTTGTAAAAATGGTCCAAAACATTTTGCTAGCGAACGTTCATAAAATAATAATTGCGCTTACACAGCTAAATATAAATAAATGAATCACAGTGTCGTTACTGAATAATATCCAGGAAATATTATAACAAAAATAAATTATAATAAAGTTTCGAAAAAATAAAACAAACGGATAAAATAAGCTTTGCATACAAATGGAGAAATTGACAAAAAATGTGTGATATATATTTTTATAATTATTATGAACACTTCTGTCAAATCTTTTCGCGAGTTATATTGCTATATTATATTATATTGTATAGCTATAACAATCTGGACAAATAGTTTAAAACTAGAAACAAGATCATTGAATTTTTTTTTTCAGTGTTTCTAGAGTTTGTTTCAGTACTAAAAATCTATAAACTTCTAATGATGTTAACATAGGTAATTTGTCGAGAGTGTTACAGTTTGTCTAGTAAGTTTTTATTTGTGTTTACACAGCCCTGGATTTAATTGAAACTATATTATTCTAATACAAATTCAAAATTGAATTTTGCAGTTGGAATTTCTTCTTTCCCTCTCCTTTCTACCGAAATCAAATACGGGCCGGTGTAGAGTCGAACCAAGACCATCGGATGAAGCAAGTATTAGATGACAATTGGAACTCAACCTTACTCTTTCATACCTATGGATGAAATTGGAGTAGCCAAAAAGGCACTTAAGTCTCCTTTTTTTTTTAAACATTTCGAATGTCAACTGCAAAATTCAGCCAATCTGTCGTGGTCTTACATATTAGTAATACATAAAACGATTATACATAAACTATACTTGTATTCTAATAACTTTTTAATAATATAATAATAATAACCAATACATTCATCCTATCTATCTACACTTGTCGGTGGATATCAAAAATGGTACAGTTAACAAAACAGATAAACAGACAGGAAATTAATCTATTTGTGTCTGAATAATAATTATTGCTTGCGTAATTATTTTTACAGACCAGCATAAAAGTCAGCGTAAAAGGTTTGAGTACACGCAATAAAAACGTATATAAAATAATTATATTTATGGCAATCATCTATTTACAGGCACTTCCGAACTGTCAAGGAGTCGTTCAGTTGGACAGAAAATTGTAGTTAATTGTCCGTTCTAAAGTTCTAAGGCTTCTATGGTCATCTCTTAGCTGCCACGTTTTATTTTATTTTTTTAATATTTTTATTACGGATACTTTTAACGTGCACGCCTTTCTACATTATCCTCACATGTTTACTTTCAACATAAGTGATGTAACCAATATTTTGATTTAAAAGAGTGTGCATGCAGTTTCTTGACCGTTCTTCTCCATAAGAACCTACTACGCTTTCGAATGTGCAACCAGCTACAACGCGTAAAACGTTTTCGTAAACGATTCCGACTAATCTGTTTCATTTTGACAGTTCAACAACATTCATTCCGTTATTTACGTTGGTGAACATATTTTTTTCGAACTTATGGAGCAATGGATTAGCAATCTGCTTCAAACCGATCTAGATTGTGATAGATCGTGCATTACGCAATTAGGGTGTTGGTTTATCTTTTTGACATACCAACCCCTTGACAATTCAAAAGTGTCTGTAATTGGTTCATTTGAAATCAATGCTTTGAGTTTTTATGAAGATGAACATGCAAAAAACTACATTGTGACCTGTCGTTACTCTCTTTGTTGACTGTACTCCCTTATTTATACATAGATTCAATGTTCCGACTACTACAACATAACGCTTAGCTTAGTTTAATTAGAAATATTCGATTTAAAAATCTCTGGCTTAGATAAGACCCCCCTTCCATCTCGCTATACATACTATACTGAACGAGAAGACTCATGGCAGTCAAAGTCATACAACGTGCGAGTGGAACAGTAAATATTTTGTAAGTGATTTCTGAGACTCTTGTTGTCTCACTCATTTTATAACCGCAACTGCTACAAGCATTCGCTTTTACCTGTTTTAGATTCCATACATACTTTTCTAAAACTGAGAAAAGGAAGGGGTGAGAACGTGTTTGATACTACAAAGTCTTTTTTTAACAGTTATCACGGTAACAAGAGAGAATCTCTATAATATTAGAGTATATACCACCTTCTTTAAAACCACAAAATACTACAGACACATTTTTCTTTGATGGTCAGACCACGTGTGTGGGAGTGAAAAAAAATAAACAGTAAACTAGCAAA
Organism: Eupsilia transversa; assembly: GCA_914767815.1. Lineage (NCBI taxonomy): Eukaryota > Metazoa > Arthropoda > Insecta > Lepidoptera > Noctuidae > Eupsilia > Eupsilia transversa. Next base: position 13,636,631 of record OU611876.1, read on the forward strand.
ATAAATTCTTCAGGTAAAGGAAATAAAAGATAAGAAAGAAAAAAGTACATAGCTTGTTTAGCGATATAAATAAATGTGGGAGCGAGACAGTGTATACTATGTGTTTCGTTCGACATTCGGGCTTTACGGCCAGGCGAAGTGAAGTGCATTGCTTTTATCGATAATTTTAGTGAAGTGGCTAGTTTTCAGTACATGTTAAGTTACTGTTTCAGTCGTATCGATATACTGGTATAAACTTTTGACTCAAGAATTTCACATAAAGCTGTCAAAACAAAGGTTTACTTTTAACACATTCGGTCTAACACAATCAAACCTAACATTATAAATTAATAATCATACAATGTGCAAAAAGACCTTACAATTAAAGTGAATCACATTGAAATATGGACCTAAACTACTTACTAATAAAGATCATTTTCTAATATTTTTGTACTGGCGTTCGCTCCACTTTCGGTGCATGTGTTTGACGATGTATAACGGTAGGCAGGATACTAAGGTTATCACTATTACTTTCCACCAGAACTCCCAGTGTCGAATGAAATCGCCATCTATGGACAAAAGGTTTTTTTTATTATTTGGGACCAGAATTATAGACTTCGAAAAAGTTAATCAAAAAGCCGCTACTGCAAGATTATGAAAGCCGATTTACGTGGGTGTGACAAAAGGCCAGAAGCACTATTTTGTGCGCTGGTAAACTGCTGTTTGTGCTGTGTGCACAGATTACCAGATAAATCACTCGCAGTAATTACCGGCCTCCGGGTCGCACGCGACCCACTTCTCAGTGGATTGCCGACAGCCGCGAGGCGCAAAAACTCACTTTACGCTTATAAGGTTAGGTACATTTTCGTTCACAGCGTCTAGCGACTCGAAGGTGTAGGCTATTATAGCAACGTATTGAAAATTTTGTATGGGGTGATTTATCTGGTAATCTGTGGTGTAAGTGAAGACCAACAAGTGTAGAAACGGGTTTTTTCGACGGGAGAATAGACAAAATGACAGATGATTGTTTATCTGTCTATTCTTCCGTCGACAAAATCCGTTTCTACGGTGGTCATGCTACGTGTCAGACGAGCAATTCTCGTATTTTTAAGAATTATAGACACAATTCAAAATTCATTGTATCTCGCGTGGATCCGCGTTCTGGCTTACCAAAGGTCTAAGGCCCGTATTACAGAATCTCACTCAACACTCAAGCATTACTTAAAACTCGTTTAAAGCCTTTTGATTGGTTGAAACTAGTTTTAAGTAATGCTTGAGTCGTGAGTGAGCTTCTGTAATACGGGCCTTGAACGAATTTTACCAATAAAAACTGAACGCGATCAGCACATAAACCACGTTTAAGAGCTGTCAGTGTCATTATTTTCTTTGGAATATTGACACTGACAGCTCATGAACTTGGTTTAGATGTGCTGATCGCGTTCAGTTTCATTCGTGAAATTCGCCCTTAGTCTCAATCTGTCAAAAACACCTGTCCGGATCAATAACTTACCGAAATACGTAGTGAATATAAGCAGCGTGGCGATGTACATCAATAAACTGACGAGTTCTGCACCTATCATGAGCCAGTGCCACGTGACGATGGTCAGTGCCACCATAATCAGTTCTGTCAGAATTAGCGCCGTGTAGCTGATCTCTACTATGTGGATTAATTGGTCCTCGAATAGTACTAGTGCGCCATACATTATAACGCCACCTGAAAAACAAGTGAAATGAATTAATAACAGTACCGACAACTTATGGATCAACTGCATTTGCGCACTTATGTCCACCTTTGGATCCATCCAAAGGTAGTCTGTAAAAGATCGCTTTTAGCGATAAGACATTGTGTCACATTATGCTTATTATTAAACTCGGCGTTTTGGCAAAGGTCCGGCGGTACTTCACACCGGGACTGCTTCTAATGTTATACAAAGCACAGGTCCGATCGTGTGTGGAGTACTGCTGCCACATATGGGCTGGAGCTGCAAAATGCCACCTGGCAGCTTTGGACTCAGTGGAAAGGCGTGCAAAGAGGCTAATTGGGGATCCAGATTTAGCTAAATCCAATCTACAAAGCCTTGAGCACAGGCGCAGGGTAGCCAGCCTTTCGGTATTTTACAGGATACATTTCGGAGAGTGTGCGCAGGAATTGCATGAATTGATTCCGCCATCCCCTTTCCACCATCGGACAAGCCGTCGTACGGCGGGTATCCACCCTTTCGTTGTCCAAACCTCTACGGTCCGGACTAAGCGTTTCGCCTCGTCGTTCATACCGCGTACATCGAGGGACTGGAACAATCTGCCTGCTGCGGTTTTTCCATCCGAATATAATTTGGGTGTCTTCAAGGCTAGACTGAATAGGCTCTTAATAAACTAGTGCGCCTCACCATCGACGATTGCATCACTGCTTACCATCAGGTGGGATCGCAGTCAAGCGCTAGTTTATAACCATAAAAAAAAAAAAAAAAAAGTAAAATGTGTAAATTTATGTCTGTAATCTTTATGGTGTACATAATAAAGACTTTTTCTCAAACATGCTTGGAAATTCGAGCATTATTTTGACAACCTTCTTCTAGATAAATCGAAATTGCTGTACAAATTCTCAACAAATGAAGATGCGGCCAGTAATGATACTATGAAATTCCATATCTGTCCTGTGTAGCGGCAAAATAAATTACTATGAAAACTCATATCTCTTCAACACATGCGACAACCAAGGAGGTAACTTATCAAAGATTTTAATTAAATTTCGATTTAAAGTAAAGAAGAAACAAATGAACACATTGGCGCGTGAACAATGATCGCCGGCCGTCATTGATTCTGGAATTTATAATTAATTTACTTTGTTTGAATTTCAGCGCATTATTTGAGAAAACTACTATTCAAGCCTTGGCAGCAACCAGGTATTGATGGACTCACGTATGTGTGCCTCGGCTACACGATCATCAATGCTTGAGTTGCTGGCCTCGACAGAAATGTACTAATTCTATTCTATTCTTATGAAAATGATGTGTGGATAATGCGGATATGCACTTATTACATTATGGCCCTATGTCGCCTGAAAATAAAATGGTATTATTATTTATAAGCGTGTATGGGTTAAAAGTTAAATAAATGGTTGGAAATAATATAGTATAAAATATTGATTACCTTGATAAATAGATATGCCAGTCCATATGTAGAAAGATTTATAAGATAGCTGCCGTCCTTTTGAGAGTTGCTTGTACAGTTGCGGGTAGCGTAGCGCCGTAGAACTAGGTATGTCTTTGTCGAGTACCTTGATGACAGTAAACGTAACATTACTAAACTTGTAAAAAAGGCTATTTTCTCCGTATTATTTTATGTGCCTCGTTGGTCTAGCGGTCGCAAGCGCTACTGCTGAACTTGAGGCCCTGGTTTCAATTCCCGGGTCGGGCAAAGTGTTATTCTTATATCGGTGGGACTGCCCTCTGCTGCGCCTCTGCGTAAGAATCCATTCCAGTCAATATTGAAGTACTAACTCCTTGTAACTAACACTAGTTATTAAATCATGTTGTTGATACTAACACTACACGGACTCATGAGTTTATGACTGAAATAAAGAATTTGAACTATCGGTTTGATTTCTCCAGCTGAGGTTTTTATCAACTAACAGAATGCTTTTGCCGCCTTGTATGTAAAGTTAATATGGCAATTTTAGCAGACTTATAATTTCGTTCATGGCGACTTCCAGGACCACAGCTAGACCTAAAATTGACACTTGTATTAGGAATAACTTACCAATGAGAATACAGGCAGCATAGTGAACACAGTTCCGTAGCCGACCATCAGGAACCCGGGGTAGAGTGACACAGACGAGAAGTAGAACACCACAGAGAACACAGCCTGCGAACAAATACAACTCCTTGTAAATTGTGTCGATGTTAAATAAAACAAAAAACAAATTCAGGCAACATCCACTCAAATATTACATTCACTCAAAAAACACAAAAACATTACTTAAGAAATAGATACAAATTAATGACGACTCGACCACGCACACTGACTTACGGCATAAAAAAACATACTGTTTGAGGGAGTTCAACTTTACAACAGCCTACCTTATGACGTAAAAATGTGTGATAATTTAAATATTTACAAAAAAAAACTAAAATTGCATATTTATAGTCGCTATTTCTAATGAGATGCTGCTGAAAAGATTGTGAAATTAAATTATTTAGTTGTAATAGTATGAAACTTGACGCCCTAAACTAAAGCTGTATTTTAATTTAATAAGGTATTTTTGTGAATCTCATTTTAAGTGAACTATGTTCTTATGAGAAAATAAAGTTCTTTAAACCTAAACCTAATACGAATAAGAATACCCAAGCCAGCCTAATCACAGCGCTAATAAAGTCATAAAATTAAAACTTCGGAAGATTATTTTCGAGTACTTTTCATTTATGTAACATAATAAATACAGTACAGTTAAACCAGAAAAGGTATGCGCTTCGGTAATTTTTGTGTTCCCGAGTTAGCACGAACGTCGCGCCACAGAGTAACTCCCCACAAAGACAAAACTTCTAAGTTTTGTACTAATTGCGCTTTGTAGTAGTGCACCTAACATTGATGCCGATTCCCTTGTGCACAAACTAAACTAAATTTAAGTTCAGTGCATCTTTTTCTTTGTATTTCATTAAGAAGAGGACAGAAGATACATTTTAGTTTAGTCCTGTTAAATTAAGCGGCGCCTGTCACTACTCCATACAAGTTTAGACGTGATTAAAAACTTGCCAACTAAAATTACGTCAATTTACTTCAGGCGCTGATTAATTTGACAGGACTAAACTAAAATGTATCTTCTGTCCTTTTCTTAATGAAATAGAAAGAAAAAGATGCACTGAACTTAAATTTAGTTTAGTTTGGGATCAAGGGAATCGGCACCATTGCGTGTTTAGCTCTATATTAAATCTCATCCTCGCCGTTTCGTATTTTCGAAGATGAACAATGATTGCCGAAACGCATACTTTTCTTGGGAAATCTGTATGACGCTCGATTGCATCGCAACTATCGCGCTACTGTTGACCGATTTCCTCACAATTTTTTTTGGGCCGGTTACTGCTCTACTTAGATCACTTATACTCAATTAGAAATAAGATTAGATATAAAAATAAACCTTTCGTTCCAGTCCTGTCAGCCGATTTTGACTTCTATTGCGTGGGTGGCATGACAAATGGCAGCTGCAGTAAACAGTTGGTATTGTAACCACTTTTTTGCTTTTAATGTCATTCTTATGCCTACGGTATAGAACTCAAAATCAGTTGAACGGACTGTAATAACGGTTTATTTAAATGTCTTATCTTATTTCAAATGGAGTATAGTTGCAACGTAAACTGCTTTCCTACTCAACTATTAGTCTATACATAAACTCATGCCTTTTTTCCCATGGGGGTAGGCAGAAACTACAAACGCCACCTGCTACGATCTTTACAAACTCCTTTTGCCTCGTTAACGTTCATACATCTGGTCATACACGCACGCATCTACGCACCTGACCTTTCTGAAGAACATCACCAATAAGGTCACTATATTATGTCCTCCTAGGGCGTCCCCTCCCGGCGTTTCCACTCACACTTGCCTTGTAAATACATTTTGTTAGTCGCCGTTCATTCATTCTCTCAACATGACCAAACTATCTAAGCATACTCTTGTAGTTAGAGCCATGGCGATAGTTGAGCCATAATCAGCCTTTCAATACCAATATCTTCCATTTCCATACCTGCATAGTAGACACAATAAGTCCTCGATGCACGATGAACAGCGACAGTGCAGCCGAGCGCATGGCCGACCTCCTGCCGTGCACCAGCAGTAGTCGCGCGAGGAACGCGAACTGACGGATGCTGACGTCACCGGCGAGGGAGGCTGCGCGACCTTCTGCACCTTCTATACCTACACCTGGGAAGAAAAGACTTTCATTTAGGCCGGGAGCTAATATCTGGAATACCTTTTCGGCTTTAAATCCGGAATTCAGAATCTGGAATACAGAATTATAGACTGTGATACGATTTTATGATACCTATCACACATGTTGTTTTCCGTTTCTGATTTTTCAGATCGATCTGACAGAATGACGTGCTGACGAAAGATTCTTCTTTACCCGTCGATAAAAAATTGCTTCTGTCCTTCCTCGGGGTTCAAAGTGGAAATACTTAGAACCCTGAATACTACATTTCATCAAAATCGATTCAGCCGTTTAGCAATGAAAGTGTAACAAACAAACAAACTCACATTCGCATATAAAATCTTAAAAAAATAAAATTATTAGTTAGGATAGTTTATTATTATGTTGTTATCTTTGTGTTGTTATGAAGTCGTTTCCTCACCGGAAGTATTCGCTTTAATGTAACAGTTTAGATTCGAGCATTACATCAGTGAGTGAAGAGAGTTGAGGTCATATAGTAATGCCCGAAATCGAATCTTGGATTATTATATTACAGGCGAATGCTCGCGGCAAGGGAGCGCCATAATAAGTATTTATTTTTAATTGGCTCTATATCTGGACATAAACGTTGCGTTCAAAATGGTGACAACAGGGGTAGGCTTTCTGTGTCAACTATCGCGCCATTCCCACATTACATAAATGTGTCCTCTTTATGAGTTTTAATTGATCAAACTTACCAATATCAGCCTCCTGTATCATGGCGACGTCGTTCCCTCCGTCGCCGACCGCGGCCACGACATGCCTGCGCGCGCGCAGCAGTCGCGCCACGCGCGCCTTCTGTGTGGGCGAGCAGCGAGCCACGACCACGCCGCTACAGCGACACAGCACTTCTACGAATTCTTCCTCGTATGATTGTAGGCATACCTGGGAAGTGGAGAATTACGTTGTTAATCATTTGTTTAAGGGAAGTGGGAAAATAATTTTGGGACGGCTGAAAACTGAAGTGATTTCGTGTGTGCTACCATGTGCATCTAGCAAGTGTGGTGTATTTTGACTCGTAACAATATAACGATGGACTTGTCGCGAACCTGAACATGCCGTGCGCTGGACGCCGAGTCACAATAAGTCAATCGTCATCATGAGGATGCCTCGTTGAGAGGTGAAACACGTGTCGATTTCTTACAGGGTTTTTTAAGACTCTTTAAGAATAGTTAAGTGGAATAGGTTACTAAATATATCTACGTCTATTGTATCTTATAATGGATTTCCGCTAAGTCACGCCGGAATCAATTAAATAGCTAATTATTTGAAACCTTCTTAGGTAAGGATTAAGGTCAGTATATATTGACCTCTAGGGTCTCCCCCTCTATGATGAGGTCCATGGTCTCCTCGTGCGTGTTGAGCGCGTACAGTAGCGCGTGCGCGTCCTGCCGCGTGCGACAGTCGCGCGCCGTGTGCCAGGCCGAGCCGCCGCCCAGCTGCAGCGAGCGAGCGATGCACAGAGCTGTCTCTAGCTTGTCGCCTGTTAGCATCCAGATCTGAGGAGATAGATGACAAGCAGGGGATAAGAAATTATAATTGAATCGATACAAAAGCGCGATAAAAACGTGTGAGAGCAACACCGCCGCTTAAGGTGGATACTGACCGGTGTTACGGGCCGTAATGTAATATGTTACAGAGCGAGCATTCGTGTAGTCAGGAAGCGGAAACGAGCACGAACACGAGAGCTCTTGTTGCTAGTTTCGAGTAATACGCCCGCTGCATGCTCGCTGCGAATGTTACATTACCGGTCAGTATCCACCTCATCGTAAAACGCGCGAGTGCCATCCGGCTGAAACATCGGGTATAGGAATTTAAGTGGAAGGATCGATGTTTCAAACACCAATTTTATCAAAAACTCTCCTCCTTACTATCAGGCAGTTGGCAAGATGGTAGTAACATATTTTATTATATCTTCCATACATTGATAAAGATATTGATAAAGAAATTTATATGATTCCACCACCTGGTGGCTGTATATGTAATACACTGTGACCACCATTTTTATTTTCGTTTGAGTATAGATTTCGATGTTTTTTGTTGGTATATTGGCGTGTACTAGCTGACATAATTATGGCAAATAATTTAATGAAATGTTTTGTGTTGCGTAATGTAAGTTATTTTGCATACTATTGGATGGATTCAAGTTTGTCTAACTGAACAGACAGCTGTTCTGTTGGGGAGTTTTTTGCGCCACTTCTTCCCAGTTAAAGCACTAGAAAGTGGTGAAGGGCGGGCGTTTTGGGGGACTGTCTTATGTAATTTTGACGTTCGAGAAGTGCTGATTCACAATCTAGTTTGAATAAATGACTTTTGGTTTGATTTGACCATACTTTTAACTGACATTTAAAATTCTTACTTTAAACATACCTTTATACCAGCAGTCCTCAGCATGGAGAGTGTCCTGGGCACGTCGTCTGCCAGCCTGTCTTCGACTCCGGTAAGAGCTAGCAATGTCATGCCTCGTTGTATCTTGGCCAGTACAGCGGTGGTATGCTCACTACGGTTCCCGTTCAAACGAGCCTCTTTGTATTCGCTCTGTTGTGAAAATAAATCGATACATATTTACATTTATATATTTTTAGAGAAACTTGGAGGGTCAATGATTAAAAAAAAAAAAAAAAAAATATTACATTTTGTGTAACTCGGTGTAAAATTTAGATCTTATTTCACTGCACTCAATATTATAAGAAAAGATCTGTGAAATTTAATTTTTATGAAGACCATAGCGAGCGTGTTTTTTGTTCCACTAACCTATTGACGGCTTGGTTTTATATCAATTCCCGTGACTCTAAGACCCAGCTCATAAATCGACAAATAAATTACATTAAAACAAAAAACAAACGTATAAATAAGACTGAAGGTGAATTCGACCAAACTTTTATACCAAGTAAAAGCCTTCTCTTCCGAAAAAAAAATGAATTTTTGACAGTTTCTCTATACAAAAACTGTCAGATGTCAGTTTTATTCCACGGATAAGAGATATCTGAGATTGGTCTTTGCACTTAGGCGGTACGGACACGGAAACATTTGTCGTATTAATCCGACTGGGGTGGTCAATAGGTTAAAACTATTTTTATGGCAAGTAATTTCAGCCATAATGTCGAGTGAAGGTATTTCGGCAACCAAGCATTGTTATCGTTTCGTTATCAATCTACATTTTGTAACTCACCTCAAACTGTAGGTACTCTTCTTTAGTCAGCGTCTTCTTAGCCATGACCAGTGTCCTCAGACCATCAGCTGCCAACTTCTTACATTCAGGACTGAGCCATTGAGAATCCAACAGTTTAGATAATGCTACATCTGCACCTTTTACGTAGTATGTGATCTCGCCTGTATTTTCTTCCTGTTATTGTAAGTTTGAAATATCTATAGTGTATTAATAAGAAAATGTTATTGAATCACTGATCAAGTCTGGTGTGAAATCTTTTGTAAGTTGCAGTTGTTCGACAGAAATAAAATCAGCAAGCGCACCAAAGAAATTGCGATATAATTGCGTTGTTTGATCCCTTGCTGCATCGTTATTACTTAACCTTTAGCTTTGCAATTAATATGTAAGATATTTAGGGCCGAGGAATAATTATGGCGGTTTGACATATTGTCTATACAATAGCTGTCAAAACATCATACTTATTCCCCAGATAAAAAAAAACTGACGATTGAAAAATCGGCCCTTAAGGATTTATTCTATAAATCGTACACTTTAAAAACACGATTATTTGTAGTTTCCTCTATAGAAAAGAAACCAAAGTAATTTCTAAAAAACAACATAAATCATAACACATATCTGTAGTAATTTGCGCCCAAAAATACCTGAACAATGATGCCCATCATCTTACTCTCGCTGGTGAAGGGAAATATCTGCAGTATAGTATAGTTTATAATTTCATTGGCAGCGCGCAGTTTCAGTGAGATGTTGTGTAAGTCTCGCCGGTACAGAGATACGCCCATCTGTAACAAGATTGATCTCTTAAGTCTTTATTATTCGCCTTCGTTACTCTTCCCGTGGTTATCGTAATAATTAAAATAATAGGGACTGCTATGGAATTCATGCACAGACCTACCATATGGCCCTTTTTTTTTGTTTTTGTTTATACGATAAAATAGATAATTTTCGTTACTTTTAAATGCACTTTTTTATTACTGTTTGTATGATACTCGATTTTTTGTTTTATGGAAAAGCGACTGGTAAAGCCAAACATTGAGTCCGATCTTTTTGTAAAAATAAAATCATCCTGTATATACTTTTTCATTTAACCAGAATAATCCTCATTGTAATTTCCACAGTCCATACTAACAGTCGTCACGACTGCACAACTATGTACACACTCAAGTACTTACCATATCAGTCCACTTGACCAAGGCCACTTCATCAGGACTCGAGGCCTGGTATTCACACAACTGCTGCTGAGGCACCGCCCCACCACAGCTTTCTGACATCACTGAGCTGCCCATATCTGTAGAATATGTTCGACGTTTTTAAATCGTTTTATATTATGAATTCGCTACAAGAACTGACAGCTGCGAACTGTCACTTAAATAATATGGGTATATTTATTGATTAGGTACGTAGTGAAGGTTCTGCACTTGTGGCTTCCGTCTTAGGCAATCTTAGGATTTCCAACATCTATCTACCTATGCCTACAGGATGGCCGGAACGTTGACGTCCAAAAATTAAATATAGTTCCCTCGTATCGTGGGGTATCCGAATCACCCCCATGTACTCGTATGTGCCACGATTTTTCATAGTTTTCGAGTTATGAATGTTCCGGCCACCCTGTATATAAAATCAATTGCCATGCGTGACTCTCGCAGAAACTCGAAAATGGCTCGACCGATGAACTTTGATAAGTTTTTGTGTGCGCGCCGCAGAAGGCTCATAACAAAAAAAAAATAGAAAAAGGCTTTGCAACGCATGGGCATCCGCGCATCAGCTAGTGTAAAATATATATACATAAGATTTTATCATTCCTTTTATAATAAACTGAAAGTGCACTGCAGATCACTGCCGAATGTTGCCAAGTAAAAAAATACGAGCATACCTGACTGCGCTTCATCCGCTTGCTGTTCGTTACTGACTACATCGTACACGGGCGTCACGTTATGACACAGTGCTATACAGAGCACTGTCTGCCACACCTGACGAGGCGATGCCGCGAATCCTTCGCCGGTCGAAGTAGTGGGGGAGGTAGGGAGCGATGGTGCGTCGTTGGTTACATATTGAGTTAGAAGGGCTTCGACCTGCAAAACCAGAGAGTGTTTTTACTGGGTTGTTTTTTGTTTAGATTTCTATGCACCAAGAGTATTCGGGTAAAAAATATGTATAAAAACGAAATTGGGCGTATTATATGAGTAAAGCTAGGTACTATTTTTATTTTATTTTTTTATTTATTCTTTCAGTTCGAACAACAGTATGGTCCAATTTGTTCGTAAAATACCTTATCCCTCTATAGTACTTGCGTTATGAACAGAGTCGTCGGGCCATAAATGTCAGTAGGAATAAGAATGTGCCTTGCGTCTTATCGAGAGTTTACTACTTGCTCTATAAGCTCGATAAGTGCGAGCGAGACGACTCAGTTCTTAACGCGGCGACTATTGCAATCCTGATTGGTGGAACATATTAATACTTAAATCTTCTAAGGCGTATCATACGCCGAAAACTAATAGACCGATCGTAACCAGGTGAAATGCTAACTGGTTAAACACGTACTTCTCGAAATTGTAGGGTAATAGTGCTATTGAAAACACATTCAGAGCTTGCATTTCACTTCAATACAAAGTATCATTTACTTATGAATTTTTCAATAGCTTTATATGAGCAAGCAGGCTAGATTGTGTGTTTGTGAGCCACTGTTGCAAGGTATCGGCTGGGGCTGTCACCTTGCAGCTGTGATGTCACAATTTGTTTCTGTATTAATGTTTTTAACCCCCGACGGAAAAAGAGGGGTGCTATACGTTTAACGTGTGTATCTGTCCGTTCCCTCGTAGCTCCCAAACGGCTGAATCGATTTTAATTATTATTTTTTTGTTTGAAAGGTGTCTTGATCGAGAGTGTTCTTATCTACAATTCATGAAAATCGGTTCAGCCGTTTGCATATTATCAGCTCTTTTCTAGTTGATGATTGGATGTGCGCATCTTCCACAGGTCTGATCGATTCGAAATTTAGTATTCTGTTACTTCAATGATATTACAAGAACATAGTAACCTTGAACCGATAGTGCAGCATCACCTGGAATTGTGTCGGGGGTTATTACATTTTTAATTTTTTTTAGCTTGTCTAACATATTTTGTAAGTTTTTTTTTGTTATTACGAACACTATTAGTCTTGTTGCTTGAATTAAATGATTAAATAAATAAATATACCCCTTAAGAACGTCCCAATAAAGTCTCTCTCTATCACTAGAACCAGCAAATCAAAACCAAATACGAAAGTATCTCACCTCATAAAAATTATTCTTATCAAACAGCGCATTGCCTAGATGTAGCTTCTGAAACACCATTTCATTCTTTGTCAACGTTCCAGTTTTATCCGCTAAGACGTACTGGATCCTGCCTAACTCTTCAGGAATGGTGGTGGAACGCATTACGGTTCCTTCTATCTTCTTGTCCCGTTGGATGGTCCAGGAGTAGAAGGCTTTGCCCATGTCCAGGTTTACTCTTAAACTGGGAGAGAAAATGTTTTGTGCGATAAGCAGGAGCAATCCATTACGGGGATGTAGGAGAGGTCATTTACAACCAAATGACGCCTTATTACTCCTACGCAAATATCAGCAATTTACGAGTCATTTCACATTTTAAATTTTTATTTCATACTTTAAAACATATAAAATGTAAAATTACTCAAAAATGGTTGACATTGGCATAGGGGTCATGAGAGGTTATTTGGTTGCTAATGATCTCTCCTACATCCCCTTAACTGATTGCCGACATATAACCAATAACCCCATATGTTTTTGAGGAATGAATATACAGAATATAACTCTGAAAACACTGACATGCTTTCAGAGTAACCGATTCTTAGATATCGAAAAATATACGAGACTTTGTATTTTTGTATGAAATACAAAATCCCGTATAAACAGGGTCAAACAAAATTAGCTAGCGAAACTGAGCAGACATGATGGGTATCGATATCTTAGATATCGCTATTATAGGCTAACGGTTCTCACAATCTTATGGCGGCATATATAAAGATAAGAATAATCCATGCATTATAATCATAATGACAACTTGATAAGCAAATCGATAAAATTCTAAACAGATTCATGAATGAAATGAAATATAAAGATTATCATGTTATAGATTGTTTCAAGCATAATAATAATAACCTGAAAAATTCAGATGAATCACGGTCATCAACTATTAAACAAAAGGGCGAAAATACGTTTTTGTTCATACTTCAATAATAAATTAAAAATAATTTACTTTTATTGCCACATAATCAACTGTCTACTTTAGTGTAATGTCCTCTAAGTTGATTTTTGGCCGTTTGTAATAAAAAGGTCTTAAATTTTCGGTTGCAATCGAATTTAAACTTTGTCATGTATGACATTGAGTTTATGTTCCCAAAACTCGATAATTATTGAGATTCTGAATTTAAATATAATTTAATAGACTATAGAAGTATACATAGATACGATACACAAACAAAAAAGGCTTTACTTACCTAATAGGAATAATATAAGAGAACAGCAACACGAATCTGAAGAGGAACCCGTACCAGGGTCCTCCGAAGCCCTTCAAAGTGATGAGCAGCATCGATATGAAGATAGTGGCGACGAACAGCAGCTTGGTGAGGTCGTTAACCTGCAGGTCGAGGCGGCCCACCTTCGAGCGCGGGGCCGCGTTGTTCATCACGCTGCGGGTCTCACTACCTGGCGGATGACACATGAACACATATATAAACTAACGCCTTGTTCCCATGGAAACTACAGAACGCCACACGCTACAATCCTGAAAAACTCCGTTTGCTTCGTTTACGTTCATACATTTGTTTGATCTGGTCATAGATGCACGCCGGTTGTGGTTTTTGTGGATGACGTCATCTTAAAATAGACAATCCGGCTAAAGCGGACTCTAAAATGGTCGTGGGACAAACTACCGCCTCGCCCGGTTGTCGTTAATTTTTTTGATTGGCTGCTTTGGAGTGGAAATGTATCCAAATCTAACAAGAGTCAATCAATCTGCCTAGCCTTTCCAGGAATAGGTATTCGGCTGCATCCGGTTAGACTGGAAGCCTAGGAAGGCTTCCAGTCTAACCGGATGCAGCCGAATACCAGTATTTTACATAGAGCGACTGCTTATTTGACTTCCATAACCCAGTACCTGGATAATACCTCCGTTTGGTCAGACTGGTTGTCAGACATTCGGGCTTCTGACAACCCGTAACGACTGTCAAAGATCCACGAATGACAGCCAGTACCAACGGCTTAACGTGCTTTCCGAGGCATGGACGAGTCAGGGTATGTAAAGATGGTCACCCATCCACGGAACAACCCCGGCAAGCGTAGCTTAACCTGATGGATCGAACCGTGCGGCTGTTATTACTTAGCCACAAGTTCTTCCAATCTAACACGAGTCATAGGATGTTTAATATGATGACAATTCAATTATCGTTATCTGGGTGATACGGGCACTTCCATACATAAAGGACACTCAATATGCTCTCAAATCTGATTACCTGTTTTGATTGGGTGGTAAAAATACCGAACAATATATTATAGAAATTGAAACATGCTTTGACACTTGATTTTAATAGATTACGCAGCCAGATTGTGTGGGGGCAATTCCCATAATTATAACAACAACGGTCGCATTTTCAGTCTCAATCTGTCAAAAATACCACAAAATTCAATATTCCGCTAAATTTTTCCTAAAGAGTCATAAAAAACCCTGTAAGAAATCGACCCGTGTTTCACCTCTCAACGAGGCATCCTCAGGATGACGATTGACTTGTCGCGAACCCGAACACGACGTGTTACCACGCCGAGTGGTGGACCCTGAGTGAGCCACACCGCCTGACATTTTTGTCACCTTTGACATGAGATTGCGATTTTTTTACACGGAAAATGGCCTTCTAAAGTTTAACTCGTTTGCAGTAACAAATTCGTTACCTGTGTAAATAACAAGTCCAGTGGCTTGTCCGGACGCGACCACACAACCGCTCCACAGGGTGTTCTCAATGTGCAACGAGTCGCTCTCTTCCTCATCCAGCCTCGTGCAAGTGCCAATGAACGCGTGAATGTCCTTCTCTGGCTTCTCCACCCAGATCTGGGCGTTAATGTCTAGGAGATGCGCGTCTGTTGGCAGCTTTTGTGTTGATGGTAGGGGTATTCTGAAATAAATATTTAGTATCTTTGTTCGGTGGAGACGACAATACAACAATACATCAACTGCGTATATCTAATGACGTTCCCAGTCTGCATACGAAAATTCAATCAATGATCTCCAACAGTGTAGTCACTATAGCTCGTCAAAGATTGGGAAAACCCATATTGGGCGCATCACTACTATTTAGTTTGTGAGATTTTTTTATTTTCAATATTAGGATTTATTTGATAGTTCCTAAACATTATTCCTTAGCATTAATATTGCTATTGTTTTTATTTATTGTTGTATTGTCGTCTCCACCTTGTAGACACGAGCAGAAGGCGCCAATAGCAGAGGCAACCAGCCGTCGACACTCTTTGATGGCAGTCGCCGACGCGTGCGTGTATATGAGCACCTAAACAACGTAGTCATTGGACAGCAACAGTTGCACTACATTGTTTACCGCAACGATGTTGCGCGTCTTTCGTTTACCATGAATGTGGAACATTATCAACATACTCGTATTTCCCGCAACACAAAAACATGTTGCTGAAACAATGAATATGCGGCTTTACGAAACTATTAATTCGATAATCGGCATTATTTATTCATTAGATAAGGGTGAATTTACAATGGTGACCTTGGCAAATAAGGGAGGAACTTTCTGAAATGAGTCTTACTTAGCGTTCAGAAATAAATGTCTATGAATTTTCTCGACGGTGCTCTTTTGATCTTCAGTGAACATGCATCAGTACATACAAGTACATGGAGTACACGTCATAATCTATGTCCTCTCTTCATTACAGAATCAGGTGTTAAGTGAATGATAATGTTTTGCTCGTTCCTCGAGTATTATTATACACGATACGTGGTATTATCTGCGTTTGCTATAATAATTTATAATGTTTGTCAATATTTTTATCATTCGTTCAGAGAGTGAGGAAGCTGGCATGAGTAATGCCAATGACATGAGAAAGATAAGAACATTTTTATTATAGGAATATACACGTTTGTTATAGTTTTTAAAATTAGCTAGTGTTTTGAAAAGGTATCATTTCGCAGCCGACCGCAGCTGCGCAGGCGGCAGCAGCAGGCGATGTGTCGCCGCGACACGACTATACTCCATTTAAACAAAACATTTTATAGTTCGTTCAACCGATTTTGACTTTTATTCCGTAGGCGTAAGGATGGCATTAAACGCAAAAACGTGATTATAATACCAAATTTTTACTGCAGCTGCCATTTGTCATGCCACCAACGCAATAGAAGTCAAAATCGGTTGAACGGACTGTAAAAAAGTTTTGTTTTAATGTCTCATCTTATTGTGAATGGGGTATAGTTTCTATGTATTTGTATGAAACCGACGTGACGTGGCGCTGGCTACGGAAGGTATTTCATGGAAATTTACAGAAAACAGTCGTGTCGCGGCGACGACACGTCACCTGCTGCTGCCGTCCAGCCTGCGGTCGGCTACGGAATGATACCTTTATAAAAACACCCCCTAATTTTAAAAACTATAAGACTGATGTCTGACTTTTGAGCTTCTGAATACCCATAACGACTGTCAAAGTTCTACATATGACAGCCAGGACCAACGACTGAACGTGCTTTCCGAGCCACGGCGGAGTCTTAGAATGTAGTGGATGGTCACCCATCTACAAACGAACCGCGGCAAGCGTAGTTTAATCTTCGATCTACCTGTTTGACTGTTATTTCATAGCCACAACCGACCTATTTATCGAAACCATTTTTAAATAGGTCATTAAATGCATTTGTCTATGTTTGGTATGGGAGTACTTATGATAAGAGATTAAATATGTGATAACAAGTAGTTTAATGTATTAACATGTCTACCAAGTACCTGATAATAAGTAGACAATGATTAATCACTATAAAATGAAAGGTTATTAACCTGTCATAAAAATATAATGTTAGTTTTCCAAGACAATGTTTATTATTTGGATAGATAAGGTACTGATAGGTATATTTTATGATTATTTATTGATTTATTTTTATCGTGAACTCGGTTTAATGAGTACTTAAGTTAATTCCCGTTCGTTTTGTGTGTAACTGTGTATTTTTATACTTGAATTGTTACCGAAACGCAGCGTAAGAGCTGTCAGTGTTATTATTTTCTGTGAAATATTGACACTGACAGCTCTTGAACGCGATTTACATTATCGCGTTCAGTGTGTGTGGTGAAATTCGCCCTAAGAGCCTTATCTCAATCTCACCTCAATTTCCAATCAATCTCGCCATCCAACTGATCGGTCCTTATGAACACGGTTCCCATTGTCTCATTTGTCCTCAACAGTATCATGTCAGCGGGCACTCTCTGGCCTTTATGTAACATCACGATGTCACCGACACGGAGCTCGGAGGACGCCACCTGTTCTGTCAGAAATGGGCGGTAGTCTGCTTCTGGAGAGTCCAGGACTATACGCTCGTAGCGTTGGCGATTTACTTCTCTGTCTCGGCTGGAAGAGGGAAAGAATTTCATTAATTACATTATTTAAAATCCTTGTACAAATGTCAACTTTGTAGTAATGAAAATTAAATTGATTTCAGAATGACTACTTCTACAATTTTATAACTCTGAAAGAGTAAAGTAGAGGCAAAGGGCTCTATGGTTATAGAAATGCACGAAACAGTGACAACAAAATGTTATGAGCTCCGGTGGAACGAAGAAATAGCTTTTTTTTTTACAGAATATTATTATTTATAATATTTTCGTGTTCAAAAAAAGATGCTTCACCGTCATGAATACGAAAGGAGTTTTTCAGACAAAAATAGTTTGCATTGGACACCAAACCAAGGACGATTCAATGCAGAACTTTACATGTGAATACATCAAGATTACTAAAAGTCTTAATTAACAGCCATTTACATAAATTAAGTAATTGTTCAGACAACGAGTTCAATATTAACCAAGTGTAAGGCGATAAATAAAACCATTGTCTCACATAATAACGAACAGTAAGTCCTATGTTCTATGCACAGAAAACAAGTCAAATTGAACATTCCATGATACTGATAATAATTCAGTCAATAAACATCTGACATCACACATTCCGCCTGTGTGTGATTCGCGTCATGGATATCGAATTTCATAGAACAGCTTACATGTACTCCGTTTAATTAAATTTAATCTGACAATGGGAAAACCCTGATTTTACAAATGTAGTACAGTACTTGACTCTACGAGTACGTTCGCCGCACCATGAGCAGTCAGCCCATGCATCACTCTTGCTTACAGAATTTTTATTTCACAACTCTATCAGGGAAATGACGTGAGGGTAGTTTCGAGTATGATTGTTAATGGCGATAGGGGATGATCAAAAAACGATGGATGGACTGTGTGAAAGATAATATGGCTAGAAATGAACGACTAATAGAGAAGTATGGAAGAATAAGATATGTTGCGTCGACCCCAAATAAATTAAATAATATGCATTCAAACTCAAACTCAAAGCATTTATTTCAATTAAACCATTTACAGGCACTTTTGAATTGTCAAGGAGTCGGTCAGTCAGAAAATATGAAGCTAGTTGCCCATTCCAAAGCGTAGTAGGTACCTATGGAGAAGAACGGATAAGAAACTCCACGACACTTTTTTAAATAAAAAAAATGTTACAAAAATTGGTTACATCATTCATGTTAAAATTACTTATACATGTGAGAACAATGTAGAAAGACGTGCATGATAAAAGCGTCCATAAATAAAAATTACAAAAAAAACATTTAAAAAATTTAAAATAAGCCATGGCAGCTAAGAGATGACCAGCCCCAACTGACGGCGCCCGATCACGAACATGACGCATGGATTAGCACCATTCAGCTCAATCATTTTGAAGGGATATAAATGATCCAACACACACGCCACCATCAGCGAGACATCTGAGTGAGCATGACATACTCACAGCCGCCAGGGCATTAGCATAATCAGTCTATAATGTTCCCATAGCTGAGACACAGGCCTCTTCTCTGTGAGAGGGAATGGGCCGTAATCCACCACGCGGGCCCAGTGCGGGTTGGTAGATGTCACATGTCTTCGAATGTTTTGTTTCTAGGACATGCCGGTTTCCTCACGATGTTTTCATTCACCGTTTTGAGAGCAGTGGTGATGAAATAATTTACATAGTGCCTGTCAGGGTTCGATAATAATGCTTATATGCAGATAATAATAAAATGAGCTATTCTCTTACAGCTCACGTGAATTCTTCTTCTTTTGTGTCTTTACGAGAATATTTATTAATGTCGCTGAACACGGAGATGCTTCTGCGGCCGCTGCTAGATACGACTTGTCAATAATTTCCCTCTGTGGTTAATGCCATCGTAAATAGATATTTAAATAGATATTGTATAGAAACAATTTTTCTAAAGTCGGGTCTGCTGCGCCATGTTTGGATGTTTTAAAAACATCAAACATCAAACACGAACGAATCAAATCGCTTTGTGTTTGATTTGCGGATGCCTGATTGGTTCGTGTTTGATGTTTTTAAAACATCCAAACATGGCGCAGCAGACTCGGCTTAACTGAACAGACAGCTGTGCTGCTGGGGAGTTTGTTGTATCACTTTTTTTCCCAGTTAAAGCACTAGGAAGTGGTGAAGTGTGGGCGTTTTGGGGGACTGTCTTATGTAATTTTGACGTTCGAAAAGTGCAGATTCTCAGCCTAGTTTTAATAAATGACTTTTGATTTTGATAATTCTGTACGTCATGTCAGCACGTTGATAGTGCGGCTGACTGCCCAAAGTGAGCCTTACGAACGCTTAGTACCATCAATCGTTGCGATACAACAGAAGGAAAATACCTACATACCTTGTGCCTCCTAAGTAAAAATAAACAAATGAAAGTCACTTACCGATATCTCCTAAAATCATCAACAGCCTCCCTGAACAGCGTCACAGCGAGTACAAAGCACAGCGGTCCCCAGTACGTGTAGAGGTACCCGATACGAATGCTCGGTATGAACTGACTCACTGCCATCACCAAGAAGTACAGGTTCAGAAAGAAACGGAACTGCTCGAACAGCACCAGCGGTAGGAATGTGAGAATGTTGTATTTCTGGAAGTAAAATTGAGAGTCAACTTATTGATCATATCATAGATACTTTTGCTAAGAATCACAGATAATATATTATACTACATTACGACCCTGGCCCACTCCCTCTCACAGAGAGGAGGCCTGTGTCCTAGTACTGGGAACTATAATGTTCTGAGCTGATTATGCTTATTGATCACAGAAAGATTATTCACATTAAGTGGTAAAGGGAGAGTGCAGGTCACCGCCGCCTGAATCTGCAACATCGAGGAGTCTGCATGTGTGTTGTGAGATTTTAAGGGGCGTCGCTCACACTAGCTGGAGTCGAGGCGGCGTCAAGGCGCGGGCGCACAAGCGGCGCGCCGTTTCTACGTTTTCTTAGGAATAAATGGCAGTGCGCTCATATAATAGAGTCGCGGCACGTGCGGACGAGCATACAGTCCTACACAGAGACCACGCCTCGACTGTGCCGCAACCTCGCCTCGACTTACCAGTGAGCGACGCGCCTAAGACAGTTTTAATGTCTCTGTAATTTCATCGTCATCGAATAGGAAAATATCTATGATGTTTTGCATAAATATTAGTTTTAGGGTTTCAACAGTTAGACGAGAGACCCTCAGACCGGGAGATCTTATCGTATTTCGGGATTAACATAGGTCTTTGACAAGTAACAACTATTTATGTTACTAAACTAAACTAGTTTTTTGGACTATCGTGTACGAATCTATGTTAAGGTTTATGAAGATGACGAATAATTTCAGAGAACTCTACAGATTGTTATAAATCCTGTCAAAAATGATTCTTACGACACCTTACGCCTTAGATAGGTAGGTAGTAGCTAGTTGATAATGAAAGACTCATCAAAGCGAAGTTTCAAGATCGGAAATCAAGCGATAAGATTATTTATATATGCCATGCTTACAAACACAAGAATAAAATGATAGAAATACATCGCAGCAACAATGACGCGATTCTGATTGGCTAACTTTAGAATACAATGGGCGGTCATTTACAAGGGCGATACGCACAAGCGCTGGCGAATTACTTCTTGTTACAAAATGAGGAGAATTAGCATTTGTTTAAAATTTTCAGATTTGTACAATAGGGTGTTACTGCTCATGAAAATGTACAAAACCTTAAAAAACCATGAAAAGATTCCGTTGAAAGTTTTTGTAGGGGGAATCCCACGGAGTAGACTAATTATAATTACTTCGTGGGGAAACCCCCTTCCTTGTCAAGGGAAACGGATTATCATTGTCAGATGCCTATTAAGTTTTATGTGTTTTCTGGAAATACTGGGTCAACTCTTTTCCACACATGGCTGTCAGAAAAAGCGAAATAGAGATTAATGTCAGAAGAGCAGAGCGAGGAGCGTCTTCCTGCCTGCTAATAAAATAAGAACAAATTGGGATCAGAAATAAAATTGATAAATTTCCCCTTGACTATAAATTGAACAACGGAATGGAACGGATTTGGGAGTGTAGTGTCTGTCAAGTAGTAATGTAATGGTCTCTGAACGATTGTATCTAAAAGTATGTATGAAGCTTAGCTACAAAGAATATCGTCAAATCAACATGTTATGTTCCTAGCCTATTTGGTGGTGTTACGCGAGTAGATAGAATAAGAAATGAGTATATAAGAGGAAGTCTGAAAGTGGCACCGGTGACTGAAACGTTGTGTGGAATTCGACTGTCATGGTATGCAACAAATATGGACATGTATGCGGAGGACTGAGGAAAATGTCGTGAGGAAAGTTTTGAGCATAAATGTGGATAGCTATACGAATAGGGGAAGAACAAAGAAACGATGGATGGACTGTGTGAAAGATGATATGGCTAGAAAAGCGGGTGACTACCGAGATGACGACTAATAGAGAAGTGTGGAAGAAAAAAAGACGTTGTGTCGACCCCAAATAAATTGGGATAAAGTCAAGAGAATGATGATGTAGCCTATTTCAACCATTACCATCATCAATTACTACTTTTACGTCCGGATTCTATCTAAATGTCGGAAATACGTCAATGGTTTGATATGGGTAGCAAAGTTGCGGCCGCCGGCAGACCGCATGGCCTGCTGCAATGAAATTTCTATATAATATGGGAGGCGGTGTGAGAGTGTTAGAAACTGTCGCGCGTTCCGTATAGTTGTGTTGTGTACCTACAGTGTGTGAATTGCTAGCGTGATTAATTTTATCGTAAATTATAATTTGATTTGAACTGCAAACGGTTTTTCTATTGCGCCATACCCAGCACTACCCATAGTACGCCCACACTGTTGAAATAATACTGATAATAACGAAGAGACACCTACCCTTCTCCGTCATATAGATGTACCAGGAACATATAGATATGTTAAGTATAATGAGATTAATAATAAGTAATTATGTTTTATCTAATAGAGTACATTAAGTATTTAATACATTATGCCGCGCATTTTAACTTACGTGAGATAGTTATAATGTCCTCAACTGCGGAAAAGTACGTTTTTGTGACTGTAACTAGACTTAGTTATTCCCGTTTTCACTAGTACTAAGAAATACCTAAATTAACACCCAAATATTACTGCACTGGGACCATTTAGGTGTGACCTAGTGTTATTTAACGCATTCAATGACACTGAATGAGATGCAATAGAAGTTTTATTGTTATAACGCCTATTGGCGTTTAGTTTCGCTCAGTATTAAAACAGGCATAAGTCTGTTCAGTATTAACCTAAGGCTTCCTGTACATGACGGCGGAGTCACACACACTTCTTCATCTTGCGGTTGGTGCGGCGGCGGGGCGGCGCATGGTTGAAGTCTCGTACACACTGGCGCGACAAGGGTAGCGCTGCCTGTCGCAGCCGCGATATCGCGCCAGTGTGTACGAGCCGTTATATTCATTGAATTCATTCGTCACAAACATGCGGTCTCGGCGCCGGTGCGACTCCGGCCGCTGCCGGCGTCATGTACAAGAAACCTCATAATAGGTATAGGTAGTGTTAGCATCTATTAACTTTTGTCTGCAGCAGAACTTTACCTATTTATAATATGAGTTTTTTGTCTCTTTTTGGCATATTTTATGACATTTTTAAGTAAACTAGCTTCGTATATCTTATCGCCGGAATGATACTTTTATTCCAGAAAATTAAAACCTTGAGAAGCAGGCGGCACCGTAACATAGCTAGTTAAATAATAAAGTTACGGCATTCAACATAACTTTTACTTTGTGACCTCCTTGCTAACATTCAATGGTCTATGCAGCAGACTTTCTAATAGGAAGACATTTCTTATTGCAGATTACTTTCAATCTTACAGTAAAAAATGATGATCAGATAAATAAATTTTGCAGTTAGATATTTTAGTTAGGGGTTTTTATGACAAAATGGCCCGACTTTTAGATCTGCTATCTAATTGCGTAAAACGTTTTCGTAAACGATTCCGATGAATTTGTTTCATTTTGACAGTTCAACAACATGCATTGCGTTTGTTTTTGTATTTACGTTGTTGAGCAGATTTTTTTTCCAACTTATGAAGCAATGGATGAGCAATTTGTTTCAAACCGATACAAATTGTTATAGATCGTGTATTACGCAATTAGGGTGCAGGAGTCTAATGGAGTATATGTATAGCATGCAGTATCGTATGATATCAATTAATACCGCTCAACTTTCGATTGGCCTTTACACAACGATAACAATAAAAATTCTAGTGCCTAGTTAGTGCCAGTTGAACTCCTACCTTTTTAGTAAAGACATTTTCAAAATGAATGTTTCCCATAAACGGTTAAAAATAAAAATCCTATTATGTAAACTACATCAGGTTTCGGGTAATCGTATAGTTGATTACTTTCAACTTTAAAACTGAATTTAAAACACAAACAAGTATTAAAACCTTGTTTTCTATTCTTCTGTTGGTAAACAAATAACAATGGTATCAAAAAAGTCATCTGGGTTCTTAACAGTCACACAAACAATTCATGAATGGAGAAATATAACAAAGGAGTTGTAGACAGGAAAATACAAACAAAACTGGTCACTGGTTCTTATGTGATTATAATAGTTTCACTCTTTAACAACACTATTATCTTAGCCCACTATTACATAGTTCCAAATAAATCTGGATGGACGCTGAACATTATTATGGTTTTAGTATTTTTTAAGAATTATTGTGAAACCCTTGGTCAGCGAAAGTCTGGATTTTTGCCGATTGATGGCAAAAGGCTTGCCCGCTATTACATGGGTCTTAAACATAACTACTATAGGTACACCTTTAATCAACCCTTCAGAGATTACAGGCGTTAAGTTTGGTATTTATAGATTATATAGAACCTATTTGGCTGTTTGGTGAAAAACTAAACCAAAAGGTCAGCTTGTAAGACAGAGCAATCTTACAAATAATACTTGACTATTATATTATTGAGGAAACCGAAGGAAAAACAGCATAAGGCTGATCAACCAGGTTAAAGAAGCTAATTCCTTAAGCAAATTTTAGCAGGTGGTGATAGGAACTGTGAACCCAAAGAGATGAAGGATTGCCCGCTTAAAGGGGTCCACAATCCTCAGTAATGAGAGACCAATTGAAGAATAAGAGATTATATTATTAATAATGACCTAATTTCTAAGTGAACTATAATAATAATGTTCTCTTATCAGATTCTCTATGAGTTTCAACAACATCACATCTGTTTGAATTCTCATTGCAAAACTAAATGCATTAGGAATTATGTTTTGCTACTATTATAATAATGCAAATATTAATATCAAAATCACTATGACTGTTATAAATAAGTCTAAAATATTTAAATAATGATAATAGATACTATTCAATACTAGGAAGTGAGTAGAATAGTGATCTAGGTAAGTACTAGAATAATAAAATTTAAATTAGATTTTTTTATTAGAATGACTGAATGAAAATGCATCTTCTTAATGTGTCTATGCAAGACTATTATTACAAACTAATTATAGTTAATTATATTGATAAGCTTAACTGTCATGTTAGGTTTGAATGCATTACTCACGAGGACGCAAAATGCGTAGCCGATTATTGGATATTCAAGGTATCTGTGGCATTTTTATGGTGTTGAACAGTTTTAAAATTATTACTGACCTGATTACAGACATAGTTAGGCGGAAATTCTTCATCAGGCAGCTGTCCCAGATATATAGCTCGAGAACTCAACTTCTTCTTACGGAACCTCCAAAATTGTAACCTAGAAACAAACGATTATAGCATAATTATGAATATTTAATACGCCAAACAAAGAAAAATTCCGAAAAAAAAACGTTTACCTTGACCATAAGGATTTCTTTTTGGGTCTCGTCAGCAATGGTGTAGTCTCCATTTTCACAACACAATATGTATTACGTTATTTTTAAACTGTTCACATTATATTAATCTACTATGAATAAATTAAACTTTTTTTTATCAAAGCACAATAAAAATAAACTCAGCTTGGACAAATACACAAACACAAACCCTCGCAATGACAGCGAGGAGTGAAATGTCATTTGTCAATGTCATGTACTCCGTTTACGTGTTCTGTGGTCATTTATGCCATAGATCCAGGAGGTCGATAGAGATGTCACTAATCCAGAATTACGGTTTTTATGAGTCGTTTTGACGACTCCGGACGATAATCCGAAAGTAGTAAACCTACAAAATAGGTAAAAAGGATAAAATAAAATAGAATATATATCTGAAACATATCTTTTTGATTTTTAAATAGGTAATTATTTTCTTTCAATAAAATTATACCTTACTGCCAAGTGGTAGACTTTTGGAAGAGAGTAGTTGGTCACATTTAGTAGGTAAATAAATATGGCCGTGTAGTAGTGTCAGGGCGTGTTTAATTTAAAGGCTTTAGCCAGAGTATCAATAAATATCGTTGAATTGACATAAAAATTAATTAAGAAATAGTTCTAGTGTTCTATCAGTGTTTTTGAGTGAGAAATAATGAGTGTGTAAGTAACGACCAATTAGATCAATGACTTGGGATGTTGTACGGTGGTTGACATGTAGGGGAGTCGGGGCTTCGCTGCGTCGCGGACCGCGGTCGGTTCTCTCTCTCATCTGCGCTTGTTAGAAAGTAAGACAAGATGTGTTTATAGTAATGTTTATTTGTACGTAGTTAGTAAAATTGCGGGCTCCCGACAATTATTCCACGATTCTTGACGTCTATTGCGAAGTTTTGTAATACACAGTATAAAGTAATTAAGTTTGCATTTTTGCAAAGGCTCTTATTAGATTGTGATGTGCCGCGACCGTCGGAGGCAGTGCGTCTGTTGTCTCTGTCGCGGCGGCCGGGCACACCTCCGTTGACCTATTTTCTGGTTATTGCATTCATCTAACTATTTGTGTCTTGGGGTGTAAAGTGGGCCGCCGGTTTTGCATCGCGCTTGCAATAATTCCTTTTGGCCCTTGTCAGCCACTGCCACAGCATGTGAATCTGAGTTAATTGGTCATAGATAATGTAGTTTATTACTTAATAAAAGTGTAGAAAGTGATCTGACATTATCCTTTTAATTGATAAGTGCTAAGCAAATGGAAGTAATTGAGATGTTTTATTGCCACAGATATTGAAACAAGAGGACAGTGTGTTTAGTGCTCAGTGTAGTGTAGTTAAGATGGCATGGTATGTGCCGGCCAGGGGTTTGGGTTTGACAGAGGGGCACAAGACTGCAATATGATGGACTCGGACCTTCCACCTGGTAGTTGCAACTCTACTGGACATCTGTCCACAATTGGATACCATACACTGCCGGGTAAGTGGCAAACCCTTACTTATTTTCATCCTAAACTAAAATGTTGACTGTAGCAAGCTTAAGTTCTAGCATGTAATTTGTTTTTCTATTGTATCCATAGCATTAAGTAATTAATTTGTATATTTTCTTCCTTGTATGACAGGATATTCCCATTCCAATTATCTAATCATGTGATTTAGCTAATTACTTAATCCATTGATTTTTTCGTTTAAAACATATTCTTATCATAATTGTGTGTAGAATTATGAAATAATGGGAAAAATCTGTCTTGTATTCCTGTGCAGTGCACACTTATCATTTTTTATTCTAATCATATAATTGAATAATTTCCTCGTATACCACATTCAGTAAACTATTTCCATTCACAATATTACTCTAACGTATTAACAAGTCAAATTTTTCCAGTACTCTGCATGATATCAGAATGTAAACATGAAGACAGACACTTTTTACATTAACAGTTTACTCTGATAAGAGCACTGATAAGACTTTGGATCTTAAGTGATGTGATTTCTGTTCACTATGATAACTTAATAAACATTGTGATACGTTTCTGTAATATAGACACAGATTTTATGTTAAAGGTAATGATAACATATAAAATATATAAACTAAATAATGATGAAAACCACATTATTTTGATAAAAGCTCATTGATAATTATTTAATGTTACCAATATTATTATTCATTATCTAAGTCTTACATAAACATTAATCTATTCTTCAAGTTGACAGTTCCAATCTCTACTTTGGCCATGATGGGTCATAAATTATATGCCCACAGATAGTGATAAAGATTGAAGACATGCTGTTATCTTTAATGGACCATTTCATAACTTTCTTACAAACACACTTTATAATGGTAAATAAAAAAACTGGGGGAACTAAACATGCTTTAAATTGTAGCTATGTTAGTGAGTTTACGTAAATAAAAGTAATATATAATAATATGTAAACAAAACTTTATTTAATGCTGAATTCCAACACTTTTAACTCAATAAGTAATTCATATATTTTAGTAACAAATATGCAATCAAATTATCTGCCTAATTGATAGGCTATAAATTATTACTGTAAAGATATCAGTAAGTGAGATAACTTTTAATTGAAATTAATTACCTACTCTTAATCTGATACAGGATATGTACACAAATTAATTTAGTAATACAAAACAACTGGGTCTATTTATAAACAAAATTGAATTACTTTATAGTAATACGTCTGGCTTAAAGTAGTTCTATGTTGTTGCATTCATGTCATAAGGTCCACACCGTAGCCGACCACAGGCAGCAACAGCAGGCGACGTGTCGCCGGGACACGACTTGCTTCTATGAATTTCTATGAAATACCTTCCATAGCTAGGGACACGTCGTTTTCATAGAAATACATAGAAACCAGTCGTGTCGCGGCGACATCGCCTGCAATTGCTGCCTGCGTTCGGCTACGCAGTTGTACCTTTACAATGCATGCGTTTCAGGTAAAACCTAGATTAGAAGCCACAAAAGTTAAATTAATATACTGTATGAAGAATTAACTTTATGTACCGACATCTATTTTTTTTAGTAATTGTTTTGCATCAATAAATGAGATACCTTTTAATTGAAATTAATCAATCCTAATCAGATACTGCATACATATATCACAGAGCAATTTAATTTGAGAAACCAAATGGCTCTATTTAGACAGCATAGAATAAGTTTAATATCAGACCCCAGTTACATTCACATCTTACAATCAATGTATGAGTTTCGGTTATTTACCTAGATTAGAAGCAACATAACTAAAATAAAATAAAATGCTGTATGATTAATGAACTTTATGTACTGATCTAGATCTATTTTAGTAGTAATTGTTTTGCATCAATAAATGAGATAACTTAATTGATACTGAATATTTATACATATAAATATAATATATTACAAAAGGGGCTCCTTTTTCAAGCTCGCTAAGCTCGCGTTTGCTTCCGTAAATAAGTAGATTTTTTTTAAACTAGGTTTTTTGGTGACAATTTGCAAAAGCGTTCTACATGAAGCCATCCATACACATATTCTCACGCGCGGTCCATAAAGTACAGTCGAGCCAATATTTACTCTAAAAATTATAAAAAAAAAGCGTCTCCGGCTTGTTCAGGAGACCCTCTAGCACCCTCAAATAGCCTCACATACTTTCTAGCGAGGTGGCACGTTTATAATCCTTCATGTCTTACAATGTATAAGTTTAGGGTATTTACCTACATAAAAAGCCACAAAATGAATACCTACTAAAATGTATGATAAACTTTATGCACTGACGTCTATTTTTAGGACCTAGTGATTGTTTATTGACATCGTCCACAAAGATTAGTCAACATAATGCTGACTTCAAAGCTTTTGACTATGACAGGGATCACGAATTAGTTTCATTGGTGCTCCGTTTAAATAATAATATGACTGTCGCGGTCTGTTTGGCAGACGATTACTACAAGTATTATGCAATGAACAAAAAGTAACATTTTTTACTTTGAACTTAGATATTATATGTCTGAAGACAAAGGGCGGGCTAAATTAAATTAGGTACAGTGCTTGTGGCGGCATCTACACCGCCACATACGAACTAAGCATCAAAGACCTGACGTCACAGATCCTGCATCGCGCTATTTAAGTTTACCGCGCGATTCATATATATAAGACTATCCGACATCAGTCCTTGGGCAATTGCCCGCCAGACATAACACCCGTCTGGTAGGAGGATCCTCCCTTTTCTATGGGGGATGAGAGAACTTTACACCCTGTTCCTCATACCCCTAAATGCTAAAAAAAAATATTTTAAGTTTTTATGGTTTATTAAGGTTCGCACACAATAGGTGCCCGGCGGTCCAGATCCGGACCGCGGTCGGCCATTTGGTGACTCCTTTATCTATAGTTTGCCACTTGAACTCATTGTGACAATAGCGGTTACTGTTTTTTTTACAAAAATAAAATACTTTTTAAAGGGTTGTTCATTATTCTAAGTAATATTTAAAACAGTTTTAAATTCCATAGAGCCTCTTTAGATGATTTTTAATTTATCAATTTATTGATATCTTGGTCAGTGGGTCGTCTTAGGGGCGAACTCTTGAAATAAACTATGGCAGAAATATTCTCGGCAGTAATAATAGGTCAGGTTTACATTAATTTACATAATTAATTAAACATTCTTGTTTATTGATTTTAAAGTAAATGTAAACAGCAATGATAAGCATCTTTATCAAGTAAAACCACTCTTTATTAAGTGGAAATTTACGTTGTAGATACTCAATGCTCTTTCCACCATAGTACATTTCTGCTAAAATAATAAGTTGTATTAAATGGGCAGTACAAGGTGGGTGTACAGTTAGACAGTGGTGTCCCTGTAGGACACCACTGTCTAACCCTTCGGGGAATTCAGCATAATCAGCCTATAATGTTCCCACTGCTGGGAAACAGCCCTCCTCTCAGTGAGAGGGAGTGGGCCGTAATCCACCACGCGGGCTCAGTGCGGGCTGGTAGATGTCACATGTCTTCGAATTTTTGGTTCTAGGACATGCCGGTTTCCTCACGATGTTTTCCTTCACCGTTTTGGTGCAGCACTGCGAGCAGTGGTGATGAAATAATTTACACAAAGTAAAGCGCCTGTCAGGGGAACCTACGAGCTAAATCGTAAGTCGCGGCCAGTGGGCCACCCTGCTGGGGAATACAGGCGTTATGTTATGTGTGAATGGCCAAGTTGTAAAAGACTCAGAAGGAAACCCAAAACGAAAAGCTAAATTATCCTAAATACTAGTTTTCCTATGCTTTTATTGAGCCTTTCACTCTTATTTCGGCTTTCTTATTTCGAAATAAGAGCGATACCCGATTTTAGGGACAAAGTACGCGAAGTAGACTCGTAGTACCTATGCGAGGTTTTAAAACTAGGGGTCGTGTTCGGCTCTACATGAGCCGCCCCCGGTTAGAAACCAGCCCGGCCCCCGTAAGCAGGTCTGGGATTTGAGGTCGATTGCACTGTAACCCCTCCTAACTTGACCTGCGCTGAATAACTAACTGCACGAAGTAACTTAATTTTGGCGCTTAAGCAATATGGGACGTGAATGATCTTATTTTTTTTTTATCTCCACGTAAAAATTCTGCGATCAAAATAGACCAGGCCTTGAAATATCGAAAGTGACTTCATATTAAATCTTATCTATTACAGACACGTACATATATAACAACGAAAGATCCATCTTGTTCATTGCGTAATAAATTCCCGTGTTAATTTTACAAATAAATAGGTACAATTGAAGTGTCTGTTTGTAATCTGTACATTGTACAAACATACAACAAACAAATAAATAAAATTGAAGTGTCTATTTGTGATGTCAAAATAACTTTGTACAAAATGCATCTAAAAGTATATTTAAAAAAATTGTCTTTCTGTTAGTTCCAGCTAATCTCCGAAACGGCTGGACCGATTTTGACGGGTCATTCACTAAAGCAGCAGTAATAATGTCAATTTTCCAGCTTGTTGTTGTTACCTAGGATCAGCGTCATAAACCCGAGTATTTTATAGCAAATAATATATTCACGGTCGATCTGAAGGCGTGATTCGTGTTTTAGCGTAGCATTTATCGCTTAACGATAGTTGTTTTATCAACGAGGATATTACGAATAAAATATACGGTCGTCCTAAGGTTGTAAATACCGTTTGTTACGGCTGGTTTTTGGAAGAGAATTTCAACACAAAAATTAACTGCACTAACAAAAAAAAAAAAACATTGCCCCCTGTTGCCGATTTCATAGAGTTTCATAGACACCAGTCGTGCTCGTGTCTCTGTGGTCTGTCAATGCAATAGGGCGGAGCTACGATGATTGGCCAAATTAACAACAATAAAACAAATGCCTTGCATGAGGTTCGACAACAGATTCAATTCAATAGGTCTCTCTGTCTCCGGATGGTAAGTGACGATGCTGCCGACGATAGTGCACGCTTGTCTAGAAGAAACTTAATCGAGAATTAACACTCCTAAATTCTCGACTCTTAAAGGCATTCCCGCAAACAGGCGCGACGCGACTTTAACAATACAATTTCTAAGAAAACTTCACGATACAACAATTACCGGTGTCGCGCCAGTATACAGTACGAGCTATTAAACCCTGTCTGATATTCCCGCAACTGCGCTCTCTCAATATCGTAAATCCAAATCCTACGAAAGTCGACGAACCGTCCCATTTCCGGGCAAAGTTCAAATCCCGTACAGTACCTAACTTAAATCATCTTGTTCGTCGTTTTAACATGGTCCAGTGGCGTTTCCATCGGTTGGGTGTTCCCGTTGAATGACTTGTAGAAAGGAGTAAGGACACTTGATTCGTAGTGTGTGGGGGTTATTTGCTATCTTTTTCATTGCCAGTGACAGTGACATCAAACTTTGATGATAACTAGGAAATGCTAGTGTGTACTTTCTTGTGGGTATTTGATTCGCGTACTGTAAATAACCTTGTCATTCACGAAGATTGAACTTACAAAGTGATTGGAGTAACAATAGAATTCGTATCTGATCTATTTGCGTACCTAGGTACACCACGCGTTTGCTTGTCTTAATTTCTAAAGACCGTGTCATCTCATGCAACATCTGTAATTCTCGAGCAGCCAAATGCGTGCTACTACGTAAGTCTGTTAGCATACACAAGTACGTTAAGAACTATTACATTTTTTTATCTGTATTATTCCAAAGATCGTTGGTCAGTTTCACAGAGCTTAGGCAATCTCTTCTATCGAATCTCAGACCATTTTTGTTGGTCTCAGTATCGAATAAAATATAACAATGGCCACCGAATTGGTTCTAAAGCATAGCAGCTGTTCTTTATTTAAATTTTTATGTAAAATGGTTAGCCCGAGTTTGAATCTAAACGGCTAATTCGCGTATTCATCTGCCCTTTAGGAAGAGACCACACTTATAGACACGGAATGGGCTTGAGCAGTTCAGCTTTATGTTCATGCAGTAAAAGTGAATAGTTCGACGAATGTCGATAAGTGCGGTCACTACCTTATGACCCTTTCGCTATAACGTCTTCTTTCCTTCTGTACTAATACCTGTTCTCCTCCAGGACGTATGCACCACTCCGCCAGCACACCGGCGGGGGTGGATGGCGCCGGCGGCGGCTCCCGTACGCCCCCCGCGACCCCCAAAAAAGGCGGCAAAATGCTCGCCGTCAGGGTCCAGATGCTGGACGAATCCATATCCATGTTCCAGATACAGGTGAGTCCAAGTCTAGGTGTAAGAGACAGTATAAAGTATTGGCATTTATCAAACCCAGCTTTAGATGAGATATGACTTGGAATTGGTCCAAACAAGCGGAAAATATCAGTAAACTGTGTACTAACTTTTGGACCATTCCAAACGGCATCAAGGTATACCCATTCGAAATTAGAACCTTGGGTTATTCGAATTCCGTATTGGATATAGTTAGTGCCTAACGGAAATGATGGTAAAACAAAAGCGTTTAAGGCTATAGACAAAGAAATTAACCGGTCACTGCATAGAACCATAGAGCGTTCTTATCAAGATATTATTGAAAATTGTTAGGTACTCATAGAACCTTTTTATCCGGTGTAGATTATAAATTCAATTTTATGGATGTTGACATTTCTGTTCTCATTATATGTAGCAGGAAAATGGCTGTTCCTATTCTCGAATATAAGCTTTCTAGCCTACGTTATTGGCGATGGTGGTATTTAATAGTAGCGGCATATAAGCGCTTTTGAACGCATATATATTGATGTACCTACACACCCCTTCCTCGCCTTTACCGCTTAGCCATACTGAAAACCGAGCCCGAACTGCAAAATGAATACAGAAAACTGCCATGGAACTTACCTAGAAAGCATTTATCGATCCGTCTAGGTATCCTGAAATAAGTTCGTAAAGAAGTTTTGTACATGAGAATCCTTGAAATATTACTTAAAGTATTTGCAAAAGTAAGGCCATCAGGAATGTATGGAAATGCATAAAATTTATGTGAAAAGCACTGAACTACTACTGCCAGCCTCCACGAATCGCTCGCTTAGAACTTAGAGATGCTTCTTGATAATTAATCTTCCAGGGATTCTATGCTTAGTTGTTTTCATATTTTCTTCGTCAGACTGTCTTGATTCAATGACGTAGGTAATATAGGCGAAAAGTGTTCTAAAATAATTTCTCTTAATTTAAAACCCTTAAAGGTCGTAGAAAACGCACGACCTATTTAAGATCCTCCAAATTACAGACACAGTAACCTCATTTTTTGTGGATATTATTAAATACCCTTACGGCCCACAAATTAGACCCTTTTTATTCGCAGTTTTATTTTTAGATGACGAGATAGCCTGTTATAATGTCCCGCTCGTAATTAAATTTTTATCAGCCGGCCTGTAGGTGGAGGAACTTCCTCTTGCCTTGATAACTTGCTCCGGCGATGGGTTATTAATATTCCCTGTGAGATGGTATGAATATTGAATGTAATATCGCCAGCATCGTCGTAACATGTAGGAAGATTAATCGTTTAATGCTGAGGCTATCTTAGAGATACACTGCGTTGAAAAACTGAGTTGTAGATGTTCCGGCTGTGGCCGCTGTGCTTTGGAAATAATGGACATTATGCCTGGTATTTAATAAATCTGTTGAAGCGATACTTCCGTCATGCAATGTCTGATGACTGTCTTCTTTTTTCAAAAAACTCGTGGCGTCCCTGACGGCGCGAAGAGCACAGGCTGGCGCAGCGGCATGGCTACAGTAAGTCGCCATTGGCCGTAACAATTATCTTTCTTAAATTTTGGACTACTTTACAAAATCGCTTGATGGATTTCGATTTTTATACGTTAACTGTTACGCGGAATATTTTTTGTTATATACCAATAAACACATATAATTTTCCTCGGGTTTGACATACATTTTCTCTTGAACCCGTTATTGCGTTTCTGAAATTGACGTTCGATTTGATTGACAAATTCGGAACAAACTACCCGTCCCGCCGGGAGCGAAAACGTTACTTCCGCCTTGCCATACGTCCGTTAACTTAACAGCCCTTCGATTTCGCCCTTCATCCCTTCTGTGTACTTAGGGATGACTCCCTTGAGATCCACTTAAGTTGCACCTCGTGAAGCAGAACGGGAGAACTAGGTCAAATATCTATCACACTGTTAACCATATAAACTCTTAAGGAAAAACCTGAAGAAACCGGTGACTGTATTGGGACGCAATATAAATCAGCTGAAGTGTCGCCCTTTCAGGACAGCCATAAACGTCGAGGAAAAACAAATAACACTTTACAATAGCATATATTGTAACGCCTATTAGCAGCTCATTAGAGTAATAACAACTCTATATTACTCCTAATGATGTCAACCCATTAAATTACATTCATGAAAGTCATTAGGCAAGCCATTAACGTATTGACTATATTTTCGTATGACTGAACGCGGGACAGCAAAAGCTGTAAATTCAGCCAATAAACAGAACATTTGGTTAATGAGCGGTGCAAAATTTCAAATGAGGTTAGTACCCTACCCGGCCGAAAATATGGAACATCGATTTACAGAAAAAGTTTACGAGAGGGGAATGAAGACTGAGGAAACGATGCATGGATTGCGTGAAAGATCATATAGCTAGACTGACTACTGAAATGACGGCTAATAGAGATGATATATGGAAAAAGAAGAAATGCTGCGGCAACCACAAATTAAATTTGGGATCAGGTCAGGAGGATGATATTGATTGAGTTGTGTTGCTGAAGATTTTCTTGCTCCACTTCTTCATAGGAAGTGGGCATTTTAGGGGATTGTCTTATGTAAAAGTGCAGTGTATAAATGATTTTTGATTTTGATTTTAAATGATGGTGATAGAACAAGTTCGGCAATACCTGTGGGTGACAGTCTTTTACTTATGCTCGATCTGTCATATATTATTATGCACCTGGGTACTTCACGACTATTATTATGTTAATAATTATATTATTATATATACTTTGTGGTTTCCTGATTATTCGTTCGCGTGCTCAGATGTGTTGGTGCATAATAAAGGTGCTTAGTGTAGGCTCCTGTTAATTTTTGTTGGCAACTATTTTGAATTTGAAATGAGTCTTCCGTGTATGGTGAGGCCTCTGTGCATAATGTAACCGCAACCCGCAAGCTTTGCCTTACGCCTTATCTCCCAAAGGACATGCCGCACAGAATGTATAGTTTAAAGCTATTTATGTTTGTTATTCTGTAGGCTGGATAGATAAGTTAATGTTTTAGTGAATTGCCAGGTAGCTCTGAAAGTAGTAGTTCCAAAAAATGACCAATTCCTCCAATTATTTTCATTGTATCATGTCATAAGAGGTTTCCTTATTACAAGTGTCTCAAAATTACCAAAAGCTCTTCTTCTTGATCATGGTGTGTATCAGTTCCAAAACATCATTATTGTTGAAGCATTTAGTCCCAAAACTTGGAGAGCATGTCCATCATTAGAATGCAGTTGACATTTTAACCTGTTTATATAATAAAATAACCTGAATAATCCGGTGTCAACTCTCCCAATGCCGTTAGTTTCCCGCAATCAGCGTGGGGCCGACATATCGTCATGAGTAATTTGCCATAACAATATATGAAACAGCTATTCATCATGTATATTGGTCTCCCCGCTGACAGATAACGAATGGTGCTGGTAAACTGGCACAGGGTAAAAAACATCACAATTAAAATTAAAACCATTTTCTGCTTGGCTTGTTGTGGCCTGCTTCTCCATAAAACGATGTGTTAGTTTTATTTCTAGGTATATTATCAATCCTTCTAAGTGCTAATTTCACCAATGCAACTGACCGCGATCAGCACATCTATAACGAGTGCAAGAGCTGTTAGTGTCAATATTCCATAGAAAATAACGACACTGATAGCTCTTAAACGCAGTTTATGTGCTGATCGCGTTCAGTCATCAGTTCTCAAACGATTCCTAAGATTTCTAATCTTTATTTCATCTTTTCCGTCCTCTGCGTCATTTTCAAGCACTCATTGGCTGTCTATCCACCTGATGTAATTAATCCTTTAGTTACATTTACGACACCTTCCTATCTTCCTGTCATTATCCTTTAATTGCCAATTACCAACACCCATGAGATGCGATGAGGTTAACTTATTTACACGCCATATTAATTCGTGGTGTGGAAGGTTACTACGATGTTAGTTCAATACCTGTCGTAAATTGCCTGTTAAAATCATGACCCTCCCTTGACTTTGCTGTAGTCGAGTATAGTAAATAGGGTCTGTTTCCCCCCAAAAATTTTGTTTGAAAACAACATTCCAAAAAAGTTATTTTACTTATTCGGCAACAAAATGTTATTTCGGTTTTCGTAACCCCCGAATGTCCCCCACTCACCAGGGGCTCGACGGACAAAATGACAGATAACGGGGGTTACGAAAGCTAGGATTACGCTTAGTCCGGAATGGTATTTTATTAGCTGAGAGCATGCCTAATTTCCTGTGTATACATATCCGAGTTAGATTAAATCCATCTACTATATTATGAGTCAGGAGTTACGTTTGTGCGTTGAATGAACATGTAGTAATAATAGGTAATTTGCACTAACAGTCAGACAGGACGATTATCAAGCATCAGTGTTGCAATTCGGAAATAATAGACGAGCAAATTATGCGTGTCGAGTGGAATATTTCTCATTATTCGTATTATGAACACTACATAATTCTAGAAGCTTTAAGCTGTGAGGAACTGACATTGTGGCCAATGGCCGATGAATTCAGCGTAAATTTCCCGCATATTTATTGATAGTCAATTCAGTCAGTACACGGGTAATTTTCAGAATTTGAATCATTCAACACCGGATAAACTGAAATAACTATCCATTCGGAAATTAATGAATTCCCGATGAATACTACCGGTTGTTTCTGTTTAAAATAATATATGAGGGTCTATAAAATACAATTAATACTTGATTATTTTAAAACTAGGTATATTCCGCTCTGTTAAGGCTCGTACACACTGGAGCGATATCGCGGGCGCGACAAGGGTTGCGCTGCCTGTCGCGCCCGTGATATCGCGCTGGTCTGCACGAGCCGTTATTTTGCTTTTTGTTTGCCGGATGATATTCCTTTTTTTTATCTGCTTTGGAGTTAATGACTCATTTTTATATTACATGCCTATTATTTCATTCGGACTTTGGATTTCAATCATATGCAAACAATTAAAATCACATCTAGATCGTTATGTTCTCTGTGTTTTTTTCTTATCTTTTTATTATAACGATGAATTATCTCCGAACCTTACACTTTGGATTCACAGAATTGAAAATACTGTCTTTATATATTCAAAATGCGGTGACGGAGAAAATGCTTTAAAAAAAAAAAATTCTTCAAACAATGACTACACCCCTACAATTCGCCTCACGTAAAAAGACCGCTAACCAGCGGGCAACTGTAACGTTGTATCTATAGATCGTGTTACGTAATATGAGCACTGGCTAACCATACCATACCATTATTGTGACGTGACGCGAACTAATACAACGTAAAGTTTTGCGGTTAGCCAGCGCGCTTTTTACGTGACACGATCTAACAGCGTTTTAGTTGTGCGGTTGGCCAGCGGTCGCAAAGACCGCCGTAAGCCTCCATCAAACCAGCTATTTATACGATTCAGTTCTGAAACAATGAACGCGGACGCGACCCGATGCCATTTTTCAATTATCTAATGTAGGCCACTCTAACTTTGCCTCGCGCCAGTCGATCGTTATTCCGCCGCTCTCTAAACTTCGAGGACTCTTATCCTTCTTGCATTTTTAGAGCCGATGGAAAATGTGGCTGCCTGTGACGTTACTTCTCTTGAATTAAAGATATTGAAAGGGTTTTCAGTCATTGTGAAAATATTCCTTCTGCAGTACCATTACAGAAGAAGCTGTACCCATATAGTTCAGATTGCCTGTAGAATCTTGACTGCAGAAACTTTATTCGTCTAAGACGATGCTTTGTATATGTTTCTGTGCATCTCTCAGCCAATCTCGATTACGAACCATTGCCTTTTTCAATTTATTTTGTAAGAAATGCAAGCTATCTAGTTTTCCCTCAAGACATCTCACGAGACAACTTAAAAGAGTACAAAGTTTATTCACCTAAAAAGTTGAATGTACTTTATTTATTGAAAGTCTCCAAGCTCAGCAGACTGAGAAAAATATTTTTGGAGACTGCACTTTGATACGTGGATCACAGAGGAATGGGTGATCAGCCCTTCATGGGGCCGTTATTGATTTGTGTCATCTGATACTCTGCGAATTGAAGTGTTTGGGAGGTCAGCTCGAGAGTTAATATTACGATAATGATGTGAAACCTCAAGTATTTTGTAACAGCGATGCAAAATATGAACTTGTAGCAAAAAAAGATGAAACAGCTAAATCACCTTTTACCTCATTAGCCCACACTTGCAATGTCCTTTACCAACCAAAGACCTCTCCATGTCTCGAGAGAGCCAGTCCTCAAGATTAACGAGGCTTACTTTGAGTCCAACATCCATTTTACTTTCTTGGAAATTACAAAAAGAAACTTCTCAATATATCCATCAAATTTCAGTACTTAATTAAACGTATGTTTCCATTATCGTTCAAATCATGACGTTAATTAATAGCATGAAGACTGTGTGTGAAAATCGCTAGCGTCTCTGATCTGCGTTACATTTCACATTTCCTTTCCTATCAGACTAGAGTATATGCATGATTGCGTTTCAGCTAGGTAATTCAATTAACGTTTGCAAACCTAGGTAGTTATTATTTCTTGCAGCATAACACGAAGTCCAGTAACTGACAATAATTATATCGTGTAGTCACGAAAATGCATTAAAAATGATTTAGCTTTCAATACTGTTCCGCTTTTTACACTTATTTCAGTATTAACTATTAAGTATCGAGCTTTCAAATTTCTTTTCTGTCGGTGTGTTGCAGTCTACAGCTGAGTAATTTTTCTTTGCAGCCTTCTGTAGGTTATTTTTATTTTATTCAAAAGGACAGGAGGTAACTGGCGAAATGTTGTTGTACCTACTATAGGTACACCTCTGCCCAACCCTTCGGGGAAACAAGGCGTGATGTTATGTGTTGTTATTCAAAAGGAACAACAAACTACAATATTAAACATAGAAACAAGAAATACACCACAACGCTGTTTACAGATTAGCTATAGGATACATAACAGTGAAAATAATCGCTAGGGTTACAAATACATTGTTTTTTTTTCTACTTCATTATATTGTTTAAGATGTAAAGTAAGCTTTTAAATATTACATAATATATGTATGTAAAACCACCCGTTTTGAAATTAACTTGTTTAAGGCGGCGTATAAAGACAGCAAAAAATCAAATTTCACCCGCGCAACCCTTGCCTACCCCTCTCATCAAAGACGATGAAAACAAAACACAATCCTTTCGCGCCGTGTTCGTGCTACAGTAGAAACTTCACCTGCGTATATTTATTTGAATTTTGCATTTTCTGTTATAGTTAGTATATGCAAAATAATCAGATTATACGACTATGCTGAATAAAAGTATGACCGCTGCATACAATTGTTTCTTTTTATTCTTTTCTCTTCAAATATTTTACATTTTGATTTGGGGCTTGTGCATAGAAGTGATTTCTGGATGTGATACAGTGGTTTTTTTGTGTTGAATGCCACCACTGCAGCCGCACATCTAGACTGATATGTCTGCCGTTGTATTAAATTCGTCCTTTTGCCGCCGACGAATTTAGCAATTATACTATTAAATTGCTCCACGGCATTGCTGTCGCAGTCGTTTATCAGACTTCTTGAATGTGCGGCAACTATGCCCACAATATACTGAACTTTAGCCCAAAATGAGGAGTTTTTAATTTTTAACACCAGAACTTCATTTTTTCTCTCACTTTTACAGTAATAATCTTGACATTCGGTATGGTGGCCAAAAGCGTGGTTGTAAGAGTTGGAAATGTCAGTAAAGAGTTTATTTATTCTGTTTCCTAATTCAGTAGTTCCGGATTTATGTGTTTTTATAGCACAACAAATAACTTTCCTAATGGCGAGTATTCTTTGTGTGGTCAGCATTTTTCTCATAGACTGCGAGTATTTTGTATCTTTACTAGCGGATACTAATTTGTTGCACAAATTTCGTAATATGTGATTCCTACATTCGATTTTTTCGACTGTAATATCTTTGTATGGCCTTTCTTCGAGGATCTTCGAGTAAGTACTGGAATCTCCATCCGCGATCAATCTTCCATAGATAATATTGTACATCTCTAGTGATTTTTTAAATCCCTCTGCTATTATGTCAGCTTCCATGCCAGATGAGGAACCAGTATAGTTTTTATAACATTTATGGTCATTCGGAGCTATGCCTTTATTCTCTGCGCGGGCACAGATGCAACAGTACTTGTTCCTAACTCCTAAGAATAGAACTTCACCAAACTTTCTACCGATTATGGCTGCTGCTCCAGAAAGTGCACCATAGTTGCTCTTGTACGAGCGCTTAGACCAGCAGCCATCAGCAATGACGTCAATGACTGCTACTCCGTTTTTCACCTTTCCTTCTTCTATTGCAGCTATTCTTTCGCGTTCTGCTGCAGCCTCCATAGCTTGGTGTGCGGTTTTTTCCCATTGATTACAAATTTCGGTGTGTTTTTTCCTGTACATTTGTTGTGTCATTAAAGGAAGATTCATCGCTGTACACAAACCTTGGAATTGCTCCAAGCCAATGCCTGTAACAGTAATTCCGGAAACTGCTGCTGTATTAATGTCTAGGTTCTGGGTTGGCTGTGGATCTGACGTATTGATAAAAAATTCACCTCTGCACATATTACATGAAAGTTTTAATTTCGAATTTAAACCTATTTTGGTTTCTCCAATTATATTTATGTTAGATAGTGTGCAGCCAAATCGAGGTGAATGGTTTGAAATAAGTTTTAGGTTTTCAAAAAAGTAGTGCTTGTCTATAATGATTCTCTCCGAGTGTTGTGTTGGATTGAACAAATTTTCTTCTTGGTTCTGCATTTCTGGTCGGCTCTTTTGGTCGGGTCGTGATTTCAATTTACTATAATAAAAAAGGTAATCTTATTTACAATTACCATACTACTAGGCTACTGTGGGTAGGAATTAAGTAGCTGTGACTATACACAAATCACTAGCCGAACGAGTAAAGAACTTACGGCGTCACAAAATCTGCCGGGAGGGAATTTACACAGAAAAACGATCTTATAATAATAATTGTTTTTTTTTTATATTTAGTGTGATGGTTGTAGGTACTTTTTTATTTTAATCAGGTACCTCTTAGGGTTATCTTCATTCCTCGCATAATCTACTTGACAATTTCGTTCATTCTTTTCCAAATTCGATGCTGGTCTGTAAAAATACATGTAATTAATGGTTCAGAACTTCAAAGTTCATATTGATTTATCTAAGCAAACTCTATTCCAATATAGAAGATCTGTGTTTGGGATATATTTATAAATAAACATACACCACTGACGAGACGCACTTGGTCAAGACTTGATCACACTCGGCAGATTGTGCCGCGGCAACTCTGAAAATAAAATTTATTTTCAAAGAAGTTCTTCATTAGGTAAAAACATTTTTATTTTGCTTATACTATACACTAATCTCCCATAATCGGCCTACGAAAGTGAGAGTAAACGAATTTCGATCCTTGAGCAAACACAATAAGATCTAAAATCGCTTGCACGAACTTTTGAATGACGTGGAATTAGCTAGTTGGCTTTTGGCAAGAATATTGACTGAAATGCAGAGCAATGGCGCTAGAATTATAGTACTTACTAATTCCATGCCAACCTACCAGTCAAAAATCTATCAAATAAAATGTATGTCATCTTGACTTTATATATCAACAAAACAATTTGTGATAAATAATATTTCTTACCGGTATTTAGTCAGTTTATCCATTCTTAACGTTTTTAAAAATCGTTTCGGAAGTTTTCTTGGTGTTTTTTGGTTGTTTTCCATTTATCACTTTATTAGCTACGATGTTATAAATTACGAAAATAATTTATGAAGCGCGGCTGAAAATTTGAGCGTAGTCCTCTCGTCTCAATAGAGCAGTGGGAACTGATTTGTGAAACAAACATATGCTTGAAGTTCCCGCAATGTGCGACGGAAGCTAAATTCTTCCACGAACTAAGAACGTCGTAAGTGTTAAAACCTTAGATTGGTAATAAAATCAAAAATAAAAAGAATAAAAATAAAAGCCTACACAATTTTTTTCGCCTTGTATTAATACACATAATCATACAATTTTTATCCTATAAGTCATTAGCATATTAGGTACAAATCGAAAATACGTAAAAATTAGAGGTAACTTCGTGATGTTTTTTTATCGAGAAAATTTTAATCTTTTGTGTTTCTGTTACACAAAAAGTTTCGATATATCATGTAGTTACTCATATTATTTTTATTTTATGAATAAGTCTTACCAATTTCATGAACAATCAAAATGAAGATGAGCAATTTGCCTTACTTCCCCCTCTTAATCTGGGTAGGATTAGCCCCTCATAACTTGTCCACTATTACAAGGAAATTTATACCGTCATCAGCAAACTGTGTAGTGACATAAACACATTAATTATCATGAATGCCGAGCTATTCTGACATCACTTTCAGATGCAAAACAAACCGCTCCTACGACAGCACAATAATTAACGAGACTACATTAAATGATGTCACGTCTTCTAAAGGTCACAGTTGAAATAGTTGGAAAGTCGCTAAGTGATCGGAAAAGGGCTAATTAACAGTCAGGC
Organism: Eupsilia transversa; assembly: GCA_914767815.1. Taxonomy (NCBI): domain Eukaryota; kingdom Metazoa; phylum Arthropoda; class Insecta; order Lepidoptera; family Noctuidae; genus Eupsilia; species Eupsilia transversa. The sequence goes on from OU611876.1 coordinate 13,680,405, forward strand.
CGGTAAACATCACCCCGGGTGACCTGCCACACTGCGTTAAATTAGCATTCACAATACATTAGGCGCGGTCTAACTAATACTGCACGCCGTTAGTCATGCATAGGCTTGTGGTGCGAACCGGGCAAAGCTTATGTCCCAAACTGCCTTATGTAGTTAGGGATATGTCATTCATGGTTGGTGGGTTTGGTATGCAGTTCCGACTGTTTATCATTTGACGATCCTGGGAATAGTTTTAATACCCACGTTAATATCAACGGTGATGTAACAATTTATGCAGTTGGTTGTTAGTGTTACACTACACGTCTCGGTCACTAGCAAACTCAAACCCAAAATTATTTATTTACTAGGTACTCGTGAATTGTCAAGGAGTCGGTCAGACAGAAATATGAAGCTTATGAAGAACGGGCAAGAAACTCCATGGACGTAACATAACGTCCTCAATATCCAACTCCTGCTTTGTCAATGAAACGTATGGCTTTCGTGATGGCGCAGTAGCACTTTATGATCAATAGTGTCACTGTAAGCTTCGCAAGTATTGTGATTAAGAGTTTAGTAAAATGAAAATCTCCTTTCTCTGTTGTAATAGCAAAATAAATATCAAATTGTAATTGAATGGGATATAATATATCATTCTCAATTTCCATCCATTTGTACGTTGAATGTCTAATCAATGCTAATTTGAAATTCTATGGGAATTGCAAATTGAGCTCGTTTATTGTTTTCCTTTCAAAGTGATTTGAAAACCATCGAACGAATTGAATCTAAAAGCGCTTCATTGCTTTTTCTCACACAAATCGAAATTTCATTCAAGAATTTGCAGTTGTAAGCAAGTTACATTGACATAAATGCGAGTAGAATTTACGCAGCACTTCGATAGCACATTCACTGGCTAGGATAATGGTGTAACGACGCTTTCATTGTCACATGACATCCTTTGTGCGTCAGTAAACGCTATTAGCCTGTCCAGACTAACGTATATATGATCGTGTGTATTGTTAGTGTATGTCAGTGAACTCAGACCCTCATTTGTAGAGGATTTGGGGATGATGGTGCACTATTTAACCCCCGACGGAAACAGGGGTGTAATAAGTTTACCGTGTGTATCTGTGTATCTGTCCGTTCCCTCGTAGCTCCCAAACGGCTGAACCGATTATTATTTTTTTGTTTGAAAGGTGTCTTATTATCAGCTCTTTTCTAATTGACGAATGGATGTGCGCATCGTCCACAGGTCTGATCGATTCCAAATTTAGTATTCTGTTACTTGAATGATATTAGAAGAACATAGTAACCTTGAACTAATACTGTAGCATCACCTGGAATTGTAGTGGTGGTTGTTGGTGTTTTTTTTTAAGACCTCAAATTGCTTAGCAAGATCCGCCGTTATATCGAAAATACTGCAGCATTCATTTTGAAATAAATATATGTTAAAGTCGGGGATTAATGTTAAGTACTATGTTAGCCGAAAACACGATTTCACAAAATTTTCTCGATAGAAAAAAAATCCAAAGTTACCTCCAAACCGAACAAACTGTTGCTATTAAAAAAATACTTCAAATTAGATCATGAAACTTTGCATACTAACTGAACTAACTATAAAGCCATTATTTTCGCCGTAAAAAGCAATTACCTAAACTATTGCCGATTTGGAGTCGCCTCCGTCTTGCACGCACTCAGTCCGCGAGTAGTATGGTGCGAGCGAGATAAAAACCTGAGGTTGTGTGGGCTTTTAAGACCGCTTCTACTAAAGTTTCGGGGTGGCCTATTTGTGAAATGAGTATGCGCAAGGCTTATTGCAAAATAAGCGAATTGCGGCAACACTCAAGTGATTTTAATCGCCCGGAAAATTCTGGCTTATTGCCATCACGAGAAGTGGCAACGGATTTTAAACAGTTATCGCGTTGTGCCGGATTTGTAAGGCAATATTTTTTTAAGTTAGTGTTCATAAACATTAAGCGCTTTCCCGGAGGGTTTCTATAGCTTTGTGTGAAATGATTGGCACTCTCCTGAAGTTTGTTCGACCAATTTGCTAAGTGGTAACAATTACTCGTTGTAAACTTTTCAAATAATAAATTGCATGGATTAGAAGTGCCTGCATGTAGTTGGAACTCATGAATTATAGAAATTTTCATGACATGATAGACAGAGATGGTTATACATGTCAAATGTCAACTCTGTGTTGCGGGACCCAAGGCACTATTCAAAATAAATGCCTAAATCGTTGCTAAGGATTAAAATACCCATCGCTACAGAAGATAGACGTCACAAAAGGATCCCAAAATATCTTTTAGTCCAAACCCTAGTATCTTTAGTGCTACAAATACTATTGTTTACAACACAGCCCCCAAATTATACGCATGGCCGTGTCTTTCGAGGCTAGGCTCGGTTTCAGTAGGATTTATGAGGGATGTTAACACCCGAACGATTTAGCCTAGAGGGCTGATTTATGAAAGCACTAAGGAATAAGAACTTGTCCAATACATTGCATTTTTATTCATAGCACTATGTATCTCACGATCGTTGATAAAATATGTATATGATTGCGAATGTGTACTAAAGAAACTTACGTGGACTTTGGAAGATTTTATTGAGACAGGACACTGATCTTTTTTAAGGCTCTTACACACTGCCTGGCGCGACAAGGATAGCGCTGCCTGTCGCGCCAGTGTGTACGAGCCGTTATTAGTTTTTAGGTACGGGCCTTTGAGGAAATTAACCAACCATTTGTCAATGGTTTAGCAATTAAAGACAATATGTTCATTTATTCTGTCCTTAAAACATCGTGCTAAACTGATTCCTAAGGTCCATTTCATTGGCTTCTCAAAAATATCCTTGTCGGGTGTAACAAATGGGCGGTCGGTCTAAGAATTTCGTGTAACACATCGCTCATCGTAACAGCAGACACCTGTGTGACATCACTGATTACTCACGTGTAGGTAGCTAACAAATATTTATTTGTACTTACATAACAGCTTAGATACAATGGAGTATTTGTCTACAGTTTCTTCTCTGATGACGTCAGACTAGTTCTTTGAAATCTCAGAAGCAATTCGAATTTTAAAATAGATACAATTGCCATCGACAAATATTATGTTCGTTTTTATTTAAAAGGTGTCTCCCATATTTCCATAACGCTGTGAGAATGGAATGAAAACACTGAATGTGTCAGCTGTTTATTTTTCCGCGCAAGTCATAACCGTTGAATGGGGGATAACGATGGGATGGTCGTTGAAAGGACTGCAGCTTACGGGTTGGAATATGGCATCGCGTTGTCATGGAAGTGGTTTTGAATGGTTAAACTTGGCTATGAGCTTGGATAAAAAGGTTAATAAAAATAACAACATTGTAAGCTTTCAATAAGCCCCAAAATAGACTCATTGTCTTCTTAGTGATATCTGGTAGAAAGTTCCAACATAACATCACCTGTGATCCTCGAAGAGTTAAGCAGAGATGCACCTATAGTACACCCACATTTCGCCTGTTATGTTTAAGAATGACGATGTTTTGTTGTAGACAGTTCAATTAGGGTTATTGATTTATCAGAACTATGTGGTGGAAAATACCCCAGAGAAGTGGTATCCCAAATATAACACTTCTTTCTGAGATAACTACATTGTTGATAATACCTTTTATCACATTTGCATTGAGACAACAATCATCCATCGCGTGCAGCGGTACAATAGAACCGACATAAGTAAAAGCAATTTGTGGCAGTACACAAGTACTTTCTACAAGCCTATTACAATAATAATATCCTGTTTGCACTACTAAGGGCTAGTACTAACCACAGAAACCACGTTTTTGATGCACGCGACGAGCTAGCAAGCTTTGCATGAGAACTTCGCGGAAATTTATTGCGTGATTTATTCGGTGGATACCTTGCTTTAACTGCATTTTGCAGATTCTTAAAACGTGTCCCGAATCTTTCAAACCCGATGCAGATCTTTGTATGTTTAAACAACCTACCTAAATCGCTAAAATAGCTTTGATGTCTTCAGTGGCTTTTGATGCTAAATATATTCTAAATTCCAAAGACGATGGAAGCGTACCCTTATATGCCTATCAGAATTCAAGTCAAGTCCCAGATCGCTGTCACAGACAGCGCTATACAATGAGTACAATTTTGCATGCCATGCCCCGTTTGTTGAGGCTGCACGAATTGTATTATGTAGACAGGTCGTCGCCGGGTCGTGTGCATCGTTCACGATTCTCATCCTTTTGGAGCACGATGAAAAATGTACGAGGAAGGAACTTGAAATGGGACAGACAATGTTGTTTGGGATAACTTTATTGTGTATTTTGTTTATCTCTTTCTTCGTTTTTTTCAATCTCACTGCAAATACTACTACCCATACGAACAAGCCTTAATCACCTCGCTTGCTCACGCGATGATGGTTGCACTTCAGTAAATCCCAGTACCCATACCCACAATGCAAAAATCTGGCGCAATTTCCTCGCTGTCTAGTTCAGAATTGATTCACTTCCGATTCTAAACTGCCGTTTTGTCGCTGACAACCGAACACTTTGCACGATCGTCAGGCGTGCTCTTGGCTACAGCTTTGTATATAAGTGGCTATCTCTCCCCTTTATGGGCGCGTTATACCTACTCGATACAATATTCATTCGCCCGACAGAAACATCCTACAACAACACTTGTAAACAATAGGTATCCTAATAACTCGATATTGGAATGAGATTGAGAATGTAATTTCATCGAGTAGGTTCGATCAATCATTCTATCCATCTAAAGGTCTAATTCAATCTAAGATCTTCCTCAATGTTCCGTAACTGATAAGGTTTGTGTCCCAAATGTACTAAATAAATGAAACAGAAGAAATATCCATTGCTTCATATCTGTTTTCGGCAGCAAAACTTGTAATATCGCATTCTTTTGCTCCATCTTTCAAGATATTGTTTTCTGGGTACACAATTTCTGTTACGTGTTCTAGACTTGACGTTTTATATTCTAGTACGTTGAGAAATTGATATCTTTGTATGTACGTGACGCTGACATGACTTTTAGTTCTATTGTAAATGATGCTTTTAGACTTTGTTCTAGCGAGAGAGCAAAATTCTTCTGCGTCTTTATTTTTCAGAAAAGTAACAAACATTGTTTGTAAATATGAGGCTTATTTCATATCAGGTTATTTGCTCCCGTCGCGCTGAAGCAAAACTTTCAAACTATAGGCATTGTAAAATGTACAGATAGAATTTCTTCCACAAACTTGTTTGAAACTGAAAACCGAACTTCTGCAAACACGGACGAAATATTACAAAAGTATTTCAGTTTGTGTAAAAATTGATATAATACTTTATACAGCTGTTTGGTAGGGCTCGCGCAATGTTGTTGAGAACGGCTATTTCATGTATTCGTGACATTTAGAAAATATGCTCATTGGAATTGCCTGATTCAGACTCTGCACACATATCAAAAGCTTGTACGTACTTAATTTCTACTTATTTAATTTCCTCGGGCGCAATGGGCATCTTTATCTTTGGTTTGGAACGGTTGTGGTTAGGGACCTTTGTTTTAACCCCATTATAATGTCATATTTTGACCCCGCAGCATGTGTATCTAACAACAAAACTATTAATCTTCTCGTTATGATTGTTCGGATAAAAAATCGTGCAGCAGTCCCGTCGTGTTTAATCTATGTTTGTGTCAACCCTTATCTGTGAAGCGGTTGGCGTAACGCCAGAAATTTATCGTGGAACCCCTGAGCCAGGCAGTTGTGATTGCCTCAATGAGTCTATTGTTCTCTTGCCGTTTCCCGCTCCAGGCAATTTAGTGCAGCATTAGGAAGAGAACGAATTTATGCTAATTTCTTCAATTGTAACTGTAGATACAATTTGTTACACCTCAACTTTTTTTGACAATTAAAACGTTGAAAATTGAATTCCGTAAATCATCATGAACACAAAATACCCTGAGGCTTATAATAATAATTTTCGGGGGCGGGGAATGTTACAGTGACCTAAATACGGGAGGTGATATAGAAGCTGTTGCTTCGGTAATAATCGACGCCATGGCTGCCGGTGATAAATTTTTACGCCAATTAGCGCTCTATTACGCTGTTTCGGCTAATAAGGCATTACATTAGCGGCGACTGTCAATGGTGTACGAATAATTTAAAATAATTAAATGACTAAGCTTAGTCTTTTACGTTTATTCTTCCAGAAAAACAGTTTTAATCAATTAAACATAACCAATGTTGAATTGATTAAAACATTTTTTTGTCCTGCAGGTTTAGTTTTGCTTTTGTTCTGCAGGTTTTTACTGAAGAATGCGTTGTACGTATTTTTACAAGAAAAGTTGCAGAAATTTCCACATTTTGAGAAACATAAACCAGACTTAAACCTCCTTCCAGTGCACAATAAAGCATCTTTAATAAAAAATACTGCTAAAAATATCACTTCGATCCCACAAAAGATGAGATGTTTTTCGTGTAATATTCCGGAACATGGTCGTGAAAGTGTCGCACCTTGACATGGGTCCGGGTTTCATGACACACTTGACACTATCACGCTGCTCATGCTACATTCTTTTGACTGACTTAAATATTTATTTTATTATTTTCTCTCACCTGATTTTGTGGATCCAGCTACGGTCACTTCCGTGGTTGGTGTCCCAATTTGGAAAGTTATATTGCGAAAGGTTGGAGTTCGGTCCAACCTTGTGTTATTGTGGCAAAACTTGGGAGAAGATTTTCTGTGCAGTGATTTTTTTAAGGTTGATTGGATTGGACTGGAATTGTAAAAGAAAAAGTTTGTAACCGACTTATGATGGAAAATAATTGTTCGAGGAATAATGTTTGAAATTGTTAAGTAATGAATTATGAAAATTAACAGAAGACCTAGATCTATTTATAAAAGCATATGCCTAGTATAAAATAATTTCTTCCCTACCCATGCTGTTAATACATAAGCTCTATATATGAAGGAACAAGGTATCAATTCCAGCAGCACCCTTTGACGTCACAACAAGAACCTTACGAGTCCGTAAATAAACATAAACGAAAATAAAACGGGTTGCCGTAATTGTTTACTTTAAGCGCCGCGTTTTTATGGTCATGAGTTACCGAGATCTGCATCGTTTTGTTAATTAAACGGATTTTTGGTCTAATGACCAAAGTATCCGCTTTGGTCAGGGGTATTTATCAAAGGTGGAATTGGTGGGACCAAAACTTAAGAGTAACTATAAAAGGATAAGAAGTGGCAGCAGGAACCACAAGTGAAATAATACTAACCGTTCACTATAACTTGTCCCCTGCCGTCATGTGGCATCATTGCTTGTCAAGCTTAGTTTTAATACTAATAGAGTTCAAAATGGCGACTGACAGGACAGTGCTACCAATCGCTTCACGAGACAAGTTATAATGAACGCACTGTACTCGACATTTTTGGATGGTCTGCACTCTGGTCCAATTATATATAAAATTTGTTAATGTTGGTCCCAAGTTCAAGTAGTGATTGCTACAGATAGCCCAAGATAATCTGTATTTTGGAAGCATTGGAACGAGGGAAAAGCTTGTTACGAATTCTATGTGAAAAGTTTATGCGAGAGCTAGCGCTCAGAGAATCAAATATTGGCATAACGTGGCCACTTCTTGTGCCAAGTATTAACCATGATCCATGACTTACAATCAGTTTAGATTGGGTTAGCGGTTAGCCAAACCGTTTATCATTGTTGACTACGACGTTTTGAGAGATGATAAGCCAAAAGTCGTTCGCAAAAGATCTTTAGCAAATCCTGGACTTCCAAAGTTCCATGTATTTTGGCAGGGTTTTCTGACATAACTCTAAATTAATGAAAATGTACGAAAACATGAAAACGATCCTGAATTTCTTTTTCGTATAATTTATTTTTATAACTTTATTTCGATATCGAGTATTCCAGAAACTGCCAGAAAGCTTGCAGTAATTGATTAGGAGCTTAATGTTTTATTTTGATTGTATTTCACTAGCCAGATCTTTGTCCAGCCAGTCCGTGGTACCATATCTTAAAATATATTTCGAAAACTTTATTATTAAACTAAGAATATAATTCTAAGCTTGCCAAACAAGGCTTTATACTGAGTACAACTAAGTACAAAATCCTAGTGTATTACGGTCGGGCTAGTTCCATATACTTACCCAAAGAAAATACGACTTATAGTATCTACCTGTGAAAATAGATCGTAGATTCTGGTCATGTGTAGTGACATAAAAGTTTCAATTCTTCGCTGACCCCACATAGAAATCTATCTTGAATAATAGGAAGTAGGATTCGAGGTAGAAAACATCCTTTGGGTTTTTTCTCAGAAACATGTCACGTGCGTGAGGATTTTTTTCTTAGATCGCAGTCGTTCCCCTCCATATTTTTCCTGAAAGTGGTTTGGCTCTGTTTACATATTGTATTAGCGTGTACTTATGAAATAGAACGTAGTATTTCTTGAAAGTAAGCAATCAGTAAACACTTGTATGTAGTTGCATACAGAAATCCTTTTAATCGCTTGCATCAACAACTATTAGTCAGCAATTGCGTATAATATGCTTGCCTGCAACGGGTGTGTGCAATAATTCTCATCTATTATAATTGAACTTCATAAGGAATTCCAGCTCCTTCTACAATTTACACGTAATTCGAGACAAAGACATTCTCGTTTCATATTCCACATAAATATTTGCTCGAGCAAATTACTACGAAATCCATTATCCTTTTATTGCAAAAAAAAGAAGAGTTTTTCATCTAAATGCGGTTCCAAAAGTGACGTAATTCTGCTACGAACTAGTGATCATCTCCACTTATGGTCAACCTAACAAAACAATGATGACGTAGATCTAATTAGTAGTTCGCGATTCCATTAGTCATGCTTGTAAGCAAACTTGACCAAAATTGGTCGCTGTACAGTGTGACCAGTGTTTTGCTTTCAACCTACGCTAATAAAAACGTGTGGTCGAACCAATAATGGACTATACGCTTGATGACTTTGTTGAACGTTAGTCTGTGCCTATTTTTAGTCACTTTGTCCACTTTGACGGTAAAGGTTAATAGGTGATCCAGTACATACTAGGTCATGCTCCATATCTACAGTCGCTTCGTAATTTTCGCAGTTAAAATTCATTGCCTATGAACAAAACTATTTAGAGCTGTGAGATGTGGGACTCACGTATCCACAAGCTTACAACTTCTTCAACAGATGAAATTCTAAACCAGATTATAGGTCAATCAATGAAGATTTTGTCCCTTGCTACAGCCTATTACCTTATAGGACCACAGAAGTCATACATGTGTGAAGGCTATATTTTTAGTTTATTACAATCGGAACTATTCGTGACAGTATCCTCTCATCACGTTCCCTCATTTACGAGTAGTAGGAAAACATGTTGCACATCTGACAATAATTTTATGCATTGCAATCTCTTTGACGGATCGGATAGAGATTTATTTTTCAGGAACATCATGTTTTCTGGAATGTCCAGATTTATGCTCAAAAATCAGAATTCAAAGCATGCATTCTTTGTATGATGCTAGCCACCCGATTTTTATCCAGTAGCCAGACACCTACTGCCACATCCAAATAGGGTAGGCTATTTTTAACTGAAGACCAAACGGCAGCTCTTGAGTGTCATGATAGGTAATGCATACTCAATTGTCTAGTACTTTAAAATGAGTACTACCGCTATGGGGTTGCTCACGGCCATAGCTTCCTTCCGCACAACAAAATAAGACTAGAAGCCCATAGTGATTTATTAGGCTGAGCAGCCATTGTTATGCCAAGCTCGTAGCTTCTAACTAATGTATTGTTGCCACATTTTTGGGGTAAACTGTAGGAAGTTTTAGAAAAATGTTTCCGAAAGTTAATAGGAGGCCATTTGTTTAGTTGGTGTGATTGGATTACGTAAATAAATGTTTGATGGAATTCCTTCGTAGTGGAATTATTAATTTGCAACACTTCGGAGACGTGAATTTTCGTTTCGTGAGTCTTTGTTTTGGATAGAATAGTTCTTCTAGAATGTTAAACAGATCGAACTATACTACCTTGTTACTTTTCCCCACATTTTTATGTTATATCATTCTGTGTTTCATTGTCTATTTTGAATTCTTTAAAATATTCCCCACATTTAACACATACCGGGGCAACGTTATCCTTTCATGTCTTGGCTATGATTCCGCACTATAATATTCATCTCGCTATTTCATTGTCACTCTCTATAACATATCCTACTACCTGTTGCCATCCGTACTCAACAATCTTCAATCTAAAATTCTGTTTCTGAATGTAGGGATGGTTCCATTAGCTTGATCTTATATCCATTAGTTGAGAATTACAAGTAATTAAGGCGTGGCATGAGCTTTGAGGAAAACGAAGGCGTTTTTTTGTAACAGTGTATGTTCATTTTATTTGAGTTCAGTAGGTCAAGCAGTAAATAGGTTACATGCCTATTTGTACTGCTTTAATCGATCTAACTAATCCAACGAGATTATTTAGCCTACTCTTTCAATAACTTCAACATTATCTTTGAATCCAATTGCAATGATATCAGCATTGGCCCCCAGATACAAACTATTAACTGAAGTTACAATTAGTATTGAAAATTGGGAGATGTGCTTTTGCTCTATTTAACGTTCATTGGCTATAGCAGAATCTACAGATAATGCCATCCACGGGGACGCGATTAATGTACTGTAAGATATAGGGACTACTCACACTTATTCGGCTCTATTCAGCGTTTGCCCATAGAAAACTACGATTTTGTATGAGCCGCGCACGCGTCCTTTCAGCTGCGGATAGCTGAAAGGACGCGTACGCGTTTCGCGCGTTTTATATGGGCAAACGCTGAATAGAGCTGAATAAGTGTGAGTAGTCCCATTCTTGGAGCGGAGCGGGGTGGGCGAGTCTTCGTGTATGGCACTGTCTATACTCAAAGTTATACTGGTGATAGTGATCTGACCAATGTCAACCGAATAACCAATAACTATTAATAATGTGGCCAGCGTTAGTCCCCTCGTACACGGTCCGACGCACCGACACCGTCTCGTTAACGGACTGGTGCCCGAGGTCACCAGTTTGATACCAGTGAGGGAGAATATACTGTTCATATAATATTGTGATATGATAATGTCCTTTCAAATTAATTTGATAAATATTTGACATGTAAGCCATCCTTGCAAATTTGTTTTTATAACAAATCCCTTGTTATAAAATCTTTACAAGTATGACTTTGATGTATTGCATCCGATCATCGATGCAATGGGTCGGATTTTAGAATGATTTTAATACAAATTGAAATTTATTTATGTGGTCTTTATGTGATCCTTTAGGGTATGAGGAACAGGGTGTAAAGTTCACTCATACTCTATGGAAAAGGGAGGACCTCCGACCAGACGGGTGTTGGTTCTGGCGGGAAATTGCCCAAGGATTGATGTCGGATAGTCTTATATGTTAATCGCGCGGTAAACTTAAATACCGCGATGCAGGATTTGTGACGTCAGGTCTTTGATGCGTAGTTCGCATGTGGCGATGTAGATACCGCCACAATCCTATAATACGGCTATGGATATGGTCCAGTAGTTACAAAGTCCTCATGTGTCTTTCTTTGGTGGCCGCGGTGCGAGTCCCCTACATCTAAGGTGGCAGTCCTACCACAGGCCGATTACCTAATTCGCTGCCCCAAAGAATGTAATTGAATGTCTAGTATCGTATTGTACCTACTATCTGGGCTTACTAAGTTATCTATGTTGTTTTATGTATTTATTGTAAATTGGATGTATATCTGGACAATATACGATTTCGCGTGTTAAAAATTACGCTCCTTTTGGCTCCTTATTGTTAGCAATATCGAGCTGCACCACAATTACCATAACATTGTTATCAAAAATATTACTAGTTTTGTCGATAATGCAGTGATAAAGGACTTACTCCTAACAAACTACCTTTCCTACAATAGTTTTAGTAGTGGAGTTTACTGAAGGTTTTATTAAGTTGGGGTCGCCTACGCGTCTCTGTATCTCCATGTTCAGTCAACATTTGTATTAGGAATGCTAGTACGTTTTATTAGTTTGCCCTTGAGTAAAAGATGCAGTTAATATTTATGGCCATGCCCTTGTCAGCAAGAGTTATAGGCATGGCTAAAACTTATCTTGACGTATCAGTTACAATAGCATTCTTGGAATTATATATTTTTACCAAAAAGGTTGGGTGAGGACCTATTGGTATAAGGTTCGCGAGCTGTGTGGGTGCAAGTGTGTTAGACACACGGGGTGGTGTTAGTCAGTAGAAGTCGGACAAACCCCTCCGTCCGCCCCAGGGCGGGGAATATCCATGAGGAATTCCACACCATTACAAAAACAAGGACCTATATGTAAGGTCAAATTTAATTAACTGGCCAAATTGAGAAATTGGGATAGTCTATAGGTGCTACTAAAAATTAAATGCTGTTCGTTTGTAAGCGCATAACTCCAGAACGGCTGGACCGATTTGCTGTGCCAAAAGGATTCATTTCAGCATGTTGCGTACAGATAATCTGGTATACACTGAGATTTCGAAGCGCGTCGTTTCGGCCGTTTTTCTATGAAGATAGAATACTGCTACTTATTTATACTGTGGTAAAAAACTTTTTACAAAAAAAAAACAACCGACTTCCAAAAAAAACACTAGAAAGTGAAAAATAACTTTAATTTCGGAAGTCGGTGTCTTTGGTTTTGAATTTTCGTTTTAAGCCACCGACTTCCGAAATTAAAGTTATTTTTCACTTTCTAGTGTTTTTTTTGGAAGTCGGTTGTTTTTTTTTTTGTAATAAGTTTTTATTTTTCACTTTTTAGTTGTGGTACCTACCCCCTACTAGTTCGAATATCACGGCATGCTATGTAAATAAAAGTGACAGGAAAATGTTAAAAGATCGTCCATATAGGCTAAGTGGGAAAAATACGTATTAATGAAGTTAACTCAAAAAGTACTCAAGCTAAATTAATAAAATTTATATGGGACCACCTTGAGAGCATACCCTTTCAATCAAAAAAAGAATTTTCAAAATCCGTCCACAATTGACGAAAATATCGACGGACATACACAAAAAAAAAAAAAAAAACATACATACTCCTCCTCCTTTTTGGAAGTCGGTTAAAAACTAACAAGCATAACTTCAGTCACAAAAAACATTATTTTCTAAACTCGTAACTTCAAGTTTGCTACTTCTTATTACGGGGTCAATGTAGGTAGTGTAGTTTTCGTGAAATTATACACGTAATAACCATAATATAGCAGTGGTAGCCCAGTGCTAATGGTACCGACTTACATACCCGAGTTGTATGTAAGTCGTGAGTTTGAACTCGAACCTAGGCGTTTTACTGTTTTGTAAATAATTTCATCAACACTCTCAAAACGGTGAAGGAAAAAATCGTGCGGAAACCGACATATCCTAGCACCAAAAACTCGAAGACACGTGGGACATCTACCAATCCGCACTGGACCCGCGTGGTGGCTTTCAGCCCACTCCGTCTCGAAGAGAGGACGCCTATGTCCCAGCTGTGGGAACATAATAGGCTGATTATGCAAACCATAATAATGGTCAAAATAAATAAACACCATTATTCATTCAACATTCAGCTTCCAAAATGCAAGTAAATGTTCAACATATTATGCCATCTCGCGATGGAACACTGAACTCCCATTTACGACACGTCAAAGTAATAACAAAGAGGTCTTGATTATTTTACCTAGCTTACTGTTTAACTTAGCCACGGTTGTTTGTCAACACAGGGTAACTTTATACACCAAGTTTCCGTTACGGCTGGAGCAATGCGAAACGCGATAGGCGTATAAGGTTACGAATATTGATTTACCCGTTTATGATGGAGTAACTGGTGTTATAACTTTGATCCGGTAAGGCTTGAGTACTGGCAGGAATGCCTACAGTTTTTTTTTTTTTGGGTTTGAAATTATCAAATAACTTCTCCCGCTCTTGGCGGAGCGGGAGGGCGTGTCAGACTCTTACTGACAAAAACCCACCCGTGTTCCATCAGTTGCCTATGTTGCCAGGGGCCACGGTATCCCTTTCGGACTTTCCCGCAACCCCGGCGGATGAATGTCTGCTCTGGAAATAGGAATGTTTACGAGTCTAATGCCCATTTTCACCGACACTAAGTGACACCTAAATAAAAGTGCACTGTTGGATTTTCAACCCTCGGTGCTAAGCCTAGGGTTGAAAATCCAACAGTGGACTTTTATGTAACGAAAACGGGTGGCAATATTTATTGTAACCCATTTTCTCTACATTTAGGCACACTCTCTGTTTAAACAATTCAAGACTGGGCAGAGCCAGAGATTAGTGTTTACTCAAATTCCTTTGATTTCACTTAAAGGGAGAAAACGGCAATATCTGCGAAATATGTGTTTATTTATGTTTATCAAGGTACGTTTCTTTCACTTCCTGTATTTGTTTACTCAGCTTTGTTTGATATTCAGGACTTATGTTTATTCAATAGGTTCAGGTTGTGGGCGTAAATTGTTATGGATATGCTATGCGTAAATTGATTTCGCATTTATCCGTTTGCCCATGTTTAGAAGCTACATGACATACATACGGAAGCTTGGCAACTACGGATTTTATTTGAGCAGATCACCCAAAAAAAGCATCTGACGTTATCTGGCAACAACAAATTCCCTATAATTCTGCCTGGAGCTACCACCAATATTTTACTCTTGATGTCTCAAAGGGCTCTTAAAATGGCCGCCGAAACTTGAAATAAGTTGCAGGGAAAAGGGTTATTTCCTTGGCATTGATGACGCCAAAAAGCCTTAAAGCCATTTTCCCCAGTTTATTTTCGGATACGTTCCGTGGCGAACCGTAAAGACGAGAAAGGAAGCCGCAATAAAAAAGGACGGAATTTCTGAATACTTTAAATGACTCGGAAGTTACAGTAGCAGTGCTTTTTCAGGGAATCTAAGGGCCAAGTTTTTAGTGAAACCTTTACTTTTGTGAATCGTTTCATGTTACTCCTTTTCCGAAGATTATTTTTTATTGTTCAAAAGGATTCCTCTGCGTGTTGGACGTTGTTATCTGCTGATATCCAAAAATCATAAATCATCTACTTAAGTATTCTGGCAGTCTCTATTATCGTGAGCTTCTTTTTAACCGACTTCCCAAAAAGGAGGAGGTTATCAATTCGGTTGATTTTTTTTTAAGTCGGTGGCAAATAACGAAAATACAAAACCAAAGACACCGACTTCCGAAATTAGAGTTTCGTTTGAGTCGGTTTTTTTTTTTTGTAAAAATGTTTTTTTGTAAGTACTTACGCAAATATTAGTATTATGATAATTCGTACCCTTCTTTACACTCGTTTCTCGTTTTATTACTCTACGAAGGGGGAAAAATAGGTTTTATATACGTTTGTATATCTGTAAGACCTTTTATATGTTGAAGCTTCAAAGCTTGACAGGTTCAAAATGATTGATGTCCTCCCGATCATTATCGTCATACTCGAAATTGGGATCGGTTTCATTATAACTACATGTGAAAGCAATATTACCTACTTCTGATGTCTTTCTTATAAGACATTACCTATCATAGAAATATTTCTTATATCTATGGACATTATAGACCTAATCTTCGTTCGCGTCTTAGTTTCCGAACATGTAAAAAATATGTGTTTTTTTTTTGGAAAAAAGAACTTTATTACTCAAAAGTTTAGTTTGACCTACAACTTCAAACATATTTACGACTTTTACAGTAGTTGTAGGTTAGGTAGTAATAATTCTGAATTCAACTTAATTTACACTAGCCTTAATTTACACAAGCATAAAGTTGGTATTCGTTTAGTGAAATAACATCGATTGAAAACAAGGATTCGAATAAATTTTACTGTTAATGTAATACAGGCTGATATTATTATTACAAAACCTAAACAGTACCCGCGGTATACGTATTATCGTCTTTTTGTCACTGTTCCGACATTAATATTATTGGCCTGGTATTTAATATGAAATAACAATGAAATTCTGATTCTGAAAAATTCTGGTTTGGCGATACGTCCGCCATGCGATGTGAGTCAAATGTGTTTATTTCTTTTTTCAAACTCTTTGCCCTGATGCCATGATGGCGCGAAGAGCACAGGGGAGAACCGCCAGCTGTTATAGCAGTATTATTTTAATATTACTTTAGTGTGGATGGAGCTATACTACAGACGTCTAGCTTAATCTCTTCCCCACACTCAAGTAAGATTAAAATAATAGTGCTTTATGAGCTGGTGCTAGGTCCCCAGGCTGGACGCGACGGCATGGCTACAGAAGCACCCCCGTGCGCCACCCGGCGGCGGCGGGGTCGTAACAGTCATTTTATGTTGATGTAAACTTGTTCTCATGTTATCTCTGTTTGTTTCAGTCGAAGGCGCTAGGCAGAGTGCTATTCGACCAGGTATGTCGGCAGCTACATCTTCTGGAAGCGGACTACTTCGGCTTGGAGTACCTGGACGCCAACGGTACGAAAGTATGGGTACGTTATCCACCTTTATTACTTACTTCGTTTTAGAAATACACCTGTAGTTATAGTCCTGGGAACTTTTTGGACTTTTGCCAAAATCTACAAAGTCAAAGTGCAGCCTGTAAACCCTCATTTATCCTGTAACTGAACTGCCCCTAGAATTTCAGAACGAGTTTCCCGCAAAATTATGTTATTATTCTATTTATTATACTTGTCTCGGTTTGGTATCATTCCGTTAACACCCACAACAAAAAAAAAAACTTACGGAAGCAGTCTAGAAGATAAGAACTGACTGATGGCTCAGTAGTTTCTGAATCCGAATGAAAGAATTGCCAACCAACTAGCAGCTGCAATAGGCTTCATATGCTACGCATAATTCCCCTGCCCCGTTGGTTTTGTAGTCACAAGCGCTACTGCTGAGCATGAGGTTCTGGGTTTGATTCCCGGGTAGGGTAAAGTGTTATTGGGTTTTTCCATCTGGAATTACTCAATAGCAGCCCGGAGCCTGGATTCGTGTCTGGTTGATGGCAATAGGCTCGCCCCCAGTTACAAAGGACTTAAACATAAGTGGCGAAATGTGGGTGGACTATACGTAAAACTCTGCTTAACCCTTCGGGAAATACAGGCCTGATGTATTACCTATGCATTCCGCTGAGAAACTCCAGGAATTGTATCGCAGACGTCACATAAGTATCAATGTGACAGTGACAGCACTTCTTTTCAATTGATCTCTAACTTCCAACGCCCTGATAACATTAAACTTGACATTGAGTGACAAAGGGTACTCTAATCTGAACTCTGAAGAACTCAAATTACATAAATAATGAAGCTCAACCAAGTACAGTACCCGGGCGTTCATATGATGTTGAGCACACGTTGAAATAAATTCGTCTAGTTGATGTGTTACATTTCATGATGCAGTGCATAATATATTTGGACGGCATGTTCGTTTCAACGATGTTAAATATAATGTAACGTTTCACATATTATTTTTACCCACCATTAGAAAGAGACTGTCACAAACCTATGAGTGACAGAGATGTCACTCTACAAAAACGAACTTTAATAAAAGTCATTGCAGCATATTTACGGCGGGGGACTGTAGCTACTATAGTGCTTCTAACAGTAATGCAAGGCTAGTAATTTGTGAAGATTTATGGAGAAAATGAGAGTGCATGCGACGTACCAGGGGGACATACACTAACCTTATTAACGTCCTTTATAAATGTCAAATGTCCAGTACTGCGCATTTGAAAAACGCATAGCTATGTAGTGAAACAATGGATTTAGAAAGATCGTGCCAAGCGCCGTTTTTCTTGAGTAGATTGAAAAGTTGCATGTTACTTTAACTATAGGTAGTCTTTGGGTAACTACCTGGCCACCTACTGGGCTTAAAAAGCATAAGCAACATTGATTATGTACCCTCGAAACGAAAAGAAGAACAACCGCTGAACAATACAGCTGAACATCACTCGATGTTCTCCGTATAGTTTCCAGTTATGTAAAACATTACATAAGTGCAGTCAAGCGTTGCTCTGGAAACCTTACATACTCGTATGACAATTAAGTGCAACGTTAATTGGATAGCGCTAAATCTTAAAATGATGTCTGTTTGGTGGAAACGGCGCAAGCTAAGCGAATCGATAGAATTTTCCTACCTTGTACAGAATGATGACGAAAAGGTTTTTCTTGTCTATTCATGAACGGATGGCAACTTCAATGGGTCCCATATGTACAGTTCGATTCAAACTTAATGGCGGCTCGGAAGTTGCGAGTAGCCCACCCCTCATCCCCGCTGACACATGAAATTGTTACTGCGCAGTGACTCGCCTCATGTTCCGAGCCGCCATTGAGTTTGAATCGAACTGTACAATTTGCAATCATTCTAGGGTTAAGGACGTCCATAACAAAGAAGATCCAGATTCATCTGACAACGATACTTGCACGAAAGTATCTGGAAGAGAGCATAATAAAACTTCAACAACACGTTCAGTTGTGACCTAATTTTAAAAAGAAATAGTTTGCTGTGAACTAACCGAGGATAAAATTGCTTTACTTTAAGATTTAGTACCGTAGTGCACCATTATGCAAGAAAACAGTATGATCAGTCGTAAATACTGAATATTGTTATCCTAGTTACGTAAAAGAATACTGAACAATATAAGATACTGAGTAGGTTTTCATATCGCCAGTTGTAGTGGTAGTACAATGCATTGTAAATCAAATTACATAATGCAGTATGAAAAATGCTATAGTGTACTTTAAGACCGTTTGTTCTTAAAGTTGGCAACGTCGCAAATAGCTGTCAAATATTTACCTATTTTGATTAATTTCGCAATATTATTCTTATTATAGAAATATAAAATATCGCTAACTATTGAACTAGAATATTAATATTGAATTGCAATTATAGCAGTGAATTTGATGTTGTAACTGTTTTAGGTGTAAAAAAGTCATTTGGAAAGTTTCCAAATACTTTTTTTACATCTAAAACTAAATATTCGATGTTAAGATATTTATTATTGCATTTCATAATCAATATTCTAGTTCACTAGTTAGTCATATTTCATATTTTCCTAAAGTAATATTGCCAAATTAATCAAAACAGCGATATATTTGACATTTATTTGCGACGTTGTCCACTTTCAGAATGCACCCTCTTAAGTCGGGAAAAAATACCGTAAGAAGTTTCTACGTCAATGGAATGTAAGTATTAGATTAACCTTTTTCAATGTTGACTTATAACGAGTGGGTATGTGGGAAAACCCCATGACGAAGTATTCAGAGCAACAAAAGTCTTTCGGCGGACCTGGAGCTCCATTTTTTTTTTTTTTTTAAATTTGTAATAAGCAATATCAAAACCCAGTTAAGAAGGATAACAAAATGTTGGGAGCGAAATTGTTAACTTTAGGATGTAAATTAGCATATCTACTTTCACATAAAACCTTCATTTCAAATCAGGTCAACAACCATCAGATTTTGACAGTAGGCTGAGAGTCTGAGACTGGTATTCCAATCCAATGACCCATCATAATTATCTGCCTAGTCTTTCCCCATGCTGAATATCAATAGTTTACATGGAGCGACTGCATATCTGACCCTCACAACCCAGTTACTGGGTAACAGGGTACCACTTGTAATACTGGTTGTCAGACTTTCAGGCTTCAGACTACCTGTAACGACTGCCAACGATCTAAAATTGACAGCCGGGACCAAAAGCTTAACGTGCTTTGCGAGGCACGAAGGGGTTTCGATATGTAATGGATGATTACCCTTCCACGGAAAGACCTTGGCGAGCATAGCTCTTAACTTTCGATTTACCAGTGCGCCTGTTATTTACCCTGGAGCCCTGAGGAGCTCAATGCAATAATATCTTCTCTTTCATCAGTACTGGCTAGACTCCGAAAAGCCGATGTGCCGTCAAGTGGGCCTGTCCATGTTGGAGCCGACCCTGCGCTTCTGCGTCAAGTTCTACACATCAGACCCTGCACGGTTGGAGGAGGAGTTCACTCGGTACCTGTTCTGTCTGCAAGTGAAGAAGGACCTGGCGACGGGATGCATACAGTGCAATGAGAATACCGCTGCGCTCATGGCCAGCTATATTGTTCAAGGTAAGGAAACTTGATGAGGAGACTTTGAGGAGTTGAGTAGTTGTCTTCAGGTTTAGTTGTGCTATCCCTTATTTGTCATGGTATAATACAGTAGTAAATGTATTGAATATTTACTACTATCATGTAGAACACATATTTTTGTGTCGATAACTTACATCTAAAACAATCAGTTTTTTTTTTAATACTTTAAATCCACTTGTCAACTTTCTTCTATTATTTCTATTTCTTACCAGACCAACAAAACGAACTTGAATTTTTTTTTTTTTAATATCTTTTACACACCTAACATCAAACGCGTGTCTAAGACACGATCCATTTAAGATTATCGAAGTTTATAAGCCATGATGCGGTCGTACCAGCAGCTCTCGGTTATAAAAGCCTGGATACAAAATTCACGAGTAAGCAACCAACGTATGGCCTTAAAACTTGTATTGAGCTCACAAACTTCGCTCGCCACACACGATGTAACTTTAATTACGTAGTGTGACCTTAATCATCAACAATTCCATATTAATAACGAAACGGGCATGTCGGCTAGTTGAGGATTAATGTCCAGTTAGTATTCGTAACACCCTGTATACCTATACATGCACCGTGTATGTAACTAAACTGGTCTGAAATACAGTTGTAGTTGGGTCGCATGCATTGTGTTTATAGGAATACAACTATAAAATGATCAACTTATTATTTGATACATCATTACAAAAAATTGTGGTTTGCTAGACTAATATTAAGGTTTCGGAGGGTAGTCAGTGGCTGGTAGCCTGGGGCCTAAGTCTACTAATTTTAAATATTACAATGGTCTCTCAATGGTGAGTTTTTGACAGTTTTTGTATGGCAAGTCTGTCGAAAAATCACCATTGAGAGACCATTGTAACGTTTATAAATTAGTAGACTTAGGCCCCTGGAAGAGAGTAGCCACTGATCGAGTTAAACGGAGTGCGATTTGGAAAGGCCTATGTGCAGCAGTGGACTGCTATCAGCTGATGATAAGTTACTTTATAAGAAAGGTGCATTTCTTGGAAAGTATAAATTACGTTTGCGAACTTACGTCATCAACATGTCGACTTGCAACACGAATCAACAAAAATAATTGATAGAAAAAACAAAACAATATTTTAAATTTGATTTGTGCTGCAAGTGGCCCTTAGTTTCCTTGATTGTGTATCTGGTCAAGTCAGGATTCACAAAATATGAGAATTGTTAAGGGTCTTGTGTTTAACTGACTTCTCTTCTATATTTTCTCAGCGGAATGCGGCGACTTCGTGCCGGAAGACTATCCGGACCACACGTACCTCAGCAGCTACAAGTTCTTCCCCGGCCAGGACTCGGAGTCCGAGAGACGGATCATGGAGAACCATAAGAAACATCTGTAAGCCATTATACAATCCATAATCCATACTTATATTATACTAGCTTCTTTCTACCCGCGACTTCGTCCCCGTGAAATTTTGGCCCGCGACCTACCGCGTCGCATCCTATCGCCCGCCATCGCCATTGTACTTCGTTTTCGCTTAGCGTTTTTTTACATTTATTTTTTATTTTTGCTCGGCTCCTTATGGTCGAAGCGTGATGTTAAATAGCCTATAACCTTCTTCATGAATAGGGCAATCAAATATAAAAATAATTTTTCAAATCCGACTGGAAGTTCCAGAGATAACCCCTCCCTACATACAAACAAACACACAAACAAATTTTACCTCTTTATAATATTAGTATAGAAATGCCAAAGTAACTTTGTTTGTCTGTTACATTTTCACATCTAAATCACAGAACCAATCGTTATATTTGTCAGATTTTACTTAGCAACCAAACCTTTTTGAAAGAACTTTCCGGACGTTTCTAGTATCAATACCTATGTATTTCGTCCAAATTCATTAACGATTCCCGCAAGCTTTAATTTACGTAATGCTAAAACGAAAGTTCTTACATAAATAAGAGCGAAGCAACAAAAGTCTCCAGACTTATAGAAACAAGATAAAGCACTATAATCCGAGTAATTGGACCAATCACGGGCGTTGTAGTGATTGTTTTTTTTTTTTGTGTTGCAGAGGCCAGAGCCCCGCGGAGGCTGACTTAAACCTATTAGAAACGGCGCGAAGATGTGAACTATACGGTGAGTGGAGAGTTTACCGATTGTTTTATTCACACGGTCAAATTAAATTAGCTAGGGAAACTGCAGACGTGATGAGACTTGTCCAATGGAAAAAAAGAAGGGAGTTCTTTACTAAGCACTGGAATGAAGAATTTTAATATGTTTTTATTAAATAATCATCAATATTTGTTTCAGGTATAAAAATGCATCCAGCGAAAGACCACGAAGGTGTCCCACTAAACCTCGCAGTCGCACACCTGGGTATAATAGTGTTCCAAAACAATACTAAGATCAACACTTTCAGTTGGGCGAAGATACGGAAAATATCGTTCAAGAGGAAAAAGTTCCTTATCAAGCTGCATCCTGAGGGTTATGTTAGTGTAAGTAAAATTGTAATTATCATATTACTCATAGAAAAACATGCAATGTTCCAATGTGTCCAAGCACCAAATAGCGAAAATGCCGTAAAAGGGATTATTTTAAATTGACAATGGTGCCGAATCCCTTGTTCACAAACTAAACTAAATTTAAGTTCAGTGCATCTTTTTCTTTGTATTTCATTAAGAAGAGGACAGAAACGGACGGCGGAGGGCCCTTCGGGTACGGAACCCTAAAAAGCTTGAACAAAAAGCGACAGTCTGTTCAATAAGCTATTCAGCAGCACATAATGCAGTTGTAATGGTTAAAGGCGCAAAATTTATTGAAATTACACCCTTTAGAAAGATTGTATTTACATAAATTAAAGTCAAAAGTCATGTATTCAAACTAGGCTGAGAATCAGCACTTTTCGAACGTCAAAATGACATAAGACAAGCCCCCAGTTCCCAGTGCGCAACAAACTCCCTAGCAGCACAGCTGTCTGTTCAGTTAGAAAAACTTGATTCTTTTCTTCTTTTTACAGGGATACTACCGCGACGTAGTAGAATTCTTCTTCGACGGTCGCAACGAATGCAAGAACTTTTGGAAGAAGTGCGTCGAGAACCATGGGTTCTTTCGTTGTTCGAGTGTCGCACGACAGCCAAGGCAGAAGACTAGGGTCATATCCAGAGGATCCTCATTTAGGTAAGATATTACAAAGCTAGGCAGGTGCCAAACTGCCCGTATCGGTATAAAATAAAATAAAATAAAAATGCCCTTTATTTCCACCATTTTAACCCAATATTTAAAAACCGTACACTTTTAATAAGACTACACTATTATAATGGTTGTTACTCACAATCGTGTCGGGTTTTTAAGCAATCGTTCTTCACATTTTAACCGACTTTCCAAAAAATAAATGCATACGACTTATTTCATGCGTTTTTGACTTTCAAACAGTTGTTAAACAACTGTATTGGTGCAACACAACCTTTAACGGGGATAATTGCCGTGAAACCATCTTCCCTGAGGGTGAACTTTTCAACTCATTTCCTTAGCGTGTTAAGTATTAGTCAGCTGACAGCTAGGTTAGACCGTTATATTTAGCGGTTCCTGTACAGCTTGTATCAGAAACGTGTGGTCATATTGAAGAGTGTGGTACAGACTATCAAACTGAACATCTTTCACCATCACCGAAATTGCGAAAATATAATCAGTTAATTGATTCAGGTGTGACTTGGCGTCAGTCAATAATTATAAAATACAATAGATGTAGATATATTTAGTAACTATTCCGCTTAACTAGTCCTAAAGAGTCATAAAAAACCTGAGCTGAGAACGCTGTCCAACACTCGGCGTGGCAACACGTCGTGTTCGGGTTCACGACAAGTCAATCATCCTGGGGATGCCTAGTTGAGAGGTGAAACACGTGTCGATTTCTTACAGGGTTTTTTATGACTCTTTCGGAATAGTTAAGCGGAATAGTTAAGTCCTAAATATATCTACGTCTATTGTATTTTGAAAAAGAATCAGCCGTTTCATACATTTGGGTCGAGTAGGTATTGAAGTTTTGTATGGGATAGTTGTTTTTTTTTACGATTATTATTTTGGTCCCATGTAGAAAGTTGTTCACCCTTGAAGGGGTTGTACTCTTAAATATGATTTCACCTCTCTGATACATACTGTATAGAACAGCTGTAAACGATGCAAATGACCAACAGGGTTATATTATAACTTCAATTAAAATAATTAAGACTTCGATTTTTTTTATGGCAATAATGCTCGCCCCCTATTACATAGGACTTAAATACCTCTGCCTAACCCTTTGGGGAATACAGGCGTGATGTTATGTTATAAATCATCTTTTTCTCCTTATAGGTATAGCGGAAAAACCCAGAAACAAATCGTCGAGTATGTACGGGACAATTATGTGAAACGACAAACATTCCAGAGGTACGTTCACACAAAATACATTATTATACATAAGCTTAGCTATTATGGCAGATATGTACTAAAGTAGAATTAAAATTGACGCGAGGTAAAATTGACAAAGATTGAAAGAAGTCAATTTTATCTCGCGTTGAACTCAATACTGCATGTATAAAAAATTATTGATCAGCTTAAGCCGTCATAGTTAAAATAAACAGCTTTCAGATTGTAAGTTATCTTTAATTACTGCTAGGAGTAGCTAGACAACGCTTATAGATGTAATATAGTTTGTTACAAACAAACCGAGGTATAGGTAGGATGTACGGGATTCCTAACATAAGTTAACACTAGCCTAAGTTTGTCCTGAAGGTGAGTGGTTAGCATGGGCTGGGAGACACTAGCTTTTGGTTTTGTCTTGTGGGCGTTTGTGTGACAAGAGAAGCGACTCGTAACGAACAGATGCATGATGTAAACAGTCCCTCGAACTATAACGGTTGGTTAGCGTGAGGCTTCGATAGTTTTGTATTAATCGATGGTGATTACACTCTGTTCCCGAAAGAACGAGTCGCATGACATATTGCACGAAGTGTGCAAAACGAAATTTAAAAAGTTTTTTTCCGATGTATGTATGTAAAACTTATTAAGGTTTTTTGATTGTACATGATTTTTATAACATATAATCATCATCATTACTTTTAGAAATAATATTATCAGATTTGACATGAAATAAAAATAGGCGTCGTGAAAATTTTGCACGATGTGGCAGATTTTTATTATTTTTGAAAGATACAAAAAGTAATTGTAATGATTAATGTTATGAACATCACTAACCATAAATCCAATTAAGTTTTCCTACATACAACGAAATAATATATTTTAAATTTGATTTTGCACATTTCGTGCAATGTCGTGCGACTCGTGTTATCGTGAGCAGAGAATAGCATATACTCGAGCATGCGCTGTATCCGTTGAAATTTCCGCTTCTTCTAAACGAGTGCGGTGTAGTGGCGAGTGCGTTGCGTTGCGACGGCACTGACAATCGGTCGGAGGATGGTGTTGTCGTATTACGTAGGGTTTGTCTATGATGGGTCTGCGCTCTGATTGGTTCATTTTTACGAGTAAAACCTTTTTCCTTTCCAAAATAAGCATCGATAAAGTTAAAATTAATTATCTTCTCTACACGGTTTCACTAGTTAGCCGGACACTAGAACTTAGTTGGTCACGCTTGCTTGACGCACGTGGACCGCAGGCCCGTCGCGGCGCGACGCGTATCGTAAGGGCACAGATTACATACTGTACAGATGCTCGATTTCCTACATTCTACGACCGGCGCACGCACACATGCGCAACGCACGTTTTCACGGGGTACAATGGCTCGTATTTGATGACGTCATCAAATGCCGTGGCCATTCTTTTATTGAATCTTCACTATAATTTTGTCGTCTGCCATAACTTTTTCCCGCGCACCTTACACCTTGAGCGGATTTGACAATAGAAAGAAACTTTTTTGTGCAACTGATGACGAATATAGGAAGTCGAGTATGTTTTGAGGAAATATCTGTGGGCTTATATCAGACGCGCCAGAAAATCAATTACTACGATTTATGCGGACGAAGTAGAGTTAAGAGGGGCAAACCTCAGTGCCCAGATATTTCCTACGCGTATGTGATCTATGATAAGGACGGCCACACACTCGGGTACAGTGCGAAACCAAAAGCTGGTGTCAGTCGTCACCATCCTCTGCCCGACTGTCGGCAGGTCGGGCTCGTTCCGCGCGTCGCGCTCCGTGTGCGGCTCGCGCGGCAACGTGGCGCCCCCCCCCCGCGCCGCTCAACCAGAGCCTCTCCGCGCACCCGCTGCTGCCGCTGCCGCCCGGCTCCGACGGTACGTACGAACTTACACGAACGTAACGGTACCTATTGAAGCGTATAGCGCTATAAGGTTCTTTTGGCGGATGGCCAAAATCAGAACTAACTACGTTTTCTTGTTTTTTCGTACAACAATTGCACAAATGTTTACCAACAGCGCCCCCCTGGCAACGTTATTCGAGCGCCAAAAGATCCTTGTAGCATTGTAAGGGTAACGATGTGTTTGATTGATGTTTTGTGTTTTACATTGTGAAATTGTTCCCAATTTTGATTTAAATCTGTATCCAAATTAGCTTTCTAATTCAGTTTCGACCTTTTTTGTGCAAAACTTTGTTTTTTTTAAATGTATCTCCCACCTTTCCAAATCGTTCGTCGCGTGTTCTGCCCTACTCACACATGTCACGTCACTAAGTTGAATGTATATTGCAGCGATTTCCCTGGAGTGGGACAAGCAACCTCACTACCTGGAGGCTTCTCTGATGATGAAGGGCTACAGTGCGGAGGAGGCGCGCGCGGCGGCGGCGCGGGCGCGGCGCCCTCAGGCCGCGAGTCGCCCGCCGCTCGCAGCTACCGCCTATGTCAGCACGAGAGACAAGGTAGCCATATATCTGATACTAAGGCCCGCAAGCACCACAAATCACTTAATGCGTTTAGCGTTATTAAAAAAAAAAAACAGGCGACACAGGCCCATAGACAAATACCTTATCCTAAACATACATATTTGAATGTAAACAAAACAACATCCGTTTGTCTATATATCGTAATTTGTGGTGCAAGAGGGCCTACGTAGCTGGCTCTAGGCCGACCGACCAGACTCGGCGAGCCACACGGCAAAGCTTCGACGTATATAGTTTAAGACAATTACTTGTGTTTCGGGTCCATGACCCCGGCCTGAAACAGAAAACGGTTTCTCTGTCAGGTCCACACAACACTGACCGAGCTTTTTCTTGCGAGACCGGTCTGCTACCCCGTTTATAAATAACGAGTGGGTGAAGAGTGACGTACATGAATTATTGTGCTTAATATTGTTATGTTTTTGTGTTTTCTAGATATCTTATAACACCAGAATAAGCCTGGAATTATATAGTCAATAACAGATTTATTTGTAGGCAGAAGCGTAGAAACAAGGCTTAAAAATAATCCTCTCTAATTTCCGACGCTTTTACTTCAACCTCACATAGATTTGTATTTTTTTCTTTCAGCTTTCGAAACTGTACAGCAATCAAATCGTAAGGGCCCAATACAAATTGGCTTGTTATAATTATTTTATAATGTTTCTAAAATGTTTGATGGATCATCGCTAACCTTCTTTGTTGTCATGAAGTAACGTTATCATCTCGTCTATTTTGGTTACATGCACAGTATTTTTAGTATTAGAATTATTTATTTGACATAAAAAAGTACATAGTTCTATCTACTTACTAAGGAAACTATGCACTACTCTCTACTGTACTTACTGTACTTTCTTACACACTTAACTGTGACACTTAATTTAAGCGTGCAGATAGCATGTCACAAAATAAACTATCAATGACCGCCATGCTAGGAAAAACCTGTGTTACAGACGTCATACATGTGGACATTATGGATGTTATAATAATAACAATGTAGTAATCTGCACTTTTGTAAAAAAAAAAACAATGGGGATATGAAACGGGGGGAAGAAAGTAAAAGAGGTTTACTCAGAACAACTGGAACACCTGACTTTTGATTCATGTTGCGTCACAGCTCTAAAGTAAGCTTTTTCCATTAGCTTTTGACTTCTTGAACTAGTGTCGTGCAACCCGTCAGATAGAGTATCGATAAAAATCTACTCTACGTAAAATCAAGGTAAAAACAAAAAAAAAAAGTGTAAGACAAAACAGGCATGGTTCTTTTTATTCTCTACTCACACATATTTGACTGATCATATTACTACTATTTTACTTATACTTAAACCTTATCAAAATATTGCTATAGTGGATCGAGAAAGCGTATAAAAAAAGACATTTTATTTGATGAGGCCTTGCCCGTTTCTCTCTAGATAAAGCTTACTCGACCTCACTATAAAATTAAAGCATTATAATTAAAATTATTTTAATACAAAAAGAACCTTAATATTACGTCTTTTCAAACATAATACCATTTTCAATATCGTTGTGGGTGAAGGGGATCAAATGCAAATTTTAATGCGCACATTCAGTCATCTTGCACTTTTCGTAACGCACTTACGTCACTGGGATTCATTTGTCTGTAACCCGTTAACTTTTACGGCTAGGCTCATAAATAATAGTGTATCGTCCCGCAGGCTCCAGAGCTAGTGACCCATGCCGAGGTCAATCATCATCCTACGGAGGATTCGCCTCTGCCTCATCGGACGACGACACCATTGGTTTGTATATTCTCTGATCACCGTAATTTTGTTCGCACGTGAAGTCAAAATGTGACGTTTGCTATGTTTTGGTCAGGTTTCTCCGGAGAGTACATGGAGCCAGGCGAGTTTGCCGCGTGCGAGTGGGCTCGGCCGCGCGCCCACTCCGCCGCCGCGTGCGCGCCCAGGTCAGAGCCCCCCCGCCTCGCCCCCCTCGCCCCGCTCCCCGCACACCGCGCGCCGTGCTCCGCCCCTCGCCGCCGAGCTCCCCTCTAGCGGTTACCCGGACTTCGTGCTGGCGAAACATTCCTCGAGCTTTAAGAAGTCGTCCGAGCGGCTCGAGTACGAGCTGTCGCAGAGCAACATTTACTCGGCGTGCCCGTCCTCGCGCTCGAGCCGCTCGGGCGGGTCGCTGCGTATCGAGGAGGACGTGGACGCGTCGCCCGAGCGCGCCGGCCGCGCGCGCATCACGTGGCGGCGCAGTGCGTCGTGCCGCAACCTGCGCGACTACAGCTTCGACGAGGCCGGCCGCGCCAAGCGACGCCGCGACGTGCGCTCGCTGCTGGCCGACCTGGACACGCTGGCGCGCCTGGACTCGCCCGTCACGCGCTACGACGAGGCCCGCACGCGCGCCTTCGTGTTCGGCGAGCGCGGCTCCGTGGAGTCCGCCGGCATGTTGTTGGGCCGCGCCTATTCCTCTTCGTTTCCAGGTGCCATCGGCGAGCCGCGCCTCGATCTGCCGACGTTCGCGCGCACCGGCTCGCAGGACGACCTGTCGCACGATAGTTACGAGGTTATCGAGCGCTCCGACGACGAGTCGGAGACGCGCCGCTACGCGCGCATCCAACCGCGGCGCCGCAGTATCGCGCACACGCGCTCGTGCTCGCTGGACTCCGGTAACGACCTGCCGTCCGACGACGACCGCTCGCTGTCGCACCTGTCCGAGAGCGACGACCACGAGGGCGCGCCCGACGAGGTGGTGTGCCACTACCGCAGCAACACCGATCTACAACTAGATCCCTTCCTCGTCGACGACCCGCGAGTCCTGCCCCGCGAGAAACTCTCAGTCCGCTCTGATGGTAATTTCTATAAAGAAATCAAACGGGCACTCGGCTCGCGAACGTCTAGCCAAGAGTCGAAGAGTGACATTTACGATTCTAAAATATCCAAGAGTAGTGCCGAATCTAGCAAAAAGTCGCGGGACAGCGTTTATCATACGGACAGTAAGAAATCCCGCGAGACTCTCAAAAGCAAAAGCTCCGATAGGTCCGGCTCGCGAACTTCCAGTCAGGACTCCAAATCTGATTATTACGATTGCAAAAAGAATTTGTATGAGCCTGACGAAATTAGCATGAGGCGACGTAGTATTACTAGTATACAAAATGCTTACATAGACCCGTTCGAACCCATTTCACCTTCGTCTAGTCCCGACTCGACCAAAGATTTCTTCGATACTCAAGCCACTTTTATTAGTATGGAAAAGCCGGAGTACCGGGAAAAATCGCTGTTCGACAAGTCACACGAAGACTTGATCGCAAATTTGGCGAATTCTCCCAATTATTATCTATCTACTCCATACTCGACTTTTCCTAGCAATAGCAAGCATGTCAAGGAACCTAGTCCATTGCATTCCGCAAGTCTGCAGAATGTGGAATTAGATCAATTTTCCGGTCAGTTCGAATCAGATTCGAGTCCTCCGAAGAAATCAGATGAGTTATCGACTGAGGAGGAGGATATCCATCCTACAACGACACACATTTGGCCGGAAAAGATAGTTGGTCTCGATACCGAGATTGATGGTACTAGGGCTGCGAAAATACACAGCTATCAGCGCCGTCGCTCTTCCGATACGGTATTCAGTTTCGATAAAGAGAAGATAGAATCATTGACGCGATCGATCAGCAAAGAGAACGCCTCATCGCATCTCGTGAAAGAGTCGTCGAATGAGTCTGATGTGAACGTGAGAGTACTGCCAGCAATGGACAGCATTGAGTATGCCAAGAACAAAGCTAAACAAGCCGCTATCCAATCTGGTACAGCTTCTATTCTCCAATCAGAATTTGACAAACGCGGTAAGGTTCACACTCATATCGTTAGAAAAGAGAATTTGAAGGAGGAATTAATGGCAAAGACCCACTTTGACGAATATAATCCTAAGCTGATCCTTGAGACTAGTTCAAGCAGCCGTTTGGCTGACACTACAGTTCCTTACACTCATCCGACTGTCGAACGAACTAAGAGTGATCCAAATAGTTTGGCCAATAGACCTCGCTTCAGCAGCGTTAATTCTCGCAGACATGTGTTGATGCACCAGAAATCTATCGATTTAACGCCAGCAGAATCCAGTGATGAAGATTACATCTTCCGTCAAATACCTAGTGCTCCACCAATCGCGACTAAGCGTTCTCATTTTGAATTGCCATCAAGGATGCCCGATCATATACGACCTCAATTTGATTTGCCCAAGAACTATTTTAAAGAATTCGACGCTTTCAAAGCAGGTTTCAAGGATAATAAGAAAGTTGTCGATGATGGTTACGATATTCCTTATGTGTTACATAAGCGACATGTGATGAATGGAACTGCTCCATCTCCTCATGATGATCAAAGGCAGCCTCCAGATATCGTGATGCTACCGCCACAAAATGGCCGCCATGTGGTTAGTGCTCACCCAAGGTGCAAGTATCATGATCATCCTAAGTCACCACGTTCGCCCAAGTCGCCGAAATCGCCGAAATCACCGAAGTCGCCGAAATCACCTAAGTCGCCCAAGTCACCGAAATCACCTAAGTCGCCTAAATCGCCACGAAACAGTATACAAGTAGAACACACTTCCAAGTTCCTTGAGGTTGAAAATCGTGACTTCCTGTTCACACAAAATATCGATCTGTCTAAAGTTGACCCAGTGACGTTAGAAGTCGACAAAAGTGGTCAATTGCAACATTTACCAAGTCCTAAGAGGGATATAACTAAAAACTTGGATCCTGTTCTACTTGAGACTCTCAACAATAAACTTAGTCAGATTGAGAGTGATTCTGCGACGAGCTCTAAAACTGACAGTATCAGACAGGAGCCTATGTATCCGTGCGAAATAAAGTTCACTATCAATGGCCGTAACGTTCAACAACCGCCTATTTGTAAAGAACCAAAGCCTTTGACAGCTGCGGAAAAACTACGAGCCGACATCAAATCTAAGTCAGAAAAGTTGCCACCAAAGAGGGGCCAAAAAGCAAGAGGTACCGGTAAAAAAGGCCCAGGAAGTAAAATAAAAGGGAAAAGTAATAACAAGATACGGATTACATCATTTTCGTCTGATGACGAAAGTGTTGATTCTGACGATGTTTTTGGTACCACTGAAGCTGCTCCGAAACTTGAGTTTTCACCACCACAATCTCGCAAGGATTTGGAACCTATTCTGCAGTTGGAGTATGACAAGATTACGTCTGGCGCTTGGCACAGAGGACAGACTATGAGTTCGACAGAAATCGAAGGCTCTCCACCACAGTGTAGAAAATTAGCCGAGCTAGAAGCTAAATACAACCCTCAGGTCCTCGACAGCATGAGTGGTAACGCTACAGAATTACGTAGAATTTCCGAACGTTCTATTTCGATTCCGAGTTCAGAAGACGATGTCGCTATAAAATTCGCAGAGACAAAACAATCCAGTAAGGAAAGTTCGCCTTGGGAGTACAACGAAAATATTCCTTCGCCGATATTGGAAAGTACAGAGTTCCTCAAATCTGAGGACGAACACTTAGCAGATATGGAAATTCAAAAAGTGACAGGTGTTCCATCTGAAGATAAGGTTGAAGCTAAAGATGAGAAAAAGGAAACGTCCACACTCGGTGTAAAGAAAAGTTTAAGGGATGAGCTAATATCGCCAATGTTGCGTAAACCCGGTGGCACTCCCATATTGTTTGCCCATGCAAGGTTAAATCTTTCCGAAGGGTCAGTATTCTCTCTCCAACGACAGAAAGCGACAGACTCACCAACAGCCAGCCGTAGAGCTAAAAGTTTAGACACGCCAGTTATTCAATTACATAGACTACCACCCATGAATGCCTTCTCTTCGAAAGATGATACGGTTGAAGATATCAATGAAGAAGGTGAAATACTGGAAGAGAAACCGTTGATTGATGAAAAAGGTAAAGCAACAGTTCCAAAGAACGACACTATTGACAAAATTGATGAGGTCGAGGAAGAACATCCAGATCATGAAGATCTGAAGTCTGTTGTTATAGATAACGAAGAGTTGCAGTTATTAAATGACTTGGTTGAACAACGTCGTCCGCGATCGTTCAAGCGCAGATATGACCTGACTAAGATCAAGTCTCAAGCGGCTCGGTCACCACTAAGCAGATCTCCTCTCTCTCGCTCACCAATTTCGAAGTCACCATCACGATCGCCTACTTCTTCGTTGAACTCGCCTAGAGGCAGTATCAGGAAGCTATCAGATCTGAGCGAAGACCAGATAGTTCCCGACATTGAGAGAATCAAACGTAAGGAAAAGAAGAAGCTAACTCTAAAACCTAAATCTGATGAGAAACAGAAGATAAGCGGCAAACTTAATAAATGTGGTTCTCTTGACACGAACGCTACTAAAGTAAAAGCGTTGCAAACTCAGAAATCCTTGCCGTCGTCTCTAAAAGAGCGCCCAGATTTTCTAACAGTACCTCCTCTGGACATGGCTAGAGCTAAAAGCCAGGAACTGGAACAAACAGCAAAGAAAATTGCCAAAGAAAAGTCTAAATCGTTGGAGAGGATGGATGTCAAACGTGGTAGTAGTAAGGAAAGAACCAAGTCTCAAGAAGATAGTGATACAGAAATCGCTAAACGTAAAGAGAAACAACAGATGTTGTTTGAAGCCGCTTTAAAGCAAACTAAGACTTTAATTAGTCCAGTAAAAGATACTATGCCGCCATTCCCTCCACCGGAAGATAAAATTGTCGTCAAAACTGAAGGGGATAAAATAATCATTGAGACTAAGATTAATAGCAAGGCAGAGGACCACGTATTCATTGCCAAATCTCCGAAGAAACTAGATAACAAACTAACTGGGAAAATAAGTAGGAGTTTTGAGGACCAAAAGACCCCGAAAACTCCCAACAAAATAAATAAGAGCATGGATGATAAATCCAGCCCATCATTAGAAGATAAGTTTGATGATCTTGCAGCATTACAGAAGTCACCCAAAACATTGTCTAAAAAACAGGAAATCAAACAACAGATCGAGGGCAAAGTTGTTTATCAAAAAATTAGTCCTGGGGCTAAATCCAAGAGTTTAGACAGAAAGGCGGAAGTCCATTTAGATTCTAAAGCCAAATCGAAGAGCTTAGACCGAAACTACGTGACACCCGCGTCAATGCTGCCCGAAAATGAAAAACATTTCAAACAAGAAGTGGTTAAAGTAGAGGTTCATCCAACTGTTGAAGAAGAACCAGAAATATTACCAAAAGACGAAATAAAAGAAACAAAGGAAACATCACCTTCAAATAGTTACAAAGACAAAACTGAAGATGATTCTTCAATGGAATGGATGACTAGCTCCCAACATACAATCATTGAAAACGACACACAAACAGTTATCATGGAACGTCGTAAAATGGATATCTATAACAAACAAAGGCAGACTGAACTTCAAGAAAGTAAGAGTAATCAGGATATTCATTCATTAGTAACTTCCGAACGAAAAGCAGAAGTGAATCGTTTGACCAGCGAGGAAGAATCTTTGACTGAAGTTAGCGATTTGAAAGTTTCTGACGAAAGCAACATGCTTGGTTTATCCTTACCGTATATTGATGCTGACAGTTCATCGGATCAAGAACAGAAAAAACCCAAGATTCCTCGCGGTATGAGCGACGATTCTGGGTCATGGGTCACTGTCGATTACGAAGAGACTACTTTAGACACTGAGCTACCCCTTTCTGATGCTAGTAGCAAAACTCGCGGAAGGAGAACCTTGGATGCTCAAGGAACATTTGACGAATCATCGGCAAGCTTGATGGAGTTCTTAAAGCAAGAATCCATATCGCAAATAATGTCAGATAGTGATACTGAACGTTGTTCAAAGATTTCTCGAGAACCTCCCAAAACCATAGACTTATCTATGAAATGGAAAAATAAGAACAAAATTATTGTGACGCCACCTCAAGAAAACAGTCCCACGATTGAGAGTATACCGTTTATTGACTCAAGTACGTCTAAGTCTAATAAATCTGAAGGCGAACACACCGGTAGTTCTGGCAGTGATAAATCACCTACTGAACAGAAACCGGAGCAAAGGACATTGTTGACTGCTAAGTCAAGACGTAGTGAACTGTTGAAGTTAAGTGCGGAACGTTCTAGAAGTTCCGAATCAACCTCTTGGACCAGTATTGAGAAAGATGTCAGTCCATCAAGTCACATCAAAGGCAGCTCCATCGACGACGAATCTAGTGTTAGTTGTTCGATCGCTCGGCCTCTGGGCATTTCTCAGGATATCGAAAAGCTCAACAAGAAGGATCGAGAATGCTTGGAAGAATTGAAACAGGCGATGGAATACGGAGAAGAACACTTGCTGTCTCAACATACACTGTCTAGTGACCACTCGAAATCAAATTCGAAATCACCTTCACCAATACCAGAAATTACTCGAATCGAAAGTCCGAGGAGTCCATCAAAGTACGGTGCAAGGAAGTCGCCTACTCCTACTTTGGAAAAGCAGGGTCAAGTGGATTCTCAGAAAGCTCCCACTGACTCTGATTCCAGCTCTGAGAGCATTGATAGAACTGTTGAACAGCTGTCTCGGCCAAGTGTCAAAAAGAGCGGCCTTGAGAAAATAGGCAAGGCCGTTATAGAGGAATCTGAGTCCAGCCAATCAGCTGCCTCTAAAGCTTCCGATGCAGCACAAGAGCTGAAAAATACTGTTAAAAAGACCAAAATCGCTATAACTATATCTCAGGAGGACCAAAACACTACTATTGATTTCGATGATGACGGCAACGTCATTACGTCTTCATTTGAAAGAGGGGATATCATGAAAAAGAGAGCTCTCAAAGATCATGACCAAAAGAGTTCGTCTAAATCAAGCGTGGACACTACG
Source organism: Eupsilia transversa (assembly GCA_914767815.1). Classification (NCBI taxonomy): domain Eukaryota; kingdom Metazoa; phylum Arthropoda; class Insecta; order Lepidoptera; family Noctuidae; genus Eupsilia; species Eupsilia transversa. Next base: position 13,716,154 of record OU611876.1, read on the forward strand.
ACCACGACTACTCCTTCTAAAGGCTCCCTCAGTGTTGATGACTCCTCGTCTAGAAGAAAGGGACGTCTTCTTGATGACCAGAAAAGTTCATCCAAATCTAGTATTGACTCTCGGGGTTCCCTTAGCGTTGAATCTCGAGGTTCATTTGAAACAACAGAATCGACCTCTGGGTCTCTTGGTGAAGCATATCGTCGCGGTGAAGAGTTAAAACCAACATGGCGACCATTCTTTGGTGCTTCGGGTAGCGAAAATAGCACAAGCATTGAAGAAGCTTGGATACCACAAGACCATGAGGGATACGAAAACTTGGCCATAAACAAGGAAGTTTTTGAGTACAATAACCAAAGGTTGTTAGATGACTTCCAAACGTTTTCGAAAAATCCTCCTCTGTCTGCAAACACGTCTAAAGATTCGACTGATGCAGACTTTACAGACGATTTAAACGATTTTCCGGTAAATTTCCTATATCCAGCTACGTCATCCAGTGGTGGTGGAGGTGGTACTTCAGATGTTGTTATAGGCTACGGCCAAACATTCGGCCGTACTTTATCACGCATTTCAGAACGTAGTACTGCGTCTGAAAAGACGAGCGCTGATGAAGATTCTACTAAGGCTTGTTCTCGATCAGAAAGTATTAATGAAGAGTCTCTCAACTCCAGTGATCATCAAGCTAGTCTTAGTTCAGATCCACCTAGCGCCAACGTCGCTTACATATCAGACGCCGATAGACGCACTTCAGCAGAGATGCCCGACATACCCATAGATCAAGCTAAAATAAGTGAGATGTATGAATCTAAACGAGATGTTGAGAAAGCTAGCAGAGCTTTTGATGCGTTAGATCATAAGAAGAATGGTAGTCCTGGTAAGCCAGGAGCACTTACACCTATGCCAGCATCAAAACAATCTTCCGCTAGTGAAAGCCAAGAGTCTGATGATTGGCCATTACCGGAGTTGCCTCCACAAGCAGTGAGCAGACCAGCTAAATTAGATGAGATTGGTAGAAAAGAGTCGAGTGATTTTGACCAATGGCCGTCACTCCCATCAAGCTTATTAGAGACACCCATAATAGAAAAAGTCCACATTTACTACATGAGTAACGAGCCAGAAATACCCACAAAAGTGACTTTACAATCGGAGAGTTCAAAAGATCATTTAGCGGGATCAGATGACGACAGTGACACTTTGAACAACGACGATGATTTGGAAAAAGATGTACCAGAATCTAAATCGGAGTCGAAGTCTGCTGAACTAAGCGAAGAAACTTCACCGAAAAGTGGCAAACTAATTCCTTATGATCAATCAGGGTATATGGTAGAACCCTTGGAGAAACAAGATGAATACACTTGCCATAAAAGCGTGGTACCTAATTACGATAAGTCGTGTCTCAGTGGTACGATCAGTAAGGCAACTTGCCTCATGGGCGATGTAGGGTCTTGTTGTTCACGTTCTGAACATAAATCGTTCAATATCAAAAGCAATTTGGAAGATAAAGTTATAATAAACCAGCCACAAAAGTCTCCTACGAACCACAGTCCGATATACGAGGATGATCACTTGTATGCTGATGATGTTTTCGGTGGTGACAGCAAGTCTCTGTCTCCAGATTTCGATAAAGGCTTTTCGCAATTGGGTACGCAGAAGTATTCGTTCGGTTCGAATAATTCTGATACGTCTATAGATGATCTCCTGTCTCAGACGAATGCCGAAGATACTGTTCGGGCAGTAACAAAGTTAAGTACAGGAAGTGCTGGTACTTGTAAGAGATGCAGTCACAGTAGCCATTCAGAGGAAGAAACCAGTTCTTTTGGAACTGATTTGGATGGTACGGTCAAAATCGGGCTGCCGCAAAAGAAATGCACACACAGCTCGCATTCGGAGGACACGTCCATTTGCCTCAGCATTTCTGAATGGTCCACTGGTACGAACACTGTTCGCCAGTACGCTAATCTATCGGCTTCTGAAAGCGTTTCGGTGCCTAAGAGTGACAAGTCTGATAAAGCCTCGAAGGTGTATTCATCTTCGCATGGGAGTAAGAAAAGTGAACAGAAACTAAAACTCGGTTCTCAAGCGGAAATGAGCTCTAAAAGTAGCAGTCTCGATAAAAGCTCAGAAAATATAAAATACGATAAATTGTGTAGTTCAGATACAACTATTTCAAGGAAAGGTATGGACAGTAGCTCTGGTACAAAGAGTGATAGTACTTTAACTCTTGCCCAATCTATATCAGACTGGTCTGCTAGTACCAGCCACACCCTCGTGGCCACGACTAGAGATGACCAAGCCGATGCAGATAATACGAAATCCGATGACACAATAGTCAAAGATATCAATGTCGATGAAAGACCTGATACAGAAATTATTATTACTAAAGTATTGTCTCCTACAAAGGAAATTGAGGAGGCCAAGGAACCTGTATTAAGATTGACTGCGTCATATACTGGCAAAACAGATAAATCATCATCTATAAGTTACAGCGATAAATCGGATAAGTCTAGCTCCAGCTCTTTGAGTAGCTTACAGAAACATGCGAATGGGGTGTTAAGATTTGACCAGAGGCAAGGTTTCGCCCCACATGATGAAACCCACGAACGCTACCCAAAAGTGCCACCAAAAAGTTTGAGCTATGAGGAACAAACACATAGATACTCGAAGCAAACAATGCGATGCCAGAGTGAAGATAGCGGCTTCAAACCATACTTTGTAAGCGAACAACCAGAGCTAGATATAGACATGCCGTCTCAACTTTACAGTCAAGAAGAAAAACATAGCGAACGCTACCAGAGCCAAGAATTTTCTAACATTATGCGTGAAGAAGGGCCTGGTAGTAGTAAATTCATACGGTCCGATTACAAGCCGTTGGCTAAACACGCGAGTTATGACGATAAAACATTGTCGAAGAATCAGATAAAGGAGTATAAAACAAATCAGCAGTATCGCAGCAAGCCTAAAAGCTGGTCTTTCCACGAGCATTATCTCGCTTCCTCCGATTTACCTATCATCGCAGTCCCTGAAATACCTTCAGTGCACAGGGAACTTTCGGAAAAGAGGTCTGCTGAAAGGTCCGGAAAAACTCCTTTATCTCGATGCTCGCCTTATTACTCTAGCAGTCTTAGCTCTGAGTCTCCTCCGATACAACCGTTAAAAGCGCCTGTTAAGAAATCTCTTCTCGTTCGCAATATTTCCCTGAAGAGTCCTCCAAGTGGCAATGACACCGATAGCTCATTGGATGTCATTCGCGATCCGCGAGAGCGCATGAAGACGTTCAGGCGCAAGAAACAAGTGACGAGCGCACGTAAGAGGCAGGAGAGGATACAAGACGTGTTAGAGGAAGACTCGACCAAGAGCCAATACTCGTCAGAAAGTGACATGCTCGGTGGCAAATATCTGGCCGTAGAAGAATCTTTACGTCGCATGGAAAGCTCGGAATGCTCTGATAGCTATGTCCCTGAAATAGAATCTGGCTCCTCAGAAATGTCGAAAGGTGATTCTAAGCATTACGACATACAGGAAGCTAGTTATTCCGAAGACGAGGGACAAGACGAGTACGCAAAGTATAAAAGTGCCAATTATGAAGCACAACAATTCCCGATCAATATAGCGCCAATGCAGTTCCAAGGATTTGGTTCTTCCGCTGATGAGGATGAAATGGGTTTTCCGCGGTTTGATAGACTTGGTCGTTTGCGCCATCCTTATCTCGATTCCCAGGAGCCTCCTTACGTTTCAGAGGACAGTCCTCCAAGGACTTCGTACTCAAATAAGAGTAGTCGCCAGTCTTCTTTGAAGAAATCAAAGTCTACTACAGTATACCGCCAGGCTGACGACCCGGCTCTAGGCGAGCCATCTGGTCAGCAAGTGTTCTATGAAGAACAAAGTGACAGAGACGATTCTGATGACTACGCTTACCCGATCGATACTATAAAGCGAGCTCCTAAAATGCCGAAGTCAGGCAGCTACTTGTTTGAACGCGGGGAGTCTGTAGCTTACTCTGATACGGAACTGCCACAAGATAAAGATGAATACGAAGAGTATAGAGGCAGCCCTTATCCCGAACATTATGAAGAAGTGGTAATGTTCCAAACTCAGGAATGTTACCCGCAATACGAGCATGATCTCGATGAAAATAGGGATGCTAATGGAGAACATTACGCTCGAGATCTTGACCAACGTTTCAGTCTGAATAATGTAGAGAGGTTCTATTCTAGTCACTACGTCGACTCACAAGCTTCTAGTGACAGCCCTGAGCAAAAGTTTGACGTGTCCACGCTGCCCCCGCCTCTTTGCTCAGATGACGAGAATGATTAAGAACATGTAGTTTGCAGTGCAATTTCATTATTATATTTAGTTTGGTCGTTGTCACCCCTCGCCTCGTCGGCTGAACGTTCCCTATTCGGTTTGCGAGCGTGCCGGCCGATTAGCGTTTCGAAATTTAAATTCCAATTAATGCAATTATTGTTATTGATATTAGGGTACTCATTATATTGAATATTTACATTGTCACTTTAAATATTTAGCAAAATAATGAATTAAAAAAATATCTAGTGCCAATTCCCGGATATCGCGACCCTTTTGACTATCGTGTGAACGCGGACTCATACCTATAGCTTGTTAAGTATTTAGGTGTAGTTATATGTGTATTGATCTAAATTAAACATTTTCAGACGTCTTACGAAATACTGATCAATATAACGGTAACTTGAATGTAAAACTGTCCTTATACTCGTTACGTTATAGTTTGTTTAGACCCTAGAGCTAAAGCTTCGAGGAAATGCAATACAGGTATAATAAAAACGTAGTGCCAAATTCTTCTAGTCGTATATTTTAGTGTTTTCAACCTTTATAAAAGTTATATTCGTTGATAAAAAGTATCCTGAAAATAGTATTATTGTAAAGGCTGTGATTTACTTTGTGTGGTGATGAGATCCAAGATCTGAGTTGTTCTGTTTAGGCGTTTTGCTCAAACGATCAATGTATTGTTTACGCACTTAGCACGTTATTTATTGATCTTAGTTTTATAGTCTAAAGTTACTTTACTTTTGTCCATGACACTACACTAGTTATTACAACATGGGATCTGCATTCGTGCCAAATCTGCTCAATTTTTTCCAACACTTTATTATGATAATTTGTTGTAACGTTTTTTAATAATGAATTTTGGGAATCTTAAATATGTTATAGTTGAAATAGATATGAGGGAACGTGGTTACGTGTCGTGTGTGTGGTTTAGCGCTAAATTAACTATCATCGAAGTTAATGACTGCGACGTAAACTAAATTTCTTCCATAGAAAATTACTTTTGGCTAAAGTTAGAATTGTTTTAAACGCAACAAGATACGCAACTTATTATATAACACATATATTCGCTTCATATTATTTCTTATATTCTGTTGTAGCGCACTATGCAGTAGCTATTTCGTTCAAAGATATCGTATGACGCGAGTATATTTTGAAATTAAATTCTATTGTAACATACCGAGGGATTTATTGATGGAAATGAAGGAAATATATTTAATCTTCGAATTCCTAAGACTCCCTTTAGAATATAGTACTCGAGCATCATAAGACGAATGTTAACAAGTGAAACTAAATGAAAGCTTATAAAAAAGCAAAAAATAGTATTGCTTTTGAACATAATAGCGCCGGAGTTCTCTATCGTTTCTATTTAGAGAAAGATTTAACATATGGTATACGCTTTGTCATTATTTTTGCTATAAATACCCACACTATCAATCCTACATTCAAATTATTATAAGGTACTGCTGCGGAACCAGACTTCAAATTTAAAACGTTTGACTGCCTTCTCAGTTAAATACTATAGAACAATCATTTGCATTTAAAAGGATATTCACACACTCCGCAGTTGATTTATATTTAGATAGGAATAAATTATCGAAAAATTAGACGAATTGTGTGTCGGTGTAGATGTGAGAAGATTCTTTTGAGAACTTAGATATAGTTATGTCAGTCGTGTAATGAGTGGAGTATATTGAAAATTAATTGTAATAATAACTCACTTTTGTCTGATTCGTTCACGTATTGAATGTTTTAGAGATGATATTGTTTGCATGACGTGTTATTGGTTCTCGTGAAGTAATGAATTTATTTAAAAAGGTTGTTTGAATACAAGTTAATCTGAATAAGGGGAAGTAATTAATAAAATATCCAAAATGTCGCATTAATAAGGATCAAGGGGAATAAAGATGATCAAAGTATTTACAACAGCTCGCTACTAAAATACGCGAATTGTATAGTTGGCCTCATAACTGATTTACCACTTGTCAAATTCCCAAATTGAAATTCCACTAATGTCGAAACTCTATGAGACACATTGATCTCGAGAACAAAAATGAACATTGTCGTTTTATGACGTGCAAGTGATATTCAACCTTAAGGTGGTCATTCTATGGTCGACTATACGAAAGGATGATAACTCAAACTCAAAGCATTTATTTCAATTAAACCATTTACAGGCACTTTTGAATTGTCAAGGATATATGGTGATGTAGATGAACAGCCTCAATGTGGTTTTTATTTCTTAAGGATTAATAAGAATCCACCTGCATCTCAAGCACCTTATTCAGGCAGACTTGTGTTCAACGCCCTGTACATATTAATAATTGTTTCTTTATTAGTCAAATATTTTATTATACAAATATTGCTGATGTTTTAAGCAGAATATATCTTATGTTATACATTGGGTTAGTCAATGTGTTATAGAAAGTGTTATATTATTTGCAAATAGTTACTCCTAAACTTATGAAATTTTAGCTATATCGAACCCTTTACAGTGTTTATAATGTTTTTCAATACTTCTCTGATATGCAAGTATGTATAAAGTTAATGTTTTAGGGAGTAACGTTCGAGTTATTCAATAATTTTTTTAAATGTGTTTATTTAACTTTAACAATGACTGAAATTACAACTAACGATGCGAATTTTAGAGAACTGTAGCTTACAATTTTAGTACTTGCATATCAGGAAAGTGGTTATATTCAAATATTATCCTATAAACCCTGTGCTAAATAGTGTTCAATTATAATTGAATTAAAAGATTAAATGTTCGTGTGTGCACGAAGCAATGTTAGTCTACTAGCGTGTAAGAGGTCGACAGACTTCCCTAGTTAGCGCAATAACTGTACGGTACGATATTAAAAAAATCTTAGTACTTAAGTATTTCGACTTTTCGATTGAGAGTGTACAATCCGGATAGACTGTAATGTTACGATTTCATTGAATTGTTTAAGTTTTAGCGACCGATTTGAACGTGTTCTGTGGGCTAGTGTAATGGTACTGGGATAGCGAATAGGGAGTAAACAGCAGTATTATCTTGATCAATTCCTTTAATGAGTCTGTTATTTAACAATACTTTAAGAAAGATTGTGTTATGTTGTAAATGGTCTCCTTCCAGTTATCAATGCTAGCAAAAATAAGTTTCTATAAGTTTCGTTATCCTAACTATTATTTAATATAAATGCGAAAGTGAATTTGTTTTGTTTGTTCTGTGACTAGATTTGAATTGCCTAGCCTGCTGAATGGATTTAGATGAAATTTGGTATATGAGTAGACCATGATCTGGACAGACTTGGCTACTTTTCATCCTGTATCTATATATAAGAACTGAAGTAGTTTATTCAACATGGGTATGATAAAATGTACACACATACAGACATAACATCACGCCTTGTTTCCGCGAAGGGTCAGGCAGAGATGTACCCATAGTAGGTACACCCACATTTCGCCAGTTATGTTTAAGTCCCATATAACAGGCGAGCCTATTGCCATCAACCGGGCACAAATCCAGACTCCGGGCTGGTACTGAGCAATTTCTAATGGAAACACCCAATAACAGTTTGCCTTAGCTTTTAAAAAGTAATAATATAAAAATAAAAATAAACTTGCTTGATTAAAATCTAACCAAGCTGTAAAATGCAAACACCGGTCAACGTATCGTTCATTCGTTCACAGTCACATCCAAAGCGGACGCAATTAAATCATGTAATTTAAATATTGTTTCGATTATTGAAACGTTACTTCCTTTTTGAATTTATATGTGAGTGTTAGTGTACTGTGGTCCCGCAATACACGGCACTGCCCCGCCTTGCCGGGGATAGTTAAACAATAAATAAATAAAAATATCTTGCGTTTTTACTGTTATGTTCGTTCGTTTTGGTTCTTTACCTTTGTTTATAAGCTGCCAGGATTTCTCATGTAAGTTTGTGATGTAATCATTGAACGTTGTTAATTATTTGAGCTTTGGCGAAGATATTTTGGCTTTTCCGTATTTAGGGCAAGTTTCCTTGTAAAAAAAATGTGTAAAATTTGAATATTCTGTTCTATACATTTTCGCCTAAGCTCAAAAGTAGTAAACCCTAGATATTTTGTTTCATTATAGTTATTTATAATGTAATTTTCCTTTTTTGCACAGGATCGTGATCACTTAAGTTTTTCTGTTTTTTATATATTTTTTTTCAGGATTTTCTTTTGTTCACAGATTTGCTTTTCCTTTGCATGCTTAACTCTTTAATTTTATAAGAACGTTTTAATTTTATATTATCTTATTGTATGTCTTTTGCCACGAACTCAGTGCATCATTGGTTATTCTCGCTGGATTTTAATTTTGTATCCATCATAATTTATGTTGAAAATTATTTCCTGTTTAATGACCAGTGATGTTCTGAAGTTCAAATTGAATACCCGTTATTTTTTACCAATTTAAATATTTACATTAGAATGGGATGTTGCCTTGAAATATAATTTTGCTATATTATTCAAGCATAAATTCTTGATATAATAAATATCAACAATTATCACTTGAATTGTTTGCCAAGAGCTAGATAGATGTACTGTCGTGAATGTAGTAAGATTTTGTGAGAAGATGGACGAAAGATGATAAGTACAAATAATTGCATTCTTGTTAATTTATTGCATTTTGTTTATTTTTTACAACTAGGTGTTATTTTCAACTACAGTCCAGCTCCCACTCTGCCCTCACCAAACAACTACTACACCTCTTCTCTCCTCCACAGACGACACATCACCCGAGGAAGAAGAAGAAAACACAGTCTCCTCCGCAAGTCTCTGCATGTCTCCCTCATCGGTCACCGACCACAGTATCGCCGGCGTGCCTATATTTGCATCGACGCCTTTGGTCTCGCGGCCGATGACCAACGGGCACGATGTCGTAGATAACAAGAGGAATAGCGAGAATAATAATGATACTGTTGGTACGGTTAATGATACTGTTGGTGCGGTTAATGATACTGTTGGTACGGTTAATGGGAATGTTAACGGTGAGTTTATTGCATATTTTATCGTACAATGCACCTATCTACCCTTTTCAAAAGTGCTCAGTAACCTAATCTAGCCTAAGGCTAGTAGTAGCATTAACACCTTTTTAGGATATGTTCATTCCTTGCATATCTCTCATTAGGTATTAAGAAGTAAGTTATCAACAGTAAGCTGGTCAAAACCATCTAAAAATAAAAACTTACCTAAATGACATGGTTTTATATGATTTTAAAGAACTCAGATATTGGCGCGGGTTATTCCTAGCGGGTAATCTCCATGACCATGATACTTGAGTCATCACCATATCTAACTGTTAACGCACACTAATGGACTACCAGAATTGCCTACATTAGATTTATTTAATGACTAAAACGAGACCCAACAATTAAGAGAAAAAAGTGAAACTACAAAACTTAGAGTAGTTTTTGATGCTTCAGTGAAAACATCCTCAGGAAAATCTTTAAATGATATCCAGATGATAGGTCCAGTTGTGCAAAATGATTTGTTTAATATTATGTTACGTTTTCGCACTCATAAGTTCGTACTAACGGGTGACATTGAGAAAATGTTTAGACAAATTTCTATGGTAGAATCACAACGTCATCTACAATTAATTTTGTGGAGGGAAGATTCATCTGTGCCACTCAAGGTCTTGCAATTAAACACTGTGACCTATGGTACAGCGTCTGCGCCGTTTCTAAGCACAAGATGTCTCCTTCAGTTAGCAGAGGAATGTACGGATCAGCATATTGCTAATATAATTAAAAATGACTTCTACTATGATGATTTAAGCACTGGAGCATCTACTCAGATTGAGCTATCAAGGTGTGGGAGATTGTTAACGCACACTGTGCGTAGCACTGCCGCGAACCCACTGTGCGGCATGCGGGGCGCGGGGGCCGCGCAGCTACGCCGTCGCGTCGCCGCCCGCTAGACGCCACCAGTCTGCTCGGGTCACTTGGGAGATGTGCACACGCACATCGCTAACTGTCACTCACATTTGTAATGAGCATTGTACCTAAAATATTGAAATATAAATCCTTAAACGTAGACTCGCCTATTACTTATTGCAAGTGACCCAAAGGTTTATAATTTCATTCACTAACGATACTATCTATAATCAACACAGCGATCTTAATTCAGTAGATTACTGGAATGATAACATACACATGTTTATTGCCCGCAGTAACGATAGTGTCGGAGTCAGTGAACAGTATGGACGTGCTGAGCGGTGGAGAGAGCGATGCCGGTGATACGCTCTCGAGGCGGAATAATAATAGGTAAGTTTATCTATTACTTAGCACTACCTCTCTAATAATATGTATATGTATAAGAGAGAGAAAAAAAAAAGTGTTTATTACAGACATTTTTTTTTTAACAAAATATTTTACCCCTGCCAAACTGCAAAGCATTTTGTTGGCAGACGTACCTCCTTTTTTAAACATTTATACATAATTTACACTTTTTCACCTATAGTACGTTCAAATATTTATTATGTTTTATCCAGCTGAATTTAACCAGACATACACGTTTTTTTAAATATTATCTCCAGTGAGGCTTTGACGTAACATATTATTAAAGAGGAGTCCTGTGAGCCAAATATGGCTCATTAGAATAGTTAAAATTTTGTGTCTGTTTCTAGAACAGCAAAAAGGTAAAATTGACGTCACGCTGAAGTAGTTGCACGACGGCTGCGCTGACGTTCATATTCGGGGTCACCAATTTAAAGGCATGAGGGTGTAAAGTTTCACTCATCCTCTATAGAAAAGGGAGGATCCTCCGAGCAGACGGGTGTTGTGTCTGGCGGGCAACTGCCCAACGATTGATGTCGGATAGTCTTATATATGTTTATCGCGCGGTAAACTCTAACTGCGCGATGCAGGATTTGTGTGACGTCAGGTCTTTGATGCGTAGTTCGCATGTGGCGTTGTAGAAGCTGCCACAGTATTGACATGCAAAAGTCGTGCATTCAAAATCGAATACTTTCTCACTTTTTTACTGCGAGATTGAAGATGTATGAACTCTGATGAATTTATCTTATCATATGCGTTCTGATGACTTTATTATTAGTATCATTATAACGTCACTATAAATATTACTCCACTCACGAGAACCGCGTACACACATGCTAATTGACCAGTCAATTTAACATGAGATGAATCACATAATGTTTTATGATATATTTTGCAGTATATCGTCCGGTCTGCTAGGCACATTACGAGAAGTAAGCGACGCTCCTAAGAGAAGAAACATGGATATTACCTACTTTGTTGCTAAGGAGTTGTTGATGACGGAGAGAACTTACAAGAGGGACTTGGAACTCGTTACTGTGGTGAGTTTTTAAAATTATTATTTAAGTAGTAGTAGCAATTATTATGAACTAACTGATGTCTGCGGCTTCGCCCGCGTAGACTGACCGTGATTGTACACTTCTGCCTAACTCTACGGGGAATGCAATTGTTATATTATGTTGTAAAGTAACAAGTAATGATTGTTCGTGTTCAGAAGTGGAGCAGCAGCGTGTCGCAGCTGGCGGCGGGCGGCGCGGAGGCGGGCGCGGCGCTGGCGCGCGCGTGCCTGGCGCTGGAGCCGCTCGCGCTCAGCAACGGCAAGCTGCTCGCGCGCCTCGACAGGCTGCTAGCCAACACGCCTAAACCTGAAGGTCGTTTAATGATCTACTTTTTAAATTGTCATCATTTTTATGTGGTGAGAAATATCTTACACATTTGTACGTGTATCTGACAATGACCTTGAAATAATTACCGACGGCCGCTCAGTAGATGAACCTTCCGTGTCCGTGCGTAACTGCCGCGCATTCGAGACTTGCAGGTATACACTGAGATTTCGAAACGCGTTGTTTCGCCGTTTTCTATAAAGACATATAATACTGTTACTTATTTATACTGTGGAACGAGCGTCGAAAATTGTATGGATCACTATGGAAGCTTGTTGACAGACATTTTTTTACGGCGTGGTTTATACGCCGTACCGTAAAGCAACCGTCCCGTATGCAAAGGGTTTTACTCTAGTAGGGTTTCAATTTCCTACGTACAAACAAATGAATCAAGACGTGGCGGTATTTCAATGTTTTATTTTCTTTTACAGATTCAGATGAACCTGAGTACAAGAAAATTGCTGATGTTCTCTACGAACATTTATTAAGTACAATTGACGTGAGTATTTATAAAATCCTTCACAATGTATATAATCGGTTTTCCACGCCCCTTTGAATATTTCGCTTGAAAGAAAAATATTCTATTTGGGACACGCAAAGAAAATACAACCAGTAAAAAAGGAGCATTTAAAACAAATAATAACAAATTAGCAAAAAAAAAAGGTTTGTTTGCACTCACTCGTACAGTAACAATAAACGCTACTAAAGTATATAAACTAACAATTAACTTTGCAGGCATACCTATGGTACAGTTCCCGCGCCGGCTCCTTAGTAGGTGTAGTGGAAAGTGTGCGCAGACGAGGGCTAGAGGCCGGCCGGGCCGCGGCAAAGTTCGACGCTAAAGCGCCCTTACCTTTAGCTGCCTTACTGCTGCGGCCGCTGCATAGGGCGCTGCACTACAAGAGACTGGCTAACGGTATGTATTATACATTCAACACCAGCACCCTACTTGCTTAACACACTGTCAATCACAATCTGAATGTTTTGAAGGATATTGCTAATCCATTGCTTCATATGTTCGAAAAATACGTAACTAACTAACTAACAAAACGTAAATAACGCAATGAATTTTGTTGAACTGTCAAGATGAAAGCCATTGCTACTGTGTGTTACGCAATTACCCCGCTGTTTACTTACTTACATACCATCTATTTCCGTGAATGTATTCAATTTATGCTCGGTTCCTATAAACAAAAACGAATCGTTTTCCTTACTAATGGTAACATTTTTTATTGGCAAACTGGGTATATAAATAGATTCGTAAGCTAATTTTACCTGTGATAGCTACTTCCATATGGGAGGGTCTACTATGCAAAGCTATGAGGTCTTTGCTTCATTATTGGTATAGATACAAGAGCCTTAATTTTAACGAATAACGGTTCGTAAATTATAGGAATCGGCCATTAATCAAACTCAAAGCATTTATTTGAAATAAACAAATAAAGGGAAAAAGTGCCTGTCACTTTTGAATTGTAAGGGGTAGGTCAGTCAGCGAAGATGAAGCTAGTTGCCCATTCCAAAATGTATTAGGTATCTATGTAGAAGAACGGGCAAGAAACTCCACGGACACTCTTTTTCACTCAATCTGTGGTCAAAGCCATATAAAAATAATAGTCTTATCTGTACATAATATTATAAATTAAAATCGCTTTTTGTGTCTCTGTGACCGCTTAATGTCAGCCGCTTAAGGTCGGGTCACTAGCTTAAGATTTATGTGTCCACAGAACTATTCAACGCGACGCAAAGCGAATGTTCAGCGGCAGCACTGGAACTGGCCGAGCATGTCGCGTCCGAGGCGCGCGAACAGCTCCAGCACGGAGAGAACCATGCGGCACTTTGTCAGCTCCAGAGGGACATTGCAGGTCAGTATCTGTAGGAAACATGGAAATGATTGCCCTTCAAGTAAACCACCTTGACAGAAAGAAAGAAAGAAAGAAAGAAAATACGTTTATTTGCGGCAAACATGGCGCAATGAAAAAACCAGGTACACTATAATAACAAGTTGAGGGAAAACATGCGTAACATCCACGCAATTAGACAGCGGTTCAATAACTTAAGAAAAAAAGGTATTTTAATGGTGCCATGTTGGGTTCAAAATCAAATGACCCTTTCATTTAATTAGCACCTTCGAAAAATATATATATTATTACATTTATTATCACGGAATCTATTCGATTTATACCCTAACACGTGTGACTCCGGATTTTTAATTTGTCTGTCTGAGATGACTTTTTTATTATACCTTTTTAGTTGACTTTTTCTGCCGTAGTTGGGTTTTAGTCTGGCGTAAATGGCTCATGGTGTAACATACTTTTAAGTATAAATTCATCACGGTACAAAATACATTAGTAATATCTGTTGACAGGTTACGACAAACTCCTTGTGGCGGAGCGAGAGTTTATAAGAATGGGCTGTGTCTACAAACACTCTTCACGGGGACTACAGCAGAGGATGCTGTTCTTGGTATGTTACTACACCACGATATTATTACCACAGATTACAATTCGCGTCACGTTAAAAGACCGCTGACCAACCGCACAATTGAAACGTTGTATAGATCGTGTCACGTAAAAAGCGCGCTGGCCAACCGCAAAACCATGCGTTTTGTTAGTTCGCGTCACTTACAATGGTATGGTATGGTTGTGCGTCTGGCCAGCCTTCTTATTACGTGACACGAATTGTACTACATATGGTTCACTCCGCATTTTAGCTATGAAGCTACAAGCACGCGGCGGGCTCGTCTTGTCGGGCCAATTCAGTGAGTGTAACGTACTCAGAAACTATAAGATTTACGCGATAGAAAGAGAGGCAACTTCTACGTGAATATAACTGTAGGTAATTAGGTGCGACCTGAATTGCACTTTATTGTGTCGTAGCAAGAGTCGCTTTTTATTTAAATGATTTTGCGGAGTGAACCATTTGTAGCAACATGTGTTATTACATTTAAAAACTGCAATGAATACTGATTTAATAGGTTTCCAAAAGCCGTGATTCAGTGTTTCATATTATTAAATCGAATCACCGTACATAGTTCTATACAAGGTCACATTAAAATAGATGGACAAATTTTAACACAGTGTTCAGTACGTCTTACCAAAGATGTCCAAACAAAAAAAAGTGATTTTATTTTGACCTAAAATAATAAATGGGATTGGGTAACCAACATTTTTAGTGTATTTTCGTTAGCAGGTTTTTTTTCTTGTAAGTATCTAATGCTTTTTTATTATTATAATATTTTACCATTGTCCTTGTTTTGGTGGTCTGAGTGATTTCTAAAAGTTTGTCCATCTATTTTAATGGGACCTTATATAATAAATATGTATTTTATAACGCTTCTATACTTGTTTCAGTTTAGTGACGTGTTAGTCGTGACGTCTAAATCCGGTTCAACGCAATTCCGAGCGCACTCAGCGTTACCGCTCCACGCGTTGGAGTTGAAACCTTCGGAATTACCGCACTCTTTCACGCTTACAGGTAAATATGGCAGAATATACGAAACTCATGGAAACTGTTTATGAAACTTGTGAAAACACAGCACTCCATTATTTATAACAAGTAAAAATTGTTGTCACGCTCCAGATATTATTTTTCTTGCTTGATAAGCTATTCTTTAATAATAAAACGAATAACACAAGTTTTTTTTTACTCAGGCGAAGATATAAACCTACTTCTGAGCGCGACGAACGACTGCGAGTACTTGGGCTGGTACAACGCGCTGCAGACGACGATAGAGAACGCGCGCGACAAGTACACCGACGTGGATGTAGAACTGACGCCTTATGAACAAGAGACTGGTATGTATTGCTAAGAATAGCTGTGCAAGGTTCTATTGGCGCGTGGTCAAAATCGGAACTAACGCCGCCATCTTGTTTTTTTAAATAGATTTTACAAAACAATTGCACGAATGTTTACCTACAGCGCCACCCTGCCAACGTCATTTGAGCGCCATAAGATCCATGAAGCACTAAGCCAAATATTTAGTGTGAGATTTTATACCTATTCCATCGCGTTAACGTTAAGGTTCACTTATGTCAATTTGTATGAAATAATTGTGTTTCCCATTACCAGACGGCGTTTATTTAGTTTCAGCACTAATTAAGTTTACTTTGACGAATAGATATAAAAACTCGCATTAAAGCCACAGAACTCCTGACCGTTTGGGCTCGAGGTCCATAAGGATGCTCTAGAAGTCTAGAATCTAGAACACTGAGGGCTTTAAAGGACCTAGTGACGAGGCGAGCGTGCCGATCGCAGACAGTCCACATTATTGGCTACATCACTAACCTAATTGTCTGAAAGCCAATTGTCGTACTTAAAAAACATTCAAATTCAAATCGCAATCTCATCTCGGCGGCAGTCAATGTGTCAAAAATCTTTATTGATTTTTTTTCTTAAAAATACGGGAGTTGGCCTACTGTTATAATGTATTGCAGTGTATTGTGATGAGGACGTCTTTAATATGTGTTGTGTGGTCGTGTACAGAGTCCTTGCCGCCGGGCGGCTGCGTGTCGGGCGGAGGCCTGGCGCACGTGTGCTGGCACCGCTTCACGTCACTCAACACGCAGCATCTACATCTCGCTATGAGGGTACGTGTTTAATAATACCTCTACTACAGACTGCAACTTACTTGGGATGTCCACATGAAAATAGTAGCCAAAATATAATTGCCACCTTAAGGGCTATTTTTGTCTGCGATAGGATCTGCTTTACCGAATCAACATTAAACAGGGATGTGTTTTTGAGACGGGGCAGTGGCGGGGGAGAGTGGTAGGTACTTTAACCGTTGTAGTTACACAAAAACGGTCTCAGGAGACTGTCCTTATTTTTTTGAGAATTTTTTATACACATTCACGAAAAATTGTTCACTCAGCAAGAAAATAGGCAATTTTCACAAAAACTTTTTTACGCCAACGATCCGTTTCTTATGAGGATCAAAAAACTGTCGGATCAACTGAATTTTGAGTACTAGATAAGTCATAAATCACAAAACACTGTTCCCATTCATTTCGTAGGACATGAATAACTTTTTTTTGACCGATAGACAGACCGTAAAATTGTACAATAAAAAAAAATGAATAAGAGCATTTTCCTGTAGCTACAACGGTTAAGATACTTATATTTGTCCATAGTTGCAAGTGGGCAATCCGAAACACACCTTACTGCTGTCGAAATAAAGTTTATTTTATATTGTGTTGTGAAATAACGCGAATATTTACGCCAAGTGCAAAGCAGTATAAGTGTTGTCTATGACGGAATGTACATTTAATCAAATCCTATATTTATCTATCAATTAAACTGATATAATCATGACTCACCGTACGAATTCACCTAAGTAACAAGTGTTTCTGTTCGCTCCGCTTAAAATTTATTTCTTTGTAGTCTTAAGTGTAATAATTAACTTGATTTTTTGTGTTATACGTAAATAATTGCGGTGACTAATGGTTTATAGTGAAAAAAATAAGATAAATCATTAACTTAAAACTAACCGTTATAACTCTATTTGTGCTGTTTTGATTTAAAAACCAGTTTTGACTAAAACGCGTAAGTGACGCCTATTCCACGGCGCTTACGACCTTTCGGTGGCGAGATTTCAAGCGAGTTACACCCCAACGTCGAACACCGCTTTAAGTATACCATCGCTTTATTCTATTAGGCACTGCTAAACGCCGCATGCTCTGCCATCCGCTGAAAGCGCTTTATTATCATAACTGATATTTTCAATTGTACTGACAAAAATGTCAATTCAAAGCTGCGTAGGTTGTTATGATTGTGTTAACATCAAAGAATGCTTACAATGCTCTATTTGCCACCAATGGACAGAATTATTGTGTGGTAATATTCGCGAAACAGTGTTTAACAGTATGAATACCAAATATAAATCAACCTGGAAGTGTCCTAGCTGCGTCAGTAAACATGCTAAGGACGATAATACAAATATTCCTGATAGAGGGACAAGACCTGTGAGCCCCACGACCCCCCGACCGCTATCCCCCCCGGGCACCAATGTCACTGTTTGCTCTAAGTCTAACGACACACCAATTCAAGTAAATGATGACACCTCAATTCAGTTTTCAAGAGGCACGTTGCGGGAGATGATTAAGCAAGAAATACAGAGTGCGCTTAAAGATTCAGCATCCGATCAGTTCGAGTTGGCCGCACGTATCAAAGAGTCACTTTCTTTTAATAACAAAAAGTATCAAGATATGAAGGTTATGCTGGAAGATAAATCTGATCGGATACTGAAGCTTGAAAAGGACAACTCTGCTTTACGGGATGCTATTCAACAACTTAGTCAGCGTCTGAGTTTGGTAGAAGAAAATTCAAGGTCCGAAAACGTTGAGCTTCAGTGCATACCAGAAAATGAAGCAGAAAATCAGGTTACCACCGAGCCGCAACCGGATAAGGTGATTAGTTGTGATATTACAGACC
Source organism: Eupsilia transversa (assembly GCA_914767815.1). NCBI lineage: Eukaryota > Metazoa > Arthropoda > Insecta > Lepidoptera > Noctuidae > Eupsilia > Eupsilia transversa. The sequence goes on from OU611876.1 coordinate 13,734,542, forward strand.
CTGACATACTAGAATGCACAAGATTAGCTAAGAAAAACACACAAAGGGCTCCAGGCTTGTTGGTTGTTTCCATTCTCGTCAAATTCAGTAGCTGTCTGCGTGAGTGACGGTGTGAGTTTCCTTGCAGCTTCAATCGAATATAATAGAAACAACAACCAAGAGAAACTGAATACTGGTCACCTGGGTATTGCAGCAGACAAACCTCAACCAATTTATTAATATTTTAACTATTTATTTTGCACTAGCTTTTGAGGTCAGAAAATATCCCTCGGGAAAATGTCCTAACCCAGGTCATGTGCCAAATTTCATCCAATTCCATTTAGCCGTTTTGGCGTGAAAGCGTAACAAACTGACTCACTTTCGATGCTGTAGTCTCCTATAAGTGAAGGAGTAAACCTACTTATTACCGGATGATGCCCATCATTTATGTGTAATTATTTTGTTGTAGATCTTAAATAAATAAATGTCAATGTATTTCCAGACACAGTTATCCGGCTACTTACTGCGCAAGTTCAAGAAGTCTCCGGGGTGGCAGAAGCTGTGGGTCGTGTTCGCGGTGTCTACGTTGTTCTTCTACAAGAGCTGGCAGGACGAAACGCCGCTGGCATCTCTTCCTTTACTAGGGTAAGCCGAATTGTCATATTACTAGCGACCCGCCCCTGCTCCTCACGGGGGTAATGACGATGTTAAAATATCGGGATTTCTGTGCTATAAGCATAATATAGTTCCATAATCCACCATGCTGGCCCAGTGCGGCGGATGTCACATGTCTTCGAATTTTTGGTTCTAGGACATGCCGGTTTTCTCACTATGTTTTCCTTCACCGTTCTGAGCGCTGATTATATAATTTACACTAAGTAAAGTGCGTGCTTGGGTTCGAACCCACGACCACTGCTCTTATCCTATATCTAAGTTAAATAATAGTAATGTTGAAATCGTGCCTTTTATGTAACTATTGAGCGGATTATTTGGCAACCTTGCTAAATGTGTTTCTTTGTTAACAGGTACAGCGTGGGTGCGCCCGCGTCGGATGACAACATCGACAAAGACTTCGTGTTTAAACTCCAGTTCAAAAATCACGTGTACTTCTTCAGAGCAGACAGCCAATATACTTTCAATAGGTACGTCTTATCTATATATCTAACTATATACTACCGCATATGATGTTTAGGTTTGTTTCACTTATAATGGAAGATAGGACCAGTGATTTTGCTGGTTCTAATCGGCGAAGTATGCCAGCAAACAGATATCTAAATTAACTAGTAACTATACAGATAAACCAGAAAATGTATGCGCTTCCGTAATCTTCGTGTTTTCCAAGTAGCACGAACGTCGAGCCACCCAAACACGCTTTTAAGTTTTATGTTGCCGCGCTTTGTAGTTAAGTAGTGTACCTAACATTACGTGTTTGTGTCAATTGTTCTCTCTATCGGGTTACCTCCTCTGGTGACAGATCGTCATCTGTCACTCAAAGGCGTTATTATAAAATAGGCAAGTATTTCCATGGTTGTAACAGCTTTATATAAAATCTCATCATCGCGCGTTTGTATTTCTGAATATTGACAATGATTCCCGAAGCGCATACTTTCCTTGGGATAACTGTACTTACACTTGCATTGATCAATGCCTATCAATCAATGTAAGGTTGCTATATTAAATAAAAATGGTGGCAATATCTCCGTAATATCTTTTTGCGACAAAAGCCTATCAGGCATGGGCTACATCTTTCCTAAGGCTAAAGTCATATATTTGTTTACAGATGGACGGAAGTTCTACAGACAGCAACTATGGGGCCTGAACACGATTGAACATACAGAAATGTAACTAGATTATTAGACAATAAAATACTAAAGTATATAAAAATACGAATCGATACAACATTGGTGCCATAGAATAATGGCCAGATATATTTTTGTACGAACTTTACGAAGTCTTGCCTGTATTTATTGTGTGAATAGTTCGCTTTAGTATTAGATCAAGACTGACGGATGTCAAAGACGTTGATGTAGTCATAATATTAGGTGGCTAATGTAAAATATAACGTAACTGGGGAAATGTGGGTATAACAGATAACTCTGCCTACCCATTAGGGAAAATAGTCCTAATTTCGGTCACGCGTCAGCACGCGGTCAGCATGCCCACCATAGAAACGGGTTTGTCGACGGAAGAATAGACAAAATAACAGATTGTTAATGTGAATCTGTCAATTCTGCCATTTTGTCTATTCTTCCGTCGTCTACGCGTGCAGGGCAGCCAATCTCAGCGGAGACCAGCCTTCGGTGGCGGAGATATTATAGTGCCGGCGTGTGTGCGTGCACACACGTGCGCACACACTCGTGCACACTCGCGGCGCGCGACCCTCGCTGTGCGAGGCGCAGGCGACAGGCACGGGGCTTGCACACCACCAACTCACAAACTCTGGACTGTTACTGACAAATTCCTAATGGAAAAATCCAATAACACTTTGAATACAGACGTGATGTTATGTTTTTGTAAACACACAGTTTTCTATGTATAATAGTTATTTATGCAACTTTTGTATAATAAGGGGTATTAAAACACGAGTGTTTTAATACCTAATTATATACAGTTGCATACAATACTTTATCTACACCCATGATATGAATCCTCTATAAAAGTTTCTGAAACAGTTAGCTATTGCCAACATTAAAACGACCATAGCCCGTACCCGCCAAATGTGACGTATCGTATTTCGGAAAATGTGTCAGATGTGTCGGCGTGGGGGTCAGCACCTGCTGACCGGATCGAACAAGCAAAAAAGTTGCATAATGAAATTTAGTACAACATTATGACACTCTTTTCGATGATATAATTGTTACTATGACACTGGTCGTTTTAATGTTGGCAATATGCTAACTGTTTCAGAAACTTTTATAGAGGATTTATAGCATGGGTGTAGATAAAGGTTTTTATGTGGACACGGCTTATTTTGTCCGCCTGTAAGTTAGATGTTTGTGGTGCTTTATGGGAAACATCGTGAGGAAACCGGCATGCCTGATAGATATTTCTCGACGGCATGTGAAGCCGAGTCAGAGACCCATGCGTGGGATACAAATTCTGACCCAAGCCAGTGTATCCTGTTAAAATCTCACCGTGTAAGGTTAGGTGAAGTGAGCTGTCATTCCCTAGGCAAAAAGAAAGAAGGAAAGTGAAATGAAAAAAAAGGAAGGAAAGAGAGGAAAGAAGAGAACAGTTCACCAAAGTTTTCACGGTGATATTTTTACACAATAGATCGGCAGGTTAGTCACTAAACATACGAAAAAATAAAGAAAAGAAGAAAAATGTCGGTATTTCCTTGATAACACGCTGTTTTAAAAAATTTACATTCAGACACCTCTGACTTTAAATAGCAGAAAAATCTTCATATATAAAAGTGACCGATTTTACTAGCTTGCGAAAATGTTAGATATCCTAGGATCATTCAGCAGCTATTTCCGTCCATTTTGTACTACTCTGGTTATATTGGCGAGCCATGATAGTCTCTGAATCATTTTTAGGATATCTTTGTGCCTATAACAAATTGAATTATAACTTCCATACAATATACAAACCAATGAATATACCGTCGCAACGTTAGTACAATGTAAAAATAAATTATATATTATCCTTAGAAATGTTAGTAATATTTCAACAGCTGTGAATTTGATCACAAATGTATGTATTCATTGAGACCGTATTTTTTTCATTCTTATGTTTGATCTTATCGATTGCTGCCAAAAAAATACCGGTATTTTTTCGCACTTGATTTGGTTCGATTCAAGAAAGCTAATTAAAAAAAAAAATTACATGCAGTTTCACTTAAAATATCATCTTTAAGTAAAACTTGGCATCAATATTTAGAGTACTATTGGTGGAAAAATGAACAAGTTACACGCTTCTGTAATTATATTTCTATACTTGTAACGCAAAACGATCATTGTACGACCGTTCCTGCAAACTAATTGCGTAACACACTTTCAATGACAATCTCAATGATTTTGAAGGCTAATCCATTGCTTCATATGTTCGAAGAATTTGTCTGCTCAACATCGTAAATAACGCAATCTATGTTGTTGAACTGTCAAAATAAAAAACATTGCTAATGTGTGTTACGCAATTATCCCGCGGGGTCCTCTTCAACTTTTCACCCAGTATAATATATTTATTTAAGATTTGTTATAAGTATAAATTGGTTTAAATATAGACGTCACACATTAGTTTGTAGGTAAAGTAGAGGCCGTGAATATTGCACATTGAGTTTTGGAAACAGTAGAGCGTTATCTTTGTCACTGTGTGACCAGGGCTTGGAACCGTTACCAGAGGTACAGGTTCTGTATCGGTAGTTAGCGGTTCTTCTATACGGGTACCGGTACGAAATTTAGGTACCCGGCGGTTACCACAAATCTCTTATTTGTACGAGGAACCTCGTACGGTTGGCAACCTTGCAGTTAATTTTCTAATGCCTATTAACTATCCTTTTTACTTACTATACCTGTTTTCTCACTTTAACTTACTCACATATAAATGACCGGTTAGACTGGAAGCCGACCCCAACATGATTGGGACAAGGCTAGGCAGAATGAATGAATGATGTTTGGTACCGATACAGTATCGATACAGATAAGAAACACCAATAGTTCAGGTGCTACCCTGGTACCGGTATCACACCAAAGCCAATGGTACCGGTTCCTAAGAATACCGGTATTTCAAGCCCTGTGTGTGATGTCTCTTTCTAAAGCTCAATGTGTCAGATTTATAGTGAGGTTCAAGCTTTATGGCGGTTCTGAAGTGAGCTACTCGCTGCGCAGTACCGCACCGCTCAGCTCCGCGGTTACATACATTAGTTACTGCGCAGCTGCTCGCCTCGTGTTCAGAACCCCCAAAAATTTTGCATTGGGCTGTACGCCCGAGTACTCTACTGTGTATAGTTTCACTTTATGAAAGGGAACTGTCTCCTTGATATTTATAGATATTAACACTACAGTAGCCTTCTTTCAGAGAAAAGGCAAAACTAAGCCTACTTATATGTTTTATTGAAGGATATTAGAAGATTATTGGATGAATTGTAAGCAAAATTTATTTGTACATAGGTCACGATGAATGGATGAATTTAACCCAGATTTTAGTATTGTTTGGAAAAACTCGCCATATTAAGGCATTGGTTGTGTGCTTCTAAAAGACCGAGGATCGATTCGGGCTCCGCTTTTTCCTTAGGATCTCGACTTCCTGTTCCAAAATGTTGGTCTTTTAAAGTCAAAATTGCGGTGTAGTAATAATTAGAGTACAGTTTATTTAAGTAATTGAGCTCCCGTGTTAAAACGAACGGCCTTTTCATTATTTCATTTATTTAATTGTATAAGAATTTGATAGTTGGTCTCTCGTTGAACTCGGTAAGTGATAGTGGTGGACCCTGGGTATTAATTGGCGACTGAAGTAGACTATTTAAAACAAAATAAAATCATTTCCAAAATGTCTGTCGGCTGTGTAGTAGAGACTTCGATAAGCTATTAACAAATTCACATGAATACGGTCAGTGGTTGACTATAAGCAATAAAGCATCACAGGTAAATAATATAGATAATGTTAGAATAATAAACTTACTTTATAAAGTAAATAAATAAGCGCGGTTGATGGCTCATCAAACGTTGAAATGGTACAAACGATACGATGGAAGTGAATGAACTGTACGACTGATCGAATGTTAACTGACTGAACGATTTAGACTAAAACAATGAATGAAGTGCGAATGATACAAAATATCTGTATTGAAGTCTCAAAGTTTTCATTTTCCCATTTTCATTGCAAAACAAATTTTTGTTAATACGTATTTTGGAATTCCAAAAGTTTTACTGTGTAGTAAAATAATATGCATGATGTTAAATTAATGAATTCATATTTCGTGTGCTATCATGTGTGAATATCCCCAAAGCTTTTATTTATTTAGTTTATTATGAGAATGGAGGAATATTTAATAATTTAATTCACGTTTTAGTAATACAACAAGAAATCATGTCGGATAAATTATATCAAAATATTTTTCTGTATTCGTTTTTAATGTTTGTGAAATCAAAGTTTATGTAAAATATAAAACATCTATTCGAAATTATAATTGAAATAAAAACATTCAAGTTCATTCGACGTTTTATTTCATAGATTCCATTTTAAAATATTTGTTCGAAATTACTTAGATTTAATTTGGCTTTGGCAACACCGAAGTTTCTAGACAATAAAATAATCTACTGATATAAATATGTAGAATGTCAGATCTTAAACATTAAATACATTATATAAATGTCTACTTAGTATATGTGTTACTAAAAATGCTTTTTGAGATCATACAGAATCTTTGGCATTGTCTGTTCTACTGTAAAGGTGGCACATTCAATTCCCTACCGTTATTCGAATTAAAGTAAAATGCTGTCTGATTTCTTAACAACTACTATTATATCTAAAATATAGCAATCAGTCAGAACTGATGGACTCTAGCGCCTTACAGAGAAACAATAAAATCTATAAGCGTATGACAAAGCATATTATATTACACATGTCTACATTTCATAAAATGGTAGGGAATAGCAGTACAACTTCATGAATTCTACGATTATAACACGAAATAAAGCTTTTGAACACCAAATGAACTTTGATCAAATTACACTCCATTCGTGATCCGTCTGTAAGGCGTCTGCATCTCTTATTGAACCCTCCATATCTCTACAACACTTGAGTCTCTGTTTGGTCCCACACCCGAGTCCAAAAATTTTGGCTGATTATCCAAAAATATCTTACAATATTTACATCTTAAAACGCTTAGCGCTGTTAAATAAATTAGATTCTATAATAAAATAGGTAAACGGTACATTTTGTGCTTCTGCAATAAATACAATCTATGTATATCGGATGTACGAAGTTTAAAATGTCATAAGACTAATAAATAATGTCAAGAGTAATATTTAGTAAAAATAAATTACTTCTAAAAGATTCTTTAAATATGTACAAAATACATTGTTTACGTCATTTTCGTGTTATTTAAAACAGAAATAAACAACTAAACAACACAACTCGCGAAATATGGGTAAAGTATTGTTACACCTCTGCCTTAACCTTCGGGGAATTCAGGCGTGATGTTATGTTATAATAGAAATAGATGCTTCTCCGCTAGAAAAATCACAAGATTTTTTTACATAATTTGCGCATAATGTGACAGCCTCACCTAATTTTTAAAATACAAAAATAAACCTAATTAGCTGCACATCACAGTCATGTTAAAGTGCAAATTAAAAATACCTACATTTCATAACATTTTCGCCTAATAAAGCACGGGAAGACAAGCCTATAAGTTACAACGGGAAAATTTGACCTAAACTAAGGTGATAGAAAAGTAGTTATGGCAACATTAACATGGCCTAACTGTAGCAACATCCATAGGACAGGCTTACTAACTCAAGACCATCAAAATTCCAACTTTTTCCCAACCTATACTGTCCCTCTTTTGGGTAAGTCACCCCATAGTCTTGCACACCTTTCTCTGTTACCTGTTCTGGTCAACCTAAAGTTAAATTGGTAGCAAGAAATGTCCCAAAATTATGAAACAACCATCACATTTCAGTTCACATCCTCGTCGAGACAGCATCTCCATTCTCTTTACTATCTCCGTCCAACTGTTCTTTGCTGCGTTTCTCTTTATTCCTGCTTTTGAATATGGAAGCGTTGGTTATGGACCGGATGCGGAAGGAGCCGGGTGTGCCGTTGCCTATGGAGTTGCCAGAGCCCTCGTGTTGTTGGTGTCGGATGTTTGGCGACCGGTCCCTAGGTCGCGTTCTTGATGAGAAACTTGCTGCTTTTAGGCGGGCTCCTGTAATGAAGATTGGATATTATAAGCTAAGGATATCTTAGTAAGAAGATCTTTAATTCTTTCTTTATGATACTAATTCTTGGTACAAAGTAGGTACTTGCTTCTTTGGAATCTGCCGATGTTTCAACCTTCTGGTCCTCAATTAACTTAACTACAGACCCGGTTTGATCCTACTGGCTGATTAAACGAGCCACTAAATAGAGGATAACAATCAGTAATTGATCCATCTAAATCTTGAAATCCATTAGTTGGGTATCAAATTAGGCTTGCTACAGACTGCCGAGTGCTATTTCAGACTGTACTATTGTTGACCTTTGAAAGATTATCGTATCGTGGCATTTGTTTGTATACTTGTTATTATATGACATACCGAGCCCCAGCTTGGGTTGCTTGTCCCTCTGCGGCAGACAGTCGTGCGGCGCGAGGCCGGGGTGCGCGCCGCCCGTGGGCGTGTGCGGCGCCGACAGCGAGGCGGGCGGCGCTGACGTCACGTCCGCGCGACGCACCACCAGGCTGCTCGAGTGAGGGCGGATCGCGCCTAGTTCTAGCTCGTTGCCCATCCTGTGATGTTGGTAAGAAAGTTTAAAGTAAAGTTTCAAAGAAACAGCAGCAAAATGCCCGACCAAGTCGTCAAGTTTTGAGTGAAAATATGCGCAGCAAAATGGTCGAACTAACCGTATAGTCTCGTCTCAATCGTCTCTTGCACATTTACATATAACTCTTTTTCAGTTGTGATTCAGTTCAAAATGAACAACGGTTTGAGTATTTAATTTCTTTGTATACTGACACTTATGCAGCACTAACGGATCGGCTGCCTTTCAGGTTAAAAAGGTAAAAGTCAAAAAGAAGAAAGAAAAACACGAATTACTAAATTTGTATGACATTCTATATTTTTCTACCAGCCATTCAGAAACTGGGAGTGTTTGAATTCACTTTGCAAGCAAATTGTAATTGTATTAAGAAAGTGTGTCAAAATTGATTGATATCGTTACTTACGTCCTCACATGTCGTGTCCGCGCTCGTCGCAACTCGGACCGTCGTTGTGAACCACTTGGCGCAGTCTCCGCTCGACTCGTCCGCACACTGCCGCCGCGTTTAGCTACAATATGACAACACAATAATTAGGTGATTATACAGTTTAATAGCCGAGTTGGTGGGCTTCTACCCACCCTGAGTGGGAGGGTAGAAGCCCACCAACTCGGCTTCTAAAGCGTATGTATCAGATTTATATAGATGTAGGATGTATCAGCCTAGTACCCTAACATCCTACTAACACGACGTGAATTTTGGTCCTTCGAGTCGGATCCAAGACAAAGGTCTTTATAACCCATGTTTGTACTTACGCACAGCCGGAGTATCGAGAGGATGTGTGTAGATGCGCTTGCGAGCTTGCAGCATGGTGTAGACGAGCGCGGCCAGCGAGCGCGGCGGCGCGGGCGCGGGCGGGCGCGCGGGCGCGGGGGGGGCGGCGCCGCGCGCGCGCGTCACCCACCACGTCTCCATGCGACCCTTGCCTTTTACTTCCACGTTGCCGCGACGATCGAGAGTGTAGCCGCGGAGTTCTAATAGCTGTTTGATAAGATTTCTCATTATTATTTAACTGAATCATTTTGTAAACAGAGTTGAAATTAGATGGGTCACGTAACGAATTTTTCTTGTGTCTTATCTTCGCTAATCTTAACATGACGGCATGAAGTATTTAATAAGCTCGATATAACAAACATCTGATGAAGAAACAACAATTAAAGCTAACCTGCTTAGTATACTTGGTGACTTGTATTTTGTCCATGGCACCGGTGGTTTCCATGCGAGATGCCTCGTTGACAGTGTTGCCCCAGATGTCGTACACCGGCTTGCGAGCGCCGATCACACCGCCCACGAGCGGACCGCAACTTATCCCTGATATACAAAACAACACATATTTAAGAAATAATAAAGTATCCTAATCGTTATACCTAAACTAAAGTTAATTACCCTAAATGCTTTTAAATAACAAGTTAAGAACAACAACAGAAAAAGCAAACAAATTCCTTTCGATAGGTAGAGTGGTCTTCTTATCCTTCTAAGTATAACCGGTGAATAAATGTAATAAAGATAAGATACAGAATCTATCTATACAGTGTGAAATTGAATTCATGGGAATCAAAGACAAAACAATTTTTTCTTTTATTATTCGGATTTTTTTCAAATTCGGGAAATTTTGGTTTTTTCGATGGGATTTTTGTATGATCTATTGAAATTTGGACGAGACAACGCCTGTCAGGTGAGCTAGTTATTAATGAAAACATCTCTCACCTACTCTTAGCCGGAATTTGTAGAAGCTATGCTTGCTGATGTCTTCTAGCGCTTCCCTCAAGGCGAAGGCATAGTCGACCAGCGCGCATAAGTGTTCACAGTTGTCTTCTCCAGTCTACAGAAAGAAATTGATATTATTCGTGGATAGTGGTGTGGCGGCATCTACAACGCCACATGCGAACTAGGCATCAAAGACCTGACGTCACACAAATTCTGCATCGCGCAATTAAGAGTTTAACGCACGATCAACATTTATAAGACTTTCCGACATTAATCGTTGGGTAGTTGCCTGCCAGACACGACACTCGTCTGGTCGGAGGATCGTCCCTTTTCTAATGGAGGATGAGTGAACTTTACACCCTGTTCCTCATACCTCTAAAGCGATAGCAAAAGTAATAGTAATTTTCCACTAGCTCAATAAGTATTGAGCCATATTACAAAATCATGAGTTTGCTATTCCAGTTTGCTAAGTTACCAAGTCCAAAATACAGCAAACACGTTTTCAATTATCACCAAGAGCAAACAAGAGTTTCTATTAGAAAAACAGACTTTCGTGTTTGAAAAACGAAAAATAAAAAATATATGGATAATAATTAAGAATAAGTGTACCTTATTGTGGTTAGGATTGAGTCCTGAAGCAGCCATGTATGTAGCAGCGATCGTCTTGATCTTCTCAATGCTTTTGAATCGCTGCTGCATCAGTAACTTGTCAAAATCAACTGTGAATAAAAATACAAATTATGAGGGAGGTTATCTCAGGGAAACCATAACAGTAAAAGAGTATATTTCATCGTTGGGAACGAAAACCCTAAATAGTAAGTTCGCGTAACAATCGAGGAAGGCACGTTTCCACGTTGCGCAGTACTTAGAAATACGCGTCTACTACGCAGTAAGCGTGCGGGCAGCGGACTGACGCGCATCGCTAAGCGCCTTCCTCGCATCGGCCAGGTGAGAGAAAGAGACAGACATTATTCTCTATATAGTGCCGACACGCGACCGCGGGACGCTCGCACTGGAAGTAATTGTGTGTGGTCTGGATTTACCTTGCGGTGTTGAGACCACAGTTTCTGTCAACTTTCCCTTTACAAAACACAGCAAACAAATTAAATAATTGCCTTCCTATAATGCCAAACCCTTAAACATTAACAATAAACGTTGCTTAAAGTTAAGTCACATTCAAACGTCAAAAATGTATGGTTAAACAGTCGCTACTCCTTAGTCCTTACTTAACTTTAAGCAACGTTTATAAATAAACCCCTAATTGGATATGTGCAACGATAGATAAAGCCACACACGTTTACCACAAGTGCCGAATCACAGCTGTTAAGGGTAGAAAAGATAAGGTAAACGGTAAAAAAATTGGATGGTGGCTGTCAGAAGAAAAAGCAGGAATATAAATGTGTTCGGTTGGTACATTACAAATGATCTCGTTGAGCACGCGCATGCACTCGACTGCCTTCTCCTCCGAGTAGAACTCATCGAAGTTCGGGATGCCCGCAAACATCACGCCCACCTCGTCGCGCCATTGAGAGTACAGTTCCTGGAAATTATTATTATTAATCATTATTTCAGAATTACTTATAACAAACACAACACACAATACAATTATAAAAGTATTCGAATTTTTGTTCAAATTGAACCAGAATTAAAGCCAAAGGTTGCCAAGACATGCCTCGAATGAATTGAATCCCGCACAAGAATATCCCGAATTTTAAAAGTCCGATTTAGTAATCAATCATGTTAACTTAAGATTTTTAAACAGACTAATTTGAATAATATTTCACAATGCATATTCGCGGTCCTTAGATCCATATTTATCCATCCATGATCCACATATACGATCAAACGGCCATAATCTTTAAGAATGAATATTAGTAACACACAAAATTAGTTTTAATTTTTTTTTAAGTACTTACATCAGGACACCAATCTTTACTAAGAAAGTGAACTACGACGTGGTCCGGCAGTATATGCTTTAACAGATGTCTGTTCGTCTTCTGCGTGTCCTCCATCTCATCCAGGTCTGTCTCCGCCTGCAGCTTCCAGATGAAGTCCAGGCGTGATGTCACTTCCACCAGCCGCCCGTGGTATATCACCACAACCAGGAATACTGCCATCAGGATTAGCATTTGCACGTAGGCTGGGAGTGTGCTGGAAAACGAGTTTTTTTTCAGAAATCTTTTCTAATTAGGCTGAGAAGTCTAAAATCTCCCCAAGATATCTTCCATTATTACTTGCTACAGTTTTCTGTCAATTTTAAATGTGCACTATCACGGCATGAAACACACACATGAATAGATTTTAATTTCAGAATATACCTGTCTTTCGATCCAGCTATTGCTCTATTCGTGATCAGAGTAACGAGACTTGTGTAGGCTAGATGTTGTGTACTTGTGTAGGCTTGTGTGGCTGTATGTGAAATAATACATTCGGCCAACGATGATAAAATATGGAGATTTGGCCCATCAATCAAGAGACCTCATTAGTGACCTTCAAAAAGAAGCTGAGCCAGAGCCCTAAAAAGAACAATGAGTTAACAATATGCATAATACTCACGTGTTCGTACTTGTGTTATAGTTCTTGTAGTTGTAGTAAACTAGTAGCAGGATACAGTACATCATGACGTTGACGGTCGCCAGCAGCGTCTTTATCAGATAGTACAACTTGAGCACCGAGGTGAGCGCGACCAGGCACAGCACCCACGTGAACACCACGTACTCTGGACGATAACATTCGTCTGGGGAATGTAAGAAAAATGGAATATGGCGACGAAAGTTAAAAAAGGAAACACCCCATCAATCATCCGCCTAGCCTTTTCCCAACTGTGATGGGGTCGGCTTCCAGTCTAACCGGATGCAATTGTATTTTATGGTTTTGATGTATTTTACATGGAGCAACTGCCTATCTGACCTCCCGTACCTAGTAACTGGGAAATACGATACACGTTGGTAAGACTGGTTGTCAGACTTCCGGGCTTCTGACGACCCGTAACGACTGTCAATGATCCATGAATGACAGCCGGGACTAACAGCTTAACGTGCTTTCCGAATCACGGAGGATTGTCGATATGTAAAGATGGTCACCCATTCACGGACCAACCCCGGAAAGCGTAGCTTTACCTAATGGATCTGAAAGGAAACATCCAAGTATGCTTATTGTGAAATACGTAAGTGAGCTACTCGAATTTTTGTTAAACGAGGACAAGTTCCCATGTTCTGCACTGGAAGTTATTAGATGATAAATAGCAGTAAAGAACTAACCTGGATCACTCAATTCAGTGCTAATGATGGCTTCCGTGGTGTTGCATGTTATATTTGAGGAATTCGCGAATTGCAGAGACTTGGGAATAAACGATGGCGGACACACGTAGAGTTTTATGGTGCTGCAAAGAAGAATATATTTTAAATTGAAGTTCGCTCGCCGCTTTATGGCATCTCAATAATATGTATTAATTAGGTAACAATAACTGGTAATATCAAATCATGGTATTATTATTATATTCAAGAAAAAAAATGGATTTAGGTAACCCGTCTTTTTTTGAACTACAACGGGCATGCCGCGTTTTGAGCAAGTTTGGTGATCAATGCTCGTGTCTTCTGTGTATAAGGAAATGGCATTATAGGCTGGTTTTTATTATTCTTAGGCAAGGCCTTTCACCTTATTAAACAACACTACACATTTCTAAATGTTTGTTTTGAATGTAAATGATTTAACTATAATCATTTACTACAGCCTAAGTAATATCATATTCATTCTATATCTTTGAGCTGTGTGCTAAACGGTGCCTTACCTGGATAAAGACATAGCAGTAATAAAGCAGCAGATGTGTATATTCCTGATCGTTCTCGTCGAGCTGAGGTAGGCAGAGATCTTGGAGAGGCGCGGCAGGATGCCGGGGAACTCCTCCAGCATCACCAGCACGAAGGAGAGCGTGAAGGGCACCGTCATCGACATCAAGATTGCCACGAGGTAGGGGCAACTGTGGCGGGGAAACGATACATTTGAAATTGGTACTTGGTATAATAACTTGATTTCGGATTTAGAAAGACGGTCATAGTAGATTTAGTACACCTCTAGAATACGTTGTCTATTAAAAATATTAAAAATTTTGATAGACAAAGCACAGCTAAAATTGCTGTATGAAATTTTGCACAAGGGTTCCCTAAATAACGAATGTAAGCACTAAGGAAGCATTTTTGAAAATTCATCCTGTCCGCAAAATTCATCCGTTCTAAATACGTATTTAGTGTTTTTTTTTTCTAGAACTCACAGGAATTTAAAAAAAATTCTGATAGGAACTCATCGTGCACACGGCTTGTTCTAGATAAATACATACATGAATTACCTAATAATCATGAAATAATTTAGGTACCCCGCACCTTGATTTCGATCCTCCCAGGTTGTCGTTTTGGGAGGATAATTTTGGCAAAAAGAACAACAGCTTGTTTTGTAATGGCTCTCTTTAAAATTTCGATACATAGGCCTTAGACCATGCTGTTAAATGACGATTATGTCATCATGAACGACAATCATGAAGTCGTAAATTTCCTAAAAGCAATAGGCAAAAATCCAAAAATATCTTACTTGTAATGCACCAAAGACTGCACAGCGACTATGAACAGCCATAGCACCAGGCAGCACATGACATTAGACTTGAAGGTCCTTTCATCGAGCTCGCAGAACCTCTCCTCGAGCGAGGGCCGACGGAACTTCAGTGACCAGCCGTGCATGTTGCTCACTCGCATGCGACGGTTAGACTTCACTTCGATCGAGTGGTTTATAATGTCGTAATCCTGCAAAGAAGCCATTGATTCGTTTTTGTCAAAATAGTAACGGAGGCTAGAGTAAAGTAGTACTTTAATACAGTAAGCTACAAAAAGATGCTGAGCGATGACCGTTTTGTGTGGATGTGACGGTTTTGTTCTTTATATTTAGCGCCAATAATGTATTTTCTTTCTACTTTCTTTGTATGCAATAGCAAGGATTCATTTTATCATCTACATTTTTTGTCTAGACTCGCCTCCTTACATGGGACTTAAACATAACTGGCGAAATAAGGGGTATACTATAGGAACATCTCTGCCCAGCCCTTCGGGGAAACAAGGCGTGATATTATCTTTATGTATTCTTTTTTAAATGTATCATTAAACATGTGTAATAGTTGTATATTATGTAGGTAGTTACTATACAATAGTTCATCTTTTTGAAGTTGATTCTATGTCTGTCAGTCTCCAGATTGGTGACTTGAACTTTGTGCTCATAAGTACGTACACTTTAAGTTATTGGCTCCATAGAAAATCTCGGAGCCAATCTCACTTTTAATTTCCTTTCGTTAATCGAAAGAAATGGGGTCATTCTTTATAACATCGCTAGTAGGTGTTGCTTAGTTTATATTCTGTTTATTTCTCACCTCAACATCGGAGAGTGGCGGCACGTCGTCAATTTCCGGATCTTGTTTAGAATCCTCGCAGTTTGTGCGACACGGGCGCTTCACGCTGGCTGCACCGTTTGAGTAGTACTGCAATAAATATTACAATTATTTTATATTTCCTCTGGTTTTTGTCACCGTCACTTGATAAAATTGGTTATGAATCTATAAGGTCAAATTAAATTAACTAGCGAAACTTCACAGTCGTGACGCACATCTATGAAATAACACACATAAGTTCATGTAACTGCAGCTGATTAGGGGTCAACAGCCACTGGTAGTGTTGTTATTGGAAATTATGAGTTTAAAAAAGCATTTTTATTTGTTTTCATCACGTTTCTGAAGTTTTTCCAATTAATTAAATTGGACCTTATATTTCAGATGGTTAAAGAATAATTAGTAGTAGTAGTTGGTATTATAATATAATACCTATATATTAGGTAGGGTTATATTTATATATTAGGTAGGTAGGTTTATTATATCTTTTAAACTCTTTCGTTAGTCTTTCTTGCACCACCACCACCTTAATAGTTTTTATAGTTGTCATGAGCTTACATACTTGTCTTACATTTTGGAAGGGCATCTCCGGCGTCCAGTCGGCCGTCATCTCGTCTTCGATAGTACTGCTAGGTCGACGAGGTGTCGCCTCCCAGTTTGTTTGCGGTGCTTGTGGTACACTGTTAGCACGCAAAGGCACTAGTTACATTATATTATGTATGAAATTATCAGCTTCTAGCACAGATTACTACAGTGGTTCACTCGGCAAGATCATTTCAATTAAAAGCGACTCTTGCTACGACACAATAAAGTGCAATTCAGGTCGCACAGCGCTAATTACCTACAGTTATATTCAACTAGAAGTTGCCTCTTTCTATAGCGTAACTCTTACACTCACTGAATTGGCCCGACAAGACGAGCCCGCCGCGTACTTGCAGCTTCACACCTACAATGCGGAGTGAACCATCTGTAGTAATCTGTGCATCTAGTGCTTAAAAAGTAACTGCGGCTCCTATATCTTTGTTGCGAATTCTAGGTCTTAGCTATAATATATTTAACTCTTTCATTTTTGTCATCTTGTCCAAATTGGGTCTGGATTATAATCAAAGACATAAAAGAGAGAGATATTGATAGGATTCGCGTTTGACTGGAAGCCAACCTCAAAATAGTTATGAAAAAACTAGACAGATTTTGATGATGAGGTTTTTACTACTATCACACCAAAAGGCCAATTCTCGTACTTAGAAACCGTACACATTCAAGTCGCAATCAGTCAAACTTGTCAAAAATTTTGGTAAATTGATTGTATTTTTGACAGATTGCGAATGAGATTAGAATGCGAACGTTCTTAAAAATACGGCAATTGCCCTTCTAATGTTAAGCAATGGTGTTGTCGACGATATTTCAAACTCCGTATTCACTTGTAAGTTTATTATATCTAACTCACCTGGTCCTAGACCTGTGTCTCGTCCGCCGCGGCTGCTCGCTGCTCTTGATAAGGTACGTGATAGGGTTGTGCTCCCGAAGGTAAGGGTCACGGGTCGCACCGTCTCCAGGCTCCACTTCAAATGCGCCGTTCAAGCACTCCAATGTGGAAGACGATATGTGTACGCGACTGGAAAGTTAACTCATTATATTTAACTTATTTTATTTCTGAGTGGCAAAAATCTGGGATGTATATTGACAAGTAATCACGTTTTTTTTTGTGTGATATACTTTATTGTGTGTTTCGATTATTGGGTGGCATTATTAAGCGCTAGATTGTTAGAAGTAGAGTATATTTACCCAGGCAGACCACCACTCTCCATGCGATTAGCGAGGGTAACGTCGTGTGACCACAGGTCAAACTGCCACTTGAGTAGACCCAGGACCCCGCAAAGAACCTTGCCGCTGTGGATACCGATGCGCATGTCCAGGTCCACCTGAATACAGAAAAATAATTGTGTTTAGTATATTTAAGAATTAGTGCAGTCCGCGAGGTCTAAGCTGAGCTTTGAATTTGAGCTCACAATGTTCTTATTTAGTGATCTGATGTATTTTTAAATTATTGGTTTCTATTTTAGATTGTAAAAATGTAAGCATATTTTTATGCCGAACCTGTGCATTGTATCGAACGTCGCGGATGGCGCGTATCATGTGCAGTCCCATATTGACGCAGCAGTGCGCGTGGTCCTCACGTCGTTCCGGAAGTCCACTTACGCAGAAATAGCAGTCGCCCAGTAACTTAATTCGGAGACAGTGATTTTCCTAGATAATACATGAGGAAGATTAGATTTGACATGTTTTGTTTTTTTCCTCAAAACCGAAGCAGTTTGAGATATAACAACGTGGGGTTTGATTATTGGTAAAAGGTTGATTTTGACTTATTGCATTTTAAGTTACTGTGCAAAAACAATAAAAATACGATTAGAAAAACGACTCACCGATGCCAACCTGTCGAAGCGAGCGAAGAGTTCATTCAACAACTTCACTAACTCCTGCGCAGTGCATTTACTTGATAGTTCTGAAATAATGTCAATTTTGATAAAATACATATATCGGAGTAACAGGATGCAAACACGTGATCCCTGACTTCTATTTCTATATCGTTAAAGTCTATATTAGCTTACCAGTGAACCCCTTGATGTCAGCGTACAGTATAGACACGTCATGATGCTGTTGTATGTACAGGTTGTTGAACTGCTGCTCTTGAAACTCTCCCTTCACTTTGTTCACGTGACTGTAGATCTCTTTCGCCAGAAAGTCTGGTATTACTGTACCATAAAAAATAAAAATAACTCGACCTTCCTAGTGATTCCAGAAGTAAGAGACAGATTTAAATAAAAAGTTTGTAGGTCAGTATCAGGTTCTTTGTTGATCTAAATATTATTCGCGGCCGTATCAAATATTTATTTATAGAATTATAATCATAAAAATCATCATAGAGTTTTTCATGGCAAGAAAAACGTGTCTTCAAAGGGTCTTATGGTTTTCTAAGACAAGATAAATATCTCACCGCTCTGAAACAGCTTCCACTGCCTTTCACTCTCCCTCTTGGTCTTTTCTCTCGTGACCATCGACCTTCTAGTCTCCAGGAACGCCTTCCTCTGCCCCCAGTCAGCCAAGGACTTGGCATACATTCCCGCGAAGTTAACAGCTACGTATAGTAACGCGTTACCGATTAGGAGACGAAGGCTGCATGTGTAGGACTGTAAGAAAGTAGTTATTAGCTTACCTACTTAGTAAACAATTTTTGACAAAAATCTAAGGAAGAAGTAATGAAATGTGAGTCTTGTTTTAATATATTTTTGACGAGAACAAGATGAAAGGGTGTATTATAGAACCAAAAGTGTAATATGGCAAGCTTTTCGATTTATACAATTTTAATATTTTTCTGGGTGTTTTTTTCAATAAAGTAGAAAATTAATTATTTACAAAATTAAAAGCTATCTACGTTTAAGTTTAAAAAAATCGGAAAGCAGTAAAAAAGTAACAGCATAAGATTTAATAAACATTTAGTAAGCTGAACAACTCACACACATATCAGAAAACTGCAATAATGAAATAATCATTAATAACAATAATATATTAATTTACATACATAAATACTTTATTCTACATACAATGTATAATAGATTTTACTTTGGATACATATAGACGTCCTTCCTTGCAATATAAATGGTCAACTAGACCATTTTGTTCTATTTAATAGTGATTCTGACCCAATTATAAAGACAAGAATGTACTGCTGAGGGATCAGTGACAATTCAAGAGCCTCTTTTCAAAATAAATGTTTTGTTAGAATCAAATGCAAACTTACATTAATATTACAGTTGACAGCCTTTTTGGCTTCCTCCATGCGTTCCCTAATTACCAACGCTGTAGACAGTACATGTGCCAGGAAGGAGAGGAGCCCGATGACTATGCACCAGAGCAAGGAGAGAGGTAGCATCGCGTACGGTACGAACACTATGAAGAGCATGTACCATACTTGGTTCTCCGAGTCTTGGAAGCCAATACCTTGCCCGCTTAGACCTGGTAGATAAAGAGAGCGTAATGGTGAGATTTACATATTAAAAAAAGTTTTTATGGTGCATTATGTAGTGACAAAAGAATCGATATTATACAGCTTCTTCCTAAAGTGTGCTATGGCTTTATTCTGCTAGATACTTTAATCATTTAAAGCATTGAGGTCTTCTATTATTCTTATCTTAATGAAATCTTTTCTTTTAGAGTTCAGAGTAACTTCAATTAAGTACGTACTTTCTACATGAAACTTCAGATGCTAAAACTTTATAGATTTATTTTAAGAGGGTCATCTATACAAGGTGTTTTTTTTTTATCCCATAACTCTTGGGAATGAATTAGACCTTATCAAAGAATCAACTGGCTTAAGAATTATTTTTCAACTATCTTTTTTTTTTTCATTTTTCATTAATTAAAAGTTGGTAAGCTCAAAACTTCAGAACGGCGATTAGGTTTTTTTTGTTTTAAAATGTTCGTAATATTCCGAATCAGCCGCTCGATTCTGTAAAAATCTCACCGAGAAAACTAAGGTGAAGTGAGCTGTCATTCGATCCTAATACCTACTAGAGATTGACACAATTGAAAGCTCACTTCACCTATGTTTTCACCGTGAGATTTTTACAGAATAGCACTACAGGTCCTTACGGAAAGAATAAAATTAAAAGTTGTCAAATTCTGGAAAACTGGAATTTTGTATGAATTCTTTGAATTTGGACAGGAAAACGTCTGCCAAGTCAGCTAGTTCGTAACAAAAATGCTGACTGATCCTAGGTCCTTTCAGCCCGTTATCAAAAGGACTTTACAAATACTATAGCTACAATCCCCTTAAATCTTAACCTAATAAATATGTATGTTTAATACCATACCTTGAGCGATGAGAAGTATCCACGTGGCAGCTGCCGCCCAGTGCAGGTAGTTGTTGGCAAAGCATCGCCACCAGCCCAGTAAGCACACCCCTACGTTCAACCAGGCAAAGGCTACTGTCCACGCAATCTGGTATGGACCCGGTGATGCTACTGAAGAACAGACGTAGACGTGAGTGTTGTACTTTTATCTATTTTTTTTTTTAATTTATAATTTTAATTTTATTCGTTCATTTACATCAGTACATGCAGATGCGCACCTGCATGTACTGCTATCTAATTGCGTAAAACGTTTTCGTAAACGATTCCGACTAATCTGTTTCATTTTGACAGTACAACAACATTCACTGCGTTATTTACGTTGTTGAGCAGATTTTTTTCGAACTTATGAAGCAATGGATTAGCAATCTGTTTCAAACCGATCCAGATTGTGATAGATCGTGTATTACGTAATTAGGGTGCTGATGTAAATGAACTAGGGAGTTATTACGGCGGTTCATGTTTGATAACTATTGCGGGATCAGCATTAAGATAACGAGTGTAAAATTGGGCTATCGGATTTTGGTCATACCTATATAAATTATTGTTATTAATGCAAAACTACATAGATGTAAGGACAGTTAGTTAGGATCTATTTTTATAATGTAATCTACACTAGGTAATATTAAAAAAGTTTTGTTTATTTTGTATTTTTATTTGTATTGAATGAACTCAAAAACTTCGGAGTAACATAGGCAATAACATAGTGAGCTAGTAAATCAATATAATGAAGCGTCATAAAAGTATTTCGTTTACTTACCGTCTAAGTTTTGGACTGTATAAATTATTGCTAGACATATCTGAAATTAGGAAAACACAAAACGTTTCAGAAAAGATAATAGTTAAGTTACTAAAAGTAAATTACAGATTTGTTTAATCTGAACCAAAAGAGTACGGAGTGAAGTAGACTGGCGCGACGCGACGGTGCGACGCGACACCGGTAACTGTTCTACACTTAGGGCTGATATCACCAATGAAACTGAACGCGATCAGCACATCTAAACCGAGTTCAAGAGCTGTCAATGTGAATATTACAAAGAAAATAATGACACTGAAAGCTCTTAAACGTGGTTTATGTGCTGATCGCGTTCAGTTTTCATTGGTGAAATTTGCCCTTAAATTTTCTTATAAATTGTACTCTTAGAGTCACGTCGCACCGTCACAGTCCCGTGCCAGTCTGCACGAGGGTTTATGCAGATAAGTTTGTAAAGCTATTCAAAGCATAGATTAGATAGAGAATTTAAATGTTAACAACTTACCTTAAGTGCTAAATCAACAACGTTGACCATGATGAGTGACTTCTGTCGCTGCCTCCGCGAATATCTTTGGTATGATAACTCTACTGCTTTATTCTGCAACAAAAACAACATGCTCAATTTAATATTAAAACATCATAACTTATCGTAACCCGGTTTTTAGAACGAAAATCAAAGACATTCCTTGTCAAGCACGATTTAAAGAAAATCAGTAAGTAATATTTTCAGGCCGATTTACGAAATATTCTCGAGAGGAAATATCTGTTGAGACATTTTTGTAAATATGGAGAAGCTAGGTGACCTACATACGTAGGTCTCCGAAAGGTGTCTATCTGTTTATTTTTCATACTTCACTAACGATTTTCTACAGAAAAGTTTTGTGAACTGACCTTAAAACTATTTGTGATGGATGGACAGTATATGCCTCTGTAGTATCGGGGTTTCCTGAGCATGCCTTCTGTTTCCACTGTGGACATAAGAATATTGTTATGATGCGGGTAAAATTGAGGGTTTTACAAGTAAACAGAGGTATTCCTAAGCATGACACGATTAGCAAGTATCGTTTTCTTTCTTCAAGATCCTAAGTGTGAATTTCATCAATGACATTGAACGCGATCAGCACATCTAAACCGAGTTCAAGAGCTGTCAGTGTCAATATTCCAAAGAAAATACTGACACTGACAGCTCTTATGCGTGGTTTATGTGCTGTTCGGGTTCAGTTTTATTGGTGGAATTCGCCTTAAGTCTTAAGTGCATACTTTAGCACAAAGCAACATGGTACATATTTTGTAAGATAAGCTATTTCGTATATAAAGCTAATCAAATATTATCATTAACAAATTAACGAATCGCCGGTACAGTCTGCAAAGTTCGTAGCAGTGCTACGGCGTAGCAGTATCGTAGTCGCGTAGATTGCTAC
Source organism: Eupsilia transversa (assembly GCA_914767815.1). NCBI lineage: Eukaryota > Metazoa > Arthropoda > Insecta > Lepidoptera > Noctuidae > Eupsilia > Eupsilia transversa. The sequence continues at coordinate 13,757,196 of OU611876.1, forward strand.
GGATAACAATGTTTAGTGTTATGTTCTGCTACATAACACTAAACATTGCTAGCCACAATTAGTTTTGCCCACAGTTTGAATTCGATTAGTTTCAAACAATTGTTCGAGTAAAGTTTAATAACACAATTATTATGTACTTGGGAACTTCGGGAGTTAGCTGCCGTGGTTGTTATAGGATTACTTACCCTATTAAAGTTTTGGCACCCCGGTTTATCTAAAAGATCAGATTTAGATACGGTGAAAGCAGGACTTTTTTTAAATATTCAATAAGTCTTAATAAAGTGCCCATGTCCAGCAGTGGACTGCTTGTGTATTGTGCGTGGATTTATACAACAAAATGATGGAATTTAGCTGATAACATCGATATTTTTGTTTAATTGAACTCACCTGGATCCTCTTGAAATGGATTAATACTGTGTTGGGAAACCCTGTCATCGCTGATACGGCGCTGTCAAAAATAATATTGATTTAATTAATAATTAATATTATAAACCGAAAGATGCTGTGCGGGTGCAGGTCGGAATTATTTATTATCCAGATATTTATACGATAATGACTGTAGATGTATTATTTGTTTTTATAGTTTACTTAGCATAATTTATTTTTCAAAATTCAAAATTTGTTTTCCATTGCTAGACGAAAACATTCCATTGTCGACAAACTGTTATGCAGCTTGGTAGACTTTATGTATGTTATTGTTATAGACTTTGAATAAATAAATAAAAATGAGTCGGTATCTTAAAATATTACCCTATAAAGTAATACTATAACCCCGCGTAATATTTAAAAGCGATAGTCGCGCGAATACACGTTCGGTCGAACTTTTTGTTCGGTGAACCTGAATGCATGGTCCCGTCGACAGAGGGCGCTTTCCGGGTTCCGAACAAAAAGTGACTATGCACGCGACCGATCGCGTATTCACGCGACGATCGCATTTAAAGACTCGTGCATACAGGCGCAACTTGTCGCGCGACGCGTCAATTATTTAACCGTGAAGTATTGTTAAAGTCGCGTCGCGCCTGCTTGTAGGAGCCTTAAATAGGACGCGGCCTGAGTGTGTACAGGCCTTAACACCAAACCAAATGAATGCCAAAATCATTACCGATGTATATACTTAAGTGCCTATTAGGCCCTTTAACCGCAATATAAAATAATTCAATACCGTTGCATGACATAGTTTATCTAGGTAATTAATAATTATTATTACTTTATGCAATAACACGGCTGCGGTCAGCGCCTGGCAAAGTACGTAATTGGGCAGATCCCAAACTCACAGTCGGGGAAAATTGCCCGTGTTATAGCAATGTCATACAACTGTAGTGTGGGGGTGAGTGAGTGTGTGTTCACAAACACACACACACACTCACTCACACTATTTTAAGATATATCTCTAAGTTCTTTTTCTTTTATTAAGTTGTAGTTCAAGTCTTGTTTTGTTTTGAGATGCTAATTGTAATGTTTTGTTACAATATTTCTTTTTGTACACCACTTTTACCATTTCATATTTTGTTATTGAAGAGCGGGATCTCCTAGCACAGGTATATCTTTTACTTAAAAGGAGGTCAAACTTGAAGATTTACAGTTGTGAATTGAATATACCGGCAATTTAAGTTGGTAGTCAATTTGATTACTAATTAATTTCCCTGATTTTACATCAGCCCTACCGGGCCCATTAATAAATCTACCTACGTTGGTACCCGATTGAGTGACGAGCGTGAATAATAGGCTTTCACCGGCTAATGGCATGAAAATTATTATTCTGATAATGTAAATGGCGCTGCTTTGATATTCACATGCAAGTAAGTAAGTGTAGGTATTCGAATGCAATTAAAATTTTACACAGAATTAATTGAAATATTAAACGAGGTTTGGAACAATAATGTGTAAAGTTCCTCTGTTGAGAGGATTCTCACGCCACGCGCCAGGCGGATGATGTTGTCTGACGGTTGGGCATTTAGGCTATTTATAGGGTTATTAGTTGTATGTTGGCAACCCGTTAAGGGGATGTTGGAGCGGTCGTTTACAACCAAATGACCCCGTTTGATTCCTATGCAAATGTCAAAAAAATTCAAGTCATTTGACATTTCATATTTTTATTTCATTCATTTTAAAATATAAAATGTCATAAATGTTACTCGAAAATGGTTTACATTGGCAAAGGGTTCATGAGGGGTCAGTTGGTTACAAATGACCTCTCCTACATCTCTGTAATGGATTGTCGACGTATAACCAAGAACCCTGTATAATGTAGAACTCGCGGTAAACTCTACTTGCAATAGTGTCGATTGATTAGTGTCAGTGGTATCGTTATATGCAACTTGCAGTTCGCTGGCTTACAACGTACTAAACTTCCGATGACACCTCCACTATCCATAAAGGTGTCGCTAGTCTCTACACAAGCACTAGTATTTCGGAATGAAGACTGTTGAATGTTTACCTGGTCATCAGGTGCAGAGCAGCTGGCGCCATCCCCCGGCACCCTCTCTCCCTCGGGGGCCTGGGTTTGAGGCACCTCGCCAGGTCGCGCATGATCGACGCAACTCAGACACTGAAACAACAGAAAATATATGTTTATTTTATGATCTTGTTCCATGTGGAAATTGGTCAGATAATCATATGATGATTGCAGATAGTAGTAAATAACATGCTGTAGTTTAAAAAAAAACTGAAAACATCAATATAAAGCGACAAAGAAATAAAAAAATCGTCATACCATGAATGTAAGAAAGAAAAACGTTTATTAAAAACGTTTAATTGGTACCATAGTACCGTAAAAAAGTAATATATTTGAACAAATTAAAAACTAACATTAAATTAAAATAAAGGATCCTGTGTGTCTCACAGCCGCGCCAAATAGGTTCATTCAGAAATAATGCCAGACAGCTGCTGTCTGACACTGATTTTTAAATGAACCTTTAGGGACGAGTGACGGCTGTGTAACAGTTTCAAACATTCTATGTAATTTTATACTTTAACTAATAAAAGAGTACCTAAAGTGTGAAATAGGTTAACATTGTTGATACAAATAAATTCTAGGGAACATCAAATAACTCTGTTTCGCTTCGACGTGGGGGAAATAAATGAAAAACAAAAATCTGGTCCACCGAACCGCAGAATTGCAGACTCAGCTGGAACCGAAGAAAAGGAAATTGGGGGGAAACGGGTAACAGCTGTTACTGAACTGTGTTGCTTCGGTTTTACAAAATCCAGTTCAGTACCAAGACGAATTGCAAAAAGTTGACTTTTTATTTAATTTAGAGCAATACAAAAAGAAGTTGTTTGGTAGAAATGAACGAGTTGGTAGTTTTGGGTATACACGCTGCAGTTGTTAAGCATGATAAATATACCAGTATTCTTCTATATTGCGAAGCGTAGTCAGTAATGGAAAGTTACTAATAAAATACGCATGTAAAACAAAAAACTGCTGCGCAAATGAAAAATCATTTTAGATAAAGCTACACTATGTTCAGTGCGAGTGTCCAGCCCAGTCACAACAACGTCGCTACGGCCTCAAAGGATGGCGCTAATGGCATCGATATGTAAACGCATTAGCGTTGTCGAAGGTTTATCTCTCCCAACTGATACTGTTATCATTTTATCAACGTTCCTGCGTACTGCGATTTTTATGGCTTTTGGTCCCCACCAAATGAAATGTGCTACGGAATTTTTATGAGTCATATTTTTTCGAGGTATGACGCCTGCGAAGATGATGGTGACATGGTATGTAATATGTGAAAATAACTTCTCAGTTTCGTGTCGTAAGCGGGATATTATGTAAGGATGAACATCGTTGTAATATCTTGTTTGAGGGTTTGATTTCGGTATATTAAAATAGAGGAACAAAGGCCAACGCAGAGTGGGACGGGATGGCAAAGGATTTTGCCGTTAGTCAGAGTACAATAGCCGCTTAGATAATGTGGCATTCCAGCGCCTTGCCACGGCATGCCACGGCGTGCCTCAGCAGGACAAAGCATGATAAATTCTCGTACACTGTCGTCAGAGATGCGGGCGAAAATGTTGTGCATCCCCCGCTTCTTTACCCCCGCCTCACCCCGCGGTATGTCACAACGAGCGCGGCGTCCTCGGCATGCCGTTGCCTACCGCGGTACGCCACAGCATCCCGCCGCGGAAGCCCGTGGCGCGTCTTTCAATGCCGTGAAATGAAATGCCTTTCGATGCCACGGCATCCTTTTAAAGCATAGCAATTTATGTCGTATTTCTATATCGATACGTTTGAATGTCCATTGGTAAAAGTTTAAATCCCTTGCCATACCGTCCCGGTCTGCGTAGGCCTCAAGGGTGCAAGGTTACTTTCCATGCGATTTTCTTCACAACTGCAGGAGGCACCGTTTTAAAAGGAGGATAGCCAGCAGCGTCGTCAGGTCTGACGATAACAGCAAAATGCGATAAGAAATGTTTTAGTCCATCGTTCAAAAGGAAATGTTTTAAAAGGATATTTTCCTCAGAAGTAAAAGCGTATTCAGCTAGACTCAGCAGTAAGCTGACCTGAGTATCGTGACTTGAATAGTTATTTCCAGTCCTCCAAGATTGGTTTCGTTCATAGTCGGCGCCACTGGCTACAATTTCCCCTTACATGGATTTCCTTAATATAAAATAGACAAACGCTCTTATTGAAAATAAACAAGATCGACGTTTTCAAAGTTGCGTAAACATGAATCAAACGAATTCCAGTCACGTTGACATAATTTGTCGATTCCTCCCTCCGTCCCGAAGGACTGAACTGTCGCTCGCATCGTAATTATAATCTGAATTTGTCAATCTAATATGTAAAGGAGGTCTCGACATCGCGTTTCATAATAAGTTAACGACTCATACGCAAAACTGTGTTAACTAGTTTTTACTTGAGATTTGTTTCAAAGCAATTTGGAAGTTGGAACTTATTCAAATTCAAGTTTTAGCCGTTGTAAATGTCACTGTTAGAACTGTGAATCGGTCGAAATACTTTTGACTGCAATAATCATTCAAAACGACTCTTGGCCGGTTATAACTATTTGAACAATTACTTAAATTTACTTAGAAACGTATTGCATGGTAGGCTTATTATTAGTGAAAAAAAAATGTATTGAGTCTAGTTTTAATAACTACAAAATTCCGTAAAACCTGATTATTTATGGAAGAAAAGTGTTTTCGCTTATGGTTTCGACTGAAACCAGGCAAAACGCTGGATTGAATAACAGTTTTGAACGTAACAGTAACACTGAACTTTGTTTCAGAAACTGGTGTATGAAATCTTACGACACAGAACGAAATAGCAAAATAGCTATTTTTATAAATGATTAAAAATAGGTTGCTTGTTGACGCAATTCTTTTCTGGTAAAAGTTCGAAATGATTGTGAAACTTTTCTCTTTTGCTCGTGAAACTTAATAACAATTTTTTTGCGCCATCTTGTCATAAAATACCTTAATAACAATGATATCTTCATATAATTACCTAAAGCGAAAGTTGCCAGAACTTTCGCTTATACGCTTTTGTTACATAAATAACATTAAGGTGCAGCGCAGACGACACACTTTTTGTGCGATCGAGTCTTTAGTGCTGCATATAATTGCTTAGGTTCTAATGTAAGTAGATAGATATTTTTCAACTCATACACTTCCTTTATCTGTACATATAATAAAAATTAGTAACGAAGGCAAACCTGTACATATAATTGCTTAGGTTCTAAGCAATTATATGCAGCACTACAGACTCGATCGAAGTGTGTCGTCTGCGCTGCACCAAACTACAATCATTTATCTTTTTATTACGTAAATTGAAATAGAACAACAACGCGATATAATCTATGTAATGTGTAATGTAGGTACATAAGTTTCCATGTTGGTAGCTTGACGTACAGAGATTATCAAACCGATAAAAGAGGTTTGAGAAGTAATAACAATAAATAAAACTTTGTTAGTTTACTAAACTATGTCGTTTACTGAAATAGTTATTAACAATACGTGTTATGTGTTGTGGTTAGTGTCTATTGTTCTAGAATCCTACTATGGAACTATAATATAATTATAATAATAACCCCACCGCCGTATCTCTACGTTGACGTCGTGGTGCGGCTTGCGCGCTTCTGCCAACTTCTTACGAATATGTTCGCGTGCCTTCACTTTGAAAGATAACCGATAACTACTTACCTATTATAAACTTTACTAAGTCAGCGTTTACAGCGTTATACCTGATTTTGTATAAAAGAACAAAAATGTCTCGTAAAGAATATAAGGCTGACTAGCTTTTTCGGTCGCCCTCAACCAAAAGACGACGCACCTTTGTGAATAACTCGGTGGACATAAGTCCCGACAAAGCCTTTTATTAGCCTTAAGAGACAATAGGCTACTCAACCGATTTCAGGCTATTAAGGTATCCTTTTATGTAATTTTACGTAATAAATCGGAACCTGCTTTTTGGAACGGAGTTCTTTTACGCGGTTTGCGGTAGAAGTTGACTGGTAGGAATCGTCACGTAAGGATTAAGTTATAATAAATAATAATACAATTTATTTATTTCCGAAAGGGTTACAGACTTGGTTCTAGTTGTAGGAGGTAAGTACAGATCGAATAAACTATGCTGCAGAAATCTATATGCTGTAGATAATAATTGGTGAGCCCTGTAGTGTATCTCAAGAGACAGTGTTCAGGTATGGGGTTAATTCTATAAGATTTATACAACTTGCGAACTGTGTCGATCTACGTGTCGTTTAGTTTACAATTAAAATAAAGAAAAGTAGGGAAGGATAAAAAAGTTATGCTATGCGACTTTCCCTCTCGCTCTGTCTCTTTCTATTACTTTTTTTTTGAACTTATACTAGATTAATAGATTAATCTGTATTAAAAACGCGTCTGTGGCTGGGGTTAAACAGTAGCGAGCTATAAGAAACTTCGGAAGAAAAAAGTCAGTTTTTTGTTTTTATTTTAAATCATAAGTGAGAAGGATCTTCGTTCCTGATGGGGGACGATGGCTCCCATCCGTTTTTTTAACGTTATCTTCGTATAATATTTGTATGATACAATGAGTGATACATTTTGACATGGGTTTAACCACGTGTGAGTGGAATTTCCGATAAGTGTTTGACCTGACTATAAAACATTATTTACTTATTTAAATTTTATTTTTACCTGTTTGCTCCAACTGCAGGGCAAAAGCCTCCCTTCTTATTTAATGAAAATATATAGATTTCTAATATGGACGACTTCTTATTAGTTATAACTTATTAATGTCCCAAAATACAGGTCATATTAGCCCAACAATCCCTATGTTAATCGGAGCGGGCCGATCTCGCACACTCGGTTTAATTCGCGGAAGACGCTACAGATCAATATGCGTGTGATCTGGGGAAGTAGAGTAGGTACTGGTAATCCTCTAATAATGGAGGATACACGCCCGAGTGATCCACGACGGGTATCAAAATATCCACTAGTTAATAATATTTTTATATTTTTGAATTTACTGCTTCGGTTTCTCTTTTCTTCAGAAATAAATGTCTATTTCTAGACCTTTTTATTTAAGGGCCTGTATAACGCTGGTAACGACAGTACAAATGCTTGTCACGCTCATGGCGATTTGAAGGAAATTTTTTAAAATTAAAAAATATTATTGGTAATAAATGCAACAAATAACACGAGAGTAATCCCGCGTTCTATTTAAAAGCTATCGTCGCGCGAATATTGTTCGGTGAAACTGAATGCGTGTAGGTTCCCAAGCAGAACGCACTATTTACTGTTATTTTGTCTACCTATATTTAAATACGTTTTTTTTGTTTTTAAAAAGAAGTATTTATGTATTTGCTGTATTTAATGTAACTTTTTATTTATATTATTATTCAAGATTAATTGCAAAAATAAATCTCTGTTAGATTTATTTTTGCAATTATTTTTAATGTAAATGTCTACCAACTTAAATTATCCGTGGGTATAATCAAATCACAACTGTCATTCTTTATAGTTGTATGAAATAGCTAAAACACGTCTTAATGACGTAGGGTAACAATTTCCATATCAATTAATTTCACTGACTACGTATTTTTTTTGCTTTATCAGGAAATCACCCCCTTAACAAGTTATATTCCACATAGCCATAAACACCAATATTGCGGCGCTGACAGCCATTAAATCTATTACCGCTTATTCCGACTTCACCAAGGTCCATAAAAATATTAGCTACAATTTGCGAAGACGGAGTCTCTAAGAGCTAAGGTTTTTTGCGTTAACCGTAAAAGGAATGTAAATAGTATTACGCAGAACCTACTTTTTTCTGGTCTTTCGAGACATCTTGGTTTGAGTTGTGTTATATTATTTTGCAAAGTAGTGGCGGAGTAGGTGGCCAAGATACAGACTAACTTTCTAGTTTGGGGTTCACTGGTAAATAATTTTTTAACCTAGCATAGATAATATTTTAAGATACTCATGCTGTCTCAACTTGGTGTTATCCTGTAAACCTGCTTACTGTATTACCTGGACAATAAACTATTTTCTATTTCTTAGTGTATGTTTGACTTTTGGTGTCGACGTAAATAATCTTGTTACCGAGTGACTCTCACCAAGGACCATTGAATTATTTTCTGTAGGAGGACCTTCCTTGTGTGATCTTTTTTTGTTTTATCGTGTTATTCTTAGAATAAGTTCGATCGCAGCTGTAATTTTTTTGGGTCTAGCATATTAAAAATCAGAGTTTAGGTAGATTTTCTAAGTTTGTTCGATTTAAAACTAGGCACCTATTAGAAGTATTATTTTAATTAAGTAATAAGATAAGATTGATTAAGTAGTAAGATAAGGCAACGTTGCGGTTGTAGTGTTAACTAATTGTATTTTATGTTTCCACAAGTATTTTTCTAAGTTTATTATGATGTTGTTTTGTGGTGAATGCTGTGTATAATAGGCATAATACAGTACTTTTATTTTGATGAATGAAAGGCGACTAACAAAAGATACTTACAAGGCGTGAGTAGAAACGCCGTGAGGGCATTTTATATTGAGGATGTTCTTAAGAAAGGTCAGGTGCATAGTACTCGCAACCGGTGTGCGTGTATGACCAGATGTATGAACGTAAACGAAGCAAGAGGCGTATGTAAGGAGCGTAGCAGGGTAATTTTTACCTACCTCCATGGGGAGAAGGAGTGAGTTTATGTATGTATGTAGAAGTAATGAGTAGCTTTTGCTTTATAGATATGATTAAAAGTTAGTAAACCCTTTTAAGCAAACCCCGTGTAATTACTACTAAAATAAAGTTCTCTTTAGCTCCAAATGTAGAAGTTGCGTGAATAAATATTTTATTTCTATGAACAATAAAACACAGAGCTGTATTTATTTGAAACATTTTGTTTGTGACCCACGAGGGACATTTTCATCCTTTGTGAAGTTCAATATTTTTGGTCCCAAATTATTTCGTGAAAAATCTGACCGACCGGGCGGCGGCGGTCCGATATTGAGTTTATGGAATTGATTGGATCTGAGCATAAGGTTGGAAAATGTACTCTGAATTATTTTACCCATTTATGTGTTCTTTTTATTTTTTTTGGAGATTTGGTCTTTCATTATTCAACAATATTTTCTGAGGTAATTTAATGTTCTTTGAAGCAGAAAGTTGCCGAGGGAGTGGCACACACAGCTTAGCAGTGCGAACAAGACAAAAAACAAAATCAAAAGGATTATGAAACCAGTCAGATCATGGTCCGGTTTTTCCATCAGGAATTTCTCAGTAGCAGACTGGAGTCTGGATTTGTGCCCGGTTGATGGCAATTGGCTCGCCCCCTATTACATGGGAGTTAAATATACGTGGCGAAATGATGCACGTCTGCCTAACCCTTTTGGGAAAACAGGCGTGATTTTATGTTATTATTTTACTTTACTTACTTACGTACTTAGGTATATTTAAAGAATTTCTTTTGAAAAATGAAGTGATTGATGATGACGAAGGTTTCAAAGTCAAAGACAAATAATTTATTTCAAATAGGCACATTAAAGGCACTTTTAAACGTCGAACGTTTAGGTGTACAGCATTACAGTTCTGTGTAAATTGGCTGAAATATGACGATGATTGTTGATAAAGATATCAGAAAAAATCATGCTGACTGGGAGCTTTACTGGCGTGGATTTCAAGATAGTATTTCAATCATTAGCATTATGCTACTTATAGGATTTGGATAAAATTTGGCAACCAAATAGTTTATAACCTGGATTAACATACAGGATACTTTTATCCCGGTAGTACTTTTCCGTGGGATAATTTCCGACGTCGACGCCGGCGAAGCCGCGGGCAAAAGCTAATATATAGTATCAACTATACAATGTTATTATACAACTAACGTTTTAGTTTAAATTGCTTTATTATACGTTGCATTTAGTAATAATAATTGTGAAGGAAACATCTATTCGACAGGATATAATACAATTATTTAATTGATTTCTACAGAAAGCAGTTTGAGTAGGTACAATATGGGGAAAGCCGCTATTGTTACCTCGTGGAGGAATTCAATCGTCAGACAGGAAATCCCTTGTCAGTTCATTCGAGTTCATCATAGGTACTATTACGTAGGCTGGGTGCAGTAGGCCGAACGTCAGTGGTAACAAAACCAGTATATGCTGGCCTTGTATTCTATTGAAACTCCGTGCTACCGTAGGCCAGCTCAACGTCAAAGTGTAGTACCACCGACGTGCAGCCAGCTGACCTATCTGTGGAACGTGGCCTGATAACAAATGTCCTAAGGTGAATAAGCATGTTCTTTTGCGTAATAGTAGTTCAAACTGGTAAAAAATAGGATTAGACAATCAATCTGATTAACCTTTTCCCAACTATGTTGGGGTCGGCTTCCAGTCTAACCGGATGCAGCTGAATACCAGTATTTTACATGGACTCGAATCGACTGCCTATATGACCTCCACAACCTAGTAACTGGGTAATACAATACCCCTTGGTAAGACTGGTTGTCAGACTTCCGGGCTTCTGACGACTCGTAACGACTGTCAAAGATCCACGAACAGCCGGGACCAACGGCTATCGTGCTTTCCAAAGCACGGAGGAGTCTCGGTATTTAAAGATGGTCACCCATCCAAGGATCAACTCCGGCAAGCGTAGCTTAACCTGATGGATCCGTGCCGCTGTTATTACTTAGCCACGAGCCCCGAGTGGATTAAAGATTACCTATTAATTGCAAAATTGAAAAAAGTTTGAACAATGTGAAGGAAAGTGAAAAATAGATAGCCTAGTACTAGTACTGAGTAGATTTTTTTAAGATTTTACTATAGTTTTCATAATATTAAAAAAATAATATGAAAACGTATATTTACTACAAAAAACAAAGTAAGGTAATTTATTTACGAAGTATAGCAATATGGTTTTAATAGCTCGCATTCATGGAGGTAAAGAAAGCTATATAAGTAAGGTAGGTACGTACAAGAAACTATAAGGATATTCATAATCTGTGCACTCCCTGCGGATAAAAAAGTTATGAAATACGATCTAGAACTTTGTGAAATTGTTTCAGAAAACAATTAAAAAACGCAAGCAGGAAATTTCCCGCGAACGAAGCCGCGGGCAGATTCAAAAATACATTTTGAACCTCTGTTCCCACGAAGTTGTCAAAACAAGTGGAATTAAACGATCATTCACGTAAAGCGTCTCTTATAAGAAACGTTCATAACATTTCCTGAAGTTTAAATAAGTTTCTAAGAACTCTCTAAATTCGAGAATATTTGTACTTCGTCTTAAAACCATTTAAATTGTATTTTACGCCGCAGTTTTCTATGTAGGTGTGGATATACTTATAAAACTGCTGTGTGTGATTGAAACCAACACACAATTAAAACTGTTGTCACAGTGAGTTCTGGATTATGATTCTTAAGAAGAGGTGCACTCAAATTCAAAGCATTTATTTTAACATCACGCATCTGAAAGTCTGGCAACCAGTCTTACCAAGGGGTATCGTATTACTCAGTTACTGGGGTGTGGAGGTCATATAGGCAGTCGCTCCATGTAAAATACTGGTATTTAGCTGCATCCGGTTAGACTGGAAGCCGACCCCAACATAGTTGGGAAAAGGCTAGGCAGAATGAACACAACATCACGCCTGTATTCCCCAGACCTATAGTACAACCACATTTCGCCAGTTATGTTCAAGTCCCATGTAATAGGGGGCGAGCCTGTTTCCATCAACCGGGCACAAATCCAGAGTCCAGGCTGCTACTGAGAAATACCAGATAGAAAAACTCAATAACACATGAATTAAGGATAATGATTCTTAAGAAGAGGTGCACTCAAATTCAAAGCATTTCTTTTAAATAAACCATTATCGGGCATTTGGGTTGTGCAGGAGTCGATTACCTTCTGACTTAGTCGGAAAGTTGAAGCTAGTACCGAAAAGATTTTTTCGAAAATCAACTCCAAGCTATAGTAAATAGAGTTCTGTTGCCCGTAACTTAATTGGTTAAACTTGGGCAGTTTACAGTTATTTACAACAACTTGACCTTGCGTGGAGAGGTCGCAGTTTACAGCCGACTTGGCAGACAAGCCAAGTGGGGTGGATTCGGTCCCCGTATCCACACAAAACTATCGCTATGTGCAAAAGCGTTCATTTAGAAGTAATTTTGTTTGAGAACATGTTTTTGCTCAACTTGAGTGCTATAGAAAAACTTCAACCCATTATAAAAGTTTAACCGTCTGTTAAAGGAATTTTTTCGCTGTCGCTTGATTACTATGCGATATTGTCAGTAGTTTAAATTGCAGTTTTTGAATAGAGAACTTTAAACAATAGCTTTTAGAATTTTATTTTGAACTAAGCTTTAGAGCTAGCATAATGCATAATCAGTGTATAATGTTCCCACTGTTGAGACGGCTGCCTCTCCTCGAGAGGGAGTGAGCTGTAATCTACCACGCGGGCCGTGTGCGGGTTGGTAGATTATTAGAATTATTTTGTATGAATAAATAAAAAATCATAATTTATTCATTTGATTCTTTTGACATGGTTTTAATATCTTAATGTGCCTTAAAGTAATGGGATATCAAAAGGAACACTTTGAATAATAAAAATGAAATGCTGTTCGTTGGCAAGCGCATCACTTGAGAACGGCTGGACCGATTTGGCTATTTTTTTATTTTAAAATGTTTGTAATAGTCTGAATTAGGTTTTTACGGAAAGAATATTTTTAAAAGATGCCGCGAAAATTGATGCATTCTCTATGGGAATTCTGTATGAATAATTGAAATTTGGACAGGAGAGCGTCTGTCGGGTCAGTCAGTTATTAATATTTACAACTATAAATGTGTATTAAAAATTCGTTGATCAAATAAAAACAGTTTTCAACTAATTCATTCGATTTTTAAACTGAAAAAAAAGGAAATACATTTATTTAAGACTGACTAAAAGGCACACAATATAATATACAGTGGATAAAAAGATAAAAATAAAAAATCTAATAGAAAGTGTAAAGTACGGGTGTAAACTGCTCCACATTTAAACATTGTTGATTGATTCCACTAACATCAGACTAGTGAAAATGATTCAAAACATGGACTTTTCCACGTGTGATTCACTTTGAGGAACTTAAGACCACGCCACGTTTGTTATCTAGTTGACATACTTAAGCTGTGGTTGACTCTGCCAACAGGAAAAGCTGATATTGTACTCTTTTCCCTTTCGTTTTACGTATTTCGAAGTATGCAATTCTTACTGGAAAATTGGGAACTATTTGAACAATTGCCAAGAATATGCTCTGGGGTAACTGAACCTGCTTTTTAGAAAAACCAATATGTTATGGAATACTGTTTCGCTCCTCCACGGGGCATCAGCCAAACACGTGTCGAGGTTTGGATTGCATGTTGTTTCATAATAACTACATCTTCTGCCTTTTTATTGCGGGGAGACGGTGCTGCATTCTGCACTCAGGATCTAGTTATTGCGGAATTAAAACTAAATTATTTATTTAATTACATAACATTTTCCTTAAAAACCAATAACCTATAAACTTTTACCACTCTTTAACTTTTACCACTCTTTAACTTTTACCACTCTTTAACTTTTACCACTCTTTAACTTTTACTACTCTTTAACTTTTACTTCTCTTTAATTTTTACTACTCTTTACCTTTTACCACTCTTTAACTTTTACCACTCTTAAACTTTTCATCTGAAAATGTAACCTGAAAGTTATGAAGTGTTTGTGGAATTTTTTGTAAAAATATTTTCTTCCTAGTTTTTCATTTCATGACCAAAACCCACAATTTGTGTGGTTAGGGTTATCCCTTAAGGGACTGTGTACTGAGTAAATAAATTGGGTTTACAGGACAATTTAACCGAGGTCAGTAAGGGTCTGCCCGCACCGGATGACGTCAGATGGATTGACGGAAATGTAACAGACCCATGTTGTTCAAATGGAGAGAAAAAGTGTTTTTGGTCCTAAGAGAACCTGAAAAGGCTTTTTAAGAAAATCTCTGAATACTTGCTGTTTCACGCGGCTTCGTCTGCTTATGTATTTTGTGTTTCATAATTGTTAAATACAAACTTATCTTTGATGAGATGTAGTCTATGTCCTTTTATGAGTCCCCGGCTACTTAGCTGTCAAATTTAATTAATTACCTACGTTTCAGTGGTTTAGGGGTATAAATGTAACACATATATAGACCGTCAGAGTTACTTATGAATTTATAATATTATTACTAGTTTTTGGCTGCAGATTTGCCCGCTTGGAGGTCGTAATTATCCTATGTCCTAACCCAGGTCATGGTGTATCTGTGTGCCAAATTTCATCGAAATCCCTTAAGCCGTTAAGACGTGATAAGATAACAGACAGACACAGTTACTCTTGCATGTATAATATTAGTAATATGGAACTTATGGAAATACGGATTTGTAATATGGAGAGTAAGGATAGAAAACTATTTTAAATGAATTTTAATAAATTAAGAAAGATCTTTAGAAAATCAACCTCTAGATCAGCCATACTCAAATTGCAGCACGCCAGGCTTTCGTAAGGCCCACCTGTTGTATCTCCAAATTCTATTAACAAAGTTACTAAGCTAATTAACTATTTAAAATTCTATATAAACCTATTTAAAATATTATTATTATTACTTAGCCACGAGCTCCTCCGGGTCGATCCATCAGGTTAAGCTGTGCTTGCCGGGGTTGGTCCGTGGATGGGTGGATGGTGGGATCTTTAGATACCGAGACTCCTCCGTGCTTCGGAAAGCACGTTAAGCCGTTGGTCCCGGCTGTCATTCGTGGATCTTTGACAGTCGTTACGAGTCGTCAGAAGCCCGAAAGTCTGACAACCAGTCTTACCAAGGGGTTACCAAGGTATTACCCAGTTACTGGGTCAGAAAGGCAGTCGCTCCATGTAAAATACTGGTATTCAGCTGCATCCAGTTAGACTGGAAGCCGACCCCAACATGATTGGGAAAAGGCTAGACAGAATGATAAACCTATTTAAAATTTTAAAGTATTATATAATACTATTCCAAAATGCAATATGCAAAGAACGTATACAGAAACCGGCTTACAGATTCATCTCGATGACTTGTTAAGAGTAGCGCGTAGCAAATTAATTACAAGGCAGATCCAGATGAAATTGTCAAAAAAAAATCAATATCATCGTTCTCACTAGAATTTAAATAAACAATTAACGTAATCGGTTTTTTCATTGACACGTAAATAACTGATGCTGTGATTTATGTAACGGTCCGCAGGACAGAGCTTAAATCTGAAAGTGGCCCAAGAAAAAAAGAAGTTTGTGTACGGCTGTCCTAGATTGTCAAACGGGGAGCAATAAATAAAGTATAGATATACATAACATGTCCCGGAATTAACGCACACCACCAAACACCCCAATTAGAATATTATGATATAATCATAGTACATACACTGATGTTTTACTATTATGTTAATGTTTATAAGATTGTTTATTTATAAATTAGTTTATTTATTACTGATTGTGGGAGAAAATTGTGGTCGCGTTACAAATCTACGCACGCACACTGTCAAACACGTATCCTGTCTCTAGCGTACTAGGTATTTCCTCCATTGTGGTTTGTGTAATTGTTTTGAGTGTACAGTGGCTGGAAGTGTGTAATTTAAGTAGTTTAAATTATTTTTGGGATAAAATAATTATGTACCTATACCTATTAAAAATAACAAATCCATTTAGTAAACGAATCTTCACAAAATATTTCCATGTCGCATTTTTTCCCTATGGTTACAGCGTTGGATAACTTCGTTTTTTCAACAGACTACCATGCAATGTCTTCGATCCTCATTTTCGTGAATAAACATTATTCCAATTGCAATGTAAATTGTCTTTAGTCCCTGGGCCCTGACATCAAGCAATGGACATCAGTTATACCTCAGCTTTAGTTATTGTTCTGAGAGTTATATATTTATACTAGTCTATGATGGACATAATTTGTCATTATTACTTTTGAGTATCGAATGCGAGGCTTTTGCCTAATTTGTAAATGAGTGTTTTATGTATTTTTCTTTTTTTCTTTCAATGTATTCTAGGCATGGGTGGGTATCTACCTAGCCTACTCCCAACATGTTACTGGGTAAAGGCTCGTACACACTGGCACGACTTTTCACGCGACGCGACATCGGTAATTTTTCAACCGTCAAGTTTTCTTAGAAATTGTATTGTTTAAGTCGCGTCGCGCCTGTTTGTGGGAGCCTTAACACGATACTCCTTGCTAAGACTAGTTGTCAGACTTTTTGGGCATCTGACTAGGTACCCGTAATGCTCTCAAAGATTTACGACAACCGTGATCCACGGCTTAATGTGCATTCCGAGGCACGGAGGCACGAGGTAATGGATGGTCACCCATCCACGAACCGACAGTGGCAAGCGTAAGTTACGTTTTCCACAGTCGATCAATCCGTGAAGTTGTTATCATTTGACCACGAGCAAGTGAAAGTTATACAAAATATTACGTGTTAATTAAGGTAGGTAAGCTTTAGGGGTTTCCGTAGTAGTACAATCGAAATACTTGTATAGGTATTATAAAACAAGCTTCCGCTCAAAACATATCTTTTCTCTTTATAATATTAGTGTAGATAAGATAACTCACTCAGTACATTCACTTACAAGTTTGTAATAACACTAGTAGAAAATCTAAATCTCCCAGAATTTAACACACACAGAATAACTTTGATTTAACGAAACTTTTCAGAAAGCTTCTAAGTTGTAACTTATTTGAAATTCGCAATCCTTAAAGGTTACCAAACTAAAAACTTACTTATAACAACTTTGCCTTACCAAACTGAGAACTTATATCAACTTTAGTCATACTTAAAATAGTTTTGATGCCAATTTATTAACATAAAAACATTTCTTTTCAGCAATCATGTTGACATTGGTTTGTGCCCTTTGCAAATACATCATATAAAACGATTTCATGTCTAAGGCAATCTCTTTGTGAACGTAATGTTTCTTTTGGGGAACATAAAACTCGCATGCTCTTTTGAATATTTGTACATGTTTATGATATGGGCTTATTAAAGTAGCTTTTTTATGTTTCTTACGAGTTCAGACGAAGGATAGCCACCAAGCACTGTGAGGGTTTACTGATATTATCTTAAATTCTTAAATCATGAACAGTTTATTGTAATCTTATGCGCAAGTAGGATTCGTTGTTGCTGCTGTTAAACCATTTATTTATTTTACTTTAATATTTAGGAAATGACGGCCCGACAAAGATGGTGAGATGCCTTGGCTTTAAATAGAGAGATATGGAAAGAGAGTAGGGAGTTCTTTGCCCTGGAGTGACACATCATAGGCTTCTATTAATTATAATTCTACGAATAACTACTGCGCCATAAAGGCTCGTACATACCGGCGCGACTTGTCGCGCGTCCCGACACCGGTAATTGTTCTACGGTGTAGTTTTTTTAGAAATTGTATTCTTAAAATCGCGTCGCGCTGTTGTGTCGCGCCTGTTTGCAGGAGGCCTTCCAACGTGGATATCACGTATAAATCATGATTATTGCAACGGATTTATAGATCAGAGATTTAGGCTTTAAAAAACCGAAAATCCTGCCCGTGACGTCGTGTCGTCAGCGTGAAATTCCTTTAGCGTTATTTCAAACTTTATTTCTTTTTGCTCAGCTCCTAAGAATCGTAGCGGGATGTTACACAACCTTTAACCTTTCTCAAGAATTGGGCTATCCAATGCAAAAAGATTTTTTCAAAACCGACTGCTACTTTCAGAGATTAGTCCCTATATACAAATTTAAACAAACACATGTAACCTCTTTATAATATTATATTAGTATGAGTATAGAATATATTGGTTTTGTGAAAGCCTTCCTTCACTAAACCAATGACAACCACACAAAGTAACGCATATTTTTATTGTAAAATCAATATCAATAAAAAACATAGCTACCAAGGTTAAATCCCCATGAACGTTCCCCTTCGTGCAAACAATACGTAGACCGAACAAAAGCTATGTGTGATTAGTTATGTTAAGATACGAGTAGATAGGTACGTATTAGGGATGTAGCGGAGGCCATCTTGGCGGAAGCAGAGGTGGCAAAAATAATAAAATAATTAGAGGTGTCGTGGGACTCTTTAGCGGAGGCGGAGGTGGAAAAAGTTTAGAAAAAAAAATACTAGGGGTGTCGTGGGACTCCCGGTTGGAACGGAGTTCGTTTCGCGGAGTAGATTTTAACCGTCAAGACCGACACATTAGTTACGTAAAAAAACTGTCGTGACTGTCAAAATGTTACACTTTTGTCCGTCTAGCTCTCATTCATCAAGTGGGCAAAGTATAACTTGCGATACCAAAAAATTTACCTACTGGTTATCACAATTTCAAAAGGGCAAACTATATTGGGCAAAATACTGTTTTGAGGCTATGCCACCTTGTAGGCGATTTCTAGTGGTTCATACCGAAACCGGTTCCGGTTAAAACCGGCTTCCTTAAACAGTTGCGCATTTGATACTGAACCTGCGGTGGCGGTGACGTAGGAGCAAAATCTTGGAACTTCGAGTTTGTTTCTCTACCACATTAACGGGTGTTCGCTTAGTTTTAGAGTCGATTTCCTTCTTTCCATTACAACTCCGTTAAAAACTTATGGAGTCGGATGCGGACGTTCCTCATTTGCCGAGGCGAAGGCAGGGTTTCATTACAACCCTAGGACTTATGGGGGACAAGGGGGAAAGTCGCAAACAAGCACAAACGACGCACAAACATACTGCCATTATTTTAAATAAACGAACTATTCATATTACGTCCCCCAGCAAAGAAAACATCGTTATTTTTATGATAATTTCGCCTTTTTAGAAGTTCGAAGTGTATTAAAATCGAAGCGTGAAGGTTTTGATTAAAATGCGGAATCTACTTGACATGGCGTAAAATATCGGTCAAAGATTATATCATCATTTTTATCGTAGAAGGTCTTTAGTATTTAGATTTCTGATGGTCAGATCGACCTAGCTCAATCTAAACACAGCTATAAATCGTTCTTAAAAGTTACTGCTGAACCTGGACTACTTCGAGGTTACTTAACACGAAAATAAAGAATACTTTTAGCCCATGAAACATAGCATGATCTCTGCGACAGCTGTCAGCGACATGCCCTTAAAGTATGACATTGACATGCACTGTCTGTACTAATAAGAAATTCAGGACTTTATAGGCGCGTGATTTTCTGACAGCTGCCGCAGAGATCATGCTATGTTTTGTGGGATGTAAGTATGTACATTATAGTAAATTGGTTAGAAATAACACTCTTACACATCTAGATTATGATTCAGACTAAATGTTATGCAGTTATTCTATATGATTGTTTGTTTTTATTTTTTCATGTTCACAGCAACAATAATTCCGTATTTCGTCCTTTTTACCCCATTACTTATTAAAATATCTGTTAAATTTTCTTATTTCTTTACTAACTGGACATTGGGCCATTACGTATTGGTATCCAAAAAAAATATTTTGGCGTAACTGGTTAAAAAACTTAATCATCAGGATACCTAGTTGCGGTAAGGAAAAAGTATTCTTGATTCGCAACTGGTTGCGAACACAGAATAAAAATTCTTAATTCACAACTGGTTGCGAATCGCAGTTGTGAAAACGGCCGGAGGGGATGTCGGTGTATCCTAGTCGACTACTCTTAGAAGAAACACTGAAACAAACTCCGTTTGTGTTTTGACCCCTTGACAATTCAACAGTGCCTGTAATTGGTTTATTTGATATAAATGCTTTGAGTTTGAGTTTTGCGTTTGACAGTACCTACAGTAATGTTAGAAGAACACTACAGTGTACACCCATATTTCCCCAGTTACTGTTAAGTCCCGTGTAATACAGAATCCGGCCTGCTAATGAGAAATTCCTGATGGAAAAACCCAATAACACTTTGCCCGACCAGGGGATCGAGCCTCATGTTCAGCAGTAGTGCTTGCGACCACTAGACCACCGGCACCGAGGCAGTTTAATTTATACCCTTTAATTGTGATTATTAATATTTAATTCAAAATCAAAAAATCAAAACATTCTATTTCACATAAACCTACATGGGCGCTTATGAAACGTCAGAAGCTAGGTTCCAATTGGTCGTTTCCTATGCAGAAGAGCCGGCAAGAAACTCCACGGTTACTCTTTTAATTGATTACAATTACAAGCAAAATGTATGATAATATGATTTTAATATTTAACACGGTTGTAGGTACCTACTTATTCTTTTATTTTACTTGCAATGACATTATATTTTATTCTAATAAAATTCTTTTACGTATGATGTGTAACTAATACGGGTTTAACCTGAATTAAATGTTTTGTTTTTTATGTTTATGGAGTATTTAAGAATCGTAGCATGTGGCGTTCTGTAGTTTCTGCCGTGAAATGTGTTTTATTTAATCTTTTAGACACTCGCTATCAATGTCTCGAAAGGCGGAACGACTGGACATAAAACAACGGCTGAAGTCAAATTAAATAACGTCTGTCTATTACTTTTTTATTCTCTGTCGTTGTAGAAGTGTTTCACAAGCAGGAGCGAACATTTATCACTACGGCGGCTCTGATTGATGGTACTTCCAGTCGATTAAGTTTAGGTTTCGACACGATGCTACTTCTATGCTCTAGATCATGAGTGTTTTCCAAACATTGTTCTGCCCGGTAATTTCCACACTGCACCCACTTAGTTAATACTTTTAAACCCAAGCTGGTTCCATTAGTCAAAATGTTTTATTATTATTTTGGTATCGCTTATTTAATGTACTGCTGGGGAGTTTGTTACGCCACTTATTCTTCCCAGCTAAAGCATTAGGAAGTGGTGAATGGTGGGCGTTTTGGGGGACTATCTTATGTACCTAATTCTGAAGTTCGAAAAGCGCTGATTCTCAGCTTACTTTGAATAAATGACTTTTGAATTTTCAATTTTAGTCACTAAATTTTAGTGCGACGTATGGAGCTGCTGCTTATGCCAAGGAATCCAAGTTCGCGGATAAAATGACACGACCCGCTATTTTATTTTGATGGCCCGGTACCGGGTCGCGACCCGGCTAATGAGAAACACTGCTCTAGATACTTGAATTAGCTTTTAAAAAGGTAGGTATATGAGGTAGGTACAAAAGACCAAAACAATAATTATAATAATCATCAGACAATGGCTTAGCGACTCGACCAACACCTGAGTTATAGGCCAACACCTGATTCATAAAGCGGTACTTCTGGACACGGCTTACATTGTTAGGAGGTCCTCTCCCTGAAGCCCTGAACACCGGTAGCTTGGACCTTGTTCCCGATATCGGTGGGCCACATGTTTTTAAAATATTTTTATATGTTTTTTATATTTAAAAATATAATTTGTATGTTTATAATATAATAAATGATATTAATAATAACTTTATTTCCAAATTTACAATTTACATAAAGGCAATTGGTTAATACTATAACAATTTTGTTTTTAAATTCCATTGGCACCCAAGCTAAGATTAAAATTGTGTAATGGGTGCTGTCTCTATTAATTATAGATTTTCCAAATAAGATAAACCTCGAACAATTCAAGCGGATTTGAGAACCATCGGTAGACCCCATTTCGTCCTAATTGATAATTTCCTAACAAGAAATCGATACCGTACCTTAGCACCAAACCCAACACACCTATAATCTTCACCCATACATGCTAATTTCTAAGCGGACCGATACACTTGACCTACTTTGCATCCCTAGTAACTGTCAACAACCTTCCGAAAGCCTTCCAATCAGAATTAGAAGACTTAATCCCCAGTTGTTTTGGCAAAACAGCCCATTATAACTGGTGCTTAGTGAAGCTCTGATAAGTCAGAAGTTCTGACGTGGTCTAATTACGTCAGAGTCCTCTCTTGTTTGCCAAAGAATACAGATTTGTTCCCTTAACTGGTCCTAAACGTCAGCGATTTCGTTACTGCGATTAAACTTTGTTTATTATTCAGAACGAGGCTTCGCAATAATTCACTGAACAATTTTTGATGAGTTTAATTCAGGTGCTTCGGGTATAAATGATGGAGTTTGTTTATTGAATTAGTGATTTTTGCTGTAAGCTTTTTAGAAATTGAGTTTATGTAGAATACCGTTATTGTGAAGTGAAGTGCTACTAACATAGTCCTGTAAGCCTTATTTAATGATACAAGTTTTGTTTATATTAAAATATGTATGTTTATGTTAAGGTATTTTTATATGGGCCTGTGTCGCCTGAAATAAACGGTATTATTATTATTTATTCGTCTTTGACATTTCTCGGAACCCTGGGATCCCGGTCCTTTGTAAGGCGTAATAGGGGCCGAAGCCAACTGGCAGAGGCCCGTTAGACGTTTTGTATAAAATGAGGCACCAACCGACGATTATCCATGTTCGCACTATGCAAGTGCAGCCATTGTTATTACATTATGAAAATTGGTCCTTTGATACAGCGCACGTTTGAACAGATATCTTGATGTAAATATGAATATTAATTTAGTACTTAGCCATAATGTACGTTCTAATCGCCGATCAGGTGTCAGTGGCAAGCCGTGCATGAAAAATGACGTAGTGACTGCATGGCTCGCTAATTCTTTGAAAATGGTGCCGATTCCCTTGTTCACAAACTAAACTAAGTTCAGTGCATCTTTTCTATTTCATTAAGAAAAGGACAGAAGATAATGTTTAGTTAATTCCTGTCAAATTAATCAGCGCCTGACGTAAATTGACGTAATTTTAGTAGGCAAGTTTTAAATCACGTCTAAACTTGTATGGAGGAGTGACAGGTTTGACAGGACTAAACTTAAATTTATCTTCTGTCCTCTTCTTAATGAAATACAAAGAAAAAGATGCACTGAACTTAAATTTAGTTTAATTTGTGAACAAGGGAATCGGCACCATTAGCGCTCATACTAAATAACCTCTACTTCTCTGATAAGCTTCTATGCTTAATATTTAATACTTCATCTTAAAGTCAACGGCTAATAAAAACTTGAGTATCTTTGTTACAAAGGACTCGTCTTTAAATGCCTCTTGTTAAGCTTGGAGAGGGCTCATTCACTGTTCCTTTATTAAGAGAAGAGAATCTTTACAAAATGGTCTTCATTCTGTTTTAGCAACATAAAAGATTTTCTGTTCAGATTTTTATGATTACAATTCGTTCAGACTCTTTCTCCTAAACTTGTGATTAATGATCTTTATGACTACCTCGTTGGTCATAGTGGTCGCAAGCGCTACTGCTGAGCATGAGGTCCTGGGTTCTATTCCCAGGTCGGACAAAGTGTTATTGGGTTTTTCTTTGAGGAATTTCTCAGCGGTAGCCTGAAGTCTGGATTCGTGCCCGGGTGATGGCAATAGGCTCGCCCCCCTATTACATAGGGCTTAAAACATAACTGGCGAAATGTAGGTGTAGGTTCATACTAAGGTGCATCCCTACCCAACCCCACGGAGAAGAACAGGCGTGATGTTATGTTATGTAATCTTTTTCATAGTTTCTCGCTGCTGTAATAAATGGGTCAAGTTATAATTTTCAAGCATGTGACCTATTTTCATACATAAAGTGTTATTATCCGGTTTACTGAGTAGCAAGATCAACATGTCGGCCATTTTGTTTCAGGTTCTAAAGAAAATAACACTCCTGTTCTTTGAAGGTCATAAAATATGTTTCACGTGTGAAGAGTATTGATGCCCTACGACCACCATTTATTTTTAGGATCATGATTTTAACCATTTCGTCTCACAAATTACTTCGCAGAATAAGAATCGCAGTAAGATGGTTGAAGCCGTGATATAGTTATATCCCTAGGGATATAGCTATATACCCTGATATAGTTGTAAGAAAGCGGTTCATAACTGTCTTACTAGGAATATAGGTAACTATTAGGGCACTTCGATCAAATAGCTTAGGTAAGAATTGTGACCAGCTACGTCGAAATTGGTCGTGGTAAAAAAATTAGGGCACTCCGGCAGTTATGAACCGCTATCACGATATGCAGAGTTCCTTATTACGCTTATCGCCGGGATCTGTCACTCTCAGCACGCGGTAACACAGTGTTTGCTGCCTCCCGACGTAAGCATAACATCCACCAAGTCAATAGCTGTTTTGTATTGTATTGTATTGGGATTGTTAGAATGGGGTAATCTAATAGTACGAAACCTAAGATTCTCTAAAACGGTCCTCTGCTGTCCTAGGGGGAGATGAACCCCCTAAGCTTTCTCAACATATCGAAGTAATACTCTAGTAAGTAAACAAATGTCTATAAAAAATGTCGATCATCAGTTTGGACGATCCCTTATTAAGTCGAACGGCAAATAGAACGCCCCTCGGTCTGTTGACCCTTTGCTTTAACAAACCAGGCCAGACCGCGGACAATAGGGCTGGCAGACTATCGATGACTTAGATGAGTACTTAGAAAGTTTGATTACTGTGCAGGGGATTAATATAGTTCAACTATGCATAGGTACTAGAGTTGCAACGGATAGTGATTTGGCCGGATACCGGATATCCGGCGACTGCCGAAGCCGGATAGCCGGATATCCGGCGGATAGTTTTCATACGTCAAACTGCAAAGTTTGATGTATGAAAACTATCCGCCGTAGTAGATTTCAAATATTGATTAATGATTATAATTAGCTACCATAAGTGTTTACAGACCAAAAATGTGTATATTTTTTTAAATAAACAGGTTAAGTTTCAAAATTAGTACTTAGTATTATTTACATTTTATTACGAAAATAAGACAAATTATCCGGCTATCCGGTACGAGATGACAATCTGGCCATGCGCCAGATAGTACAAAAATGGCCGGATAGGCCGAATACCGGCTAGTGGCCGGATATCCGTTGCAACTGTAATAGGTACTACGTTTAATTTTCTGTTAATACATCAAAATATGCAGTGTAAACAGTATAAATATCCAGTAAAATTCAAGCGGTTGATATCTTAATTTAAGAGTGATCTATGGTCCAGACATGGCTGCGACGATCGGGTTTTGCGTTCTATTGCTTTGTTATTGGGGATTAGGAATTAATTCGTACAGACGTATACTATAGGTAGGTACCTCTTGTAGAAGTTGTAGAACTAAAATCAGCAAAAAAAATGTAGGTATAGTTCCCGATACAACCAACTTTACACCTTTATTCGGCGCGGATTTTAATTATTTTACCCTTAGGACTTTTGAAGTAGGTAATAACAACAATTTTGGCATAAAATTATTTATTCGAAGAACGCCACCATTATGATTGTTAGCAGGGCGTAAAGCCGAGCTGTCAACCAGAGCTCAGATTAAGCTGAAGCCAATCCACTGCGGTGACTCTAATTGGGGCATTTCTAAGTGTGGAAAACGGCCTCTTTGCTTGTTGGAGAAATGTAATTAGAGCAAAGTGTTATTGGGTTTTTCTAACAGGAATTTCTTAGAACCTAGCGGCCCGGAGTCTGGATTTGTGCCTGGTTGCAATAGGTACGCCCCCCCCTAAACATGGGACTTAAACATAACGGGTACCCAATTATGGATTAATTTACCAACCATAGAAACGGGTTTTTTACGGGTATTGTCGACGGAAGAATAGACAAAATGACAGATTGCGATTGTTTATCTGTCATTTCTATTCTTCCGTCGACAAAACCCGTTTCTATTGTGGTCATGCTAAGCGTAGGTACTGTACATGTACAGTAAGCGGTCATAAGTGCATTATCACGCATAGGATTGTATTGCTGTGAACGAGCGACAGGCCGAACCTATATCTGTGTGTGTAAGTGATGTATCAACACAGAATACACCTCAGAACTCTCACACTGGCGTCGAATGAAACAAAAAGCATACCGTCACTTTTTCGCAGAGTACGTAATTACTCGTGACCTTGGTCGGTTCATAGTAGTGCTAAAAATTCACATATTGGTATCAAGTTCCGATAGCTGGTAGCGTATTGAAGTGTATGGTGAAACACATAGGTCTGGGTTCAAATCACGAAACGAAACTTTTATTTTTCTTTTAAACAATCATCTTCATCTGTTTTTTTTATTATTTAATACATTAATAAACAAGATTATTAATTAATTGCTAATTTTATTATTACTTATATTGTTATTTAAATAAGGGGTTAAGAATAAAAATGTTTCATAAGTGATTACAAAATGTTTATTCGTTATCATTTTATGAAGTTTAAATAAATAAACTTCTAGAATTAAAACAGTTTATTTTCCCATAAATAACAATTTATTGAGATAAAGTACCATGAACCTTGACAATCAGGCTTAATATATTGTATCTTAATAATAAATAATAATGTCCTTTAATTACTTTTGTGTGTGGGTAATGTAACAAACCAACTCGCAAATCTACGCAAATCTACCCACGTAAATATAACAAATGCGGAATCGTTGTCACAATACAAATAAATTACTCAGTATTACTACTTTTATTTTACTACGAGTAAGTTTGAGACCTCACGTTCGTGTAACGAATAGTTAACAAATCGTATTTAATAGGACTTATTGAGGTTATAGCTTAAAGTTCATTTTCATTACGAAAAGAAGATTGAAACTAAACCTCAAAATAATCCTTATTACGGATATGACACAATATAATTATAATTATAATTATTATTTTATTATAATTATTATAATATAATTATAATTATAATTATTATAATATAATTATAATTATAATAATTATTATTATTTTATTATAATTATTATAATATAAATTTTATAACATAATTATTATAATATAAATTTTGTAATATAATTATAATTATTTTAGATTTTAATTCATATATTTGAAGAATTTATCTGTTCCCCTTAAATTTTCCCATATTTCAATACAATGCAACTTCAACTGCTCATCAGACCGCTCATTCCGTGCTTCCCATCGCTGTATCATCAAACCCCATAGGTTTTCTATAGGGTGGAGGTCAGGAGATCGTGCTGGCCGTGAAATAACTGTTATCTCCGGGTGTTTAACCACTCACGCACGTAAACATTGCACACAGTGGGTAACATGTAATGCAAACCTTCTGCGCGGACTGCACGGCGCACGGTTCGGAAAGACGTGTTGAATAATTCTTCAAACGTCTTGTTGGTATGAAACCACTTGTTCCGTATTCGCTGACCTTGTGTTGTCGCTGCGTCTCTTTTATATCTAAAACAAAAAGTTTTATAAGTAATTATTGTCAATAGAAATTTCACATAAATAATTAAAATGTTATTTTCATCGTTCAAAGATCTAAGTAAATAAATTTACTTTGAAATTATATATTTCTTCTTCTATTTAGACTTTATCCACAGATGAGACATTTAAAGATCAGTGGTTGTAACTAGTCGAGCATTATTAAAGTTAACAAATGTTTTGAAATAAATAAGTAAGTTATTATAAAGTTAGCTATAGCTACAAAACCAAATCAGATCAGAAACAATTTCATTTACTTAAATTATGCAATAAATAAATAATATTAATAAGGTAAAAATGAAACGTTTCAAAAAACAATTACCAGGATCAGCAGTTATAATTTAATTAGATAAATGTTTGATAAAATAATTAAATCATATTACTCACACTCAGTCCGGTTTTATCAGATATTTCTGATAAAAATTAAGTCCGCTTTTACGCAGCGCAATAATATTCGCTTTCATTTCTATATTCTTTGCTTGCATTTCAAAAGAAACTTTAGACACCGCTAATATATTGAACACACGTCACTAACCCACAATAACAAACATCGTTCTATTTATTCGCGGTGAATGAGTCGTAAGTTAACTGCGTGTCTACCTTAATTATCATTTAACTTATTTAGGTTTCCGTGGGTATAATCATAAAGTTTTGCGAGTTTAGTGAAGACGACGAAAATAACAAGGATATAGTCAATAGCGTGATTATTCGAATGATTTTTAAAACATTAAAAAACTATCACCGCGGGTGAGATTTGAACCCACGACTCTCTACGCATGAACGAGTCAAACCAAATACGGTAACCACTAAGCTATCATGACATATGCGTTATGAGTCGAATTTATGAAATACTATAATTGTTAAACTAATGAGAGTGTGTGTGTGTCTATGACTTATTATAAGAAGGTCGTAAGTTAAACCGAAGCGTCAATCTAT
Organism: Eupsilia transversa; assembly: GCA_914767815.1. Lineage (NCBI taxonomy): Eukaryota > Metazoa > Arthropoda > Insecta > Lepidoptera > Noctuidae > Eupsilia > Eupsilia transversa. The sequence goes on from OU611876.1 coordinate 13,785,725, forward strand.
TGCTTTAAGAAATTGCTACTCCACTTATGACCGTTACTGTACATCTAGGCAAGTTAAGACGTGATGTTATTAAACCAACAACAATGCATTAGGTACAGGAAAAGAAAGCTTAAATAGATTGAAACTATAACCATTTCCCCAGCTATCCGTAAATAAATAATAATGGCGCCGACGAGTCTCGACGCTTATCTGTCTCATGGCGATTGTACACAAAGTTTTGTTTAAATAGTTTTAAAAGCATGACTTTGCGTCTGCGATATTTATTTATTCTAAAAGCAGATAGTGTGGCTCTATTGAAAGTTTTAGTATCGCTACAGAATACATATTACAAGAATAGAAGATTCACTCTGCAAAATAATTTAAATAAATAGCGACTCTTGTTGCGACACAATACGGTGCAATTCGGGTCGAACAGCGCTAATTACCTACAGTTATGTTCACTTTGATGTTGCTTTTCTTTCTATCACGTAAAGGCTCGTTCAAACTGGTGCGATATCGCGGGCGCGACAAAGATAGCGCTGCCTGTTGCACTCGCGATATCGCGCCAGTGTGTATGAGCCGTAACTCTTATATCTTCTGAGTACACAGTCAGACAAGTCGACCCCCCTTCTTCATACCTACATTGCATCGGTCAATTTGATAGGGCGAAGAAAACTTCATGAAATGGTTGTTTTCTTTTGGTAAACGTTTCTGTACTGGTGCTAATGGCATGACTAATGGTTTAGGTATCAATAAAATACCTTCCCATTGATATTCTAGTTAGCAATCCTTTTTACTGTTGGAAATAAACCATATTATTTTTCATTATACAATAAGTTTAATGAAAAATATGGTTGTTATTTTCCGTGCATTCGTTACGTATTTGTAACCTAAAAAGTGCACAAAGTACAATAAGTGTTTATTAAGGGAATTGCTCATGGTAAAGGGTTTTTCATGGAAATCACGGACTGACGGAGAACGAAAACACCGTAAAGAAACTTACCAAAATTACCAAACCTAAGGGCGGATTCGACCAAACAGGAATAAATTTTATCCGCGGAATAAGATTTACTCTGACAGTTTTCGTATAGAGAAACTGTCAAAAATTCAAAATTTGTTCGAAAGAGAAGGCTTATTCCGCGGATAAAATTTATTCCTGTATGGTCCAATCCGCCCTTAATGGTCTAAAATTACCAAACCGCACTTAGCAAGTGTGTTCATTCTTTTTCCATATGAATCTACAGTCTGCTCTACAGTCGGACAATTACAATCCAGTACATAGAAATACAACAATCTTGACATAATTTTGTAAGAAAAACAAAATTCTTCTTTATGAACATCTTACAAGAGCGCTTCATTTCAACAATCTAACATTTATTAACTAAACTAGCTTTCGCCCGCGGCTTTGCCTGGGTGGAGGTCGGAAATTAAGGCTCTGGCGCGATATCACGGGCGCGACAGGCAGCGCGATCCTTGTCGAGCCCGCGATTTCGCGCTAGTGTGTACTAGCCTTTATCCCACGGTAATGTTCTACCGGGAAAAAAGTACCCTATGTGTTAATCCAGGTTATAAACTATGTGTGCCAAATTTCACCCAAATCCGTTCAGTAGTTTTTGCGTGAAAGAGTAACAAACATCCATCCTCACAAACTTTCGCCTTTATAATATTAGTAGGACAAGAAAAGTTATAAAACGACGTAATAAAACAAATGAAGAACGTTGTCAACCCTGCGAAAAATGTCGTTTCTGAATATGTACAAATAAAGTGACAAGGATATGTGTATCTACTGAAGTAAACTAGAAGTAAGCTGTTACATAGCCCTGCCCTTGGATTGTACTCCGAAAATGTACGTAAACAAATTTTACATTTTCTGGGAAATAAAATGATAAATCTTTTTAGAATTTTCTCTCTTTAACGCAAATGAGAGAGAGCGAGAAAAAAAATGAAGAGTTGAGAATGAAGGGCTTGATTCAGAAAGCGGTACTTCTGGACACGGCTCGCATTGTTAGGAGGTTCCTCTCTCTGGAGCCCTGACCACCGGTAGCTTGGACCCTGTTCCGGATACCGGTGGGCTACTATTTTTTATATTTTTAAATGTTTTTATAATTTTTATATTTAAAAATGTTAATTATATGTTTATAAATGAAATAAAGAAAATAATATCTAATAAAAAACGTACGCAGCTGGTGAAAAAAAACAGTTACTAAGCTGTTAGCTAAAGCACAGGCAACGCAGCTGGCATCCTTAATATGGATTGAAATGCCGGCTAGGCTATCAGAATAAAAGCGTGTCCCAACTCTATTTAACGGCCGACCGGCCACTTTGTAACAGTGTGGCCGTAAATCCTAAGTTATGAGTGTTTTGGACGTAAGTGAACTTTACGTCCAATACAGAAGAAGAGCATGAGCATTGATCTTCACGCTTGCATACTGTGGGCGATTTCAGACTTTATGGTCGGTTTCTTTGCGATGTTTTCTTTCACCGGTAATCAACTTTGCTGTTTGGTACAATTTCCCGTAACGTTTTATTTCGTCAAATATTTGCATAGAACAGTCAAATTAAAAGATAAATTATTAACTCTACGAAATGCTGAATACAATGTATCGAACATTTTGATGACGTGTAAAAGTGACAGTGTTACTGAACTTTTTTTGATGCTGCACCGCGCCACTTTCCATAATATTCAATTCCGTCAAATATTTCCAGATTACCTATCTCACGAATAATAGTTGTTGTCTATGTAACTTAGCCAATTATTAATACCTATGAATAAAACGTGTTTATTTATTTTAACTAAAATACATTGGCTACATTACTTTAAAACTATAATATTTGACTAATTTACAATTTGAATTTGAATGTTATCCTAATTTATTTTATTCAATTCAGTGATCTAATAAACTAACCAATGCCCTGACAATGTAAAATCAAATCAAAAGTCATTTATTCAAACTAGGCTGTTAGCTAGACTGAGAATCAGCACTTTTCGAACGTCAAAATTACATAAGTCAGTCCCCCAAAACGCCCACCCTTCACAACTTCCTAGTGCTTTAGCTGGGAAGAAGAAGTGGCGCAACAAACTCCCCAGCAGCACAGCTGTCTTTTGTACGCCTGAAACGGCGGAATATTATGAACTATAAACACCATGTAACACCTCTGTAACAATATTCTAACAAATAAATGGACTATTACTATTAGAGTACATCTTCTATTATTCTATTAGGTGACAAAATCGGAACGTCAAACCATTTTCATATTTACGCCTGTCCCATTGAAGTTTATGAAGGTTTTAGTGATATTACAGCAATGTATGTGAAAATGTGCTTGAACGAGTTTCCTGAACAAGTCGTTATCATAATGTAAGCTTGTGAAAGGTACCTATATAGTATCTACTTACTTGGATAGACCGTGAGCGAGGTGACTAATAAACAACTAATAAACATGGTATAATGATTACAGTTATTCAATAAACAGTACCTTAACTGAAGAACTGAAGACCACAAATAAGGGCAAAGTACTTAACTGAAATATGTTTGTCATCTTAAATAAAGGCTCCCGCAGACAAGCGTGACGCAACGCCGCGACGCGAGTCTGGTGGAACAATTTCTATGAAAACTTCACTGGAATTGTTCTACCGTTGTCGCGTCGCGCATGTCTGCGAGAGCCTTTATCCTTTAAGTGGCCTTTAAGCCAACGTCATATTACATCCGCAACGGGCCGCAACGCAACGCATTTTGTGCAAGTGCCCGCCTAGGTGTTAGTCCATAGAAAATGTAGGTACATACGAAAGTAATGAAGGAGGATTTTAGCAATGCAGTGCCGCTGCGTTGCGGAGCGTCCGTTACGGCTCGTGCGCACTGGCGCGATATCGCGGGCACGACAGGCCGCGCGAACCTTGTCGCGCCCGCGATATCGCGCAGTCTGCACGAGCCTTTAAGGGGTTCCTGAAACTATCAATTGCAATTGTAGTAATATAGTCAATTGCTACATATCAAGCTATACAATGACAGGTCAGCTTATACTGAAGCTGACCTGTCATTGTACGGAAATTCTATACAATGCGAGATCAGCTTTACTGGAAATGTATAGCTTGAAAAGTAGCCGTGTGTACATGATCAGTTTCGTTGCGCTAGCCCTTATTCGTGTAGGTATTACGATATCCATGATCAAATTATCAAATATAATAAATAACAATTGCGTTAAAAGCGGGATAATTAACACCCGAACTGCAGTAACAAGATAAATAGGTGTAACCATAGCGTCACTTACATTGCCAGTGGTCCATGTATGGTGGTGCTCCTCCTCCTCGCCGACGCCCGAGGGTAGCTCCACCATCGTCTCCAACCAGTTGTGGCCTGAAACAAGTACGTTCAGACTTTAATACTAAATTCATCATTATCTTCATACAGCGAGAGTTTATTTTCCAACGAAAACTCTGATGGCCAATTCTCATATTTAAAAAACGTTCCAATTCAAGTTACAACATCGTCTCAGCGACAATTTTTTTTCAAAAATGAAGTTAAATAATTGGTATTTTTGAAAGTTTGGCAGCCCCTCTCTGAATTCAGTAAAAAAAAATAGTAGCAACAAACTTATTTATATTATTATTTTGTGGCTTTCCTAAGTTTTCTCTTAATTTTATTATTAGAGAATAACATGCATCTACAACATTACGGACATAAAATGCAAGATACAATCAAACTAGTAAGTATACTAGCGCTAAAGAGTTATAAGGACGCGTACTAGCGCCGCCATCTTGTTAATTTTTATTTTGGAGTTTCACATTATAATTGCACAAATGTTTGCAAACTGCCCCCCTGTCAACGTCATTCAAGATCCTTGTCCGCGCTACCACTGAAGGCCCATTGACGCGGCGCTAGTGTCTATGTCATTGCATCAAATTGCATTTAGAAAAATGTAGTTCAACAATTCTCCACCGGACTTCAGTGGTTGAGCTGTCGTGTAGGTAGGTACCATAGACAATTAGATAATGAACTGACGAAACGAATTTGCGACCAGTAGTTGTCTGTTTAGTGCTAGTACAGGTATTGGCAACTGTGCGGCCAATACTATTGGCCGCACAGTTGCTTTGTCTCTTTCTAGAGAGTGGTCACTTTTGTGAGGCTAACGCTCAGTCCGATTCTCTATGTCTATGGTAGATACCTATTTATTTCATTTGTCATTATAAGTGCACGGCACGACTATGGTACTTACCGACCTTATTCAATCGCTGAACTCATTGAAATATCGGAAAGAAATCCATTTCTCAAAGTTATTAATATGCCACCACAGACGCTCCCCTCTGATTTATGTATTAGAGGGCAACTGAGTGTAACGCCAAGGCTAGCTTAGGTATAGTCAGGAGAATTCATTCTCGAGCAAATTGACACACTACGTCGAAAGTCCGTGTTATTTCATACAACCGTCGAAGAATGTCAGTTATAAGTTGACAATTTAACTTGGTAGTCAATCTGCTTAACAAATAATTTCCTTGATTTTACTTGAAGTCTCGTCTCCGTCAGCGAATTTAAAACAAGCGATACTTACTATAATCATTGTTCTTATCAATTTTAAAATAAAATAAAATGTCCTGCTTGGTATAAATTCAAGTGCATTTGAGACAAAAGAAAAAAATTATAAATGTAAATAAGTACATAAAGAAATACGTATTTGACCATTTGCGTTTCTGACGACTTGCTAGATATCCTTTTATACGTACCTTTGAAGTAGGTATTATGTGCTAAACGTTTGTTTCAATTGATCTCTCAATTAAGTAACGTTTGTTAAAGTGGCGCATCCACTTTAAGTAAGTGTATTTAGGCTCGACTTGGCGGAGGCACTACCGTGCCCCCAGACTCGTGACTGTACTATTACTTTACCAGAAAGTCGACATGCTCAAGTACGACCCTCTAGTGAAATAGTACCAATCAATTAATTCACTCGATCCTACTAAAGCCATTGTATTGTCTCTTACCTACACCACAGTATAAATAAGTACAGTATTCTATCTTCATATAAAACGGCCGAAACAACGCTCTTCGAAATCTCAGTGTATATTATGCAACCTACGCAACATCTCGAGTGCGCGGCAGTTACGCACGGACTCGGAAGGTTTATCTACCGAGCGGCTGTAGGTGATTATTTCGAGGTCACTGCCGAGATATACAGTGTGTCCGCACATGGACTAGCGATATTCTAATAGTTATTTATGCAACTGTTGTATAATAAGGGGTATTATAACATTCGTATATACAGTTGCATATAACACTTTATCTGCACCCATGATATGAATCCTCTATAAAAGTTTCTGAAACAGTTAGCTCTCTAATCATTATTATAATTGAAGTGTATTGGACCCAAGCTTAAAGTGTAGTTGTACTTTAAAATAGTTTATATTTAAGTATTTATAATATCGCTAGTCCATGTCCGGACACATTGTATAGTACTGCTAATTGTTTATTCAGTGCCTATATGTACAAATAAAGGCTCCCGCAGATAGGTGCGACGCGACGGCGCGACACTACTCCGATGGAACAATTCCTATGAAAACTTCACAGACATTGTTCTACCGGAGTCGCGTCGCGTCTGTTTGCGAGAGCCGTGAATCAAAGCCCTCACACGGACGCTTTCGTTTTTTTTTTTTTAAACCTGAAACTTTGACCTTCAATATCTCTGTAACCAGAAGGTTCTCAGGTACAAAAAATGATCATAATAACGGGAAGAATAAGTGACTCTCGGCTTCGTTTTAGGGGTATTTTTACACCTGTTATTAGTATTTACGCTCGTGACTACGGTGTGGGTATCTGACAATGTGTGTGATGATGTTTGTATGTCTTTATATACGTATGATGTACAAAAGAAGTATTGTCAGTGTTAAAATCGTTGGAATTTACGTTACGTTTCCTTTGCGTGTTCGTACTAAACCCACAGAATCTGCTTCCAATATCCACAAGCTTCATCAGCAATCAGGTGTCCTGATTCTGGCACTCCGATCACTCATACATATGCATACCAGCGACGAAGCGTGGGACGGACAGCTATTCTTGTTAGCTGTGTCGATCTATTCACACTCGAACAACAATAGTGCGGGGAAAGTATTCCGTTTCCCGGGAAAAGTTGCCCTATATAATTGCGAGTAATTGTGTATATTTAAAGTATATGTAAGTAAAAGTTGCTCCGAAAATGATCCCCTTTTTCGAGTGAAATTTGGAAAATCTTCGCGTCCGATGGTTATTGCTTACGGGGCAAAAATCGGAAGGATGAATAAAAAGTAAAACGTGCTATGTTCTAGACACGAATGAGATTCGAATTCATGCTTTTAGATATAAGTTACACTAAACGAGCACCCGAATTTCGTAACACAGGATCAATCACTACCTGTTTCATTTTGACAGTTCAACAACATTCATTGCGTTATTTATGTTGTTGAGCAGACAATTTTTCGAACTTAAGAAGCAATGGATTAGTAATATCTTTCAAAATGAATCAGATTATGAATGATCGTGTGTTACGCAATTAGGGTGCTGAATTGTCCGTTTTGAATGAAGTACAAATCTTTTTCTATTTGTTATAGATTTTCTCAGCATGTTCATTTTGTTATTTAATGGAAAACATGTACTTACGCATTTGGTTGCACCCTCAAGATTGCCATGAAATTAGAAACAAACTATGTCACATTCGTCTCAAGTGCCAAGACGTAGCAGAATATTTTATACGCTTAAGCAGAGCTAGTGTGGTTTAATTCCCGGGACGAGTCCCGGCCTCGCTTTATAATTTACAATGCTATTGAGACGTGAAGTCCATTTAACTGCGGGATTTCACAAACACCTAAACGTAGATAGGTACAAAGACGTAAGCTGACTTAGGACGTCTTAGTAATAGAGTTGTGTTTTCCCGTAACGTAAATACCTACATAAATCAGTTGGGGTATAAGGTTAAATAATGGTCTCTTAATTAATATTGAGATCTATTGGTCGACCTTGCATATTATATCTTTTAATTGTCGATATCTTAATCACTATCTATATCCATACTTTATTGATTTTGTTTTTTTGAACACGCTAATCTTTGGAACTATCAGTCGGATTGGAAAACTCTTTTTGTAATTGGTAGCCCAATTCTTGAGGAAGAAAGAAAAAGTCAAAAAGAACGCGGTAATTGCGCGGCCGGGCGATGCAATGCGATGCGTTGGGTCGTTTTAGTATATAGGTGTCTTACGACTTCCACGCGACCGAAGTCGCGGGCAGAAGCTAGTCAACAGATGAAATTGAAAATTATCTTTTCACGTAAAAAAAACACATAATAATTCAAAATATTGGAATAACAAATTGTAATCCCAACACTATTATCGATGTTTCAGAGGAGCCAAAGTGATATGCATCAAGATTACACAGATAAGATCTATATAGTCCACGCCGAACAAAATGTATATGCAAATATATTCACTCGTTAGTTATAATCCGATGACGTAAAACAAATGGAGCTCGCAAATATTGTTGTTTTATCGTATTCGAGTAACCTTCGATATTTATGCCCTACATACTAACTAAAAGCACTTCTGCACTTGGGAATACACGAATAGGTAGCGATCGTATAACCAGCTGCCTAATTGCGTAACATTTTTTCGTAAACGATTCCGACTAATCTGTTTCATTTTGACAGTTCAACAACATTCATTGCGTTATTTACTTTGCCAAGCAGTTTTTTTTTTCGACCTAATGAAGCAGTGGATTAGCAATCTATTTCAAAACGATTCAGATTGTGATTGATCGTGTATTACGCAATTAGGGTGCTGGCCTTATGTTTTTGAATATTTGCGGTAAATGAACAACAGAAATGGTTTTCAAGATAAGAATTAATCAACCCGAATCACAAGCTATATTTTTGCAGCTGCCAATTTTTTTTTTTTTTTAAACTTTGCCCCAGACTAGGAATTTCTCCTGTATCGTGGGTGCGTTTACAAACATTGCCACCAAATAATTGTGATGACAGATTAGGCTTAATGACATTACCTCCTTGACGAATTAGTTTTTTTTTTAAATGGCGACTGCATCTTCTATTTTCAAACAGTTAGTAATTGTCAGAAATAAAATGTTTGCAATCCGACTTTGTAATTAGTAAATCGTGCGTAACATAATTTCTTAAATTATTTATTTTTTTAACTTTAGAAGACAAACAATGAAATTAGGTGACTAGGCTGGCTAATGAAATACCACCATGACACCTTCCTGTAATAGATTTTTTTTGGCTAAGTAATTACTTTTCCTGATGTAGTAATAAATTTTGTGTGACAGAGCGTGTGGTTTAGGCTATGTTTAGTTGAATGAATCGTAAGACAGCCTCGTTGGTCGCAAGCGCTACTGCTGAGCATGAGCTCCTGGGTTCGATGCCCAGTGCGAGCAAAGTAGTACTAGGTTTTTCCATCAATAAATTCTCAGTAGGAGCCTGGAGTCTGGATTTATACCCGGTAGTAGATGGCAATCCCCTATTACATGGGACTTAATCAAAACGGGCGAAAAGTTTATTAGTAAAGTACTCAATAATTTATAGAACTATAAGGGACTAAGCCTTTTAAGGCTAGCAATCCATTTTTTCTACGGTCTTCAAGTCATATTAAATAATCTATTTTTAACATCGTTTTGTAAAGAAATTCTTTCAGAACAATAGAAAACAATTTGGCGAACAACTTTCAAAACTTATCTTTATTTATTGAGCTCCCAAGTTTCTTAGAAAGTGTCTTCATTGGAAAATAACAGTATTTTTATAGCTTGCAAAACTGGAATAGTCAATTGGTTTTAAAGTCCCCAGGTATTGAATTTATTGTTCTTCCTACTAGATTATATGAAAGTATGTAACGCAAAGCTTCCGTAATATTATTTAATAAGTAATATTTGTCAAGTTTTTCTTGGTACATTAAATATTAATTATCTTAATTTGTTGGTCTTGGTCGTCCTGCCTTCAAAAACAAATGTCTAATTTGTTTTTTTCTAATTTATTTGAATAAAGAATTTATTTGAACTAAGAATTTTTAGTTTATTACGTTATTTATTACAGAAATCATAGACTAACTAGTCACGAGCATACATATATTACTATGGACAGTTCCGCAATAATATATGATTTCATGATCCATCCATTAATATCTGTCATCAAGATGACGGCATCAAGATGATATATGTGATCATTTGTGGAATGCACATATACCAATATGTCTGGACTTTAAAAGAGACTGTGACCTCTGAGTTTGTTTCGGCCTTTCTTCTCAGAGTAGTCAGATAGGAAACGCCGACCTCATCTAGTACTTAAAATATTATTGACGTGTAAAAAAGTTTCTACAAACCTAATTATAGAAAATAAAATCAAATCATTTCATCATTTCAAAATCATTTCATTTCATTACAAGTGGCTGCACTGTGATATCGAAGGATAGGTTAGTATATATTTATGCTGTACCGTTAATTACATTCATTCATAAATTCACACCCTCTTTACATGTGGGTAGGTAGAAACCTCGGTTTTTATAACTGTGCGCCTGTCAACGTCAAAATATTGCAGTGTATCTGGTTTAACCTTTCGTATGTCGTAATTAAAAATCCATTGTGTCTCGTGTGGATACACTTACGACAGGTTAATCGTGATAGTACATTCCCGTGGGATATTTTCCGACATCCACACGGGGGAAGCCGCGAGCAAAAGCGAGTACTAGCTAAAAGACATTTCTATTTTAACCGTCTTTGTGTACGTAATCATACTCAAGTAATTAACAAACGACCTTCCAGAACTATCCATATACCTCACTATTAGCTGCGATCACTTAGAAACTTGTCGTGACACGTCATCAAGTTCCCAACAGTGTGTGGCCATTAAATGAGCGTCGTCGTCTCTAACTTTGTTATCGGAGCGATCGTCCACTCCTAGTTGGACACAGTGTTGGAAGAAGGCAGAGTGCTGACTGGCAATATTATTGTGTAGATAACAATGGCTTTTATGATATTTTTTAAGCTGTGGTGTTTTGCTTTTCATGGGCATGTTTTGGCGTTTTTGGGTGAAGGAAAGGTGATTATGTTTTTTCACAACACCGAGAGGTGGTGTGAAAAAAAAAAGCTAGCTAAAAAAAGCTAAAGTCAAATTATGTCATTTATAACCTTGTACTAATTGCGCCTCGCGGTTTCACCTGCATAAGTCTCGATCCAGTGGAAATATCGGGATAAAAAAGTATCCTATGTCCTAATACAGGTTATGATCTACCCATGTGCCAAATTTCATCCAAATCCGTTCAGCCGTTTTAGCATGAGAGCGTAACAAACAAACAAACTCACTTTAGAATTTATAATATTAGTTAGGATATGTCATGTAAACCTATTATAACCTAAAGCAAGTCATTAAAGACTCTAGGCGGGCAATAATATCAGGTGCATAATGTGATTTGAATTTGGAACCACAACTTAAAATAATCGTATGAAAACTTTTTTCTATTAAAGTTACGGCTCGACCCAAAGAGTTCTTATTTTATAATTTCTGCTGATCGGTTGCTGTGGCGCATACCCCCCCGCGTTAGAAAGTTGGTATTGATCGTCATATACCTACATTCGATTTTTTGCGTTTTTGATGAAATTGCGTGAGTTTAGATTAAATACTGTATTAAACTATACATTCTACACATAACTAGGTATTCCTCGGTTATTAAACAGTATCATAAACTACTAATTCGTCAATCAAATTGGTTTTTAGTACCTCGCAGTAGGTGCGAAAAGTAGCGTATTCTCCTCGGGGATAAACGTGTCTTCTAACCTGAATCCATCGCTGCACTCTGGATTCTAGTCTTTACTCCCTCGCTTAGCTCAAGAGTTAACTCACAGATCCCTCGTTGCGCTCGGGAGCCCTAGAATCCGTCGTTACGTTCGGGATTCAAAATAGCGCCCACGACATTAAGACACTGCTTTATCCCCTCAGTGAATAATCTATCTATTTGTGTGATAGGATATTGTTCTGTGACACTATAAGGTTGATAGGCGTTCCGTAGCAACCTGTTTACCTACCGGCGTAGAACTCAATTACTAGAGATGTAGTGATCGATTCTCTCGATCATTAGCAAAATCCTGCTGAGCACGTAATAGCTTTCAAAACCTAATTTCCTTTATGAAAATAACCTACTTTTGGTAAATTGTTATTATATTCAACCAATCACATGAGCTAAAGTTCGAAAGCAGGAGAGAGTGAACTCAGTGAGCGTGTTAATTAACGGATAGATAGGGGAATAAAGCGACAACGGTGAGTATCCAAGCTTTTATTAACCAATTATGCATTTTTGTAAGCCAATTTGAACACAGCCGGGAACTTCCCCCCAATGTGAACAAACCCTTAACTTCGCTCATCCATAAATCGGACTACCGCTACCGAAATAATATTGGCACAGTGACTGTGATATATTTACGGTGTTTATCTGTTTATCCCATAAAACGCGCCGGGTACGCAGCGATCACGCAGCGGTAGTGTCGTAAAGAATTAATTATTGGCTTGTAATAAACTTTTATCTGGTAATGGACAGTTTATTAGAATTTTTAAAACATTTTTTGTTACTAATTGTCGGTTTTTTTTTGAATTTTTTTCGTGGGTTATGTTGTTAAAACTTTATTTTCATATTTTTTATTTTGTTATTTGTATTTTTTGTTTCACAACCTGTATCCAAATAAAAGTTATTCTTTCATTCTTTCATTCTTTATGTTTTCTGGTGCGATATACCTAATACCTTTTTTCATGAGAATAATTCGTTTTTGAATTTGTACAGAACAGGAAACCGAGTAAGTAATTAGTGATAATATTTTTTAGTGTTTATCTGGGATTAAAAGGATTTTTGATTAGATTTCGATTTCATTATTTTAAGCAAGTTTGCGGTCTGCCGACAAGTTTGCGATTGCTGACATTTTTTCTAAATAAGATTAATAATTTGTTTATTTCATTCAAACCGGGGCTTATTAATTACCTTACATATCAATCTAAATAATAGACAGGGCTGTGCTTGGAGTTTCCCTACGTGATCGAATCAGAAATGAAGAAATCTGTAAGAGAAACAAGGTAAACGACATAGCCCGAAGAATTGCCAAACTTAAGTGGCAGTGGGCAAGGCACATTGCTCGCAGAACAGATGGCCGATGGCGCCGAAAGGTTCTGGTGAGTGGCGACCGGGTTCCGGAAGACGTAGCATTGGAAGGACGGCTGCAGGAATCAGCTAGATGCAGGAAGCACAGAACCGGTAGAAGTGGCGGTGCTTAGGGAGGCCTACGTCCAGCATTGAACGTCTTTCGGCTGAAATGATGAACGATGAATCAAAATAATATAGGTACCTATTTAACTGTAAAATATAGGTACCGAATGACAAACATAATCTTTCCGAGCTTGTGAGGTGAAAAACTAATTGTGTATCACCAAGCGTCGACTATCTGTCAATTGACAATAATTTATCCACAGCGTGTGGCCATTAACTTAGTGCGTGTGTAGTCATTAACTGAGTGGGTCGAACTTGTATCGTTCTAGGAAGAACTTGTGTTGTTGTTAACTGAACATTTATCCTTAACGTGATAACAAAGCCTACGATTATCCTTAATAGCAAGTACGTATTGTAACAGCCCGGACATAGGAGGTTGGCGGTGTGATACCCACCGCCAACTTCCAAACTCAGAGCTTTTGTTACTAAGAAACTCACATAACATAACATCATGCCTTGTTTGCCCGAATGGTTGGGCAGAGTACCTACACCTCTGCCTATACTACACCCACATTTCGCCAGGTATGTTTATGTCCCATAAACAGTAACAGCGAATCAATTTTCACGCCTCCCCCTTAAGACCTAGGCCAAATATTTTGTGATCTTCGGATAGCTCATGACCTAAACCTAAATGAACTAGCTGTACGAATCTGTGTACGTAGGTATACGTATCTATCCTATAGTTATGTACCCAGAAATGTCCGTCCATTTTCCGGTATCATTCTCAATTCCGGCAAGGGAACAAAATGTTTGTCCCGCCCCGGCCTGCATGTTTCTGCATGATGATGTGTTTGCAATGGCTGTACTACACACTAGCAATATACGACATTGGTAAAGCGGTTAATATCATACGTTGACCACTGTTGTACCTGTGCTGTATTGGTGAAATGATCTCTGAATCTCTTTGTTATATACATGATACCAGCCGACCAATTTTGTAAAAATCTCGCCGTGAGCAATCAATAGTGTTAAACACTCACTTCACATACCTACTCCATTTATTATAATATTTGACAAAAAAAAAACGGTTATCACCATTTCGATAAGAAACTCCGATATTTCATTATAAATACAAAGCAATGTAATATGTTTACCATTTATATTAAAAAAATAACTCTAAAGTGCAGTAATTTCAATAACTGTCGTTATTTAGCCGTCATTTGTCTAATGCTATAATAAATGGAGTTATATTATGTGCCTTTTTACAGAATATTTTTTTTTCACCTCACAAGCTCGGAAAGATACTGTTTATCATTCGAAATCTGAGTGCAAAAGTTCATTTTAACCGCTAGCGTGGATAGAGTTTTTAAAATTCGAACCTTTCTATTCAATAATTTTTTATACCGCCGAGCTGGGTCCACTGAAAATGCATAAATACTTATTTCATGTCAATGCGCCAACCTTATTTTTAGAATAATCGCACTGGCCAGTAAGACGACACCTGAGGATGACACGATATTATTATTTTTCTTGCACCTAGCATTTTCCTCGCTGTAGTGAGGTGAAAAGTTGTGTGTTTCGCTCGGCAGCAACGTTATTCTGCGTCTCGTACCTTTGAAACCTTCGCTTGCTCAGGTTTCAATACAAGTACTCGCGCCAAAAAACAACTTTTCATAACTATTATTGGTGACATTGCTGGCTAAAAAGGCGGTGAATAATGAGATGATAGCCAATGAAGATGTATAGAAGAAGGCATCAAATACATATCATTGGTATAAGGGTATAACGATGTGGGTGTACTATAGGTACCTACATCTCTGCCTATCCCGTCGCGGAATTCAGGCGGCGTGTGTTTGCATTATGATGAATGCTTTTTAAGAGGTTTAAGGAACAGGGTGTTAAGTTCATTCATCCTCAATTGAAAAGGGAGGATCCTCCGACCAGACGGGTGTTGTGTCTGGCGGGCACTGCCCAACGATGGATATTGGATAGTCTTACAATATATGTTAAGCGCGCGGAAACTCTAATTGCACGATGCAGGATTTGTGTGACGTCAGGTCTTTGATGCGTAGTTTCCATGTGGCGTTGTAGATGCCACACTTTCACCAATAATTGCAAAACACGATGGTTATGGTATCTATAAGCACGTGATATGACAAAATGACAAAGACTACGGAGTTTATTTATAACGTTGCTTAAAGTTAAGTAATGATTAGTGACTGTTTTATCATACATTTTTGGCGTTTTGAACGTCACTTTTTAAAAGCAACGTTTATAAATGAACCCCATTATGTTTTACGGCTCGTAAGCACTGGCGCAATATCGCGGGCGCGACAGGCAGCGCTACCGTTGTCGCTCCCGCCATATCCCGCCAGTGTGTACGAGCCTTAACAGTGAACGTAAACAGAACGATTTGATTTATGAATTATGTGAAATTGTAGCTTTATTATGTAAATTGGGATAACAGCACATTAGAAGGGATAAAATTCATTTCATGATGATTTGCATGACACATCCCAAATGCTTGTTTTAGAAATCAAAATCAAAAGTCATTTATTCAAACTAGGCTGAGAATCAGCACTTTTCGAACGTCAAAATTACATAAGACTGTCCCCCGGTACGTTCGCCCTTCGCCGAGCTGTGACATATCATTAAATCGAAGTTGTTGAGGTATACATATTATATATGGGACTTTATTTTCGTTTAGGTTTTTTCCTGGCTGGCGCGACGCGACGGCACGACGCGACATCGTTAATTGTTCTACTAATGAATTTTACTTAGAAATTGTATTGTTAGACTCGCGTTGCGTCGTCGCGTCGCGCCAGTCTGCACGAGGTTTCAATAAGAAAATACTGCACTGTCACAGATTACTACAGATGTTGCAATTCGCGAAATCATTTAAATAAAAAGCGACTCAGATCGCACAGCGCTAATTATATTCCCCTAGAAGTTTCCTCTCTTTCTATCGCGTAACTCTTATATCTTCTGACTACGCTTCACTCACTGAACTGGCCCGACAAGACGAGCCCGCCGCGTACTTGTAGCTTCATACCTAAAATGCGGAGTGAATCATCTGTAGTAGTAATCTGTGGCAGTGTGTAGATGGCTTTATCATGCAACCTTTCCGAATATTTTACAAGTTAATGGCATGTTTATTGAAATATAAGCACTATTTCGTATTTAGAAGATGAGAAAAGAATAGAGGATCAGCTTGAAGAGAAGAGCGCGTCATGATGTAAAAAGATATACATAGATTGATTTGGTTGAAATATTTACAAGATTAATACTAATGAAGCCTTTCATGGAACGACCCCATTACAGTACCTACAACATGAGATTTTATGCTTTATCTGATTCAGATAATGCACATTATACGCAATACCCGATAATCGATTGGCATTCTGTCATTTTTGGCGCGGTTTTTTTTTTGTTGGGAATTCCCTTTTATCGCAATCAAATGAACGTCTGCAAACATTGTTAGGTAATAAAAAAGCTATTACGAGTACAGTAATAAAAAGGCCTGATCAATAAACACATTAACACCTTTCAGAGATAACTATCGTCCATTTGTTGTCTGTTGTACAAATAGCAATTAGTGCTGTCTTTTGTCTATGTTCGCGACGCCATGTTGGATTCCTGAACGTACCTTGAATGAATAGGCGGGACGAGACACGATTGATCTAAGGATTATTGTGAACGGAATGTATACTAGTAATACTGTTGTGAGAGGAATTAACCTATTTCTGATGATTTAAATTAGATATTATGTCATCTCTTAACGTAAGTAAACAAGCTTTGTGAATTTTATTCTAAGAGATGTGATGACAGAATATTGTGAACAGTTGAGACTGCTTTTGTTTCGTAAATTGAAAATCCAATAAAGCTTAGAAGCATAAGCTTCTTAGAAAAAATGGCCAATTTTGGGCTGGCCAATTTTTAGGTCAAAAAATCAGCATTTCGGGCACTTTTCCGACTGACAGCAGCAGACTGGCACGCAATTTCTTTAAAACCCTGTTTATATAAAAATGAATCTCTATTTCCCTTGCTCACGCCAACTTGAGAACGACTTTATTGATTTCATCCATCTTTTTTTTTTGTAACCTAATACTTTGTAGCAACTTTTCAGCTTTACAACAGCTTTGCAACTTTCTTTAAAAAAAATCCGTTGGGTCCTTCTACGGATTTTTTTTAAAGAAAGTTGCGCATTAGGTAGGGCAGGTAGGTCGGTAGGTATAAGGTAGGTGTAGTTAGGTGTATGTAGTAGGTACGTATGTAGGTAGGTAAGTGTAGGTAGGTATGTAGGTAGGTAGGGTAGATAGGTAGGTGCGACGTTGATAAGCACTTAGTGCAACCCGTGCAAAGCCGGGGCTGCAGCTAGTCGCTTTATAAATATACAGTAGTTTGAACGCAGACAGACGTTTTATTTTCTCTCCCAGTATCAACACACCACTAAAAGGGAAGTTCACAGTACGTGAGTGTGCACTTACCTTGTTTCCGATTGTCTGGAGATGGCATGATGGGCGGCGACGCCCCTTCACTTTAGATCTGAAACAATACAACACATTTTAAATTCAAGTTTTTTCACGTACACGTTAATGGGCAATATTTATTATATATTATGATATTAAGGGTAATATTTGGTACCTATTAATGCTGACGCGGATCTCGACGTTTGGGATTCGGTCTAAAACCTATATGCTAAGTATGGAACGTTTTTGAACGCAACTCCATTTATGCTCTCGATATCAAACACCTGGCATGGCGCACTGATGATAGGTGGAGTAAGGCAGTGACCGAGCAGCGTCCAAGGGCTGGAAGACAAGGTGCCGGTCGTGCGGCGGCAAGATGGGAGGACGATATTATTACCTTTGTGGGTAAAACCTGGCACAGGAAACTGGAGATTGGCACATGAAAAGTGAGGCCTGCTCAGCAGTTTTAACAGCCTGTGTGGTCTAGTGGTTAGACCGCTTGTCTCAGACCCAGTGGGGTTCCCGGGTTCGATTCCCAGTGGGGGCAAAATTTTCTGCTCGGTTTGGTTGGTGGTAGGGCTTGTTTTAAGTCCGCCTGGTTAGCTACCACCATCTTATCTAAGTCTGTCGCCATAACAACGATGTTTACAGCATTGTTGTGTTCCGGCAGTTAGAGGTAAGATAGCCAGTTCCTCTGTGGTTGAGGATTCCGGGTGAAGCTCGCTTCCACCTTCGGCCCGTTCATCACTTACCATCAGGTGAGATTCAGACCAAGAGCTTCCCCGTTGTGGTTAAAAAAATATATAAAAAAAAAACAGATTTGGGCGAGCCGCACCGCATTTCAAAGACCCTTAAACCACTTTTTTTTACACAACGGGGATCTCTTGGCCTGAATCTTTACAACTGTTAAGGTAAGATGTGTTAACAAAAGATTATCATCTGAAAAGCTTGGGGTACAAACTGCTCTAGATGGCAGGCATAAGTTTCCCATCATAGACAATAAGATGGTGTTAGAGTTAGCAAACTTTCTTTCTTGAAAGTTCGTTTATTTTATCATGTTTTCTTATACCTCTATACTCTAAAGTTGTATGCGAAAGGCGACTCTATGTCATGCTGGCCGGTAAACATCTATGGTTTCATTCGAACATTCGAGCGAATTATATTTGAATAAAAAAGAATAGATAAAAAATTGGACCTAGATGCAAATACACTTAAGTGTAAAAAGGTAGCTCAAACTTTAGGAATAACTAGCCCCGTTATACCTCAATCCAGTGTTTTATTCGTCCCGGTGAAGTAGGCTCTTGCAGAGCTTACATTACTATGACCTGTTTTTTTGTGAATCTTTGCCAAGTGATCGAATACTCTAAAATAAGTTGATTTTCTTCAACTTTATACTTTCGTAAATAAACAAATAGTAGCTAATACACATACATCTCAATTAAGTGTGGGCGTTTTTGAATGATTACGGCACATGACGTAGTTCTGACGTCTATGCACGACATTACGTCATTTAAATAACTGATTTCACACCGACTGAATGTGTTGTCGCCATAATGTGACGCCACAATGAACTGAAAAACGGAAATGTTGGCCGCAAGTCGACCTGACAGTTTGGGAACTGACAGGAATGAAATTAAGTTCTGGAGGGTAGTGGGGACATGTCGAAATATTTGAGCTGTAAGATTTGAAATACAAATTCGGCTGTTTTGCAGTCGGGATGAAATTGGTATTTTTTAAATTAATTTTGGTAAAATAAATCAAAAGACTATACTACTACTCAACTGATTACTATTACACTGACAAGCCTATACTGTACACCTCTGCCCTACCCTTCGGGGAAATACGGCGTGATGTTATTTTAAATAAAAATAGTGCTCAAAAACCTGAATAAAATCATTCAGATGACGACATTCTTGACGACAGAAATAAATAGGTATATGTTGGTTTGGTTGTAGTTCCCCGGACTAACCCATTTATAAAGAGTGACATCAGTGACACTAGATAGGTAGGTACTACTCTGGACTCACAGAATGAATAATGAAAAGCAGTAGTATTGTCGACGTCGACCCTCGTCAAAGAACTCAAGTCAGAACCTCAGATACTTATAGATAGGACGGCGCAGCAAGTGGCGCTGTCTAGTTTTGTAACGAAGTTACTGGAGTCACCGAAAGTTCGGTTATGAGTGACACTGGCTGGTGACAGTCACTCTAGCAGCGCGTCGAATATATGGTTGCATGGCTGCTGTCTCCCGATGACAGAGATGAGGTTCTGGGGAGCCGCTGTCGTACCACGACAACGACGGACTGCTTTATTCCGGCATAATCCTGGCGATATTGAAGCTGCTGAACCACTAATACGATGACCACTTCTGGTAAAGTCTATCCTGCGCCGTTATATATATCTTTAGGAGTATGAGGAACAGGGTGTAAAGTTCACTCATCCTCTATAGAAAATGGAGGATCCTCCGACCGTCGTGGTGTTGTGTCTGGCGGGTAATTGCCCAGGGATTGATGTCGGATAACCTTATATAATATGTTAATCGCTCGGTAAACTTAAATAGCGCGATGCAGGATTTGTGACGTCAGGTCTTTGATGCGTAGTTCGCATGTGGTGATTAGATGCCGCCACATCTCTGTCACCGTATTATTATGAACATCGTAAGTTTATAATCTAATTAGCGAGATTATGAACTATAGAAAGATTGTGAACGGTATCGGTAGCGTCAGGCACTTATTGATGTCTGGCATTTTTGCTGAACTGGGCCTTTTTGGCGCAGCCGTGAGGCACACTCCCCTGCCAATTGTCTTACTTTCTACTTTACACCCGTTTATTTGTTTTATTTTTATCTTTTGTGTCTGCTGTATGTGTTATATTGTGTGCCTTTTAGTCTGTGTTAAATAAAAAAATTCTTTCTTTCTTCTTATCGATAAGGTTCATAGTCTGTCCGATGCTATCACCCGCAAAATTGTGAACAGTCCCTGATTGGTGGTAGGTCTTGGCGGCAGTCGAATTGGTCGCAGTATCGAAGCCAGGGCACCCCGAACAAAGATTATAAAAGGTGCTCACTATCTTACGATGACACATTCATTTCAAAACCACTTCAAGTACCATTAAATTGCCTACAATCGGAACAAATTAACACAAGACCCAGAGTTTCAAAGTTGTGCGTGTGAGATTAAACTTAGTCGCACAAACTCACACAAACTCGCACTGCGTATGGGATAGTGCGGCTATGAGACACGTCACTTTAAACCGTTGTTGACAAACTTGTACTAACTTTCGTTCAACTATCTAAGTTTGCTGCGAACATGGCACGTTGAAGCGTTAATTATGCTGAGTTGGACGTGATTGAAAGGTCGTAGTAAAGCTTTGTTTACAAAACAAAATGTATATTAAGTTAATTTTATGATAATTTGATCCTTTGGGACGTGACAAGTTATTAAGACTTGCAAGTTGCAATACGAATAAATTCAAAATCATTAGTCAGCACTTTTGAGCATCAAAAGTTAAAAAGACAGCCACAGCGTGTACTTTTTACCACAAATTGGAAAACCGTGCGAATCGGAGTCGCACTTGGCCGGTTTTTTATGTTAGCTTATACTTTGTATAAAAAACAAATACGGTTCTGGTGAAACCAAGTCACCACTACCAATTGCTTAAATTGGTTTACGAACAATGTCGAAACTTAGTAGACACAATAGAACTTGAAGGACATAAACTAGTTAGCCTGATAGGTACTATTAGTTTGAAGCTCAAAGTTAACTGTACCAGATTAATATACAATTTGCTACAGAGGCTCTAGCACGAACGCGCGACGTAAACGTGACGTAAACGGGACGTAAACGTGACGTAAACGTGACGTAAATATAACGTAAACGTGAAGTAAATATAACGTAAACGTAACTTATACGTAACGTAAATTCGAATGATTTTTTAATCGAAAATATAAATATCTTGTAGCATTGTGGTAACACATTTAGTATCAACTATAGATTAGAACAAAGCCTTAAAAATCAAATCAATCTGCCAAGCCTTTTCTCCACTAAGTTGGGGTCGGCTTCCAATCTAACGAGATGCATCTGAATATCAGTATTTTACATGGAGTGTATCTAATCTTCACAACTCAGTTAACACTGAGTAACACGATACCCCTTGGTAAGGCTGGTTGTCAGACTTTTGATCTTCTGACTATTCGAAACGACTGTCAAAGATCTACAAATTACAGCCGGGACCAACGCAGCTTAACGTCCTTTCCGAGGCACGGAGGGGTCTCGAAATGTAATGGATTGTCACCCATCCACGAACCGACCATGGTAAGCGTAGCTTAACCTTCGATCGACCCGTGCGGCTGTTATTAGTTAGCCACGAGCCCCTCCTGGCCTAAAGCCTTAAAACTAAGTCAATATACAGGGTTATTGGTTGGTGTCAACCATTTTCGAGTAATTTGACATTTTATATTTTAAAATGTATGAATCAAAAATATAAAATGTCAAATGACTCGAAAATTGTTGACATTTGCATAGGATACAAAAGGGGTTATTTGGTTGCAAATGACCTCTCCTACATCCCCTTATTGGGTCGCCAACATATTATAACCACTAACCATGCGAAACGTGTATTTTCATTGTTAAAATCGTTCGAATTTACGTTTACGTTTCTGCGCGTTTGTACTGTTATACTCACAGGAACCACATTAGGTTCAGTTTTGCGTCACACTCGGAGCTTGCGTCTTGTTGTCACAAATTAATTGAGTTGCATAATGTCACGAGAAACGATAACATGGTTGTATATAATGCGAACATGTTAAATGGTAACTAGAACTTGCTTAAGCAAGTTGTTTTTGCATGAGGGAGTTTGTGATCTATTTAGGTATTTCCTCTCCCTCTGTCACCGTAATAGAAAAGGTGGACTGAACATAGTAATTCATATAGCTATTGTATTTTTTTATTTCCAAAATTCATGTTACTTCAATGAGGTCTGGACCCCTGGACATTCTGTATGACAGGGGTCGAGTTTCCTCCAGTTACATGGAACAGCATGAATGTCATCAGTCATGCATACCACGATATTGAAAGTGATCTAAAGAATTGAGGAGCATTTAATAATAAGAAAAATATTAAACAGTGTGTTAGGTTAAACGATTTAAGGTAGTGTAACATAACCTAACATAACATCCCGCCTGTATTACCCGAAAGGTTAGGCAGAGGTGTACCTATAGTACACCCTCCTATGGGCGAGCCTATTGCCAACAAAACAGAAATCCAGGCTCCGGGCTGCTACTGAGAAATTCCAGATGGAAAAACCCATTATCACTTTGCCCGACCCGGGAATGGAACCTATAACCTCAAGCTCAGCAGTAGTGCTTGCGACCACTAGACCAACGAGGCAGTGAAGATGAGAATCTTTTACTATGGGACCAACTCTGAATGATAACAAAAATAACAACATTTCGATTGAGTAGGTATCGCAATTTGTGGAAATATGTATAATAATAGAGGGTCAAATTAAATTAGCTAGAGAACTATTGCAGATATCTAAATACGACAAAATAAAAAATTTATAGATTAGATTTTTTTTGTGTTAGCGAAAAAACGAGGCAGATTGGATAACATAAATAATGGTGGTTGGATAATGGTGTTAGCAACAAAAAGTGTAGGTCTAGTACCTACACTTTGGTGGTCTTCCACACTCAAAAAAACCTACTTACATAAATAACTAATTTAATGCCATTTCACATGAACAATTTTTTTTATTATTTACGTCCATTTTCTTGACCAGTGAACCGGTTTTGTAAATAGAGAAAACCAATGTTTATAACGTAATTTTACGTCGTGTTATTAAAATAAATCTTACTCACATGGTGTTATTTATGGCGCGAAGCCTTTTAGCGGCATAATTACAATGATCACTAGCGCACTACGCTCGACCACTGTCTCAAGAGATCCATTCATTATAGTTGTTATAAAAGTAGTTCTAGTTTCTAATTACAGTTCCACTGAAGGGTTTCATAATATTTTCATTGGTAGCTTTTTTCAGAATTTTATTAATCGAGATGTTTTAAAAATCGGTCCAAACCAACTTACCTTTGCCTACAGCAACATTTAATTATTTTATGTGATTGTGGCGGATCATCAACGCCACATGCGAATTACGCATCAAAGACCTGACGTCACACAAATCCTGCATCGCGCTATTAGAGTTTACCGCACGCTTAACATATACGATAAGACTATCTAATATAGTATCGTTGGGCAGTTGCCCGCCAGTCACAACACCTGTCTGGTCGGAGGATCCTCCCTTTTCTATAGAGTATGAGAGAACTTTACACTCTGTTCCTCATACCTCTAAATGATAAATAAAACGAAATACAATTTTAATCTGTTATCTTTAAATTAGCCAGCTTGGTGAAAACGGGAAAATGTTTTAAATTTTATTTTCAGCTTACAGATAGTACCTGGTTAGGAATCCTGTAGAAGCTTTAAAATAATTTGTGCTATAAGTGAGTATACACTTGAGCATTTTGTCGACCATTTCCATGTAATGTAACGTTCTTACGAATGGTACAATACAAACAAAAGCTCAATTAAATAACAAGCAATGTAATGTAACGTTCCTGCGAATGTTCGACGCTGCGTTCGAGGTAATCCTCCTCCTTGGGATTGTATTCTGTAACGTTGTATATGAAAATTAAATAAATAAATGGCGAGTGAGCTTTTACCTGTAATATTTCTTTGTAACATCACCGAGTGAACATGAACAAGTTACGCTCGTGACTTTGCTCGATAAAAGGTTACACAAATACGCTCGTTGGTTTTTAAAATCAGGTTGTAACATACCATCGAGCTTCGTGTTCAAAAGTGCAGTTCGATAAAAAAAAAATGACGAATGCTTGATGTTCTACTATTCTATTCACTTTATGTTATTCCTTCGACACCGCGTTAGTGTCCGTCACAACTGTGAGCAAAACTGTACAGTTTTCAGGCGACAGGGGGCGCAAGCATCGTTTATAATGATCCTACAGTCTCTAATTGCTTGTAATTTACACGCCACCTCCCCTTGTCTAGACGACTGCGACGTACTGTTATGATTTTAAGTTCGTACAAATATAACAATATCTATAGCAGTACGGAGTAATTTTAGAAGCACGAGATATTCTTGTGTTTTATTTATGAAACATATTGTTTCGTGCCAACTGGAGTCGGCTCCACGACACGAATTCTGTAAATTCCACCAGACATTTTTGTTAACTGCTGCATCTGCCCGGCTTTTTCTCAAACATGTTTTGGTCGGCTTCCAGTCTAACCGGACGCAGCTGAATACCTCCACAACCCAGTTACTGGGTAACACGATACCCCTCAGTAACTTAAGACTGGTGGTGAAATTTTTGGGTTCGAGGCTCCCCGCAACGACTTTCAATGATCTATGAATGACAGCCGGGACCATCGGCTTAACGTGAAATTTTTGTTAAGTAGATTATAATTAAATTACTATACTTACTTACCAAAATCTCATTATGATATGAGACAGGGTCACA
Organism: Eupsilia transversa; assembly: GCA_914767815.1. Taxonomy (NCBI): domain Eukaryota; kingdom Metazoa; phylum Arthropoda; class Insecta; order Lepidoptera; family Noctuidae; genus Eupsilia; species Eupsilia transversa. The sequence continues at coordinate 13,810,911 of OU611876.1, forward strand.
TATTGTAGGTCGCGACTGGTCGTTGACGTTGCCTTTGACTCTTAGGTACCTGTCCCACCGCCACGCGCCGGCGATTAAGAAGACACGAGTAGATTTCATTAAAAACGACTTGGCGAGCAACGAGCAGCGAGCGAATCGCTTGATATGCACTGCGTATGTACCAAGCGTGAGTCTCTCAGCTTGTGTTCTGCACGCCAAGCGAGTGTCGCTGAGCGATTACTCTCTTTGATAGCTCTTGTCGCTGCGACAAACGAGTACTCCCCGATGGTGTGAAGAGTCAGCTATCAACTGTTAATATATGTATCTCTTTCACTTACACGGGACTTACAATCTTTTGTACAATTCCTGAGCGAGAAAATCGTTGATAGCTAGTCGCTTACTCGTCGGATAGGTGCTTTAACAAGGTTCCAGCGTACTTTGGCTTCGTCACTAGCCCTTGGATAGTATTACATGTTTTATATAAATAATAAAATATTTTTCCTCATATAAATTACGCACGTGGGTTACATTGTTTTTCATTCATCTGGGATATTACATTGGATGTGCAAATAACCACGTATGCATGAGTTATTTAAAGATAGTCAGAAATAGTGTTATTACCTTTTAATTGCTCTATGGTGTGGGATACGTGACTAAAGCGTTGTTCTTCACTGTGCTGCTTTTAATCTATTGTATTGTGTTTTGATAAGTTTTGACTCCATTTATAACATAACATAACATCCCGCCTGTATTCCCCGAAGGGTTAGGCAGAGGTGTACCTATAGTACACCCACATTTCGCCAGTTATGTTTAAGTCCCATGAAATAGAGGGCGAGCCTTTTGCCATCAACCGAGCACAAATCCAGACTCCGGGCTGCTACTGAGCAATTCCAGATGGAAAAACCCAATAACACTTTGCCCGACCTGGGAATCGAACCCAGGACCTCAAGCTCAGCAGCACCACTAGACCAACGAGGCAGTTCCCACTCCATTTATGTTAATTTAATGTCCATAAACGTACGAAAACCGACAGTAATATATTGTAAAATGTGTGATGTGTATGAGAGCAAATAAATAAAAAACCTAAGAAACACACATTATGACATTAAATTGACAGTTGCATAATATTTGTTAACAATGCACAATAATATTTGTTTCTTACTAAGACCAAAATGGTACACCATCGGGTCTTGTTACGGCCATGATTTAATAATAGGTACTCTACTGATGATTAAATACCTTCTAGTAGATTATTCACTAAGGGGATAAAGCAGTGTCTTAATGTCGCGGGTGCTATTTTGAATCCCGAATGTAATGAAAGATTCTAGGGCTCCCGAGCGCACCGAGGGAGTTAAGACTAGAATCCTGAGTGCAGCGAGGGATTCGAGCAAGCTCGCCAAAAACGAAGACACCTTATCCCTGAGGAGAATACTCTAAATTTCGCCCTTATTACGAGGTAATAATAACAGGTGAATAACTAGTTATATGCAGTTTCATACACTATTTTACACAGTCACATACATACAGATACATAATCTCAAGCCTTCTTCCCATATGTGTAGGCAGAAACTACAGAACGTCACCTGCTACGATCCTTACACACTCCTTTTGCTTCGATTATGCCACGCATGTAGCGTGTACTATACGCACCTGCCCTATCTGAAAAACATCACTCACTAACAATTCAACAATTTATTTAATCAAAAATGATTTTTTGTCCATTACTTTGTATATTTCACTGCTTACCAAAGGTCTCCATAATATCGTTCCTTTTACAAATGAGTCAAAAACCTCACCCAAAAATGGCTACATAGCAACATTACATGTGATTTCATGGATCGAAATAATTTAATCAAAGTTACTCGTGTGTATAAACTACTACCGAGGACTGCGGACTGGACCCAAAATTAACACAAAACTCTTTCCAGTGAGCATTAGAAGCAAATCGGTGAAAATAGGTTTCCATGTGAGCGAGTGAAAAACACGCAGATGAGGTTGTGACTTCAGCTAGCGTGTAGCGACAAGCGGGCATTGGCGTAGTGGGTTTGGTAAGGTAAGAATTAGATTATACAATATACAGGCTGACTTTGAAAACATGCAAACATGAGTTTGAGTTTGAGTTTTTTGCGACAAAATTTAAAGGGGTTTTCTACCCATCAATGTGAACAACTTTTACTATGGGACAAACTAAGAATTCGCAAAAAAAAAACGACCTTCTTATACAAAATGGTATATTATCGGGTATACCTTTATACGGGAAGGTCGATTTTTTTTTACGAATTCAAGTTGGGTCAGAACACCCCGGGCAACGGTAATGTACAACAAATAGAGGATGATGGTGACGGTGACATAATATCATCATTAGGATCTGATTCATCGTGTCCTATCCAGATGAATTAAAAATGGTAAATCATCTGTGTAAAATTGTCAATCAGATAAGTTAACAGGAAATTATCCGGACGTGGTTAAGACAACTTTTTGACTTTTTGACGTTAGAAAGATAATTCAATTTATTTACTTACTACTTTATTTGTCTAACTAAAGTCTGTGATTACTTTTGAAAGGTAATTTTATCCACAAAATACAATAAAATATTTATTTATTTATTTATTCAACTTACACACACTATCTTTACAGGATGACCCCAATTCAATAGTGGTTTGCAATCACACACCAAATAATTAAATAATCACTTACGGCTAAATCTAAACTTTAAAAACATTTTTTTTTAATGCTATAAAAAATATAATAATAAATCTAGGAGTAACTAAAGCAGTCAGCTAAACGTCTTTCGGTCGTTCTCACCGCCGCGCGCCGCGGCCGCCGCGCCGTTACCGCGCCCGCTGTACCTAGGTATCACACGACACAGCCTTATAAGGACTGAATAACTTGTGCCCTTAATATCCTTAGATATTTCTTCGCAATAATTTATTGATATTCGAGATATCGTTTGGCTTGGGATAGATGAGAAAGGCAGTCTTTTGGCTCTAATAGTTCGGTCGGAAAAGATGTTGTCGCAATTTCAGGCATAATTTAAGATTATTGTAGAAGGGATTCTGTGTGTAAGTAATATTTTAGTATTAGTAATATTTTCCATCATACTTTGTTCGTAAATGCTATCTAGATTTTATAATATTTGGATCTCACAGGATCAACAGCAATACTCAAGTCTAAAACAGGAAAATTTTAATGAGCGAAACGGATAAGTATTGTTAAAATTATTCTTCACAATATTCTTAAAGATGCAAATAATGAGTCACTGTAATCAACACCTTTTTTAACCAATTTTGTTGTTTGTCTGTTATGTCATGCGACACCGCTGATCCGTATGCTAATAAGCGCAGTAGGGAAGTATCATGTTTCAAATTATTCGACAATATCGTTAGACATATCATAATTATTAATTATCTAAGACATATATATAGCACATGACAACACGAAAGATGATCCCAATTGAGTTCAATTACATTAATTACAGGCGATAGTCGCCCAGCAACAGTGGCGCGACATGATAGTAGGTAATTATTGCAAACAATTGAAGGGAGTAGGCGACAATTAGTTGCCAAGTCGGCGGGAGGCGGTCGCTGGCCTATTTGACGATTAGACGCGCGACGGGGGACGCGACATGAAGGCGGTACGTTCTTTAAGGCAAGTAGACATTTTAGAATAAATATCTTGATGGATATAATTTTTAAGCTGTCGTTCTAGCTAAGATTAACCTCTCCGATAAACACCAAACCCACGGCAAAATCCACGTCATTAAATGATCCCCGTTTAATCTCGAGACATTGTTTCAAACCAGTATATCCGCGTTGTTGCATACCATTTTAATTAGTCGAGATTTTTAATTCATATTCTTTACGGCACCTCTTTAGGTCATGAGCTATCCGAATATCAAAAATTATTTGGCCTTGGTCTTAAAGGGGAGGATTGAAAATTGTTTACTTATGAGAACTCATTGCAAAATATCGATTTGAAATGAATGTGTAAATAATAAACATGACCTTATATCTGACAAACCTGGTCTACAAAAATATAAGTAAATAAATAAGCGGCGTAAATATAATAACCTTATTGGCAATTCTCCGGCCAGTCTCTTGGGTAGACTACCAGTCGACAGCGATGCGGATGAACTTTTCGACGCCATGTTTTAGTTTGTAAATCGTTTTATTTAAGTTAGTACATCATTTTGTTATTTTATTTTATTAATTAATTAAGTAGTTTATCTGTAGTTTATTAGTTTTATGAGCTTTTGATAATAAATAATAAGTTTATTTATTTTCTCTCACAAAGTGCTACAACTTTTGTACAGTTTTGAACCATAATTTAGATTCGCAAAATGTTTATTGGTAAATAAATCACAAGAACCAATAATCCCTTCGATTGTCGTCGTGAAGGGTCTGCGGGAAATCGGTTCATTTCCTTTTCTGCGATGCTGTTCAAGAAATAATTGAAATCTTATAGTACACCAGAAAAGGTTTGTGCTTCGGTAATGTTCGTCTTTCAGAATTAGCACGAACTCGAACCACATGGAGAGACAAAGCTCCAGGGATTTAGGGAGAGGCAAAGCTTTTAAGTTTTGTACTGCCGCGCTTTGTAGTAGTGCACTTAACACACGGATCGGATCCACCTTTGTGGGCACGATGGGCATGCCCACAACCCTAATAGACTTGTGACGTCACAGTTGTAAACAACAAAGATTATCCGGGCTAGCTCTCCTAAATATACAAAACGTTTTCGTAAACTTGAAATTCCAATTTCAAGTTTACGAAAACGCCAGCCGCCATTTAAGTAAGCACCAAAATAAAATTATTTCATGTAAAATGTATACTGGCGTTTAATTTAAGTCTCAATGTGACACTGTGATGTTCAAACAAACACTCATTTACTTTTGCGATTTTCAAGAGCGAACAAACTAACGTTTTTTTATTCCTCGCCCCACGGCTTTGCCCACGTGGAACTATATACTGTACAAAATCTTGGTCAGTGCGTCATATATTTTGTAAACATCTTTGTAGACTTTATCGATCATGAGGGAGATGAGCGAGTTCATACTGGATCTCACTTGGCCGATTTTTGACTGGCTGTGACCACAACCTTTTTTGAGGGCTGGATCCGCGCCTGACATATCATAGCGCGTTTGTGTGAAGTTTTCCCTCTGTCGGGCTACGTACTTCGGCCACAGATCATCATTAATCGAAAAGCTTTAAAAAGTTTTTTTGAAATTGCATAGATTTGTTAATCTATAACTTGTTAATCATGATAGTAAAAAATAGGCAAATACTTCCATGGTTGTAACAGCTCTATATTAGATCTCATCATCGCTCGTTACTATTCCCGAACATAGACAATTTTTTCCGAAGCGCATACTTTTCTTGGGAATTCTGTATAAGCGCAGTGTACGCCAGTAAAAATGTATATGTGACTGTAAAAGCCCGAAGTGCAGTAAATCTTAAGATTTCCCGGTAAATCCTAAGTTTTACCAGCTTCAGTGGTAAATTTCCGAAATGTTCTATGATCATCGTTAATTTCCATCCCTATCCCATAGTAAATAAATGATTAAGAAATACTCATATGATAATAAAAGTAATAAAAAATAATAACATTAAAACTGTATCATCATAATTATAATTAAAACTATGTAAGGCTACTGATCGGTAATTAAAATAAAGGATTAAGAAATAGTCATTATTTTATTCCCATAACCAACATTTACCAACCATCATTGGTAAATCTTAGCATTTCCCAAACTCTGCTGGTGAAAGCCCGAAATACCGCTCTTTTATGGAAAATTCGGACATTTACCAACTCATGCTGGGAAATCTTAAGATTTACCGTACTTCGGGCTTTTACAGTAACATAATACATTTATTTAGGCTTACTTTCAGTATTAAAAGCACAAGTCCATTTTGTATTTTTACATAATTATTCGAATTATTATTGACGGTGTCGATTAAAATGTTTTACATTATTCTCAGTAATTTGTATGTTTCTGTTCGTTTCTTCTCGTCTGTTTAATATGTGTGTGCATAAATGGTTAAATAAATAAATAAATCGTAACTAATATTATAAGTTTGTTTATTTGTTTGTTACGATTTCACGCTAGAACGGCTGAACGGATTTGGATGAAATTTGGCACATAGTAGACCATGACCTGGATTAGGACATAGGATACTTTTTTTATCCCGATATTACCACAGGATCGAGCCTTATACGGGTGAAACCGCGAGGGTGCAGCTAGTAAATAATAAAAGACTGGAGTTCAGAAAAGTGTGCCCGGAATATTGAAATAATACATGTTTGTTTATGCCTTAGCTGAACACAGATGTATGAAACGTTTATTTATTTGCTTTCCAAGAATCAAAGTAGCAATAACCTAGGATTTTTCGACCAATATTTATTCCAAAGCATAAAATCTTTTTCTTATTTCTATTCGACCGTCTAATCGAGCATATATAAAACAGCCAACCCGCGACCTCGATGTATCGAATAAACAAAAATATCTGAGTTTCATAAACAAATAAATAAATAATTCTAGACATTTCATCGGTTTTAATTGTCACCTGTCCTGTTTTGTTCGTCATTTATCATCAGTAACAAATAGACTGGTACATAGGACATAAATAACATCATAATACATAATTATATTATATTAACCATAAATAACTATTCTATAAACTCCTGATGCTCTGGGTATTATTTTATTATGTAGCTTGGTATTTGTAGGTACGCCTCATTGGTCTAGCGGTTGCAAGCGCTACTGCTGAGTATGAGGTCCTGAGTTCGATTCCTGGGTCGGGCAAAGTGTTACAGGGGTTTTTCCATCTGGTATTTCTCAGTAGCAGACAGCAGTCCAGCCTAGCCCATTCAAAGTCTGGTTTTGTGCCCGGTTGATGGCAATAGGCTCGCCCCATATTACATGGGACTTTAACATAGCTAGCGATATGTGGGTGTACTATAGGTGCACCTCTGCTTAACCCTTCGGTGAATAAAGGCGCGATTTTACGTGTGTGTATTTAAAATATTTTTACCTTTTTACTGATTCCCATGTGGGGGCATCTACAACGCCACATGCGAACTACGCATCAAAGACCTGACGTCACACAAATCCTGCATCGCGCAATTAGAGTTTACCACGCCATCCACATATATATAAGACTTTCCGACATCAATCGTTGGGCAGTTGCTCGCCAGACACAACACCCGTCTGCTCGTAGAATACTCCCTTTTGTTTAGAGGATGAGTGAACTTTACAACAGGGTGTAAAGTTCACTCATCCATTCCTCCTACCACTACACCCACATAACTTCCAATTTTTGGCAAACATTCTTATTTGTATGCTATATTTAGGCCTCCATCTCTAGAAACTAAGCTATATCTTGACGATTCGCGGAAAAAGAAAGGACCAATTCAAGCTCGGCCATTGCAGGAGATTAAAACCAGAAAAGAAAATCTATTACCTACTAGGGTAATATTAGGCTAAAGCCGAATTTTAATATCTCTTTTCATCTTGAAGCAAGATCCGGCTATGAATATTATCTTTAAAACCTAATCAGTTTTTGAGATCTAATGATACCCTTTTCGCCGAAATCCCAATATAACTACAACACAGTAAGTGTGTATTGGGGATTTTAAGAAATAGGTTCCTATTACACCTGGTACTTTACAAGTATACTTGTATTGTATACAAGTATACTAGGTCGGGCACAAGTAATCACTTGATTTCCTAAGGCTATATACTTTTTGTAAATAAGAAAAATCGTTCCGTTTGTTGTAGTGTATATTGTTTATTTTACTTTTGTGTACTTCACAAATGTCAAAGTCGCAATGACTAAACCTTCCATTTTCAAAAATGAGAGCATCTTCCCAAGATGTAATATCATAAATAAAATGTTATGCGTCACGTAGCACAATGCGTTAGCAAATAGGATAAAATTTCTTTGATGTCCGATTTATTTTTCACACTTACTATCAAAGGGCATTCCCATCGGACGGGGAGAGCCTCGTACGAGGCGCAAACACACACGTATCATTCCAAGGGTCTTGTATCAAGCCTTTGATTTGACCCCGATATAATAATGTTTTCCCAAACCGTCTATTTATATCGATACACGGAAAGACGCTTCTATTACCTACATTGTAATTGGATTTATTTATATATATACTCCTACATAATAAGTATCTTTTCTAAGAGAAGCTTCTATGAATTCGGTTTCAATCTAGTAGTTTTCCGGGAGCTCCGATTGACTGTTTTCTTTTTGCTTTTTTCTCTCAGTTTTCTCGCGTTTCTCTTAATGCTTTAAAAGGATAGTAAATTGCTCCAAGAAAACGGTTACTACGTGAAAGAATTTATAAACGTTACAATGAACTCTCAATGGTGAGTTTTTGACGGATTTGCCATACAAAAACTGTCAAAAACTCACTATTGAGAGACCATTGTAACGTTTATAAATTAGTAGACTTAGGACCCGGACATTGGATACTAATTTAGAGTTAAAAGAATTATGGTTGTTACAGTATGCTCAGAACCTGCTCTAATCTGCTATTTATATCATCATAATCTGCATGGCCTATATGTTGCAGGGGTCGGCTTCCAGTCTAAACAGATGCAGCTGAATATAAGTATTTTACATGGACCGACTATCTGACCTCCACAACACAGTACTAGGCAGTCATAGCCTAGTGGTGTGACCGTCGGTATACCAAGTCATAGGTCTCAAGTTCGAAGCCAGGCAAGCCAGAGGTGTCTCTGGCTTTTAGAATTCAGCCTTCCCATATTTGCACTGTCTATCCATGTACTTATAAAACGTTCGGTTGTATGCATACAATGTGATGATGATTATTACCCATTCGTCATTTCAAAAATATTGGAAACGATTTCATTATTTTACACAAAACAAACACATACATTCATCTTCCTCATTGTTGTTGCTAATTATTTTTAACAACACCTATATGATAATTATACTCGAATAGGCACGCCCCCTATTACATGGGACTTAAACATAACTAGCGAAATGTGGGTGTACTATAGGTACACCTCTGTCTAACCCTTCAGTAATTGCAGGCGTGAAGTTATGTTATGTTATCAATGTTATACCTGGCGAAATGTGGATGTACCTACCATAGGTACACCTCTGCCTAACTTTTCGGGGAAAAGCCATTAAATTATATAGGTGTTAGGTAGGTACCTATACTTAGCACCTATTGGTGACGAGGAAAATATATGATAATCCACTTATTCATGGTGAATCATGTCCAATCGGTTTATTTGATTTGCACAGAGTATGGAACTTCAGTATCTGATAGCTTGTACGTGATACCATTGTGATAATATTATTATTATCAATGGCACGAGGTTCCCAGAAGTGCTTTCAGTAATTTATGCACAGGTTCATCCATTTTTTTTATTACTAGCTTTTGCTCGCGGCTTTTTCCACCCGGAAATTATCCCACGGGAACGTACTACCGGGAGAAAAATATCTTATGTGTTTATCCAGGTTATAAACTATCGGTGTGCCAAATTTCAGCCAAATCCGTTCAGCCGTTTTCTAGCCAGCGTGGTGGATTATAACCCACTTCTCACAGAGATAAGGCCTGTTTACCAGTAGTGGAAACATTATAGGCTGCTTATGTTATGTTATGCTATCATATATGAGAAAAAAGTATGCTTGGACGGTTAAGTGATGTTGAGAGGACGATTGAAAGGCACCTAACAAAAGGTATTTACAAAGCAGATGTGAGTAGAATCGCCGGGAGGGGACGACCTAGGAGGACATAATTATATAGTAATGTTCTTCAGAAAGGCCAGGTATATGAACGTAAACGAAACAAAACTTTGAAGGTGGCGTACTGTAGTTTCTGCCTACCCCCATGGGAAGAAGGCCTGAGTTTATATAAGTATGTTCTCATATAAGCCTGCAAACATCAATATGCTGTAGACATTTGTGTTATTCATAAAGTTTAGTTAGAAGAGCGCATTCTATCCTTCCTATGAGTCGCACAAAGTTGTAAAACAATTTTCATTACAGCCAATCACCACCCACATACCTCTCTACACAAGCAAGGCATCTGAAGAGAAGGCACATAAAGTAATAACTCGATTCGCCTCGTGTGTGAGACATTTTTCACAAGAATTATATTAGTCTCATATCCCGCATTCTCACTCGCGAACCGCAAATTCAAATATGTTGTAATCCATTTTGCATCAATTTCTCGTGCCTTGTGCGTTTCTTGAATAAACCAATTTCGTCGATATTTGCTTTGCGAATTGAACAATGTATGTATGTATGTTCAAAGGCCTGTTCACACGACCAGAAAACGCGCGGAAAAGTTTTATAAATCTGTTTGATTTTGATATATCGTATTGGTAGAACGCGTATTTTTAATTAGTTTTTATGTAATTTCACGTATTACTTTGTAGATTGTGCACATACTAGATATGTGGCGGCATCTATGTACATCGCCACATACGAACAAATGCACACAAATCCTGCATAACGCTATTAGAGTTTACCGCGCGATTAACTTATATATAAGACTATCCGGCATCAATCGTTGGGCAGTTGCCCGCCAGACACAACATCCGTCTGGTCGAAGGATCCTCCCTTTTCTATAGAGTATGAGTGAACTTTACACCCTGTTCCTCATACCTCTAAAGATACATAACATCACGATTAGCAAAAAAAAATCGCTTCAGTGCGTTTTAAATATCGAATCATACGTTCATGCGTGAACATGTGCAAAGGTAAACAAGTCGCGAATGTTTTGCTTTGAAACACGTGTGATTAATTAAAACCTAACCTAACCTAACCTAACCTACCTAACTTAAAAGAGGCAGTAGACTGAGACAAGTGGAAAGAGGGATTAGATGCCTTTGGCCTGCAGCGGGAATCTATCAATATATTAAAAACTTGTACACCTGGTAGGTAACACCTGTATGTTCTGCAATTAAATGATTCTTATTCTTAAAAAAACTTGTCCGATCCGTGAGGGTGTTATGAGCATTTTTTTGAATGGGGAATTGTACTTGGCAATGTAAGGCGCGGGCGGCCGTGTCTTAGCGGGTGTCTAGTTAATTTGCAGTTTTTTTTAAATGAATTTTGGTACTTTGACGTTCAAAGTACCTAAAATTATATACCATTTTACATAACAATAACTTTAAATAATATTAGGTAGGTGTACTACAGTTACACCTCTGTGATGTTGTGTGTATTAGGTACTGAAATAACCTGCAAGTTACGTTAAACATTCGGAAAAAAAATACGACTTGGATATAAAACAGAATAAAATATAAATATAAAATAAATTAAGAAGTTACTTGTCATTTTTCTAGACTTAGACGGGCACAAGGCACATATTGCTTGCTATAAATCAATATAGCTCTATCTCTAAATAATATTCATAAACAGGCGTCGCAAAAATTTCGTGTGAATAGTCCTTAAAATATGGTTTTAAAAGATGTTAATATTCGCTTTACTTTCATCTTCTCACGCTTTTGTCACGTTAAATGGATGTCACCTAACACCGTGCGAAGCAATTTACATATACCGTGTTATGTCACCTTTCGATGTGAGTGTTTATCTGTATCTTGATTTTTGGTGTGTTCATCAATGATGTTTTAATTTATGTGCATACAATTTAAACCAAGGAATTCTGGGGTCCGATCGTAATGTCCGAGATTTGAGGGCTCAGAGCACGGCCGGATTTAGAGGTCTGGAGGCCTCGGGGCCACAAAGGAATGGAGGCCCCCTGGCCCCAAATTATTTTCCAAATATAACGAACAAATTTTTTCAGTCGAGTTTTTCAATAGGTAACTAATTTATTGTGAAACCATGTAGATTCCTTTAGTATTTAACAAACATAATATATAAATGTAATCGAAAACAAGAATTATCTGAAACTAAAATTTACATGTTTGTACGAAGTACTGTAGGTAAAGGTAAAACAGGGAAAAAAATGAAAGGAAAAGTTGTTTACTAGTGTTTAGGTACTAGTCGGAATTTGAATGTTTTTTTTTTCGAGGTTTCTATTGTGGGGGCCCCTCTTTTGTGGAGGCCCCGGGGCTGTAGCCCCGGTTGCCCTCCCCTAAATCCGGCCCTGGCTCAGAGTTGGCCTAGCACGAATGCGTGAAGTTAACGTAAACGATTTTTGAATTGTATTTTTTTTTGTATTTATTTAGTTTGAAAACTTTATTTATTTCTATGTCTGATATAAATAAATTTTGGTTGCTGCATTAGCATATTCGTATTTCCAGTTTAAGAATCGTTCTAATTTACGTTTTTACTTTGACCGACGTGTTAGACCGGTTATAAATGCCGTTATACTTTTTTCTAGAACCGAATTGATATTTGAAACACCGAGGGATTCGCGGACGCTTTGTTTGGTACTAAACTTCACCTGCCAAGCGTGGTCACTATGCATTTGTTTTGTTTTAACTGTACGGCGGACCTCAATGTTTTCACTGTCCATGTATATGAAACGCAACATGAGAAAAACAAAAGAACAATGAACTACGAGTTAACCGTAGCTGTGAACCATGCCCTGTGTTTGATTAAAGCTTGTAGGAGCGGCAGACAAAGCTAAAATACCTATGGTCTGTTCTAAAAGTGTTTAGTGAAAGTGTAAACAAACCCTGTTTAGGTAAGATTCTTACGTAATCACTCACTAAAGGGAATTAGTAACTCATTCATCTGTATTTAGAAGATCTCAACTTTATATCGCACCACTTTTAACAACATTTATTGTTTGATTAAATTGCAATTTAAAAATCATCGACGATAAAATTAATCTCATTTGCCAGATGAAGTTATAATTATAATTAAGGATTTAAGTAGACAAATAATCAAATCAAAGCACTCAATATTTATAAATGTACTACAAATTGGCATCCACAATTCCACAGGTACGTATTCTGATTCATTTGTTTACATTTTCAACTATTACTTTTAGAACAGACTCTTATATACTTTATAGATTCTCTTATCATTTTATTAACGTAGATCCCATGGGTATATCGGGATAAAAAGTATCTTATATCCCAGCCCAGGTCATGGTCTACACGTGTGTCAAATTTCATCAAAATCCGTTCAGCCGTTGTAGTATGAAATCGTAACAAACGAACAAATAAACTCAGTTTCCCATTTATAATATTATAATATCGAAAATCACAACACAGCTATGCTTCTGACAGCTAGGTATAGTTGTATACTCCGGCAAACGAATGTTTCACAAGAATCTCGACTATTTACTACTAAAAGCATAATTTAGCATAATATTCATAAATCCTCAAACGCTGTCTGGAGCATGCAAGTTACCGCGTTTGAGTTTCACTTAACTCGAGCAAGTAAAGTAAGATGAATTTACAGAATGTTTCAGCGCATAACATGCTTGCAATATAGTCTATTAAACGGTGATAAAATACCTATTGTAGGCGGAATTTTGTATCTGCTCATTGGAAGTGATTTTACTGAAAACTTTCCGAAGATTTTTTTTATTTTCTCATGTGCTTTGTTCAAACGCCTGACTTAAACCGTAAGTTCCTTATTTTTTCATGATAGATTGAAATAACCCTCCTTAGCCCAAGTAATTTGTAATTTTTGAATTGTTTTTATTTTTATTTTTATGTACGGACGTTTTTTTTATGCACGTCTTTCTACATTGTTCTCACATGTATAAGTAATTTCAACATGAATGATGTAACCAATTTTTGTAACAATTTATTTGAATTAAAAGAGTGTCCGTGGAGTTTCTTGCCCGTTCTTCTCCATCATAGGTACCTACTACGCTTTGGAATGGGCAACTAGCTTCATATTTTCTGACTGACTGACTCCTTGACAATTCAAACGTGGCTGTAATTGGTTTAATTGAAATAAATGCTTTGAGTTTGAAAAAAAAAATTCAAAATCTATACTTATAATAAATCTGTAGAAGTGAAAATTCTGTACATTGAAAATATCAAAAAAATAAATGGCAGGGGGTGTTACTAGACCGACACCGAACCCAAAAATGTGATTAATTTTTTTTTGTCTGTCTGTCTGTCTGTCTGTCTGTCTGTCTCTCTGTCTGTCTGTTTGTTCAGGTATCACGCAAAAACTACCGGTTCGATTCCGATGAAACTTGGTATAATTATTCTTTAATATCCTGGGCACCACACTGGGTACTTTTTATCCCGGAAAAGTATCATATCCTACTATCTATATCTTTACCTATTAATAAAAAGACAAGTCCTGACTGACTGACTCATCAACGCCCAGCCCAAACCCTTGGACCTAGAAAGCTGAAATTTTGCACAGAGGTTCCCTTTATAATGAAGGCAAGGAATAAGGAAGCATTTTTTGAAATTCAACCCCTAAGGGGGTCCAATAGGGGATGAAAGTTTGTATGAAAAATCTTATTCCTTGAGGTAATAAACATGAAACTCCGCACGAATAATTATCAAAATAAATGAAAAAGTTTGTAATTTGTTGTTTTTCTAAATTACCCCCTAAAGGAGGGTTGGGGGGTGTCAAAGTTTGTATGGAAGAATTTTAACGCGCTGTCCGATTAACTCGAAACTCAATATTTAAACTTAAACCCAAAAATTAAGAATTATGTGTATCAGGATTTTTCGAAATTCAACCCCTAAGGGGGTAAAATAAGGGATGAAAGTTTGTAGGAAAAATCTTATTCCTTGAGGTAATAAACATGAAACTTCGCACGAATAGCTATCTAAATAAATTATAAAGTTTGTAGTTTTTGTTTTTCTAATTACCCCCTATAGGGGGTTGGGGGGTGTTTGTATGGAAGAATTTTAACGCACTGTCCGATTAACTCGAAACTCAATATTTATACTTAAAACCCATGGGGAGCAATGGGGTAATTGCCGACACTCACGCGGGCGAAGCCACGGGCAGTAGCTAGTAAAAAATAAATCAATTAAACGCTTTTCATGGAAGATACGAGAGCCACAAGCTACAACAAATTCAATCTACCCCAAGTAATTTCCATTTACTGTAACCTCGTTATAAACCAACATACGTTGACAAACTTTGACAAACAATTAACTTCGCTCGCAGCGCCCTCTACCACGTAATACAGCCACTATGGAACCTGTTACCGCTTCAATTAAAGATAAAAGCTCCATATTGAAGGGAAATGGCCGTGGCCACAGCCGCTGGAAAAGGCTTAAAAAGTCAGAAAACAATATGGCCAATAAAGGTGAAATAATCTGTTGAAAGTTACGATTTGTTTTGATGAAAAGCTGGCATTACCTTTACATATTATATATTAAAGTCGGTTTTCCTGTCTGTCTGTGTCGCGTTGTTCTTCTAAACTAAACAACGGATTAACTACCATTTAGAAAATATATTCCGGAAAGTTTATATGTTTAATACATTAATTTAAACCTGCATATGATATAGGAATTTCGATGTCTTGTCAAGTTTTAAAAACCGTGCGAAGCAGGGGCGGGTAGCTTGTATTATTTTTATGGTTGATCCAACTCATCCCTTGGGTCCAGTTAATAGTGATAAAGGTATTATGTAAAGAGGACAGACTATTATCCTCCTGTGTGCTTTTCAAAACAAATGGCGATCACCAATCAGTAGGGCCCTTCGTAAAAGTTCACTTAAACCAAGCGCATGCGCTTTTTAAATTATGAGCGTTTGACGGTGGATTCGATCAGACTTTTATAGTCTTATTTTGCCAATAAAATCAATTATTACTGAACAATTACCTACTGCAGAGATAACGCAACGCTTTTTCATACAAAAAAGTGCGGCGCGGCCCGCCTGTAGTGCGCTGGTTCATAGAAAATGTATGAAAGTGACGAAGGACGACTTTTGCAATGCATTGCACTGCGACGACTCGGACCAATCTGCCCTAGCCTTTATAGTGGATCCGACAAAACTTTAATAAATATTATCCCATGAATACAATCATCTCTGCAGTAGGTAATTGTTCAGTAATAATTGATTTTATTCGCAAGATAAGACTTATAAAAGTCTGATCGAATCCACCGTCAAAAGCTCATAATTTAAAAAGCGTACTCGCTTGTTTTGTTAAAGTAAATGTTTGCGACTTAAATTCACATCCTGATGCCTTGGCATAATAATTTATGATAGGTATTAGTGATAGGCACATAACAAATTTTTTTTTTACGTTTTTTGATGAAGATGATAATATGATGATTGCTGAGAAGTATGACTCGGCAGTCATGAAGGCTTTCGTTCGGATTCTGGTCAGATAGCGTGGCAATCTATCCTGAACTCGACTACACACCTTTTATGTGCCTACCTTTTTGTAATATGTCTGTACTAACATAGTTTGTAAGATAATTCTTGTGACTAACAATTACGGACTTTTGTCTGAATAAATAAATAAATAATAATAATTATTATTAAATTATCTAAACACCAAGTTAGACTTAAATGGCAGATGATCCAGTAAGCGTTAAGAACAACCGCAGAAATAACTAAGTTTTTCATAGATTTTTCGACAAAATACTATGAAATACAAACATATTTTTGCGGTTGGTAAAATCAATACTGTGCATGCATTAATATTGATCATAACAGTACTACTAACCCGTAACAGTTCATGGTGAGACTTGCACTTGGCCGGCTTTTTAATATTAATTTAGACTAGCAATCAAAATCATTCTTAAAATCGTTGTAATCAATCAATCAATCAATCAAAATATTTTATTTCACAAAACCCACATGGGCACTTATGAAACGTCAAAAGCTAGGTGCACATTAAACACCTCTTGCAGAAAGCACATTAGTTTCTCCACAATTACAACAAAAGTACCGCCAATGGACTAAGTTGTAATAGTTAGTGGAAAAGTCCAGCCTAGTCACGTGGAGCGGGGTCAACGACCTGGACAGTCCTCTTAAGTTTATCTAGCGGATTACGTTGGTTTAGCGTTTAATCTGTTTTATAGTACGTGGTTTGAAGGCAAAATGGTGTTTTTTTATTATCAAATGACGAGGTAAGGCAGAGTTGTACCTTTACACCCAGTTGCGCCAGAAATGTTTTAGTCCCATGTAATAGGGGGCGAGCCTATTGTTATTTACCGGTCACAAATCCGGACTCCGAACTGCTAGTGAAATTCGAGAGGGTAAAACAACATAATATAAATTTGTCGGACCTGGGAATCGAATCCAGAACCTCGTGCTCAGTAGTAGCGCTAAGTATCATAATATATATTATTATATATCGATATATATACCCACGAACACGTTGGGTATTAATAATGTCTGTAAATTTTGTCTCGCCCGTCTTTAGTCGATCGACCAATTTTGCTAAAGCAAATATTAATCATCTTTAGCAGAGTTGAGTCGAGTCGAGCTTCGAAGATTACTCTTTGAAAATGTTCTCTGAGAAATTTGTTAGTTAAAAGGTATACAGAATAAGGTACATGTGTATGTTTATTCTCATTTTTTTTCTTCTAAAATTATGTATAATATGTTTCAATACTCTGCCGAGCGCACATTTTATTCAGAGCAAATGTTTGCTGTTTTGCCGATGTGCGTTCAAAACAGAAAACATCTGTTTTCATTACAACGAGAAAACGAATGCTCGCTCGCCGCTTGCTCGTGTTCATAACGCTAATTGAAAACGCAGCTTTAGGCAAACGTTTTTATTTTAGGGCTAATTTCACCAATGAATTCAATTTCATTGGTGAAATTGGTCCTTAGTCTTTGAAATTATAACCTAATTGTAGACCACACACAAGTGATTGTTTGTAAGTGCAAATTTCACCAATGAAACTGAACACGATCAGCATATCTAAACCGCGTGTAAGACCTGTCACTGTCATTACTTATTGTTATGGAATATTGACACTGACACCTCTTGAACGCGGTTGAGATGTGCTGATTGCGTCCAGTTTCATTGGTGAAATTGGTCCTTAATCTTGGAAATTATAAACTAATAGTAGACCACACACAAGTGTTTGTTTAACCTTTCGTATACCGTAATTACAGACACAACTAAAAATGCATTGTGTCTCGTGTGGATTTACGTTCCAATACCAAAATGTGAAGTTGTTGTTCCATTTCTTTTACCACAGATCTTATAAACACGAACAACCAGACAATTCGAATTACGACTCTTTATTGTAAAACTGAATCACTAATGGCAATATTACATTATTTAGCCAACTTTACTTGCTTTATGTAAAAAGGCTAATGCTTTAAACTTATTGGACTCTAAACAGTATGTCTAAGAACTCGAAACAAATCTGAGAAATGACGGTACAAAGTGCCCAGGGCTACATATCAAGCTATACATTTCCAGTATAAGCTGATCTCGCATTGTATAGGATTTCCGTACAGTGAGAGGTTAGCTTATACTGGAAATGTATACCTTGATATGTAGCCGTGTGTACCATCTTTATGATCGATCCGTCCGAATTTGGAATAACATGTAATTCGGATATTGAACGCCGATTCCGATCGTATGCAGTGTACAAATGCTCTAGAGGTAACTCAAGACATTCCAATAATGACTCCACATCGAGTCATTTACAACTATGTAGTTAACATCAACTATAGCCACTAATGACAAGAGTCGTTACCTCAGATAATAAAACTATTAAAACGTTAAGGGGGATGCACTCAGGTGGACTTCAAATTTTCTAAAGTTTTTGCAATTTGCATGTCACCGTCTGGTTGTATGTTAATTAAAATTTTATTCGCGACCGTAACAAATATGTATTTACATAGTTATTATCTTTAGAGTCATCAATACAAAGTATTTAAGATACAATTGACCTCAAATGTCATGATTTCATGAAACAGTCATTAATTAGTAACCAATTTGAACTTAAATTTTTATGATTATGATTCTGTAATACATATTTGTTTTTTAATCATAATATTCTGATCACTGACCTGGAAATTGCAAAAAAAGGTTAAAAAAAAATTATACTCCAGCTATCCAAGCGCTTTGGCCTTAAGAGACCGTGGGGCGTCCGTATCGGTGACAAATTGAGCGTCTGACGTCACTCTAATCCATCTTAATGTTGCTTTAGTGACTTGGTTACTTTCTTGGAAGGTAAGTTATTTTTAAGCAATAAGTGACGTATATTTTTATAGTTAGCGTTGGGTAAAATAATAAAAACAGGGTAAATAAAAATCTTCCAGCTGGGACTTCAGACTTCCGATCTCTAATTAACACTAGAAAAGATAACCTGGTTTTCTTTCAAAATTGTTTTTCACTGGGTACCTATATTTTGAAAACTTTGTCTATAAGACTGTTCCTTCCGAGCTTAGGCCCAGATCTACAGGGTCAAATTAAATTAGCTAGTGAAACTCCGCAGAGAACTTATGTAAAACAAAAAAACGAAAATAATTTGATGGTTTTTTTTTGGGTGGTGTACCACACGTGTGCGGAGTTTCGCTAGCCAATTTAATTTAAGCCTATATACACGTTACTAAGCACGTGCTTAGATTTCGAAATGTTCCCGTCTCTATCTTGCACTGGTAGTTTGACAGTTGTACGACAGCGTCAGAAATAACGCTTAGCCGAAGTACGTGTAGTAAGTAATCATATTAGATCTCGTCCTCAGAGTGCGCCATCATTGTAATCATAGAATAACATTATATCTATTCTATTCTATCTTTATAGACTGTCTTGATTCAGTCTGAGGATAGACTTAACTTAATTAATTATTTCAAAAAACCTTTTTGACCGTCAGTTTGTAGAGAATGTTTCATTCACCAATGTCTATAATCTCCTAATCCTCCACAAGGAGAAAACAATGCCGTCCACTGAAGCACAAAACACTACTAGGTCTTCTGTTTCACTTAAAAAATGCCCAAAAGAAAAACAAATATGAGCAACTAAGACATTACTTAATTACTATTGAAACACTTTCATTATTCTTGCTATTTTCTATTAACATGACATCATTATTATTCATCGCTATTTTTAATATAAAATGTATTTAATTTAATTTTTATAAATTGCATTGTAATCTAAATATAAATTATATAATATATATAAAATTATTATTAGTATTTTTTATGTTATTGCTAATTAGTAAATGTAAATCTAAATACCTTTTTGCACGGCACCCATAGATCTTAAGAACATAATATATTAGGTACCTATATTCTTGCAAATAAATATAATTATCATTCATTCAAGAAAGAGAACAATCGCTAATGCTTTCTTTTTCTTACACTTCGTAGAAGTCACGTAGACCCGCTACGAGATCCGTAGCATATCACGTAGCAAGAGCTACGAATCTTTTCATGGCTGATTTTAAGTGTGGCTACACAATGTGTTGACATAATATTGATTTATAGTACTCTGTGGAGGTTTATGTAGAAAAGTAGGACTATAAGGTCACAGTATCATTATGGTATTATGTCTTCCAAGATTGTAAGAGGCTAGATTCTAAGTGGCAGGATTTCTAAACTCAAACACAACTAATTTATTTCAATTAAACCATTTACAGGCAATTTTGAATTGTCAAGGAGTCGGTCAGTTAGAAATATGAAGTGAATACCAATGGAGAAGAAGACGAAAGTGTGTCATGATTCTCGCTACACGATTACTGACAAATGAAGCTCTGACTTGACAGGTTCACTTAAATCAGTGTGGTTCTTTCCTCAAAAGACCTTTTCAGACACTAATCTACATGATCCTCACACCATCTGACCAAGATTATGACATGTCTGGACTTTAAAAGAGACCTCTGAGTTTGTTTTGGTCTTTCTTCTCAATGTATTCGGATAGGAAACAAGTTGAAATAACGAACTCGAGTTTTAAAACATAATTTATGTTTAACGTATAAAAGTGTTTATGCAAACCTTCTTACAGAAATTAAATCATTTATCATTTAGGCGCATCCCGGGTGGATACTGACAAAAAGCTGGAAAGATATTGAAATAAAATAATCATATTTTGCTCTCCTTCCAAAAAATACTATGTGGTGAAAATGGAGAAGATAAAATAGATATTTTGTGGAAGAAGAGAAACTAGCTGGAATTAGTGTGGGTTAATGGGAAAATGATCGCTCCCTAGTTTCATCATCTGCCTAGCCTTTTCCCAGCATTGTTGGGGTTGATTTCCAGTCTAACCGTATGCAGCTGAACACCAGTATTTTAAATGAAGCGACTGCCTTTCTGACCTCCACAACCCAGTAACTTGGTAATACGATACCCCTTGGTAAGACTGGTTGTCAGATTTTCAGACTTCTGACGACCCGTATCGACAGGCTTAACGTGCTTTCCGAGGCATGGAGGAATCTCGATATGTTAAGACGGTCACCCATCCACGGACCAACCTCGGCAAGCGTAGCTTAACCTGATGGATCGACCAGTGCGGCTGTTATTACTTAGCCACGAGCGCTTCATTTTTAGAACTTTTTTCCTTCGAAACAAAAGAAATAATATTTTATTTTTTGCAGCAATAACGCGTTTGGTTCTTGGTTCTTTTATTCCGACACCATCATCAAAACGATAAAAAAAATATCTTGGACTTTCCTCAAGCCCATAAAACTATGAATTACATACAGTGGATATAAGGGAGCAAAAAATATGACAAAGAAGGTTAACCTTCAAAGCGTTTTTTTTTCCTCAAAGGCAAGTTAATTTTCTCTTTGGTTTTGTGGATTAAGTTTAAGTTTGTTACGCCACTTGAAGCACTAGGAAGTGGTGAAGGGTGGGTGTTTCGGGGGACTGTCTTATGTAATTTTGACGTTCGCAAAGTGCTAATTCTCAGCCTAGTTTAAATAAATGAATTTTCATTTAGGGTCCTGAACTGGTCCGGAACTGGAACTGAAGATGAACTGTACTGGTGGCCCTACTGCACTCCTGGAGGAGGGTTATGGGGTCATCTGGGTTGGTGCGAGTGTGCCTCGGCCGGCAGACTTTACTCATCTGGGAGGGGATATATTTCGTGGCCTCGACACCCAGTGGGTTGCGATGTTTGGCGGCGCTAGCGATACTGTTTAATAGTGGGAATTTTGAGGTTGCCCAACGATTATGACGTAATATATAATTATGTTGATCGCGCGGTAAACTCTAATTGCGCGATGCAAGATTTGTGTGACGTCAGGTCTTTTATGCGTAGTTCGCATGTGGCGTTGTAGATTGTTTTGTTGCAGCGACTTGTTTTTTATTTACACGACTGCAATATAGCCCTAAAGGAGGGTATATATTTTAATAGGTTTCTTTGAAACAATATTTATATTTTTTTTACATGTGAAAATGTTTACGATCATTATAAAGCTGACCTTCTGATATCTTATTTTGTATTGAAAATATGAAATGAAATAATGTAGACAAGCACTTTACGATATGAGACTATGATGACCTTCTAAGCCACAACACAATACAACATAACACAACTTATCGTAACAACAACACACGCCGACACACGTACAACTTATCTATATTATATTTTACCAATATTATTTTTGAATGAATTTTATTTATTTTTATTTATCTTTACGTGTTTGTCCCTATATTTAATAATTAAACATAATGAAAACCTATTTAAGTAAATTAGTGGAAGCTAAATCTTCATGTAATATTGGTTGTTGCTGTTATTTTAGGCAACTAATTACATTAAGGGAGGCTTGTGGCTAAGTATTAACAGCCGTACGCATCGTTCGTGGGTGGGTGACCATCCTTACATACCAACCCTCCGTGCTTCGGAAAGCACGTTAAGCAGTTGGACCCGGTTGTCATTCGTGGATCTTTGACAGTTGTAACAGGATGTCTAAAGCCCGAATTTCTCAGAACTTGGTTGTTTCTAAAACACGTTTTGAAAAAAAAACGGCTCCACTGTACATTAGGACCCGCTAGTCCGGAGCTTCATAATTTTATTGTGTGCTTCATATTTTGCAATAAATTACATGCGCGGTGTCATCGGGCTTCTCTTTCTTTTCTATGGAGTCCGACAGTGACCGCGCTTTAGCTCTTTTCAACGTCTTAACGTTGACATGACAGTTGACACGTCATTAATACACAGTAATGACATGATTACTGTGTACCACTTATTCTCATACATTTGACTTAGATTACGATAATAAAAGAAAGTAAAGACAATACTAAACCGTCGCACCTAAACACGCAGAAGTGGGAGGTATACAAGTAACATTCAAGTTAGAAATGGGGCACACTATGCGACATGCGACTGCGATGGCTCGGCGACTAGACGCAAAGACAGACTGCGGCCGACAATTTTCATATACTTTGTTCAAATTCCGCACACTTGGTCGTCGAGTTGCAGAGATTATAAGCACGGTGCATGCGCACACCTGACGACAGTCGCATGCAACAGATCAGCGTCAGTCTTGCTGTGAGCGCTGAGGAAGATGCACGTGTGTTAGTGTTGCGAATCTCAATATGAATATCGATGTCGATGTTTTCAAATCGGACGTCGAAGCGCGTCAAAAACTCAAAGAAAATGATCGCTTCCTACATGAAGTCTGTCATGACTGACGCAAATGACAGCACTGCTGTGTACAGTGACAAGACGTAGATGCAAACGACAAATTTTCGTCTTGTTGCAGCGACAAGACGCACAGTTTGCGTTAGCACTTAATGTTCACACGATCCAATTTAGTTAATTCATCCAAATTGAGACGGGCGAACCGTGTATTATTGCCATAACAAAAGAGCGTTACGTTCAACACCTTGTACAAATAATTGTTCCATTTAGTGACGAGAGCACTTAAGACGAGTGTACGATCGAACATTTCTAATGGCTTTCATGACGTCACGTGTTCGTTCGCGAGTAGTGGCATTAGGAATATTGTCTGTACTCTTTGTTGAACACAATGGTCAATATTTACGAGGGTGAGCAGATTATAGGTATAATGTCTTGCACCTATTATGTCAAAGGATATGGGAAAAAGTAGGGCACCTATTTCTTAGCCATAGGTGTTGTAAAATACACCTTTGTCAGTTCGCATAGTTCTATACAGGGTGAAATTTTATTCACGGGTATCCTCTTTAGGGGTGATTATACTCATCATTAATGAACAACTTTCACTATAGGACCAAACCTGAAATCAAGAAAAAAAATCAGTTGTTCCATACATTTTGAAGAGATATGCAAACATTTTAGGCAACAGCTGTTTTTTTCGCAATTTCAGGGTTGGTCCGATAGTGAAAGTTGTTCATAATTTTGGAGTATAATGACCCCTTAAGAGGATGCCCATTAGTTCAATAATTTCACCCTGTATACAATAGGTGTTGTTGTTGATATATAAGACTTGATGCAGTTCATTGTCCGCGGGCTTTTTGCGTAGAGATATTGAAGCCGTTTTGCGTACTATACTGTTGAACTGTAAGCAAATGTATGTATTTCCACCATTAGCTTTATACGTACCGGCAAACTTTACCCGATTTACACATTCATTTGGTGTCAGAAGGCCAATTCTCGTACTTAAAAAACGTTCAAATTCAAGTCGCAATCTGTCAAAGTTGTCAAAAATGTTGATAAATTCATAGTATTTTTGACAGATTGCGAATGAGATGGGAAAGCGAACGTTCTTAAAAATACGGGCATTGCCCCTCTGGTACCCTGCTATGGATAGCGTGCATACAAAACTGTGTGAAAATAGCTTGACACAGAGTTAAAGCATTCAATATTGTGCACGTTCCTTCTCAATCAATCTACCAAGCCTTTTCCCAACTATGTTGGGGTCGGCTTCCAGTCTAACCGGATGCAGCTGAATACCAGCATCTTACATGGAGCGACTGCCTGTCAGACCTCCACAACCCAGTAACCGGGTTATACCCCTTGGTAAGACTGGTTGTCAGACTTTTCGGGCTTCTGACGACTCGTAACGGCTTAACATGCTTTCCGAGGCACGGAGGAGTCTCGATATGTAAAGACGGTCACCCATCCATGGACCAACCCCGGCAAGCGTAGCTTAACCTGATGGATCGACCCGTGCGGCTGTTATTACTTAGCCACGAGCTCCTCAACGTACACGTCCGTGTGCACGTTCCTTCTATAGTCCACATATTATCAATTTACTTACTGTTCGATATTAGAAACGCATTTGGCTTCGAATCTTTCTACGGGTACTTAGTGCTTTTTCGTTATATTTATGGGTCATTTGTCATCATCAATATCTAGAAATACTTTGGTCAGAAAGGCGGTCACGACGTCAATAACAGGCGAGGCATTCGTCGATTTTTTAGTTCTAGTACATGCTGGTTTCCTCACGATGTTTTCCTGCACCGCTTTGAGAGCAGTGGTGATGAAATAATTTACACAAAGTAAAGTGCCTGCAGTAGTGCGGCCATTACCACTGAGACAACACTGCTCTGTCGTAGCATAATAACCATATTATTCTTGGACATATTTTTTACCATATTTAATTGCATAAGAGAAAACCTTTCCTAAACGTTTATGGCCCATAAAAGATAAAGTCTGACAAAATTAGCAGTTCTATCCCACGTTTCTCATTACTTCTTTATCTTTTGATCAACCCTTCTGTAGCCGGCGGCGTCATAAAAGGCATTTCATACCGCGGCTCAAGGCATTATTTCACAAACAATTAATTTTATACCAACTTATATAGACGCTGGGTTAATTATATTGTTCGTGAAGTTTTTTGTTTGAGGTCTGGGATGTTCGGTTAAATTCGTGTCATTTGAATTTTGGGATCCGTCCTATATTTTTTTACTCGACTACGGCGAAGCAAAAAGGAGGGTTATGATTTTGACCGGTATGAATGTATGTCATAAGTCATTTATTCATAAACAATAAATAATTGTATCTGAAATTACATAGTACTGAAAATAAAATAAAAATTACATAAGGAAAAAAAAACACGTTAAATATTACAAGAATGCATAAATACTACATAAATATAGGAATTTAGTTATAGATCTTTAACAGTATAGAGACACTTATACCACAAGAAACTTGATTTTTAAAAGAGCTTGAGTAGATAGCGCTTTTTATACATGTATCTAGAGGCAATTTATTAAATAATTTATCCAAATTGATATCTGGGACTATGCTTCACAATGCTCAAATTAGGCTGTACCTTGTAATAATGTCTTGTTTACGTGTGCAGGCCTTCTCTAATCTGTCGTTCTTCTGCTGTCCTCATATTCATATATATATTTATGTGGGTATAATGTTCAACACTATTGTTGTTAAAACATTATTGTCACTTTTTTATTTTTAGTTGTGGTACCTACCTAAAACAAATAAATTAGATTTCCTGCTATGTAAATAACTAACATCGTCCACATAGACTAAGTGGGAATAATAATACGTATTATTGATCTAACTCAACAATTACCCGAGCAAAGCTTATAAAAAAAAATTGTACGGAACCATCGCGCAAGCTTTATCTACCAAATGAAAAAGAATTTTCAATATCAGTCCACAGCTGACGAAAATATCGAAGAACATACATTTAAAAAAACATACATACAGACGAACTTAGAACCTCCTCCTTTTTTAAAGTCGGTTAAAAAGATAGATCTTCCAGTCTCTCGGGTACACTACCAGTCGACGACGGCGGCGCAGGCGATGCGGGTGAATTTTTCGACGCCATATTTTAGTTGGTGAATAGTTTTTGTTAAGTTAGTACTTCATTTTGTTGTTTTTAATCATTTTTATTAATTAATTAAGTAGTGTATAAGTTGTTATATACGTATCTTAAAAATAAAAGGCATAAATGAAAAGAAAAGAAAAACTACGAAGTTATAAAAGATAAAGAGTGTCAGTATGACAAAAGTGAGGTCTCTGCCCAGCCGTGCGAACAAATTAGACTGTCATTTCTCAAACAGAGAATGACAAGTCCACATAGTCTTTAAAGATGTTAGGGCCTGCATTCGTCACGATGTCTTCCTTAACTGTATAGGCACAATATTATAGTTAACGGTGTCGTAGATAAGTAATAACAGGCACACGCGTCGATGCAGGTTAGGTTACGCTTGCCGGGGTTGTTCCGTGGATGGGTGACCATCTTTACATAAGTACACAGACTCCTCCGTGCCACGGAAAGCAGGTTAAGCCGTTGGGCCCGGCAGTCATTCGTGGAGCTTAGACAGTCATTATGGGTCGTTAGTACTCCGAAAGTCTGACATCCAGTCTTACCAAGGGGTATAATTTTACCCAGTTACTGGGTTGTGGAGGTCATACAAAACACTGGTATTCAGCTGCATCCGGTTAAACTGAAAGCCGACCCCAACATAGTTGGGAAAAGGCTAGCTAGCTTGAGTCGTATTGTTGTCGTAGATTTAGTTAGCAAGCATTACCTGAACATATTCAGACTCAGGGAAATTAATCTAGGTTACCAGAACGCATAATAAGTAAGAATAATGGAAAGAAAAACAAGTAAAAAATACTGTAGAGTGGGTTCGCCACATCTGTCTTTCCTAGCATGATTAACGACTTCATTAACTTTAATGTTAAAGAACATTAATCATGTTTTCTCAGCGAATTATCTCGGCATGTTGTAATAATATATTCTGATGTTGTAATATTATATTCTGAATGAACTAACAATTTACATAACAATGATTACGCAAAAATACACGTGTCTACCTTCTGAAAATATCTATAGAAATTGATGGATACTCAGATGAAACATATATTTGATTAGCTGCGCCCCGCTGTTTCACCCGCATAAAACGGTCTGCCGTTAGAACATCAGGATAAAAACTACCCTATGTCCTAATCCAGGTCATGGTCTACCCATGTGCTAAATTTCATCAAAATATGTGCAGCCGTTTTAGCGTGAAAGCGTAACAAACAAACAAAGGAGCCAAGAAAAAAATCCACTTTCGCATTTATGATATTGGGTTTATTAGTTAGGATGGTGAAATTAATATCACCCTCGTGGGAAGGAAATTCTAAGTTGCATAAAATTTTCACTCTATGACAGTACCTTCAGGCGTGATGATTGTAATGCACGTGGTACCTATGTGAGCAGTCAGCCAGTGATTCTCCGGTATACTCTGGGTTTGTACCTTGCAACTAATCTTGCTGACCGGCTACAGTGATCGGCTTATCTTTTGTGCTGATACGAGTGGAAGATTCAATTTTCCAAAGCACTGTTCTCCTTCATATTTTATACTAACGCCTTTCCCGCTTTGTGTTCGGGGAACATATACAAACTTCACCCCTTTTGGCTCGTTCGTCTAGTGGTCGCAAGCGCTACAGCTGAGAATGAAATCCTGGGTTCGATTCCCAGGTCGGGAAAAGTGTTATTGGGTTTTTCTAACAGGAATTTCTGAATAGCAGCCCGGAGTCTGGGTTTGTGCCCGGTTGATGGCAATAGGCTCGCCCCCTATTACATAGGTCGGGCGAAATGTCGGTGTACTAAGGTACACCTCTGCCTAACCCTTTGGCGATAATAGGCGTTACGCTTTGTTATATGTTGAGTGCCTTTTAGTCCGCGTTATGTAAAAGTATTTTTTTTATTTTTTTCTTTCCTTTTGGGGGATAGAATGATAACAATCAGACAGACAATTTTTACGTTAATATTATTAGTATGGATAAAAATATCTACTAAGCAAGTATGTTAGTATATACACACAATAGTAGTCGTCTATATAGTTCCCGAAATTGATTGATTTTCCCGCTAGATACGATATCAATTTCAAATAATAATTGACGGATTCTGATAAATTAGGATACTTAGAGCGAAAAATACTTGGAATGGCAAAAAAAGGTGTTTGACCTTGTAGTTGAGTGTGACCTTGAGATGTTGATGTCACTGTCACCGCTGTCAAAGACTGGGTAAATGATAAATGATTTATTTTCTGTAAGTAGGTTTGTACAAACACTTTTACACGTCAATAAATTACGTTAAGGTGGATGCTCCAACGTAGCCCGCGAAATTCAAATTTTCTTACGTTTTTTGCCATTTGCAGGTCAGTATCAGGTTGTATGTTGATCTTAATATGATTCGCGGCAGTATCAGATATTTATTTATAGAATTATAGTCATATAAAAATCTTCAATACAACTCTGTAAATTCATATAATCCTATTGAATGACAATTTCATGAGATCATGACATTTGAGGATTATTCTAACTTAACGATTTGTATTGCTGATTCAAATCATATTTAAGTACAATATAACATGGTACTATATAAATGGTATTATAGTTACTCAATGAATCTGCCTAGCCTTTTCCGAATTGTATTGGGGTCGGCTTCCAGTCGAACCGGTTGCAGCTGAATAACCAGTACAGTTACAAATAGGGACTGCCTTTGTGACCTCCACAACTCAGTAACTGGGTAATACGATACCCCTTGGTAAGACTGGTTGTCAGATTTTTGGGCTTCTGACTACTCATAACAACTGTCATATAGAACTACGAATGACAACCGGGATCAAACGGCTTAACGTGTTTTCCGAGGCACTGAAGGGTCTCGATATGGAATGGATTTCACCCATCCACAAACCAACCGCGGTAAGCGTTGCTTAGCCTTGGATCAATCCGTGCGGTTGTTATCATTTTAGCGACGACCCCTTTCAATAATAGTTACTATGATTTTCACTTTTTTGGTATATAGACGCATAAATCTTCAACAGTTAAACAGTAAATACTGATAGGAAATGTTGATGAAGTCTTTGGTCAATACTCGTAGTAAAGCTTCATAAAACTTATGCACTCTCTTGTACTTATGTTGAAATGTACTCCCCGTCATTTGTCCTATAAGGTTCATTAGAAAACCAGCGTCAGACTGCATTTGTCTGGCATTTAATGCTGAAATGAACCTTTTTGGCGCAGCCGTGAGAACACACATTAAACGTTGTTAAACATTATTTTCACTTTTTTATTTTGTTTGTTGTATTTGTGTTTCACGAACTGTGTCCAAATAAACACAATTCTTTTTTTTTTTTTTTGTTTTCTTTCTTTCATTAAAAAAAGTTTGCCAGGAAATTACCTTCTATCACCACAGTCATAACTGATTCGTAATCATGAAAATTTCATAGATCTTCTAAGGGTATTATAATCACATTTCTCATAGGATCGATCACCGAAATGTTTACCACACCTACCGTATGCTAAAGGACTGTTCCACCACCAATTCACTTAGCCCAGGATCGACGGGAGATTTTTTCCTCGCGGCGATGTTTTTTCGACAACTGGATTTTCAACGCTCTGCTTAGTGCCAAGAGTTGAAAATGCAACCGTCTGTTTTTCGACGCAATGGGTTGCACTCTGTTGGATTCTCAACGCTCGTCTCAACACCGAAAGTTGAAAATACAGTGCGCGATAAAATCCCACCGCGATATTTTTACGTCCGTACGAAACTGGGCTTAGTCCTTTTACACGAAAATAATAACAAAACAAGAGTAGAAACAGACCTAAAATCAATTTACCTTTTCTAGAAACATCCAATGAGAACAGTGTTCTCCGCTAGTTTACAAGTAAAACAAAACAGATCGCGGCAGGGGCTGTCATCTCCGCAAGTTTAAATGGGTTAAGTGAATGCAATAGTGAATAGCTTATACCAGTAAAGTCGGTTACAGAACTTAACGATGGAAAGTTCAAAACCCACATAAAACGTGTCCTTATCAAAAAAGCATATTACAAGATTAAAGACTACGTTGACGACAAGGAAGTTTGGCAATAATTCCTTCTGCACATGTGGCCTCCCTGGTACCTCATTAACGGCATAATTATGTAAATGTCTATTAACTGCTCCCAAATTACGATATGTAGGTATTTTATTTTACTTTTTTATTTAGGTACTACTTGACATGTAGTTTCTTTATTTGACATGTATGCCTACAATTCAAATTTCAACTTACAGTAGAGACTTGTGGAATACGGGGTTCTCACTCGGATTGGTTAAAGTTGTAGTGACAACCATTTGGGTTAAATAGGTTCTTAATAATTTTTTTCGACCTTTATATAGATTCCTTTATATTTTGTGAATGTGAGAACGTTGTAGGCACAACAGACTGTCGATTTGCAGACTATTTTCTATTTTTTTTATTTTTTTTAAGTATCTTGTTGACAGGCCTACGCTGTCCTCTCATACCTATTCAAACTGTACATTTAAAGCATTGTAAAACCCATTTATTTTTAAAAGAGTAACCGTGGAGTTTCTTGCCGGCTCTTCTCCATAGGAAACGACCAATTGGAACCGTGCACCTAGATTCTGACGTTTCATAAGTGCCCTTGTAGGTTTATATGAAATAAAATATTTTGATTTGATTTGATTTGATTTGAGTAGGTTATAGGTAGGGAGGTTATTGACCCAATAATTATTTACTGTGTCTTATAATAAGCAACGTATATTTTGATAACAGTTTTTATACAGGACGACCCGTATACAACGTGGAGACGACATCATTCTGCCTAGCCTTTTCCCAATCATGTTGGGATCGGCTTCCAGTCTAACCGGATGCAGCTGAATACCAGGATTTTACATGGAGCGACTGCCTATCTGACCTCCACAACCCAGTAACTGGGTAATACAATACCCCTTGGTAAGACTGGTTGTCAGACTTTCGGGCTTCTGACGACTCGTAACGGCTGTCAAAGATCCACGAATGACAGCCGGGACCAACAGCTTAACGTGCTTTCCGAAGCACAGAGGAGTCTCGGTATGTAAAGATGGTCACCCATCCACGGACCAACCCCAGCCAGCGCAGCTTAACCTGATTGATCGACCCGTGCGGCTGTTATTACTTAGCCACGAGCTCCTCCATGTGGAGACGAAAATATTATTGTATAGGAGTTATTAGAGATAGAGAAATTAAAAAAGTGATTTTTTCTAACTACCTAACTAAATAGTAGTGATGCGCGACTATGGGTTTTGCTAATCTGACTAGCTATAGTGATTATATACTATTGGAAATCTTTAATTGAATTTTCGTATGCAGACTGGGAACGTCATTAGATATACGCAGTTTAATTTATTGTTGTCTCCGCCTTGTATAGAATAAGAAATGAGTACTTAAGAGGAAGTCTGAAAGTGGCACCGGTGACGAAAAGTTATGTGGAAATCAGAAGTCATGGTATGGGCATATGATGCGGAGGAATGAGGAAAATGTCGTGAGGAAAGTTTTAAGTATGAATGTGGATGGCTATAAGAGTAGGGTAGACCAAAGAAACGATGGATGGACGTGTAAAAGGTGATATGGCTAGAAAGGAGGTGACTTAAGAGATGACGACTAATAGAGAAGTATGGAACATAAAGACATTTTGCGCCAACCACCAATAAATTGCCAATTTACAATGGTCCAGTGGTTGAAAGCCTCTCTCCAAAGGCTTGCCGAAATACCGCTATGTTCAGTGATTATTTATAGTTTATGAGAAAACTAAGAAACATTCTGTTGGACAAAATGCGTTCCAGATTTTCAGCTCCTAAAAATAAATAAAGGGAGTGTAGGAAAGACTTCCGAATAGTTTAAAAAACTGTTAGTGACCGTTGGCCACTGTAAACAGAGCATTCTGTATAAGTCTAAATGAATAGAGTATTGTGATACGCTATTATAAAACGATTAAAGAATTGTAATTTTTAATTAGATATTTTTCCGAGTTTAACCTGGATATTACCTACTAACATCGGAGGCAGCAAAAGACCCAGGAGGAAATCTGGACTTATAGTTAATATTCGTCAGAAATCGCCTTGTGCAAGCGTGGTGATTAATGCTCGCCTTTTCTTTATGAGAAGAGGTCCTTGCCCTGCAGTGGGGCAATAAATTGTATTATTATTAGATATTTTAATAGGTACTGTTGTTAAATGATGAATCACATTGATTGTGATATCAATTAGTGTTACATTTGTAATATCAATTAGTTAGTATCTGTCGATTTTATCATTTTACATATTATTATAATAATTTCTTTTTAACTGAATGAATGAAAGTGGGCCAAAACGAACATTATTGGAACAAAGTTTCTTATCGCACGTTATATTCTGCACACAAAAGTGTCACATTTTGACCGTCACGACACTTTTGCGATTAAAATGTTATTTACAACTTACTCTTTTTTCGGTTTAACTCTCGATTTACATTATGATTAAGTACATAATTATTATTATTATAAATTAACGTCGCTTTTCGTACCTGTCGTGTGGCTGCGTTGTTATTCTAAACTACGGACTTTATTTTTATGAGGTTTTCACCATTATTTAGAAAATTTATTCCGGAAGGCGTCTAAAATACATTCATACAAAACTTACAAATAATAAACAAATAAATATCGACGTTTTGCCAAGTCGTTAAAACCGAGCGAGCCAGGGGCGGGTCGCTAGTACTTAATATCTTGTGGTCAACCCCAAGACCTGGCGCACAAGCATTAGCATTGTTGGAGGAGCTAACTGAAAATTATGAATAATATACAATCCGTATTACTATTAATTCAAGTAAAAAGTGGAAGGGTTTTTTCAGTTATAGCCCAGCCCGTCTGTATTTGTGCCCGGTTGATGGTAATAGGCCCCTATTATATGGGACTTAACATAGCTGGCGAAAGTTTTCGGTGCATCTCTACCTTACCATGTTATACCATGTTTATATTACTGATCATAAATGACGACATAACAACTCTAAGGGCCGAGTCACACCGGAATGGCAGCGGCCGGCAGCGACGCGGTGAGTTCTTTCAGTGTGAAATAATTTTTAACTTTATCTACATACTTAAAAGAGCAGTATCTAGTCTAGTCGGTGGTTCTGCCCGCGGCTGCAAGCGGCGGCGCGAGGCTGCTCGCGGCACCGCGGCCGGCCGCGCGCCGAATGTAGAAACTAAACTAGTCAAGAGGACTGTAGGCGCGTGGGGTCTGGAGGTCACGCGAGGCCGCCAGCGGCGACACCGGGGGCCGCTGGTGTCGCCGCCAGCCGCTGCCGGCCGCTGCCATTCCGGTGTGACTTGGCCCTAATAGTCACATAACCTATCAACAATATACCACAGTATCCTAATCACAAACCGGTCTTGAACTGAAGCGGGTGCACTTTCACCGCTACCCGACCGAGAAAGGCACGCCTTTATCTAAAGATCAGCTTATCAGCTGTTAATTGACCCGTTAAACTGGACTGACTGATGCCCGCGTCCGTTCCGTCCTAATGTATTATTTATTAATTAAGTAGTATACTTACATTTTTATACATATAAGTTTGTGCAAATGTACACTCTATAATGTTTTACCGTGCACCAAAATCATCGACCACTTAATTTTAACAATTAAAAGAAACAAGTTCTTAACTAAAATATAGAATACAACAACGAAGGTATTAGTAAGGCGAAATCTTTGTCTATTACAAACTACTACCTACCTACCTAATAAACTAACGACCGAACAGGTGACTTATAACATTTATTTTTATTCACATATACAAGTTGTTTTTTTTATATCCTGTTACTCTAGGGTTATATTCTGTAAAAATAATACAAAATGTCCAAGAATATTTGGTCCAAAAATGCAGTTCCGTAAATAATATAACACTATACTCTCGATGTGTGTATCCAAGTTTCATTGATAAGTACGAGTAAATCATTTTTATTCAAACCAAATAAGATAATTGGAAAATATCTCATATGCCCACTTGATTCTTTGATATTGTCTCATTCATACCCTAGAGTTATGGGATATATAAAAAAAACCTTGTATAGGTATTACATATTTATATTGTGTAAGAAATGTTGCTTTAATCTGTAATTTATGTTTTTTTAAGTTATTTTATGTTGTCCCTCCATGATGTATTTGATTAATGATGTAAGGTATTATGTAATTTAACGATTTTTCGATGTAAATTGTTGTCTATCTATACTTCATTTATTTTAGCATTAGACAAATAACGGCTAAATAACGACAGTTATTGTGTAATATTATTGAAATGACTGCACTTTAGAATTATATTTTTAATGTAAATGGCAAATAGAATACAAATATACATTGCTTTATAGAATACTTATCGTGAAATAACACGTTTACCTATAGAGAAATAACGAAAGAATGTTATATGTTATTTTTCTAATATAAATGGAATATAGCTATACTAAAACGCTGTCTACGTGTCTACGCACTAATAAATTTTGCTGACTAAACTGTAATGCTGCTTTTCCATTGGAGCGGAGAAGTGCAGAACTTAGAATGATTCATTTTACTTCATAAAAATCTTAAAATCACTGACACACAACGAACAGCCTAAACCGCTGGGTATGCAAGCATGAAATAATACAAAAAGTAAATAATACAAAAGAATTTGTGTTCCAAAAATGCATAGTTTCTAAGATAACATAACTATACTCTCGAAGTGTATCTAAGTTTCATTGATAAGTAAATAAGTATTTGTAAATAATTTTCATTCAAATCAATGAAATGCGATGCGACATAGTCATATCACTTTCACTTTCACTGGGTATTAATGTAA
Source organism: Eupsilia transversa (assembly GCA_914767815.1). NCBI lineage: Eukaryota > Metazoa > Arthropoda > Insecta > Lepidoptera > Noctuidae > Eupsilia > Eupsilia transversa. The sequence goes on from OU611876.1 coordinate 13,846,214, forward strand.
AACACGCTAATAATCGTGACTTTGTCGAATTATTTTGTATGAAAAATGAAAAAAAAAAATGGTCATTGAAAATTAATTCATATGCCAGATGATTCTTTGATATGGTCTCATTCATACCCTATAAGAGTAATGAGATATAAAAAAAAACACCTTCTAAAATGAAGGATTGCACCTTCGTTTTAGAAGGTGTTTTTTTTAAATATCTTCCAAAAGTCCTTCCTTTGTGAAGGATTTTGAAAAATTCATTCTCTACATTGCTTACCTGACCTCCACAACTAACACGATAACCCTTTGTATGACTGGTTGTCAGGGCTTTTGGGCTTCTGACTACCAGTAACGACGGTCAAAGATCTACAAATGACAGCCGGAACCAATGGCTTAACTCGCTTTCCGAGGCACGAAGTGGTCTACGTAAAATACTGGTATTCAGCTGCATCCGGTTAGGCTAGGCAGATATAAAGTCCGGCCGTCGAGAGAATGTGTTCTTGACACCTGTCAGTTTCATACTAACGATTATGTGTTTTGGAAATTGATCCTTATTACAACTAGAAACTGTCCAACTGACGGGTGTCAGGAACGCAATCTCTAGACGGTCGGACTGTAGGTCTGCACTTCTTCGCTCCAATGGATAAGCCACGGTTTATGTGCGTACGGCTTTACGCCGGTGCGCCTTTTTCAATGTCAATTATGTACATAAGTTTATTATTACTGTAAGGAAAACCTATACCATGACGATGGTGAGGACTAAATGGTTGGTGAGCAAGCTTGGCGTAAGATTTGGTCTTAACATAAAATGTCGGCAAATTCGCGCCCAAATTTTGGATACCATAGCCTGTGGATATTTATACTACTATGCTAGCGTCTGTTCAGGACTTCGTCCGCGTAAAACTTCTTATTGACCCGACCCACCCTATGGCATCGCATCGCACCCACGCCATTACGTTCTGTCAGACTTTTTTCTTTTTGCTCGGTTTGTAAGTGTTCTAGCGTGATGTTAAATAGCCTATTATTAGCATTATAGCATATTAGCATTTCTCAAGAATTGGACTATCAAAGGCATAGAATTTTTGAAATCCGACTGGTAGTTCCAGAGATTAGTGCGTTCAAAGTTTCAAACAAACAAAAACTAAACACTCTTGTGAGAGAAGCTAGATCTCTTTTTCACTCTTCAAAATACAGGAACAAATATGGATGGTTAGGGGTTAATATTATCGGTTTATTCCCAGGAGCTCCAAATAATTTTATTCCGGCGGATGGGAGGTTCGACATTGTCGCATTACTCTGGTAATAATTATATTTGTTGAATCATAAATTAATTTTATTGTAAATATTTTTTTTGTGCAATCTGTACCTACTTTTAAATTTTTGGAGCTCATAGGAAAGATTTTATTAATTATTATTATATTGTATTTTTAATTTGGAGCCGCTGTGCATAAAATTATTTGGAGCTCCTGGGAATAAGCCATATATCATCATCATCAACATCAACCTATAACAGTCCTCTACCAGGAATATGATCACGCTATTGCTTGCTAGTAGTATTATTTGCTTCTCTTATCCATCCATTTCAGCAAAAGAGTGACACGATGACGAGTAATTTTTAAAACGAATTTAAAACGGCATTCATGGCCTATTTATACACAAAAAGCTCATAAATTGAATTCGTCTGAAACCAAGCGGAGTAGGGCATCCCCGTAACGTGATAAAACATAATGAATAAGACTGCAATACTCAGATATATACCATATACCTACTAAAGACATAATTATATGCACGTGACTCAATACTCGAGGCCGATTGTAATAAGTATCGGTAGTAGGTAATGTTACACCCCGAGGTTTGAAAAATGCAAATAACATAACATATCATCACGCCTTGTTTCCCCGAAGGGTTGGGCAGAGGTGTACCTATAGTACACCCGCATTTCGCCAGTTATGTTTAAGTCCCATGTAATAGGGGCCGAGCCTATTGCCATCAACCGGGCATAAATCCATACTCCGGGCTGATACTGAGAAAAATGCATTACTTTACAAAACATTAGATCAGTATGCAGTGCTAGTGATGCCGCTAGTGAGTCTGAAAGGCAATTCCAGCGAGGTAATTGCGTAACACACTGAGGAGCTCGTGGCACAGTAATAACAGCCGCACGGGTCGATCCATCAGGTTAAGCTACGCTTGCCGGGGTTGGTCCGTGGATGGGTGACTCTCGTTACATACCGAGACTCCTCTGTGCTTCGGAAAGCACGTTAGGCCGTTGGTCCCGGCTGTCATTTGTGGATCTTTGACAGTCGTTACGAGTCGTCAGAAGCCCGAAAGTCTGACAACAAGTCTTACCAAGTGGTATCGTATTGCCCAGTTACTGGGTTGTGAAGGTCAGATAGGCAGTCGTTCCATGTAAAATACTGGTATTCAGCTGCATCCGGTTAGACTGGAAGCCGACCCCAACATGGTTGGGAAGAGGCTAGACACTTGGGCTTCTGATGACCCGTAACGACTGTCACAGATCCACGAATGGCAACCGGGACCAGATGCACGGAGGAGTCTCGGTATGTATCTAAAGATCGTCAAGCCATCCACGGACCAACCCTGGCAAGCGTAGCTTAACTTGGTACCCAACCATGCGGCTGTTATTACTTAGCCACGAGCTCCTCTGCAAAAATCTCTATTAAGTAGGTACTCCAAACCTCTTCAGCACAAATGCACAATCATTGCATTATTACAATTATACCTACGTATTATATCTACCTGAGTCGTTGTGCTGCGTATTATCTATCATTATAATGTACTTGATCGACGCTAATTGACGCTCTCGTAAATCAGGGCCTGGTTTGTAACATACTCATATCACTAACAGCACGCTTAGCATGACTACAACAGAAACGGGTTTTGTTGACAGAAGAATAGACAGATAAACAATCACAATCTGTCATTTTGTCTATTCTTCCGTCGACAAAACCCGTTTCTATGGTTGTAATGCTACGCGTGCAGGTGTTTCTACCCATACTGAATATCACCTATTTTATTTTTACGCAAAATGAATGTGTCTAAATCCACATGTATGTTTAAAGTAACACCTCCTTTACCAGAACGAATGTCTTCTAATATAACTCTTGCACTATGAAAGACATTTGCGAAGAAAACAAAGTCGCTGTAGACGTGGCTGAATTCTTCTCAAAACTCATATAATTCGGGAATCATCGTCACGACGGAGAAGAACCTAATGTAATGAAACAGAAAGATAAAAGCATTTATATAGTATATTGAAACGATTACAACAAGGGAAAAAAGTGAAGAGCGACCGGAAGAAATAAAAGAACCGCTGACAGAAAAATGGTCGTGTAGAAACACGCGGCATAGAAGCACAGCATAAGAATGTATTAATACGACAAATATTTTTACACTGTATTAAACTTCATAAGCATTCGAACAAATTTCATATAGGTATATATAACTCTCCGACACCAAAAAAGGACAAAACTGGAAGAACTAGTAGAATCCCGGAAACCTACCTTTACAAGGTTTAATAAACACATTGAAAAAGGCCATGACATGATATAATGACGTCACAAAATCAACCGAATTATGGAAAACAGATGCGACATAACAAATATTCATCAAGGAATTACAGACAGGGGCTTAGTGGTTCACAAAAATATGTAGGTACAACGGAGTTTGTTGATTGACCAGGAAAACATGAATGTACAAAGATGTTCGTCAAGCAAAAAACCATTCAATACTTGTTTTGCAAATAGTAAAATCCAAGAGACATCGCGCGGCGCATCGTTGGAATTCTTAACAACTGGAAGAAGACAACCTGGGTTTATTGATGTATCGCATGCTGTTAATATCAGTTTAAGGTCGTATGTCTCGAGCAACTGCATATAAACTACTGTTAATTAAGTCTAGGTATACATATATTTCTAAACGGTATTTGCCGTCATTGTCCTAAAGCACTAGGAAGCGGTGAAGGGCAGGCGTTTTGGGGGACTGTCGTACGTAATTTTGACGCTTGAAAAATTGTGATTCTCAGCATAATTTGAATAAATGTTTTTTTTAATTTGATTTGATTTTGTGATTATAGGTAAAAACTTAACTTTGTAAAAAACCGGTCAAGTCCGAGTCGGACTCGCATACGAAGGGTTCCGAACCGTAATAAAATCGAGCAAAAAACACCATTTCTTGTATGGGGACCACCTTTAATTATTAACTTAATTTAATTTTTGTTATTTGTTGTTATATCGGCAGTAGATGGAAATTTCAACTGCCTACCTATTACGGTTCATGAGAAACATCTCAGCTTACCATCTTCGGCAATGAAGATGTGGAAAGCGAACGGGTAGTTAAACAAAAAAATGAGAATTTGTTTAGGTGACTGCATTTATGTGTGTTTTGTGTGTGTACATAACGCGATAATGGCGTCATATTAAAGATATAAATAAACCAAACTGACAAGTTGTACTGTGCACTAAACACAGTACAGTTAACGTGGCCGTTCTTTTATAAATAGCATAATATCTAATTAAAGTAAAAGTTGGTATAAATAGAGCGTCGTCTTTATGTTAAGGCTCACACTATGCGACATCTCGGCGACTAGACGCAACGAAATGTTACGGCTGACAATTTTCATGGATTTTGTTCAAAGTTCCAGAGTCGCAACAACAGGCTAAGGTAGTCTTACGCTCTCGCTACTTAAATTGTCGCAGCCAGGTGCACGCGCACACTCGAAGATAGTCGGATACGCTTCACCTTTGCATGATAACCACCAAGGTATGCAAGTAGAGGCTCCATATCCACAATATGAACCACACTACGGTCTCTCTAGAATACTCAAACAAAATGATCGCTTTCTGCACTACGTTTATCGTAATAACTATTCGCAGTGACAAGACGTAGATCCTAAAACAACTTTGCGTCTTGTTGCTGCGACAAGACGCCCAGTTTGTGCTGGCACTTAATCTCATATCTGTGTGACAGTCTATCTAAAACTGGATGCACCATATTAATGCCTGGGTATGTTATACATTTGTTCTATATATAGAATAAGTATCGGATTGCTATGTATCCGTAGAGTTTAGAGCAGTGGTGGCCCAGTGGAGAGTAGTAGTGGCCCAGGGGAAAACAGTGGTGGCCCAGTAGAGCAGTGGTGGCGCAGTGGAGAGCAGAAACGTGGCCCAGTGGAGAGCAGAATCGTGGCCCAGTGGAGAGCAGAAGTGGCCCAGTGGAGAGCAGAAGTGGCCCAGTGGAGAGCAGAAGTGGCCCAGTGGAGAGTCGAGGTGGCCCAGGGGAAAACAGTGGTGGCTCAGTAGAGCAGTGGTGGCACAGTGGAGAGCAGTTGTGGCCCAGTAGAGAGCAGAAACGTGGCCCAGTGGAGAGCAGAAACGTGGCCCAGTGGAGAGCAGAAGTGGCCCAGTGGAGAGCAGAAGTGGCCCAGTGGAGAGCAGTGGTAGGTAGCCCAGTGGAAAGCAATGGTGGCCCAGTGTTAACGGCCGCAACTAGTTGTGGGTCGTAGGTTCGAATCCTGGAAGGCACTTTGTGTAAATTATGTCATCACCACTGCTCTCAAAACGGTGAAGAAAATCGTCGTGAGGAAACCATGTCATCGAACCAAAAATTCGAAAACATGTGACATCTACCAACTTGCACTGGGCCCGCGAGGTGGATTACGGCCCACTCCCTCTCACAGAGAAGAGGCCTGTGTGTCAGCACTGGTAACATTATAGGCTGATGAGTTTATTGACACTAGGTACATTGTGACTAGTGACTACTTTTAGGGAAACCCTTGGGGGACTTCCGCGACGTTCATGCTATTGTGTGTACGTAATTATTATGCATGTACTGAAACATGATTGACTGCCTCTTTGGTCCAGTCAGTTTTGGTTTATTTCCATTCGTTTTTTTTCCATCTCAAAATTTCCAGTTGTTGGCAATAGGCTCGCCCCCATTACATAAACTTAGAACTGGCGAAATGTGGGTATACTATAGATACACCTCTGCCATACCCTTCGGGGTTTCAGGGATTATTTTTTTGAACCGTATAGAATACAAGTTCTTTGTCCTAGATTAACTAAAAATAATAACAATGTTGGAGACGGGAGGTAAATTTAAACCCGGAAAAGTAAATGTTTTGTTACGAAAAAACACATTACCACATAATCCATAGTAGGCATGTTTACGCGAGTTTTCCCTGTGATAAGGCAATAAATAAAGAATAAGTAAACTCATTGTTCTTGTTTTATTTATAGGACTTGGAATAATCCCGACTGGATTAGGGTGTGTGCAGTTTCTACAATGGTTTTTCGGTACCAATAATCACTACTTCTAAACGTAAAAGTTATTCTGTTTTATTCATAACAGTGCCTACTTACTACTATGTGTTGCAAGATTTAATTATAATCTAGTAAGTATTATGAAAACTTGATGAGTAAATTTTTCCTTTAGTGACAATTGGTTAGTATACAATTCAGTGTTCCAACCATTGTTTTATATGTTGCTATTGTGTGTGGATTTTTTAAACGTGTCCATTACATCAACGCCTCATATTTTTATTCTACACAATTATAGGTTTAAAAATATTCAAACGGTAAGCATGTAATTAAAATAAAACAATAAAAATAGTCACCTACCTAGAATGCGCATATGAAAATCATTTCCAGGAAGTTTTCAACTGCAATAAAATCAAATCCAAATCGATAACTCACAAAACACTAGTCAAAAACTAAAGCACTTCACACTCAAATAAAAACAAGAACCCATCACAAAAAATTGTTCGTAAACTTTCCGATCTACGCGATAGATGGCGTCAGCCCGCACACGTGCTACTTTGCCGGCAGCCGGCGATACACTGACTGACGTGATACTCTCCGGTCTAAGGCTAGAACATTCATCCTGATAACAGGTTATTATTACAACTAAAATAAATGAATGGAGATGACCTAATGAATAAATTCGTTTCCTTGCTTCTGATAATCAAGTGTTTTACGTACATAATGATTATCATGTAAGTAAGTCAATTTACCGCCGACGCGACGCCACACATTGAGGAAAATTGAAGCGGAAGGTAAAAAAGACATCATTATCTGGTGTCTTATAACTTCGGGGAATTTAAGTTATCATAGTTTAATATGTTGAGGAGCTCGTGGGTAAGTAATAACAGCCGCACGGGTCGATCCATCAGGTTAAGCTATGCTTGCTGAGGTTGGTCCGTGGATGGGTGACCATCGTTACATACCGAGACTCCTCCGTGCCTCGGAAAGCACGATAAGCCGTTTGTCCCGGCTGTCATATCTTTGACAGTCGTTACGAGCCGTCAGAAGCCCGCAAGTCTGACAACCAGTCCTTCCAAAGGGTATTTCCCAATTACTGCGTTGTAGAGGTTAGATAGACAGTCGCTCCATGTAAAATAATGCTATTAAGCTGCATCCGGTTAGACTGGAAGCCGACCCCAACATAGTTGGGAAAAGGCTAAGCAGATTGATTTGAGTTTAATATGTATAAGAAACTGGATTGGTAGGTAATATTATAAGTCAATTCTGAAGATCAAGTAGTGCCTAATTAGGTTTTTCCACAGGTGATGTTCAGGGCATAGTCTAACGTATTTCCCAAAATATAAATGATATATTTTAAACATCACACCATCACATCAAGCCTTGTTTCCCCGAATGGTTGGGCAGAGGGTTCCTATAGTTCACCCACATTTCAATCCGTCACATTTTTAACCCCCGACGGAAAAAGAGGGGTGTTATAAGTTTAAAAGTTAACGTGTGTATCTGTGTATCTGTCTATTCCCTCGTAGGTCCCAAACGGCTGAATCGATTTTGATTATTATTTTTTTGTTTGAAAGGTGTCTTGATCGAGAGTGTTCTTAGCTACAATTCAAGAAAATCGGTTCAGCTGTTTGAAGATTATCATCTCTTTTCTAGTTGATGATTGGATGTGTGCACCTTCCACAGGTCTGATCGATTCGAAATTTAGTATTCTGTTACTTCAATGATATTAGAAGAACAGTAACCTTGAACCGATACTGCAGCATCACCTGGAATTGTGTCGGGGGTTATTGAAATTTTTAATTTTAACTTGTTTTACTTTATATTATATTAATATATCTAAGATGACTTTGGAGCCTTCTATTATCACGTCTGTTTCCCTAATGTGTGATAGGCAGGGATGTACCTACCTAGTATATCAGTATAACACAAATTATACTACCTGAATAAACCTGGTGATTAACTTTACTTAAAAAAATTACAACACGGAAATTACAACACGGTTTCTAAAAGAATCACATTAAAATATATGTCACGTGGCTTCAGACGACAATTCAATAAGCGTACATTTTCTAAAATCCTGAGACAAGGAAGATAAAGTGATTATCGGACATCGACTCTTTATTTTTAAGCTCGACTTTGGAGAGAAAAATCAAGTACCGAGTTATCGATTGATCCAACTAGTCCATATAAAGTGAGATAAAAATACGCTCCGTTTCCAAATAAGGATACAAAACGCAAAATAATTTTTACTTGGTAGGTAAAATAGCTTACAGCTTTTTGAGGCTGACTGTAGCTACTTAGTTTTGCAAGTAAAAAACTTCTCGCTAACAATCATTATATTAGTGTAGATTCTGTCTGAAATGTCGATTGAGCAATATAGTAAGTCCTTAGGTTCTTACAAAGAAAAAGAAAGAAAAAAAAAAACGTTTATTTGCAGTAAATCATGAAATAAAGAAAAAACCCAAAAATCCCGCCAAGTGAAAGAAAGAAAATACATTTATTTAACACAGACTAAAAGGCACACAATATAACATACAGTAGATAAAAAAGATAAAAAATAAAACAAACAAAAGGGGGTAAAGTATGAAGTTAGAAAATTGACAGGGGAGTGTGCCTCACGGCTGCGCCAAAAGAGCCCAGTTCAGCAAAAAATGCCAGACAACAATAAGTGCCTGACGCTGGTTTTCAACTGGACCTGATAGTGTGAGGTGACGGATGTAAATCAGTTTTATGTAAATTGTGTATAAAATATCTATACTTATAATAAATCTGTAGAAGTGAAAATTCTGTACATTGAAGATATCAAAAAAATAAATGGCAGGGGGTGTTACTAGACCGACACCGAATCCAAAAATTTGATTAAAAAATTTTTTGTCTGTCTGTCTGTCTGTCTGTCTGTCTGTCTGTCTGTCTGTCTGTCTGTTTGTTCAGGCATCACGCAAAAACTACCGGTTCGATTACGATGAAACTTGGTATAATTATTCTTTAATATCCTGGGCACCACACTGGGTACTTTTTATCCCGGAAAAGTACCCTATCCTACGGTTGGGGGATGTCAAAGTTTGTATGGAAGAATTTTAACGCGCTGTCCGATTAACTCGAAACTCAATATTTATACTTAAACCTAAAAATGAAGAATAACGTGTATCAGGATTTTTCGAAATTCAACCCCTAAGGGGGTAAAATAAGGGATGAAAGTTTGTATGAAAAATCTTATTCCTTGAGGTAATAAACATGAAACTCCGCACGAATAATTATCAAAATAAATGAAAAAGTTTGTAATTTGTTGTTTTTCTAAATTACCCCCTAAAGGGGGTTAAGGGGTGTCAAAGTTTGTATGGAAGAATTTTAACGCGCTGTCCGATTAACTCGAAACTCAATATTTATACTTAAACCCAAAAATTAAGAATAACGTGTATCAAGATTTTTCGAAATTCAACCCCTAAGGGGGTAAAATAAGGGATGAAAGTTTGTATGAAAAATCTTATTCCTTGAGGTAATAAACAAGAAACTTCGCACGAATAGTTATCTAAATAAATTATAAAGTTTGTAGTTTTTTGTTTTTCTAAATTACCCCCTAAAGGGGGGTTGGGGGGTGTCAGTGTTTGTATGGAAGAATTTTAACGCGCTGTCCGATTAACTCGAAACTCAATATTTATACTTAAAACCCATGGGGATGTATGGGGTAATTTCCGACACTCACGCGGGCGAAGCCGCGGGCAGCAGCTAGTACTTAAATAAAAGAATTGTGTCAGATAAAAAATAATAACGAATATGTACCTACATAAATAGTGTGATTAGATTACCTGTTTAGCTGAGTAAGAACAAAAAACCGATGCAAGACTTCCACGATTTTTAAAATGATGCCAGACTTCCCCGATCCAACACATCGTTATTTTTAATCTGTGCACTTCGCACACAATACGCTGCAAGCATTAGTCTGTGGCTGCAAGCAGCCGCGCGCGGCGGACTGGTCTCGGAAAGTTTGCAATTTTTGGGTTTAAAATTTGTCTTAGTTTAACTTGGTTTTGATTGACATCCAATACAATACCATGGTCATAAGTGTACATAAATTTGTAAGTTAGCTAAACATTGTTGGCGAAAGTGGAAATGGAAGTAGTGGAATTGGAAGTAGTTGAAAGTAAAAAAACATGCGTAGTTATGCGCAGAAGATAAGGACGAAAGGTAAGCGCTAGTCAATTAGTATTAAGTGCGAGTTGGACTCGCACACGAAGGGTTCTTTACCGTATAAAGAGCAAAAAAACTCTGAAAAAAATAACGTTTCTAGTATCCCCGAACCCCCTTTAATTTTTTACTTTATTTTATTTCTATTATTTGTTGTTATAGACGTAGCGGTAATTGAATACACAATCTGTGAAAAGTTCAAATGTCTCCAAATGTCCATTACGGTTCATGAGATAACGCCCGTTGACTGACAAACAGACAGATGGACGAACAGCGGAGCCTTAGTAGTTGGCTTCGTTTGGCTCCCTTCGTGTACAGATCCATAAAAAGAACAAGGTGGGGTTTGCCCAAACATCATAGTCATGCAGGTACAGCATGTTTCTGGGTATCTCACACTTTCTACTCAATATATACGTACATAAGGAAATACCGATTGCTGAGAGAACGCCAAGAAATACAATCTTGGGATTTCTTGTCATGTCGATACAGTCGCCATCAGAAGTGGATGTTTTTTTCTCAATTTGGAAATTGGAGTACTTACAAATTATTTTAAATCGTACTATTTTAAACCTAAAAGTCGCGCATTGCAGATTTAGCTAATTACAAGCTTCCACGTGTATATATCTAGTTTAATATAAGTATTTTCTCAATATAAGTATTAATATGTCGTAGGAAGATTTGATACTAAATTTTCGCGAAAACACTAGGGATATTGCGAAAACTCGTATAATTAGACAATGTTAGGATGTATTAATGCCAATGTTGTTGTTTTTTTAAGGAGCTCGTGACGGCTCAGTAATAACCGCCGCACGGGTCGATCCATCAAATATAGCTACGCTTGCCGGGGTTGGTCCATGGATGGGTGACTATCAGACTCCTCCGAGAAGCCTCAGAAAGCACGTCATTCGTGGATCTTTGACAGTCTTTACGGGTCGTCAGAAGCCCGAAACTCTGCCAACCAGTCTTACAAGGGGTTTATCGCATTACCCAGTTACTGGGTTATGGAGGTCAGATAGGCAGTCGCTCCATGGAAAATACTGGTATTCAGCTGCATCCGGTTAGACTGGAAGCCGACCCCAACATAGTTTGGAAAAGGCTAGGCAGATTGATTAATGTGTTTTGGAAACACATTGTATAAGGAAATCTTGTGCAAATTGTCATGCTTCTAGAAGCATCTTAGGTCTAGGTCTAGACCCAGTGGTTTAGGCAGTGCGTTGTCAGTCTGTGAGCAAAAAGATTGTTATTAAGTGGATTTGTCGTTGTCTGTACATTCGTAACTGGTTTTTACTATTTATGTATTCTCAGTGCATTCTTAATTTTAATATAAACCTCTGGTATTTCGTTCGATGTTTTCCTTATTAGCCAACTGATATTGATAAATATAACACGATGCTACGTCGGGAGGTAAATAGACTTTTAAAATATATTGGGGGACACCCAGGACCGAACAAGTGATACTCTCCATAAACACGTTTTCATTACGTTGTTCTACTGAATGTATTTTGTTGTTTTTATCGAAAGATTGAGACAAATATTTTAAAGAGTAGGTATGCTTAGATGGTTTGGTCATGTTAAGAGGATGAGAGAGGCGACTTACAAAAGGTATTTCATGGCAGATGTGAGGGGACACGCCGGGAGGGGACGCCCTAGGAGGACATAGAGACCTTATTGGGGATGTTCTTCAGAAAGTTCAGGTCATGTATGAACGTAAACGAAGCAAAAGGAGAAGGTATGTAAGGAGCGTAGCAGGTGGCATTCTGTAGTTTTTGCCTACCCCTGGGGAGAAAGCGTGAGTTTATGTAAGTATGTATGTAGAAGAAATATGTAGCTTTTGCTTAATAGACATGATTAAAAGTTAGTATACCCTTTTAAGCAAAGCCCGTGTAATTACTACTAAAATAAAGTTCTATTTTGCTCCAAATGTAGAAGTTGTGTGATAAAATATTTTTTCTCAAACATGCTTGGAAAATCGAGCATTATTTTGACAACCTTCTTCGAGATAAATCGAAATTGCTGTACTGTTCAAAAACAAGTGACGATGCGGCCAGGAATGTTACTATGAAAATCCATATCTGTCCTGTGTAGCGGCCAAATAAATTACTATGAAAACTCATATCGGTCGTGTTATTTAAAAATAGAACAAATTTTTTACTTCAACACATAATGTCACAACCAAGGAGGTAACTTATCAAATATGTTATTTTCGATTTCTCTTGCAAATAGAACTGTTGTAGAAACAAATGAACATATTGGCGCGTAAAAAATTATGGTTATCTGTCATTGATTCTGGAATTTATAATTAATTTACTTTGCTTGAATTTCCGCGCATTTTTTGAGAAAAGTACTATACAAGCCTTGGCCGCAACCAGGCTTTGATGGACTCACGTATTTCACGATCATCCATCAATGCTTGAGTTGCTGGCCGCGACAGTCATGAATATATTCTTTGAACAACAAAACAGAGAGCTGTATTTATTTGAAATATTTTGTTTTAGACCCACGAGGGACATCTTCATCTCGTCCTAAATTATTCCGTGAACAATCTGACCAGATGTATGAACGTAAACAAAGCAAAAGAAGTAATGTCAGGATCATAGCAGGTGACCTTCCGTTGTTTCTGCCTACCCCCATGGGAACAAGGGTATGTGTGTATGTATACCTAGCTAAATATAATAGAATACCTACCGTTTAAACCTTGACCCCTAGACTGGCGGCGGTCATCAGGTTTATTGAAGATTAAGAGGATTTCTCGAGCCCGCTCTCGGGTTGTTCACTTTTGCGTGACCGCCACGTGACCTTGGCCCACACAATACGTTTGAAGTCCAGTTAAGGCAGAGAATTAAGGTATTACGGGCTTATCGAACATAGTACCTACCTACTAGTGGACTTTTTATGTTTTTTTTATGTTTAGGTTTAGCAAATTGGCACCCTACGTCAAGTTGCCGTGTTATAGCCATTTACTATAACTGACAAAGAAATGACAGTTGTGATTTGACTATACTTTTTAAACAATTAATTTCCTTGACATTACCTAGTTTTAGGGTTCCGTAGAACCCTTATAGTTTCGCCATTTCCGTCGATCTGTCTGTCCGCGGTTTAACTCAGACTCTTAGTAGGTACTAAAAAGCTGAATTTGCATGACATATAAATCCTTAAATATACCTAATACTAAATTAAGACCAGGCACTCTAAAATAATTTCTACGCAAGCTCCGCCACTGAGAGACCGGTTAGACCGCTATGGTGTTAGACGCTAACATAGACGCTAACATGCCGCGTGCGCTCTTTGATCGCGTTCGAGCTCGAAACTAAATGTCGTAAGTCTCAATTCTTATTTTGTTTATAACTAGAGTAATAATTGATCTAGAGAAAAAATATCTTGTGGCTGGATAGTAAACTATATTTTCTTACTGTTAACATTTATTTTAGACATAAAGGCAAAGCAATCTTGAAAAAAAAAGTAATAATCTTTAAAAAAGACATGTTTTTTGAATAAAAAATGAATCGAGCGAAAATGTTACAATTACGTAGCTGTCTTGTACATGGAAAGAAAAAGATCCAATGAATCATATACTAAAGTTCCATTTTGATTGTATGTGTGACTGTTTCAGAATATTAATGCAAATTAACATCAAATTTAGGGAGCCTCCCCTTAATCCCAACTACGGAACCCCTTATTGTGCATGGTCCGACACGCATTTGGCCGGTTTTATTATATCTGTATCTTTGTACATTTTTGAAGATTAAAACTCGAAACGACTAGTCGCTAAAAGCCGAATTTCTGCCGAATTTCCTCAAAATTGTTTTAGCAATTTAGTCTTGAAACCGCACTAAATTAGCATACAGACTCACTTTACCATTGAGCTCTAATAAAATTATAGCAATAAACTCAATGCAAATATTACCAAATATAAAAGGCAGCTAATAATACCTAACTTTCAAGTACAGTTCTGCGTGACCCTGAATCGAGGTGCACAAGGGCCCTTGAGAGTTGATAATATCGATAAAATGCTCATTATCGACATATCCATCGCGTTCGCGCACGTGACTATAATGGGTCAAATGCTGTCGAACTGAACTTGTTTATACTTAGAGCAGTTAACAGCTGTTAGGAGTAATTATCGGATTAATGTGAGTTGTAAGTGGGACATACGATAGTATGCTAAAGAGATCTGTTGCTACTTATATGGATTTATTCCAAACTCAAACTCAAATTCTTTATTGCATTCATGTGTACACCAGCTGTTACCTAATTATATAAGGTAAGATCCAACATGAAACCCGGTTAGGGCACGGCAACATAAAAGATTGGATAAAACAAGCATCCAGTGAGTAGGTACACTGGATTTCAAGTTTATCTAAGTCTATCTAAGTAGCAACAGATCTCTTTGTGAAAAAACTCGTCGGGAAAGTACTAACACCTGAGCTGCACAATGACTGACAAATGCGTTCACTCAGTCTATGTGATTCTTTCCTTAAAATACCATATCAGACACCAATCTACATGGTCTTCACATGACCTAACCAAGATTATGTCTGGACTTTAAAAGAGACTGTGACCTCTGATTTTGTAAGCCTTGCTTCTCAGATAGGAAACGCCGACCTCATGCAGTTTTTCCTTCTCATTCCATGTCCTATTAAAAAAAAATATGTATCGCCTTAATGACACTCCCTCAGGCCATACGTTTTCGTTCATGAACCGATCATTAGGGAATAATCAAACTTATATTCTTCATATTTTTTGGGCTGGCTCATTTTTTTAAATTTATTTTTTTGAACCACAACTGGGAAGCTCTTGTCCTGAATCTCATCTGATAGTAAGTGATGATCAGGCCGAAGGTGGAAGCGACCTTCACCCGGAGTCCTCAACCACAGAAGAACTGGCTATCTTACCTCTAACTACCGGAACACAACAATGCTGTTAACATTGTTGTTGTGGCGACAGACTTAGATAAGATGGTGGTAGTTAGCTAGGCAGACTTAAAACAAGCCCTACCACCAACCAAACCGAGCAGAATAATTCTCATTATATAATCTCAGACAGTTCACCTGTCACACTTGTTTTTTGAATCAACAATATCATTGGTTGTTGCATCATTATCATTATTGTAGATGTAGAAGGGTTATCTTCATTTCTGCCGCTTTAAAACTACCAGTCGGAGCGGTCAACCCTCTCCTCCCTCTATTCTCGATGAAATTATTTCCATTGTCCTTCTTATGTGTTACCTCATCACACACATCTAAGATAATATACAAATCATAGCGCCTAAAATATACTCTAATGTAAAATGTTTATTATCTTCAGTGTGTGGTGGTCCATTTAATTGTATGGTAAGCGATATGTCACAGATTAATATATGTTTTATATTAAGTACTTACACAACCTACCTAGTATTAGTTATACACAAGGTGGAGACGACAATATAACAATAAATTAAACTGCTTATATGTAATGACGTTCCCAGTCTGAGATCTCTAATTATTTAGTTACTATAACTAGCCAAAGATTGGCAAAACGCATAGTGCGCGCATCACTTCTATTTAGTTTGTAAGACAAAATCACTTTTTTTAATTTCAATGTTAGAATTTATTTAATAGTTCCTAAATACTCCTACGTATTAATATTGCCAGTGTTTTCATTTATTGTTGTATTGGTGTCTCCACATTTTATACTATCTTCAAAGTGTGTGACTAGGTGTATCCAATTGTCATCGTCTTTGTCTGTTTGTTTACGTTCTGAGTCTGACAATACGTCTACATAATTATGTATTGCTTTTATTTTGCTCAAACGGTTGTTTCGTTATCCTTGCACTGACTAAGGTCGTGTTATCATTTGTAACCGTAGCCGCCGCCTCATCATACATGCATCGTTAGTACGAGATCGCTTCCACATGTTTCGTTGTGTAGCTGCGAACCGTCCAACGGTCGATGACTCATCGCCATCGGTTCCATTGACACAGTATCGTCGTCAAAGCTCATCAGCGCGCGCGCTGTTAAGTGCGAGCGAGACTGCACGCAATGTCGCATGATTGAAGTAAGACAGATGACTGTGCCTTACCTTGTGAACCTTCACTGTTATTTCCGAGTCTTGTGTTATGATTTCTTCTGCCATCAGATCACAACTGTTTGGCTGTTTGTTGCATCCTGTATAGTCACTACGGTTAAATAAACAAGGATTTTCGTTTATTTTGTTCCTTTGTTCCAATTTCGACATTATATTTATGTACCTTTAGTGTTTTGTGTGTTGCGTAATTCGCATGTGGCGTTGTAGATGCCGCCACATACCAAGTTTCAACTTAATCGGGCCAGTAGTTTCGGAGCAAATTGGCTGTGACAGACGGACAGACAAAAGAGTGATCCTTTAAGTGTTCCGTTTTTTCATTCGGACATACGGAACTCTAACAAAGTTTCGCTGAATCCCGATTCTACGCTAACTCATTTTCTAAGCGAAGCGAACTATTGTAGCCATTTACGTTGCAAGCAAAAAAGTTAGCAGAGCAGTGTATCTGGCGATTGGTAAAACTATTTTGTCGGTATTTACAGCTGCAATCGTTGCCAATGGTCATTCAGTGTCGTGTGCGCGCATTCCCAATTTCGCTTGCGTTAATAGATCATAATGCTAAGAATATAAGGGTGAGAATAACTTAACGCAAACGCGATAGTGACGTTTACTCACTTGCAAACTTACACTTGGTGTACTTTTCTTCAGAATCGAGTGGCACTCTTACCCCGCGTACAAACCAATGTATAGATACAGTCCTGCCGTTGAGAGAATGCGTTCCTGTCAGTTGGATAATTTCTAGTAGGAGTAGTTATGCATACCCATTCTTGTTACATGATGTGTACGTACAGTCCGGCCGCCGAGAGCGTTCTTGGCACCTGTCAGTTTCAAACTAACGAAAATGTGTTTTGCGAATTTGATCCTTATTACTACTAGAACTTGTCCAACTGACAGATGTCAGGAACGCATTCTCACAACGGCCAGACTGTAAGTGGAATAATTGTTACAGTGCTATAAGGATCTTCTGGCCCTTGAATGACAATGACAGGGGGGCGTTGTAGGTGAACAATCAGGAAGTTGTTTTGTGAAAATGTATTGAAAAAACAAGATGATGGCGTTAGTTCCGATTTTGGCCATGCGCCAAAAAAAACTTGTAACCTACAACTGCCGAATGGCTGTCTATTTATACCAACAAAGAAATTGATTTAGCGTGACGCCAGATAAGATGAAGCGCATTGGAGCGTATCGATGCGAATAGAAGCGCATTTTGCACCAAAAAATATCAAAGACCATCCCACGCTCCTCTTTCCGGGTTCTGATCATACAATAACCCTTTTTTAGCCAGTGATCACGAGACATATTAACCCACAAACAATAAAGCAGTCAATGACATTTAAAAAGGACTGTAAGCCTTAGAAAGTGCATAAATTTAAAGAAATAACAAAAAAGAAGTCAATAAAAAACAAAAACTAACTTTTGAACGTTGTTAAATACGGGAATTGGCCGTCTGATCATCATACCGTACTCATCAAAATACCTACCTCAGTACTTAGGGGCACTTAAAGTGCAAGCTGCCGGCTTACACAAGTCAGACATTGTTCAGCATGGCGCTCAAAGGAAGTGATTTAAGCCTACTTTAAATGTGCAATCTGCGCTTCTAGTTGAAGACATACGGAGGATGGAGTTTAGAAACGGTGCCTTTTGTTATGCACTACGTTTTATTTTTCAGCCTACTTGCATCTTGGTCAGCTCTTTCGTGACAACTCAATTGGTCGTTTTATCTATCTATACTAATATAAAGAGGTTTTGTGAGTTTGTATGAGTGGGTAATTTTCGGAACTACCTACTACTCCGAATCCGGAAATTCAAAAAATAAAGTTCACGCGGGTGAAGTCGCGGGCAGAAGCTAGTGCATTATAAGATATGCCCGTGTCCTAATTATAACCCTCCACAGACAGTCTCGTGCAGACTGGCGTGACGCAACACCGGTAAGTGTTCTACCGTGAAGTTTTCTTAGTATTTGTATTGTTTGAAAATCTGCACGAGACTTAAAAGTTAAGGTCGTGACGTTAAGGAGGTGGCCGACAAGATCATGGCTCTTAAGTTGATGAAGAAAAGGTATTGATTATCATCATGTAGGTTCTTAGAGTTTGAAGTTAACACGCCTGTCCATACTAAAATTATCTTTCGTAATGTATTTAAGACGTCGCTCCACAGCAGTATAAATAAAAATGAAGCCGGAATCGTCCACTGTAACCCACGGCCACGCTACGCACGAATGCGTGGCTGGCCAACAAATGGACCGCGCAGGTAACGTTGGAAAGAACTCCACATCCTACGTAACAGTGGACAGCTGAGCAGGATTATTTGGTTATGAGGTAACTATAACCCCCGAACGAATTTTGGCCATGGCGGCCAATCTTAAACCGGAAAGCCATCGACGCGGGAGGTATTATATATTACTTAGCGCAGCGGTGTGTGCATAGACACAGGTGAGTTGAGCTGCACGATTAATCACAAATGCATGCACTGACTGGACCCCCCAGGTCCACTCAATCTGTGTGGTTCTTTCCTCAAAAGACCATTCCAGACACGAATCTACATGGTCTTCATATGATCTAACCAATAAAATGTCTGGACTTTAAAAGAGACTGTGACCTCCGAGTTTGTTTCGGCCTTTCTTCTCAGAGTAGTCAGATAGGAAACGCCGACCTCATCTAGTACCGTACTTAAAATATTATTGACATGTAAAAGTGTTTGTACAAACCTATTTACAGAAAATAAAATCATTTCATCATTTCACAGGTGCACTCTCTTTTTTTTCGTCCCCTAACTCTCATAGTCCGATAAGATGGCAATCCGGCACGGGCGGAGAGAGACTTCCCCGTTCGTCTCGTGGTCGCAAGTGTGACAGCTGATCATGATCAGCCGACCGACCGACCTGTGGGGTCCTGGATTCGATTTCCAGGTCAGACAATTAGGTTTTTCTATTAGGAATTTCTCAAAACAGCCCTGAGTTTGGAAGTTGGTGGTGTGACACCCCCGTGCCTCGGAAAGCACGTCGGGTCGTTGGTCCTGCATAATTTATTATACAAAGTTTATGTATCCACTGCTAAGCATAGAGCTGGAGGTTTAATGAATAATGCACATCAATGAAATTGATTAACTTCTGCAATTGATGGCCGTAACTAACGTCATTGCCCGAGGGTGATTCTGCACTGATTCGCGTCACGAGTTTTGGAATTAATTAACCATTCAACGTGGCTATTAAAATTTTAGTGCAAGCTTTTGAATAGACTAAATGCCAGTAATTTTCAGTGCCAACCCCACGTTATTGGGGAATAACCCTATCTAAAATATATTTATATGAGTACTGACAGCAAACTTAAATACATGTCAAGCCTTGGAACTAATAAAAACGTCCTTGTCCCATTTTTTATTTTAAAAAAACAAAAAATCATCGGACAGTTGCCCACGTGACACGACAGCCGTCTGGTCGGAGGATCCTCCCTTTTCTATGGAGGATGAGTGAACTTAATACCTCTATAATGTTAATTGTTTTAGTTAAGTTAGGATATTATATTTTATTTTTATTTATTAATTAAGCATAAGTTGGTATTTATGTATGGTATCATTTTAATTCTTAATAAACCAGCACATGTCACAATTTAAATGATAATATATCTTTCCATAAAAATCATAGTTCTATTCGCAGAACAAGTAAACAGTTTGATCAATGCTCAATCTTTTGGCTATAAATAAGTGTCCCAGTCTTGTTTTCTATCAGTGTGTTTGTTCCAACTACTGTCAAAACAACACCTTTGTTTGTCGAATTAAAACTTTTGTTAATTTCAAGCAGTATTCTCCGATGAATATGCATGGTTTTTTTTATATTATACAGGTGACTTTTATTAGTAATAACAGCCGCACGGGTCGATCAATCAGGTTAAGCTGCGCTTGCCGGGGTTGGTCCGTGGATGGGTGACCATCTTTACATACCGAGACTCCTCCGTGCTTCGGAAAGCACGTTAAGCCGTTAGTCCCGGCTGTCATTCGTGGATCTTTGACAGTCGTTACGAGTCGTCAGAAGCCCGAAAGTCTGACAACCAGTCTTACCAAGGGGTATCGTATTATTACCCAGTTACTGGGTTGTGGAGGTCAGATAGGCAGTGCTCCATGTAAAATACTGGTATTCAGCTGCATCCGGATATACTCCAACATGATTGGGAAAAGGCTTGGCAGAATGATGAGGTGACTTTTATTTCGACGTACCTATCATAAAGGGCGTAAGGATGTAATAACAATTATGAGTTTTTTTTACAAATTACGACACCTTTTTGTTGGTGCAAGTCTATACTTTTGCACTAGGTATACAACATCTTAGTACAGTAGGCCACACGTCAGTGGTAACAAAACCAGTTTGAACTGGCCTCTTATTCTATTGAAACTCCGTACGATGTTAGGCCAGCTTAATGTCAAGTGATACCAGCGTTACCACTGACATACGGTCGTCTGTTTAATAAAATCCGCGCGCGACTGCTAGTCACGATAAGACGGGGGAGGGTGCCATTGATCACATTGGCAGTCTGAGTTAGCTTGGCCTCACATACCTCAGACGGTGACTAGAAGTCGCGCGCGGATTGCTAGTTTTTTTTGTTTGTTTTTTTTTTCCCACCACGGGGAACGGTGCTACTATTAAACACCGCAAAAAGTGGTGTTATCACAAATGGATTTGTATCTATTTCATTAAAAACATTCAGCCATAATCAGCGTATTAGTATCCTGAATCTGCCGACTCAATCAGCCCAGAACCAATTAGTTACCTTATTTACCTGAAACAAAAAACACACAATCAATTAATGACCACCCAGCCCAACAATATTACACATATGTTTTTAATTGGTTTGGGACTCCCAAAACAATTAAATTGGTTTAAAATATATGAGCATTTATAAAGACTTTGTATTTTCACATTTTAAACCTGTGTATAAAACCACAGGTGTGCACATTGTCAGCGGTTTCATTAACTCTCTCGATGAAGACAAACATCCTCAGCGCATGTATGAAAGCGTAACCGTTTAAAGCTGAAAATGAGCTTTTTAATTCTTGACTACGGTAAACAGACGATAGATAACGGGTGTAAAAGTACCCTTAACGAAGTAGAGAGTCACTTGTTCTTCCCGTTGTCCTATAATAGATATTAAATGAGCAATATTTGTTTGTAATCACGTTCTTGAAAACGGCTCTAACGATTTCCATGAAAGTTGCAATATAGGCGTTTGCGGGGGCGAAAAATCGATCTAGCTAGTTCTCATATCTGGGAAAATTCATATTCTCTATTTTCACCCGAGCAGAGCTCGGTCGCCCAAAGTTTCGAACAAGATGGCTACCTTAGAATAATGACATGGCAGCATGGAATTAGTATGTACTATCCTATACTATTAAATTAGCATTCTCTATTTTCACTAGACCAGGGGCCTAAGTCTAGTAATTTATAAACGTTATAATGGTCTATCAATTGTGAGTTTTTGACAGTTTTTGTATGGCAAATCTATCAAATTCTCACCATTGAGAGACCATTGTAACGCTTATAAATTAGTAGACTTAGGCCCCAGAGCTCGGTCGCCCAGGTACCTACTTACTATTCATGACAATCTATCAGTAGTTCTGAAAAGCATGATACACTGCTTCCAATCGCTTTTCTCAGAAAAAGTGGTTCGAAAAAGAGTTATGTTATTATCTTTTTATTCATATGCGTAGCACGTGTACAAACGAACTCCTTATACTGGTATTCAGGACACAAGTTGTGTAAAAGCGTTCGAACAAAGTGGTACATATCTGTAGGTATTATATAAAACTTTCCCAGCATATGGATTGTATGCAGTTTGCAAACGTAGTGGCTGACTGTGCAAGAGACGTATTGCAAAAGTAATAAGAAAAATGTCACGAGAAAAACCACAACTACTTTCTTGTCCATGCATTTTTCTCATATTTCCTAGAAGAATTCTTACAAAATGTATGTAGTGTACAGATTTGATATTAATAAGTAAGTAATCTCATTTCCGCAGCTTTATCGCGCAACTGCCCCTTCGTGCAAGTGTCTTTTCGCGCAAAAGTCCATTCGCGCAAAAATCCATTCGCGCAAAAATCCATTCGCGCAAAAATCCATTCGAACAAAATGTCTTTCTCGCAAGTGTACCAGATCCAAACACAATAGGCACAATAGGCTTACATAGAGTTAATTGGCCAAATATGTCTCCTCTGCTACCTCATCGGGGAAAACATTGATTCCTTCACAATGCTGACGGTTCTACAACAGATTTACATGGCTTGTGTATTTATTTTCGGAGAAGTGTACCTACTTTGACCATTTTTAGTGAAAGTAATTTATGAAGGGTGTTGTATTTTTTGGCTATTTTTCAGGCAGATCAGGCGACGGCACTTGGCTGGGTTTTGTAAAAATATTGTTTTGTTTACATGAAAATAATGGACCGAGATATTTTTGCAATAACCTCTGAGTATGTAAATAGTATCTAGCTCATTTATATGAGTGTATTATGCCATGTTAGAAAAAAACATATTACGACATTATAAAAACATATCTTCATTTTGTTTAAATATATTCAAATCACAAGAACTCATAGTACGATTAAAAATACATAGAAGTTTGATTTTAATTTGCTAGACTAAAACGGCATAAAAATAACTTAGTAAGTAAATAATCTAGTTTCCGAGGTGACTCTCACCAAGGACAATACTGAATCATTATCTGCAGGAAGACCTACACTGTTGTCGTGTTGTCTCTGTAATATTAATTACTAATCATATTATTTAAATTAAAAAAAAACATCGCAGCTGTCATTTTGGTAGCAAATTAAAAATCAGAGTTTAGTGCGAAGGACGGATTGTTTATACTTTGATAACATTCTTACTGAAAAGAGTTATCACGAGTGATTGCAATGCACATCAATCTGGGTAGGCATCCACACTGCAACTCGGCACATATAGCCAACCTTTTCACCAAAAGAGAAGAAGATTGATGGATATTCCTTATAATCAAGTAAAACTCGGCAAGATTTACATAAAAACCGTAAATAGAGATTGATTACGTTTGAAATAGGAAAGAAGGAAGGTACTACTCAAAAATATTCACTTTAGTCGAGTTGTGGTGGTGAATAAATGATTTGAGCGATCCTTCATTCTGGATCGCAGTCGGATCACTGTTGGAAGTGTACATGACGTAGTAAGAATGGAGTGTTAACACTGAAGGGTGATAGCTTCCTAGGCAAGTTTCTTCAAAAGTGAGTTCAAAAAGTGATAAACAATGTACAGTGATAGTAATGACAATGTCAAAAAAATTGGAAGGAATCGTGTAAATGAGCTTCCCGATTTGCCATTCTCCTGAAATATCACATAGATATATTTTGAAACATTATACATATATTTTAATCCGGCTTTAGCTTTTACTTAAGCTAAACCCGGAATAAAATAATTATCTTTTTACACGTGTAACTTTCAATGAATAACTAAGGTTGTTGCAACTAGTTCCGTAAAGTAAATTCTTTCTTTCTTTAGTTTAATTGGTAGACTACTTATCGCATCACTAGCACTGATGCTTATAATAAAGTGCAGTTTAAAGGCAGGCGGCAGCCCATGACCCTGCAACACCAAGGCGTTGAGGGTTGATTGAACTCGAGATTCTTTTTTAAGTAAGTTTGTAAGACGGTCTTTAAATAAAATGCAGCAAATATCGGTCGAGGCGGAATAAATTAGGCATACAGATAACCAGCCTTCGGCGTTGTTCATGCAACAGTCCGCGAGGTATAAGCTGAGCTTTGCATTTGTGTGAGTTATTACCAAAAGTGGAAGGTGCGCGGCGGAATAAACCGGTTTAAACCAAGCAAAGGACGCGTCGCGCTCTAGACCGACGTCACACCCACACTGTCTATGAGCACTCACACAAATGCAAAGCTCAGCTTATACCACGCAGACTGTATGTGCCCGTGCAGGCACGACGTAAGAAATAAATGCTCTACACTACTCTACTCTACTAGGCCGATAGCGGCTGCCAAATCATGCATGAACCCTCCATTCCTTCTAATTCCGTGTACAATTAGTAATGTAAATAAGACCGGGGAGCCGGGTAGGCTGGATTCGTTCCTCTCCGTATTCACTAGGTGTGCTTTACTGCCTCGTTTGTGGTGATTTCTTTTAATTAAACCTATTTCGTGGAAGTTTGGTGGTAAGCAAAGGTTTCAACGTGTATACGAGTGTGTAAGTGTATTTGTGTGTTAGGGAGATGGTAGTTACATTGTCTGTTCATGTTAATCTCTGCAGAATTCAAACACACATACATACACAAACTCAGCCTTCATCCTTTATGTATACAGGCTGACTTTGAAAACATGCGACAAAATTTAAGGGGGTGTTCTACCCATCAATATGAACAACTACAGAACGCCACCTGCTACGATCCTTACATACTCCTTTTGCTTCGTTAACATACATACATACATCTGGTCATACGCGCACCGGGTTGCGAGTACTACGCACCTGACCTTTCTGAAGAACTTCACCAATAAGGTCACTATGTCCTCCTAGGGCGTCCCCTCCCGGCGTTTCCCCTCACATCTGCCTTGTACCTTTTGTTAGTCGCCTTTCATTCATCATCTCAACATGACCAAACCATCTAAGCATGCTTTTCACATAATTCAAAGATTTTCTTTTATTACCTACTGTGCTCATTTCGTGATGACAAATACGACACCTGCTACAAAACTGAGACATAATATTAATCTAAAGTTAGATAATCGATATTTAATTAAGTTTATCGATAAAAATAGGTCTATACACATTGTGTATCTAAACTATTTATATTTAATTAACCAACGATTTAAACACATAAAATAAAATAAAAACAATTAAATATCCTAAATAAACATCATTTATTAACTCTCCCGCCCTGATCTCAATTTATTTTGGTTTCGGTTATCAGAAACCTAGATCAGGCAGGCCTATATTACAGTTAGAATTACCTCGATTATAATTAATGTAAATCATAATTTTACTTTACTTTATACTTGTTTTTTTTTTTTTTGTGGTCGGCCCAACCATGTACTTTTCTTCCAGCTACCACACTTATAGCTGTCCACATTTATAATCAAAACTATCATGCGAAATATGCCCATACCATGAGAACCGATTCCCACACAAAATTTTAGTCACCCGTTACACCTTCAGTGTTCCACTTAACAAAAAAAATGGCGTCGAAATATTCCTTCGCATCGCTGTCGACCAGTAATGTGCCCAAAAGACGTGTACGGCAATCATAGCCATGTTTTATGGCAATGTTTATTTCTTAGCCTCTGGATTATAGAATGTTTTTGTTCGAATCGTCACAAAATGAACGCCTACACTGGCAACATTATTTTCAAAGAAAGTGACATTTATTGAAATACTTTGTCGCTCTTTTCAAAGAAATTAATAAGAAGAGTAAAAATGAAATGCATTCTTCAAACTTTTGCGAATTAGGAATTTCTTGGAAAAGTCATTAATCTTCGTAGGTACTGAAACCTTTGAATTCTCGCAAAATATTTTCTTCAAGATAATATAAGGTGACCGGGGTGAAGTATGAAATGAAATGTAGGTACATCTTTCTTCAATAGCAGTTTTCTTTACAATTTTGATTGTAGCAACTGATCACTGTTTGGAATATTACTGTCTCAGACCAAGAAAAAAAGGATTACTGTGAAAATAAAATTGAAAAGCTTTTGCAAGATGCATTTAATTTTTCTCTAATTATTTTTCTTAAGACTACGGGTTGCCAAGCAACAGAGTTCTAACAAAATTTGCGAACACGACAAAAAATCACAGACAATTTTGGTAAAAATGTAGATTTTGAAGCCGGGTAAAGGCTCGTACACACTGGCGCGATATCGCGGGCGCGACAGGCAGCGCTACCCTTGTCTCGTCCGCGATATCGCGCCAACCAGTATGTACGAGCCTTAATAACACCTACACTGCCAGCCGGGCAAGCCGTGCCGCTTGGCAAAAACGTGTGTTACGCAATGGGGGATTGTTTTTGTGCTCACTAGTTGGCGGTACTAACGAGTAAGGTCCTGTCAGAACTTTTATTTGATATATTTTGGATATGTTTAAGTACCCATTAATTTATTATTATAATGTTTATTTTATGACATCAAATGAATAATTACATTATAATGTTCCTAAAATTGGCAAACATGGAGCAGAGTAACATTATTCGTCGCCAAAGTGCTACCAAATTAAATCCTGAGTTGTTACTTAAAATCTTAAAAGATAATTAATTAGGAATGGTATAATCTTTACAAAATTAATGAATAATAAGTAAGAACACCCGAAGTCCCGATAGAAAGTCCCGCAGAGCTTTCAGTGACATTTGATATTTCTAGAGACCTCACTCTACACTAGCGCCACTAGTGGCGAATTCAAGCGCGATGGTCCTCATTAGGGTGCTGGTGTAGTTGCATAAGGATCTACTTACGTTGGACATTACTTAACTAGCCGTGGCTAAACTTGACGTTAGTGAAAATGGGCATTATTTATCCATACAAGTACCAATAAGGTACCAACCAAGTACCTTTTAAATATTTCATCAAGTAAGTAATGAAGGCAATACAAAGTGGAAGCTCCATGGTTTATTTAGTAACATAGAAATAGCTGCGCAAATATTTGCTCGCGCGGTGCCGCGTCGAACTAAAGTGATATCCAATATGATCCAACTCCAATGTGACGCACACCTGCATGTTAGAAACATTGGAAGATTACTACCTTGGTCTGTATACCTATATCTTTATACTTGTTTTGACAACCGGCCTTACGAGGAATAGGGTTTCTCAAACGTAAATAATCGCAAAATGTATATGTGACAAATAGTCAAGCGCGCGTAAACTGCAACGACATAAATCAATCAACCAATCACAGCAGTTTTCTAAGCTCAAAAAAATGAAAGTCGAAACAGTAACTGAGCAAGCTATTAATTATGAAAATACAAACAGACGAACGTAGAATCTCCTCCTTTTTTGAAGTTGGTTAAAAAATTCAACGGTTACAAAGTATTCTACCCACATGTCTTTCACTTAGGCTCAGAACCCCCAATAGCTCTATAACTTCAAACAAACTCCCACAAAGTACTGAAAGTAATGGATACCTACTGTGAATTACTTGAACCGTCTTTTAGCACATTCACAGTCGCACAGTTCAAAGGTGCGGCATTCTGTTAATTTCCCTCGAGAACTGTGAACTTACCTGTGTTTATGCAAATCTTCAACATTTGCAAGCTTTCAAGGAATTACAGTTTTTTGTGTTTGATTGATTTTATAACAGATATACATGTTATGAGAAAATTATCTTAACACGAAAGAGAAAGAGGCTTTCGTTATATGATAATTTTGTCATAATAGATATATGTATATACAGATAATTTCTGAAGGATTAGACAGAGGTGTATAATAAATATCACACAAACACTAGTTATAACCAACGTAGGTAATAGTGTGCGGTCCTATGATAAGTAACAGCAGTGCTATTCTGTAACCATGTCACCGTGAAAACTTAGGTGAAGTGAGCTGTCAGTCCATCCGATGTTTGGAATTGACACTATTTGCAGCTCACTTCGCGCTCACTTCACTTAAGTTTTCACGGTGAGATTTTAACAGAATAGACCGGCTGGAACAACAATCTATTTATGAAAAAAAATTGTACCCATCGCTAGTTTAATTTGATTCATAACACTGATGAAGAAAGAGTTGATTATGCCTTTTCTGTAGTTAATAATAAAGTTTCCTATGTTTTCCGAAAGCAAATGTGGTTTGCGTTTTTTATTATCAGAACTTTATGGTTTACCTGTTTTAACACAATATCATTTTGTTCCGTGAATAACGTAATATGTAGATACCTACATGTAAGTACGTCACAAAATTGATTAATTAACATAGTTTAAAGCTGATTCATTTTCGTAAACACAACGACAGTTGAGCGTAGAAGGTCCGCAATACAACAAGTAATACACACAATACAATACAACACAACAAATACACAATAGACAAACACAACAACTGTTCGACAATACTTGAAAGTAATAAAATAATTTTATTAGGTAACCTACTGCCTATTTCATGGATCAAATTTGACAATGAGTGGGCCTCGCACGAACGAGCGGATTAAACGTAACGTAAAAACAAACGATTTTTGACATGAAAATACTTTTAGGCACATAATATTTATAGTTGACTGCTTCATCGGTCGAATGTTCGCAAGCGCTACTAATGAGCATGAGGTCCTCGATTCCCAGGTCGGACAAAGTGTTATTGGGTTTTTCTATCACGAATTTCTCAATAAGCCCTGAGTCTAGATTTGTGCCAGGTTGATGGATCAATAGGCTCGCCCTCGGACACGGGACTTAACCATAACTGCAAAATGTGAGTGTTATACAGGTATACATCTCTGCCCAACCCTTCCTGGAAACGAGGCGTGATGTTATGTTATGTTATTTTATGTTATTTACTTAGTTTTAAGACTTAATTCATGGGAGATACTATGTAAAGTGAGCTTGTCGCAATTTAATTCAAAATGCTATAGGATAGTTATATTTTTGACTAGAAAATCGTTTGAATGATTATAATTTACGTTACGTGTATACTCTATTTAATACAGCATTAGACAAATGACGGCTAAATAACGATAGTTATTGTGTAATATTGTTGAAATTACTGGACTTTTGAGTTATTTTTAATGTAAATGGTAAATAGATTACATTGCTTTGAATTTATCATGGAATAATGGAGTCTCTCATACGTTTCTATAAAAATAACGAAAGAGTGATAACCGTTATTTGTCCAATGTTATACTAAATGGAGTATAGGTTGATCAAATTAACCTCAAAAGATCAATAATAAAACCATTGGGCGCTACACTCACTCACAGACTCACAGTGGATCGTCTTCTTTTTATTATCTTTAGTTTTATGGTCCTTTTATAACAGTCAAGTATTTATCCGCGCAGATAACCTGTCATTCAAAACCGTCGCTTAAAGTTAAGGAGACGTTTAAATGTCAAAAAATGTCGTTAATCATTCCTTAACCGTAAGCAACAACACTTTAAGTACTTATAGCAATAGTTACTTAAAGTTAAGCAAAGATTAAATCAAGCAATATGATCCATACTAGGCAATGGAGTAGGTATTTTTAGTTATAACTAATACTTCTGTCCTACAGATTTTAGTGTCACTTGGTGGTAAAGATGTTTTTAAGGAAACAATAATAACAATCATGGCTTTATCTTACCGGTTGTGGTTTTTGGATTTTTAATATAATTATACACATTTATTGATTTTATAATATATAATGTTGCTACTCTGTCTCTGGTAAAAGCAAAAACCACAACAGTTCATTTAAAAAAAAAACAGTCATTAATAAAAGGCATGTATTTAATCGAACCTCAAATAATTCTCATTTTGCGCCCCTAAAAATATTATTGAAATCTCTCTCTCTGAACTCACTCTCTCTCTCTCTGTCTGTCTGTGATGACTTGTTTATACCTTTTTAGTTGACTTTTTTGCCGTAGTTGGGTTATAGTTTTAATTAGTTTTATTTTTTGGCACCTCTTCAGGCCATTAGCTATCCGAATATTAAAAGAAAATTGATTCGCCGTTACGATGTATAATAGTTTTTTGTTTTTACTATGCATAACTTTTTTTTCACGAATTGTACGATATATGTGTCATGTATGTTTCATAGCGAAAGTTGTATGTATAATTGCACCGAATGTATTAATCATCCTGTATCTTTTCAAGATAACTAAAGCCTATTTACACAGATTACTGTCACGCTCTGGCGTCACGTTAACACGTGAATCTGCTTACGTTTTTTACTTACTCGTCTAGTAAATCCTACCTGTGATAACAGTAGCATTTGCGTTCATTCAATAGAGGAGAAACGTGCTTTATGTTTCCGCATCTTTTGATATACACAAGGAGTAATTGAAGTATCGGAAAACCTCTTAGGGGTCATTGTACTCATCATGATTAAAAACGATTACAATGGGACAAACCAAAAAAAAATCCGCTGCTGCATTGTGTCTCTTAAGAAATCTCTGGAGCAAGCAGTGGCTAAATCCATGGAAACAGTGCGTAAATCCATAGATTCGTGGCCAGAAGATTAAAGGCCTGTATCATAGCCAAAGGTGGCCATTTCGGATAGAATTCGTTTTTACTTTTTACCGAGACTTCAATAAATATCTAATCAACATCATCATTGATAGATAATCAACAGTCACACTGACAACCATCACTTCACACGACGAAGTAGTCATCACATTCATTCAACCTAAACTATCTGTATTACATCAACAAACCTTATATGTAGCTGTCCGTATCCGCATCCGCATAAATTTTGATATCCGCTTAACATCCGCTTCCTCAACTTTTGATTTTAAAAGCTCCGCATCCTCATAATTTCTATGGGGATGTGACCCTACGTTGTTCGCTCAAATAATGAATTTTGAAAAAACTCTCGCCAAGCTAAATGGGCGGGCTGGAGTGTGAGATACGCGTTCC
Organism: Eupsilia transversa; assembly: GCA_914767815.1. Classification (NCBI taxonomy): domain Eukaryota; kingdom Metazoa; phylum Arthropoda; class Insecta; order Lepidoptera; family Noctuidae; genus Eupsilia; species Eupsilia transversa. The sequence goes on from OU611876.1 coordinate 13,877,258, forward strand.
TATTGGCTGAACATGTAATGTCCCCGTCCTATGACAGACGGTCGGCTAGTTTTTGTTTTTGTACGACATCTGCATCCGCACCCACATCCGCATCCCCATCGGCATCCTCAGTAAGGAATTTTCCAATATCAGTATCCTCATCCTTTATACGATATCCGTTACAACCTTGATATGTAGAACCTATGCACATGTTTCACCAGCGTCATGAGGAAAACAAAACAATAAACAATATGTATTGTTTTTCTTTTCTAGAATTTACATTTATTAGTCACAATTATATTCTTGTCTGCAAACTGACTGAAAAACAACGTAACATCATTGACACATGCTATATTTACGCCAAATGTCTCTTAATTAATGAGAATTGCGTCCGTGTAATTTGATCCGATAATTAGTATGCAAAAGTATGAGGTAGTCTATTGCAGAAAAGTGACTAATGGAAACCCATTATCCCTACTCTTATCCTATAGGTTAGAGGAAAAGAACTTGGAATATACTTAGAATATATAATAATTGGTTTATTATTGTAAATAAACTACTTAGTAGAAAACTTAAAATAATACATATCTTAGGTAAAATATCCGTCTTTACGTCTTTATTCCGTCATTCAAAAGCCACTGTCATTATATCTTTTTAAATATCTTCCACGTCATCCTTTACATAATTCTTTGGCATACGTCATCTGTCTCACTTACACTTCAGCATTCAGCTCTTTCGCACAGTCATGCATTTATCAACGTCCATTTCTACTTGTTTTTCTTTTCAAGAATTTGCATCTTATGTTATTTGCATCTTTTTTCTTAAGCGGGTTCACGGAGCGGGCGCTGTTTTCCATGGGCCGCGTGCGACGGGAGACCAGTCTCACGCAGCGCTGCTCCAAGGATGATAATAGAAAACCGCACGCCACGCGGGCGCCCGCTCCGTGCACCCGCTTAACGCAGCGGACAGCCTTAGTCACAATTATATTGTTGTCTGCAAAAACAAACTTAACGAACCATTGATTCATGTTACAATTACGTCAAATGTCTCTTAATGAGAATGTGTCCATGTCTGTTGACCCGATAAGTAATATACAATAGTATGAGGAAGTCTACTTATTGCAGAACAGTGACTAATGAAAACGAATTTTCCTCCTGCCTCCATATAAAACGACACTAGCGAACCGTTCCAGCCTCGTGCGAGATTTTTTAAAATATAATTAAGATTAACATGAATAAATGTCACATAAACCTCCCGCAATTAATTCTGTAAAAGATGGTGAAAACTGCATCAAGATCTGTTGTGCAGTTTACTTTATTCTATTCCGAAAACTTACAGCTAACTTATGATAACAATATGAAGTTAAAGGCCATTTACAAGTATCCACTGAAGAAGGAAGAAAGCAAGTTAAGACGTACGCGGTCACAAATACAGACACGAAAAACGACTGTAATTAATTATACATGTAGTAATTATGAGAAAGAATAATGTCTAAGCAATGACTGAATTTAATATCATTCTGCCCATATCCCCAATTAATTTGCTAAGTGCAGCTTGTCTTACCCCTCTGTCAATTTTTGTTTTTTTTTTGTTTTCGGCCAGCACTTGACCTCGATCTCGCTTGATAGAAAGCAAGGGATGAGGTCTATGATGGAACTAGTAACTAAGTCCAGAAGATGCCTGTTCACTCTTGCTTTGAATGCTGGCGGGTTATACGTGGAAGGGGGAACACAGACGCTGGCAGAGAGTTCCACACTTTGGCCGTTGGAATAATAAAGGAGGTGAAGCACTGAGTACGGCTAGTTGGTATATCGATCAAGTACGGATGTTTTTTTTTTAATTCGTCCATCGGCATCCTCTAGTTTTTGGTCTTCCGAGAGTCATCCTCATTCATACATTCTCAAAATTGCCCTGTGATGTTATACAGGCTGACTTTGAAAACATGCAACATTTAAGGGGTGTTCTACCCATCAATATGAACAACTTTTACAATGGGAACAACTAAGCACTCGCAAAAAAAAAAATGACCTTCTTATACAAAACGGTGCAATCGGGTATATTATCGGGTATACCTTTATAAAGGAAAGTATTTTTTTTTTTGCGAATTCAATTTGGTCCTAGAGTAATTTGTTCATATTGATGGGTCCAACACCCCCTTAAATTTTGTAGCATGTTTTCAAAGTCAGCCTGTAGTTACTAAGCCCACCTTGGGAAATATAATAAGCATTGTATTAGCTGACCATTATTATTCTAGAACTCTCGTCTTGAAGATGGTAGAATTTCTCGTGCATTTTTAAATCACTGAGCGAGATTTTAAATGCCAGACTTCTAATATTTTATGCTGTTCGTCTGCGTTTAGCAATATTTTAATAACGGTCTAAGATTAAAGTTTTAATCTTTAACTTATTAACCGTTTCTTTGAAAGGGCGAAAAAACTTGTCATTTTCGTAAAACTATGACGGGGTTGGCTTACAGTCTAATTATAGATGCATCTCAATAAGTATAACACTACAATATTATTGGGCAATACCGAAATTCCTAAATTCGAGAACATCCTTTACGAAACCAAAGAAATATTTGCATGACTGCCAGGAGTCCAGCATAGACGGCTTAACATGCTTGTCAAGGCACGGTATTTGGAGAGGTCGCAAACCAAGGATTGAAGACACATTTAGTGCAATTCAACCATGCAAAACGATCGATCCAGCAGACAGGTTTTATTAAACCATGTGTTCCTTTATTCAGACAAGGATTTTCCTATGTATCTCATGATCTACAGGGTGTCTCAAACGTAGTGGTCTAAAGGCAAATAAGGTAAAGCTAAGGGGTTCGCTTATCATTAAAAAAAATAAAAACTAGGATATTCTGAACAGTTCAGAAAATTTCTCTATTATTATTTTCAAGAAATTTACACTTCCACTTGGACTTTTTCGACCTTGTGAACATAATTTTCAACGTAACGAGTTCAAATCTGGCTGGAAGATGCCTTGCCAGGCATCCAAATCATCAAATTTGAACTAAAAGTGTAAAATTTCTTGAAAATAATAATAGCGAAATTTTCTGAACTGTTCAGAATATCCCAGTTTTTACATTTTTTAATGATAGGTGGACCCTTCGCTTTACCTCATTTGCCTTTGGACCACTACGTTTGAGACACCCTGTATATTAATATGTACCATGTATCTATTACATGGCCCAATATCAATTCAGTGTCAATTCAATATCGGTTTTAAGTCAGAAAAAGAATTACGAATACGTATCTTCTATTTCAACACTAAAAAATTTCTTTTCCATCTGAGCATTCATTAGGAAGTTATTCACACGGGTAAAATGGTAAATATTAAATTCCGTCGTAACGCGCCAACTTAGACACCGTTTGTGTGAATTCACGCCTTAGGTAGGTACCTTTTCTGTTAATTTGGTCGCCGATTAACCCTTGGTATCCCGGAAAGTGGATCCACGTGAGACGCAATGGCGTTTTAATTGTTTCTGTAATCTTGCCCACAGACGGCCACGACTCTACCCAGTCGTGGTCCATGGCCCGGTCTGCGGATAGTATCGGTTTCTATAGTTTACCTGGTCGCTGCGACTGATCGTGTTATAAAATTGGTAATTCTAATATGACAATGCTCGTATTAATTACTAGCTTCCGCGGGCGTTGTATGTCGATAAAATTATTCTATGTCCTTCCTCAGGGTTCAAAGTATTCCCGTACCAAATTTCATCAAAATCGGTTCAGCCGTTTTAACATGATGGGCGATCAAATAAACAGATAAACAGACAAGGAAGAAGAGAGAGAAAAATTCTAAAAACTGTTGGAACGTGTTCTGTTATCGATTCTAAGTATCGCCAGCCAACTTTTTTTCGAATATCTTCCATGTACAGACTTTCGACGCTCTTCACCTTTATTATATTTATGTATAGATACACCGACACAATTTTAACCATTCAAAAGTTCAATCTATCTGCCTAGCCTCTTCCCAAGTACATAACTATGTTGGGGTCTAATGACGATTCGTTTTTGAATATAGGAACCGAGTATTAGAGCCGGAGCCGACAAGATCCTAGCAGCTCTTTCTGATCCGAACAATATAAATAATATTTTACCGATAAAACCATACACAGTTCCAGTAACTTTTAATGAAAACTCTGTCGTTTAACTGATCGAATTTGTCGAAACAATAACTTTTAGATTGTACGAACAACTTTGTTTGCGCCACAATGGATTGATTCCATTTGCGACAGTCCATAGTAAACTCGTATGTATTGATCTTTTATTGGCCATTACTTAGAACGTGTTTTCTTTTAGCTTATTACTCAGTTGCACTATGACGTGTGATATTACGAAATAAAAAAAATGGTAGGTTTGTATCTAAGAGTCTTTTAGGTTTTAGTACTCCAATATTAATTTTTATTATATCCTAATCCTTACTACGTATATTATCCTAACTAATATTATAAATGCGAAAGTTAGTATGTTTGCTTTCTAAAACGGCTGACAAAATTAAAGCATGACCTAGTTTTCACCTTGGTTCGCAGACGAAGTCGCGGGCAACAGCTAGTACAATATAAAACACAACGGGTACATATCAGAATATCGAAAATTAAAATACCTACGGTTAAAATGCCAATGTTCAAAACATCGAAAATTAAAATATCGATTGTATCGAAATATCAAAAATTGTAGCTTTTATTTAACTTCACTTGTATGTATGTCCTGGAATATTGCAATCAATATTTCACCCACTTCCACTGAAGCTATCGGGCTGAAATTTGGCATAGGTGTTTGGTTTTCGTGACAAGGCATGATAAAAGCTTAAGAGGGTTTACGTCGTACGGCATTTCATACAAACTTTCAAGCCCTTATTTTTCGAAATGACTGAACCGATTTTAATGAAACTACATACGCATATGCAGGATACAAAGGTCTAAAAACTTAGTTAAGAACATTTTCGAAAAATAGTGTTCCAGACAAATTAGACCAATTTAAAAATTTCCATAGAAACAGAGATTTTCAGTTATCTGTTTTTAAATAAGACATTTCGAAAATTTTCTTAACTAAGTTTTTAGACCTTTGTATCCTGCATATGCGTATGTAGTTTCATTAAAATCGGTTCAGTCATTTCGAAAAATAAGGGCTTGAAAGTTTGTATGAAATGCCGTTCGGCGTAAACCCTCTTAAAAAAAAAAATAGGTTTTAATTATTTTACACGTTATCTTGTATTTCACACTTCAACTTCAGATGGCAATAAAGTTTTTCATCTAGATAACTATTCTAAAAGATTTTTAATTTTGTTTCAAATAAATACGAGACACACGTCATGAATTCTTTATAAAGGTTTAATGTAATAAACATTGTAAAAACTTAAGAGAAAAGCGGTGAACCGAAGGAGCAATATATAAAATCAGTCATGCATTTAGAGTATAAAAGATTTTAAAAGTGGTTAAATTGTTGATTTAAAATGTCGATCAAAATATTTCATCAGTAAAAGGAATGTAAAGCGAATGTGAGAAGCTTAATTCAAACTCAAACTCAAAGCATGTATTTCATATAAAGGCTCGTACACATTGTCGCAATATCGCGGGCGCGACAGGCAGCACGACCTTTGTCGCGCCCGCGATATCGCGGCAGTGTGTACGAGCCTTAATCTTAATCAGGGATGGAAAGCCTTTATAAACTACGTTACAGGTATCGAAGAACTTTGGTGACTTCTACGACTAAGGTTACCACTATCTGGGTAAACATCTCTTTACGTTACCGTTCTAATACCGGTTACCCACAGACAGCCGATGCGCGCCCTTTGACTAATGCCGACAGCACGTGTATGATAGGTAATGTTTATTTCGGTTACCGGTATTTATACTGGTTTTATTCAATTTAAGGTAACCTTTAAAATACCTGTAAAAAATATAAATTTTGTAACCGAAATATACCCCGTATTGATCATACAGGTTTCGTTCCCTGATCTTAATTTTACTGACTGACAACGCACAGGCTAAACTGCTGGGTGAAGCATGTTCGTATGAGTTCACAAAATTGAAATAAAAAAATCAAAACAAAAGTCATTTATTCAAACTAGGCTGACAATCAGCACTTTTCGAACGTCAAAATTACATAAGACAGTCCCCCAAAACGCCCACCCTTAGCCACTTCCTAGTGCTTTAGCTGGGAAGAAAAAGGCGCAACATACTCCGCAGCAGCACAGCTGTCTGTTCAGTTAGAAAAAAATTGATTCTAGTAAGCACGTTCATGAAAGTTCATCCCCTAAAGAGGTTCAATAATAATATGCAACTACAATGCAAGTTTTTTATGGAAGTTCATCATTTATGCCAATGGGAAATACCATAGCACACGGCTTATCACAAAATAAAAAAAACAAATGCCCATCATAATCAAATTAAGCTAAAAACAATACACGATCAGAATATCAATAACACGACCCATCGTTGAACGCAAAAAGTATTAAAAAACCACAAGGGTTTGGTGCCATCAATCATCATAGCTTTCACATCGTTGCTACAAGGGCGATAAACCGACGAATCTGCAAGTAATACTCCAATAGAAAAACTATATGTAAATCAACCACGCCTTGACATCCGATGCTTTCAAAAATAAATTTAATTTGAATGTAAAAGCGTCCAGTCAACGGCTTTTTTGTTTTCCCTTTTTTTATTAGCCAGACGGGACGGGTGTTGGTAAAAATACTCAACCATTTTGTGAAAAATATTGGTTTCTCGCAAGTCTGTGGAGACGAAATGTGCAAAGTTTTGTAAAGTTTTAAAACAATAAAATGTTTTGTGCTTTTATTGGTTTTAAAGTTGTAAAATAACCTTAAATCTTTCGTAAATGTATGGTTATTGAGGTTTCTTCAAGTTGGAATTTGTCTATTAAGCGAAAAACAATGCTTCCAAATAAGTAAAAGACTTCTATCCACACTTTGCAAAATCGACGTTAAACAATTTATCATGCTTGTTTATCACTAAAAATATTCCTCAGACCGTATTTCGGCAATGGCGGGCAATTTCAGCGGATACTAATTTTCGGCACAAGAGATATTATAGGGAAGGCGTGTGTGCGACAGGTGCACCCTCTATTCTCTCACTCTCATACTCCGAGGGGACGGCAATCTGACACGGCCGGAGAGAGATCAACGGCGTAACGTGCTTTCCGAGGGTCAGCGCACACCAAGAGCAGAGCAGAGCAGAGCATTTTCTGAGACTACTGAAAAATGAAACTTATGACAATTCCATAGATTGCAAAATTAAATACACGAGCAGAGCAGAGCAGAGCATTTTCTGATACTACTGAAAAATGAATCTTATGACAAATTCATAGATTGCAAAATTAAATACACGTCAAAACCATACGCGAGCATTGCAGTTCGGTGTGCGCTGACCCCGAAGCCCGGGGATATCAAACCGCCATCTTCCAAACGTCGGGCTGTTTAATATCTACTACAGCTACTGGCGAATCAAGTAAAATTGGGCCCAGCACAATATCGGGCAACAAATAGCTATGCGTATGTGCTATATAACCACTTCATATTGTGCTTAACTAATAAAAATGCCAAAACGGATAAACGTCCACAAAAAACACCATAACACGCTTAAGTGCCAACTATTATGGTGCCGGAAATCTATTAGAGACGACCACAACGAGCCAGGCTAACTGAAGCTGCCATTTTTAGGGTTCTGTACCTAAAGGGTGCCAACGAGACTATTACTAAGGCTCCACTGTCCGTGCGTCTGTCACAAGGCTCTATATTTTAAATCTTAATAGGTAGACACAGACTTTTGAAAATTTGTAATATAGCGGCCAGACGCTATAACTACAAATAACAAAATAAAAAAAAACAGAGGTTAAGCAGAGGTGTACCTATAAGTACACCCACATTTTCGCCAGTTATGTTTAAGTCCAATGTTGTGTCCAAAGTCCAATGTGGGGGCGAGCCTATTGCCATCAACCGGGCACAAATCCCGACTCCAGGCTGCTACTGAGTTTCCAGATGGAAAAACCAAATAACACTTTGCCCGACCCAGGAATCAAACTCATGCTCCGCAGTAGCGCTTGCGACCACTAGACAAACGAGGCTGTTTAAAATAAAGTTGTTAGTGTTTTAATAAATAAATTAATAAATAAATATTTAAAATGTATTGTTAATAATTTACGGTGATACGGAACCCTTCATGTACGAGTCCAACTAGCACTTGGCCGCTCTTTAATCTGATAATAAGGAACCACTTACTAATATTACTTTGACGACATAACCTTTTTATAATCTTCATAGTTTCATAATTGGAAGAAAGTAATTTGAAATATAATTGGTAGGTTTGACATACGAGGAAGATTAGTAAGGTAATGTTCCAATACCCTGCAGGTTATTTCGTTGCACTATTAACAGAGTTGAGTCATTTCCCAGTTCAGTCAGCATGAGCACTGTCTTTTCTTAGTTATTTTACTCTGATTTAACATCACATTGACCTTTATTCTCGTAGCAAAAAGGATTATGTGAAAGAAAAAATATAACAGACGTAGATATATTTAGTAACCTATTCCGCTTAATATTTAGTAACCTATTCCGCTTAATATTTAGTAACTTATTCCGCTTAATATGTAGTAACCTATTCCGCTTAGTTAAGCGGAATAGGTTACTAAATATATCTACGTCTGTTGTATTTTTGGATTTCCGCCAAGTCACGACGAATCAATTAACTATCTTCATGTCAAAGGTAAAATTACTGTGAAAAAACCGTACCTACTACTATTTTTCAGAACTCTTCGGGGTATACAGGCGTGATCTTATGTTAAAGTGGATTTAGACCAAACGAAGTTTTGCTATTCAAGTTATGCTTTGGGTTTGAGTTTGAGTTCGAACACAGAACCAGAACAAGAGTAGTCATTCTTCCGTTGATATTCTTGACATGTTATTAAGAATAGCGCAACGAAGGAATGTTCGGTCCCTGTTCACACAAAAAGAATTCCGTACAGTGAGGATAGAATGTGCAGTGTGAGGAGCTCGTGGCTAAGTTAAAACAGCCGCACGGGTCAATTTATCAGGTTAAGCTACGCTTGCCGGGGTTGGTCCGTGGATGGTTGACCACCTTTACATTCCGAGACTCCTTCGTGCCTCGGAAAGCACGATAAGCCGTTGGTCCCGGTTGTCATTCGTGGATCTTTGACAGTCGTTACGGGTCGGACCCGAAAGTCTGACAACCAGTCTTACCAAGCGGTATCGTATTACCCAGTTACTCGGTTCTGGAGGTCAGATAGTTAGTCGCTCCATGCGATATTTAGCTGCTTCCGGTAAGACTGGAAGCCGGGAAAAGGCTAGGCAGATTGATTTTGGGGATAGAAAATGCATTCCCTCGTTTGTTCTAAATAGACCTTTATACTGTGGAGTTTTTTCATATTATTAGTTCATGTCAATTCGAAGGAAGGAAACTGTTCAGTCACCTATGTACTTCTAATTTCCAATAGCCTGATCGCTGGTCATGATCGGAAAATCTGCCGATAACGGAAACCACAGACAATCAAATTCAACCAATACCATTCCAATCCGTTTTGAAAATGGATTCAACAGGTTCCCGGGGAACCGGAAAAAGTCCGAAAGGCCCCCTTAATTCAGGACTAGCGATTTCTTCAATTTAAACGCTCATATAACTTAACTAGTAGGTACCCAGTTTGATTGCCTTTTCCAGCTCTCCCGGGAGCATAGAAATACGAGGATTCATTACAACCTATATAAAGTTTCCGATATATTGGCCACAATATGCTAGAAAACAAAGAGAAATGCTACAGGAATGAACGGGCGAGGGTAAAGGCAATCCGAGCAATGCAATAAGTAGCGAATGGATTCCGATATTTGTCCTCATTGTTCGTTACTGTTTTGTTTTTGTCTTTTTTCTATGCCTGTGAAGTGAGCAGGACATTTTGATTGCAGTAATACATGGTAGAATGGCTGTGTAAATTCCGCATAAACTGCAAACAGCTTTCTTTTGGGTTTTAAAAAAACCGACAATATTCTACTTAATAAAAACCGGCCATGTGCGAGTCGGACTCGCACACGAATGGTTTCACCGTACCGTATACTTAATACTTAGTACATTTTTTTTAATACTTTTGTTAAAAAAAAGAAATCCCATCGGTCACACGCTTTTGAAAAAATAAATATCGTGGGAAAAAGAATAACATCTAGCATCTTAGCCCAGATAAGTAAATATTTGGGTATGTATGCAATTTTACCCAGCGATTTTGAGATTCTATGCTGAATTCACGAAGAATGTTCCAACTGGCTCATCATAAACTATGGAAATGGTTTTAATTATGATTGCTGAAAGTTTTTTTTTTGTTTTTTTTTTTATGTGGGAAATCATCGTCAAACACCCCTAGAAAACTTATAAATAATTTTAGTTTGTAAACCGAGAGTTAAAATCATTTATATACCTATGATGTACCTAACAAGAATTTTCTCGTGAGATACGATATCTAAAGACGCAGCACAAAATGATTTTATACTGTCTTAAACAGTATAAAATCGTTTTTGTGCTCAAGCTCCGAGCGTGGCCTCGTTCGCTCCCTGAACTTGGCGATTAAGAATGTTTTGTATTAAAATAAAAACTAAGAAACATCTTAAACAGACCCGCTTTAAGTAGAATCTTAATCTACAGACCGTTTGCATGTTATAAAAATTAAAGAACAACTTGAGAATATTCATAAAATAATGAAAAAGAGAGTTTCAAATATCTTTTTGCGAATTTAAGCGAAAGTATAGTGGCTAAGTAATAATTAAGTTCTGAGATATAAGCCCAGTCAGTCGAGTCTGATTTCAGCTATTTCTATGTAAATAAAAATCAAATGCTGCGCGGATCGCTTGAGAAAGGCTGGACCGATTTGGCTCTTTTTTGTTTTAAAATGTTCGTTAAAGTCCAATTTAGAAATATCAGTTACCCGAAAAATGTACAAATTCGGGAAAACTGAACGTCTGGTTAACCAGCAACCCCCTAGGATGACCTGCGAGACGCAACTCGCAATAAAAAAAAAATGATTTGGCTCGGCCTACAGGTATGACACGCGAATGATACGCGGATGCTACGGTCACTATGAAAGCACGAAGAAGTTTCTTAACTCATGAGCACAACACACACATTCATCGCACTAAAGCCTCGTGCACGCGACACCGATAATTTTTCTACCGATAATTTTTCTACCGTAAAGTTTTCTTTATTAAACTGCTCCCACTTTTCCGGTATCGCTATGTCTAAACGGACTGGACTGGGACTATTCTTTCGTTGGTCTATCCATACCTACAGAAATGTTGGGGATGTCAAGAAGGGAATTGCTCTTACCCTTGCCCTGTTTCTGTCTTCTTTTGGTCCAAACCCACCTTAACTCAGTCACTCATCACACTCCCACACCACACAAGTATACAATACACTAAAATACGTTTAAAAAGCACCCATTTTTATTACAAGATGTTTTAGTTGAATTCTCACAAATCTTACCGACCGATGTTACGTATGTGCCCGCTTATGGTACCTACTATGTATGCTAAGTAGTTGTAAGACGAAGGAGACTAGTCTCCACGACACAGAATATCCTTGTGAGGCTAGTGCTATTTGAATTTGTAATGCTCTCTTGAACAATACAGTTTTTATTATTGCTTTTACGTCTCTTGACATTTCTTGGGACCCTTCCCGGTTCTTTGGAAGGCGTACGAGGTGCCGAAGCTAACTCGGCCAAAGACGTTAGACGTTTTAATTGATACGAGGCACCAACCGACGATTATCCCTGTTCGCACTATGACAAGTGCAGCCAAGGACAACCCCCGGTTGGTGTAGGACTATTGCAGGATGTGGAAAATAAAGATATTGGATTATGGGTTTGGATGGCTAAGTGAACTGGTTATCTTGAACTATGGAAAGACTATGGCCCCATAATGTTACTAAAACCGTTATGCACGGGTATGATACGCTGTTGATACTTTCATAGCGAGACTGATGAGCATACTGGGCAGGGGTAGACGGGGTGCCTAGCTTCTTCTTTATAATTTTTAAATTACTAACATTAGTTATAAGCAAAATTCTTGTTACTAAAAACCTTGCCTTGCCTATTGACTTTTTTGTCTGAAATAAATGATTTTTATTTTATTATAGCAAGGTCATGGGTATGGTAGAAGACAGACTCCTTATATCTGACTACAAGAATGCTGCGCTTCATTGCTCGCTGGCAAACCTCAAACTTGAGCTTAAAATGTATCATTATAAACTTTAAAATCATGCTGAGTGGAAGCCTTCTTGTCACAGTCATGACGTGCAGCTGCCAACTATATCTGTTTTAAGCTGGTACCTATTCTACATCTGATATTTTAAATCTGTTCGGATTACCTAAACCCTACCATAAACGTATTTTTCTTTCCTTTCTTTCTATAATGAATCATTATGAAGATAACTTGTAACACCTGTGGTAATAACATTGCACGTGCTGCGGGAAACGTTCTGTAGTATCGAACGTATACTTATTATGACAATATTCCGACTAACTCCAATCCAGTCCATTGTAGTCAACTACTAAAGGCGCTTTTGTTTAATCAATAAGCCATCTAATTGCGTAACACATTTTAGTAAAAGATTACGACTAATCTATTTCATTTTGACAGTTCAACAACAATCAATGCGTTACTTAAATTTTTTTTTTCGAACTTATGATTCCATAGATTGGCAATCTGTTTCATAACGATTCAGATTGTGATTGTTCGCATGTATTACGCAATTAGGGTGCTGGATTGAATTTACAAGCAGACAGACGATGAAACGACGATGACGCGGAGAACTATGACTACTATTCCTGTCCACGATTTCTATACTCTTACCAGTTTTCACGCCCCTTGGCAAGGCACTTAATCTTAATTACACTAAAACATTAACTTACAAAACCATAAATCACACATACCAACAAACCACTATTGCAGCCTCTATATCCGTTCACACACTCACATACTCCCTTACAAAACCTCTACCATCACTAAGTCACACCGACAAAAACGCGCATGTGCTCCATAAAATCTCCTCTCATACAACGATCCACTCTCATACAACATCCACATACGTCAACCTTATTGTTTATATCTTTCTTCCAAATGGCTAACTTCGATAATATAAATAATATAAACAATGAACTCGACTCCTGCATATGCGAAAATTCATACATTTGCAACCCAGAAGACTGCCACAAATACGGCGGCAAACTAAATCAAGGAATCAGAATTCTCCACTTAAATATTAGGAGCATTAGTAAAAATATTGACCAACTACGTATCTTGTTATCGCTGTCGAATGTACGATTTGATGTTATCGTCCTAACTGAGTGCTGGCTGAAAAAAGTCAAAAATATGCCATTACTTAGTGGGTACGTGTCACACTTCACTAGGAACACACAAAACCAAAATGATGGTATAGCTATCTACACTAGTAATAAACTCACCTGCTCAGTTCGTGAACCGGTCTTCAAAGATGGTAACTGTCTAATATGTCGAGTAAGCCAAGCCCTAGAGATTGTTGCAGTATATCGATCCCCCTCACTGAGGACCAAAATCCACTTTAAAAACTTTCTAGACAGCTTAAACGATATATATACCGAACTAAAAACTACCAATAACGTCCTTATAGGTGACATCAATATCGACATCCATAGCGATAACATTGACTCCAACACAGAGGAATATCTAACCTTTCATGCATCCCACGGCTTTTATCCAACTCACACATTTCCTACAAGAATCAAAGCATGCCTAGACCACAGTCTGTTAAAGTCAAAATTGACCTGTACAACTCTAGTTTTAGAATCACACATAACTGACCACAAGCCTATCGCACTGTTCATAGATAATCTGCAACCTAAACGTCAATATAATACTATAAGACACCGTATTGACTTTCCCGCTGTCAAATTAGAACTAGGGGAAACAGATTTTACACATATTCTAGAAATGGAAAACGCTAACCATGCAGCAAACGCCTTAGTTTCGACCATATCCTCAATCGTCAATAAAAACACGCAAATAATCTCCATACCTAAAAAATTTAAAATCCTAAAGCCCTGGGTCACACCCGGTCTTCTACGCTGCATCCTAAACCGTGACAGGCTACACATTAAGGCTAATAAATCCCCTGACAACATGACACTAAAGGTTACCTACTCTCGCTATAGAAACTTTCTTAATCAGCTCCTCAAAAAACTGAGAACTGCATATGAAAAAAGTGAAATGGACAAAGCAGGAAATGACCCTAAGGCCCTATGGAAAGTTATCAAAGACATTACAAACACGCAAAAAGTTAAAACCGCCCCTCTGGAACTTCTAAAAACAGAAAACAACCCAGAAACCGCTGCTAACCGGGTTTGCAGCTTCTTTACTGACATCGGAGGAAAGTTAGCTGATAGGATCCTCTGCTCGCAGACGTCACCTGCTCAAAATCCCCCTCTACCACCACTTGTCCCCGACTACCCCAGTCACCTGCCCGACTCACTAGTTATCTTGGAAGTGGATGAAGCTGAGGTCGAATCAATCATCCTACAGTTGCGCCCAGACTCTGCCACTGGATGGGACGGAATTCCGTTCTCAGAGAGAGCCGACACGTGTTGGTCCCTCCCATCACCCATATTTGCAATAAAGCCATTATGACCGGAGTTTTTCCCGACGCCTTAAAAAAGGCCATAGTGCATCCCATTCACAAGGGTGGGGACAGAGACTGCGTCAATAACTACAGGCCAATCTCAGTTTTATCAGCGATATCGAAAATCCTAGAAAAGATCCTCTACAAATCACTTAAAAATTTCCTAAATCGTTTCAAAATAATAGGGGGAAATCAGTATGGTTTTAGGGCAGGAGTCTCCACTGAGGATGCAGTCCTTGATTTGACAAATCTGGTGGTGGAAAACCTGGACAAAAGGAATAAATGTCTCTGTATATTTCTGGACCTCTCAAAGGCGTTTGACGCGGTTTCTGTTCCCATTCTCCTGTCAAAGTTGGAGAGAGTGGGAGTAAGAGGTTTGCCGTATGATATGTTCAAAGACTATCTTTCTCAGCGGAAGCAGCGCGTTAAAATAGGAGACTGTCTGAGTGAGGAATTCACAACATCCTACGGAGTCCCACAAGGGGGCATTTTGGTCCCTCCTTTATTCCAGATTTTCATAAATGATCTCTGCACTATGTCTCTTCCAAACACTAAGATCTTCACGTATGCAGACGATACCGCAATTTTCGTGTGGGGACCTAACTGGGAATCTGTTAAGGAGAGGGCTGAATTTTCTCTCTCCAAAGTGATGACCTGGCTTAGACAAAATCTACTCACACTCAACCTGAACAAAACCAACTTTCTCCCCTTCTTCCTAAGACCCAACTCTAAACCCCCACCTGATTACTCATTAAAGGCACATACCTGCGATGACAACCACGCGTGTACCTGCCAGGTTGTCTCTCGGGTTGACTGCGTAAAGTACTTGGGAGTGCATATAGATAATGGACTGAGGTGGGACAAACAGATAAGCTCAGCTACTTCCAGGACTAGGCGGCTGATATTTATCTTCAAAACGCTAAGAAATTCTGCTCCATTCGAAAAGTTAAAACTAGTCTACCTAGCGTTATGTCAGTCCATTATACAATACTGCATAACCGTTTGGGGAGGTGCAGCAAAGACCTATCTCCTTGAGCTGGAGAGAGCACGAAGAGCCGTGCTGAAAGTCATGACCAAAAAACCGTACAGGTTTCCTACGACACAACTTTATGCAAACTGCAAAGTCCTCACAGTGCGCCAACTCTATGTGCTCAAATCCATCCTAAGGCTGCAACCAAATGTCCCTTTGCCTGACCCAAGGAAACGTAAAAAGTCGTCCATCTGCCCGAGTGTCCCCTGTAGAACTACATTCGCTAGACGCCAGTACAACAACCTAAGCAGGAAACTTTTCAATACTGCGAATAACAAACTAAACCTCGCCGGACAGACTCGAGCCGAAATCAAAAATACACTTACAAACTGGCTACAACAATTGGACTACCAGGACACAGAAAGCTTACTCACTTTCACTAGATAGTCATTTATAAAATCCACACATGCTATAACATCTCACATACTCACCACCATACTCAACCTCACATACAATATTCTATCACCACACCCACCTTATCACTCACTTACTCACACCACACTATACACCCACTCACCCACATAAAAATTACTCACAAACTAACACAACACACACACTGTAACAAACAGATTACACACTTGCGTACTTTTACCTATATCTTTTAGATTCTAATTTGTAAGCACCCTATCTAATAACCTAATACATGTATTCCTCGCACAAATGATAGAAACCCTAGCCCCCAAAATACAGGCTCAGGCCTAGTTTGGGAGCTAGCATCAGTACCGATTGTCGCATTACATTCACTTGTATCATGTCAAACTACTTGTACCCTCATGTATTATTAGTGTCTAATAAATCTTTTTATTTATTTATTTATTTATTTAAAGAATAGTAACGTAGGTAAGTACATAATGAAGGTATAAAAGATATGTCATAGTATGTTTATTTTGTCTATTTTAGAAACTATATATACTAAACTACACACATTTTAATCATTTTTGTTCAAAACGGATAAAATGTGTGTATATTTTCTTGCGGAACAGGCTATTCCGCAAGAAAATATAGTTTCATCTATATACACTCTGAAACGCTCGAGTTTTAAACCAATTACGGTCGGTGAAGTATGCTACTAGAGGGGCTCATGGTTAAGTAATAACAGCCGCACGGGTTGATCACAGGCTACGCAGAATTGCATCATTCATGTCCAGGGTTGGAACATGTAGAAACATGTATAGTTAAGGACCTTGCTGATAGGATGTATCCTACCAAGACCTACAAACGGTGGCTACAAATCGTCGCGTAAATGTTGTTAAATTTTTGCTATTTTTTTTTATTGTGTTTTTTTACACGGATCATGTGGTCTGTAATAAAGGTATTTTTATTTTTATTTTTTAAATATAAGCAATTGGATAGCAATTCTTGAATATACTTTCAGAGCCGTTTGCCATAGGCAACCAGCCATCCTGACGCTAACTAATAATTACTATTAAGCTAATTATTATTATGCTACGCTTGCCTAGGTCGTTCTGTGAATGGGTCACTATCACTATTACATATCGAAACCCCTCCGTGCCGCCGTTGGTCCCGGCTGTCATTTGTATATCTTTGACAGTGGTTACGGGTAGTCCGAATCGCGAAAGTCTGACAACCAGTCTTACCAAGGGGTATTGTGTTACCTAGTAATTTCAAAGCAGTCGCTCCATGTAAAATACTGGTATTCAGCGGACCAACATCTTATGAAAAAAAAAACAAAAAAATATTACGACAAAATTGGGAAATTTCGCAAGTTAAGGCTAGTAAAATACAATAGACGAAGATATATTTAGTAACCTATTCTGCTTAACTATTCCTAAAGAGTAATAAAAAAAACCTGTTAGAAATCGACACGTGTTTCACCTCTCCACATGCCTCAGGATGACGATTGACTTGTTGCGAACCCGAACACGACGTGTTGCCACGCCGAGCCCTGCCGCGAGAGTATAGAAGCATCACATTTTGCATAAGAGTACCTTTTTAAATTTAATAGTCTACTGCTTTCGATTTAACAGAGAAGATTTTACACCAGTTAACTAAAAACGTCTTGTAATTACCCCCCATTACTACTAACGGACCGTTAACTAATGTTGGTCAATTTTGCTTCATTGTTGCTTTGTAATTGCACTGTAGGTATACACCTACAGCGATCCTTATCGCTCATGTAATAGACGTTCGATGCTTGCATTTAACGGTTGGAGTTTAAGGCTCTTTTTTAACTAACTGGGGTCATTTTTGTTGACGTTTAAACGACTGAAAATTTGTTAATGTGTCCTGTTCGTGTTCCATGAAGTCTTGTGAAGATCCGTCTTCTGCAAAGGGGATTAGAGGAGGCAATGTTCAGATCTGGGGTATTTCAAAATATATGCTCATCAAAAACAAACTCAAACTCAAATTCTTTATTGCATTCATGTGTACACCAGCTATTACATAATTATATAAAGTAAAATAAAACATGAAACCCGGTTAGGGCACGGCAACATAAAAGATTGTATAAAACAAGCAACCAGTGAGTACACTGGATAACAAATGTAATTATTATCGATAATATTACTAGCATTAGGTTTATGTAGTTATTCTAATTAATATCATGAGATTATTCAATAATTTATTTACGTGTATTAATTATTATATTTATATTAACAACGAGGACCTAAGGACCTGGCGACCTGCAACTTAGTAAACAAGCATTACATACACATTGCGCTACTCAGATCTGCCCCGAAAACTCCAACACGATAATGATTGTGTAATTGAAAGTTTATCTGTTTTAAATAAGATAATAGCGCATAATCAAAATGAACCTCTAACGTTGCCTCTGCTGAGACACAGGCCTCCTCTCTGTGAGAGGGAGTGAGTCATAGCTTATAATCTACCATGGAGGCCCAGTACGGGTTAGTAGATGTACAGTCAACAAAGCTATTCGGTATACAGGCAAAAATATTGATCCCTCCACTACACTGCCAATAGTCATTTTTATTGTGTGCGTAATCACTTTTTAAGCATATGGCATAGGTACTTAAAGCGAGTAAAATAATTGACTACCCAGCATACTCACAACATTTTTTAAAGTAGCTTAAAGTTAGCTGCCTGTATACCAAATAGCTTTGTTGACTGTACCTACATGTCTTCGAAATTTTGGTTCTAGGACATGCCGGTTTCCTCACAACATTTTCCTTCACCGAAACATTGAAATCATTGGATAATTTTTTTAAACAGCTTTAAATCAGCCTAGCCTTTTCCCAACTATGTTGGGGTCGGCTTCCACTCTAACCGGATGCAGCTGAATACCAGTATTTTACATGGAGCGAAAGCCTATCTGACCTCCACAACCCAGTTACTGGGTAACACGATACGCCCTGGTAAGACTGGTAGTCAGACTTTTGGGCCTCTGACGAATTGTAACGACTGTCAAAGATCCACGAATGACAACCGGGACCAACGGCTTAACATGTTTTCCTATGCACGAAGGAGTCTCAGTATGTAAAGACGGTCATCCATCCACGGACCAACCCCGGCAAGCGTAGCTTAACCTGATGGATCGATCCGTGCGGCTGTTATTACTTAGCCACGAGCATAAACTACCTTACATTCTATGCAACCGAATTTAATTGAGAGTTACTTAGTAGAAACAGAAAGACATAATAATATACGATACTAAATCTACCTAAAAATAGAATCTACGTAGATAAAGCAGCGGACAACTAACATAAACTGTCTACCCACGACCATTTTCGGTTGTTTTACAAACGGGCAGTGCACCGTGAACCCACGTCCGTTGCTTACATACAGTATAGACTAGGTAATGGCGACTAGTCTATCTATATGTTAATTGTTACCGTGTGTTTTTTTACAGTGTAGGTAGTCCGTCACTTTGTAACGAGTCGTATACAATGCAGGGTATACGTGTACGGTCCACCGAAAAGTTAGACACAAGTTAAAATTAAACATTTAAATATCCCCCGACACAACTCCAGATGATGCTGCAGTATCGGTTCAAGGATATATGTTCTTCTAATATTATTGAACTAGCTGCTGCCCGCGGCTTCGCCCGCGTGAGTGTCGGAAATTACCCCATACATCCCCATGGGTTTTAAGTATAAATATCGAGTTAATCGGACACAGCGTTAAAATTCTTCCATACAAACACTGACACCCCCCAACCCCCCTTTGGGGGGTAATTTAGAAAAACAAAAACTACAAACTTTATAATTTATTTAGATAACTATTCGTGCAAAGTTTCATGTTTATTACCTCAAGGAATAAGGTTTTTCATACAAACTTTCATCCCTTATTTTACCCCCTTAGGGGTTGAATTTCGAAAAATCCTGATACACGTTATTCTTAATTTTTGGGTTTAAGTATAAATATTGAGTTTCGAGTTAATCGGACAGCGCGTTAAAATTCTTCCATACAAACTTTGACACCCCCCAACCGTAGGATAGGATACTTTTCCGGGATAAAAAGTACCCAGTGTGGTGCCCAGGATATTAAAGAATAATTATACCAAGTTTCATCGTAATCGAACCGGTAGTTTTTGCGTGATGCCTGAACAAACAGACAGACAGACAGACAGACCGACAGACAGACAGACAGACAGACAGACAGACAGACAGACAAAAAATTTTTTAATCACATTTTTGGGTTCGGTGTCGGTCTAGTAACACCCCCTGCCATTTTTTTTTTTGATATTTTCAATGTACAGAATTTTCACTTCTACAGATTTATTATAAGTATAGATAAATAAAAAATAAATGCGGGCGGTCCACCTGTTATTATCGCCGCATATGAACAAGTTAAAATTAAACATTTAAATAACCCCCAACACAATTCCAGTCGATCCTGCAGTATCGGCCCAAGGTTACTATGTTCTTCTAATATTATTGAAGTAACAGAATACTAAATTTCGAATCGATCAGACCTGTGCAAGATGCGCTCATCCAATCATCAACTAGAAAAGAGCTGATAATCTTCAAACGACTGAACCGATTTTCTTGAATTGTAGCTAAGAACACTCTCGATCAAGACACCTTTCAAACAAAAAAAAATTATAATCAAAATCGGTTCAGCCATTTGGGAGCTACGAGGGAACAGACAGATACACAGATACACACGTTAAACTTATAACACCCCTCTTTTTCTGTCGGGGGTTAAAAATTGGCATTTAAAAAAAAGGTTTGAGCAAGAAAAATATTGTCTATTCTAATCGCCAAGCCAAAACAGTTTGCTCAACCAAACCAAAAAAGAAATGTTTTCACAATTATCTAATTATCCGTGTTTATGCAATATCCCTAGGGTTTTCGCGAAAATTCGAAGTATCGAATCTTCCTACGATATAGATATAATTTACACGACGTTCCTATCACAAACGTTGATTACAGAAAACGATTCATTACAACAAGTTATTTCATTCATAAGAGTCAAGGTTTCATCAAATTCAGTGTTAACTCAATTTACGCCGCTTTGCATGATGTCATCAATTGAAGCTTGGTAATTACCATTTATGCCCAAACTAGCGAGCCGCCCCTGCTTTGCACGGTTTACAAAACATGTATGTACCTTTCTTTATTAAGTAAGCTTATTATTAATGAATTATACACATAAATCTTCCGAAATAAATTCTCTAAATGTTAGTCAACACCGTATCAAAATCCTTTGCGTAGTTTAGAAGAACTACGCTGTCACACGGACAGATCCGAAATGCGACTTTAATTTGCAATACTCTAGGCTTGAGTCATCGACTACAATACGTGTCTACAATTCTAAAAATAACTGGCTTGTGCTGAGTAATTTTAATTCCGAAACTTAGCCTCTCCTGTCTTCAGGAAGATTTTACCCAAAATTTGTTTAAAAAATTGCGTACTTCTGTTTATAATTAATTAATTGAGGCTACGAAACCCACCTGCGTCATTTCATTTATTCTTATAGTAAGTACTGTAGAAATTTTACAGTTGGTATCCCTATTGCCGGCCAAAAAAAGCAGACAGATGGTAGAAAACTTTGTCAAAATAGCAAAATATTGTTTTGATGACCATGGTAACTGGTAAGATACCATCACATTTCAGCTCATTTTTTTAGGATTCCCTACCCAAAGGGTGCCAACGGAACCCTATTACTAAAGCTCCGCTGTCCGTCCACCTGTCACAGGGCTGTACCTTTTGAACCGAGCCCCGTATTCATGGTAAACATTTGTTTAGGAACAGTTGATCAACATTGTTGGTGAGCGGGGAGAATGTTGCTAGCAACTATGTTTAAATCAATACAGGTTGTCCACACGCCAGTCTGCGTTAAAATGTTGCCCGAGGAGGTAGTGTTGTTGTGTTCTCTGTATCTGATGTTTATAAACTGTTGCAAACACGTTCACACACGTCAACTATTTTCGCTAAACTGATGTTTACGCTTGTCGGGCGAGAGCTTGTCAACATGACGCTAT
The DNA here is from genome assembly GCA_914767815.1 of Eupsilia transversa. Classification (NCBI taxonomy): domain Eukaryota; kingdom Metazoa; phylum Arthropoda; class Insecta; order Lepidoptera; family Noctuidae; genus Eupsilia; species Eupsilia transversa. Next base: position 13,899,343 of record OU611876.1, read on the forward strand.
CAACTCTGCAACACGCAGTGTTGCCAGCAACATCTTGACAGCAACTCCGCAACACGTTGATTCAACTTTGTTGCTAAACAAATGTTTACCATGAATACGGGGCTCTTGCAATTTTCACAGAGTGTGTGTTAGTCTATGGCCACTATAACAAAAAATAATACATTCATAAATTATCCGACTCCCTGTGGAATGCACCCCGAGTAATTAAAGACAAAATGGCTACCTTAATGGCTGTCCACCACAGCATGCCACCACCAGCTTAGCTAGACCTACTTTCCCGTTAGTATACTTACAAAAATGGGATCAACGTTAGCTGGTTATTTACGGCCGCGCATCACCAGTGTTACAAGACCTAAGTTTATTTGCTCTTGTTTTTATACCAGGGGTCAAGACTATCTGGTAGTTGAATCCTATTTAGAAGTATCAATGCAGTCGTCGCTCTTAATCAGAACTGTAATGGGGGTTCTAGATAATATTGTCCATTTAGCTCAACAAAGCGAGGAAAATGCTATTACGAGTAGTAAGTAGTGGAGTTTAATTACCTACTGAACTAAATGTGTCGGAGATTTTGCCGTAATGGATTTATAGCTTAGGGAGGAGCACGTAGTTTCTTGCCGGCTCTTCTCCATAGGAAACAACCAATTGAAACCGTGCACCTAGCTTCTGACGTTTCATAAGTGCCCATGAAGGTTTATGTGATTTTTTTTTTTTTTTTTTTTTGATTTTGCTAAGTAATAACAGCCGCACGGGTCGGTTTATAAAGTTAAGAAACGCTTGCCGGGGTTGGTTCGTGGATGGGTGATCATCTTAGCATACCGAGACTCTTCCGTGCCTCGGAAAGCACGTTAAGCCGTTGTTCCCGGCTGTCTTTCGTGGATCTGTGACAGTTTTTACGGGTCGTCAGAAGCCCGAAGTCTGACAACCAGTCTTACCTAGGGGTATGGTATTACCCAGTTACTGGATTGTGGAAGTCAGATGGGCAGTCGCTCCATATAAAATACTGGTATTCAGCTGCATCCGGTTAGACTGGAAGCCGACCCCAACATAGTTGAGAAACGGGTAGGCAGATTGATTGGATTTATAGGTCAGGGCTTATGGGCAGGCAAAGATTTTCTAAAATGAATCGCCATATACTATAGAGAACTGCATCACCGCGCCGGCGTGTCATTGTGGCGTCGAAATTGCGTTGAGCGCACAACTGCTGTCACGGGCCGCCTTCAAAGCCGTCAATTTATATACGTCATTAGTGTCGTAAAGCCAGCTGACGGTGCACGCTTGGTTTGTATGGAAAGTGATGACAATGCCACCTCTAAGGCCGTGGACACCAAGTAAGCGGCGGCGGCGGCGGCGGCGGTGACGCGAGAGCAGCGCGTTCAATTGCATAGTTTTATAAGGAACTGTCGTCGCTCCCCGCGCCGCGCTGCTGCCTTCGATGCCAGTTCCATATAAATGTATACATTGATGTACGCCGTGTCCGCGGCCTAACAGCGGCTGCTGAGGTATCTCTGTGTTGTGGTAGGTACCTGTGCGAGTAGCTTATCTGTAGAAGTACTAATATCTAATCGTAAGCGTGATCACGATGACACGAAAAGCAACCAACATTGCCAAAAGTTCCTGAAACTGTAAGTTTGAGAATTTCTTCCGCGTGAAAAGTTTTTAATTTTCCGGGAAGAGTATCCTCAGTCCATTTTTTTCTTATAAATTCTTATATCTTATAAATTATGCTTCAGCAAAACTCCACGATCGATTGAACGATTCAGGGGGTGGAAGCTGGAACTAACGAGATGCAACCTCTAACCGATTTCAAAAAAGACTTTTTAAATTTTTTATGTGTATAATGTCGTCAATTGTGGACCGATTTTGAACATTCTTTCATTTTAGTAGAAAAAGCTTGCGTGGTGGTCCCATATAAATTCTATTAACTTTGCTCGGGTAGTTTTTGAGTAAGCTTCAATAATACGTAGGTATTTATTACACTTTGTGTATCTTGATGATATTATAATACCTACTTTCGGGGCACTGTTTATTACATATCAAGTAGTGGTATACGAATATTGGTATGGGGTAAGTACCAACCATAACTAAAAAGTGAAAAAAAAACCACCGACTTAAAAAAAACACTTTTATAGTGTGTTTTAGAAGACGATTGTTTTTTTTTTTTTGTAAACAAGTATTTTTCATAATTTTGGTAAGAATATAAACCCACACTTTATAGGGCTAAATAATAACAGCCGCACGGGTCGACTTGCCGCGATCGCTTCGTGGATGGTCGACCAGGCAGTCGCTCCATGTAAAATACAGGTATTCAGCTTAATCCGACTAAACTGAAGCCGACCCCAACATAGTTGGAAAAAGGATAGGCAGACTTACACTTATATAGGATTACTGCTCAGGCCACCTCCGGTAATCCTATGTAAGTGAGGTTGTCGGGCGGTGTGGCTCACCCAGCGTCCAGCGCTCGGCATGGCAACATGTCGTGTTCGGGTCCTCCACAATTCAATCGTCATCCTGAGGATGCCTAGTTGAGAGGTGAAACGCGTATCGATTTCTTACAGGGTTTTTAATTTACTCTTTAGAAATAGTTAAGCGGAATAGGTTAATAAATACATCTACGTCTATTGTATTGTATAATGGATTTCCGCCAGGTCACGCCTGAATAAATTAACTGACTAAGGTATACTTTTATATAATCTTATAATCGGTATCAAGGTCAAATAAAAATAACTGGAGCAAAATTCCGTGATAGGTTTATTTATAAAACAATTGCTTGCTGCACTTACTGACAGTAAACATCAAAGCGCGCAGCAAGCCAACAAAATAACATTTAGATAAAAAACTTCATGCAAACACTTAAAATAAAACTGTTTTGTCATCATTGCCATTTTCTGTGATGATAAATAAATAAATAAACTACTACGTAACTATTGATATTATCGTATATCGGCCTTTGACCCCGTAAACAGCTGTAGTTATTTTAGGGTGATCTAATCTCACAGTCGGTAAAATAAAATGAGCAGCTGAAAAACAAAAGTTTGGAAACAGACGAAAAAGGAGTTCAAAATACTTATAATATATCTGACACTATAGCCACAAAGTTTTTGTGTACAATTGGAAAAAAATCCCGGATACTCTAAGGCACCTGCCCTACCGCCGGCGATTAACAAGAAGCAAGTAGAGCTAGCAACTAAGGACGAAATTCACCAATGAAATTGAACGCGATCAGCACTTATAAAACGCATTCAAGAGCTGTCAGTGTCAAATATTCCATAACAATAATGACATTGACAGCTCTTAAACGCGTTTTAGATGTGCTGATCGCGTTCAGTTCATTGGTGAAATCCGCCCTCAATATGAGTTGGTGACTCGCCCATTCATTCATTCATTCGCTCGCTCGTTGAACAGCGAGTGCGCGACAGCATCAAGTGATTACTCACAGATAATAATATGCATATACAAGGTGGAGACCACAATAAATTAAACTGCGTATATCTAATGACGTTCCCCGTATGCATACGAAAATTCAATCGAAGATCTCTAATAGTTTAGTTACTATAAATAGTCAAAAATTGGCAAAACCCATCGGCCCATCACTACTGTTTAGTTTGTTAGAAAAAATCGCTTTTTTAATTTCAATGTTAGGATTAATTTGATAGTTCCTAAATACTCCTATGCATTTTTATTGCCAGTGTTTTCATTTATTGTTGTTTTGTCGTCTGCACATTCTATACCCGTGAGTGTCTCAGCGAGTGTTCTGCCCGCCAAGCGAGCGTCGCTGAGTGAATTTATACTCTCTTTGATAGCTTTTGCGGCTGTGACGTACGAGTACTCGCCAGCAGCGGTGTGAACAGTCAGCATTCAACTATTATGTATCTATTTACTCACACGGAACCTAAAATCTTTTGTACGTTTCTTGAGCGAGAAAATCGTTGATATCTACTATCTAGTCGCTTCCTCGGCGGCGGCAATGGCACAAGTGTCTAATGAAAAGAAAACTGCATACCAACTTCAAGGATTCTGATAAGCAAGAAACATTGCTTTCCAATCGTTTAGATAACATTCTTGCTCTGTCGATAAAACTAGGAATCTTATTAGGTTTAACATTGATTTAAGAGTGGTCCGCCTTTAATTTAAGTTGAAAATGAATGAAATCAAATCTTATGTTAGCTGTTTTGGTATTGGTCTACCATTAATCAAACATACCATATTGACATCAAACTTGAATTGATAAGGCTTTCAAAGCCATTTGGAAGTAGTAAATGTCTATACATTATAGATGGGCCGAATGTGGTTTGAACCGAATCCGAACTTCGGCCGAACATTCGGTTTCATTTTAACCGAATGTTTATGCGGCCTGTAAATGGTTTTATTGAAATAAATGCTTTGAGTTTGAGTTTGAATTAAATCAGCTAGCGAAACTCTGCAGACTTGTTGTATTGATATCTAGTTAAAAAGTCTCGAGCACCCGTGCGAAGGGCGGCGGTTGCTAGCATTTAGATAAGAACTACTTAAGATCTCGAAATTAAAAAGCACTCACAATCAGCAGAAAAAGGAAAAATTTAATAAAAGTGCTTTCCGAATTTTAAAAGGCTTTAGCCATTGAGGAGATGGAACTTATTTACTTCCAATAACACTTACTTAATAAAGAACTTCTTATAGCGATCGTTCTTTTACATTGTCGTCGTTCCATTAAGTTAACTTTATCTTAGAAAGGATCTGAGGGAGAAATATTACCGTCTCCACCATAAGTATTTCTGTCAACAAGCTACATTGTAGAGTTTCAGTATGTAATATTGCAATAGGACTCATAAAAAACATTATATATTTAAAATAATATTATATATATTTAATAAATTGAAACTACTTATTTATTTACCATAAATTTATTTTAAAATTAATGCTGCAGTGTTTTCGATGTAATGGAGAATCTAAACATGCTAAGCAATTTGAGGTATTATAGACCCTTAAGTGTTCCATCGTTTGTGGAACAGCACCACATTACACACAGGCGTCTGAAAGATAGGTACTATCTAAACGGTAAATTGAACCAATCCCAGAAACCTACGCGTTTCTCCACAAAAAAAAACAAATTGCAAAAATTCCCCTTTCATACCAAATTCAGGAGATTAATCCGGTAAATGAATAAAACGGTAAAAGTGCTGTTCCAAGGTCTGAAGTAATCAAAACAGGCGATTCTCATGTAAATGTTGCGAGCCCATAACCTTTCGTTACGACAGTAGCAGAGGGAATGGAGGGAATGCTCGATTTAACTCGGAACAACTCGGAATATAGACCGATCACAAGTTTTATGAATGGCTAAGTAATTCGGGAGGAAAAATAAGCAGCCCGTGATTTCGGGTTATGGGCGGAGAAATATTAGAGTTTGTATTTCATACGATTTAATTATTGTATACACCTTCTTTCAGGATTATGGTCCGCTCAATCGCTTCTTGCGACCACAGATGCAAAAACGAAATCGTTCATTTTGCTTTGTGTAACTGTGGTTGCAAAGCCATTAAGATGCTATCGAGAAGTAAATAAATATTATTATTTAATATTAAAATATTTTTCGCATCTAAGGATCCAGCCTATTGCCAGTATGTATGTAGCTGACTATAGACTGTATCTTAGTTTTATAACGCATCACAGATCCAAAAAGAAGTCGAGAGGTCTCGTTGGACACCCGGTTGGAACGCAGTTCCTTTTGCTTTTGATCACTTAGCGAGTGAGAGGTAGACCGAAAAAGTGTAACATTTTGACCATCACGATACTTGTTACGTAACAAAAATGTCATGATGGTCAAAATGTTACATTTTAACCGCATCATTCGCTACATGTGCAGTGTGCGATAAGGAACTTCGTTCCAAAATATACACTTTTCTTAGATTCAATCACAACCTCGCCTAGTTTTATTAATATTATGCGTCACAGCACAGTAGAAGCAATTGTTCAATTGAAGTACTGATTCTTAAGTAGTTATTAAGCATCAGAAGTTACGAAACAATTGCCGTGGGCAATTACCGACAGCACTTTAAATGTTACGTAAGTGACACCCACTTAATCTGAATAGTTAATTATTTATTGAGGTATCGTTGAAAAAAGATTGCGATGCAATCCAAACCGGTCATTATCTAGAGTGCTAATTAAAAAAAATCCATTGTCACCGCATTGTCTGTAAAAAATCGGTCTGATAAATCATCAATCTCACCGTGAAAACTTAGGTAAAGTGAGTGTGCTGCTGCATAGCCTTTTCCCAACTATGTTGGGGTCGGCTTCCAGTCTAACCGGATGCAGCTGAATACCAGTATTTTACATGGAGCGACTGCCTATCTGACCTCCACAACCCACTAACTGGGTAATACAATACCCCTTGGTAAGACTGGTTGTCAGACTTTCGGGCTTCTGACGACTCGTAACGACTGCCAAAGATCCAGGAATGACAGCCGGGGCCAACGGCTTAACGTGCTTTCCGAGGCACGGAGGAGTCTCGGTGTGTATAGATGGTCACCCATCCACGGACCAACCCCGGCAAGCGTAGCTTAACCTGATGGTTTGACCCGTGCGGCTGTTATTACTTAGCCACGAGCTTCTATGCTAGGTATTGACTAATTACTAAAAAAGATCTACCTTTCTACCACAAAACCGTGTTTATCAGTTGTTTAGGCTAAACTCCTTTTAAACACGTTAAGTATGTTTGAAGTTAGACGTAAGGTTGACATTAGGTTTCTAAAAACACGCAATTGGGATTCTGTTTGTTGAGAATTTGAGATAAACAATGGTAAAGGCTACAATTTTAAAAATTTCATCACCATGAAAGACGAGAGGAAACCAGAAGCAACCCGCACAGGACCTGCGTGGTGGATTACGGCATCAACCAATCCTTATCGCAATGCAAGCATGACAATGAAGGCAACAAAAACGAAACGATGCAGGTATAGGTACTGCATCGTTGCTCAGAAAAAACAGTAATTAACTACTCAATTGATTTGCATTCCAACAGACGTTTTTACATTGTGTAAGGGTAGCCTAGTTAACTGTGACAGAGTAAAGACTATAATTTCCTTACATTATTATAGAACTGTTTAATAAAAACAAAAGTTTTGTTTGTGGAGGCCTTTACGAAATTAGAGTCCAGAACACTCTTACAAACCTTTTTTGTTAGATGATAGACCGTGGTAATACGATTTATTTTAATAATTAAGTGGGAACATAATGAAAGTATAAAATCTTTGAGAGAAGCTCGTACCTGTACTTAATCCAATAAAACCCAGCACTAAGGCACAAAAGATACGCCGAAGTATTCTCTTATTGGTTTAATTAAATAGTGTTCAGTCAGAACATATTAGATTCTCGGCTACACGTGCGGGTTCATCTTATTCCTTTTCGTATTAGTAAAACGAACGATATAGATATAAAACACATTACTTTATAAGTGAAACTAATAATGTCCTAATTTATTAATGGTACTAGAATGGTACAGCTGGAACGTGCCGCAGCACAACGCATTTTCATACAAAAAAGTGCGTTGCGGCGGAATATTTTGCAATGCGCCCCAATCTGCGGGGTAACACGTATAAAATGACAATCGATGGGTTTTTCAGGCGAATTTTGCAACCCTATGAAGCAATGGATTAGCAATTTCCTTCCAAACTCACGGATTGTGATTGAAAGTGTGTTACGCACTAAGGGTGTTGTTGTGGTGGTAGCCTTAAAACTGCCTCATTCGAAACAGACAACAAGAGGGACAGACAAATTTAAAAAAAAAAAGTTTTTTTTTTTATAAGTACCGTATAATTAAACTTACATAATTATGCATTTTGTAAAAGGCAGTTATTTTGACATCACAAACAGACACTTCAATTTTAGTTATTTGGATTGTATGTATTAGAGTATACAGATGTACTTAAAGACTATAGTTTATAGTAGTTGGTCCCCAGTTTTTCATTGTAAATTGTTAGTTTTAAACGCGAGTCCTCTGATATCTATTACATTTATTTATTTAGTTGCGAAGAGCTCGTGATATCGAAGATTAAAAATAAACATTACAATCAACATCAGTTGTTTTATCTCGTTTACTTTTTATGACGTAATCTTTTTAAAGGGAATTTTTAGTTTTTCCTTTTTCATCGTTGTGGTTCATATAGTTTTTCTTCAAAATCCAGTGCGAGTACAGACTATGACCCATCTGCTAGTGACAAAATGTCCGTTCACCTGCACCCTTGACGATCTGAACAACGCCTCTGACACCTCAATAAACGTGGTCACCTACTGGACCCAAACAGTATAAATACAAATACAACAACAAGGATCAGCATTGCCATTCAACGCGGCAATGCTGCCAGCCTTTTGGGCACTTTCCCCATCGTCAGCGATGCGGATGAATTTTTTGATGCCCAATGATCTCTTCCCCCCAATTTTAAGTTCCGATAAATACTATATTTAATTTTTTATTTAATTCAACAGTAAAATCTTGAATCCAAAACAAAAAAAACTTTTTTTTTTTTTTAATTGGACCAAAAAACATATTAAAAATTTTGTGTACGTTAATTCTGGGTTAGTTTAGTAACTGTGTCGCAGTTATTAGCGCCCACCCCAGCAACATAGAACCGTCAAAACGGAAAAGAGAAAAAGATAGAAGATTTTTTAATTATTATAATTAGGTATCACAATTTTTACACCGTCATCCTAATCCAATATTTAAATAAAATATAATTAAACCGTTTGCTACTTATTTGAGAACGTAGAAGAGCGGTACCGATAGAGTTTTTTTATTTTTTATTATTACATAATATACATAATGTTGTTTCCCCGAAGGGACGGGCAGGGGTGTAGGTACCTATAGTACACCCACATTTCGCCAGTTATGTTAAAGTCCCATGTATGAGGGGGCGACCCAATTGTCATCAACCGGGCACAAATCCAGACTCCGGGCTACTACTGAAAAATTCCAGATAGAAAAATCCAATAATACTTTGCCCGACCCGGGATTAGAACCCAAGACCTCATGCTCAGCAGTAACGCTTGCGACCACTAGACCAACGAGGCAGTCATTTAAATTATTTTATCTCGAATTTACTTTTTCCAAAATAACGTTTATTTTTCCCTAGTGTAGCTATTTGGAACTCAGTTTTCTCATAAAACTCCCCTGCAAGTGGATTCCTGATACAATTTGCTATCGTAATTTATACTGTAACACTTCTTTCCCTTGGCGAGAGTTCCATTAATATTAATACTATTATATTTTATTATACTTGACGGGAATAAATGTCACCTTCATCTGGTTCTATTTTTACAAGATTTCTATTAGCTTTCTTCGTTCATAAACCGGTTACACCAATTGTCATCCATTTTTTTTATCTTTTTTTTCTTCGTTACATCGAGCATAAGAATACCTACTTATAAGGTGGATCTTTTCATACACGAAATCTCTTAAATGATCCCTTAAGAGATTTCGTGTACCTATGAAAAGATCCGAAATCCAGAAGTGTAGTCATCATTATGAACAACTTTCACGACTTCTTTCACGATCCAGGATGAATAAATCACCAAATTTTTACCCAGGTCATGGTCTATCTGTGTGCCAAATTTCATCCAAATCCGTCCAGCCGTTTTTGCGTGATTGAGTAACAAATAAACAAACTCACTTTCGCATTTTATAATATTAGTTAGGATTTTATAGAGGTCAAAATTGTGTCAATCTTATACTGATTATATAAAAAAGGACTGCAAGAAAATGCCTTAGCTCATTAGTATGGTATGGCTATTTAGAATATCAGCTCTTAGTTGTTCTTCTACAAAGCTAACTCTCTCATAACATAAATTATTTATAATTGATAAATCAGACTCATCCTATTGTGTTAGATGTTTGTAGTACGGAAGTGCAGGATTACTCACGATGTTAGCCTTTGCACTGTTTGCGGAAATTTTGCCGCTATGTACTGGATGACAAATTTTACCGTCTCGAAAAAAAATCGATATAGGTAACAGGTGAACGGAGTAGAAGCAAATGGGATACTTAGTTTTTTTTTTTTTGTTTAACGAAAAAATAAATCGTGGCTGCCTCGCTGGTCTAGTGGTCGCAAATGCGACTTCTGAGCGTGAAGTTCTGGGTTCGATTCCCAGGTCGAGCAAAGTATTAATGGATTTTTCCATCTGGAATTTCTCAGTAGCAGCCCGGAGTCTGGAAGATGAGTAAATTGTAATATCCCAGAATACCCCGAACTGACTCTTTTTAGATCATGAGCTATCCGAATATCAAAAAATATTTGGCCTTGGTCTAAAGGGGAGGCGTGAAAATTGATACGCTGTTACAATGTATAGGTAATAAATCTACAATTGACGCATGAAGAGTATAATATTATATATTTACGGACAATACGAATAAACAGTCAAGGAGGAAGGAAACGAATGTTAGAATAAACAAAATAACTGTTTGAAAATATTTTCTTGATACTACGGATGATAACGGAACTACATTATAAGGGTAGTTGTTTACTGTACCTATCTGAAAGTTTATTCAACATCGGTTAGTTCTTTCTCCCATGTCAGTGGGATTTATAATAATATAAGTTAAAGTTAGTTAGTTAGTTATCAAAAACAATTTAAACAAACCCATGGTTTAAAATGTTTTTTTTTTGTTTTTCATAATTTCTTGATTTTTGTGCTAACATAAATTTAATAGGTTTATAGTATCATATCTCATATACCACTCATAATGTACAATGTATGTATGTGTGTAGCATTTAGCAAATTTCGAAAGTGATTTTCTCCTGGAATAACGATTCCAACTTTGAGATGAGACCGATTTCATATTAGTTTAGGTTTGGAAATACTATGTTCAGTAAGAAATTACAATCAATATAGTAAAATACAATAGACGTAGATATATTTCGTAACCTATTCCGCTTAACTATTCCAAGAGACATAAAAAACCCTGTAAGAAATCAACACGTATTTCACCTGTCAACGAGGCATCCTCAGGATGACGATTGACTTGTCGCGAGCCCAAACACGATGTGTTGCCACGCCGAGCGCTGGACGCAGAGATCAATATAGTAGGAGAAAATTACTTTTAGTTTTTCGTTTTGTAGACAGCATGTACTGGCTCATGACTTTGCACCGCAAGAAAATAATCCATGACGTGATTATTCCTCCTCAGATTGATGCATAGATCAGACATTTCAAATGGGAAATATTTAAATGACCCTCTCTTAAACTTATGAACCTATCTTATTTTAATTAATGACACTCTAAAAACTTTATGGGCTTCTAATGACGTAAGTTTTTTAAAAATAAATGTGTCTCTTTTTAATTTTCTGTCAATTTGTCCAAGTTGGTCGCAATAACTGAGCTACTGGGGGTACCCCCCCCCCCCGCAACCCAAATGGGTTAGCATAGGTCAGAACTGTGATCCAGACGCGCGACTCGAGTGAGCGAAACGAGCGGTACATACAAGTTGGTTGCAGTCATTTGGCTATTTAGTATTTAAGAACAACAAAAAGAATTACAAGAATTTGAGGCTCACAATCTGCTCAAGCTCAAGCTCGATTAAATACATCTATACTTATAATAAATCTGTAGAAGTGAAAATTCTGTACATTGAAAATATCAAAAAAATAAATGGCAGGGGGTGTTACTAGACCGACACCGAACCCAAAAATGTGATTAAATTTTTTTTTGTCTGTCTGTCTGTCTGTCTGTCTGTCTGTCTGTTTGTTCAGGTATCACGCAAAAACTACCGGTTCGATTGCGATGAAACTTGGTATAATTATTCTTTAGTATCCTGGGCACCACACTGGGTACTTTTTATCCCGGAAAAGTATCCTATCCTACAGTTGGGAGGTGTCAAAGTTTGTATGGAAGAATTTTAACGCGCTGTCCGATTAACTCGAAACTCAATATTTATACTTAAACCCAAAAATTAAGAATAACGTGTATCAGGATTTTTCGAAATTCAACCCCTAAGGGGGTAAAATAAGGGATGAAAGTTTGTATGAAAAATCGTATTCCTTGAGGTAATAAATATGAAACTTCGCACGAATAGTTATCTAAATAAATTATAAAGTTTGTAGTTTTTGTTTTTCTAAATTACCCCCTAAAGGGGGATTGGGGGGTGTCAGTGTTTGTATGGAAGAATTTTAAAGCGCTGTCCGATTAACTCGAAACTCAATATTTATACTTAAAACCCATGGGGATGTATGGGGTATTTTCCGACACTCACGCGGGCGAAGCCGCGGGCAGCAGCTAGTTTCAAATATTTACGTATTCTTCTGGTTGTGCACTTATTACATTCTTTACGAACCATATCTTAGCGGATTCCTATCAAGCGCAGTGCATGAGCATTATGATTGTACTTACGTCACGACACAGGATGTAACATTATTGTACATTTTATAAGAATAGTCTGTTATTTGCTAGAGTTCTATAAACTTCCATTGACTAAGGCATGTGTTCACCAACATTCAAACCACCGGTTAGTTATTAAACAGTTGGTTTATGTCAAATTTCCTGAGGAAATTTTAAATATAGAACTGATTAAATATCTAAACAGTTGATTTAAATGTTGGTGAACTTAGGCCTAAAAGATATTATTTAACCGGTGTATTTTGATTTCTGGGAATTGAGGAAGTACATACTGGGTGATATTCTACTTTTATTTACTAACCGACTTTAGAAAAAGGAGGAGGTTCTCAAATAAATAGTTTTTTATGGGAGAACATTATTTTCAACTACAATGTTTGTTTTTGGGATAAAATCATGCCGACTACGGAAACCTTCATTGTGCGTGGTCCGACACGCACTTGGCCGTTATTTTATGTTTTTTACCTCAGAAATCCGTAATTTACAAAACCATTTTTTTAAGGTTCCTTCCAGATTAGATCAAGTTCTAATGAGTGGTTTTTGATTTAGCTTCAATAATTCGTATTTTTTCCACTTAGTCTATATTGATGATGTTATACCTTATAACTTACTGTAACTGTTAAGTTACATATTTATGTGGCGTACGTATCAACTAAAAAAATAAAAATGCATAACGAATTTACAAAAAAAAAAAAACGACTTAGGTATTTTAATTTATATAATTAAGGAAATCGGTGACAAAAAACGAAAATACAAAACTGAAGACACAAACATTTTCCACAGTGGCAGCTTCCGTCAATGATATAGAAAACCTTCACATAGTACGATATATTATAATAATAATATAATAAATATATTTTTAAATGTTTTTATAATTATATTCTAATATTTAAAAATGTAAAATATATGTATTAAATGAAATAAAGGATATAATAATATGTATAATAATATAGGTACATAATTTGTTTATTTTTTTTAATTTTATGCTGACTTGCTGTTCTCTGATTTGTTTTTATAATATTTATTTTTTCAAACTTTTAGTACCTCTAACTACAATATCTTGACTACTGTTTTGTAAATTAACATGCGTCCTATCTAAGAGAGCCGGGTGATCTGTAACTCAGGATCCTCCTACCACAGACACCTTTCTCTATTTGAGATTGTGCATCTTATTAACCAGTGCCTGTAATATGATGTTGAGATAAATAAAGGTTTATGATTATGATTATGATTATTATACAGGCTGACGTTGAAAACATGCGACAAAATTTAAGGGGGTGTTCTACTCATCAATATAAACAACTTTTACTATGGGACCAAATAAGAATTCGCAAAAAAAAAATCGACCTTCTTATACAAAATGGTCTAATCGGGTATACCTTTACACAGAAAAGTCGTTTTTTTTGCGAATTCTTATTTGGTCCCGTAATAAAAGTTCTTCATATTGATGAGTAGAACGACCCCTTAAATTTTGTTGCATGTTTTCAAAGTCAGCCTGTATAGCCCAGTAGTACAATGTAGTCCAATACAGCAGGTAGTATAGCCTACAATATAGTCCAAATTGATTGTCTGACGCAAATGAAATGCATTTCAAAATATGTACCATAACAATTTGGCCAGTTGCTGTGTTCGGTAACAAAATAATTCTGTTTTATCATCTATCACCCGTTATCTGCACGATAATGGAACTTGCTCTGAAAGCTTTGACGGGTATCTACCTCGACTGACGCTTTTATACGTGGCTTTTATATATACCTACAAATATTATAAAGAGAGAATGAATTTTATGAGTTTATGTATATGTCAAGGGTAATCTCCAGAACCACAGCTCCTAATTGAAAAATTCTTAAACCATTTGAAACGTACATTATTCTAGATGGACATAGGTTATACAACGGGTTTTTTGGATATCCCATAACTCTAGGGTTATATTCTATAAGTAAAATTAATTAAAAAAAGTCCTAGAATACCTATGTGGTCCAAAAATGCAGTTTCGAAGATAACATAACACTATACTGTCCATTTTCATTCAAACTAGAGATGCGCCGAATAGTGGTTTCACCGAATAACCGAATACCGAACAATATTCGGTTGTACTTACCGAACCGAATTTACTGCCGGATAATTCGGTTCCCCGTTCATTAGTTTTGCCGCGCAAACAAGTTTATACACGCTAGATTTCCAAAGCGCAATAGTTGAGAAAACAACATAGTAAATTCATTATGCATAAATAAACCTTCCCTATTACAATAATATAGGTAATTATAATTTGCAAGTGGGATTATTGCAATTAAAAATTACTGTTCTTTTAAGATACTTGATTTTATGTAACTATTAACGCTAGGTTGTATTTGATTACCTGTGTTTAATTATACTTTTGTTTGAGTAACTTACAAAAAAGGATTAAAAAAAAAAAAAAAATCTTAATCCATTCTAATGAAATACTATCTTGCATTCATGCAAGCCTTTGTTGGGTTACTGCTCAGAACTTGTGCACAATGTGTCATGATCAAAATACTATCTTCACATGTAAATTGCACCCATGTGAAGCCGGGGCGGGGATCGCTAGTATGTAGATTAAATTATGGCGAACCTATGCACTTAAATGATTCGAAGTAAGTGCTTAAACGTTACTACTTCTCTCATTATTGTATTGGCACGAACTAAGAATACCTCGTGCTAAAAATACGAAGCGATGAAAACAAAACCGTACTGAACGCTATTGGCATTTCAGAATTGGAAAGTTCGAATATTTGTACCCAATGTGTACCTACCTGCGCTTTTATAATTTCTAACGAAACGATATTATCGTGGACGTCCACGTCACGGCATCACTATAACATAGGGAAGTAAAACGTAAGGAAATATATGAAGACTCTTTTTTTCCGTCCGCGCGATAACGCTATTACGTAACGTGTACGTATTTCCATACATTTTATGGACGTGAACGTGAACGTCCACGATAATATCATCACGTTAGACATTTTAAAAACGCACAATAGGTGTTTTTTTTTGTTTACAATTATTTAAATCGTTTTTTTTTCTATGGTTTGCAATAAATATTTGTATTTATTTACAGCTCAGATAAGCCAGTAATAAAGTGTAAAAAAAACTCTATCAACTTTACCCTACAATACAACCCTCACGATACTTGCATGAGCGAGCAAGCCGTCGTAACAAAGTTACGTCCCACATCTAACTCGATAGAAAGCGGAACATACCACGATTTGCCTTGTTAACTGAACGGCAGAACTACCTACATGTCGCTAAAAACAAGTAAAACGATAGGTATTTCTTTTGCTAACTTTTTTCTGAGAACCGTTTAGCATAACCTATACTTTGTTTACTTATCTTCTTTGAGCTCTAGAGGGTCGTGGCTAAGTAATAACAGCCGCGGTTGATTTCAATATTAAATACAATTTAATAAATGAATAAATAGACTTGCATATACAATATTCATGGAATAAGTTCATGGTAATTAAAGGAAAAAAAATAATAATATAAATACTTAGGGTATAAAATGTTTCAAACTAGGAAAATGAATAAAGCGCTCTTCTTCTCTCTACTTATTTTAAAATTTGCTGTGCCCCACAGGGTCCATAATTGTTTCTATTTTTTTATTTTTACCACCTGTAAGTGTATTTATGGATTGCAATAAACGATTTGAGAGGTTAAGTTGACCTTGCGGAGTTTTGTCGAGGATGAGTGAGCATCTATTTCAGGTTCCGACTGTCATTCGTAGATCTTTGGCATTCGTTAAAGGTAGTCAAAAGCCAGAAAGTCTGGCATCCAGTCTTACCAAGTTGTACTTACTTAGTCACTGTGTTCCCCAGTTAATGGGTTGTGGAGGTCAGATAGGTAGTCGCTCGATGTAAAATATTGGTATTCAGCTGCACCTGAAAAGGCTAGGCGGGTCGTGACTTGCTAAACTATTCTGGGTATTGAGAATCTTACAACACGTATCAACAGCAAGTTTTAATTAGCTATTTCCAATTCAAGGCTATCATAGTAAAGTCGTATTTAGATTGGACATAAAGCCTCGTGCAGACAGGCGCGACGCGACTCTAACAAAATAATTTCTAAGAAAACTTCACGGTAAAACAATTACCGGTGTCACGTCGCGCGGTCGCGTTGCTCCAATCTGTACGAGGCTTATTCAATCAAGCTTTATGAATACCTACTATAAAAAATACCCACAGATACTATATATACTGCGTTCGCGACTTAGCTTCCAAACATGTAAACAAATATGTGTTTTTTTGAAAAACTACTTTAATATCGACGCATGAAGTTCAGTTTTCACTACAACTTTTTCAATGGTACGAGCTACTCTGAAATCAATATAATTTACATTTTGATAAAGTTGATATTCGTTTAAATGGAAATAACCGCAATTGGAAAAAAAATTAGACTTTAGGTACGGCCGCATCCTAACCCAAAACGTCATCGTCGGTCAATCATCGCGTTAGGCCGCGAGGATACAACATAGCATAGAATTATAGTTTTCATCGTTGCCCACAATAGTCAATTTACCTTGTTTTTATAAATTTAGTATAACATTGGTGCCGATTCCCTTGTTCACAAACTAAACTAAATTTAAGTTCAGTGCATCTTTTTCTTTCTATTTCATTAAGAAAAGGACAGAAGATATATTTTAGTTTAGTCCTGTCAAATTAATCAGCGCCTGACGTAAATTGACGTAATTTTAGTTGGCAAGTTTTTAATCACATCTAAACTTGTATGGAGTAGTGACAGATTTGACAGGACTAAACTAAAATGTATCTTCTGTCCTTTTCTTAATGAAATAAAAGAACAAGATGCACTGAACTTAAATTTAGTTTAGTTTGTGAACACGGGAATCGGCACCATTGTAACGAAAAATATCAAACAACGTCTTGTACATTGTACTTATTACGAGGACACAATATGTGATTACGGATAACTGAAGGTAGAAATTACGAGTTACGAGTCGTAACTCGTAGGTAATGACCGATGGACAAGACAAGCCCATTACAACATTGAAGAAAATTGGAACTGTTCACTTACTAACGAGGCAGGCAATTAGGCATTGTTTTGTGACCACCTACGTCCGGCTGGTGGACATACGCCGTCATAGAGGTATGAGGAACAGGGATTCTTTATCCTCCATGGAAAAGGGAGAATCCTTAGACCAGATGGGTTTGGTGGGCTACTGCCCGACGGTTGATGTCGGAATGTTGTATAAATATTAGTCGAACGTAGAACTTTCCTTGCGCGATGCAGGATTTTGCGTGACGCGTCGGAGTGATGCGTAGTTCGTATGTTGTGTTGCAGATGCCGCCACATGCCTCCTTGGTTTGGTTGGTGGTAACAAGCAAAGTTTCAGGCCCTAGCATGAATGCGCGACGCAAAATGTAACGTAAATTCGAACAATCGAAAACACAACTGTCCTAAGTATGCATTTTGGTTCAATTTCTTGCGAAAAATATTATATTAGTATCAGTGGATTAGACCCATGGATTTGAATAAAGTGTTAAAATTAAGAGAATGCTCGTATGATATTGTGCGAAAGGAGTATTATCAATTAAAAACTACCTATTATAGTTCTAATTTACGTTACGTTTATGGGTATTTAGTCTGAACGGTCCAAAGCGAATGGACCGCGAGCCATTCGACTGTAAAAAAAAGTCTACGTTCCATAGGACCGTTTAGGTAAACAAAAATCGGCTAGACCAGTGGGCCATTCGGTTTGGGCCGTTCCGACTAAATACCCACGTTTATATCACGCGTTCGTGCTAGGCTTAGCATACATATTCACAACCATTCGACAGGTTCTCTAATCAAAAATTACACATTTTTAATTACTAATTTACCTATCCCCTGACAGCAAATAGCCGTGGCATTAAGAATGACCGTCGTGTATTTGATTTAGGGCGGATTCGACCAAACAGGTATTAATTTTACTTCTGACAGTTTTCGTATGGATAAACTGTCAAAAATTCAACATTTATTCGGAAGAGAATGCATAATCCGCGGATAACATTTATTCCTGTTTGGTCGAATCCACCCTTAAGCAGACAAAATTTTCGGGGTTCGGATTTCTGAACAGCCTTAAGACTTAGAGGAGTCTTTTGTTAGCATTGATTGATTTTCGATTCGGCACGGAAGCGTATCGAACGATAGTGAATATATCTATGCTGCTTCGATTCCCAGCACTCTAATTGTGTAAATCAATTCAATCACAATCCGAGAGTTTTAACGGATATTTCTAATCCATTGCTTCATAGGTTTAATAAATTCGGCAGCTCAACTACGTAAATAACGCAAATAACGTGACTGAATTGTAAAAATGAAATAAAATGCGATCAATTGTTGTATTGTGTGTTGTTGTTGTTGTTGTATCTGTGTTACGCATTACACGCAGGTCAGACAAAGTGATATTGGATTTTTTCTATTTGGGATTATTTTTGCAATTCATCAGGGGCCTAAGTCTACTAATTTATAAACGTCACAATGGTGTCATAATGGTTAGTTTTTGACAGATTTGCCATACAAAAACTGTCAAAAACTAACCATTATGACACCATTGTGACGTTTATAAATTAGTAGACTTAGGCCCCAGGTCAATGGAAAATGGGCTGGCCCCCGTAACATGAGACTTGCTTGTAAAATGGCGAAATGTGGGATAAGTTTTTTTTTTTTGCATAACCTTTACAATAATTATTGTATGTCCTGTGTGGAGTTGTATTGTCATTTCAAGTGTTCAAACATTTTTTACCCGACTACAACAAAACCAAAGGAGGGTTATAATTTTAACAGGCTAAAATTATGCATGTTCATCTGCTACATCATAACTCCTAAACTACGCGTCGTATTTTGACAAACGAGGTACCGTTGGAAGCGTTATGGTGTTCTGCGGTATTACTAAAATATGTCATGTAAAGTTTGGCCGTTGAAATAATGCGTTCCTGACACTTGACACCAGTCAATTTCATACTAACGGATATGTGTTTTGCGAGTTTGATCCTTATAACTACACACCTTATAACGACAGGTGGTAGGAATGCAGTCTCTGGACGACCGGACTGTAATAATAAGTCCCGCAGACAAGCGCGACGCAACGGCGCGTCGCGCCTCTAGTGTAACAATTTCTATGAAAAGTTCACGGAAATAATTTTTCTACCGGTGTCGCGTCGGGCCATCGCGTCTCGCCTGTCTGCGATGGCCTTTACTCAAGTTAAACGAGAACTTTTGTTAGGATGTCTTGTTTATAGGTATCTTTTTAGTTAGTGTTTTTGTCGCATTTGGGTTTTAGTTTTTAACTTTCTTTTTTTGATATTTTCGAAGGGAAAAGCGTGGTCCATGGCCTCCAAGCTTGACTCCCAGGTTGAACAGTTTTCTTTCTATTTTTTTTTAAATTATTTGGTGGATCAAATGGAATTCAGAACAATT
The DNA here is from genome assembly GCA_914767815.1 of Eupsilia transversa. NCBI lineage: Eukaryota > Metazoa > Arthropoda > Insecta > Lepidoptera > Noctuidae > Eupsilia > Eupsilia transversa. The sequence continues at coordinate 13,919,131 of OU611876.1, forward strand.
ACTCGCATTTTATAAATAACTAAGCCCATTTATCACAACTCAACCCTCATTTGGAATAAAAGTACCTCCCTAACTTTTTCCACACCGAAGCGATCATAAACTTTTTCGAGTTGCGAATCCCAACACTTTTGACAATCAAAAAGTTTTTATTTCATTCCCTCCGAGAAACCGGCTTTGTCAGCATATTTTTTGTCTCTTTTTTATGTATTTAGGCTGTTCAGAGAAGTCACGCGTAAGCGTAACAGAAAGTTTTCACGTACCTACCTAGGTTTTAGAAAATTATGCTCAATAATGATGAATAATGATGATGATTGATCCAAAGAAGCGTTGACCTCGTTAACCTATTTTTTATTATTATTTCGGGATTGAATTTTCATTCTATATTTCTATTAGATTTTACCCACGTTTTCGTTCGCGTGGAGGTCGAAATAAAAAAACTATAATATATAAATCTTCTCCATAAAAACATTTATCTGCCGACTTTCGTGGTGTTACAGTTTATCAACCAAATATAAATAAAACAACATTCATTTTCATACAGATTTCTAATGCCGTATTGAAAATGTACACCTCAAAACAGCAGATTTCTCAAAAAGGTAACCAATTTGCTCCCTCACTTTCATTCATAAAGTTCATCAAAAAATTCAACCAATCAAAACGCATTGCTTATCTAACGCCAACATGAAAACACACGTTATATCACCAATAACAAATCAGATAAGCCTTCGTACACACTGAAAAAATCTATACAAAACTTATGTAAGTACTCACCGTTATATTAAATTCAATCCCACAAGCACTTTTCAGGAAGAAAATCATTGTTTTTAAAACAAACTCCACTTAATCACTTCACTGTACAAAGTTTTGTGTCAACGTATTTTCTGAGCGCGCAAATTACATACACACGCCCGCTCGCGTCGGATATCAAAGTGTTACTGGAAGATCTGTTGATGTTTTCAGTGATAAGTGGGTTGTTTAGGAGATCGGTATGTTCAGCGTTCATAGTAATTTGACATCTTAATGTGACACTATACACATAGTTTTTGAAATAATTACTATTACATTCCCCCGAAGGGTTAGGCAGAGGTGTACCTATAGTACACTCATATTTCACCAGTTATGTTTAAGTCCCATGTAATAGGGGGCGAGCCTCTTGCCATTAACCGGGCAAAAATCCAGACTCCGGGCTGCTACTGAGAATTTCCAGATGAAAAAATCCAATAACACTACTCGACCCGGGAGTCGAACTCAGGGCCTCATGCTCAGTGCTAGCGCTTGCAACCACTAGACGAACGAGGCAATTAGGTACTATGCCTTTTAGTAAATGAATCTAGCTTCTTTGATGGAAACCCATGACTTCATCAATAAAACGGAAGCCGAATTAGAAATTATTGCACTTCGCAGTGATATCAGCCTTAAAAGCACAGACAATAAAAGCAACCAGGTTTTCAAGCTCATGAACGTAACTGTGCGCTCATCGTTAAAGCATTAGGTATACGGGTCAACATATCTATGTGAACGTGCTTTTTCTCAACCAAAAGTGATTAAAACCAAGTACAGAAGCGTGTTAACAAACGAGCACATCAAACATTTAATGATTGTTGGTTGCACGGAAGATAACCAACCAGACTTTTATGCTTTTTTTTTTTTTTTTTTTTGGGTGGGAAATCATCCAATGACTTCTCCCGCTCTGGGCGGAGCGGGAGGGCGTGTCAGACTTTTACTGACTAAAACCCACCCGTGTTCCTTCCCTTGCCATGCCAGGGGCCACGGTTTCCCCTTAGGACTACCCGCAACCCCGGCGGGAGACTTTTATGCTACGGCTACATTGTTGCGCGCTCTCTTATACAACGGCAAGACATCGTCGAGCGGTGTCGAGCTCATTCGAGAGCGTGCGAAGTATAGTTCGCCTTATCGTGACAATGTGGCCCCAGCATAAAAAGCGATCTGAAAATGTTAACAGCCAAGTATCACATTAAGTTCGTGCTGTTGCGGTCTATAATTTTTGTAGTATAGGTATCATAATAAATAACAAGTGGTGTAATGAAATAATATAGTTTCCTTTATATCACATAGGTTTTTTTAAAGTCGCTGGTGCCCGCGTCGGGATTTTGGTGTCGGGATTTTCGACATAGCCCTTGAAGCAATAGGTAGTAGTTTGGTACCACCGGCCTATCGAGATAATAAGTGAACAGTTCATGCAATTTTCTTCGATGTGCCAAATTACAGCTTTTACTAATAGTCTCTGAGCTAAGACAGGACATGGCGAAACTATAAGGGTTCCTTGTTGACTCAATCTGCCTAGCCTTTTCCTAACTATGTTGGGGTCGGCTTTCTGTCTAACCGGATACAGCTGAATACCAGTATTGTACATGGAGCGACTGCCTATCTGACCTCCACAACCGAGTAACAGTTCCTTGTTGACTACGAAACCCTAAAAAAAGGTTGATTTATAGTAAACTGTGACACTTCTTGTTGTAGTTTTTAAAATATCAAATCGTCATTATGTTCATCATATTTTTCTTCGACAATCGTTAAGCCTCGTGCAGACTGGCGCGACCTGACGACGCGACGCGACACCGGTAATTGTTCAAATGTGAAGTTTTATATTGTTAGATTCGCGTCGGGTCGTCGCGTCGCGCCAGTCTGCACGAGGCTTTACGGGTACATAGAGTGTCACAACCATTCTACTCCATAGTGGTATCGTATTAGTATCTCGGTTGTGGTCAGGTAGGCATTCGCTACTTATAAAATTCTGGTATTCAGCTGTATTTGGTCAGACTAGAAGCGGACCCCCACATAGGTAGCTAGTTGGTAAAAGGCTAGGCAGATAGATAATTAAATTACCTAAAAGATGTGTCGCAAACGTTTATCCATTAATTAACATGTGGCGGCATCTACAACGCCACTTACGAACTACGCATCAAAGACTTCAGAGAAGACAGAAGATATCAGAGACACACAAATCCTGCATCGCGCAATTAGAGTTTACCGTTCGATCGTATATAAGACTGTCCGACATCAATCATTGGGCAGTTGCCTGCCAGACACAACACCCGTCTGATCGGACGATCCTCCATTTTCAATAGAGGATGAGTGAACTTACACACTGTTCCTCACACCTCTTAAAACAAAAAAGGAGGAACTGTGGCACTGCTTGTTACACTGTGGAGTTATAAAATATTATCAGTCAGAACCTTTCGGACTGCTCAAGTCAATTAAAATCCATTTTTATTTTGTTATTCAAGTCAAGACTAATTAGCAATGAAGTCTGACACGGCTCTGTTTTGTGTTGCAACATGTTAATATTATGCCCCTAATTTGTCTTACATTTGATTAAATTGGTTTTTTCCCGGTGAGTTTTGGATATGGTTTGTATCTTGGACATAAAAGTTGATAACAAAAATGACAGGAAAACCTACATTCATCTTTATTTGCGTCAAAAATTATTAAATTATAAAGTCTTCCTCTACAAAACGGCCGCTAAAATTACTGGTACCAAAGTAACCCACAAACAGTTTAGGTATTATTCCAACATAATTTTTGTATAGGTTAGAAACGCATCGTGAATTCCCTATGGTCTATACGTATGGTCTGTTCCAAAAGTGTCTAAAGAAAGCGTAAACAAACCCTGTTCAGGTTAAATTCTAACGGAATCACTCACTAAAGCGAATTAGTTACACATTATTTGCAGATGAACTTTTTAGAACGTTTCAACTTTATATTTTACCACTTTTTCCAGCAAATATTGATTGAATAAATTTATTAAATTGTAGCTGAAAAATCATCGAAGAAAAATTAAATTATAAAATTAGCTTCTATTGGCAAATGAAAAACCTCGGTTGGTGTTTTGGTGGTGATTTAAAATTAAAGTTTCGGTTTTAAGTGTGGTAAGTTTTATAATCCATTTGTTTACATTTTACTTTTGGATTGCAGGTTTACAGGGAATTCCATTGTTAATGTAGGTACAAGTCCGTGTAGATACTATCTGGCTATTTCCATGCTCAACCACCATATAAAATATTAACTACATCATACTCAGTTTTATAGAAGCGAACGCATTTATGCGAACTACTAACGCCATCTATTTCTACATGGACGCAACTCATTGCGTTTTCACCAGAAGGCTAATAATATTCTCGTACTTAAAAAACTCATTCAAGTCGCAATCTGTCAGACTTGTCAAAAATGTTGTACTAATTGTATTTTTGACATATTGCGAACGTTCTTGAAAATAAGGGAACTGCCCTTAATTAATGGTCATAATTAATTTTCATTCATCCATTCATTCATTCACAGGCATTCTAGCAAGGGCTTGCTAGAATGCCCCAGAGAAAAACTCAATTGATTAATGTGATACAGGATAAAGATAGATAAACACAAGATGGAGGAGGACACGAGTAAATAAAAAAGTGTCGTGAAAATCAAAATTTTACTTAAAGTTCGTTTTTTAATCCCAGATAGTAATTTAATAATTTTACATTTCAAATGATTGTTAATTGTTTTTTTTTTCAATTTGGAGTTTGACATTTGCACCTGTCTAACTGTCATTTTTGCCAAGTGTGCAGTGTGTAACGTGCGGTAGGAACTCGGGCGTTACAATGGGGGTTCCAAAATATTTCGTTCACAATAGTGAGTAAGACGACAAATCAAACAGCGGGAAAAAAAAAATAGTCAAATAAGTGAAGTACATTTGTTTACGAGCAAATAAATGTCGACAAAATTAGGTCATTCGTATAAAGGTAGTAGAAATCCTGGATACGAGAAGCACATGACCTGTGGATGTGGCGACGCTTACGGAGTGGATTATTGCCAGCACTGGACATTTTGATGACACGAATGACGTCAGTTGAAGAGACACAGGTTCCCACGAGTATGCTACATCGTCGATCAAAAAATCTAATTGGATATAGCTTTTAGGAGCTGGACAGAAAGTCCAAACAAAATAATTAACAAATAGGTACACCTGTGTTGATGATAACGAAAACAGGAAAATAATTTAATAATATACACAAAAATAATATCAGAACCGTTTATGTAAATTTATTGTGTATATTACTCATAAGGATACTTGCATTATAATACTTTGGTTTACCTTGTGGACTAAAATCAGTACAGTGGCGGCACCGAGCCAGGATACATGGGTTTGAAAAACTGTGCTTGCTTTTAGAATACCTATCGATGTTTTTAGTGAAATTTAGTTACTTATTCGTGTTTAAGCATATGTTAACAGTTTCAAGTGTTGTGTCGAAGCTGTAAAATGCTGTAGAAAGAAGAATAGTAATTTAATGTAAGTTTCGGATCATATTATTAGTACTCCTTTTGAAGTTCGATTAATAATAGACGTTGAAATCGTAATTCGACCCATAATTACGATATACCCAGTATATCTCCTCCCTTTCCATACACTTCTGACCTCTGCTAATACGTAATTGTTATTTTTGAGAATGCTGGTTAACTTATGAGAGCAGTGGTGGCCCAGTAGTAACGGGTGGGTTTTTTAGGGTCGTGTGTCCGGACCCAGCCAGGCACTCTATTTGTGTAAATAATTCAGCGTCAGTCAGCGCACCATTTTCCATAAATATTTGTTCACGTTTTCATTGTGTGGTTAATTATTATCATTATTACGAAATCTAAAGTATAGTCTCTAACATACGTTGAAAAGTTTCACATTTTTGTACATTATATTTTAATCTATGTGCGGCAGCGTAGGTCTCACACGTTTTAAGCATCTCTCTGATTGCTCCCGCCAACGGACCCAGCAGCACCATATCATCTGCATAGCTGATGTTCCTAATTCTAACCCCATCAACACTGCATCCGACACGCATGCTGCTGAGTGCGACTATCAGGTCATCCAGGTTGAAAAGCCTGGGAGACGTCAGACCACCCTGTCTCACCCCGCACTCCAGCCTATACGGCTCAGAGACTGTATCATCCCATTTCACCCGATTGACTTGGTTACCATACCAATACTGGAATAGCCCACATATTTCCGCGGGTATACCCCTGTCTCCCATCTTTCACCAGAGCACCTCGTATGAGAGAAGATCGAACGCCTTGGAGAGATCAAGGAAACAGGCACCGGCGTACCGCGTTCTTTATAATATAATATTGGACGGTATCCTTGAGAGTCAAAATAGCACTTTCAGATGATAGTCCGGGACGAAACAGATTGAACTCTGTGCTCAGCCAAACTACATGATCCAACGCTGTACCTTTCAAACTCAGGGGGGAAATCAACGTCTCGCAATTTACTGGTACATAAATTATGATAACTTTGCGTTTCTGACTTAGTTCCAAAAGACAAAATTGTGGCCCGCACAAACACAAAACTGCTTGGAAACGTATAGTTTGTACGCACTATACTTTCTAAATGACTTCATATTAATCTTCTTTAATGTTACAATTTCCACTTTTCTTGTCTTTAATATATCGAATAATGTCATCTTCACTTGATTCTGTACTAACGTTGGAAATTAGCAACGGCACTTTAATATCCGCTGCCCGAAATCTACCGTCCAGCGCAGTTATAACCGTTCCCTTCCTACTATCTAAGCTATTCTATTTATAACGCTTTTTCTGCACTAACTTCCATTCAGAGTTCATAGTGTCCAACCACACCACCTACCGCTAGTTCACTACTCACCTCAACATCACGCAAACCCGCACACCGTATCGTCGCGTCGTCGTTTGCGAGGCAGGGGCCTCAGTCGATACCGATTTATGTGATTTCATCGCGACTACAGTAGCACGCCGTCCGCTAGTAGGGGACAGTGACGTCTTCGCACAGCTGATAACAAAACTGGTTCCTTGGCCATAGTCTTAATTTTGCCCGTCACACATTCGATCTCGCTCGCACTCTCCGTGTCAGCCGTACTCTCTCGCTCGTCTACGCGCTTTTATGCACTGAGCATTTTTTTTTGTAAGTTAGTTAGCATAAACTTTTTGTGTGCATGCAGAGTTTACCTCTAAGTGATTGTTACACTATAATCTGATTTATTGCGTCTGTTTCATTTGCTTTTATCGGTGTATACAATTGTTGGTGAACCAAATAAATAAAGTAGCCTGTATATTGACGCATCGTAACGTCTCTTCGCCTCTTCTATATAATTTTAATCGTGTCCATGCCTTATCCGTATCCTGTGCGTCTTCACCTTACGCCTTGTCTGTATAATTCACGACTTATACCGCCATGAGTGTAATGACCAATACAGCACACTTGTATCACAATGTACTATTAATAAACTTGGGGTTTTTGTTTAGTGTATTGTATACGTGTGTGGTGTGGGAGTGTGATGAGTGAACGAAGACAGAAACAGGGAAAGGGTAAGCAATTCCCTTCCTAACAACACAATCTCTGTACGTATGGATAGACCAACAAAAGAATAGTTAATGTCAATTCGCATTGCTTTTTATAATAACCCCACCAGCACATGAGGATAAATTATTATTAACATATGGTAATTAAATTTAATATTGTTATTAACACATGTTTGTATATTATTAATCATCCATGAATAAACCATAAACACCCATATTTCTGTAAGAGTTAGAGATGTTGATTTGCTAATAGTGTTAAAAAGCAAGTTTTGCCATCAGACGAGGTGCATAGAGGTGCATCCAGACTGCCGTGGATTGATATCGACCAGCCATATTTTTTTCCGATCTATGGCCGATCAACGAACAACTGTTCATCGATCTGCTTAACTGACCTCCACAACCCAGTAATTGGGTAATACGATACCCCTTGTAAGACTGGTTGTCAGACTTTCGGGCTTTTGTCAACCCGTAACGACTGTCAATGATCCTCGAATGAAAGCCGAGACCAACGACTTAACGTCCTTTCCGGGGCACGGAGCAGTCTCGGTATATTAAGATGGTCACCCATCCACGGACCAACCCCGGCAAGTGTAGCTTAACCTGATAAATCAACCCGTGCGGCTGTTATTACTTAGCCACGAGCTTAGAATTTTTTACATAGGGTGGCACAAGGTCTTATTGTTAAAAGTTTTTTTTTAAGACAACCTTTGGATGGATTCAAAGGGAGAATGAGAGACAATACTGCAAATAGTCTGTGGTGTTTGTGCTGTTTTATAGCTGAAACTTATTTCAGCTGTAGTAGACTGGTGGCTCAACCTTAAGTTTGTGCACTTGGTATCGATATTGACCACATGTTACCGACAGCCGTTGCCGCAACTCGCCTACAACTTGTATTACCTACGTGTGATTCAAAGTTCTAGACCACAACTGTGCCCCGGTGGTGATAGTATTACTGTGGCCCGCTTGTAAAGCCTCAACCACACATTGCGACTGACGTAAATTCGTCGTACTTGTGAGTGCCATGACGCAATTCTATACTAATTTCCAACTCTCACTCTCAAAGGGTGAAAGCTGGCTCTATACTGACCCAACGCTGTCTGTCTCTCTCTCCCTTCCGACCGTCTGTCTGTCTGTCACAAGGCACCTTTTTTTCTATAGTAAGGGGTCGCCGAAACTATCAATTGCAATTGTTCAATTGCCATCAATTTCTATTGTAGTAATATTGTCAATCGCTTCAATTGCAGACGTAGTGTGAATTTCACCAATGAAACTGAACGCTATCAGCACATCTAAACCGAGTTCAAGAGATGTCAGTGTCAATATTCCAAAGAAAATATGACACTGACAGCTCATAAACATTGTTTTAGGTGCAGATCGCGTTCAGTTTCATTTGTGAAATTCGCCCGTAGACGATCAATTTCTGCATTTATGTGTAGAAAATTTACGATAAAATGCAATTGATTATTTCGGGGACCCTTAATAGTTAGCCAATTAAAAAAATCACTCAATAGGTTATCACGTAAAAATTAAAATAAAAAGAAGTTAAACTATTATAGTTTATATATTACGGAATCCTTAGAATAGAATAGAATAGAATAGAATAGAATAGTAGGTACTTGGGGGGTTACTTGTGATTCAAACACGATGGAAATTGGTACGTGTGAATTAAACCTTTGCGACGTCATTTTCTAAGGGCTCAAATACATAAACACGTTACGACGACGACGCAACATGGCACGTTGCATTTTTTCATTATATAGTTTTTGCAGAAATCAATAATGAAAAAATGCAGCGTTCCGTCGTCGCAACGTGTTTATGTGTTTGAGCCCTAAGGAAAAGTTACGATAGTGCTAATGGTATAAGGATGTCTACAAACAATTATTTTCTGATAATAACTTGTAGCTTACTTCGAACTAGTCACGTAGGCTCTCAACTTGTTTTGATGCCCTGTAATAGTGACTTTCCTTTCCTGTCTGTAGTTATGTAATAATGTGTCATTATTCTTGGAACAAGGGGATCTAATTGTAATAACTAATCCAAAGAAAATGCCACTTATTGTGAATTAGATGGCATTTTCTTTGAATTCATTATTTACGAATGAACAAGACGTATGTAAAAAAAATATTTATTTAAATTGTTCCTACACGTTTCACGAGGAACGTAACAAAAGCAGACCACAAAAAAAACACAATTCACTGCCACTGGTTCAAAACATTGTGTAGGTATGTATATATGCCCCAACGTATAGCCTCAAGACGTTTGACGAGAATTTATATTGATAGATAGATAAATCGTTTATTTGGTGCACACAAAATACACAGTATAACATACAAAAGTACGATAAAATAATAACCAAGTAAGTACATAAATAAAAATATAAAAAAAACAAAACACAAATATACATTTATACAAATAACTATACAAATAAATAAATACGCACTGCAACAAATACATACATAGGTATATTTAAATAAACACTGAGTTGAAGATTAGAGATGAATATTATAAACATGTTTTTTTTTGCAGGTAACAGCTGAACACACAAGATGGAGTTTCTGACGCCCACTTTAAGTGGGAATGACAATAACTCAAGCAATCGAAATGTAAGTAAAAACCAAAGATATCTAAATATCACTGGGACTGTCTGAGTCCAATTCGACCATAAAAGACTCTTACGTAAATTCCAGGATAATATCTGGAATTTGTTTAACCTAACCTAATTTGGCTTTATGTCTTCGCTTAGATACTGCAACTTTAACCACTACATTAAGAGTAATTTAATTGTTACCACATACTTCCGTTCATACAGAGATATTTATGCTTTTCCTTGTAGTAACAAATCAAGTTATACTTAATTTTAATTTTAAATTTACTTAATTTTAATTTTAAAACAATAACGAGTATTACCTATTCCTTTAAGAAATATGGCTTTACAGAAATTTATAATCATTAGAATCAGCAATACAACTCCTTAAGTTAGAATAATCCGCAAAATTCATCATTTCATGAAAGTAATTCAATAGGATTATATGAAGAGAGAGTTGTATTGATGACTTTTATGATAGAGAGAGTTGTATTGATGATTTTTATGATTATAATTCTATCCTTTCCAATTTCAAGTGTTGCGCTTACCAACGAACAGTATTTCATTTTTATTTATATGTATATTTATTATTTATTTAGATTAATTTAGATAACATTAGAAGGACAATACAAATAAATCATAACATGGTATTTGATATTAATTCACACTAGCTACGTAAAGTACGTAGGTAAAATTATTACAATAAAAAACAAATAGGTAAGTATCAGAGTAAAACAATACAAAACAATTCATTCACTGGAATTATACTAATTAAATTGTGGTCAATAACAATCTACACTTTCTTATTAATGTGACACGTAATATGCACTTGTATCCACTTTACTATGGGTATTTAAAGGAAAATAATAACAAAATGAACACAATTATTATGAAATACTGAAGGGTACATGAGTCGGTAAATCCCCTGAATGTGTCGTTGATGACGCGCGCACAGGTTAAAGTTATAGTAGCCTGCAACTGGTGTATTGATGAACAATCGTGAAAATGTAGACCAAGGCACACATACGTGATTCCATCATTGTCTGGTTGCGGCCTAGGCTTGTATAGTACTTTTCTCAAATACTGTGCGGAAATTCAAACTGAGTAAATTAAGTATATATTCCAGAATCAATGACAATTTGAAATTATCGTTGTCTGTCCATAGTGTCTACTATGGACAGACAACGATAATTTCACATTTTAATCACGCACCTACATGTTTATTTGTTTCTTCTTTACTTTAAACAGCTCTATTTGCAATCCAACTTGAAATTTAAATAAAATCTTTGATAAGTTACCTCCTTGGTTGTCATGTGTTGAAGAAAAAATTTCGTTCCATTTTTAAATATCACGACAAATATGAGTTTTCATACTAATTTATTTGGCCGCCTACTCACTTGTTTTTTTTTAGTACCTACAGCTATTTCGATGTATCTCGATGAAGGTTGTCAAAATAATGCTCCAATTTCCAAGTGTGTTTGAGGAAAAGATAATGGTGCCGATTCCCTTGTTCACAAACTAAACTAAATTTAAGTTCAGTGCATCTTTTTCTTTCTATTTCATTAAGAAAAGGACAGAAGATACATTTTAGTTTAGTCCTGTCAAATTAATCAGCGCCTGAAGTAAATTGAAGTAATTTTAGTAGGCATGTTTTAAATCACGTCTAAACTTGTATGAAGTAGTGACAGGCGCCGGTTCATTTGACAGGACTAAACTAAAATTTATCTTCTCTCCTGTTCTTATGGAAATAAAAAGAAAAAGATGCACTGAACTTAAATTTAGTTTAGTTTGTGAACAAGGGAATCGGCACCATTGATTGATTAATTTTAAGTAACAACTCTGAGTACCACGGTTAATGTTTGAATTATTAATGACACCTACATAATGCCATACTGTGTGACATAGGTACCTATACCTAAAATGACCTAAAGCGATGCAATTTATGACAAACCTGCGGGAGTGAGCATGCATAACAGAACACTGTCTCTTAGAATACAGCCTATCCTAGTCTAAGAGGGCTATATAGGTACATTTTGTACAGATTTTGCAACATGTAATGAATATTATGAAGGTGTTTCTTTTTTTTTTTTGGTGAATAAACCTTTATTATTTATTCAATTTATTTTTAACTCTATAACCGCAGTGAAGAAGTGAACTATTCCTGATTCTATCGTGTTTTTTCTCTTTTTACAGCATCGGATCTTGTCGAATGACACAGACAGTATGCTTGAATTAGATGATGATGATTCCAGTAAGTATTTATACATAAATTACGCGATTCCGCCACTTTAAAAGGCGTACACGTGGGCTTTATAGTTTACACATTATATTTGGTTGATGAATCAGGTAAATTGATAGGCATTTATGCAAATCTTGAGAGGAGCTCATGGCTAAGTAATAACAGCCGCACGTATCGATCCAACAGGTTAAGCTACGCTTGCCGGGGTTGGTCCGTGGATGGGTGATCATCCTTATATACCGAGACTTGGTACTCCGTCCCTCGGCAACACAGAGTTGCGCGTCCTTGTACAATTGATTCAAGTATTGCCGGTATTTGCGCTGTCAATTATTTGATTAAAATAGGTCTTCTCAAGATTTTTTTATCTTGTTTCCTTCGCTCATGTTTGAATTATAGATTTTCAAGCCAGAATCAAATGTGATTTTATTGTACATGCTGTTTACACTTATAACAGTTTTTAAACGAGACTAACTTGCCCGTATCGTGCAGCAATTGTATGTATGTGTTGTTTGGTCGGTGCCACTCGATTGTTGCTTCAATTTTATGGTATGCCACAATTGCCACAGACAAACTTGCACCGTGTAAATAAATCTTAAAGCTTAATAGTTTTAAATATTCTCAAAATACACTGCTACAAGGATCTTTTGGGGCTGGAATGACGCTGACACTTGACAGGGGCGTTTGGTAAACATTTGTGCAAATTGTTTTGTGACATTTCACTTAAAAGTTGTTAAAAAACAAGATGGCGGCGTTTGTTCCAATTTTGACCACGCGCCAAAATAATACTATAGCGCGATAATAGTGTTGCAGATGAGTGTGATCGTCTATCTTAAAGTCTACGAGACTGCTACGCCGTAGCAGTGCTACGAAGAAACTTTCACCTATTTCTTGTGTTCATTTGTAAAACCGGATAATTAATTTTGGTTTGTTCTTTTTCTATCTGCTATTTTACAAAATGTATATTATTATTGTTATTTTCAGTGTATTCGGACGAAATGCCTAAGCCACGCTATTACAAAGGAATATTCTGTCCAATCGTGAACAATACTTTTAAGGTGAGTTGTTTAACGATAGCTTGAACGTATCAAAGTGTCCTTAATTTACTCAAACTGAAACTCTATTTTCAGACCGAAGCCATAGAACTATCATACCAAAGATATTCTCGGAGACAGCGACAGAAGTCCCTCATAATGGTGAACCTCGTCGATTTAGCACTTAAAGTAAGTAACCATGATGAATAAAGACCTCCTTGCACGGTGGAACGCGGTGTTGTTGTGTACAAGCCTCGACCAATTAGAGTACTTCATGATTATGATCTGCTTCTGCTTGACCACGCACCACCACAGTAAAGGCTCGTTCACACCGGCGCGACTTGTCGCGCGACGCGACTTTAACAATACAATTTCTAATAAAACTTCACGATTGAACAATTGCCGGTGTCGCGTCGCGCGACAAGTCGCGCCGATGTGAACGAGCCTTAATACTGCGGCGCTGCGCCTCTAAACGCTTACCTTGCATTTCACTTGCTACAAATTATACAAGGTGTTTTGTTTGATATCCCATAACTCTTGGGTATGAATGAGACCATATCAAAGAATCAACTGGCTTAAGAATTATTTTTCAACTATCATTTTTTTTTTTCATTTTTCATACAAAATAATACGACAAAGTCACGATTAATGTAAAACACCTTACCTACGTGAAATATGACAACGTCGCATTTTTTTACCTTTAAATATGAATGATTGGTTTGAATGAAAATGATTTACTCGTACTTATCAATTAAACTTAGATACACACATCGAGGGTATAGTGTTATGTTATCTTCGAAACTATGCGTTTTTGGACCACATATTCTAGGACTTTTTGTATTATTTTTACTTATACAGGGTGTAATTTTAATCACCGTTTTACTCTTAAGGGGTCATTGTACTCATCATTATGAACAACTTTTACTATAGGACCAAACCCGAAATCGTGAAAAAAAAATCAGCTTTTCCCTACATTTAAATATTCGCATAACTCGTCAAAATATAGGGAACATCTGACTTTATTTTCACGATTTCAGGTTTGGTCCCATAGTAAAAGTTGTTCATAATGATGAGTAGAATGACCCCTTAAGAGAAAAACGGTGATTAAAATTACACCCGGTATAATATAACCCTAGAGTTATGGGATATAAAAAAAAACACGTTGTATAAAGCTGGGTATCCACTATTTTCGAGCGCAAATCATGCTCCATGCATGTCTTTTATATCGTGATAGCCGTTTACCCTAACACAAAACACCGGATTGTTAAGTGAACATAGTAGATAGACAGCTTAACATGTGGTGTGGACGGCACAACAATACAACAAGGCAATACCAAGGATTATCGGCGTCTATTAACAGCTGATTGACGTATTTAACAAAAAATTCCGTGTTTAAATTGCAGGTAGGATTGGTGATCATTTATGTACTCACTGACGGAAAAAGTAAGTCCTGTGCAATTTAACTATTATACATAATTATTATATACAAAAACCTCATGCCTTGTTCCCATGGGGGTAGGCCGGAAGTAGGTACAGAGCGCCACCTGCTACGATCCTTACATACTCCTTTCGCTTAATCATATACCCACACCGGTTGCAAGTACTACGCACCTAAACTATCTGAAGAACATCAATAAATTCACTATATTTTATGTACGGCGTCCCCTCCAGGCGTTTCCACTCACATCTGCCTTGTAAATACTTTTTGTTAGTCCCCTTGCATTTATCCACTCAACATGACCAAATAAAGAGTATGCTTAACTCTTTTAATCTATTATTAATGTCACACTACACCTTCTTCAGAAAAACTACTAAGTACTACATACTACTAACTACTAACTTACTTTCAGACAAATCTCGTTTGTTGAAATGGTGTCAAATATAATAATGAAATGGAGTTTTTATTCACAACTTACAGTGTGGGTAATATAGACACTAAATTATATACTGAAAAAGTTCTTTTCTAGAAGGATTTTTCAGATTGTGACAGCTAATTCAGTGCAGCTGGCAAGATTAGAACCCAAGCCAGACCATACAATACATTGCCATTGTTTCGAACAGTAAACCAGACCTGTATGACCAATACCGGTATTTTTCGGTTACTACATTTATATTTTTACAGGTTATCTTAAATTGAATACAAGCAGAATTAATTCCGTTTACCGAAATAAAAATTACCTCTATTTTACACGGGCCGCTGGCATTAGTCAATGGGCGCGAATCGCGTGTGTGTAACCGGTATTAAAACCTTAACCTAAAAGAGGTAACATGTTTCTTCTTCTTGGGTTACCCAGATACTGGTAACCTTAGTCGTAGAAGTAACCAAAATTCTTCGATACCTGTAACGTAGGTACTTTATAAAGGTTTTCGGTCCCTGCGTTGTCAATAAGTTTCAAACATCAAGTAGACAAGAATCAGTAATTTTATATTATATTATATTACTAGCTGCTGCCCGCGGCTCCGCCCGCGTGAGTGTCGGAAATTACCCCATACATCCCCATGGGTTTTAAGTATAAATATTGAGTTTCGAGTTAATCGGACAGCGCGTTAAAATTCTTCCATACAAACACTGACACCCCCCAATCCCCCTTTAGGGGGTAATTTAAAAAAACAAAAAACTATAAACTTTATAATTTATTTAGATTACTATTCGTGCGAAGTTTCATGTTTATTACCTCAAGGAATACGATTTTTCATACAAACTTTCATCCCTTATTTTACCCCCTTAGGGGTTGAATTTCGAAAAATCCTGATTCACGTTATTCTTAATTTTTGGGTTTAAGTATAAATATTGAGTTTCGAGTTAATCGGACAGCGCGTTAAAATTCTTCCATACAAACTTTGACACCCCCCAACCGTAGGATAGGATACTTTTCCGGGATAAAAAGTACCCAGTGTGGTGCCCAGGATATTAAAGAATAATTATACCAAGTTTCATCGTAATCGAACCGGTAGTTTTTGCGTGATACCTGAACAAACAGACAGACAGACAGACAGACAGACAGACAGACAAAAAATTTTTTAATCACACTTTTGGGTTCGGTATCGGTCTAGTAACATTGCCATTTATTTTTTTGATATTTTCAATGTACAGAATTTTCACTTCTACAGATTTATTATAAGTATAGATAAATTCATACAAAAAGGTTCATTTTCGTTACTGTAATAAGCTTGAGTGCCAAAGTTGGCTCTGAAGATCAGTCTCAAAGAGTACAAATGTATTACAGGTACGTTTCCCGTTATACCTATGTCAAACTGGATATGTACAATCACGTTCGCGTGTCTGAACTTGTGTGTGTGCTTGCTATGCTGGTGGCCATCCTTCGCTAACAACCACCTGCATTGGGCCGCAGGAGGCACCTGGGTGCTGCTTATCGTTCAAGGTATTTTTAACCCCGGAAAAAGAGCGTTTCCATTCTAAGTGAATAATTGTGTTCTGTTTTTGAGAAATAAATTACCTAAACCAACCTATTGCATGTACCAATATTTATGTTATCCTCCCCAGGTTTATGCAAACAAGGCATCGGTTTCCACGAGTCCCAGAATCAAGTATGGTACATGCTGTTCATACTGTTCGTGCTGTACGCGATGTTCCCGCTGTCTCTGGGCTGGTGCATAACTATTGCTATCCTCTCCAGCGCGGCTCAAATGGTGGCCACTTTGGTACACATACTGACTCTCGTGCAGAGAGCATCACCTAAGACTGAAACCTGTGTAGTTATTGTAAGTATATCTATGTCGTAGGGAGATTTGATAATTCGAATTTTCGCGAAAACCCTAGGGATATTGCGAAAACATGAACAATTAGAAAACGGTGAAAACATCAACTATATTAGGGTTTTCGCGAAAATTCGAATGATCAAATCTCCGTACGACAACTATATACATATAACATATAACGGCCGCTGTGACGGCCGTCATTCGTCATCGAATATGGCACCTAACTTGACGGTGTAGGAAAACAACTTACTTTAATAAATAACGTTTCAGTGCTGCCGCAGTCTTAAGAAACCCGAGCTTAACAGAACAATCTAGCATTAAGATAAGGGTTCACGTCCAGGGTGCTGAAGTCTAGGTCATCGGGATTCAGTGTCTCGACAGAGACGGGAAAACATTGCTCTCATAAAGTATCATATTTTTCACACATCTTCCTCATTGTTTTAAAGCATGCTTTGATTGGCGTTATTAGCGTTATTTCTGTCACTGTCGCACTACTGTCAAAGTTTAAGAACAAGATGAGAGATGGGAACTATATCTAAGCCAAGTTACGTGCTATAAGTAATGTAGCTAATCTCGACCAAAATTCGGACGGCCCGAAGCTTGGAATGTCCTAACCAGTTTTTTTTAATGTTTAGTTTGATTGACTCTTTACTTCCAGAGTTTCGTATGCGGCATCCGTCGAATGGCCAGCAATATGTTGTTATACATAGCGGTGAACTTCGCCGGTATGTATGCCAAGTCTCTTGTCGACTGGGGACAGAGGAAAGTGTTTCTGGAGACGCGCAAATCAATGATCACCTTGGAGAAGACCAAGAAGGAGAACGAGAGGCAGTGGAACCTGTTTCAGAGTGGTTAGTCTTAACTAATTATGTTTTTTTCTGGGTATTTCTGCCTAGATACACCATCAGACACTGCTGTCGATCGCAGACGGAAGTCGCTTCCAATAGTATGTTTCAAGCCTTATCGCCCCAATCCATTAGTACAAATAAGATGTCTGAGATACTATGAGGAGCTCGTGGCTAAATAATAACAGCCGCACTGGTCGATCCAACAGGTTAAGCTACGCTTGCCGGGCTTGGTTCGTGGAAGGGACCATCTTTACAAACCGAGATTCCTCCGTGCCTCGGATAGCACGTTAAGCCGTTGGTCCCGGCTGTCATTCGTGACGAATCTTTGACAGTCGTTACGGGTCGTCAGAAGTCCGAAAATCTGATGATTTTCGGACTTATGACGACCATACCAAGGGGTATCGTATTACCCAGTTACTGGGTTGTGGAGGTCAGATAGGCAGACGCTCCATGTAAAATACTGATATTCAGCTGCATCCGGTTAGACTGGAAGCCGACCCCAACGTAGTTGGGAAAAGGCTAGGCAGATTGGTTTTTGATGTCTTAAATACTATTTTAAATCCCGAATTACCAACTCACACTTGAAGAACTCTCAGTGAAATCGTCTAAGACCACAACATGACTGACTTTAAAATTTGCAGTGATACCAGACTTCCTGGCGAAGAAGATCTCCAGTCACGTGGACATGACAGGTGGTGAGATTGAAGAGCAGCAGTTCAGCCAGCTGGTAGATGTGGTACATCAATACCAGAACGTGTCCATACTGTTCGCTGACATCAAGGGATTTACTGGTGAGCCAAACTTGTGTCGGAGTATAGAGGTATGAGGAACAGGGTAGAAACTTCCACATCCTTCATAGAAAAGGGTAGAAAAAGTAGGTAGGCATCCTCCGACCAAACGGGCGTTGTTTCTTGTGGGCTATTTCCCGACGGTTTTTGTCGGGTTGTTGTATATTATATGCTAATTGCGCTGATAACGCTGCTTGCGCGATGCAGGATTTTGCGTGAAGTCGTGTGAGGCGTAATTTCGCATGCGGCGTTGTAGGTGTAGACCACAAACTCTTCAGAAAATACAGCAAAGTTGGTGAAAAGGGTGACGTACACAGTACAGTCAAGGAATACAAAAGGTCACCTTCAGAATGCAATGTTATGTAAAATGAATCACAAGGTAACTTAACTTTTTCATTTTGAAAAGATATTATGTACCCACTGTGGGAAAAGATTGTCATCGAAAAGCTCTTAATATTTTCGATTCTTGACCGTACATAGGTACTTATGAATTAAAATAATTTAATTGGACTTATTGAGGTAGAATGATTACGCTACAAATATTGCACTTGAGTGGGTGTGGACTGTGGACAATATACTGTATATGTATTGTTGGTCCGGATACCCAAAGAAGGGGGGAGGGGAACGATGAGTTGAATTAAGGCATAATGGCATGCTTTTTGTGTGGTTTTAATGAAATTAACATTCGATATCTTTCAGAATTATCCAGCAAATGCAATGCACAAGACTTGGTTATATTGCTGAATGCCTTGTTCGCTGGCTTCGACAAGTTGGCGTCGGTAAGATTTTCATAATTCCCCTGATAACGTACCGCATTCTAAATGAACTGTGGGTAATGAAATACGAGTATTTACCCTGAAATTGGAACCTTACACAGTATCGCAAGGCTATGTCATCATCAAACCGAAGCCGTGTCATCTCCTAAGTAGTCATAAAAGATGATAGGACGACGTGGATGGATTCCTCGGGAACAAGATTTCACTCCGTCTTCAATCCTATTAACAAGGGGTATAAAAAGGCGCCAAAATAAAAGTCGTTTTCCTGCAATAATTGTTTCACAATTTCAATTAGTATGATGTAAAAAATGCTTAGATAACGGCTAAGCGATGGGTCATGTTACACCCTTTATTATGAGTGGAAGATTTTATTATGTGGCAAGAAAATCATCCTCTTTTAACTTAAAATGTGCGTTTCTCCAGGACTACAACTGCGTCCGCATCAAGTTGCTGGGAGACTGCTACTACTGCGTGAGTGGATTGCCGCAGCCCCGTGAGGACCACGCTCAATGCTGCGTCAATATGGGGCTGCACATGATACGGTCCATCCGCAACGTGAGGAAGGCGATGAAAGATGACAGCTTAAAACTGCTTGAGATTGAGGTGAGTAAATCCTATCCTACTATAATATTATAAACACGAAAGTTGTTTGTTACTCCTTCACGCAAAAACTACTGAACGGATTTGGATGAAAATATAGTTTATAACCTGGATTAACACATAGGATAATTTTTATCCCGATATTACCACGAGATCGAGACTTATGCGGGTGTAACCGCGAGGATAACATCTTATCATGACCGCAGCAACCTATTTCTATTACAAAATAGCATGCCTATGTTTCCATTTTTTTTCCTGCGGTTGCAAGCGTCTCTTAGGGCCGAAACTGCGTTAAGCGGACGCCCGCGCGGTTCTATACAAAAGTGCACTTTTGTATAGAACCGCGCGGGCGTCCGCTTAACGCAGTTTCGGCCCTTAGATACGATACGCGGCGTTAACCACTGTTCTTTATTTATTTACTTTGGCTTATTTGTTATCTTCAACTATGTTCCGGCCACCGAGAGAATGCGTTTCTGACACCTGTCAGTTGGACAAGATGAGAAACTAAAGTTCAAATTCGTAAACACTTTTGTACTCAGCTAACAGGTGTCAGGAACAGGTGAGTGAAATTTTGGTAAAATTGGCCTATTTATCAACTTTAACTTATAGCTGAGTAATTGTTTCTATTTTCAGGGGGAGCTGGACATGCGCATCGGTATTCACAGCGGTAAGGTGCTGTGCGGGGTACTGGGACTCCTGAAGTGGCAGTTCGACCTGTGGTCCCGTGACGTCACCCTTGCTAACCACATTGAGAGTGGCGGCTTGCCTGGGTAAACTATCATTATGATTTGAGGTTCTCTATGTCCAACATACGATGTTTTTCCTTCATTGCTGATATGTTTTTAGGGTACCGTACCCGAAAGGTGCCAAACGGAACCCTATTAAGCCTCCGCTGTCCGCCTATGTATCAGCGGGCTGTATCTCATGAACCGTAATAGGTAGACAATTGAAATATACACAGATCGTGAATTTCTATTGCCGCTCTTTAACAACAATTTTTTTTTTACTTTATTAACTATGCCATACTAAAAATGTGTTTTGTTTTAAAGTGAAAATGTAGTGTTAAATATTGTACGGTGGATCGCTTCGTCTTCGAGTCCGACTCGCACTTTGCCAATTTTTTTATTCTGCAACATATTTTCCTACCGTTTCGTGTTTTCTATCGTTTCCATGACTACCTGTAGTTTATGCCCTCCTTTCACAAGACTTAACACAAACCCAACCGCCTCTCTGTGGCAAGACATTTCTTAGTTATATGGAGTCACAGCTCATCAGGCGTACCATACACATAATGTCCATCCTAGTATAACATAGATAAATTTTCCAGTCGAGTCCACATTTCATCTGCTACACTGAAATGCCTCAACGGAGCATTTGAGGTGGAACCTGGAGACGGCGGGTCGCGGGACCCATACCTCCGAGAACACCACCCTGACACGTACTTCATTAAGTGTCCCGAAGAAACCGAACAGACCGATCAGCCACCCGACAGAAAAACGTCACGTAGGAGCAGGTAAAGCAAACCTATTGTCTCTCACTACTTGGGATAATTAAACTATCCTGATATACCCGACGCAAAATCAAAAGCGATTTCCACATGAATTCACGATTGCAGCTTTGAACGCGCCCTTCTAGACTGCGTTCAAGAACCGTCAGTGTCAAAATTGTTATGGAATATTGACAATGACAGCTATTGAACGCGTTTTAGATTTGCTGATCACGTTCAGTTTCATTGGTGAAATTCGCCCAATGTCATATTCGTATGGGTCCTAAAATATACTATGTTGGAACTACCATAAAATTACAATGAATAATAGAGAAATAAATCGCATTAGAATGTGGCGTAAATCTATATTTATGTTTGTGACTGTCCATATTTGAGATTTTGGACATACTAAAATATGGTCTCATTTTGGTATTATTGTACTAGTACAATAATACCTGAATGTCTTTAACTAACTTGTTATTATAACCAACAGCATGCCGTCTGTGTCGCAGCTGACGTGGGAGATCAACTCTCGCCGGCAAAGCAGCATCGGCGAGGAATGGACCCCGAAGATGCCCTTTGCAGACGTACTGTTTATCATTTTATTTACACTGTTATACGAAGCTATGAGCAGTGGTAGCCCACTGGTAAAGGCACCGACTTACGTGTTGTAGATCGTGGATTGGAACCCAGCCAGGCACTTTACTTTGTGTAAATAATTTCATCACCACTGCTCTCAAGTGGTGAAGGTAAACATCGTGAGGTAACCGGCATGTTCTAGAACCAAAAATTCGAAGACATCTGTGAAATCTACCAACCCGCACTGGGCACGCGTGATAGATTACAGCCCAGTCTCTTTCGAAGAAAGGAGGCTGATCAATACGGGTATTTTTATAGGTTACCTACCTTAAATTGAATACCCAGTAGGTTTAATACCCTTAATACCGGTTACCGAAATATTACACGTGCCGTCGGCATTAGTCAAACGGCGCGCATCGCCTGTGCGTGTGTAACCGGTATTAAAACGGTAACCTAAAAGCGTGGTCCGAAGTAGACCTATTTTTTTTCTAATACACTGGGTGACTGGATGATTGAATTACAAAAAGATCTCTTCAAATGAGTTCAATTTAGTCACGTCGTTGATTTTTGTTCCAGAAACCAAGATCATATAAGATAAGATAAGATCATTTATTTGTCCAAAACATGAGTATACACACATGGCATGCAAGATGTTACATAAAGTAGTTAATTACTCACCAGTTGCAGCACAAATCCCTTAATGCAATTAGCACTAAACTTATTTAAAACATCGTCCTGTCTCTGTCTTCTTCAATCGATTGACATGCAACAGAACGATTTTAAATTCGTTTAACGTTAAAGGGTCAGCGCACACCGAACTGCAAAATGCTCGCGTATGGTCTTGACGTATATTTAATTTTGCAATCTATGGAATTGTCATAAGATTAATTTTTCAGTAGTCTCAGAAAATGCTCTGCTCTGCTCTGCTCTTGGTATGCGATACGCAAACGCGCAAGTGGGCCAAGCTAGTTCCCAGGCCAAGAGAGAAAAAATCGCATGGCACTTCTGCGACCTTCATTGGGCCGCAATTGACACCGTCCTGGAGTCGTTCTATGACGTGTTGAATACATTTAATTTGCCTAAAATTATTATAAAATACGTATATAATTTTATTGCAGTGTTACGATGGCGAGTGGGCCAATTCAAAGGAAGACCTGTCCCACGACGTGCCACCGATGTTAGAAGTTGAGGTGAGATACATTTATTGGTTTCATCCTAGTCCCAATGTAGCTGGCACATGAGATAATCATGCTGACGTCGTCTGACATAAATTATATAGTTAAATATGGTATGTATGTATCTAATATGTATATAAGTATGTATGTCCATCTGCTCCCTCATAACTTCTAAACTTCTCATCCTAATTTGACAAATGGGGTATCGTTGGAAGCGTCTTGGTCGTCCGCTTGGTATAGGCTATTTGACGACGTTATGTGACTAGGTGGCGTTATTTGTAAACACTTGTTGTGCGATTGTTTTGTGAAATGTATTGAAAAAACATGATAGCAGCGCTAGATCAGATTTTGGCCACGCGACAATAGATCCTTGTAGCTGCCAACTGTACGCATTAAGGCCCATAGAGTGAAATTCGTTAGGGAAACATTGCTACAAATTATTTCCTTCTATTTTATCCTCTCTACAATATTATTGAAGCACGACACGCCTGCATATAGGTATTATGCTGACACCATGAGTCAGAAATGGTACTAGAGTGCGCGCAATATAGGTTTGGAGTGCATAATTCTAAACTGTAATATTTAAAATATTAAATCTATGTTAATAATTAATCTAAATAGTATAAATCTTAAAAAAATGTAAATCTGATTTCAGCCGCGCGCAGACTTATCTTGCGAGCAATTTTTCTTGTCTTATTAGCAACTGGGGTCTAAACAGTAAATAAATAATCATTTATTAAAGATACATGGTAAAAGTATCTGACATGTTCTTGAAAAGTCACTACGAGAATCCATTAGCTTCATTACTTAATTGCTTTATTAATTTATGTTCAAAATAATTTTATACAGGAAAACGACATAATAAACCACTTGATCGAAATGAAATCAATCCGACGGATGCGTCTGCGTTCTATGTACGGTTGGTCTCTGCGGTTTAATCGGCCCACAATCGAAGCCCTGTTCGAAAGAATTGATGAGATGACCTTCAAGTCAAACATTATGTGCTGCCTGCTGCTATGGCTGTTCGTTGTGACTGTGCAATCTTTTGTTCACTACAAGTTAGTATAGTATTATTACACGTATGTAACAGCTCGAGTCTCTTTCCTAAACTCGGTGGTACTGTATAACGGAAATATTGAAGCAATTGAATGGGCTGAATGAAGGAATTATAGTGGACTGTATTAAAATAGGTGTAATACCATAAATAAGAATGAACAACGTATAGAAAATAGTAGATTTACATTCTTCATTTAAAAATGAAACTGTGGCGGCATCTACAACGCCACATGCGAACTACGCATCACCACTGGTGCACGCAAAAACGCGCATCGATCGAGCAGAGTTTTCCGCGAGTCGAATATACGGGGTGGCAGGGATACCGATGCAAAAACGGTTACCAACGTATTCAGTGCATCATTCTGAGCCTATATAGAAATTTTTCATCGGTTATTGAAAAAAAAATCTGCTGTTGCGTACATTTTGACCGTGTAGATATTGCACTATTGTAGAAAACTGCAGATTTTTTGTTTTAATAACCGATGAAAAATGTCTGAATACAGAATACTTAGTAACCGTTTTCGCGTCGTTGTCCCTGCCACCCTGTATATACAATGTCCTGACATCAATCGGCAGTAGCCCACCAGACACAACACACGTCTGGTCAGAGGATCCTCCCTTTTCTATAGAGGATGAGTGAACTTTACACCCTGTTCCTCATACCTCTATAATGGTAGCCTAAGCCTTGTGTCTCTTCAATTATTGTTCCTCCTTTACAGCTGCCTGAATCTAATAATAGTTCTGATGGTGATGACGGTTCTTCTGACCCTTTCCTTCGTGCTGGTGATGTTGGAGGAGTTTCCCAGCGTGCACATGTACCTGTACAGACTCTCTGTACGTTTCAACAAAATGCATCTGCTCAAGATCGTACATATCTGCTGCTTTATCACTATCATGACTATCACAAGGTAAGAACCTACATCTCTACCTTCCCTGACTTTCAATAATCCAATGCATTATACAAAAATACTATTAATTTAAAATCAATATAATAGACAGTGCACAATTAAATCTAATAACATCCTGAATCAATAAAATTGTAAATATTCAGTAAGTATAAGTATTATAATTTAAAATGTAAATCGTGCAATAACTTACTTAAAAGCAAATATATAAATACTGATGTAAAAAATAGAGATACTATTTTAATTTAATGTTTTCTTAACATAAAGCGCCTTCATCCTCTCTCCTATTAAAAATTAACTTTTGCTGTGCCCAACAGGGTCCATACACTATTATGTACACATTATGGAATGCAATAAAGTATTCTAGTACTTATTGAGTAGCTATTGCATTGGTGGCAGTGAACAAAATCACAACAAGAGGGCCTAGACAAAGTGATATTCTATCAGCGATGACGATAGTGGAAAAGTCAAAAATGTATTGGATCGACATAAGCTACCGAAATGCTTATGTCAATCGTGTTGAAATTTGATATTAAAATACGAAAAGCTTTATTATTTTCTAGGCCCCAAGGTCTATTTTTACTTGAGTAATTCAAGTTACTTACAGTAGTTGCGCAGGTTGAATACAGACGGGACCAGAGGTGAAGGACGAGAGCAAAAATTTAATAATAGAATTATAATAATAAAAATCAATAATACAACTAGAAATCATGACATTTGAGGAGTATTCTTATGGAATTGTATTTCCGAGTCTAATGATTATAATTCTGTAAAGCCATATTTGTTACGGTCGCAAATTATATTACAACCAGACACTGACCTGAAAATTACAAAAAACTTAAGAAAATTTTAATTTCGCGGGCTAACTTAGCGCATCAAAGACAAAGACATCCCCCCCAACTTCTTTTAACTAACCAACTAATATATTTTTGTTGCAGCACATTAAAACTTTTCGTCTGCCCGGATACGAGCCTGCTTAACCCTTCAATGGCAAATAGTACCATTACTAATTTAACATGCAACTCGACGGATACTGCGGCATACAGTAGACAAATACCAGGTTTGATCACATGACACAATCATTATCATCATTTCTGCCGACCAACGCCCACGCTAGCCTCTGCCTTAATAGTTATTTATGCAACTGTTTTATAATAAGGGGTATTAAAACACGAATGTGGGTTATTAGTTTATAGTAAATGAGATAATAGTATCACATGAGTGTTTTTATACCTAATTATATACATGGGTTTAGATAAAGTCTTGAATGCAACGACCATAGCCCGTAGCTTTCGTGGAAAATGTGTGACATATGTCGGCGCGGGGGTCAGCACCTGCTGACCGGAAGGGATCGAACAAGCAAAAGAGTTGCATAATGAAACTTAGTACAACATTATAACACTCTTTTCGATGATATAATGGTTACTATGACACTGGTCGTTTTAATGTTGGCAATATGCTAACTGTTTCAAATGTATAAATAACAGGTGTTTTTTTTAGAGGTATACAACTTCAAAATGAAATAAAACACCTAAAAATAGATTTTATTATCATGGTATTAATTTTATTTAAAAGATATTCTTATGCCATTAGTGCTTCAAAATGATTTCGGGCATATGGGCGCCACGGCTGGCTGAAATGAAGCGTAATCGGGAAGCCCAATTTTCCAGCAACTGGTAATGCTGGTATAAATATATAAAACCATTATCATGATAATAAAATGAATTTTTAGGTGTTTTATTTCATTTTGAATTTGTATTCCTCTAAAAAAATACCCGTTACATTAATCCTAGTCGTTTAAATATGATTATTAAAATATATGCTGTATCTATCGCTTAATATTGTGCACTCGGCTTGTATGTTGGCTTGTGTTTGCAATTGGTTGAACAGTGTTACAATAAATAACAATATGAGACATTGCACCTCAATAAATACGGACACCTTAAATTCAGCAATATCTTCTTCGACAGCTGACTGCCACCACCCAGAATACCTGGTGTTCACGTGGGTGTTGTGTCTGGTCGCGCTCACCTCGGTGCTCAAGATGTACTTCCTCATCAAGACGCTGCTGGCGACCGTAAACGTCGTGATATACTGTATCCTGATTGGTAACTACTATAAGCATTACCAAGCCACGAATGAGTGAGTATTTATAGTAAAAAATAAAAGTTATAAAAACTAAAACCCAACTACGGCAAAAAACTAAACTAAAAAGGTATAAACAAGTCATCACTGACAGACAAATTAAGAATCCGGAGTCACAAGTGTTAGGGGATAAATCGAATAGATTACGTGTGACTGCGGATTTTAATTATCTGTCTCTAGAGGGCGCCATATTCAATTTAATGTGACGTCACATGGCCTATAACCAGCGGAGGACCGAGACGCTTCCAACGATACCCCATTTGTTATGATGAGTAGTTTACAAGTTATGAGGGAACATATGAACATACATAGATACATACATACATACCGGTCAAAATCATAATTTTGCTTCGCCGTAGTCGGGTAAAAACTAACTGCGTCCCATGGTTTGGTGCGCATGGAGATCCCCACAGGAACCGTGTAATTTTTCATTTTCCAGGTTACTGCCTGCACAAATGCTGGTCCTCATGATAGGTTTCCTGATAGTGGTTATCATTCACGCGCGGCTGGTTGAAGTAATATCTCGATTGGACTTCCTTTGGAAGCTGCAAGCGAAAACCGACCTTGATGAGATGGAATACACTCAGCGCCTTAACAGACAATTGCTCAGACATATACTACCAGACCACACAGTCAATCATTTCTTGAGCAAAGATTGGCATCCTGCTGTAAGTTTGATTTGGGATATTTTTCGTTCCATAATGCCTCCTATTTTTGTCTTTTTAACACGATTTATTACTGTGGGCAATCAGCAACGCTACAATATATCAAACTAATCTGATCCGTGGGCCACCACGGATGGTTGACTATAATTTCCATATTTCTAATTCTTCTTATTCTTACCCAAACCAAAAAAACTAATCAAAATCTGACTAATGACTTGCACGAGTAGTATGACCACTTCAGTCTCTGCTAGAGCAAAGACTTAAGACTGACTGACTGACTTCGTCTTCGTAGACGAAGACAAAGTGACATTAAGGGCGAATTTCACCAATTAAACTGAACACGATCAGCACATCTTAAACGCGTTAAAGAGCTGTCAGTGTCATCATTGATAATATTTGACACTGTTCAGTTTTATTCGTGAATTATTTTCTTACTTTTTGAAATTGCGCCGTAAAAATCTTTCTACAGACCTCTTACAGTTATCGTAACACTGACTTTGCATCAGTGTCAAAATGAAAGTGATCCTTATTCGTTTTAAAATAAGGTTGCTGCTTGGGTTGCTGTCCGAGGTAAAACAACTATTGAAGGACTGTACCATAAGTCTTTTTGCTGTTTGTTTCTTCTATTTCTGCGGTGATCATGATGAAATGAAAAACTTTATTGCACAATTGGTGTTGCAGTAAATACAATAAAAAACAGTTACACTTTACAAATGATATGCTACAAAAATGGTTGGGGTACTGTCCTCTTAGATAGGCTACGTAATAGCCTGTAGTAAAGAGATACGCACTGGTCATACTTACCAGCACCCTAATTGCGTAAAACACGAGCAATCACAATCTGAATCATTTTGAGACAGATTGCTAATCCATTGCTTCATAAGTTCGAAAAAAAAATCCGCTCAAAAACGTCAATTACGCAATGAATGTTGTTGAACTGTCAAAATTAAACAGTTTAGTTTTAATCGTTTACGCAAATGTGTTACGCAATTAGATAGCAGTTTAATATTGGACTTTATTACAGAACTTGTATTCGCAAGTCCATGAAGAAGCGGGTGTGATGTTCGCATGTATAGCTAACTTCGATGAGTTCTACTCGGATCTGAATGCAGTCAAGTGTATGCGTGTGCTCAATGAAATCATATGTAATGTATCATTATTATTTATCTACAAGGTGTTATTCAAGTAACTGCAAACCTGTAAACCACTTACAGGTTACACCATATCGTACTCATGAGTATGAACAACTTTTATTATCGTCCCCGATTTTACCCCTTTCGGGGATAAATCAAAATTCCTTACTTATTCCTCACATCTTAACTTAAATTCATAATCCTAACTAATATTATAAATTGCGAAAGTGAGTTTCTTTGTTTGTTACGCTTTCACGCTAAACCGGCTGAACGGATTGAGATGAAATTTGGCATTTGGGTGGCCCATGACCTAGGTTAGGACAAAGGATACTTTTTATCCCGGTAGTACGTTCCCGTGGGAAAGAATTTAAGATTTTTGTTTCGTAACATAACATCACGCCTGTATTCCCCGAAGGTTTAAGCAGAGGTGTACCTTTAGTACACTCACATTTCGCCAGTTATGTTTAAGTCCCATGTACTAGGGGGCGAGCCTATTGTCATTAGCCGGGCACAAATCCAGACTCCGGGCTGCTACTGAGAAATTCCAGATGTAAGAACCCATCATTAACACTTTGCTCCACCTCGGAATCGAACCCAAGACCGCATGCTCAGCAGTCGCATTTGCGACCACTGGACTAATGAGGCAAGTGGGGTTTCGTCGAGTACTTAGATTTAAATAACATTATCATATGTTTCAGTTTCCTTTGACAAGCTACTGTTGCAGCCCCGATTCAAGTGTATCGAGAAGATCAAGACAGTCGGCGCCACATACATGGTCGCTTCAGGACTGAAGTCCGACAACACGGTAACATAATCTTAGATTTCAATTTGTTTGTGTGTTATTTGTATTAGGGCGAATTTCACCAATAAAAAATGAACGCGACCGACGATGACGCGAAATGAAATTCGTCCAGCAGCATTGGGATTAGTGAGGAAGCCTAGTGTTTCCATGGAATAGTGCCGTGTACCAGCACCCTAATTGTGTGATACACGATCAATCACAATCTGTTTCATTTTGACAGTTCAACGACATTAATTGCGTTATTTACGATGTTGAGCAGACAATTTTTTCGAACATATGAAGCAATGGATTAGCAATAACCTTCAAATGATTCAAATTGTGATTGATCGTGTGATACGCAATTAGAGTGCAGAAAATTACTTTAAATACTTAAAAATAGAATACTTTCTAAGCAGCACTTGCAGTACACCATATTAATAAAATTTAAGGTATAAATGTAGAAATTTTACATAAGGTAACATAAATACTTACTATAATTTATGAATATACATAGAAGAAAATATAATTACTATAATTTTGTTGTTTAGTCAGGGGAACAAGGCTACCACCACTTGTGCTCACTGGTAGACTTGGCTATTGCTCTGAGGGATGACGTCAAAAGCATCGATTACCACGAATTCCGGCTGAGAGTAGGTAAGACATATTCACAACGATCGAAGGTATCGGTGTACAAGGATCAGCATGCAGCTGAGATGAGGAAGCTAAGAGGGATGTGTGGAGTACATATGAGGAAGTCTGAAAGTGGCACTGGTGACTGAAAAGTTGTGCGAAAATCGGTTCTCATGGTATGAACATGTGATGCGGAGGAATGCGGAAAATGTCGTGAGGAAAGTTTTGAATATGAATTTCAATGGCTATAAGAGTAGGGGAAGACCAAAGAAACGATGTATGGACTGTGTGTAAGATGATATGGCTATAAAGGGGGTGACTGCCGAGGTGACGTTTATTAGAGAAGTATGGAAGAAAGGGACATGTTGCCCCGACCCTAAATAAATTGGGATAAGGGCAAGAGAATCATGATGATGATTCAAATCCCAACTGTCATTCATTGACAGTTGTATAAAATGGCTATAACACGTCAAATTGACGTGTTATAGCCATTTTGGCTTTGCAATTATTTCCCTGACTGTCTCTTGTTATAATCTGGCTGAGTAACTAATATTTCAAAAAAGTGACTGCCTCGTTAGTCGCATGCGCTACTGCTTAGCCTGAGGTCCTGGGTTCGATTCCGGACACAGTGTTATTTTATTAGGTTTTCCATCTTTAATTTTTAAGCAGAAGCGAGTTGTAATTTCATTATGTGTTTCAGGAATTAGCTGCGGTCCACTCGTGGGTGGCGTAATCGGTGCTTCCAAGCCGGTGTACGACATCTGGGGCGACACTGTCAACGAGGCATCTCGCATGGAGAGCACCGGAGTCATTGACCAGATCCAGATAACAAGATACACCAAGGAGGTAGTACCTATACCCAATTCTTTGTGCAGAAATTGACATGGTAACCTTCTGTATGGAGAAGAACAGGGTTTGAAAAGACTAAAACCTATGTCAGGTGGTGTCCTCAAACTAACCCATATTACAAGACGAGGTGACCTATATGTATGTATGCCTAAATAACGCGCTATTGTATTTTCAACATCTGATGCTGAGCCGAGCTAATCCAACGGCGCGCTTTTATTTAGGTATTCATTTTTACGTAACATTAGCTTTCTCTTCGCGTCTCAGTGGCTCCCTCATGTGTGAAAGCCTGCGATAGGATACTGCGCCATTTGTGCTCTACAGACTGCTCTGCCCTTGACATGCATGACTAAATCGCCAACCTAAATGGCTCTCTGGAAACTCCTAGCAGCCTTCTGTGTCGTCCCATTTCTTTGGTCCGTTGCCAGTGCAGTTGGCCAGTGATTATCAGGCTCTCTTGGACTTCTGAATCAGGCAAATTAGCTAGCATTGTCATATATTAACACCAAAATCTTCTTTCATGTCCATTTTTAAAGAAATAGCTTATTAATTATTTTATCGTTCAGCTACTGGACGGTTTCTACGTTCTTAATAGCCGCGGCAAAGTAAATGTGAAAGGCAAGGGAATGATGGAGACATGGTGGGTGGTGAAGAAGTCGAGGAAGGACGAAATTCCGTCAATAGCACCCGCGGACGAGAGGCCGACGGTGCCGCCGCGTTCGCTGGCAGCGCTCGTCTACTCTATGCTGCAGTCACGAAAGCGCATCTATACGCATCCACTTGATGCTGCCTCTATGCGTAAGTTCACAAAATACCTACGGGGTAATTGCGTAACACACTAACAGTCGCAAAGGCTTTCATTTTGACAGTTCAATAACATTCATTGCTTTATTTATGTTGTTGAGCAGACAAGTTTTTCAAACATATGAAGCAATGGATTAGCAATATCCATCAAAATCATTCAGATCGTGAATGAAAGTGTGTTATGCAATTTGGGTGCTGGATATTAGTATAGTATCAACGTGTATCAAGTTCTGGTCTGTGCCTTATCAAAATTCAATTGGAGATACGTGGAAACTTATAAATGGCTACAAGAATATTTTGACGGTTGATTCTTGTACTACTTGAGGGACCTTTTTACATTTGTTGTATTAAGGTTCATGCACACACATCAGTCACGGGAACGTCAAGTCGCCGATCAGTCACGTCAATTTCAGGGACGTAAGTGAACAGATAGTCAGTCAGTCCGACATATCAACGCCTGTGTCTTTCGTAGCAATACAGGTTTTCCGGTCATGCGACGTTCAGAGAGACGCGCTGGTAGTGACAGTCCTACAGCTTCTACGTAACATTATTTTTTGACGTAACTGATCCGCGACTTGACATTGACGTGACTGTTGTTTGTTTAGTAATGGCTTAATTTAAGGGTTTGTACCATATATTCCAGCTAAACGGAACAGCGGTATCCGAAAGGACCGTGCAGTGACAGCTCCATGCGGGTCAAATCAACATGGCGATAACTTGTGGTGCCCGCGTCCTAGGAATGCAAAGACGTGAGTATTTTAACATCCAATTATGGCTGTTCCCACACTTCTCGTGAAGAAAAAGACCTTCAGCAACGTAGTTACAGGGCTGACTGCCCAGGGTATGGCAGACGCAGATTTAAATTGTTTTCGCCATAATTACGACATTTGGAAAGGTTTAAGCCCCTCCAACTAAAATAACATTTCTTGATTTTTGTATCCCGAGTTCAATGCCTTCCAAATTATTTTTTGCTTAATTTCGGATTAAAATAATAAAAACCCAGAAACGAGCGCTAACAGCAGTGACACGAATTATAAATGGAACTAATTTTGTAAAGACTCTCACTCTAAAGTAGCAAAAATCATGGTATAACGGTACAAGACTGTACTGGCGTGTGGCCGAATTCGGAACTAACGCCGCCATCTTGTTTTTTCAATACAATTCCTGTGACAATTCCACAAATGTTCACCAACCACGCCCCCCTGTCAATGTCATTCAGGCGCCAAAAGATCCTTGTAGAACTATACGCATAAACGAGATCATCTTTTGACGCGGTAGGGCGAAACTTTCGATATAAATCTATAGCATAATCAGCCTATTATAATGTTCCCATTGCTGACACACAGGCCTCCTCTCTGTGAGAGGGAGTGGACCGTAATCTACCACGCGGGCCCAGTGCGGGTTGGTAGATGTCACATGTTGGTATGTGTATTTTTGGTTCTAGAACATGCCGGTTTCCTCACGATGTTTTCCTTCACCGAAATATGTAGATTACATAAAATAAATCGCCTGACTGGGTTCGAACCCGCGACAGACAACCCGTAAGTCGGGGCTGTTACCACTGGGCCACCACTGGTCTGCACCTCTTAAAAATCTATGTTTTAGACAAAATACCTTTATTACCCTCAGTTAGGGTAAACCTTGAAACACAAATGACTAAGTTGCTGCCATGATGACTTTGTTGCAGGGTCGGGAACGCGACAGGATTTGGTGAGAATATCTGCATGCGGAGGCATGGCCCTGCGACCACGAGGCCTCCTGGCAGGCCTACCGCACCAAAACCCAACATAGGTTGTGTACAAGATGAAAATACGCCTCCCAAGACCCAACCTGAGGGCTCAGGTATGTTGTTTAATATAACTAGCTTCGCTCGATAAAATTCAATATTTTATATGTTGGTCTCTAAATTATGTTCAAAACTGCATCAACATATACTCTTATCCAAGTACCTACTTTAAAAAACGCGGCCAGCCGACTTCTGTTTTCTATTAGGTAATTTTGGAGTTTCAAAATATAGAGGGAATTACCGCAAAATTGACTACAAATATTTCAAGAATATTATATTTATGTCGATGTGAAAATATTGGCCAGTCAACATGGGTTAAAAGCTGGCCTGGCTGCCGATTTTGAGACACGTTGACCATCAATATAACATTGGTACCTTACTTTGTGGAAAGCAAATAAAATGAATATGAATATGCATATGGTATGTTGATTTTCCAGAAGCGAGACTAAAAGCAGCAAGTTTCTCAACCACGTCGACATTCAATGGCTCGGAAGGCTCCCTACGCATGCGAACCATTACGAACGCGTTCCTCTTCAAAAACAGAATTAAACATAAAATTGACAAAGAAAACTTGTGTATAGAAGAGAAAGAAAATGGAGAGGACAATGGCGTCAATACTAGTCAGTAAATATTGATATCTTTTAGAAAGAGATAGAAGACGTGTTTAGATCAGAAGAATTTTAATTAGTTTTCATGTTACTTCAGCGTGATCTTTTAGGTGACAAGTCATTTTAAGACTATTTGACGATTAAGAAGCATCCTATGTCCTAACCCAGGCTATGGTTTCTTTATCATTTATAAATATTAGTAGGTTGGTGTCTCTGGATGTTTTCTAGTCTGTTACCAACAGTGGGACTGTTGATTTGACTAGATTTTAAGCCCAACCTCCTGCACCCTAATTGTGTAGCACACTTCTAATCACAATCTGAATAATTTTGAAAGATATTGCTCATCCATTGCTCCATTATGTAAATAACGCAATGAATGTTATTGAACTGTCAAAATTAAAGCCATTGCTGCCGTTACACACAGTTGCACAGACAAACATGAATGCTAAATCGAGTTTTTACAGTTAGATTTTAGTTTTAGCCTTATGCTTAGCATTTTAAGAATAAGTACTTATAATT
The DNA here is from genome assembly GCA_914767815.1 of Eupsilia transversa. NCBI lineage: Eukaryota > Metazoa > Arthropoda > Insecta > Lepidoptera > Noctuidae > Eupsilia > Eupsilia transversa. Next base: position 13,954,158 of record OU611876.1, read on the forward strand.
AATTCCATGTTATGTTTGTTAATGTAGAAACTACATACATTTATATAATTTAATTTGAAAATGTGGTAAATTTATATTTTTTAAATAATTATCAAGTTTAAGAAGAAAAATTGTTGTTTACCTATATTATTATTAATAAAGTGGATTTATTTCTAAAAAAATTGCATTTCAAGGAAGTTATACAAAAATAAACTAAAGAAATTCATATCTTATGATTTTATTTTAAAAAGTTTGAAAACTTTTAATATTGTGCCACCATTAGGTATATTATAATTAATACATTGATATGATAAAATAAACTTAAATCCTTTACGTGTAGAGCGGGTGCGAGTGGATGTGACCTCTTGTCCGTTTAATGGAGATGAAGAGCTCCGAAAAAGGGTGCACCCCAGACGGTACCCTGTTGTTCCTATTAGAACATGGATAACATATGCTGTGCCTATTAAAAAACCTTCTCAGAGACCACTTTTTTCTCTCACGAAGCTGACTTCCCAGGAACTGAAAAACAATTTACAAAACACCATTACAATGAAACAATTGTCTGTCGTCGATTCTATTCAATGTATTTAACTCTATCCTTATGAATCCTTTGACCTTTCCAACGATAAAACCCCACTTTACGTGTAGGGGAGGTACCCAAAAAAAAAGTTGTTTCATGATTTTATTTTATCACTTTGTCGGCGTAATTAATATGTATACTCATGCCAAATTACAGCTTTCTAGTACTACTTCCTTGTTGACTACGGAACCATAAAAAGGGACAGACGGCATTAAATAAGACCTGTTAATTTTAGATGAAGTAATAATACATAGGTTGAACTAAAGATTCTATACACAGAACGAGCGGCTCGGCTTGCTGCACTGACTACTGCACGTTACATAAACTCGATACAAATTATAAAAGTCAATTATAAAAGGATAGCTTGTGTAGGTATACATACCTCGCCAGGGCCGGTCCGGTCCGGTTGTTGTACGCGTAGATTGCGCTCACTTTTTATGTCAAGGTAGGATCTAATAACATTGCCATAGTCAAACGGCGTCGGGCGCAGTCTTCCCGTCACCCACCACGTCTCCATGATTCCCTTTCCCTTCACTTCCACTTCGCCGCGATACTCTAGCACGAACTCGTCCTTCAACAGCTGTACGACAATACCATTTCCAACCGAAAACAAAAAGGTAAGTAGGTATATCCGACGCCATTAAAAAAAGGAATTGAAAATGGCGGCCAAATAAAGGAGCTAATCATGCTCTTCACTCACACAGTATTCTGCGTGTTATGCGTCAAAATATGCATTTGATTTTGCCGCCCGGCCTGTGCCGAATCATTATGTCGACCCGAACATGTATCATCACGCCGCCATATTCAATTCGTTTCTTTAGGACGAAAGTTCCAAGGAAGCCCGCAATGGTATTGATATTGACATATTTGTTATGGTTACGAATCATATTTTATTCAACATACAACCTGATACTGAGCTGCAAATTGTAAAAAAAATAAGTTTGTATCTCGCGGGCGATTTTACCTATTGATGAATCTGTTAAAACTTTGGTATAACGGAACGTGGATCCACACGAGACACCATGGATTTTAATAGTGTCTGTAATTACAGCATACGAAAGGTTAATGATTTATACTTCCGTAAAAACCTAACAGTTACGGGCGCGTCTAAATTACAAACAAAAGGTTACGAATTTTTTTATTTCGCTGGTTACCCTAATGCTTTCGTCGTAAAGGTACATTTTGAAAGAATAAACGAAAATGAGCACATAAGAACTTGTTGAAATGTTGTCTACTGTGACATCATGACATGACGATGAGTCTTTTCCGCTAGGTTAATTAATGGAAACAAAAGTTCTTACTTCTATAAGTACTGTAGAGCTTCACTGCCTGCACTATTTCATTAGGGATTTGAGAAAAAAAATGGCGTTCTATTATAATGTGACAATTGACAACATTTCATATTTTTAACCTGCATTGATTATTACGTTTTATAAAAGTAAATCCAAAACTAGGGCACCGGTATTTTTCCGTTTTTCAAAATGATGTACTTTTCATTCATAGTTTTAACTTTGAAATTCGGTTTATTCTAAAAAGACGTAAGCGCCAAATGACGTCAAACATATAGTGGAATAGCGTTAAAACCTTTGCTTGACTATGATCATCAAAAAAAAAACTATTAGATGTCACTGGTGTCATCTTGTCAAATGTGTCAAACTCGTTGGTGCCTAAACTTGTTTGTTTGTTTTCAATTAAATTCGTAAATTTTCTTATTTTCAAGTGTTATTATCCTCATTGGCGAAATATCAATCAAAAGTTGGCAATATTTACAGTAAGCAGCGTGTATATTTTAAAGTTTAATTTCCTAAGAAAAAGATTGTAAACAAACTTTTGACATTGACGTCTTGTTTGACAAGTCAAGTTTTCATCTAATATGGATGGAATGCTTAGGCAAAGGTAACTACCTCATTCCACTATTTCTATGACGTCATGACGTGTTTTTTGATTTTAATATTTTTTCTCAGTAATGAAGAAATAAAAAAAAATTAAAAAAAAATATTTGAACTCAGGATATGAAAATAAAGAAATGGTATTTTTGTTTTATGGCCGTGTCATTTTTGAAATGTTGTCAATTGTTTGGTCACCTGTTGGGTGTACTTGGTGACTTGTATCTGGCCAGTGTCTCCGGTGCTCTCCATGCGAGATGCCTCGTTGACAGTGTTGCCCCAGATGTCGTACACCGGCTTGCGAGCACCGATCACACCGCCCACGAGCGGACCGCAACTTATCCCTGATGCAAATAGTATGGATAAGCGTTAAGTTGAGGCCTTGTGGCTTGGAATAATGAGTGTGATATTTTAATAAATGTCACCTGCTCTTAGTTTCAAATCGTGGTAAGGAATATTTCTGAGTGCTTCCCTCAGCGCGACGGCGTAGTCACACAGAGCATACAAATGCCCATGATTATCTTTACCCAACTATAGAAAAAAAATGGAGGAACGATTAGAGTGTATGGAAGGTTGATGGCAATAGGCTTGCCTCCGTAACTCCCCCCCTCTTACTAGACAGATAAAGCCTCGAGCAGACTGGCGCGACGCGACACCGTACATTGTTCTACTGTGAAGTTTTCTTAAATATTGTATTGTTAGAGTCACGAAGCGCCCGTCTGCTCGAGGCTTAACAAACAACTGGGGATATATGGGCGTAAGTACTGCCCTGCTGCCTAGACCTTCTAGAAATACAGGCCTGATCCCATGTTAAGTAAAATTAATGCAAGGAACCAATGTATGTTACCTTGTGTTTTGGATCAAGTCCTGACGCAGCCATGTATGTTGCACCGATCGTCTTAATCTTTTCAATGCATTTAAATTCTGACTGCAGTAGTAATTCATCGAAGCAAACTGTAAGTTTTAACATATTGAAATAATTTTACAGACCTTATTTTATTATAACAAAGAAATAAATAAGTAAATAATACGTGCAGTTTTTTAATGACACATTACGAATAACATTGTACATTGAGCACGCGCAAGCAGACGAGTGCCTCCCGCGGTCTATGCACAACAGAACACCACAGACGAATTTCATATCATAGAATATAGAATTCTACATCTCAAAAAACTGAGTTTCAAGCACCATTTACTTTAGGTAGATCGAAATCACACTGAATTTCTTCTCCTTATAAAAACAAAGGACGAAAAGATTCGCTGCACGTCACCAATTTTATTTTCTACTCAAGGTGGCATAATTTAAAAAAGTCACCACCAAATTAGTAGTTAAGTTGTGAGAAGTAAAACCTGGTGGGAGAGTACCCACCAGGTTTTACTTCTCACAACTTAACTACTAATTTAAATTTGGGAGCTGTTATATCATTAGGACACATTACGTATAATTCGGTTGAGCACGCGCAACCTGCTGATTGCGAAATCGGACGTCCACTCAGTACAATACGTCTTAAGGTTAGCGACGCACGCAAACAGCACGCCCACCTCGTCATGCTGCTGAGAATACAGATTCTGAAATGAAAAACAGCTATTTAATATACTAAGATTTAAAAAAAATGGTTCAGTCGTTTGGGAGCTACGAAGGAACAGACAGATACACAGATACACACGTTAAACTTATAACACCCCTCTGTTTCCGTCAGGAGTCAAATAGGTAAAAATTAAACTTACATCAGGACGCCAATCTCTACTCAGGAAATGATTAACTACATGCTCGGGAAGTATATGTTCGAGTAGTTGTCTGTTCATGCCCTGAGCGGACTCCATGCGTGCAAGGTCAGTCTTCACTTGGCGTTTCCAAAGGAAATCCAGCCGTGATATGGCATCTACCAGCCGTGCATGAGTTACCACCACTACTAGGAAACCGCACATTAGAACCAGCATTTGTGCAGGGAACAGTAACCTGGAAGACCACGGAATGTACAAAATAATTGATATTATTTGCACATGGCAAGAAAACGAGCGAGCCTTACCAGTAGTCGCATATGATGTGTAACATATCTTCACAACTGATATCTTCGGTGACGTATATATGATAGAAACAATATTCATCATCATCCTCACCATCACCGTCACCATCACCGTCACCATCACCGTCACCATCACCATCCCATCATAGTCACTGTCACCATCATCTTCATCGTCATCGTCATCTTCATCGTCATCTTCATCTTCATCTTCATCTTCATCGTCATCTTCATCGTCATCGTCATCGTCATCGTCATCTTCATCGTCATCTTCATCGTCATCGTCATCTTTATCGTCATCTTCATCTTCATCTTCATCGTCATCGTCATCGTCATCTTCATCGTCATCTTCATCGTCATCGTCATCGTCATCTTGATCTTCATCTTCATCGTGATCTTCATCTTCATCTTCATCGTCATCTTCATCTTCATCGTCATCTTCATCTTCATCGTCATCGTCATCTTCATCGTCATCGTCATAGTCATCGTCATCTTCATCGTCATCTTCATCTTCATCGTCATCTTCATCGTCATCGTCATCGTCATCGTCATCTTCATCGTCATCGTCATAGTCATCGTCATCTTCATCGTCATCTTCATCTTCATCGTTATCTTCATCTTCATCGTCATCGTCATCGTCATCTTCATCATCATCGTCATCGTCATCTTCATCGTCATCTTCATCGTCATCGTCATCGTCATCTTCATCGTCATCGTCATCGTCATCGTCATCGTCATCTTCATCGTCATCGTCATCGTCATCTTCATCGTCATCTTCATCTTCATCGTCATCTTCATCGTCATCGTCATCGTCATCTTCATCGTCATCGTCATCTTCATCGTCATCATCATCGTCATCGTCATCTTCATCGTCATCGTCATCTTCATCGTCATCTTCATCGTCATCGTCATCATCATCATTATACTGTTTACAACCTCTCGGAAAATGAGTTGGTACCATCTGACGGCAAATTCTATCACCGCGCGCGCTCATTCGTAAATCAAATAGCGCGCGCTTCCCCGGCTTCCTGTTACACACTTCCGTCGCTTTTCATGAAATCACTCCCTCAGATTGCCGGAAAGCGAAAGGAAACATGTTACACTTCAAAAAAATGCAATTACACACTCACATGTTCTTGGTTTGGTAATACATGAAGTTGTGAACGATCAGGATGCAGTATATCACGACGTTGACGGTCGCCAGCAGCGTTTTGATCAGGAAGTACATCTTGAGCACCGAGGTGAGCGCGATCAGGCATAACACCCACGTGAACACCACATATTCTGGGTGGTGGCATTGGTCTGATTAAAGAATAAAACTCTTTGTTATTAAGCAACTTCAAACAATTTTTTTTTTTTTTATATCTCTCTAGCTATCTATTCACGGGTGATAAAAGTAAGTTTTCATTATATTCACCTGTATCATTGTGACTGTTTGATATTGTGTCCGTATTGTTAGATATTACTGTGCTCGTAGAGTTTGATATAGCCTGGTGCGCCGCTAGTGGACAGATATACAATTTCATGGTACTGCAACAACATAAAAATAATTAACAAGACATCTCAAGCTGGGGTCCAGTTAACTTTAGTTAACTTTAGGAGGTCCCATAGACTGCAATAGTCTAAGTTACGAGGCCTATTACATTTCGACATGATTTCGACCGTGATTTTTGTGTTAAATGGGAAGCTTTGACACGTTCTTATTCTGAGAAATTGAGTGACTTCGACAACTATGACTTAATGAGTAATAGAGAATAGTTATTAGTATAGTTTATAGCGGCCTCGCTTTTCGCAATTTTTTCTTAACCATTTATATAAAGTCAAAAATCCGTAGCAAGTTTTTCATGCGCGACTGCACTTTTTCGAGCTCGTGGATTGACATTCACATAAGCAAACGAAATATACAAGTAATAATATCTCTTGAAAAGTTTAGTTCATAGCAGCCTCAGAATTTTGAAACATGTATGGAATATCGAAAAGAAATCCCATTCGAAATCATAAAACTAATAAAGAAACGCTGAGAATTAACTGTAAATTCTTCAAAAAAAAACGGTGTAACTTGTAAATGATCTATCGCGATGAAACAAACTCCATACCTAATGATTGGTAGTAATTAAGTGTTCTTATAAAATGAAAATTGTGGGAAAAACCCCTCCCAATTAAAACCTAAAAACCCTCAATTGAAAATAAACAGGTATTTCGTCCAAAAATCTCTTTTTTTAAATCAATTTTTACAAATTTGTAAAAAAATTTAATAAGACGAATTTTTTTTAATAAAAAAATAATGGAAAAAAAATGTATTTCGATTTATTTTTTCCGTCGATAAAATTAAGCATAGATTCCCCCATTTCGATATGTGAACATTATGAAGAATCACACTGTATTATATATTTACCTGGACAGAGACATGATGAAAATAAAGAAGCAGATGTGCATAACCCTGAGGATGCGAGTGTTGGTCACTTTGACGGAGAACATAACGAGGTGACGCTGAAGATTGGGGAACTCTTGGAACATCACCAGCACGAAGCAGAGAGTGAGGGGTATCGTCATCACCATCAGAACAATCATCAGATTTCCGCAACTGTGGAAAGAAATAATTACTTACTACTAATTAGTTTCAAAGAAATGCACAAACACACACATCACACCACCTATCATACATACACACACCCCCACACCCCATTTCACACTCACACATCATACACCACACAAACACACACACAAACATTACCTTGCGATGCCTATATTGTATGTAATATCTAAGATCACCGAAACATCGTACAGCATGAGATTGCCTAAGGCCTAGCCCACACAGCGAATTTTGTGTACTGTGTGTGTTTATTCAGTGTACTGCATTACAAACGAGCGCGAATTTTAAATCGCCAGAGCGTATATAAAACACCACGTGTTATAAAATTGCGAAAATAAATCGCGCGATTTTTTTTCAATGAGCGGACGAGGCCGATATTCCCAGATACCATTATGTCTGAGAATCTGATGAGCTAATCGCAGGAGAATAAATTGATTAAAAAACTTGCCTATTAAAAACACTCACTCATAGTGCGCAAGACTCTGCACGGCTACTACAAAAAGCCACTGGACCATGCAGAACATCACGTTAGATTTAAAGGTATCCACATCGAGCTCTTTGTAGCAGGATTCGAGATCTTCTCGTAGAAACAGCAATGAAAAGGTGTGCATGTGCTCTGCGCTTGCGTTGATCAAGCGGTGAATTTGTTCGACCTCCTTAAAAACAGATAAGGGCATTAAGAAACCAACGAAATAGAGAAAAATAAAAGGGTCCAAGGTCTCCATGAAAACTTATGAGAAGTGACCTTGAAGTAAGCTGACATTCCACCTGATAAATTATGGGGATTTAGCCTATTGACAGCTCACTTGAATATCACTTCGCCTGACTTTTCCCAGTGAGATTTTTATAGAATACTTCGGCTGTTCCTTACCTCGACGACAGTCTTTTGTTGCTCTTCGTGAACATCGCCATAGTAGTACTGTAAAAAATGTTATAAACAAGGGTCAAAGATTTGACATTATCAATCAAAGCTAATTGATTGGTTAAGTAACCTCTGTGAGTTTTAATATCTAAGGCCCTTTCAATGTTCACCTGTGTCTAATTCACCCAACGTATCCGCCGCCGCGCGCGGCACCGGCTAGACGAGGTCTATGAAACGATGGAACATAATTATATAAGTGTTTGTACATTTTCAAAGGGCATTTCCGGCTTCCATCTGCTTTCTTCTACCGTTTGGTTGTGACGGTGGCGACGGCCTCGCAATTTTGATTTGATTAGCTGTGGAGATTCTGGAACCACGGAGACGTTGCACTGCATTTCTGATCGATTTTTAACCCTGAAATGAAGAAAAAAAACATAATTAATTATCAAGGGTCTCTTGAAAACCCTGATGATCAATATTTTGTGGGTGATTCCTTGTAATTGGCAGGGAGAAAAAACATCAAAACAAAATGGACAAATTAAATGAATGATTACGAAAACACTTTGAAAACTCAGGTTAGTTCACCTGGTGGCCGATGTACTTCTAATCCGTTGTGGCTGTTCCGTACTCGCAATGAAGTAGGTGTCGGGATGGTATTCTTTAAGCAACACGTCTCGCGTACCGCACTCTGCCGGCTCCACTTTAAATGCCCCGTTTAAGCACTTGAATGTGGAAGATGAAATGTGCACGCGACTGGAAAATATAATGAAGTAGATGGGTGTATCTACCAAATGCGCAAGCTTTAATCTTGGACCAAAATAAAAATAAGAAAGTGGGGACTTCGGAGCATGTGTCGAGAAGTATTCTGCGCATTGTCCTTTAAGGCCGTATTCTTGGCGGTAGCCGGCAGCGTGGCGGCGGCGGCGCGAGATCGGTGCGTTCAAATGCATAGTTTTATATGGAACTAGTCTCGCTTCCCGCGCCGCTGCCATTAAGAATAGTTCCATATAAAAAATTCGTTCCATTTGAACGAGCCGAGAATACGGCCTAAGTGCCATCATGAGTATTCATGAGGCTAAGAGCACCTTGCATGAAACGACGCTGTTTTATGAATAGCTCCAGGCTTTCGACATACCCTGGCAGGCCGCTGCTCTCAATGCGGTTAGCGAGGGTGACGTCACGCGACCACAGGTCGAACTGCCACTTGAGCTGCCCCAGTACCCCGCACAGCACCTTACCGGTGTGGATACCGATGCGCATGTCCAGATCCACCTGAACACAGAATATGGAATGTGTGTATAAGTGAACAGCGAGGTCTTCTTGCCAGTTTTAATTAAGAAGTATGTTGTATTTTACCGTTAGATGTTTCATTTCACACCGCACGTCGCGGATGACGCGTATCATGTGCAACCCCATGTTGACGCAGCAGTGCGCGTGGTCGGCACGTCGCGGCAGCAGTCCACTCACGCACAAGTAGCAGTCGCCCAGCAACTTGATGCGGAGGCAATGGTTCTCCTGAGGAAAGCCCTCAGTTTTCAGTGTTCAATGAGGAGATAGCACGTCTCAGCTAGATAAGCATTTAGGAGAACTTCAACCTAATATAATACCCAGCCGGTATGTGCTCTGACTGTCAGAAATCCGCGAAAACACTGTATAGGTACAACATATCCTGCCGGTATCGCTATCCCATTGGATTTGAGTGGTTTCCTTGCATGTTCTCTTCAAGATAGATTTACTCTACTTGTCATATATCAATCTGCCTAGCCTTTTCCCAACTATGTTGTGGTCGGCTTCCAGTCTAACCTGATGAAGCTGAATACCAATATGTTACATGGAGCGACTGCCTATCTTACCGCCACAACCCAGGAACTGGGTAATACGATACCTTGGTAAGACTGGTTGTCAGACTTTCGGGCTTCTGACGACTCGTAACGACTGTCAAAGATCCACGAATGACAGCCAGACAGACCAATAGCTTAACGTGATTGCCGAGGAGGAGTCTCGGTATGTAAAGATGTTCATCCATCCACGGACCAACCTCGGCAAGCGTAGCTTACCCTGATGGATCGACCCGTGCGGCTGTTATTACTTTGCCAAGAGCTCCTCTGCACTTGTCATGTATGCAGGTAATTATATGTTTTATGTCCTTTTTTGAAGGCCTTCATTCGTTTCAATCTAATAATAAAACACTCGTTCCATATTTGCACGCTGAATCTTAAAATTTGTAACTCGACTGACGATGGCTTCTTAAAGTTAGTAAACAGTTTAGGTAATTTGAGTTCGTTAAAATACATTTTCGTTCGTATTTATTTAATTACCAGAATACCCGCGAAACGCGTTGTTGCAAAACTTTTTAATTAGTCGAGATTTTTAATTCATATTCTATAAGGCATTTCTTTACGTCATGAGCTAGGTATCCAATTATCAAATATTTGGCCTAGGTCTCAAGATTCGGCGTGAAAATTGATTCGCTGTTACAATGTATTAGTAGAAGATACACAATCTTACCGATGCCAACTTATCAAAGCGAGCGAATAGTGAATTCAACAACTCCACCAACTCTTGCGCGCTGCATTTGCTGGACAAATCTGTAAGTTAGCAAAGTACGACATATTAAAGATCAAAAGCGGTCGATAGGTACCTAATATCACAACTCAACGAAAATAAGTAGAAAAAATATTTCCCTAATTACTTTATTCAGGCTTGGCAATTTTAGGAAAATATAAACATCTGCCTTATCGCCAATTTTATTAGCCTATCCCGCAGCCAACAATTTTCGGCTTTTAGTGTTCCAGATTGACGACACGTCCCTTTTAGATAGCCGCAAAGAAAAACGTCAGCCCTGTTTCGAAATCCTCTGTGATTAATTCATCATTGGGTCGTTTTTCAATCCGTTTATGGACATATAGAAGTATGAGGAACATGGCGTAAAGTTCAATCGGTGGGCAACTGCCCGACGATTGATGTTGGGACGTTGTATATTATGCTAGTCGTGCGGTAAACTTTTTGCATGATGCAGGATTTTGCGTGACGTAAGTGTGATGCGTATTTCGGTAGTCATGATCTACAACAAATTTGCCGCATTTTATCTAAATATAATGGATACCAAATAACTGCATTTGACGTCAAATCAGAATGGTGGCAAAAAATAATTGTATACTTACCTACTTTCGAGTTGGCCACCCTGTACCAGTAACGCAACCACAAATTGGACCCAATCCTAATGTGCACTGCGGGAAAATGAATAAGTTTTGTTATTTTGCTCACCGGTGAATCCCTTAATGTCAGCAAACAGTATGGATACGTCATGGCGGTTAAATGCTACTACATCGACTATGCCTTGAAAGTCGCAAGCATTGTTGCACATAGAATAGGAGATAGTTTTTGCCAAGAAGTCTGGAATAACTGCAAGAGAATTAAGATAAGTTTCAGTAACAGAACTTGTAGAAGATAAGTGCAAGAGGATAAGGCTGTTGGTACTGAGCACCTCACCGCTTTGTATAAGATTCCATTGCTTATCGTTCTCTATCTTAGTTTTTTCGTATGCGCTCAAAGACTTTCGTGTTTCCAAGAACACCTTCCTCTGTTCGCAGTCCACAAATGATTTGGCATACAAGCCCGCGAAATTAACTGCCGCGTGAAGCAATACATCACCTCCAATAACACGCCAGGCGCATGTGTATCTCTGCAAGCATTTTAAATTAAGTCAAAATAATTATAATTTTCAAGATTGCGATACCCAAAATGGGTAAGTAAAGAAGATTATATCACGGGCGCTTTTTTGAATTCCGAGCGTAAGGACGAATTTTCGTAGTATCTCAAGAGCGCTCTAGAGATCCCCCAGAGTATTGTATATATACCTAGATGCATATCTTTTTTCTTTTCTTGACATTTTTAACGGTAATAATGTACCTTAATTTAATTGAATTTGCAATTTTGATACGCAAACAATACGGACTCATGTGTTAACACCCATGAGTCCGTATTTTTTTTTTTAAGTTAGGTTTGTCTGCATGTTGTTCTAGTATTCAGTTAATAGGTACATTTCTATACAATGTAAAAATTGATTGAAATAAATAAATAAACAAATATTTTCATCAGGAAAAAAACATATGTTTTTTTTTAAATATGGTTTCCATTAAGTATAAAGATATAAGAATCTCCAAAATATTAAATGTTGTCAATAAATTATACTCATAACTACTTACATGACCGTGATAGTTGACAACCGGGCCAGTATCCGTTTGTATGTCAACTATGGTAGCCACTACATGTGCCAGGAAGGACAGGGCCCCCAGGGTGATGCACCAGCTCAGAGACAGCGGGAACATCGCGTACGGCACGAATACTATGAACAGCATATACCATACTTGGTTCTCAGACTCTTGGAAGCCGATAACTTGCTTGCTCAACCCTGAACATAAACAGAGTATTCTTTATTATAATTGACAGTCCGCTTACATGACGAGTCGGGTGCATTACCACAGCGTCCGCTAGTAACGTCTGAAGTACATCCAGCCAATCATGTCCATTAAGCCCTGCAACCAACACAGCAACTCTTCTCGCGTAATCAGCAGTTAGAGGTAAGATAGCCAGTTTTTCTTCCACCTTCGGCCTGATTAACACTTACTATCAGCTAAGATGCAGGCCAAGAGCTTCCTCGTTGTGTATAAAAAGATAAATAACACGATTGGAAGGATAACCAACCTATACATCGCCATTCCTCTGGTGTTGCATTGCAGTTGAATCAATAATCACTTTTAACCCAATGATTCATGGGGAGGCATGTCATATTGTCAATGTGACAGATATTATTATTTTTTGCACGCAAAAGAAATTTATACCTACCTTGAACGATAAGCAGGATCCAGGTTGCTAATGCGGCCCAATGCAGGTAGTTTTTAGCGAAGGATCGCCAGCAGCTCAGTAAGCACATACACACGTTCAGACACGCGAACGTTGCCGTCCATACGATTTGGTTGGTACTCGGCGTCGCTGCTGTAAATATGCCTTGATTTTAATGTAGGTATTGTTCTCGTTTGCAGACTAATCGTAGGTGGTAATAACGTTCATTTGGACGGATACTAGACTACGGCCTCAGATAGTGGCGAAATTAATTTACATTTAAATTGTTTGATGGATATTTTGCATATCGTTACAAGAAACAAGTTTACAACTATAAAGAAACGTCATGAAAGTGAACATTAAACTTACCATCTACATGAGTAAGTGTACAAATAATGACCAGTCCCATCTGAAATTTTAAAACCGTTGTTGAATACCCAGTATACTTAATAATGCTTTGACTTATCTACATTTGAGCTGATCAACGAGTCTATGCAGCTTCGATTAAACAATTATTAGTAGGTATTATTACGATTATCACCTGTATGACAGAGCAACTAATCATTAATATAAGAAGTGTCTATTATTAAGGGTTTCTCACACTTTGTAAGAGACTGAAACTCTTGTCATCTAGATTCTATAAGTCACTGGGGGTTATTCACGATTAGGTTCCTTCTTTGACAACATGAGAAAGTGTTCAGTGCGAATTTAAACTGAGCTTGGCCCGTCACTATACTCTTTGTTTTAGACCTGTGTTAATTCTGTCAAAGTTCCTAAGGAAATGGTTTCCTTAGGAAATGGTTGCCTAAGGTTTGAATGTGAACACAGGCCTTAAATTGTTTTTCTACTTACTTTAAGTGCTAAATCGACGAGGTTGACCGTCATGAGGGACTTCTGTCGCTGTCTCCGAGAATATCTTTGATATGATTGTTCAACGGCTCCATCCTGATACCAGATAGTTATAGTCATTTAATTTAGTATCTAGTGTAAAAATAGTTAGTTTTTTTAATATTGTAAAAGAAATAGATAGTCTCATGTTTCTTTCAGACTGTAGCTTACTGATCTACAAGACTGCATACGCCTGCTTTTTCGTTAAAGCCAAATAATAATATTATTTATTTATTTTACAGACAATTAGATCCAATTACAAAAATAGGTACCTACTTACAAATCTAGATGTTGTTGTTGTTGGTGGTAATGTTTGATCAGTTCCATCAACTGTTTCTTATCATCCGAACGAAATTGAAACCGAAATCCAAAGTTGTAATGTTCTGAATGAAATCTGATTGAAAATACAACTTACCTTAAAACTAAGATTTAAGATGGCTGGATAGTATATCCCCTTGTAGTAGCCTGGCTCAGGCGCCATGTTCCTGCCAATAAAAAATACAACATATCTAAGAGGATACAGAACCTCCACCCTGATAGAGAATTTGGCCTTCTCCGACTCATCATATCAGCGTAGCTTAGGTAACCATCGACGGACCCGTGCCGCTGTTAGGTATTATTTAGCCATGAGGAAAGATAAAACAGAGGTGATATTATTCTGCTACTGAACTTATCTTGTGCAATTCTACCTATATTTAGAACACGATTGGAGTTAGCTTAGAGGAAAACGATAAACTGCGATTAACCGAATAATTTTATTTTATTTAAAAATTAGAATTTGTTTGAATTATGTAGCCTGCATGAAGGTTCGTTACGGTTGGAAGGTGGACTTAAAGGGACATCGACTCAAACGAATATTTAATAAGATATAATGTTAAAAGCCTTAACGGATAGATAGCGATGCTTAAATTGGGATAAAAGCGGTGAGATAACGTTTTTGAGGGTGCGGGAAGCGGTGAGGTAACGTAGAAGGGTTTTTGCAGGTTACCGCATGGAATACCAGACGTACTAAAGGTGGATTGGCCACCTTCAGTACGTTTGGCACTCCCTGGGCTTTCAGACCCGCTACTATCCAACCTGATGGAATAATCATTTTTCTTCGACAAACTGCAAGAAGAACAGCACTATAGTTGTCAGTGGCGTTGAAACGAGCAATATTCAAGGAGGTAGCTAGCAGTTACAAATATTTGCAAGCAGTTTATATTACCTACCCAATCGCCTATAAACGACCAAGATGGGTCAAACTGCTGCGCGAAAAACAAAACAAGTGAGTAAAGTGACTCTTGGCTTTTTTGAAGCCGATAACTTGATCTTCCCGTCGTAATTAATTTTACCTAAATACCTACTGAACTTTAATTTTTCGTTTTTACTTTAAACTTCACATACCCCGACAACCCCTGTACTGTTGCAAGCACCCATAAGCACAAAGTTTTTGCGTGCGTTACATTGCGAGCTACTGTATAGATCAGCGTTTTTCACACAAAAAAAATGTCGTTCGCAGCAAATATTTTTGTAAAGTTTTACTCAGTTTGATGTCTGAAATGCGTAGATGACGGCTTTGAGATGGGTCTTTTTATACACCGTGTTTAGGTATCTACTATACCATACTATAGATAGAGACTACTATATATTTTTTAGTGATCGTTGTATTAGACAACTCGTTGCCCAAGAGCTTCCACGTTGTGGTTAAAATTAAAATAAAAAAACCGGCCAAGTGCGTGTCGGACCACGCACAATGAACAAACTTAACATTGTAGTTGAAAAACATGTTCTCCCATACAATGTTTTTGCAACTGCAAATTTAAGTTGGTCGATAATTACTCGTTAACTTGACTCTAACAAAAATTAGCACTAAACTTTAAAGCTTAATATTTCGCAAACGGGTCTTTCAATCCAAAAATGATTTGAACAAACTCACAATATTGTTGAAAGACCTTTCCAAAGATACCCCACACCATGGTATAGACGAAAAAAAAACACCTCACTTTATATGTGTAGGAGAGGTACCCTACTTTTTTTTTCATGATTTTATTTTACCACTTTGTCGGCGTCATTAATATGCATACTCATGCCAAATTACAGCTTTCTAGTACTAACAGTCTCTGCGCTAGGCCGGGGACAGACAGACAGAGAGACAGACGGACATGGCGAAACTATAAGGGTTCCTTGTTTACTACGGAACCCTAAAAACAGTCTAACTTTTGTTTGTGTAATTTGAATTTGATGTACCTATCGGTAATAAATATTTATCTGTAAACATTACCTTGATCTCCTGCGTTTCCAGCTGCATATAGACTCAGAGGGCTCTGCTTACCCAATGCGAGCAGCGGCAACGTGTAGCTCAACCGCTGTCGTTCGACTTATGTTGAACATAGCAAAAATCCATGAAGTTTGTGATTAGTCCAAACTAACCGTCGCCAATACAAACAGCATTATCAGTTTTATGAAGTTATTTTCCTAGTATTGGCTTAACTGCCTTTGGTTTAGTGCTCGCGAGCGCGACTGCTGAGCGTAGGGTTCTCATGGGTTCGATTCCCAGGTCGGACAGTGTTATTGAGTTTTTCCATTAGGAATTTACCAGTGCCTCTCGAAAAGCACGTGAAGCCGTTGGTCCCGCGCCTAACATCACCCTTGTTTGCGATCCCGTCGGACTATGAAAGTGAGGGTACTATAATATATCCTGCGTAGTCAGGGATCTCAATTCAATTTAAGTCAAAGTCAAAACATTTTTTTTTAAAGTCGGGTCTGCTGCGCCATGTTTGGATGTTTTAAAAACATCAAACACGAACCAATCAGGCAACCGCAAATCAAACACGAAGCGATTTGATTGTTTCGTGTTTGATGTTTTTAAAACAGCCAAACATGGCGCAGCAGACCCGGCTTAATAAGGCATATAAAAGGCACTTCTGAACGCCAAATTTTACAAGAAAATTAAATTTATTCTAGTTAAAAGGTATGAGAAGAATGGACACGAAACTCCCTAGTAGCCTACTCTTTAAAAAAAATAGAAAACAACCTTTTCGAGGCAGTGTGCTAAAAATTTCGAACTCGCTTCGCTCGCTCTTATGTACTACTCCTCAAACTTTCCTGCATACCTGGGCAGGAGCCCCCATTTAGTTTTGCCGCCCCGGGCTTAGTCCGCTACTTTCTAGGCTGATTATGCTAGCAGTGCTTTGACTGTGCCATGTTCTCGTCTCGAGCATGCACTTGTGCGACAGTAGCAGGAATACGGCTTAGCCAAAGTACGTGTTAAGTAACGTTTACTCCTCTCGACCTAAGTTTGGTAGATAGCGTTCTTTCTTTTATTTATCAAAAAAGGTGTAATTATTTAACCAATGCCTCTAATTTATATTATTAATCAACAGCTCAAAAGAACCACTAGCCGACCGAGACTTACTGCTCTCATAAACACAACAAAAAAAACCCCCTGGTGTGTTTTTAGTAGTAACACTTACAGTAGCAATGGCTTTCATTTTGACAGTTCAACAAAATTCATTGCGTTATTTACGCTGTTGAGCAAACAAATTCAAACTTATGAAGCAATGGATTAATTCAATATCCTTCAAAGTCATTCAGATTGTGATTAAAAGTGGACTGGAAGAACTAGATTATAAATAAAACAACAGGTAAACTTTCCATATATAATCGATATAAACATTATAAATAGAAGCGTCTCACATACACCATAACATCTTGCATACGAGGACCGACCACAGATTACAAAAGTATTCAATTACTTGACTTCATTTGATATTTTACGCACTCATTGTGCTGGTTTATATCAGAAGGCTGGATACACCTTTATGTGGTGTTTCGTGCCGTGACGCCTTCTGACGCAGTGTCGTTGGGAAACGATGATCTTAAAAACAGATACCACACGTCAGCAAGGTGTGAATTCGGCTTTAGGAAAAAGGCGCGTTTTAACTGGGTTTTAAAATATCATTTCACATAATTATAGGAAGTCAAGTAATTGTGTAGTATGTAATCTGTGTGCACAAACACGACGGTAACTACTTGTGACACATTGATACAATGAAACAAGAAAATACTCATTACAGGTCGAACAACAGTGGCGCGAATACATTGTTCCTTTTGTATTATTGGATATAATTTTAGAATACAGTTGAAACATCAATGTAGGTATGACATAACTGCAACATTTTTCTGTACCAAAAATATTAGTGTTTTACTAAAAAATTTGAATTTTACCAAAATATTTATTCTGATTTTAATAGACATCATATATTTCGAGTTTGGAAACATCCGTAAATAAATGATGTATTGTACCTTATTGACGAAAAGATAAGGTTGAAAATCTTATTTCAGTAGGTACATAAACTACTGGACTAAACAATGCTATTTTTAGCGCATAACTTGACATTGTGCGCATTCTCTAACTATATTATTATTTAAGTTATATCTGGGCAAGTTATAGCTCAAAGTGAACATAAAAATAATTTGATCCAGACTCCTTTACAAAACTTCTTCAACTGTCGACAATTCTAAAGGTTCCAGACAGTGCGAGGCAGGCGACGTGAATTGTTTTTTTTTAAAAGATTAAAGATTAAAACGATTAGATTAGATTTTATACGTAAGATGCCTCAGCCTGAGGCATACCCGCACTATCTGGACGCACCTTTAAGTTCAATATTATTGTCGCAAAATATTTTATTATACCGTTGTCTATGAACAAACATACCGATTTCCATAAAAATTACATAAATATATATCTGCAATTAAGTTCATGTAAAAATGTGTTTTCCATACGCTTATGTGACTAGGTATAAAATAAACAGCCAGATCCAGGACTTTTAACACCCTTGCACCCGTTTTCAGAAAGATTTATAAACAAAAAAAATTGCCAAGACTGTCAAAACCAAGTCAAGAGATTCGCTTGGCTCGTCTTATTTCCGATAGCCAATCAAAACTTTTTGTTGATTATAATTTCAGAACAAGGGTGTCAATATTATAAACGTATATTATTTTATATTAAATTAGGACTCAAAAGCACCGATAACAACATTACGTAAAATATTCACTAAATGTTTTTTTAAGGGAATATTACGGAGTTAGGAACAATAAAATACAACAAATAACGCGAATTATTTTTCATTATTTGTATTTTGTATTATTCTCTTTATAAATACCCTTACAAAAACATTTACCTTAGGTTACATGATAGCTTAGTAATAATGACAGAAATTAATATATAACTTGGCATTATTATTATTATACAGTGTGAGTCTTCATAATGTGCACATATCGAAATGAGGGATTCTATGCTTAATTTGACAAACGGAAAAAATATTTTAAAAAATCTATTTTTATTTTTTTATTTATTTTGTATTTTTTACCCCAATGTAAAAAAACGGTGTAACTTTTAAATGATCTATCGCGATGAAACAAACTCAACTCCATAATGATTGGTAGTAATTAAGTGTTCTTATAAAATGAAAATTGTGGGAAAATCCCCTCCCAATTAAACCCAAAAAACCCTCAATTGAAAATAAACAGGTATTTCGTCCAAAAATCTGTTTTTTTAATCAATTTTTACAATAATCGTAAAAAAAAAACAATAAGACGAATTTTTTTTAATAAAAAAAATGGAAAAAAAAATGTATATAGATTTTATTTATTATTTTTTCCGTCGATAAAATTAAGCATAGATTCCCCCATTTCGATATGTGCACATTATGAAGACTCACACTGTATAATGTACTAAATAGAGCAACGCATAGATTGAGCGAAAAACACAAAAAAAATACGTAGTAAGTATTTTAATTTAATTTAAATAAATAAAATAATATTGAAAAAATTATAAAGACAGAAATATAATAAGGAAAAAGGATGAACATATAATAAAGATAATGAATTTCTTGAAAGAAGAGAAAGTTGATTTTCGCTCATTTCGTGCGCCAATGTGAATGGAACCAATCTAGAGGTTTATTAATATTACAATTTCTGAAAACATCTTGTAATCTTTTAAGACTAATAAGATTACTTTGTATTTTACGGATGTTGGACGAAGTTTATCTAGATATAAGTTTTTAATTATAATATTTTACACTAAGATCGGTTATATCATTCTTGAACAAAGAGGACCATTAATTTTGAAGTCGCAAAGTTCCACAAATAAATACACTTAAAAAAATCACTTTTTTTTAATTCTACGCATTTTATATTTTTGCCAACTGAACGCTTACACATTCTAGAAATTTCTACTGAACACGTTCATCAGGCGAGTTCTTAACACTTAAAGCTTAAGACGACACACTGACATTATTATATAAAAATTGTATAAAAAATTAACGAAGCTATATTAGCTAGCTGTTCGTTATAAAAAACTCATTTGGCTAGCAGACTTAAAATGTTGCACATTGGGAACGGACGCAAAACGGGCTATAACCATTCCATCATATTTCTCTCGATTGAGTCGGGAGGTATCTTTCCAATGATATTATGAGTAAGAAATGGTAGATAGGTAATACGCACTCCGCAAGTGACACGTCAAAACTTGGCTAATAAGCCAAGTTTTCTTCGTCTCGTCTCTTTTTCACTTCCGATAATTATGAAATGCCATCCTACTTCCACGTGTCTTCTAATAATGTGACATTGTGCCGTTTCCGAACATCGAATGTTGAGTATATCGACCTCTTTTTACTTATAGTATCATTTCGATAAAAAAAAACTACTTTAAACATTCACGAAAATGCTAGCAATTATAACTGAAACTAATTATAAATTAGGTTTTATACTCGTAGTAAACCATCGAATACAGTCGATTTACAAAACTATCCCATTGACCTTTCTGACTATGCGTTAACCGACTATCATAAAATAGTCTTTTTTACTGACTAAAAGTCTCTACATTTGTAATGCAGTAATTTGAACTTTGGTTAGAATATTATAACAATAATTTAACTTGAATTTTTTAAAGTAGAAAATGCTCCATTTTTTATCGTTGGTGCAAAAGTAATATTTTTATAGCCACCGAGAATTGGCAATAAAAGGCAAAACATAATATTATATTCAATATTTTTTTCAATAACATTAGTATTTGCTCGACCATACATTTCTTGACGTTTAAACGTCTCATAACTTTAAGCAACATTTATAAAAAGGGGGGATAATGTTTTAGTTTATTTGCGTGCCTCCCCAAATTAAAATAAAACAGTTTACACCAGCAATAAAAAAGTTGGACTACTAAAAGTTTGTATTTCAAATACATAATTATACTTAAATAACAATTTTGGTGTATAATGAATTTCTCTGTTAGAAAATGAGATTCGGTTTTGTCTTGAATTATACAAGATAACGTAAAACGTATAATAAATATGTATAAGCGCTTCTTAAATATATGTACAAATAATACTAATATCCTGTATTATATGCAGAAATGAATATGTTGCATTAATTAAATAATTTCATTTGAATTGACAATTCAAAGCTTTTCTAAATACCATTATTAGCATTAACGCGCATATTAATGAAACTAGCTTTAAGGATTTTATATATTTATATATATTTTACTTAATTTGAGCGGTCATTTTTTACACGTCGTTACTGTTTTTCAAATGAACCGCATGGACATTCAACAACACGCTCTTCATTTAATTTTCCTCAGTGTCAATCTGTCAATACATCTCTTTCATAACTACCGCACATTTTATTATTATTATCTCACTCGTAATGAAATGGATTCGTATTCTGATATGTGAACAAAACTTATTTTCGCTTAAGTACATTATGGATCGCAGATTCTTTGTCACGACATCGTTATATGAGGTTATAAAGGATTAGTTTTTTTTAAATATGTACTATACTGGGTGTAATTTTAATCACCGTTTTCCTCTTAAGGGGTCATTGTACTCATCATTATGAACAACTTTTACTATGGGACCAAACCTGAAATCGTGAAAAAAAAATCAGCTGTTCCCTACATTTATGTTCGCATAACTCGTCAAAATGTAGGGAACAGCTGATTTCTTTTTCACGATTTCAGGTTTGGTCCCATAGTAAAAGTTGTTCATAATGATGAGTACAATGACCCCTTAAGAGGAAAACGGTGATTAAAATTACACCCTGTATATAAAGAAACATTTTCAAAAAGAACACACAATAAAGTTTTTTTTTTCCCAAAATATTCATATTTTTAAATTCCTAAAAATAATTTTAAAGATCTATGAAGTAATCTCAAATAAAGCAAACCAAGTTACTAAAGCAATGGAGTACCAAATTCTGTCTACCGAAGTCACCGAAATTGTTACATTCTATTCATTGACACAAACGCAACAGATATTGCACATCTTTCTTCTTTTTCTATCACAAAACCAAAATAACTAACTTTTCACGGCCAGCACAATCAATGCCATATTGAATGCACTCATGTAACTACTAATTAAAATACTAAGTGTTCATTTTTTTACGTGTCGTTCGAATGTTCAAATCGCACCAATTAATCGTTAACCAAGCAAGTTTATCAGATATTTTAAACATTTTAAAATATAACTTTTAAAGTTTTCAAACCTTGTTAAAATTAAAGGGCCAAAAAAGCAAGATTATAATGATCCTGTTCAGTAATGGAGCTTATGGAACAACATCATTATAATTTTGCTTTTTTTATGTTAACTGCTTTTATAAATAGCTTTTTTAAATCTCATTACATACGTACATTGCACCCTCATGAAAAAGGGTCTGAACAAAAACTTTTAATAAACAAAGTTTTCAGCCAGCAGTTAATTACCCACAGAAACATAGATATGTGATAAATTAAGAATGTTTCTAATTCATGTGACATGAGACCCACGCTGTATAATAACTCTCAAAAAAGAAACATTCCATCCCTTTCAAAATTGTCTTCAAACTTACCCAAAACTTCAAACCCTTAAAACAATGCCCAAATCTGCCTCATTATAAATAAGGCACTATACGTGCGCCGGCGGCGGTTCTTCCACGACCTCACCGACCACGTGCTTCCCAATGTCCCTGATGTCCTGATGGTCGCCGTGAGCCACTAGATCCAACTCAGACCCTGACAGGGAAGCTATGTGGTTCCAGTTCGATTCGGTAGTGTCTCCTGCGGTTTTTGAAGATAGTCTTAATATTTTGTTTGGAAAAAACACCGTGAGATTTTAGTGTAGAGAAACTTTAGGGCATGTATTCGATAAAAGACCTGTTTACCCGACTTCGGCGAAAGAAAGAGGAGGGTTATGATTTGACCGGTATGTGTGCCCCCGACCCTTACAAAACAATAGATTCTTACAGTAGTAAGCGATCATAAGCTTTAGGGCAAAGTGGCATACGACCACGGCTATCCCCTGAACATTACTATGAATATGTACTAATTACGTGTAAGTTGTTTATTTATTAGACGACGAATATTGAATTGTTTGTACATAACAATTTCAGATGATAATATTTTCTTGTTTCATACTTTTTAGAGCGTGATTTTTCAGTACCTAGTCGGGTTTTAGTTTTTGAACTTACTTTTTATAGAATAACAGAAGGCATAACACTCCTGACTTAATTGGGTAAAGATATTGTTGGGTATTTTCCTTTTTCAAAAGTCGTTTATCAAAATCAGTTTAGATACATAGATATCTCTTTATTATGTACACCATAAGTATGAATTACAGATATTAAAGTAGAAATTTTACATGGTGGGTGACACAATGGGCGGTCTTGTCGAGGTATTAAGGCTGCGTTTCCACCAGAGATGAGCGAGCATCCGTAGCGGATGGATGTGTGAAACGAACCAATAACATCGTTTCATTGTCACAGCTTAAGCTAAGCTAGCGTTGGTATTGGTTAGTTTTACTGACATCTCTAATGGAAACGTAGCCTTATGCTGTGTTGCTGTATTTATTGTATCGAATACATTAAAACCCCGAAAGTTTGTCTAGACACTAAAAAGACACGGTGTAAAGAAAATGTTGGTAAAATAATCGTTAGTTAAATAAAAATATTTGCAGCGGAAAAATAGATATAGCGTTATGTCATAGTACAGTGGATTTGGAACAAGCATGTATATTCTATTCAGGGTGAAGATTTTAAAGGCCTGTCTCATGTCCGGAAAGTGCACTATCTACCTCTACTCCGGATATAGATCAAAATGTTTATTAAGTAACTATTCGGATGCTACGAACGATGTTAAACATATTATAATATCTACAATATCTTTATTAAACTTCGTTCATGGCATCCGGATATTTGTCCAATCACTATTAGTTATACTGCTTTGATCTAGTTTTGTGTCTAATGTTTATTTTATTGTTTGTGTATGTTTATTTTATAATGTGCGTCTTATTTGTGCAGAATAAACATATTTTTTTCTTTACTTTTCTCTTTTAATTCTTTTTCACTGCAATAAGGTGTAAATGTGAAAAGTATCTAAAATAAATTCCATAAATTGTGTAAATTCAATTTTCAATTAATCAACCTCTACAAGCTAAAGCTGCCTAAATACAATGGCGGAATTAACTAAGCTTGGTTTTATGATTGTTTATTAAAATGGCGGCCAGTGTATGTTAATCTAACTACGTGATGTCGTTATGTAAGCCAATCTGTTATTTTTGCGTTTTATATGTAGAAAAATTAAAGTGCACTGGAATGTTTACCATATTAGATTGTATTTATTGTATATATTCCCATATTAGATACCAATACGCATATGGGACTACTCACACTTATTCAGATCTATTCAGCGTTAGCCCATAGAAAACTATGATTTTGTATGAGACGCGTACGCGTCCTTTCAACTGCGGATAGCTGAAAGGCCGCGTACGCGTTTCGCGCGTTTTCTATGGGCAAAGGCTGAACAGAGCTGAATAAGTGTGAGTAGTCCCTATGTCGTGTTGACGCGCTGACGCCACGTCAACGCGGCGTATTTTCGATACAATTACGTCTACGCGACGCCTATGTAACATTTGTGCGATGTCAACGACTACACTGGTTTTTTTTTTTCTTACAGTCCTTGTACACTTACTATAAGTATTCATAACATAATAGGACACCCGAAAAAAAGTCTACCCTTCATTTTTTTAGAGACTAATTTCCAATGCACTTCAACCTTAAATTAGTAACTTTGCTTAAACATAATATTTATGTCCATTCCGTATTACCCAGGCATGCTGTTAAGTTTTACTGTAAAATATTCACTCACACAGCACCACACGGTATCGGCAGCGATCCTGCTTCGTTCAGTCAATAAGTGTAGTACAGTCGACTTACGAAAACCTTAATCATACTTAGGTCCTTGTCATATTACACTATGCAAATGGCGACGTCAAATATGTGACGCGTCAACAAACGAGTTTAAGAGCGTGTATTCTAAGTGCGAATTTCACCAATGAAACTGAACGCGGTTTTTGTTGGTGAAATTCACCCTAAAAGGTGGCAACATTGCAAATAGCTGTCAAATATTTACCTGTTTTGATTAATTTGTCAATGATACTGTCTGGAAATATAAAACATCGCTCTATAGTGCACTAAAATATTGATTATGAATTACAGTAATAACACTGAATTCGGTGTTTTAACAGTATTAGATGTAAAAAGGTAATTTGGAAAGTTTTCAAATGTATAACTAATAAGTGACGATAACTAATACATTTCATAATCAATATTTTAGTGCACTATAGAGCGACATTTCATACTTCCATATAGTATCATTGACAAATTAATCAAAACAGGTAAATATTTGGCGGCTATTTGCGACGTTGCCAACTTTCAGAATTCACTGCCTTAATGTGACAATGTCCAAAACTGATCAACGTTTTCGTAAGGTGACCGTAGAGTACCCGGGTGTAAATATGACACACCGATCTTTAAAAAGACTCTGTCACACAGGTCTGAGTAACAGAGACGGCGCTGTACAACGCCGAACTTTTTCTAAAACTCAATGTTTCTTTTTATTGCCGGGTACTGTACTAATACTTGTTAACTCGTCTGTATAAATACTTAAAATTACTTAGTTTTAAGCGAGCCTCAGTCTTGAATTAGTGGAAACGTGCTGTGGGGACCTTCAAAAGATTCTTGTAGTTTGTAATGTTTTTTTAAATCTTTTTTTCAGTCTTATTACTCTGACTAGGTATTCTACTATGTACTCAATAGAATAGAATAGAAATACTCTTTATTATGTACACCATAAAAATTACAGACATAACATTGTTAAATTATTTTGGTACACTATTTTCATATGTCAAAGTACACTCTTTGACTCAACGATATATTTCTTAATTGAAGTTCCCAACAGCACGAGCTAAGACTGCATTGAACGTGTATGATACATCACTTCCTTTTTTTAACACTAGGTTGAGCAGATGTGTAAGATTTTGTTCCCCCAATATGAATATTACAAACTTTTGTCGAAGCATCAAAACCGCTCAGAATATTCTTGAAATTCAAGAATATTCTCTTTCATAAGCTTTTATTTAGATGGGATTTTTAATAAATAACTACTGATTACTAATGAAAAATGTACCGATTATTTCTAAAAAATCCACAATATACAAGTTTATTTGTAATCCTGAAATGTAAAAGAGTTGATGTTGGTATATAGTGTTATATTTTCTCTTACAAGTAACTTTATACTTGCGTCATAAAAGCTTAAAGCCAAGATATTTTGAAAGCAGGTATTGGATAGCTTCGACCATTACCAATTCGCTCTACTCACTACTTGTTACCAGATGTTTATAATACAGGTCGGAAAATCGTTACTGCGTTGTATTGCCAAGACTCAAAACTCTATCACCAAACGCAGCGTGGTGATCATCAGTGATCACAGAATGTAGCATTTCGATTATGAATCCCCAAACAACGCAAATAACAATCTCACACGATATTATTAGGGACACTTCACAGGGGAATTTAATTCTACTTCCAAAAAGGGAGATTATGGGTTTATGACGTTTACTGTCGTAATGACGTCATATCGTAGGAGTATCAAACACACAAAACACAGTCTTCATACGGACGTAGTTCACAGACTATTATCATAATATAAAATATACATCCAAAATATTTTTATTGTAGTTGTTTGTAAGTCAAAATATTTGAATTTGTTATCAAAAAAATACAGTTATTTTGCTTTTTTATGTTTAAAAAAATCGCTTTCTCCTGTAAATTGTAATACTCTTCCCAAAATATTTAACAATAATAGCAAGCAAAAAAATCAGATACCAAGGTATCCGATTCCATCGATAGAGATAACCATCTCATCTCACCCCTAATACCAAACGATAGGGTTGAGACGAGATTAAAGTTAAACAAATATCGATCTGTATCTCACCCCTCACATTAGGGATGGGAAATATCATCGACATCTTTCTAATTTTAAACTTAGCCCGTGAACAACCCCCGCGGTTAGTATCCAAAATAAATAGATAGCGAAGCGTTCCGCGTGCGTACCGTACAGCTATAGGGCGTGGAGTGAGCGGCACCTGGGTCGCGCACAGAGCGCCCGCGCGTCTCGTCCAGGATGAACGAGTTGATGACGAAGGCCTCGCGCCGGATGCGGTCGCGCAGCTCGCCCGACATGTCCGGGATCGCCCAGCGGACGATTATCATCACTAGGGCTACTACGTTCTGTTGGAAAATGTTTAAATATTGATCAAAATAATCGGCCGTATTACAAAACACGATTTATCTGTAGACATCAGTTTAAACAATTTTATCCCGACAACGGTATAAATACAAAAACTGATTTTAAACCACAGTCAAAGTTGTCAATTTTGTAAGTACGAAGGACTTCATCTCAGTCGGCATAAGGTTCGAAATACAACTAGCTGATAGGTTTGCTTAAAAATACATTAGACGTAGATATATTTTAGTAACCTATTCTGCTTAACTATTCATAAAGAGTCATAAAAAACCATGTAAGGTTGTACGTGTTGCCACACCGAGCGCTGGACGCTGAGTCATCGTCCAGCGCTCGGCGTGGCAACGCGTCGTGTTCGGGTCCGTGACATGTCAAGAACTTAAGATTTTTTATCCATCACAGGACCCCCAGATCTTGTTTTGAGTCAATTGTTTTAAGTGTGGTGTAATAAAGGGGTGGAATTTAAAGAGCCGTATTAATAAATACATTAAACTCATTTTTCCTCACCTCAAACACAACGACGAATGCCAGCCTGGCTCCCATGATGTGCCAATACCAGTTACTGTGTTCGTAGCTATCACCTTCTTTGTAGTACCAGTAACCGGGGAAGCTGACGGAAAACACAATTATGGATTAAATCGCCTTGCCTGTTCGTCATATGTGCCCCTTAAGATGATCTGAATTAACAGTGTGCCCATATCCAAATTAGGTCCTTATAACAACGACATCTACTTTTAGAGTGTAAATACCTCAAAGTAATGCAATGACACACTAAAGGACTGGCTTTGATTAAAATGTACAAACACGCTTTTCTATTACGAACTATATGGCAATGAAAATAGAGTTAATATTTACCTGCACATAGTCTCGTTATACGTCGACTTCATAGGTGGATGTTCTATTACGCTGATATTGAAATCCGCAAGCGTATGGTTCACGTATTGGTTCATAGAACCCGTTGAAAATTGATAAACAAGTCGTGGGATGAAGTCGGATGTAAATGCTATAATGAAACCCTGGGAAAAGCAGAAAAAAAAAATTAGTTTATATAAGGTGCTATAAAAATATC
Source organism: Eupsilia transversa (assembly GCA_914767815.1). Lineage (NCBI taxonomy): Eukaryota > Metazoa > Arthropoda > Insecta > Lepidoptera > Noctuidae > Eupsilia > Eupsilia transversa. Next base: position 13,982,481 of record OU611876.1, read on the forward strand.
TGCCACGGCTTTAATGAGAGTTAGTATTGTGTTTAAAGATAACAATAGTGAAGAAATTTCGTACCCCGGCACAGTTAAATCAATTTGAGAAAATAAAGTAGTTAAATAAACATTGACTCTACTCTGCATAACGTGGTTCACAAATTACGCGCGAAGTGCACTTCGTCAATGAAAACAACTGCTATCTCTTTCCATCTGTTCTGTGAATGAAAACTGAAATCAGCTGACTAGTTCGTCACTTGCAAATTTATACGTACAATTTTTTGTATGAAAAAAAATATGACACATGATCAATAATTTATCTTTACTATTGTAATCTATAAACACAATACTATCTCCCATTGCAGCCGTGGCAGATATTTTTATAGCACCTTATATAATGGTTATTTCGAGGTATGAGGAACAGAGTGTAAAGTTCACTCATCCTCTATTGAAAAGGACGGATCCTCCGACCAGACGGGTGTCGTGTCTGGCGGGCAGCTGCACAACGATTGATGTCGGGAAGCCTATATATGTTGATCGCGCGGTAAATTTAATTGCGCGATGCAGGACTTTTGTGGCGTCAGGTCTTTGATGCGTAGTTCACATGTGGCGTGGTAGATGTCGCCACAGTTACGTCAAGTATGACACTTTTTTTTCTTCTTTGGTACTTGTTTTATATATAAATATACGACTATAGCATGTCATGGACAAATAACAGACCAAGTAGGTTACAGAGGCGATTCAAAATTCACTACCCATGTTGATAAGACTTAATCACCAGTAAAAAGGTACATTTTCCTAGTCGATGGCTAGTAACAGATCCTCCAAAATATTTATTTAAAAATCGCCCTTATTGCTATCGTAAACGTGGGCAGTGAGTCCAGCATACTTGCTGACTAACAAATTGCATTGCTTTCGTTACACTTAATACTTACGTTAGTAATAATACTAAGTTTTCCAATAGAGTCCAATATCCGATACCAGACACCGATATCATTGACCCGTTGCGGTACCGGTCTCCGGTAGCAAGTGAGGAACTTCTTGGCGTCGAGGCGCATCTCTAGCACGTTATTGATGAGCGCGAATAGAGGTGCGAGCGGGAACGCCGCCACAAATATTGTAACGAAACCGTATTGAAGAACTGTTGATAGAAAATACAAAATATGAATTATTTTTAGAAGGAATTTGAATAATTCGACAAAATGTTGATATTTTTTTCGATTTCAGGGTTGGTCTGGTCGTAAAAGTTGTTCACAATGATGAGAAGCATACACCTTGTAGAAGTCATACTGAATAAACCAAGGCTGCTTAATATTATCAACGATTACGGTAGTACAAATTCAATTCTATAGAAATGGTACATTTACTTACCCATTTCCAGGTACTCAGGAAACAGTCCCATGAGGCCGAAATCGACTAATTTGAAGTCTTTTACCCATTGCATGGGACTTTTAATCCTGAAAACAATCAAATAAATTAAATAAATAACAACTCTCTCTTTCTTGTATAATGTTTTGAATTATTAATCGATTTGAATAATTTTTCCTGGTCCAATTTCATGTATGTAATTACAAAAATGGTTCTTTCGGTTCCCATTTCCACTGTGTTCCCAAGTTGACTAAGGATGCCATATTCGAAACTAAATTGGCCAGTCCCCAACAAAACAAATGAAAACTTCGAATCCACCACCAGGCAAAATATTAAAAACTAGCCTCTGCCTGCGACTCTGTCCCCGTGAAATTTCGGCCCCTGACCCACCGGGTCGCAACCCATCCCCCGCCCAACCTATTACTTCCTATTAGGTTAGAGTTCTTTTTTTCTTTTTGCTCGGCTCCTACAGGTCATAGCGTGATGTTACACAGCCTATAACCTTCCTCAAGAATTGGGCTATCCAATGCAAAAATAATCCTTCTAATCCGACTGGTAGTTCCGGAGATTACCCCCTACATACAAACTTACAAACAAACAAATTTTACCTCTTTATAATATAAGTATAGATAAAATTATTAAAGTCCTTACTGTCTTTTCCTCCCGATAGTCCTGATGACGTACCACCACTTGAGGAGGTACGGCATCATCATCTCGACGATGGTGTTGATGAACTGTTTGCCTACCATTATGATGGCTAGTTGGATGGACAGCTCCAGGAGACAGCCTCCTGGCGCACACTGAAAAAATGGATAATTATGTTATTGATGTAAAAGAATGATAAATACGTGAAAAACACTTGAAAGAGCGCTTTATTATAGTCAGTTTATTTTTTCAGTTGAGCCATGTTTAAGATTTACGGAGGCAAAATAGAGCTGTATAAAAATAAAAATAAACCTATAGTACTTTACATAAAAATCTTATATAACTTTTTATTTCAGACTATGATTAAATCATTTGTTGGTTGGTTTATTAATCAAATGATAAGATTTTTAAGCACGTTACACGTTACGTTTTATAATACGTTATAGTTTTAATCCGATGGGGGTTCAGTACACTTTGAAGAGACACCTTCACCTGGCTACACTCGTTCTCGTTCAGGTCCACCAAAACCACAAATATTCTTACTAGACTCACTTACCTCTTCCTGTCTATGTCCAAACAGCCTCACATAATCTCCTGGCCGTCCAATCAGCTTGCCTTTAAAAAAGGCTATGTAGAATATAGATGCGTAATAGTTAACAAATTGTAGGAGGTATATTTTGAGTGTCAACGAGTCATCGAATTCCGTCTGTGTGCGGAGGAGTTCTTTTTCTGTCAGCCATTCTGCTAGGTATTGGTATACCTGTGGATCAACATAATTATTATACATCTACGGCGAGGCTCTTGCCCAGCAGTGGGACAGTATCTGTATTAGAATAATTCTTTCAATCTACATTTTATTTTATTTCTTTTATTACTGTCCGATTGCCTATCACATATTGAATACGTTTATAGTAGACACATCAACACGGTCTAGGGATATTTCATACTCAATTAAATAACTCGAAAAGTACTGGCCGCATTGGAATCTTTTATACACCGATTTGTTTGTAATTTATCTCAGACTAATTCCAAATTCAAATTTTTGAAAATTCTTTTGTTTCGGTGGCATAAACATCTCTTGATGTGTAGGAGAGGGAATTTTCATTTGTGCGAAATTTAGAAAACAATACGAAATACGTTTAGTTACAGTTTTTTTTTCATTTGTAAACGAAAGATAAAGTTAAAATTGAGGTATTGTAGCCATGCAACGCCAACATTTGACGAGGGCGGAGATGTTACGAGCTGTGGGAATGCTGGAAACTGGGTCTGTTCAGCGTAATGTTGCTGAGGCCATAGGGACCCACCAAAATGTAATTTCAAGATTGTGGACATGCTATCGTGCCACAGGTGAAGTAGCGGAGAGGCACCGGGGGCCAAGTCGCATCACTACCCCCAGACAAGACCGATTTTTGCAAATTACTGCGCGAGCTCAACCAACGCAACGAACAATCAAATGCAACGGCGACTCAATTGGTCCAAAGGCTGCGAGTGGAAAACCAAGTGCTTGTGAGTGACCAAACTATAAGAAGGCGACTGCATGAAAGCAATCTACGCTCTCGTAGACGGGTCCCACCTTTACGGAGAGGCAATCGTGGACGACGATTAGAATGGGTTCGGAACCACGTGGACTGGGGCCGTGAGCAATGGTCCAATGTGCTGTTCACGGATGAATCCAGGTTCGGCTTACATCCAGATTGACGAAGGACGCGTGTTTGGCGACTTCCTGGACGATGGAGCCGTCTTCAGAACCCTCAGGAAGTTCACCCATACCAAGGAGGAACAATTATGGTTTGGGCAGGAATTCGTCTTGGAGGATGGACGGATCTCGTTTGGGTGCGGGGCAATATGACGGCAGAACGATACGTCCAACAGGTGCCCGTAATCTTGCCCCACAGAACACAAATGGGGCAAGATTTCCTGCTCATGCAATGCGACAATGCCCGGGCACACACGGCGAGAACGGTAGCAGCTTGGTTACATATACACATGTTAAGGCCTTAGACTGGCCTGCTCAATCGCCAGATCTAAATCCCATTGAGCATGCGTGGGATATGCTGCAAAGAAGAGCTCTGAAGGAAGTTCCTGAAAATCTGGCTACAGAAGATCAACTTTTTGCGAACCTCAGAAGGACATGGGACAATATTCCGCAGCAAGACATTGACAACTTTGTTCTGAGCATGCCGAATCGTTGCCGATGTGTTATGAACATCATGGGCGCTTTCTCAGACTACTAACTTCAAGTTTATAAACACAAATTAAATGATTTTTCTATTTTTTTCAGTTTTTACTCATAAATTAAAAGTTAATTCATATACGGTTTCCGTCTATGCTTCATTTTTTTCCCATAAAATCCTGAAATTTTAATCGAAGTACCTTAACCATTATTAAAAAATGGTAGAATATTAAATAACGTATCTTTTAAATATATACATGTCATATAAATAATTAACACATTGATAGTAAATCGCTTTTTTAAAAATATCCCTAGACCGTGTTGATGTGTGTAGCATAATTGTTTCAAATATTTAGTGCATAATCGTTACTTTTTACAGTGGCGCCCAACTGGGACCAAACACAATGAAATGGCGCCCAACTGGGACCATACTCAATTAAATGGCGCCCAACTGGGACCAAACAATTAAATGGCGCCCAACTGGGGCCAAATAGTTAAATGGCGCCCAACAGGGAACAAACAACGAAATGGCGCCCACCTGGGAATTACAAAGTAAAATGGCGTGCAAAAGAATCACTTATTATAAATTATATATAGAATACTCACATAATTAAACAAACAAATGAAACACAAGTTGATACACGCTGCCGTTGCTGTAGTAAACATGATCGGGTTGTAAGTAGTCAGCGCATTTCCGTTTCGTAGTATAGTGGCGCCCAACAGAGACATCCGGTATAGTACCACGCCAAGTACCGTGGCTAGTGCCATTAGCACTAAAAGTGCCACGACGCTGAATGACATTAGGGTTGCGGGGAGACGCATTCGCCAGAATGGTACCATTGGCTCGCGTTCCCCTGTTACTACGTTCAGCTGTGAAATGAAAATACAATGTCAAAGAACTTGATGTGAGTGTGGAAGCTTAGCACTTGACTTTACTTATTATTTGAGAGCATTAAGAATCAAACAGACGAATTCTCAAGTCGGTGAGATAGAACACCATTCAAATTAAAAAAATATCAGTATGAAATGGAATTTTAACGGTATTAAACTATACCTGTGTTCTTTTAACGTGTGCTAAACGTGCGAGGTATTGCGGTCGTGGATGTTCTTCGTAGACATCGAATCCAGTTAGATCCCAGCGATGCGTCATTTCTGCTGAGTATCGCTTCCATAGCTCCAAGAAACATGCGGCTGTGAAACAAAAATGTATAATCTTCAAATGTACACTTTTCAGACAATATCAGAAAAATGTAGAAGAACAAAATACAGAAAGTCAGATAGTCGTAATACTACGAGCAGTATTTAAATGCCTCTTTAGTTCATTGATTTTGTATACGAACTTTTTAAAAGCCAATTCAATTATCAATTAATTATTATTTCTCACCCCAAAAGCTCATAAATATAGCGAAGAACACAGTAGTAGGGTTGTCGAAGAGGTATGTTATTCGAGATTGTAAACACGTCGCTTTTAGATCCCAGTAGTCGCAGAAGTAGTCACATTGTGGACACATTTTCACCGATGACTCGTATTTGCATACATCTTCACTGAAAATATTCAAAATTAACAGTCATTTTATGATTACTTCAAACGGTCAATAAGTTTTTTTTTCATCGGAAGTGGGTTTTCGAAATAAACAACAATCTGTTAAGAAATTGATCCAAGTGATAACTCTCTAATTTGACAAGGGAAAAACCAAAAATATTTTAGATACTCAATTATTTAGCTGAACAAAACACTTGAGTTTTGCAAGGCTTTTATTATTTTTACTTTAATAACTTACCTAGGTGTGTTGCTGTATACAGTGGCAGCCGAGTATATGACGCATATTAAACCTACTATTGACGCAGGAATCAGCATATGTGTATAGAAGCCGAGCCAAGCAAAATATAAACCTGAAATTGAACGAAATAAATACTTTTATTAAACTCTTAACATTTCTAACAAATATCTAAGGAGTAAAGTATAAGTATGGGTGCACTGACTGGACAGGTCCACTCAATCTGTGTGGTTCTTTCCTCAAAAGACCGTTTCAGACACGAATCTACATATTCTTCACATGATCTGACCAAGATTATGTCTGGACTTTAAAAGAGACTGTGACCTCTGAATTGGTTTCGGCCTTTCTTCTCAGAGTAGTCAGACAGGAAACGCCGACCTCATCTAGTTTTAAATCATGTGATTGACGTGTAAAAGTGTTTCTACAAACCTACTTACAGAAAATAAATCATTTATCATAGTAATACGAACCTATTTTAACACCAAAATAATCCTTGACGTAGTCTAGTGGTTGGTATTTGATACATTTGGAGACTGCCGCCCATTCTGTGTACAATAAATGCCTCATGGAGCCAGGAGTTTTGAGATCACCCTGAAACATAATAAAAATAAAATGTAACACATTTACCCATACATACTTCGTACCTGGAAAACAGCATAGAATACTCTTTGTTATTTACATCACATGTATTATACAGATATAAAGGTAGAAATTGTACATAGAGTGACACAATGGGTGGTCTTATCGCTAAAAGTAGAATACACACACTACACATTATGAGGAAGAAGTGTAAAAGAGATTACAGAGTTCCAATTTTAAAATAACATTGAAAACTTGTCCACAAGTTTATAAAGTCGTCAGCACATAAACCAGAAATTAACTAGAAAAATTGTTTTATTGCCGCAGAAACACGTGTGACAAAAAACATATCGATAAATATTATTTGCAAAATTGAAAAAGGTAAAGTGGAGACTCTTCCCACATAACAATGCATACTTACATCGTGTAAAGGATAGGCAGCGCTATAAGTACAATTAGATATCAGTCTTGTGATGCCGAAGGCAAAGTCGTCGTTCGACTGCTCCGAGAATTTCTTCCTGTCGAGAATGAATTGAACGATGCGAGAACGAATGGATGGCGTCCAGAAACATTCAGCTGTCGTGTCGAATCTGGAATCAATATTTGGGCCATTAGTCCTTGGCAACTAGTTTAAACTATCTGAGTGCAGATTTCAATCATGAAACTGAACGCGATCAAGAGCTGTCAGTGTCAATATTCCAAAACAAACTTTGACACTGACAGCTCTTGAACGCGTTTTAGAAGTGCTGAACGCGTCGAGTTTCTTTAGTGAAATTCGCCCTGAGTAACTGACCGATTCTTGTTCAAAGCTAACATTACTTTACTCGATACTACATTACAGTACGGCCGTCGAGAGAATGCTTTTCTGACAACTGTCAGTTGGACAAGTTCTAGTAGTCATAAGGATCAAATTTGCAAAACACATATTCGTAAGTATGAAACTGACCGACGTCAAGAACCCATTCTCTCGACGGCCGGACTGTAGTATAGTAGATATAGTACCTAAAGTGCAATGATTGGAGACGTGCATGGTATATTGGCAATAATGAGATCTAATAAGGAATAACAAAAATGGTTACTAAAAATAACTCCAATTGTGGGCGAGACGCCGCGTCAATTATATGCGAACACGCTTATAAGCTTTACAGACAGGGCAAATGGTGAAACGGGGGACACCACACCTTTTTAAAATGCTTTAGATGCGGAATACAGGTTTAGCAGCATAAGGTATCTTTAAGACAACAAAAAAAGTTTGGACAGTTTACAGACCCATGAAGCTGTCTTACTATTATCGGCACAAACTAAAAATAGCACATGTCGTGATAAATAAGAATATTTGAGAAAAAATGGCTAGCAGTTTCAATTCATATTTACTTTCTGATTTTATCTTGAATATTACTGACACCGGCGAAGGAAAACATCGTGATGAACCCTGGACTGATAGTTAACAGAAGTCGGAAATCGCCAACCCGTTTTGTGCAAGCGTGGTGATCAATGCTCGTGCCTTCCCTGCGTCAGAAGAGGCCTTAGCCCCTTAGGCCTTGGCCCTGCAGTGGGGCTATAATAGGCTGGTATTATTACTGGCTAGCCCAGGGTATGTATTTAAGCATGACAAGGCTCTTGAAAGCTACTCTATAATCAACAAACAACCTGTAATTGGCAACTGTGCTAGTCCAAGGCTAATGTTGCCTATAGTAATTAAGATATATTACATACAGAAGAAGCTGTTGGTAACTTTATAAATAAATAAATAAACGCGAATGAAAAAAACGTTATAACTTACAAATATTCCTTGTCCTTGGAGTAAATGGCGGTCAGTCGGTGTTTTCTCTCGGGGAACATGTCATTATCGACGCGAATCTTGGACATGAACCGGTCCCAACACGCGTCCACTTGTTCTATCAGGCTGTTTGTCTTCTCATGCACGTCTTTCAGAGCTGTGAACTGATTCACGAAGTATAAAGTTATTGTTTATCTATAAGTATGGTTGTATCTTGTTTCATATTGACGAAATACATAATTCAGGGGCCCCACCGCTTAAGGGCGATGCGCTAAGATCACCCGTAAAATCTTACATTTCAGGTCAGTACCAAGCTGAATGTTGATCAAAATATGATTCGCGACCGTAACAAATATGTATTTACAGAATCATAATCATTAAAATCATCAATATCACTCTATCAGTTCAGATTACCGTGCTAAATGAAATAATGACATTTGAGATCAATTCCAACTCTTCCCTTTTTTTTAACCGACAACAGCAAAGCCAATTTTTTTCCTTTACTTGTACAAATTATATGTATATAATATGTAAGTGTTAGTTTGTATATTACTAGCTTTATCCCGCGAAATTTTCGGAGTTCATATTATTTTATTTTATTTTTTATTCATATTCATTATGGTACCTCATGGTCATGAACTCAGGTCATAAACTTATGACCTATCCGAATATCAACAAATATTTCAATATGTATACTAGATATTTAAGATTTGTCAAAATTAATTCAAATAATTTTAACTTGGAGAGTTGTATTGATGATTGAACCTTAGCGCATCCCTCGTAAGCGGTAGGCTTGTAATAAATAGCCTTGCATTTACTAGGTTGTGTTGACGAATTTTCTAATATTTTTTTATACATGCATAAGCATAATCACCCTATATTGTTCCCACCGCAGGGATAGAGGCCTCCTCTCAGTGGGGGGGAATGCGCCATAATCCACCACGCGCGCCCAGTACGGGTTTGGTAATGTTTATACATGCATTATTTAAAAAAAAAAAAAAAAATTAACTCCCACGGGGAAGCTCTTGGCCTGAATCTCACCTGATGGTAAGTAATGATCAGGCCGAAGATGGAAGCGAGCTTCACCCTTTTTCTCATTTTATGACACTGTGACGATTTTAATTGGATGATTGTTATTTATTTTTGGGATTCAATTAAGAGACTTATTATGTTTTATAATTTTGAAGCAATGAGTAGCGACTGTAGCACGTTCATACGGTAAAATGTTTGTATTTCATGTTAAATAACAATTTTTAAATGAGTTGATATTTGTTACTGTGTGATGGACGATTTTATCATAATACCCAATTAATGTAATACTCCATCTCACTACCGGGTGTATTTTAGCGTTGTTTAATCATTTATATTGATTTGGTACACACGACAAAATGTTTGCAGAATTTGCAGATAGCCAAGTCACAGAAAGCACAAGTGTGACGAACAACGTCAAAGTGTTTACTTATCAATTTTGCCGACTGTACATTCTACAGATGTAGTGTAGCTCTAGTGTTATTACATGTTTATTTTTTAATGACATCACTTCCTACTTTATGTAACTATGGTGTATGGTAACTACCATAATTCAGTGTAGGGTCGAGTTACATACAATATTATAACGGTAGCATTTCACTTGGTATATTTGTACAGACATTAATTTTACAATAAAAAATAAACTTTATAAGTATCAACAAACGGTATATTTTGCATTGGACAAATACTCCAAGTGTACTGCCAGCATTATAAACACGAACAAAATATCGGTGACACTAAGTGCAAGATTAGTAGGACCATGTTAATTTAAATGAGACATCAAGATATTTCCCCAAACTCTAAGTTAGTCAGAGCATTACATCATACAGTGTTTCATAAAAGCCACATTTCACCGTTAGAACCCAATAATCAAATTGACTTTATTTATATTAGAAAACAGAGTAAAAAAGTTTGAAGAAGAAGAGTACAAAGTTTTATAGAACACCTTCACAGACATATTTTTGACATAATTTTAATATAAAATAAAAGTCATTCTCCATTTATTTGGAGAGAAAAAACCACCACCCATATTCAATTGACTAGCGACCTAGAGCGCCTCTTAACAAAATAACATTAAGCTTAACAAATGCCATTTGATAATGTTCTTTTAGCAGATAAAACTTTTACTTGAAGAATGGGCGAGCTTTAAATCGAGTCAAAGGAAACATGAACGTCACGAAATCTGGCAAACCAAATCAGCAATTTGAAGGAATGACTTCAATCTTAGCTTACGCTCAGTACCACCTATATTTCAACTTACCTAAATACCTGTCTGGTTATGGGCCTGTTTCACCATAGTTGATAACGAATAAATAACGAGCCATTTTAAAAATGGCCGCTTGACAGTTCACCTGTCACAGAAAGCTTGACAGATGACTTATAAAATACCATATCAACATATCGAAACAACATGACATTCAACACCAATGGAGCCCAGCCAAGTGCCAAGTTAGCAAAGCCATGCTTATACCTGATGCATACCTTAGACATATACAATGCTGCATTCAGTATCGCATTCGCCCGACCAGACTTACTGATCTTACTGCATTCCTATAACACACGATGTGATGCAGTTATAACACTGTGCTGCAACACTGTACTTCAACACGGTGCTTTAGTACACAACATTTAGGCGGAATGCGGGTGTGTATAGCCTATTTCTATATTAGAATTTAGAATGTATACCTTAATCCTCTAAGATAAGGTTTAGTTTCTATTGAAATTTAAAAATTCATTCAAGGATTTTTTACACAGTCCAATATTTTTTCTCATTTCACTATGTTTGAATTGATTATGTGTGTGAATTGTTGTTTTGTGTTTCTAAATTATGTTATTTCACTGAATTATGTTATAGTTTTTGTCCTTTTGCAAATTATAGTTAAAACCAAACGAAAGAAGCATTTTATTTATTCCTGTCCTATCCAAAGAACAAACATGGTATATTAATAGTGCTGCGCCAACAACATCGAAAAACATCCAATATCGACATCAGATACAACACAACTAAGTAATGCATTTGTTAAAACTTTAACTAGTGTTGCACTCTATGCGTAACTAATACACACGATGAAAAAAACCATTGAATATAATATAATGGATTTATGACTCTGTGTAAATAATATAATTTATCTATTAAAACCCTTAACATCGAAAATTATTATTATTTAGAAACCTTACTGATAAATGTTGTCACTTTGCAAATATATGCAAATTAATTGTTCGTGATAAAAGCATATTTTAATTTAGTTATCGACGCTTAAGGGTTTGTAACTATTCACAGAAAAAAAAAGTGTAACTACCTACTGCTTCCTTATTACTGCACAAAAAAAAGAATAACTAACTAATTTAACCACTTACTAACAAGCAGTAGAAAACAGGTTTCAAACCAGAAGTGGACCACATGAGAAAAAAAAATATGGAACACAAGCCTCTTATTCCCCTTTTTTTTTATGAACACTTCTTTTTGTGCTTTGAGCGATTTTTTGGTAGGGGGTAAACTTATGGATTCGCGTTACCACGCGCCGTAGTACTGTAACCTCAAATATAGTAGGCGCTAATACCAGTTTTAAGTTTTCACTTTTGTCAGCAGTCCCCTTGACTGTATGGGTATTTTCTTTATTGAGATGCTTAGTTTAGAAACAATTCTTAAGCGTCGATAAAACATATTTACTAATCTAGAACAACATTCATAGGTAAGTCAAGAAAACACTTCTACCTGAAGCGAAGCCCTTGTTCTAGAACCATACAAAGCCATAACACGAGTCTGCGCCTAAGAGGGGTCATTAGTTGTTTAGTTTATAAGAGGTAATGGGTCATTATTACCTTCATTGGCATCCTTAGTTTGAGGATCTCACTGTAGTCTCTTAGGACAGACACTGGTGCATGGATCTGAAAAGAGAATACACCAAAATGTAAAATCACTACCTCCCAAATGCCCGAAATGTCTCTGATTTACAGAGCGTACTAAATCTTTACTGTAATCAAATCTCACCAAGTGCTTTTGGAAAGAAGTATCTTATCGAACATTCCATTATGAATGGACCATCTGTCTTTATGATAGCGTAAAAATAGCCGTTAAACGTCAAATGGAAAAGTAGAATGCAATAGACGCGAAATTGATTGATTAAGCGGAATAGGTTACTAAATATATCTACGTCTATTGTATTTTATAATAGATCTCCGCTTAGTCACGCTTGAATCATTTATCTATGGAAAAGTAGCTCATAATAATCAGCCATACGGTACGCGGGATATACTTCTAGACCTAAGTATGTATACCCAGGGCAGTAATTGTAATGCTTCCTATGGTAATATGTTACAAAATTATCTGATGAAAATGTAAACAAATGGATCAGAAAAAGTATCAGTAAATGTCGATTTGTAGTGCCACTTACCACTTACAAATTGAATTCTGCGTTTGGATTATTTGTATATCTACTACTTTTTCTTTTTTTTTTCTGATTCATTTAACAATTCGAGACAATTGTATAACTCCTGAGGGGCAATTCCCGTAATAAATACAATCAATTTACCAAAAATGTTGACAAGTTGTACAGATTGCGACGTGAATGTGAACGTATGTATGAGAATTGGCCTTCAATTTTCGTCAATGATTTTTCAATTACAATTGAATAATATTATTCAAGCAATCATTGATCATTGTAAAAAGAGATATAAAGTTCAAATTTTCTAAAGATGAATTTGTGTTACTAATTATCTTTAGAATTTAACCTGAACAAAGTTTGTTTACACTTTCATCTGAAACTTTTGGAACAGAATATAAGCAAGTGCGTGGGATATTAAGTCGAGGCCCATGGTATTCATCGGAAAATTTGGAGTTAAAAGTCCTGAAGGCACGCATCAGTGTGGTAGATAACAGGTAGTAGATCAACATATCCTGGCAATCAGAACTTAAAAAAATAACTGCATCAATATTCCTTACCTTAACAAAATTCAATCCATACAAGTTCGCAGGCGCTTCCCTCTCCAAGTTAAGACCTTCCGCTTCGAGGTTCTGCTCGAATATCTTCCGCTGCTCATGGGCTTCACTCGTGGCAGCATCTTCTTTTAAAGCCTCCCAGACTAGCACATAGTCTATGGACCGGACGCCATCGTTGAATGTTAGGGAGGGGTTGTTAAGGATACCCCCCATCACTATCCTGTTAGTTTGGAAAAATTTCATAAGTATCTTGTCTTTGCTTAAATATGATTGGTTGGTACTACTGGGTTCTAAGTCCTAGATTCTAGGGCATAGGGTCTAAAGTGCAGAAGTGCAGTAAATGATTATAGTCGAGTGAATGTGAGGATATGACCACGTAGACGTACCATAGAAAGCTAGTGACCGTTGATAGCTATGACAGTACTTACTAACACTTTCCAGCAGAAATATCGTGTATAGGTACTTCGTAATTAAAGAATCAAGAGGCACTATTACTTGGGCTCTTAGCCCCGTGGATTCTTACATACTACGTGGGAAAATACGCAAGTAACTCATTGTCTTCCATGACCAATTAAATGTCAATACTTTAATAGCTTTCGAGGCGTCGCGTCGTCGGCTCATTGCTATAGGCAGGGACTGAAAACCTTTATAAATTACGGTACAGGTATCTATGAATTTCGGTTACTTCTACGACTAAGGTTACCTCTATCTGGGTAACCCAAGGAGAAGAAACATGTTACCTGTTTTAGGTTACCGTTTTAATACCGATGACACACACAGGCGATGCGCCCCCTTTCACTAATGCCGACGGCACGTGTAAGGGCTAGTTCAGACATGCGGGAACCGCGCGTTCACGAATCGCGCGGTTTCTTAAACCGCAAAATTGTGATGCTATTCAGACACCGGCGGTTATTATGCGATTTTCGTGCGGGGATAACGTCAGTTTGAAAATGGAGGATTTTATTTGAGTAATCCTCACACTGAATATCCCATATTGCAGGTCTCTTCTCCACTTCATCAATAAATAGTTCAGTGTCGAAACGATCCATGGCGAACTCACGAGCTGTGACGTGCTAACCGCGCGGTATCCGCAACGCAACTGAACGCGAAGTAAAGACTCCATAGTAATAGAAACGCGCGGGAGCAGCGCGATTCTATTTTCTGGCGGTTGGGTTGCCGTAAACGCGCGGCTTGATTAACCGCGCGGTTATGTCGGAATGATTACTTAATAACTCATACAAATAAAACTCGCGCGATTTCCATGCGATTCTGAAATCGCGCGGTTCGCGCCGTGTCTGAACTAGCTCTAAGATAGAGGTAATGTTTCAGTTGTAATACTGGTTGTTATATTCAATTTACGGTAACCTTTAATAATACCTGTAAAGAATATAAATGTTGTAACCGAAAAAATACCCATATTGATCATACCGGTTTCTGTTCCTGGCTATAGGTATGCCAATTTATTTTATGGTACTGCATCACAATTATTAATATATATCACTTACGTAGTTATTTTCTGGTCATGGATGAGTAACAATTACGCATAATACATAACTAGGGAATAAATTGATCGGGTTTCCTTGCTCAGTGGCAAGCACGTGATTATTAACTCTAAGACCGTTTGTCCACCGCACCGTTCACGGGACGTCAACGAGAACGAGATGACGACGCTGAAGTAGCGAGACGCGCGCTGTAGTAGGCGTTTACTATGGCCGCGTAATCTCGTTTCTCGTTGACGCCCCGTTTACGGTACGGTGCGGTGGACAAACAGTGTAAGGCCCTTTGTATACACACGTTTTTTAGCCGTGAAAAACTACTGTTTATTTGCCGTGTATAGGCACCGTCGTCAGTGTTATATTATATGTATCAATATAGAAGATTGTTGACAGACACGTTTTTTGTACGGCGCGGTTTATACACCGTTCAAAATCAAAATCAAAAGTCATTTATTCAAATTAGGCTGAGAATCAGCACTTTTTGAACGTCAAAATTACATAAGACAGTCCCCCAAAACGCCCACCCGTCACCACTTCCTAGTGCTTTAGCTGGGAAGAAGAAGTGGCGCAACAAACTCCCCAGCAGCAGCAAGTTCCGTAAAGAAACCGGTCCGTGTACAAAGGGCCTAAATATGGCTCCTGATTAAAACAAATAGGTGATACTGATGAGTTTTAATCACATTGTGTCAGTCACATTACTATTTGAAACTCTTAAAACCAAACTACATAAATTGATTCAATAAAATCTGACTGAGGTCAAATAATAAACCCTTGAAGAAAAATTTACAACATGCCAAACGTTATTTGTTAGCCAAACCCATGCGTTATCCCACACCACACAAGACAAGACAATAACAAACATAATAATTATAATAATGTGTGAAGTTTCGCCAATCGCAGGCCTAGTTCGGCAGACAAATCGTTTGATCAAAATGTTTTGCCAAATTACTCACGAGCAATGGTTGACTGGAGGTTTGCCATTGCCATTTGGACCAAGGTTTGTGGCGGGTTCGCCACACACATAGTCTTCGGCAGCACGGGTCGACGCTTCACTACCATTGTCCCTGAAATTAGTCTATACTTGGGGACATATTTCTGTGCCAATGCGGCATTAGGTACCTATGTACTTTCATTAAGAATGTTAATACGCGGTTCAATTATTAGTTGCGCGAAGACGCGTCCACTGCATTGCAAACATTCTTGAGTTTCTATACAATAAAGTGAACACATCTATGTAAATTATTAGTAGAATCACAAATCAATTAGTCAATTGTCAGTAGCGAAACAAAGCTGGTTATGTGACGTCACTCAATTAGAATCTAATAATGGCTGCCAGGACATCCATAGGAGACGATTATTTACTGTGTCATCATTATTTACTCGTGCACTTTGCTACTGTTTGCTATAGGCACAGAATTTCCCTAGTTCACCGTATAGCAACTTGAACACATGTACGATTGTATTCTATTGAATAATAAATTATGTGTTGTTGTATAAAAGCCCTATTTATAGCTAATTGGAAGTCTAACTAAGTGCAATATTATCATTATTGTATGTATATTTGTTTCTGTAATAAAATTATTAACCTATACCATAATATTGTCGCTTTTCAAATAAGTATATAATCGACGAAAATGAACCTGGTTTATTATGGTTTTATTGGCCCACTGCCAAAGTTCAGTTTATTTAAAAGAAGCACCTTGAACCTTTCTGAAGAACGTCTAGCTTTCAGTATAAACATGGTACTGATGGTACCTACTCGTATGATAAATAGATTTGACTTAAAATCGATTCGATCGTCTGAAAATCTGACAGAGAAAACTGAAAATCCATTTATCTTTTTTCATAACATCTGCTTATTATTTGAGTGCCCTATTGCGGATAAGAGCTATTCGCAATAGGGCACTCAAAATAATGAACATAATAAAAAGAAAACATAAGGGACTACTCACACTTATTCAGCTCTTTTCAGCGTTTGCCCATAGAAAACGCGTGAAACGCGTACGCGTCCTTTCAGCTATCCGCAGCTGAAAGGACGCGTACGCGTCTCATACAAAATCGTAGTTTTCTATGGGCAAACGCTGAATAGAGCTGAATAAGTGTGAGTAGTCCCTAAGTCGGAAAACGATTACGACGGTACCAGTATCGATCACGTTTCTCTGAAATTACTTAAGGAACGAATGAACGATATCAAAGCTATCGACTTCCCCGGAATCACGGTTTATTCAGTCTACGTGCCGCGATCGTAAATAACTGTGATCCTAAATAGAAACTTTATGCCTTTGATTTTGATATTCGCTGTAAGCACTTTAGGAAACGATAAAATAAATATAGGTTCAGAAAAGTATGAAAGTATATTGAACAGACAGATAAATACAGAAATTTGACCATCACCTGTGATATTAAAACAATACTTCAATAATCGGAGTCATAAAATTAAAAATACATGCATCGATATTGAGACCCACAATTTCATCACAAATCACTAAGTTCATTTACCGCTAAACGTGTTTAAAATTGTATAATTCTGTCTCTGTCATCTTCAAACGATTGACAGAAATGGAACGATGTTTTAATTTTTTTAGCGCTAAATGCACTTAGAGGTTTGTAGTGCAAGTGGGTCTTATGAGGCTCCACAGACAGGCGCGACGCGGCGACGGTGTGACGCGATTCTGGTAGAACAATTTCCATTAAGTTTTCATAGAAATTGTTCTACTACAGTCGCGTCGCACTGTCGCGTCGCGCCTGTCTGTGGGCGCCTATAAAACTTAGTTCCGATGGTCGCGCCAAAATGCACGTGGACGCGCGATTGTGTACCTATACTCCTTTAAATTAATGGTAAGTCGTACATTTGGTTATGCAAAAGTGTTTTGTAAGTAAAAATAGACCACCCAATTCACAGTACAGACCATTGACTATTATCTGAGGGGCAATTCCCGTAATTTTTGAGAACATTCGCATCTCATTCGCAATATGTCAAAAATACAATCAATTTACCAACATTTTTGACTAATTTGACGGATTGCAACTTGAATGTGAACGTTTTCTAAGTACTTACGTTAATTGGCCTTCAGAATAATAATAATATAACATAAACAAAATAGGAAAATAGAAAATAATAAATTGAACTTGATAAACTTGATACATAATTTAAACAAGAAGTTCAACGACACACAAGAACACAAAATCACAGAACGGTGACGTAAGCATTTAGCACACAGGCGAACCATACATACATCCTAAGTAATTGCAAATTTCGCACTCGCTGATGTTATTTTTTACAGTCAAGGTGAAAACTAAGAACTGTAGTGCTATTCTGTAAAAATCTCACCGTGATAACTTAGGTGAAGTGAGCCGTCAATGGTGTCAATCCCTGCTGTCAATCAAAGCACCGGATGGAATGACAGTTCACTTTAAGCTCACTTCACCTTAGTTTTCACAGTGAGATTTTTACAGAATAGCACCGCGCTTGTCTTGGATGCTGCAAGTGATGAGAAAAATTCTTCAAAGTAGGACCAGACTGACAACTGTCAGAATAGGCAACTACTATCTATACCCATCGATTGATTAACTAATTATGAATGAATATCATTTTGGAATTTGGATAAAAGTCAGCAGGAATTGCATCTGAACCGATTTTTTCGTCGTTTCCAACGGTAATCCTGCGGGGTAACGGCTCGTGCAGACCGGCGCGATATCGCGGGGGCGGCAGGCATCGCGATCCTTCTCGCGCCAGTCTGCACGAGCGTTAAACGAAGGCAGTGTCTTTCGTTGTTACGGTTCAAAACATTCATGAGCATACGAATTTTTGAAACTTATGAAGCAATGGATTAGAATTCTGCGGATTGTGATTGAAAGTGTGTTGCGCAATTAGGTGTTGGTGGTGCTGTTTAACCTTCACCCCGCATTCGTTTTCGTTAATTTTCATGACAATACCACAAAATCCATTGCATCAAATGTTTGTGAAATTTATCTGCTCATCAACCACAAAATTAACGCTACTTGCAATGTTTTTGTTGAATATTGTCAATGAAAGATTATGGTTATAAATAAAGTTATACCAATTACGGGAGATCTCATATTACACGAACCACTACACAATTATTTAAATTTCCGTTTCCGTAAACTTCCGTTAATTGGTACACCAACTTTTATTAAATTAATGAGTTACAAACTGCGGTATCAATAGTTAGTGTATCGTGTATAAATTTTGTGTGCATGCTATTTTATACACGTTGTTTACCTAACTTTCCTTAATAACACATCACAGTCAACTGATTCGTTGCGCCTTTTTGCTTCAGGACAGAATATATACAGGTCAAATTAAATAAGCTAGCGAAACTCTGCATATGTGATGGGTATCGATCGATATCTATTCACGATGAGACTGATTTTCTCAACTCATATTTTAAGTAACAACACTACCAGCGGTCGTTGATACCCCTTAAAAAACATCGTGTTTTTTTTCTCATCATATTTAGATAACGATAACCATCACGTAGCGGAGTTTCGCTAGCTAATTTAATTTCACCCTATGACCTACCTAAACCTAAACACGCTTATGAATAAGAACAAAATATGAAGAATTGCGTAAAAATGAGCAAATAAAGATGAGAACGGTTTATGGGTAACACGCTATAGAATTAAAAGTTAATAAAACCTACTTTAAAAAAAACGGAATAATTATAAAAATTACCACGAAATAACAAAGTTGACAGGTAAAGTAACTAGGGAATTCCATTATGAAATAAGTAGGTACCAATATTAATTAAGCTTGAGTACCACGGCTGGCTTGTTCCCAGGAGCTCCAAATAATTTTATTTCGGCGGACGGGGGGTTCGACATTGTCTCATTACTCAGGTATTTTGTTTGTTTAATCATACATTAATTTTATTGTAAATATATGTATAATTTTTTGTGCAATCTGTACTTTAAAATTTTTGGAGCTCATGGGAAATATTTTATTCATTATTATTAGGTATATATTGCTTTTTTTTTATTTGGGTCTTCGGGGAAGAAAATTATTTGGAGCTCCTGGGAATAAGCCAGCCGTGGTACTCAAGCTTAATTAATATTGGTACCTACTTATTTCATAATGGAATTCCCTAGTTACTTTACCTGTCAACTTTGTTATTTCGTGGTAATTTTTATAATTATAGAAATAGTAACATTCAATGGCTAATTGAAATGATTGGTGTTCAATCCCCAAAAACAAAGAAAATAATAAGAACTTTCAAACAAAAGAAAAAGTATTCTTGACCTAGAGTCCTCGCCACCACTGAAGTTCGGCGGAAAAGTTGTGGAACTACATTTTTTTAAATGCAATGACATAAACACTAGCGCCGTCTATCGGACTTAAGTGGTGGTGATGGTGACTAGATAGCAATAGAATTTACCTCTAAGCAGTTGTTACTGGTTAACAAGTTCATAGACTGAGTTACATAACAAAACAAAAGAGTGAACAATAGAGTTCTACTTTCGAAACACATTCAGTTCTTCCAACACAAAAAGGCTCTATTGAATCAGTTTGCGAGATTCTACATTTGTTTTAGTCACAACAAATACGGAATACCTGCCAAAATCGACGGTGACTCATAAACGTCAGCGCGTGGTTCATTTGCATTTCATTGTGAGACGTTTCTTTGCACTCACCGGTCCGTGTTCATGTCCTGCGATAGATTGTCCTGGTACGTGCTGAGGACTGACATCGCCTGGAGCTCCCCGTTTTCCTCCTGGGCCTCCCTCTCCGTCTGGCCCAAACAGTAAGCGAATCAGTCACTTTTCTATGACAAGTTGATTCTCAAGCTAAATTGTAGTCTTAATATCTACATGTAAGACTCATTGTTGAATCAGAGATCATGTAGCGTCAACCCTTTGAGCGTAGATAACGAAAATTAGTACAATTCTTGATAACACCCACATACTTTGAAATTTTACAGCTCAAATTGGAGTTGTTAATTTTGTACAATGCTACATCGAAGAGTATTTAACACAGTTCTTAGTAAATCACCTCATTATCATGATATTACTCACAAAAACGGCACAAACTCTTAAATTACGGACACGTAGCCACTGACCTTGCTGCGTTCACTGTTCAACGCTGACTTGAGTTAGTCTGAATCATCACTGTTTGATCAGCGATCTTAGAACTTTTGTAAGAGATGCGAGCTATCTATCAAGATTCATTTTTCAAGTAAACACTAATATTGCACATGAGAATGTTTTGTCTCTGTTCTCATTACTACGTACATAATTTGAATAAAATTGAACAAAAAAAAGTAGTGACTACTGTTTAGGACTGTTCGAAGCTAAATGTGAGTCGGTAATCGGCACGCAAACACATGAAGGTACAGTGCACACACTGCGACTTCGCGCCGACGACTTGTCTGAAAACGTCGTTTGCTATGCATTCTTTACATTGGGATTGCAGCCAAATGTTTAGCGCAAGAAAACTTAAGGTCAATGTCAGAACAGCAAAATTTGCACTTCTCACATAATAAAACCGTAGGTTAGTATTTTTTCACTCGGACATGTTTTAAGACAGCTTTAGCATCATTGACCCTGATAACCCTGATATCCTTTTCACAAATGTTAGTTCCGGGATTGCTCAATTATTTGGAGAGTCAAACAGAGCCTTCAAGAGCTCATAACGCGGCGTGAGCGCAACTCATACTAGTCAGGCGATCCCGAAACAAACGCGACGGCAAAACAGTACACAATAATGTGTATTATCTGACGGAAAGTATAATAAATCTTGTTTATCGAAATGCTACTACACATGTCTATCCGGTACTTAGTGACCTAGCGCTTCTCGCCTCTACCCCATCTCTTCCCACGCAAATCGAGGGACCATAATATAAGTGAGTGTCACCGTTTATAGCGACTCGAATTTAGCATTATCCGTCAATCAACGTCCAAGATCGAAGTTAGAACAATAGGAGTTAGATGAGCTTTTTGCTTATTATATATATATTGAACCGTCAGTTCCGTACTAAAGCATCAATCGTTCGGAAATGCGATAAAGAAAGTAGCTGCATTTAACCGATAAAATTGAATATGATGTCAAGTGGTTATCTTTATCATTGTGCTACTTACGGTATTAGATAATACACTCAAGTGGATACTATTTTCTGCTATTCAGTTACTTCATCCCTTTACTCGTCTTCTACAACCCCCATGGGAAGCGAAAGATAGGGCGAGTACGTTTCACGCGACATTTTTGACACTGAATAATCGCGTGCGCTCGTATGAAGCCCCGTGTAGACTGGCGCGACGCGACTCTAAAGCCGGGTCTGCTGCGCTATGTTTGGATGTTTAATAACATCAAACATCAAACACGAACCAATCAGGCATCCGCAAATCAAACACGAAGCGATTTGATTGGTTCGTGTTTGATGTTTGATGTTTTTCAAACATCCAAACATGGCGCAGCAGACCCGGCTTTAACAATACAATTTCTAAGAAAACTTACACGGTAGAACAACCGGCGTCGCGTCGCACTAGTCTGAACAAGGCTTGACAGTCTGCGTTACTCCTTATAGTAAAGTAATGAGTGTTAACTAACGGCACTTATCTTTATTAGCTAAGCACCATTGAGATTAGCGTGACAAATATAACGAACCTAAAAACGTAAGTACTTATTTAAAAATACTTATTTTACGCCACAAATGAGACACTTTTGTCATAAAATTTGGTTTAGGCGATTCACTCTATAGTGGTAAAAAACGTGCCAAACGCGTCAAAATTATCGCCATGGAAATGCAAATAAAAATTTGATACTCGTTTTGCTTTGGTTCTGCCTAATAGAAAGCTAAATCGAGATTATTGCAATTGCAGTATTGCTTATTATTACAGGGCTTTGCTGAGTGCATACCTGTTACAATCTTTGCCCTAATATGTGCGTATTTTTTGTGCAGAATAAGCAATATTTCTTTCATTTTTCTTGATACCGCTCTTGATCGAGCAATATCGCGATATGGCGCGCTGTTCGACGGACGGATATTTATGTGAATAATCAAAACGGTAAAATCGCGCGTTTTTCTGAACCTAGCCTTAGATCAACCGGCCGTGAGTATCAGCGACTTTAAACGTGTGCCTGAACTTTTTATCATATTTTTGTTATCAAGCAGAATTTCTGTACTGCATATCTGTCTATTTTTAGCATAGTAGCTATTTATTTTTACATTAGATTAACATTGACATACAAGGGAAACTGTAACAGGTCATCACCTATTTAAATAACAATTTAAATAACTTTCAGTTGAGGAAAACATTATTAAATGCACTTTAATTTTGTGTAACATTATTTTGAAAAGAATGCAAACAATTTGTTGAGCCAAACCATTGAGTTCTTTGAATTACTCTAACATATTATTTGTTTTTGATACAGCATGTTTGGTTTATTTACTATGCTTTGTAAAAATATTTTACATTTGTTTATTGTTACAGATGTCTACATGAGTGAACTAGCTTGATTATTTAAGTAATTATTATAACTATTGAATAGATAGATAATGCTTTCATGGAGAAGTTAATCAAGGAATATTTTTAAGTTCATCACCTACTAATTATTAACATTTCTGTAGGTACTCACATTACATGTTTGTGTTTTTAATATTGTTTACCTAAATACCTTTATAATACTTATGGAAAACTATACTAATGACTGTGTTAATGAGGAATTATCAATAATAATGAGCTAATTATTTTAAATAACTAGCTGCATTTATGATTAGGTGTTGAATAAACATTACAATAGGCGCCTATTATCTGAAACCACACTTAGTTTAACCATATGTAAAAAATAGTCATGTTTCCAGAGATCTGGTAGAGGAAAAAGATAAAAATACAGTTATTTTTTTCTGTTTTGGCCTTGATTCAACATTAGCTAGGAAATTCCAGTCACCAAAATAGGTTTGCTGTTTTTTTTTGTATATGATAAAAATAATTTACCTTAGGTATCCATAAATTGACGTAGTTACACATATTATTACAATAGGTTTGCCAAGGCATGTCAATCAATCAGCCTAGCCTTTTCCCAACTATTTCGGGGCAAGCTTAGCTTAACCTGATGGATCGCCCCGTGCGGCTCTTTTATTTAGCCACGAGCTTTCAGCCAGGTTTGCCTAGCCACGTATTATATATTTTTTCAAGGTTTTTTTGATACCAATGGAAATATTTACCTACAGACACAAACAAAGATTTGCTAAGAAATATACTAACAAACATCAGTAGATTTATTAAGTGCCAGACACTTTATTTTGATACACCCTGTGGTTACATTAGCTATTTTGTCACAGCAGGATAGCAAGTTGAAAAAAAGTTTTAACTCTATTGAATGCTACACCACTATTATCTCTCATTAATTCTTCTATGCTGGCAACTATGCAAATATTGAAATGTAAAATATTTTAGAAAAATATGATAACATTGATTTTTTATTTTATTATTGTTGTTTTCATTACTAACACTACTGTATTGATTAATTGTGATCTGATAATAAAGTTTTATTATTACAAAAATGTTACAAAATGGACAAAATTAATAGTATTTTACACACTATCAGGAACTAATAATGTTAATTAATTAATTATGCAGGAAACACGAGTAGGTACTATTATAATATGATGTAACAAAAAGGTCATATATCTGCTACCTCATTACTGTATCAACATGGATGCTGATATTTTAAATATACTTGTAGGTACCTTGATTGAAATAGGTACATGAACTATTTATCTCTAAGTTTGTTTGTAATCAGTAGCATTGTTTTTATCATAAAAATATTATTTCTTTAATAAATAACTTATTATTTTAAAGTTAGTTAACTTTGTCAAATATTTGTAAAACATTGAAAAAGTTTGCATACATCTTATATAATCCTATATTTAATTTGAGAGAGTAAGAACCCAACATGTTTTTAAAAGTTGCAAGTTCGGTATGTGACTGAACTTGGTCATATCAGGCATGTTGACCTTTGCCTTTTTTCTCAATGGCTGCTCATACTAACTCATTACAAGATAAAAAACAGAATGCTCCACAACACAGGCAGTTTAACTTACATTACCTTGAATCAGTGAATTGTTTAGAGACATGAAAGCAAAGTTATTATAGAAATAAAACTTTTGAATTGCTATTAGAAGTATTTCTAGCAATAAAAACCCACTCATTAGTAAGAAAGAAAAAAATGATTCATAGCCTTAAGTTCTTCAATGCCTCAGCCAACAACCTAAACCTATACAATCAAGATATTAAAAGAATTACCTCGTGAAATGTTCCATCTCCATCCTGAAAGAGTTGTTGGAATGCAAGCTCATTCCTTTGTGCGTCAGACAAGAAGGACTCCGTCTCTCCGGCGTCAGATCTCTTGTGGTGCAGCTTCACACCTCCCGCATATATAGGAGTCGTTATCTTCGGCGTAAACACATTTTCCTCTACCCTCTCAAGCAGAGGTTTGGGCACGTCTTCTTCGAGAGATGGAGATCCGTCAGACATCACATAAAAATAACGCGCGAAATACTTTCACACCACTATTTAATTTTTCGCACGGTTCATATCCAAGACGTTCTTCCTTCCGAGGTATTAGTCATAGACGGAAGTATGCTGTGAACAGATTTATCTTGTATTCTTTCACACGATAAATAACTTTGAACTAGATTTGAATTAAAAATAAAGGTGTTTATAAATTTTTCGATTGTCACTTCTGGTATTTTCACTGATTTATCTAAACTACGTGGTTTTGTAAGGAACGGGCACTGACCGACCGACCGAAACCATTTTTCAAGGGAACGACAAGAAACTGAATAAGAAGGGATGACATTTAAATTAGAGATGAGACGTATATACTGGTAGAGGTATATATACCAAGTATGTGCTTCCCAGTACATAGACTGGGTACGGACCGAAATACTGGGTAAATACCTTGAAGGTATGACGTCAGACGCATAGTACGATACGAACCGCTACCACAAGGTAGCGCCCAGTTTTATCGGTAGTTCGGTGCGCCGAAGCAACCCGAAGATAGCTTACGAAGGGACCCGAAACGTCATTCGTGCTTTATGAACATTCGGGTGATTTAATTTAGTTAGACAAAATGGGTACTTATTTTCACGTTCTTAAGGAACATAATTGCATAATTACATTTTTTGACACGACGCGAAATAGTTCCTTAGTTTGTTTATGTTAGGGAATATTATTACGTGTTTGAATGTTTACGTCGTCTAGTGTAGGTACGTACTTAGGCTTTAAATATAATTAATGTTATTTTGCATTAATTTATATAGAAATAACTAGAATTCATTAATAACCATCGTCATACTCTTAGCCGACAGTCCTAAGCCTGGTAAAGTAGGAAGGAAAGATTTCATATCTCATAATGCATAATTACGTATACTTGAAACGTCGTACCTACATTATATTGGAGGCATACCATACTTATCGCATACGTTTACTTATCGAAATCCTACCACACCCAAATACTTAGAAGTATTTTGATACCTGGTATTTGTACCAGGTATTTAGTGATACCCATACCTTAAAGGCCGGGTATGGAGAATGGCAGGTATATCTCATCTCTAATTTAAATGTTACCGAGGCAAATAAAATAAGTAGCTAATTTTGTTGTAAGGTGAGATAGCTGTACACGATTATTTAAAAACGAAAAGAGATAACACCTCCACAATGCTAAAGATGTTATTTTGCCTTGTCGTTAACTGATAGTTCTGTCCGTTCTGTCATTAGCCTCTTCCTTCCTGTAGGGTTGTCAATACTTTGGAGCTTGTCTACTGTTAAAAATCTAAAAAATAAATAATTCTATTCTAAACGACAAGACGGTGGCATAAGATTAGTTCCGATTTCAGCCGCATGCAGACTTATCTTGCGCGCAGTCTAGAATAGACTCATAATAACCCAAGGTAGCAAAGAGGGTTTCCATTCGATGCCTCGGACCTCAAAGGAACAGTTCGATTCAAACAGCTGGCGCCGCTGGCGGCTCGGAACATGAGGCGAGTCGCTGCACAGTAACAATTTCATGTGTCAGCGGAGCCTACCCCTCGTAGGGTACTGCGCACTTGCGAAGCCGAGCCGTTAGAACCGAGTAGAACTGTTTATGTGAACATGACGAATTGATAGTTCACATCCCTAGGTGTAAAAGTTAAGTTTTGTGGTTGAGTGAGTTGGTCTGTCAATTGCGCACGCCATTGAACTTTTTATAACAAATAAATATAATGACATTTTAATTGCTTTAATTAAATAATTAAAATTGCCCAAATCATAAATCATAATTTTTCAACAAAAAATTGAATGCACCTATGTTTTTTTAAATTTGGTTTTTACTATGGTAACAAATTATGCCACGCCGCTCATGATCTGTCAATTCGCGTCGCCGAAAAACGAAAAGGGATAGGTTGCCGGCGAAAGATTTTTATTATTTAAACGAACTAATCTAGAGTGTTATTTATGTGAATTATTATAATCAAGGAAAATATCACAAACTCAAAATGACGGTGGAGGTGCAAGCCAAGACGAGGCTCCCGCAGCTATCGTCTGACAAACAACTAACATTTATAAAATTAGCTGTTTTATCAATGGCAGCAATATTATGTGAGTATTTAAAAAAGTTAATTAGCATTTACACTTGTATTAGAACGATATCATACCGTGTCGTTTAGTTAAAACATGAATTAGATCGATTTTTGTTATGACTTACGTGGTCTTATTATGATAAGCAATGGCGATAAAATGTGCTGATTTTAGGAAAACATACACGGTAACTATGAATCTTAAAAAAAAATTATCACTGTGCTCTGTTTATAACTGCAATGTACCACTAAGCATCACTTTGGGTCTGTAAACATACCTACCTGAAAATGTGGATAACAGGCTCCCGGACATATTTCACTGTGTAGTACCAATCGGCTTCCGGCAATATTTTTTTACCGACTAGGTATAGTATTTTCGATACTTTCGATTTTTTGCAATTATTCAAAATGCATATTTTCCTCTAATTAGTTTAAAAAATATAACTTGAATTTATTTCTTTTTCAGCCTTTGGAACGCGTCTATTCTCTGTGTTGCGTTTTGAGAGCGTTATCCACGAGTTCGACCCTTACTTCAACTATAGAACTACCAGATACCTCACTGAGGAAGGTTTCTATAACTTCCACAACTGGTTTGATGACAGAGCATGGTATCCGCTGGGACGTATCATTGGTGGTAAGTTTAGAATTATTAATTTGTATGCATGCTATTAATTGTACCATGGTTATTGACTATGCTAGCCTCATAGGATCGAATATGATTCTATGAGGCTTGCACCCAGCCTCAAAACAAAATAGATAAAAATGTTATAGAAACTGTATGCACCTGAGTAAATTTTTATTTTTCATATTATCCTACACTGTCCCACTGCTGAGCAAAGCCTCCCCCAAATCCTTTCAAGTATCCTTTTCCAGGGCCACCTTGATCCAATCCTTGCAGTACGCATCTAGGTTGTCTCGCCACCTCTTCTCGGGCCGGCGTCGGTGGCACCGTCCATCCCCAGGAACCCACCATATATAATTATACATATTATAATAGAGCCATGAATTGTCAACTAATAATGTCTATTCAGCGTACTCAGCAATGTTAACATAATTCGCTGACACAGTCATTTGGTGCCAACATGTACTCTATATATCTTGTGATATATCTCAGCCTTCTTTAAAAAACCTGTAATGCATAATTATTATTGTGTCCAGGTACCATCTACCCTGGTTTGATGGTGACATCAGCCACCCTATACAATGTGATGCAGTTTCTGAACATTACCATAGACATCAGGAATGTGTGTGTCTTCCTCGCTCCGTTCTTCTCTTCGCTCACTACTATTGTCACTTATTTGCTGACTAAGGAATTGAAGGTTAGTTGAAATTGCAAAAAAACATTTTTATGAACCAAGTACCTATCAAAACTGCTGGTGTGCATAACTCATTTGACTGCATTCATCATCTTGGCATAGGGGTATCAGAGGTCATTTGGTTGCAAATGACCTCTCCTACATCCCCTTAACGGATTACCGACATATAACCAATAACCCTATATATTCTGTTCTCTCTGCTCTTATTATGTTCCAAGAATCTATTATACATTTTAACAGCGAATCAATTTTCACGCCTGGGGCTTAAGAACTAAGCATAATATTTTGTTATATATTTGGATAGCTCATCACCTAAAGAGGTGCCATAAAGAATATAAACTAAAAAGTTATGCAAAACTCCGCGAAATTTCGCGGGTATTCTGGTAAATATACAATCTAATAAATTCTAAATGTAAATTACAAGTCTATCTACGAAATGTAAAATAGTAATACTCCTCAATAAAATAATAATAGTTATGTTCCGCTTGGAAAAAACGAAAATATTCGACGTATTATTAAATCTCCCCATATCTTAACAGGACGAAGGCGCAGGTCTCGTCGCGGCGGCCATGATAGCCATCGTGCCGGGCTACATCAGTCGTTCAGTCGCCGGCAGCTACGACAATGAAGGCATTGCCATCTTCTGCATGCTCCTCACATACTACTTCTGGATTAAGGCAGTTAATACTGGCACTATCCTGTGGGCCACTATGACGGCGCTCGCTTATTTCTACATGGTGAGTATGTTTATGAGACTGAAATGTGTTCGACTTTTGGATGAAAATAACCTTGCGACGCTTCTGGTATTGCAGATGTCGGTGTCCAATATCAAAAAATATAAAATTTTATTTCACATAAATCTACATGGGCACTTATGAAACGTAAGAAGCTAGGTGCAATAGGTTCTTTCCTATGGAGAAAAGCCGGCAAGAAACTCCATGGTTACTTTACTTTTAAAAATAAATGGCTTTTACAATGTTTTCAAATAGTGTGAATAGGTATGAGAGGACAGTGTAGGTCTGTAAGCAAGTACTAGGTACTTAACAAAAAAGAAAAATTGTTGAATAGCTGTGAAAAAAAAAAATTACATCATTTTTTTTTATTGGTCGACCTCTGATGGTATAGACAGTGCCCTCCACGAAGACGCGCCCCACTCTTCTTCGTTATCACTTACAATACAGTAAGCGCGCGAAAAAGAGTGGGGCGCGTCTTCGCGGATAGCACTATCTATATCCACAAGGGATAAAAAAATGATGATGTTATTGAACTTTATACTACTTTTTCACGTCTTTTATGCTCTCTAACCATTGCCCCATACATATTAGATGTCTTGAGGCTGTTGAGATTAACTTGAGGCCCTCCAATAAAAATATTAAAAATTTAGACTTACCTGCATCAATTCTGCACAATGCTGTCCATGATGTCCTATGTAGAGTGATAATAACAAGTAAATTTTGCGTCACTGGGAAATTACTGGCTCTGCTATCAACAACCTACTTGCATATGCAGTAACTGCATGTTAAACTTTCATTATTAAAAACAAAGTAGATTAAGATAAAAATGTATTCTGATAATGTAGTGTTACAAATCCGTTTGTATAGTAAATAAGATTATAGATAAAGTATTGATTAGCCATTATTGTTGTTTGATAAGTACTGATTGGCTTTGGCTTTATGCTTAAATAATAAAGATTTCTGAGTTATAATCAGTAATCTTGAAAGTCAATCACAGAATATGAAGATGACGGTTTCACACCGATAAGTTTGAATTGAACTTTTTGGTTTTTGCTCTGTCGTACACATGCACTTCTGCGGAAAAGAAGCCTTCTTCTGTTAGAGAAGCAACAATACGTGTTTCTTACCAAACTGACGTTGACTATATCCGTTGTCTTTACTGAGATATATGGTTGTTACAGTTACTTGATTTAGGCGTGACTTGGCGGAGATCCATGATAAAATACAATAGACGTAGATATATTTAGTAACCTATTCCGCTGAACTATTCCTAAAAATTCATTAAAAAACCTGTAAGAAATCCACACGTCTTTCACTTCTCAACGAGGTATCCGCAAGATAACGATTGACTTGTCGCGAACCCGAACACGACGTGTTGCCACACCGAGTGGCTCGGCGGCGGCGGTAGCTCGGTATGGCATGTGTGTATTGTATTTTATACGGTTATTCACGTATTTATGTTTCCCTGACTAGTTTCGAACTTGTACGCAACAGAAAACGGCAGACTACAAGTAGAACAAGTGCATTACGTTACTAATAATAATAACCGTAAAACATGAATAACAGACTTCTTATCACTAAACTGACAAGGCCAGGTAGCATTTATAAACTGTTTTTAAACGCCACGAAAGGCATTATAACCACTCACAATCGTTTTAAAGGTATTAAAACCCTAGAACATAGAAGGTATTTATTATAAAAAACGGTAGTGAAGTTTTTGTGAATGTAAAGTTTCTTGTTTATTGCGTCTTGTCACGAACGGTTTTTACGACTTGACAAAACATCCAGATTACCTCTCCCGGAATAAATGCTCAATATTATGGTGCAAACCGCATCAAAATCCATTGTGTAGATCACACCTAAGCGGGGTCACACAGAAACGAAAAACGGCTTTATTTTCTACTATTTAAACAATAACCACATTATATGCGCAAGCAACCTCACTAAAAAGCTGAAACTTCCACAGGTCTCATCATGGGGTGGCTACGTGTTCCTAATCAACCTGATTCCTCTCCATGTGCTAGCGCTCATGCTGCTGGGTCGCTTCTCAGCGCGCGTATACGTGGCTTATAGCACCCTGTACTGCGTCGGCACCATACTGTCGATGCAGATCTCCTTCGTGGGCTTCCAGCCGGTGCAGAGCTCGGAACATATGCTAGTGAGTTTATATAATGGATTTTATTTGTTAAAGCGTTAGGTACCTCTCCCGGTGCCGGCGAGGAAATTACTATCAACGATTTTCTCGCTCAAGAATCGTATAAAAGGTATCGTGTAAGAAAAAGAGATACAAATTGTAATAGTTCATCGATTCGACAAGAGTTTTCAAAGAGTCACGATTGATATACAGTGTGAGTCTTCATAATGTGCACATATCGAAATGAGGGATTCTATGCTTAATTTGACAAACGGAAAAAATATTTAAAAAAATCTATTTTTATTTTTTTTGTATTTTTTACCCCAATGTAAAAAAACGGTGTAACTTTTAAATGATCTATCGCGATGAAACAAACTCAACTCCATAATGATTGGTAGTAATTAAGTGTTCTTATAAAATGAAAATTGTGGGAAAAACCCCTCCCAATTAAACCCAAAAAACCCTCAATTGAAAATAAACAGGTATTTCGTCCAAAAATCTGTTTTTTTAATCAATTTTTACAATAATCGTAAAAAAAAATCAATAAGACGAATTTTTTTAAATAAAAAAAAATGGAAAAAAAAATGTATTTAGTCGATAAAATTAAGCATAGATTCCCCCATTTCGATATGTGCACATTATGAAGACTGACACTGTATACGCATACCAGCGAGTAATCGCTCGTCACCGTCGCGCACTCGCTTCTCATTAATCGCTGGCGGTGGGACATATGCCATATACATAGAAATACGGGCGGATAAAGATTTGAACAACGTCCTATGTTACGAATTATGCGCCCTCATTGCTCGCGGTGACGTAAGTTTTGTATCGATCAATATTGAAGTGTCGTGGAAATAGATCTTTCAAGAGACTTGTAACATCTTGAAACTGACTGATAGTAACACACCACCTAGCCAGTCGAGTATTTCTGAAGGTCTTGGTTTAAACAGTTTCATGAAAACCGAATAAGCTATCATGATCATTTGTTCAAATAGGTACTCACCTATAATGTTATTATTATGTAAAATAATCAGACAGAGCAGAAAAACTTATTTACACAAATGTTATAAAAAGATAAACAAGTTTACTGCACGTTTTACTTCACGCATAGGTGCATATGACATATGCACCTATGCGATACTACCTATGCAATAATGAACTTGAAATAATGAATATGAATTCAACAAAATTCTGCAAAAGTGACAATACTGAACTATTCACCTAAAACTGTTCTTTTACACAGGCGTTAGGAGTATTCGGTCTCTGCCAGCTGTATGCTTTCACCCAGTACTTACGCGAGCACCTATCCCCGGCCAACTTTGAGCTGCTGTTCAAAGCTCTACTTACTACCCTGCTGGCTACGTTGGGAACTGCCTTAGTTGCCCTTACACTTACTGGTAAGATCTTCTAAGATGCTTATTACATTTTTGACAAAACAATTGTGCATGCAGTTTCACTTGAATAAAGAATAAGAGAGTGTGAGAGAGAGTTATATCTTTCTTCTCTCTCATGTAACGAAATGCGCCTAAACGTGACGCTTCCTTGAAATTTCACTCTCAACTCTCGTCCATTTATCGAATAGATGCCAAAGAAGATTCACTTAAAAAAAAATGCACCCCACGTTCGCCCGGACGTAAAAGTATCGCGGCCGGATTTTATCGCGCACTACATTTTCAACTCTCGGTGTTGAGCTGAGCGTTCAGAATCCAACAGCGTACCTCCCAGCGCGTCAAATAAACACACTGTTGAATATTCAACTCTCAGCGCTAAGCATTGCGTTGAAAATCCACTGCGCGAAATAGCTGGTGGTGCCGTTTCCCCAGTTAATCATTTTTTTATTCTAGTACATAAATTTCTGTACTACTAATATCACTGTCATACCTCTTAAAATTGCAAATAATTTGTTGCAGGTAAAATCTCACCATGGACCGGACGTTTCTACTCTCTATTGGACCCCTCTTACGCCAAGAACCACATTCCTATCATTGGTAAGTGTTTGTTAAACAAACCTAGTCACCCTCTAATGTTACAACGACTTCACCATCAACAACAAAGTAAAAAACTGGCCAAGTGCGTGTCGGACCCCGCACAATGAAGTGTTCCGTAGCTGGGATGAATTTATCACAAGAATAAATTTAGCATAAAAAAAATAACATTAACCGTAAAAAAAAAATTTTTCATGATTTTATTTGACCACTGTCGGCGTAATTAATATGTATGCTTATGCCAAATTACAGCTTTGTAGTACTAACAGTCTCGCAGCTAAGCCGCGGACAGACAGACAGACAGACGGACATGGCGAAACTATATGGGTTCCTTGTTGACTATGGAACCCTAACAGAAGAAACAGTATTATTCAAAATGAAACCTTATAACTACTAAATAAGCCACATTTCCCGACAGCATCCGTCTCTGAGCATCAGCCGACATCCTGGTCATCATTCTACTTCGATCTTCAAGTCCTGGTGTTCCTGTTCCCGGCTGGATTGTACTTCTGCTTTAGCAAGTTGACTGATGCCAACATCTTCATTATCTTGTATGGAGTACTCAGCATTTACTTTGCGGTAAGTTAAAACTATATTAATAAAGTGTTTCCCATACAGGTAAGGGTAATAAGAAAGATGGAGGCTTAAAAGAAAAGAAAATAGATAATAAACAATAAAATATTTAAGGTAAATAAGCAACAGCTTCCTGCTATGTATGCTTATAACCGATAAACCGACTAGGAACACCGATCCTTTTGTCAACTGATTATAGTAATCTAATAATAATATAGTATAATATGTAGGTATATAAAGTACTAGCAGCGCCCCGCGGTTTCACCCGCATAAGTCTCGATCCCGTGAGAGTATCGGGATAAAAAGTATCCTATATGTTAATCCAGGTTATAAACTATATGTGTGCAAAATTTCATTCAAATCCGTTCAGTCGTTTTTGCGTGAAAGAGTAACAAACATCCATCCATCCATCCTCACAAACTTTCGCATTTATAATATTAGTATAAAGTATACAAGGTGGATTTTTGAGATGGGGCAGTAAGGGCAGCTACCTTATGCGTTGTAGCTACAGGAAAACGGTCTTAGGAGACTGTCCTTAACTTTTTGAGAAATTTTCATCTGCATTCACAGATTTTGAAAAAAAATATAGAGTCAGCAGGAAAATGGGCTATTTTCGCAAAAACTTTTTTTATGCCAATCGATCCTGTTTCGTATATGAATCAAAAACCTCTATTGGTCAACTGAGGTTTGAGTACTAGACTACATTTCGTAGGTAATGAGACTCCAACTTACGTTTTCACTCTGACGTTCATCCGACTATGTTTTTCATACAATTTGATCAGGTTTTGCGATGATTTCGCTTGCCGCAGCGGCAGTGTGTAAGCAGAGTAACGACACCAACACTTATGATGACAACAAAAAGCTTGAGCGCGTCGAGTCAACGTTCGAGCAAACACTCCGTTGACTCCGCCCATGATCCATACACTTTGATCGCTGACATACCACCCCACCACCACTTACCCCCAATACCACCATCATTTCTTCACCACCTGTCTCATTTCTAGGGTGTGATGGTCCGTCTCATGCTGGTACTGGCTCCAGTCATGTGCATCGTGTCAGGAGTCGCTGCCTCGAGTCTGTTGAGTCTACATGTGAAGGATATCGAGCCGAAAGTCGAGAAACATGAGAAGAAGAAGAAGCATGAAAATAATTTGGTGTTTAGGTCTGAGGTACGTAAAACAACAGATTTACGCATTGTTACCACATTAAAAAAAAGTTAAGAACTTTACAGCCAGCTTAAGGGCAGATTCGACCAAACAAGAATAAATTGTATCCGCAGAATAAGCCTTCTCTTCCGAATAAATTTTGAATTTTTGACAGTTTCTCCATACGAAAACTTTCAGAAGTAAATCTTATTCCGTGGATAAAATTTATCACTGTGACACCTCTGCACTCTTAGCATGACCACAATACAAACGGGTTTTGTCGACGGAAGAATAGACAAAATGACAGATTGTAATTGATTGATTGAGATTGTGTTGTCATGCTGCGCGTGTAGACCTTAGAAAGAAAGAAAAAAAATGCGTTTATTGGCATTACAGCAGAAAAATACACCTTAAAACTATAAAAACAGAAAACAATGATAACAGTGATTTTAGGATTTTACGTTATAAATACATCTATAGTTTCTAAGCATATTACAATTTCTTTCTATGCTTGGGTTTCCTAAAAAGCGTAATCGTCAAACGGCTGCAAATGGGAGTTACAATATCAAGAAACGGTCTTTAGCTTTTTTGTATTTTGACATCCTCTTGAATTTTTGATCTCTGTATCTAGGTGGGAGCCCTATTCGTATGTGTCCTCGGCTGCTTACTGATTTCGTACGTGTTCCACTGCACGTGGGTGACGTCAGAGGCCTACTCATCCCCTTCTATCGTGCTGTCTGCGCGTGCGCACGACGGAGCCCGCATCATCTTCGATGACTTCCGCGAGGCGTACACTTGGCTTAAGATGAATACTCCTGAGGTCAGAAGTTTAACCAATATTCTAACATGTGAATGTGTATTTTGTTTTTGAAATAACCTCCTTTTTTAAGTTGCTAAAAAGAGGAGTAAGCTTACAACGAGTTCATTAGACATTAAAAATACATCAAGTAGTATTCTCCGAAGGGTTGTACAGAGGTCTAACACATCTACGATGTCGATATAATACAACATGCTGCCCGATTTAGACGTTTTCATTTAGTATACAGTCGAGTTGGTATTTCGTCATGAAGAAATAAATACATTTTTGAACATATTTCAATAAAATTGTTTGAGTAATAAAAATTAAACAACTACGAGCTTGGAATGTTCCTTGCGTATTTTTACAAATAAGTAACTTACCTGTAATACCTTACCTTTTAGGACTCAAAAGTAATGTCATGGTGGGACTACGGCTATCAGATAACAGCGATGGCGAATCGAACGGTGATAGTGGACAACAATACTTGGAACAACACACATATTTCCCGCGTAGGACAAGCGATGGCTTCCACTGAAGATAAGGCGTATGAGATCATGAGGGAACTCGATGTGGACTATGTATTGGTTATCTTCGGAGGACTTGTGGGCTATTCTTCTGATGGTAAGATATTACATAGTCATATTAATTTTTTTTTTAAACTAGCTGCTGCCCGCGGCTTCGCCCGCGTGAGTGTCGGAAATTACCCCATACATCCCCATGGGTTTTAAGTATAAATATTGAGTTTCGAGTTAATCGGACAGCGCGTTAAAATTCTTTCATACAAACACTGACACCCCCCAACCCCCCTTCAGGGGGTAATTTAGAAAAACAAAAAACTACAAACTTTATAATTTATTTAGATAACTATTCGTGCGAAGTTTCATGTTTATTACCTCAAGGAATAAGATTTTTCATACAAACTTTCATCCCTTATTTAACCCCCTTAGGGGTTGAATTTCGAAAAATCCTGATACACGTTATTCTTCATTTTTGGGTTTAAGTATAAATATTGAGTTTCGAGTTAATCGGACAGCGCGTTAAAATTCTTCCATACAAACTTTGACACCCCCCAACCGTAGGATGGGATACTTTTCCGGGATAAAAAGTACCCAGTGTGGTGCCCAGGATATTAAAGAATAATTATACCAAGTTTCATCGTAATCGAACCGGTAGTTTTTGCGTGATGCCTGAACAAACAGACAGACAGACAGACAGACAGACAGACAGACAGACAGACAAAAAAATTTTTAATCAACTTTTTGGGTTCGGTGTCGGTCTAGTAACACCCCCTGCTATTTTTTTTTTTTATATTTTCAATGTACAGAATTTTCACTTCTACAGATTTATTATAAGTATAGATAACAAGAACATGTGAAATATTGAAGCTTAGGCTGTTTATAATCAACTCGTGGAGGAGCTCGTGGCTAAGTAATAACAGCCGCACGGGTCGATCCATCAGGTTAAGCTGCGCTTGCCGGGGTTGGTCCGTGGATGGGTGACCATCTTTACATACCGAGACTCCTCCGTGCATCGGAAAGCACGTTAAGCCGTTGGTCCCGGCTGTCATTCGTGGATCTTTGACAGTCGTTACGAGTCGTCAGAAGCCCGAAAGTCTGACAACCAGTCTTACCAAGGGGTATCGTATTACCCAGTTACTGGGTTGTGGAGGTCAGACAGGCAGTCGCTTCATGTAAAATACTGGTATTCAGCTGCATCCGGTTAGACTGGAAGCCGACCCCAACATGATTGGGAAAAGGCTAGGCAGATTGATTGAGGCTGTTTATAATCAACTATCTGTTTTGCTCGATGTTTATGCACCGAGACCGAATTCGAAAATGTCTAGGATCATAACGATGACTTTTTTTGCAAAGAAATATCTATAATTGATGATGAGGGTCTCAGGGATCCCTATCCCTCTTTTGTGCGACTTCCTTTCAAACTAGATGGAATTGAAATTCCACAAAAAATTTAATGAATTTTACTCAGAGAATCTTCGATGTTGTCACCTTAACATAAGGAATGCTAGTTGAGGAAGTCAATCTGTCGATTTACAGAATATAGCAACTATTAAAATAAGATTAATTGTGCTATTGGAGAAATTCGATAACATTCTTCCTAAAGCACGGAAGACCCTCCCCATAAGAAATACAAGACACATTTCAATAATTTCATATCAACCCAGATATCAACAAGTTCCTATGGATGGTCCGTATCGGCGGCAGTACAGAGCGCGGTGCACACATCCGCGAGGCGGACTACTACACGCCGTCCGGAGAGTTCCGCGTCGACGCCGACGGCTCCCAGACCTTACTCAACTGTCTCATGTACAAGATGAGCTACTACAAGTTCGGCCTTGTCTACACCGAGGGTGGTAAGTGCTGATGACATAACATAACGCCTGTTTTCACCGAAGAGTTAGGCAGAGGTATACCAGACGGCGGCGGTGTTGTGTGGTGATAATAGTATGTTGTTATCTATTTTGTTTGACAATGCGGGCGGTCCACCTGTTATTATCGCCGCGTATGAACAAGTTAAAATTAAAAATGTAAATAACCCCCAACACAATTCCAGTCGATCCTGCAGTATCGGCCCAAGGTTACTATGTTCTTCTAATATTATTGAAGTAACAGAATACTAAATTTCGAATCGATTAGACCTGTGGAAGATGCGCACATCCAATCATCCACTAGAAAAGAGCAGATAATCTTAAAACGGGTGAACCGATTTTCTTGAATTGTATGTAGCTAAGAACACTCTCGATCAAGACACCTTTCAAACAAAAAAATAATAATCAAAATTGGTTCAGCCGTTTGGGAGCTACGATGGAACAACAGATACACACGTTAAACTTATAACACCCCTCTTTTTCCGTCGGGGTTAAAAATTGCTACAGCAGATATATAGAAGGTGCGTTGCCACACAACTGACACACCTAAAAATAATGCAATAAGTACTTGTTATACCCGACAAACCGAAACACCAGTTTGCTGATTCCTTATTTCATAATTATATTTTTTTATGTATAATAACAAATCTCGTCCGCGCAGGTCGACCACCCGGCTTCGACCGTGTCCGTGGTGCTGAGATCGGCAACAAAGACTTCAACTTGGACGTGCTGGAAGAGGCCTACACTACCGAACATTGGCTGGTCCGTATCTACAAAGTAAAGCCGCTACCAAACCGGGGCGTCTGAAGTCCGGACGCCGCCGGCCTAGCCGGTAAATATCTCTCAAGTTTATATTGGTAAAAGAAGATCGTGGACCATTTGGAACAGTGATTTGGCAATGATATTATGTCCATTCGGGGAATAAAAAGGCTAGGCTATTTTATAAGGAAACAACTATGTATTGTAAGGTAGTATGAGTCCACGATGTGGCAAGTCACGCAATTAGTGGTCAACCTTCTCGTTCTGCGAATTTACAGTATATTTTCAAAACGAAATGTCAGCGAAATATTACTACAACAGAGATGCTAAACCCAGGTTAGAATTAATTTAGGTGTTGAATTGGTTTAGAATTCAATCTCTTTTAAGATTTATCTGTTTCCCGAGAATATTTAATATTACATTGATAAATATTTTAGGCTATTTAGTTACAAAGACCGCTTAGCGACTACCAGGAACATTGTTATTTCAGACATGCTTAAGCAAGTTGCTGATCTTATCGGAAGGCCTATCCCTGGACTATAAAATTTGAGCAATTTCGTAGTAAAACATTGAAATGCGCTTGCACAAAAAAAAAAAGTTTATTTCAATACATGGCTGCGAAATTCATAAATAAGTTTTTGTTGAATCCACAATATAAACTTTTGTAATATTAACCGGTCAAGCCACACAAAATGAATGTAAAATAAGAAAAAAGTGATAATTATTGGAAATATTTATGATAAAAGACAGGCGGTTCTTCTTACATTGACTTTCTAAGAGCGCGTCATACGTTGGAAATACAATTGTTGTAGAACATTAGACTAAAGTATCAATTTACTAGCTTTTCCCAACATAGTTTGGGTCGGCTTCCAGTCTAACCGTTTTTCTGTGTTATATATTATTGTACTAGCTGTTGCCTGCGACTTCTTCTTCGATCCAGGATGAAAGTAGCCTATGTCCTTCTCCAGGTCATGGTCTACCCATGTTCCAAATTTTATCCAAATCCGTCCAGCCGTTTTAGCGTAAAAGCGTAACTAACAAACTCACTTTCGCATTTATAATAAATACTAATTTCTAGAATAATTTCTCTAAATTATGGTGTAAATGGCAACAAAAAGTTCAGAAGAACTAGGGACACACACATAAAGTGACTTGTTATATTATAATATAATATTTGTACATGTGAAAGTCTGGATGTTTGTTAATCAATCACCTTAACGACTGAACATATTTGAATGAATGAATTCCAAGCAGACCACAGGATTCCTCTTATCCACCGGGACAAAAAGTATTCTATATTCTTAGCCAGGTCTATGGTCCATGTCCACAGGAAAGGACTACAGACTTCACATTTCTTCATTCTTTATTTTCTTCTTTCCTGTGGCATAATATTTCGTAATTGATGTCGTTTTCTGAGATCCACACTGGCGAAGCTGCAAGCAAAGGCTAGAAGAGCATAATTTATTCTGCATACAATTGTGTCTTCAGCGTATTTTCATTAGACTTAGCAAAGTTTTTATATTTTATAATAATATGCGTGATGGGAATGCAAGTGAAAGATGAAAGTTGAGTGTGCTTGCCAGCTGGCCACACTGTCTACCTGTCAAAGTGCAATCTTGTATGGATTTAATGTCTAACTAATGAGTTTTTATTGACTAAGACGAATTGTCGTAAAACACGTAATTATAAAAACTCATTATTCTTAAAAAAAACTACAGCTTACCTTGGTTTTCATGTAGAAAGATTTTTAATAAATAAAGGGGGAAATCACAGCATACTGGATTTGTACATTAGATTCTATTAAGAACTAATAAAATTGCTAAGTATTACGAATTAAAACTGATGGTTTTTATTTCCATTAGCGTTATAGCAGCGCTAAAGTTCGCTGGCAGACTATTTATTACCTTACATTTAGTTTGAATTTTAACAATATCTCATTGGTTTTAATAAGTAATAGCACAAGCTGCTGCATTTAAGGTCGAAAATTATTTGTATATAGCCTAATGTTATATATTTCATGCGTCTCTATGTCAAATACTACCATTTAAAACTGTAAGAAATAATAACTTTTCTAAAAACTGATTCATAACATAATGTTTGTTCACTAATAAAATTGTAACCATTCTTTCGGGAAATTTATTACGAAGTATGAAACATTCTTATCTTAGAACGAATTTTTCAGTAACTTTATAATATACGTTTCACATATTCGCAATAGATATCCTAGGTCCCTAGTTTGTAAAAATACGATAATTTTAACATTTTGTCTCTAAGACTAAAGGTCTGTTTACACTTTCGATTAGAGCAGATTATTTTGACATGCACTTGCTTGAGTTTTATATGCAATGCACTTTTAAATAATCAAAATGTAAACAGACTTATACAGACTGAATCCTATTCATCGCGTAATTTCTTAAAATGTATGTAACAATAGTTACAAGAGTAGATGTATGTTAAGGGGGATGCGTCAAAATAGCTCGCGAAATTAAAAAATTCTTACGTTTTTTGCAATTCGCAGATCAATGACAGGGTGAATGTTGATTAAAATATGTCGAGACCGTAATAAATATTTATTTTCAGAATTAGAATCAGCAACAAGAATTGACCCCAAATTTCATGAAATAGTCATTCAATAGGGTAATATAAACTTAGAAAGTTGTATTGATGATTTTAATGATTATAATTTTATAAACACATATTTGTTACGGTCGCGAATTATATTTTGATCAACATACAACTTGATAGTGACCTGCAAATTGTAAAAAACGTAATAAAATTTGAATTTCGGTCTACCCTGGCGCTTTCGCCTTAAATAGTGGTTTAATTCACTTTGTATGTCTACGTCTATCTTATAATAGCTTAGTATACGGAGATACGCACAAATAGTCATT
This sequence comes from Eupsilia transversa, assembly GCA_914767815.1. Lineage (NCBI taxonomy): Eukaryota > Metazoa > Arthropoda > Insecta > Lepidoptera > Noctuidae > Eupsilia > Eupsilia transversa. The sequence goes on from OU611876.1 coordinate 14,024,551, forward strand.
GGTCACAATATTTGTAGAGAAAGCTAACAACACTTGCCTGATCTAAAAGGAAATGTTGTATAAATTCATTTTTTATTTTTATTTTAATTAAAGTTTATTGATAAAAATGTTTTGTTTTTATTAGTAGCTACCTCGCAAACCCCTGCTTAACAAGCGTTTTATATGAGTGTCAATTTGGACCGATAGGTTCTTTCGTTGATATGTAGCCCGATATTTAAAAAAAAAAGTTTTTTTTTTTTTCTAAAAAACATGCTTTTCAAGCAGTCTGATGCAGTTCGTGGCAGTTATTTTATTTCAATCTTAGATTTGATGCCACCAATATGCTATGAAAAGTGAGCTTGTTCTCAGCTTTATAGTTGCAGTTGGGTTTATTTTTATTTTCAACCATAGATGTATTAACAAACTTTTATCCTTTTATTTTGTTAAAATCCGTCATTTTAATTTTATATAAACAAAACTAAGCCTCTAACCATCGCGCGACATTCGAGAGAATAAAGAATCCCACAAACAAATAAACATAGATGCGCATGAAAAACATAACTCTGTCTTTGGTGTCGCGCAGTCGGGTAGAAAGAAATATTTACACACAAGATCACCAACTGTTCACAATACTGTTATCAACACGATCACTCGACATCTGCGTCGCTGTGTTCCGAGCATTCTTCAGGTAGGAAAGTGTCGTCGTTGTTATAATCTCGTCTGTTGGGCCGGAACCGCCTGTTACGACGCCGGGGCGGCTCTGCTGGACGGGTACACACCTTAATGGATAGATAAATTATATTAGAGATGGATAAACTCGTCAAATAAAATATTGTATCGAATATATGAGTTACATTTTCGAGTATTCCTCATTGCATTGTATCATGATAATTTATATTCAAACGCAAGAAGAATGTTTTGATCAAACCAAGTTGGGCTCATCAAAGGTTTATCGACAGTAAGGGAGATTAATTGATAGAATAAGTTAGTAGTTATTATAAGTTGCTTATAAGCAACTTAACTACTATTATAACTTATTCTATTCAATTTTTTAATATAGGGCAAGCAAAGTCGATGTCGACTATTCTGCCAATGTCAAAAGTGCGTTGGAAACACAAGTGTGCATGATATAAAAAATATCTCACCTGTTCTACAAGTTTGTAAGGTCCAGCGCCATCAATGAATGTATCTCTGAAGGCTTTATGCAACGGTTTCCTTTTAAATAACACGCACTGTTCTCTTAGTACTTCCGCCGCGCCCTCGGGGAGATCTGAAAACACCAAACAAGCTATTTATTATATGTAATGAAGCTATTTGCACTGCCTGCCTCTGTGTCAGATGTTGTGAAAATGTTTTTCATATAAGGGCCATCGAGGCGCCTCCGTGCTCTGTCGGGGCGCACAGGTTCCCTGGATTGGGTAATAGTCAATATAGACATCACAGGACTTTAAACATTACTGTACTACATTTCAATAATCTACATATATTTTCAAATTCGTTGATTGCTCTCACCAATTTCTTTGAAAGAGAACTGCTTAGGCCTTATATCATAGACTCGGTAGTCTAACATGAGCACCATGTCAAATGGCTCTCCATCCTCGCTCATGTCACTCTGAGCCACAAACGACACCTCCATGTGAGAACCATCCAGGATCTTGAATAGGTGAGCTTCTGTGTTCAACATTTTCTGTGAGCAAAATATCTTGTTAGCAGTTGTTACAACAGTGACTCTATCACAGAGGCAAAAGCCTGTGCAAAATGTTGCTTTGGTTGGCTCTGTGAGAAATATGGTAAGACATGGATATAATAATGAATTTAGTGTCTCAAAACATTTATGTGGTGCTTGTCAACTACTATTAAACTTACTTTCAAAGCTTCAAACTGTTCCAGCCTGTTGTAATATGCCACAAGAGCTTTCCGGATAGCTCCTAGACATTCTGGCAACATAATGTTGTCAAAGTCCTCCATCACTGCCTCCAGGTTGAATCCAAGTGGAAGTGATGATTTGGACACTTCATTTACACCTGCAATGGTAATGGAAATGATGACCTAATAGTCTGCTTCAGCAGCATGCCCGCTTTTGACTTCACACATTGAGATTTTTTTCCCCCAATGCTTAGCTTTTGGAGTAGTCAAAGAATTTTTATTATCTGGCAAAAAAATAGCACTCACCAACATTGAAGAAACAGATTTCTCAAATAAAAGTTACTATGTGATTTTGTTGATCTTCTTTCTTTTCTACTTCCTTGATATTGGCATAAAAGCACCTGATATTGCAACTTGTTGAGGCTATTTTATCACACTCATGTTGTTGGGTCATAGATCAAAAATCGGAAAAAATATAATATAAATTCTACACATACCATTTTTGAGCTCAATCCTCAGCCCATGTTTGACGTCAAGCTCGGCAGCATGCTGCATGTGGTAGACAATGCAGCAGTGATCCTCCAACACATACGACTGCACCTCAATGCCAGACAGTACTGCCATCAGCTCCAGATCCTTCTTCAAGCTGCCCACTGCATTTGTTAGTACTATTTTCTGGAATTGTAATATTTTTATGTGATAGCCTTCTTTCTCAAATACAACATTCACAGGTTTTTGAATTGTCAAAGAGTAAAGAGTCAATAATTCTGAAAGTTGAAGCTAGTAGCCAGTTCCAAAGCGTAGGTTCCTATAGAGAAGAATGAAAACTATTTTAAATCAAAACATATTACAAAATCTTGGTTGCATTGTTCAGTCATGTCTTAATAAAAAATGTATCCTAATAATGTTTTGGTCAGTTTTAATAACAAAAAAAACTGCATGTGCTAAACATAGACGACTGCACAACAGCAAAGGGAGAGTAAGGCACTATTTTCATGAAAAGAGACTACCAAACATTATACATGTTAAACATGTGCTCATTAAACCAATGGTTTTATATTATTTGGAACATATTTTTAGAATAATTATAAACTTTACCTCTGGCCTAACAAAAGACTCTGCCTTTTTCTTAAGTGGTGAAGCCTTGTGCCGGTAACTGTTTCTTTGCAACTGAAACATCTCATCTTGCTTCTCTTTGAGCTGCAGCTCCAGCCGCTGTACCTCTTCTTGTAGCTCATCACAGTCTTCCGGTAGCTTTGTCGCTAGAATATTTATGAACAAAAGTTTTTGTTTCAAAATACAGATGTTACACGGAGCATTGCTTGTTTTTAAAAGAAACCCTGTGGTGTAACTTGTTCAGTAAAATCATATTTCTTTCTAAAGAGCTAATTAACAATTACTGTATTTTTAATATTTTAAGTATTCGTGATTAATTGAGGAAAAAGCAATTATTTGTTGTAAAGTTATTGCATTCAAAACATTTTAAATTGTGAAAACATGAACCAACATTACCTCCTCTCCTAAACAGCTTTGTGATTTTTAACTGCTTAGTATTCGACATTATTTTATCAGTACTAGCATATGATGAAAATACAAGTGAATAACAGTCAGTAAATAAATACTTATTTATGAAGTGCACAACTACAACGGAAGAAATTTCAATTTTTGAAACTTTTTGACAGTTTGTTTCTTTATGTTGGCAAAGTGATTGAATGAATGAATGACGAAAACCATGTTTGGATTCACAACCACAACGGTTATTGTAGGGGAACTTAGACGATCAAAGTATATCCATGACTACAATCACGATTAATCGTGTAATGCTAGAGTGACTCAAAAAATCCTACATTTTGATTCGTATCAATCAAATGATTTATATTTTCTTTATCTGACAGGACTCCAAATGTGACTGAAATAAACAAAAATGCAACCAAAAGTATAGCAGTAAATAAATCACAACCATTATTTCACACGATTTTTATTTCAATAAATAAAAAACACATTGCCTTTTATAATTTACACATGAATCTGAGGAATGTCGATCTCACATTTACTTTACTAGCCTTAAGGTTCAACTTGAACGTTATAAAACGTGAAGGTCTATTTCTGCAACTAGACCAATGTGACGATTAGATAGTTTCAACTTTAATGAAGTTTAAATTCTACTGGGAGCTTTTGTAAGAGTGGTAAAGCAATTATGAGGTACGCTATTCATAGAGAGACATTATGATAAAAATATGTCTCCGTATTAATGCTCACAAGGCACATGTATTGTGAAAAAATATACTACGCCCAATTATTGGGCAAACATTCATGATTATGTTAAACATAATTCCTAGGAATTAAATTATTTACAATCTAGTTAATCCAATAGACTTTAAGTGTTCTTGGGTTACACGCCCTTCGTTCCATTTCACTAGCAGCCTGAAACAACAACAAAAATAAGAGTTTTTTTTAAAAAGTGAATTAACTTTTTACATTGAATAAAAAAATATTTTGAAAGGTTCTTACTTCTCCTCATTATGTTTGACGGACCACAAAGCAGGCATGTGGCGAGGCTTCATAGAGCTCAGAAAATGTTCGCGCCACAATTCCTCAAGGCGAAGCAGACCGCCGTGATTGAAGAAATACTGCACAACTTTCACACTGTGAGACTCGTATTCTGAATTTTCGAACCTGGAACAAGAGGATTTCTCGTAAGGCGTAAAGAGATGAATATCATCATCATGAGACTAGAAATATGGTGTATATTTCAAAAGGCTAGGATAATGTTAAATTTCTCATTATCTTTAAAAGCTAGAAAGACGATATTTCAATACTTACACTAATTTAGTATGAGCAAATTTTTTCAGAAGCTCCTCGGTAACCTCATCTTGGTCTGGGTAGTGCTGGAGTAACATGACTTCCAGCTCCTTTCGTCTCGCTTCGGGAAGTTTGTGAGACTGGTAGAGAAGTGCTCGGGCTGCTGCCTTAATTTTTCTGTTTAGGGAAACTATTTAATAAATAGGTAATAAAAATAATCAAATGAAGAGAGAGTCATGAAAAATTTATATAAGTAAGAAAATCGGAATAGATTTATTATTGATTTTCGATACTTGGAGTTACTTTTTTGCATGCTGGAAAACTCATTCTCAGTAGTTTTCAAAGTCCATACTATGAACGTCATACTTAGTACAATAAATTGCAAATATGAGCACAAATAAAAGTGTGTTGTATGACACTAAAGGCAAAGTACTCACTTGCCAGCGAATTCATTGTACTTTTTGCCGCGTTGGTTCGTAGCAAGCGGCGCATCGCACATGTTAGCTAGACGTTCACGCATCGCATGGTCGCGCATGTTGCTCAGTTGGTGACACTCAGCGCACAGCAATACCACGTCGTGGGAAGCGTGCTCTTTCATGATTTCTGTAATTATAGCATCGTGATATCAGACACTGATGAAGATATTTTTTTGTCATTCTCAATATCAAACTTTAACTGAAAAGACACCACCCCAATAGCGTAACACACGCACACTTTCAATCACAATCTGAAGGACTTTCGTCGAAAAATTCGTCTACTCAATAACGTAAATGACACATTGAATGTTGTTGAACTGCCAAAATGAAAGGCATTGCTATTGTAAGTGTGTTACGCAATTTCAACGCTGAACACTAAGCTTACCTGGAAACATTTTCCTATACTCTCGAGGTACGACATTCTTGCGGATGTAAGAGTTTGTGCCACCACACACGACGCACTTATTTTCCTTCTCGAGCTGATAGTAGCGTCCCACGTCCCCGACTGCTCGACCGGCAGGCTCGAAACGAAGTCGCACGGTGAAAGGATCTTCATTCACTACGTCTGCTAGCTCTTTCTTCACGAACCTATGGAATAAGTGCCCCTAATTACTATGACCTTTTTAAACATGGCGACTATCTCCATGAAACAGGGCATGATTCATAGATCGCACTTGAACTTTGATTTACTATGAAATGGAAGCATATACATGAATATTAACCGTATTCGCTGAACTTTAGGTACCTGGCAAAGTTAGTTCAGCGGCGGCGGTCTGTTAATCTAGCCCATAATCTGTAAGAAGAATCAATACAAGTTCTAGAACGAGAAATAAGGATAACATAACATCACGCCTGTATTCCCCGAATGGATAAGCAGAGGTGCACCTGTAGTACACCCACATTTCGCATGTTTAAGTTCCATTTAATAGGGGGCTAGCCTATTGCCATAAAATAAGGATGATAATGGCTTAAACTAGGTACTTAGAAAGTAAGTGAATCTTACCACAAAGCCTTCTTATTGTCGCATCGACACAGTAGTTCACCATCAGGCGCTTCTAAGTAGCCGTTGTTGTATAAAGGCGTGGCACGCATCGCGAGCTTATAACCCTTAGTTGGTACCAACGGCGGTTCCTTGATCCTACCATCTTTTTCTTTGGCACTGTTGAAATATGAAATAAAATAATATTGCGATAGCGAAGGGGATCCGGTCCTTCACTCAAATATGATGAAGGGGGTAATGGCTGATCTTTGCGTTAAGCTCATGAATGAGTGCTGCTTGTGGTGACTGGTCGTCTTGCTCACCATGGTTTTGTAATTGTTATAATTAGTAATTAACTGTTTATTTATTTTACTTTGATGGTCCTAGCTTATCATTTGTGACTTGGAGTTACAGCTATGTATGGCGGCTTTCATTTAGGTATTAAGGTCTGTTTACAATTCTATTTTTTATTTTTATTTCTGCTAGAGTACAGTCTCCGATGTTTTTTGTTAGTATATTGGCGTGTGCTAACTGACATATTATGGTTAATAATTTAATTAAGTAGGTAAATGTTTTGTGTTGCGTAATGTAAATTATTTTGCATAGTATTGTATAGAATCAAGTTTTTCTAACTGAACAGACAGCTGTTCTGTTGGGGAGTTTGTAGCGCAACTTCTTACGGCGGGCGGTTTAGGGGACTTTCATACGAACTTTTAAGGTTCGAAAAGGGATGATTCTCAGCCTAGTTTGAATAAATGAAACTTGTTTTATTTAAATGTAGGTATTTTGAGCAATAGATTTCTAGATGACTGATTTAAGTCCTAAAATTTCTTTTTTTTAAATCTACGTTATTATTGCTATACTACGAGTACGTAACCGATTTCAATCAGATTTGTTTAGTACAGCTTGAAAGGACCATTCTTTCCAAATGAAAAAAAAAAGTTTTGGGTCATACGAATTTACCTTCGCACTGACACATGACGTGTTAGTAAATAAGGAAAAGATAAATATTATGTTATCTTTTCCACATTTCTTTATCTACCTTTCACATTAACCCGGAATCGATTCATTGCGAAATGAGTAGAAAATAAAACATGTTTTGCCAAAATTTGCTATCTTCTTGAAATGGAAATATTTTTATGGCAGAAAATTACATAACATCACGCTTGTTTTCCCTGAAGCGTTGGTTACAAGTGTTTTTCTTGCACGTTTCTTCTTTCTCGTAAATTACTAACAGCTTTGTGAATAATTTACGGGCGTTCTTCAAAATATAATCTTGTCGGACCGACTCCGAATAAAATGCATAAATAATTCACGGTCATTCCCTAATAAATAATCTTAACGGTCAAACACTCACCCATCCTTCAATTTGATGTGTTTCATTTTATATTGCACATCAGCATACTTCGAACAATACTCGTCTAAATGCGACCACACGCTAGGGCCGTTAGTGCCAAAGAGCCAAGATGACATCGTTTGTTTTCTTCCAAGCTGCTCCAATAATATAGCGAAGATTTTTATAGCAACATGTGCGTCTATTGCCGCGTATTGCACTTGTTTCTTTGATAATTCCTCAGCTTCCCAATCACTGCATCGAATCTGGACAAGAAAGGCATGTTTGTTGGTGTATCCTGCTATAACGGTGTCTTCAAGTCGGGACTGGTTACATCTGGCAACGTCCTAAGTTAACCAAAAGCGATCATTGCAGTCTTGTATATGAATATGACATACTCGCGCGATTAATTACGTCGCGTTTGTACGACATAATGTACGTCAACCACCGCTTTTGGTTAGTACGCGGGATCTACACAAGCGCTTCGTTGTCTTCCACATCATAGTTTACCATACAATGATATAAACGGTCAAACGCGAGAATATCAATTATTATAAAAAACTAAATTTTGACCTAACTGGAGCCGGAATTACTAAAAACCCTTCAATTATTTTTAGTTTTCGCAAGTAGTTAATTTATTGTTGTAAGCTATCTTATCTTAAATTCTTCATAACATGAGTTATCAACTAAGCTGTTTCAAGTTTTATTGTTGTTGGTGCTTGAAGCAGGCTTATCTTAGCCTTGCCTAGTTTATTATTGGTACACGTCATTTTAAATTACAAGCGCTATTATTAAATAATACTAAAGTACACAGTTATTTTTGTCAGCAACAGTAATTGGCACGCCTGAGAAATATTTTCTTAAATCTTACCCTCCAACTTTTATCCAGGACAGTATCTAGCAGTGTAGAAGACAGTGTGGCTAAGCCACCGGCCTCAAAGCCATTTAGCTCAGCCAAATGTCTAATATCTAGTGTAGACCTTAACACCACATTGTAATCATGGCACAAATAGTTCCCATCATCTGCGGCCGCTACACCCACTTTGTATATGGTTTCGTCTTCTAATAGATCCTGAAACACCACATTATTTAAAAAAATATTTTTCAATACCACAAACTAAGATTTCTCATGTAAGTACCTATTGTTTGCACGAAAGATATCTTTCATCGTAATGCAAATACTTACTTTTAAAGATGCAGGCACTGCCTTCATTGTACTTAGTCTGAACAGGCCACAGTACCCATCAAAAGAAGACAGCTGGACTAGGGCTACTGGTTGCCTCTTTCCATTATCGGTCACCCATTCACAGTCAAATCCTAAAGCTCTGTGATTCTGACATCGCCTGAAAAAGAACCCAATTTTTGTTTTGGCAATGCATGAAATAGATAAAATTCTATCCTACAGAACTCAGGAACACACCTGAAAAGTTATTTTATTAATTAAAATGTAAATAAAATCTTTTTTTTTTTTGAGTAAATATGAAAGTTTAAAACTTCTTTATGAAAATAATAAGGTACTTAAAAAAAAATTGAAAACTTATAAGACATATGATAATATTAAGAATTACCTACCTCCTCAACTCTCCAACAACTTGGTCACAAGATTCTTCAGTGGTAACAGTGTTAATAGTCAAGTAATCAAATATATACGCAGCATTTCGGCGTCCTCGCGTCAGTTTATAAATTAAGTATGAAACAGTACATCCCACAGCCAGAGCAGCTGAAGCTGCGCACAAATCATATGTTGCTGGAGCTTGCATTGAACCTTTTTGAAAATTCACTAAGTACAAGTTATCTACATACACCCCCTTCACAATGTTTATTCATGACTGAAACGTAAACGACTTTTGTATTTACTATTTATGTATATATCTCTGACGTTACTCATAATTTCATATGATTTGGGTGACTATGATTGGTACTTACATAATATTGCACTGAGATTGCTCCAGCCCAGCAATATTTCTCTTTCACTCTGTCAGAGTATCTGTCAACAGTGTTTACGTCAAGTTACGAGTTAGTGTCACTGTCACCCGTCCAATATACGGCTCTACGCGCGATTGTTTGTTTATTGTTGATTGTTACATTATTGTCAGCAACATAGCAACAACATAGGGTTTCTATCGTTAAGTTGGCAGTATTGATTGATTGAATGAATGAACTACAAAAATCATGGTCGGATGTTTTATTTACCAATGAGCAAAGAGTATAATAATAATATGGGAGCCAATGAGCTACTATTACACATAGCATTATTGGTCTATGATTACTTAGATATTATAACACCAACACATGGTATTTCGCATTTTTGCATTTCGCCTCGGATCGGATAGGTTTAATTTTGTCCATGCATGCAGAAAGACAACTGTGTCGATTTATACAAACAAGCGAGCGAAAGATAACTCTGTAATGTTAGGACCCCATCTAAGCCCAATTAGATTTACGGAAATAGGAGTTCGGTACTTTGTTAATTAATGTTTTAGAATTGAGAGATTGCAAAATGCACAAGCGAGCGGAGCGAGCTCGATTTTTTTTTATCTCTGCTCACGTAGGTTAAACTTCTCTCTCTATTATTGTGTTAGGCGTTTCCGGATATTTTTTTATAGTGTGTGCGAAACTAGTGGGCCGCGCCTGAGGTATGTGAGCGGTGGGACGATGAGGCGGGGCGCTTTGTTGTCATTACTCAGTGCAGCGGACTGAGTTGACTGAGTATGGCGGCAACCCGCCCCCTCACCTCCTTCCTCACCTAAGGCGCGGCCAACTAGTTCCACGCGCACTATAATTCTGTATGTTTTTACACTTATGTTATTTTGAAGCCAGGGATGTGTAAGTGCACCCTATTGCAACCCGCTCCCATGACTGAATTACATATATATAACAAGTACTGTGGACTGAACAAATAGTCCACATTGTCTAATACTCCACTTCAAATGATTTCATGTAGATTTCAACCTGAGTTAGGAAAAAACGGGGCATATCTGGATACGAAATAAAACTATCATAAAAAGGTTTACTTTACCATTTTATATTTTATTTTGTCTTTTAAGTCGTCCTTCTTTTAGTTACCATTTTTATTTGAATTAATATAAAACGAACACCAATGTCTTTTATATTATTTACATAATTATAAATCCAGAACATTGTCCTTAGAGCGGTGGGAAAGATTAATTAACATTAATTACAAATTCTATAAGTATACATTGGAGGTATATACGTAATTAATAGTTTGAAAAAATATTTCGGCTGCACGGCTGTATAAGAAAAAAAAAAAAAAACTAAAATAATGATAATATCTTAATTATCAATATAAAAATATCTTATATCATCGAATTGAATCAGCAACAAAAGTCGGTTAACACTTCAGTTTTTTAAATCTTATATAATATTGACAAAAACAATCATATGAAATCCGATCTGATGTAAAGAGTATTCAATCTTAGCATGACATTTAAACATGAAATGCTGAAAAGCAATGCATCAAATCATTTTGTGTCATTTTAGAGGACAATAAAAGTAAGTGTGGTAATCGACTTTTGTTGCTGATCGTACCATGAAGAGCATTATACCTACTCAGATCAGTCATTAAATTAAATCGAAATCATTTCTTATTATTTCACTAATTGAATGCTTTCGAGGCACCACTCCCAACATTACAAAAATATATAACTAATTTATTGGGCATAACTACAAAATAGGTATAGGTAAAAAATATATTTTATTTACCGTTTCAATTTAAGCCAAATTGAGTCTTTTTTATACAATCTATCTATAAATTAAGTGGCAATATTAATGCATAGGAGTATTTAGAAACTTTCAAATAAATCCTAACATTGAAAATAAAAAAAGATTTTTTTCTAACAAACTTAACAGTAGTGATGGGCCGAGAATGAGTTTTGCTAATCTTTGTTAAGCTATAGTGACTAAACTATTGGAGATTTTTGATTGAATTTTCGAATGCAGACTGGGAATGTCATTAGATATACGCAGTTTAATTGACTTTTATTGTCGTCTCCATCTTGTTTGCCACAAGGTTTGTTATTATTATATTTATTTTGGCTTACTCTTCTTCATACATACACACACACACATAATATATTTTATAATGATGTTAATCCAACAGATTTCAAATCTTCTTGGGTGATACGCCCTTCCTTCATTTTCACTCGTAACCTAAAACAAAAACAAATATTTCAAATGTGACTCATAAAGTAAGATATTAGTTTAGATTTTACTAGCTTTTGCCCGCGGCTTCGCCCGCGTGGTTGTAGGAAAATATCTCACGGGAACGTACTATCGGGATTAAAAGTAGCCTATTGTGTTAATTCAGGTTATATAATTATCCTAAGGGGACTTTTCCTTTATTTGACTTTTATGTTATAGGTGATATACCAATTTTCAAGTTAATTAAACCATGCAGTAAAATCCTCTCCTGTAAAATTGGTTACCCCTGTTCACCCCGTTTATTCGAAAAACCCTGATACACATTATTCTTTTTTTTGGTTTTTAGTAAAAAGGAAGAGGAAAACATTTTGCCTAACTCCAGGTAGGCAAAATGTTTTCCTCTTCCATTCTCCCCTGTCAGCCGTCATGTTATTATTCCTATTTTTTATTTTTATTAACGTTCCCCCACACTTGGATTTTCTCCTGTATTGTGGGTGCGTTTACAAACATTTAAGCTCACACACAGAAACAGCCATTTTCATTCAAATCATATCTCACACAATCTATCTTTCTTTTTCTCCATCCATTAATATTTAATCCCTCCTAATCCCATTATCGAAAAAAAAATCATAGACTAAAGTTCCCTTACCTCTCCTCATTATGTTTGGTGGACCATAGAGCAGGCATGTATCGAGGCTTCATAGAGCTCAGAAAATGGTTGCGCCACAACTCTTCAAGGAGAAGCAGACCGCCGTGCTTTAAGTAATAGTCTACTACTTTCATACCGTGAGATGTGTAATCTTCATTCTCAAATCTGGAAAATATAAAGCAATTGATTATATTACAGCTGACTTAAATTGTTTAAATGAAACATTAAAAAAAAAAAAAACCAAAAGTGCACACCTCATAGCGCTCATTCATAAACAGAACAATAGAAAAAACAAAAAAACAAAACCTAAAAACGCATATTTAACAAAAAACCGAAACAATTGCCAGAATTTCGCAGTTTTTGGAGCACCATTGGAGTAGCACAATGTTTTCAGGTGCAAAATTGGGTATAAACTACTCTCAGAGGACCTATCAACATGTAAAAAAATCGAAGCTGCATGCGCGTTTGCGACGTTTGCCTTTTTTGAGTCGATAAAGATTAGCCTAGGATATTATGTTATCAAAAAGCTAGGAAGATGGATGAATTATGATTAACTCAACAGCTAGAAATTAGAAATATGGTGCATATCTCAAAAAGTTAAAGATGGTAGGTACATATTTCAAAAAGATGAGAACATTATAGTTTGTCCATTTAAATACTTACACCACTTGAATCTCGCAAGCTTCCTTCAACAACTCCTCGCTGATCTCATCCTGGTCGGGATAGTGCTGCAGTAAGATGTCTTCTAACTCCTTCCGTCTCGATTCAGGCAGTTTGTGAGACGAATACAAGAGGGCTCGAGCGCAAGACCGGATTTTTCTGTCGAATGAAAATGTTTGTTGTAAAAGAATGTTGTAAGGAAGTAATGAGCTATAGCTTTTTAATAAGTAAATCCAATATCTCGTTTGATCTAAGGTTATAGAAGCTTATTAGGGGATTGTGCTGACGGAAACCTTTAGACGACTTTATCCACCACCACAATTTTTTTTTTTTGTATTTTTTGCAATTCCTTAGAAAAGGGATGTCGCTGTACGTGCTATATTCCTTCTCATACTGTACAGTGATGGGTCTCACACCCCTATAAGGCCTCTGATGGTATTAGAACAATGATGATTCTGACACACCTATATACGGTTAGAGGTGTTTTTATACTGTTCCAAGGCCCACTTACGCGTGCAAGGGTAACTCGGAGTTAACAGGTAACTTAAGGTGGATGCTCCAAGGTAGCCCGCGAAATTCAAATTTTCTTACGTTTTTTGCCATTTGCAGGTCAGTATCAGGGTGTATGTTGATCTAAATATGATTCGCGACCGTATCAGATATTTATTTATAGAATTACAGTCATAAAAATCATCAATACAACTCTCTAAGTTCATATAATCCTATTGAATGACTATTTCATGAAATCATGACATTTGAGGATTATTCTAACTTAAGGAGTTGTATTGCTGATTCTAATGATTATAATTATGTAAAGCTATATTTGTTACGGTCGCGAATCATATTATAATCAACATACAACTTGACACTGACCTGCAAATTGCAAAAAACCTAAGAAAATTTGAATTTCGCGGGCTACCTTGGAGCATCCACCTTAAGGGTTAATTCCAATAATTCTTCAATAAATTATTGGATTAACCCTGAGTTAGCTGTTAACACCGAGTTACACATGAAAGCGCAGGTGGGAATAAATGTACTACAAAATGTATTTTAAGATACTAACTTGCGAGCTGGTTCCTCATACGTCTTCTTGCCTCGCTGCTCCGTAGGTAGCGGCGCGTCACACAACTGACCTAGCCGCTCGCGCACCGCTAAGTCCTTGATATTGCTCTGTTGGTGACACGTCGCGCATAGCAGGACCACGTCATGCGAAGAGTGGTCCTTCATGATCTCTGTAATAGATCAGGGTAAATGTTATAATAATATGTTATCACTTTGAGCCAGTTTTAGGGGTTGAAACATGCAATGACAACGAAATTTTTTTCACAATTCACGATTTTTCGTAAATAATTATGTTACGAAGAAAATTACGATCAGATAGTTATCTAATTTAGAAGCAAAAGTTATTTAAAAAATTAACGAAACGAAGCAAAAGGAGTACTAGAAAGGATCGTAGCAGGTGGCGTTCTGAAGTTTTTACCCACCCCAAGGGAAAAGACGTGACAGTGGCTTTATGTATGTAAGTATGTTAAATTCAGAACCATCGAGCATTCGCGTGTATGAAACGCAAACTAGCACAAACAAACAAACTTCAAACTTTGAGTAACTTGGGAATCATTTGGAGTAAGTTAAAATAGCCTCCATGGGAAATCATGCTTTAAGGATTGTTGAAGGTTTTTGTATAAATAAAGATTTTTATTTATTTATTAAATCCTAATCCTAACTAATATTATAAATGCGAAAGTGAGTTTGTTTGTTACGCTTTCACGCTAAAACAGCTGAACCGATTTGGATGAAATTTGGCACCTGGGTAGACCATGATCCGGGTTAGGACATAGGATACTTTTGATCCCGATATTCCCACGGGATCGAGACTTATGCGGGTAAAACCACGGGGCACAGCTAGTACTTTAATACGCTCTTTGTACAGTCAGCCCCACTACCACTTGGCCACGACAAAAGCCAAAAATTTCGTATAGCTCATACACAGGAGAAGAACTGAAGAATCAAACTCACCTGGGAAGTTCTTCCTATACTCTCTAGGTACGATATTCTTCCGGATGTAAGAGTTAGAGTCGCCGCACACGACGCATCTGTTCTCCTTCTCTAGCGTATAGTACCGTCCCACGTCGCCGACCGCTCGACCGGCGGGCTCGAATTTAAGGCGGACTGTAATAGGGTCTTCCTTTAGCAGGTCTGCTAGCCCTTTGTTTACGAACCTATAGAACAGTTGTTGTGTTATAAATAATTCGTTTCATCTGAAGGCCACTTCTCGTACTTAAAAAACGTTCAAATTCAAGTCGCAATCTGTCAAACTTGTCAAAAATGTTGGTAAATCCATAGTATTTTTGACAGATTGCGAATGAGATGAGAATTCCCCTGGACTAGGAAACAATTTCTAAATTACCCTGGGCTGGTAAATCTGTGCTAAAATTAGGGTAAGGGTACAGACACTCACCCAGTCTGGTTAAGAGGGTGCATTCGGAAAGTTGACAACGTCGCATATAGATGTTAAATGTATCGCTGTTTTGATTAATTTGGCAATATTCCTGTATGAAAATATGAAATATGGCTAATTAGTGAACTAGAATATTGACTCGAAAAGAACTCGAAAAAGTCATTTGGAAAGTTTCCAAATACTTTTTTACATCTAAAACTAAATATTCGGTGTTAAGATATTTATTATTGCATTTCATAGTCAATATTCTAGTTCACTAATTAGCCATATTTCATATTTTCATACAGGAATATTGCCAAATTAATCAAAACAGCGATATATTTGACATCTATTTGCGACGTTGCCCGCTTTCCGAATGCACCCTCTTAAACCACGCCGGGATCGGTGCCATTCATTCATTAAAAAACTGCTCGACCATCGTGCCGCTCTGTGTCCCTACACTTAGTGCGAATTTCACCAATGAAACAGAACGCGATCAGCACATCTAAACTGAGTTCAAGAGCTGTCAGTGTCAATATGCCCCAATAAAGATGACACTGACAGCTCTTGATCACATCAGTTTAGTTGTGCTGACTTGATAGATAGAATGAACCCCAAGATTTGCACTAGCCCCTTGCGCCTCATATTTCATGGGGCTACAGAGTCAATTGCATATCAAGGAGTAGACCGGTAATGGTAAGGAAGACGTGCCCTTAGGATATGGAAGGATTACACATTATTTACATTTATTAATTGATAATGAACTTAAATAAAACTGACATAGAGATGTTATTTAAAAAAATAATTTATTATCTTACCACATAGCCTTCTTTTTGTCGCACGTACACAGTAGTTCACCGTCAGGGGCTTGTAGGAAGCCGTTGTTGTACAGAGGTTTGAGGCGCATTGGAGTCTGGTACCTCTTTGTCGGGACCATGGGTTCTCTGACAGTACCATTTTTTTCTTTAGCACTGTTGAAAAATATCTTTTATTAGGAAAAAGATTGTTGAAAACTTAAAATTATTCTTAACTATAGTAATTATACATATTTTATTTAAAAAAATAACACTTTATTCTAAAATACAAGGAACTAATGTCGCAGGATATTCGAAAAAATGGAATCTTTAAAAGACCGGATAAGGATTATTGCAAAAAAAATAACATATACATTTAACACTAAGTTTTTTGATTTCGTTGAAGCAGCAATAGAAAAACACAATCTGTGAAGGTGAGTCATGGAATGGTAATTTAAAACTACCACACTCGGAGAAGACCAGAACCGGTTGAAGTGGCAGGTGGTCTTGGGGGAAGGCCTATGTCCAGCCGTGGGTGGACGTGTTTCGGCTGAAATGATGGTGATGACGAATTGGCGATGACGCGCAGTAGGAAGTTAACTCTGATTCAGTGTTATTTCCTATAACATAATGAATAGTCATAGCTAAGTGGGTAAGGTATTTCACCATGCAGGTAGTGAAATTCAGAAGAATTGTGAGTGGGCAGAAATCTTTAGACGATTTACGACAGCGTCTTCTCTATAGCGTGGTATTTACTTGTGGACGAATGAACAATGTCCTGAGTGTAGAAATATTGAAGAAAACCGGATTAATTTTCACAATTTTTTCTATTGCACCTCAACAGAAGTCACTAAATGGATTTAGCGCTAAACGTATTGAAAGCACCATTATGTCTGTATCATCTTCAAATGATTGACATAAATAGAACGATGTTTTATGTTCGTTTAGCGCTAAATACAGTTAGTGATTTTTGTTGCAAGCAGGCCCAATATTTCAAGCGTAGTGTAGCTAACAGTACTTTGAAATATTGCGTTGCTACCCAGCGGTAAATTATGAAGGAGCACTCAAAACTCAGTCAACGAAACATTATAATATTTATAATAATGGTAATGGCATTATATATATATTTAAGTATGTTGATTGTTATGTAAACAACCAGTTATACTACCAGATTTAATGTTCTTGCACCATTCGAAACAGGAAAATAAAACTCTAGAGTTTATTATCAGTTCCGTAATACGTAAATAACCTTTACATAGCATCAAGAATTATTGCATCATACGAACTTTTAACCTAATGACCGTTTGGTTTTATATCAATTGCCGTGCCCCCAGCGTCCAAGTCATAATTCGACAAATAAATACATATGCAGGAGCTGTCCCAAGGGGGTCACGGGAGTCATTACCCACCCCAAATCATTGAAGCTGTCGAGAGACTGAATAATTTACGTGTCTTATCTAAAAACTGTACTTGAGCCACAGGGGCATTATTGACATTGACAAAAACATTAAGAAAAAAGCCTGTGACAAAAATAGAGGATGCAAGAGCGAGCGAAGCAAACTCGGGAATCAGGGGCACCATTACGCCCGGGGTAAGGCCAGATTTCAAAACCTAAATTGATGTAAAGCGAGTAAGCTTTTCTTCATAACTCGACAAAGTAAGTTCTAAGTTCTCGTTCAGTATCTTTCTATATAATGGTCAAAAAACAGAACCAGTTTACGGCGAGGTGGAACAATTTTAGCAATTTTCTTGCATTCTACATTCTCTTGATTTCTTCTTACTTGATTTAGAGTTTTCCTTCATAAATCGACAAAGCAATTACTTAATTCTAATTTTTTGAGAATAATAAAATCTTATCTATCAAAAAATGTGCTAGATTTTGAGCTCGCTTCGCTTGCTCTTGTGGTGGTGTTCTACAAACGATGGGACACCTAATATCGTGCCCTGCGTGTCCTGTCGTCTGCAACGTTACATGAACTGATCGACGCTAGCGATGGCGCCAAATTCTGGGCCGAGTCCATTTAGATTGTCATCGACACGCTAAGAAGAAGAATACCGTCCAGAAGTAAACCGCGTTAGTTTTTTTTTTTATAGAAACCAGTTCTTAATTCCAGGTCTTGTATTGGAAAAAGGATTTATGAACTCGTGTTTTGCTAACGCCCTTTTAGTCATGCTTATTCCCACTGCTGCTTTTGTGACTAGATGCTCTTTTCTTGTCTAATTACGAAGAAAAGTGTAAAAGAGAAACATAATAAATAAACAAACTCACCCATCTCTCAGTTTGACATGTTTCATTTTAAAATTCTTATCAGCATACATGGAGCAATGGTCGTCTAAACGCGCCCATACGCTGGGACCGGTGGTGCCAAACACCCAAGACAAAACTGTTTCTTTTCTTCCAAGCTTTTCTAATAAAATTGCAAAGATTCTAATGGCGACGTGTGCATCGATTGCTGCGTATTTCACCTGTCTCTGAGACAAATGTTCAGCTTCCCAATCACTGCATCGAACCTGGTGAAAAAAATTGAGTTAATGGATCTGTTGAACTTTATTAAGCGCACGGAAGTGATAGTGCAGGTACCAACATCGACGGTGATGATTTTAATGCCGCACCCTAATTGCGTAATACACAATCTATCACAATCTGGATCGGTTTGAAACAGATTGCTAATCCATTGCTTCATAAGTTCATTAAAAAATCTGCTCAACAACGTTAATAACGCAATGAATGTTGTTGAACTGTCAAAATGAAACAGATTACTCGGAATCGTTTACGAAAACGTTTTACGCAATTAGATAGCCGATAATTTGCATACGCCAGGAGACCCAAACACTGCGTTACCGTGCTTCAGGTACAAACGATGCATGGGACACTTAATGTCCTGCGTGTCCTGTCAGCTGCACGTTACAGGAACTGATGGACGTTAATGATAGCGCAAAATACGTAGCCGAATTCTAGGCCGAGTCCATTTAGATTGCCATCGACACGCTAAGGAGAATGCCCTTATGCACAAAGGTCTTTCAACAAAACATTTACAACATCATATCGCAATGTTTGCCGTAAATATATTGCAATATTTGCCGCGTAAAGTGCCGCCGCGAAAGAAAACATGCCCGCGCTTCACTTTAAATCATAACGAGGTGACCCATCTTTTTTGCAGGCGACTAATTCCGATGTGATAATTGCAGAATATTCCTCGCTCAATGTGTTAGAACTTGGCAGAAGTCGAAAAACTTAGGTTTTTCGCATTCCCGGATTATTTTTAGAAGATGTTTCAGTTCATTGTGTTAAATATAGTAACATGTGTCATCAAGGGAACAGGACTTTATTATTGTTGGAAGCTTATCAGTACCATGTGCATTGTCCATTCTACACACATTTTAATTTGCGAATATTGGGACTCATTTACACAGACAAAAAATAAGTTTTTTCATATGATCATAATGTTTTTTTTTTATCCTTACCCTCCAACTCTTGTCCAAAACAGCTCCTAAGAGTGCGGAAGAGAGCGTTGCCAAACCACCAGCCTCGAACCCGTTCTGTTTGGCCAAGTGTCTGATGTCAAGGGTTGACCTTAACGTCACGCCATAATCGTGACTAAGGTATTTGCCATCGTCTGCAGGCCCTACGCCCACTTTGTAGATTGTGTCATCTTCTAAAAGATCCTGAAAAAGTATTGTGTTGTTAATCATAAAACCCTCTCAGAACAAAGATTGCTATTCAAAATGTTTGTTTCTATGCGGGAATCGAGCCAATAACCCATTCATACCCTTTATATACATTGTACTTACCTAATCCAATCTTTTGTAACACCCATAAACAAACAGTCCGGCCGCCCGTCGAGACTCGAGAGAATGCGTTCTTGACCCCTAAGTCCAGTGGGTAGGGAGGCGATTATACCTAAGTAATAAGGGTCAAATTCACAAAACACATATTCGTTAGTATGAAACTGACAGGGGTCAAGAACGCATTCTCTCGAGTCTCGACGGCCGGACTGTTTGTTTATGGGTGTTACAAAAGATTGGATTACAAAATATACTGTATTATAATTATAACCATAGGTGTGCAAATTACATGCTTACTTTCACATTATGTGAAATGCAATAGAGAGCTTTCTTGAATGCCATATGCCATAGGCCCATAGTTAAATGAGCACTTGTGCAGTGGTATGTTCAACCGGACGTCAGTTTTAGCTGACCTCTCATTGCACTGAAACCCTATACAATGAGAGATCAGCTCAGACTGGAAATGTATAGCTTGATTTATGTAGCCGTACCTAAGACTTCAACAACGAAACCCACGAATTACGCCGGTGACTGATGTCAATGCCTAATCGTTACCAGGGACGTGACTGTACTATAGCATTTATATTGCCTATCTTATCTGATTTATTTTAAAATACTACTATGCCAGATTTAAATAGCTTTCTAGTAAGATCTTTATTTAGACTCACACTTCATTGATTTAAAAAATACATGCGAGTCACGCTTCCAGTACCTACTACATACGTCATGACGTCACATGCAACGCTGATGCAACAAAAACAGAATTTTGTAGCATTATACTATTTTATCCTGTTTGGTGCTACCTACACGCGGATTTACGCTGAGTATGTATGACGTACTATTTTATTGGCGCGGTTGCTGGGTAAGTACTTGTGTAGGTTGTATTCATGAGTCGCGCGCTCGGGTTTATTTCCCGCGCGAATTTTTCGTGTTTTAAGTAGATTCGACCTCGTAAGTGCTCTATACCCTGATTGAATGTTTCTTGCACGTCAAAAAATTGTATAGCTATTTTTCTATTATGACCAATGTGACAGTAAGATAGTTTCAACCAAAGAATGTAAGTGCTACTCTCACTGGCAGTGTGAGTGCTTTTAGCGGCCTACCCCTGGACAGGTCCACTCAATCTGTGTGGTTCTTTCCTCAAAAGACCATTCCAGACACGAATCTACATGGTCTTCATATGATCTAATAACCAAAATGTCTGGACTTTAAAAGAGACTGTGACCTCCGAGTTTGTTTCGGCCTTTCTTCTCAGAGTAGTCAGATAGGAAACGCCGACCTCATCTAGTACCGTACTTAAAATATTATTGACATGTAAAAGTGTTTGTACAAGCCTATATACAGAAAATAAAATCATTTCAAAATCATTTCATTTCATTTCACGAGAAGTTTCAACATAACTGAAGATTTTACTGGAAGTTTTTGTCAAAAGTCGTAAATCATTACAAGGTTGACTATGATGTCATGTGATTTATAGTTGTTTTGTTCTAGTGCACATGCCACTCGATATCTTTTCTATCGTTCTTATCGTAACCGTTTTAAGGTGGATGCCCAAAGGTAGCCCGTGAAATTCAAATTCAAAGTCAGGTTGTATGTTGATCTAAATATGATTCGGGACCGTATTAGATATTTATTTATAGAATTATTGTTATAAAAATCATCAATATAACTCTGTAAGTTCATTATATTCTTATTGAATGAATGTTTCATGACATTTGAGGATTATTCTATTAGAAGGAGTTGTATTGCTGATTGTACCTAATGATTATAATTTTGTAAAGCCATATTTGTTACGATCGCGAATCATATTTTAATCAACATACAACCTGACACTGACCTGCAAAATTCAAAAAACGTAAGAAAATTTAAATCTCGCGGGCTACCTGAAGACACACGTTCCATTCATACATAAGAAAAGGAAAGGTTTTATTCCTTATCAGTTTTTTTTAACTCGCACATGTTGGATATCTCGTACGCGACAGTTTCGGTTTACATGCATCGTATAGTTTTAAATGCGTCTTAAATATATTGTGCGCGCAAAAATATTTTTTTGCAATTGTTTTTGTTCTATTTTTATTAAAAATATAATTTTGTTAGTTTGTTTTTCATGTTTTCACACTAAAACAGCTGAACAGATTTGGATGAAATTTGGCACATGGGTAAACCATGCATAACTTGGAGAAGGACATAGGCTCGTATAGGCTGAAACTAAATTTACTTTAATATCTATTGTACCATATTCTAGCAAATATTTTTTTTTGATTTTGATTTTGGATCACAGACGAAGTTGCGGACAACAGCTAGTTTATATAATATTGGCATCATTAATACAAGAAAAATACTGCTCAACAGCAGAATAAAATTACATTCAAAGTCACATTTAACTAATTACTCTAGGACTATTTTACTATTAAGGACCTATTTGAGTAACTTCTAATTAAAATACTCGGCAGTTAATTGCTTTCAAATTCTGATATTTTTATATCGTGCCATAGGTTAATTAATCTGCCAAAGAACCCCCAATCAATTATTTCACTCTCATTACTAATATTGTACTTACGTTTAATGATGCAGGCAGTGCTTTCATGGTACTTAGCCTGAACAGGCCGCAGTACCCATCAAAAGAAGATAGCTGAACTAGAGCGACTGGCTGCCTCTTCCCATTATCAGTTACCCATTCACAGTCAAATCCTAATGCTCTGTGCTTCTGACATCGCCTAAATGAAAAAAAAAAAAATTCAAACTCTTCTTATTACAATATTATACAAATGACCAAGACATTTAATTATATTGTATTTCTTCCTAAAATGGGTCTTACTTATTGTATGTCTTATTCTGATTGTAAAACAACATTAAGTACAGTTTTGCCTGAATTAAATTAAGAAAATAATTCCAAAATAAATTTTGTTTAGGATACTATTTGATCAGAGGGTTGCAGAACATTTTTGAAATATAATAAAAAAAAAAAAACTTTTTTTTATCATAATCATAAATCTTTACCACAATCATGTATTTAGGTAAGTTCAAACCACATAAAAGAATAAAATACTTAAAGATCATTCTTGCTATCATGTACATTTATTGTAAACAAAGACTTTTCATACTCCTTATTTATTTGTTTACAGTAAATGCGAGAGTAACTAAAAAAGTATATACCTTCTCAACTCGCCAACAACTTGATCACAAGATTCTTCTGTGGTGACAGTTTTGATAGACAAGTAGTTAAACAAATCTGCAGCATCTCGACGTCCTTTCCTCAGTTTATAAAACATATATGAAACCGAACAGCCTACAGCTAAAGCAGCTGTGGCTAGACATAGTTTATTCCTCGTGGAAGTTTGCATTGTAACTGTGTCAAAAATTCACTTGTTCTAACACTTAAAATTAATTAAAATCCTCTATAGTCTTCTTATATCCTTTTTAGATCACATAAACTTTACGTTGCTACACATAAATGACCATCACTGAACCACGTTTGAATGTCTCTCCATGAATGACTGAATACCGTACACGTGTTTTGCTTTTGTTTAAATAAGTTCATCTTTCGTTGTGTTGAGATGTTATATCTACTTTATTACTTGTATTCCCGGATGATAATAAATTGGTTTGGTGTATTGGTGTGGTGGGTTGGTTTCTCCGTTAGGAGCACAGACTATATAGAGAACTAACGTTGTTCAGTCATTGTTTTGTTCTGATGAAACAGAACGGGATCAGTACATCTAACTAAACTGAGTTCAAGAGCTGTCAGTGTACATATTCCAAACAAAATAATGACACTGACAGCTCTTAAACTTGGTTTATATGCTGATCGTTTTCAGTTTATTTTGGTGAAATTGGCCCTCATAGACTTGACCATTGTTTTTTTTTTGCTGCTGTTGCTGTTATACGGATCAATATATTAGACTAATCTGTGACATTGACAGGTACTGTCTGTAATATTATAAAATTCAGGACTTCAGCTGTCCCAGAGATCAATCTATCATATCGCAAGGTGGCGCATTTCATGACGTCACTTATGACGATTCACGAGACATTGTTATCGCGCTCACGCTCATTCGGAACGGGTGTAAACACGTTCAAATCGATTACATTGTTATGTGTAATGCGACCAATTTAAATGTTTCACTTTTGAGGGTTTTAGACAGTTTGTGACGTGTTTGTCAATACCACCACGGACTAAGCAAGTGACAGTTTCTGCATAGTGGCGTGTGCATATGCCCGTTCGTGGCAAAAATGATAGAAGACGTCTAATGCTAGTACCAGCGACTTTTGCTGCCCTGCCAGCGACCCAAGGAATGCTGGCAACTTTAAAAACCTCACGTTTAAATACACAGATTTTGAATTCTCTAGCAACAAATCTGCTGCTAAAATCTGAGGGCAAATTCCCGTATTTTTAACGTACGAACGTTCGCATTCGCATCTCATTTGCAATCTGTCAAAAATACAATCAATTTACCAAAATTTTTGACAAGTGATACAGATTTTGACTTGAATGTGAACGTTTTTCGTACGAGAATAATTGGCCTTCTATGTGGTCGTAAGATTTTGAAGTCACTGCTTTTGTACCTAGCCTTCATAACACGTATTCTAAAGACCTAAAGTAAAGATTTCATTTTGTGGATTTAAAAATGAATACCTACATTAAAAACTTTATAACTATGAACAAATTAAAGAGACAGGTGGCGTGATGTGCTTGCGCTGCTACTGCGTGTGTGGAAAACCTCAAGTGGCGAAAGTATACTTACCATAATGGTTTAAACTTTCGCCACTTGAGTTTCTTATCTTTTTGGGGTTGAAACCTTTGAACCGTGGGGTACGAGTGCTCATGGTTTATTTAACGAAATCTCCAAACGACTGGTTGACGCTTCCCCGTGATCCAAGAGCTGGTTTTTATTTTACCTTGGCCAGAAGCTAAGCAATACCATATAACGTGGCAAGCAAGTGGCAATGCCGCCAGTCTCTTGGGTACATCACCACTCAACAGCGATGCGGAGGAATTTTTCGACGCAATATAATAGTAGTTTAGAATATTATCTTTTTATTTGAATGGTTTGAAAATGTTAGATGTGAAAGAGTTTCCACAATTTTTTTTTTTCAGAAATGCGTTCAAATACCATTTTCTCAATGGGTAAGTTCCAATTCCAATACTTCCAATTATTAGTTCCAATAAAAAATCGCATTTAGTCATTTACTGATGGCAACTTTTTATCGAACTGTCAAGTGAAGTGAAGCTCATGTCATAAAAAAATTAACTACGATGTTGCAGCGGCTTGTGTAATTTTGTTGTGCATCCATCAAGTTACTGAATTAAACAAACTTATTACAACAATAATGGCACGGGACAGGAGTCCTGAGCGAAGACGTTCGCGCTCACGAGAACGCCGTGACAAAGACCGTCACGAAGAGCGTGAGCGTGAGTCTCATCGAGACAAAACAAAACGTCGAGAGCGGTCTCGCAGCCCTAGGAAGGAACCAGAAAGGTCTCGAAGCCCTTCAAGAAAAGACAAAGATCGGTCTCGGAGCCCCGCGCGCAAAGATAAAGATAGATCCAGGAGCCCGGCAAGGAAAGAGCGCGAACGTGGTCGCTCTCGCAGCCCCAAGAAACGTGACGGTAAAGAAAAGGAATCAGACAGCAGAAGGAAAAATGATGAAAGAGAAAAGTCGAAGAGCAAGAAAGAGGATGAGAGTAAAACCGAGGAGGAAGAGCCTCATGATGGAAAACATGATGATTCAAAGCCCAATAAGAAAGAGCCATTGTCTCTAGAGGAACTACTTGCTAAAAAGAAAGCAGAAGAAGAAGCCCGCAGTAAACCTGTCTTCTTGACGAAAGAACAAAGAGCTGCTCTGGCTTTGGAAAGACGACAAAAACAAGTAGAAGCTATTAGAGCCAATGTTGACAGGCCATCTATAACCACAATTGATCTTACAGGACCTTCCAAAAGAGAAGAAGAAATGAAGAAATATAGAGATGAAAGAGAAATGATGAGAGAAAAGGAAAGGGAGAGAAGAGATGAAAGGGAGAGGGAAAGAGAGAGAAAATATGAAGAAAGAAAGGCTATGAATGACCGCCGAGGAGGAGGAGGAGGAGGAGGAGGAGAGGACAAAAAAGAGAAAAATGAAGAAGTTTCCAAAACTAAAGACAAGGAGCGTGAAGAAGAAGCCATTAAGGCTCGCTATCTGGGCATTGTAAAGAAAAAACGCAGAGTAAGAAGATTAAATGACCGTAAATTTGTGTTTGATTGGGATGCATCAGAGGATACTTCTAATGATTACAATGCTTTGTATAAGGAAAGGCACCAAGTTCAGTTCTTTGGTCGAGGTCACATAGCTGGAATAGACATTAAGTCTCAGAAGAAAGATTACTGCAAATTCTATGGGAATCTGCTAGAGAAACGTAGAACAGAATTAGAAAAGGAACAAGAGAAGTTGCGTCTAAAGAAAGTTAAGAAGAAGGAAGATAAGCAAAAGTGGGATGACCGTCACTGGTCTGAAAAGGAACAGGATGAGATGACTGAGAGGGATTGGCGAATCTTCAGAGAGGATTATAATATCACCATCAAAGGTGGTAGAATCCCAAATCCAGTCAGAAATTGGAAGGAAGCTGGCTTCCATCCAGACATTATGGAAATTATTAGTAAAGTTGGCTACAAGAGTCCTACTCCTATTCAGAGACAGGCTATTCCTATTGGTTTACAAAATAGGGACATCATTGGTGTTGCTGAAACTGGTTCTGGTAAAACATTGGCTTTCCTTATTCCTCTATTGACTTGGATCCAATCTCTCCCGAAAAACGAACGTTTAGAAGATGCTGATCAAGGACCATATGCCATTATTTTGGCGCCAACTCGTGAGTTGGCGCAACAGATTGAAGAAGAGACAAATAAATTTGGAAATGATTTGGACATTACATCTGTAGTTGTAGTGGGAGGTCTCTCAAGAGAGGAACAGGGTTTCAAACTGAGGTTGGGATGTGAAATAGTCATTGCGACTCCCGGTCGTCTTATTGACGTCTTAGAAAACAGGTATTTGGTATTAAATCGTTGTACTTACGTGGTCCTGGACGAAGCTGATCGTATGATTGACATGGGTTTCGAACCCGATGTACAGAAGATTCTAGAATACATGCCAGTTTCAAACGTCAAACCAGATTCTGACGCCGCAGAAGATGCTTCTGTTTTGTTAGCTAACTACAACTCGAAAAAGAAGTTCAGACAAACTGTGATGTTTACGGCCACGATGCCTCCCGCTGTGGAGCGTCTAGCTAGGAGCTATTTACGTAGACCCGCTATAGTATATATCGGATCTGTTGGCAAGCCTGTAGACAGGACAGAACAAATGGTCTACATGATTGGCGAGAATGAGAAACGTAGAAAGCTAACGGAGGTATTGCAGAGAGGAGTCGAACCTCCGATTATCATCTTCGTCAACCAGAAGAAAGGTGCGGACGTTCTTGCTAAAGGTCTGGAGAAGCTTGGCTTCAATGCGTGTACATTGCACGGTGGTAAAGGGCAGGAGCAGCGAGACTTTGCGCTGGCCAGTCTTAAGAATGGGTCAAAAGATATTCTGGTGGCGACAGACGTCGCTGGTCGTGGTATCGATATTAAGGACGTTAGTATGGTCATCAACTACGACATGGCGAAAACTATTGAAGATTACACGCATCGTATTGGTCGTACCGGTCGTGCTGGTAAGACTGGTAAAGCTATGTCGTTTGTTACGAAAGAAGATTCAGCGTTGTTTTACGATCTCAAGCAAGTGTTACTGCAGAGCTCCGTGTCTACTTGTCCGCCAGAACTGATGAACCACCCTGAGGCCCAGCACAAGCCTGGCACTGTAGTCACCAAGAAAAGGCGGGAAGAAATGATATTTGCTTAAGTGTAATTGAATGTAACATTTTCTCTATGTACCTATCGTGTTATTATTGAATAAAAATCGTAGTAAAAATATAATTTGTTTATTTAATTACACGTCGATTGTATTACACTTCCACTAGCAAGTAATAAATAAATTTAATATTTCACTAAATCTGTTTTGGTTGTCGAAATTTTGACCTCATGGCACCGGCACTGGAATGAAAAGTAATGTTACATAAGTAGGTATATAAAATGTATAAATCACTTTAGGACCGTACATGGCGTACATGTAAATCAAAATGATCCTGCCTTTTTATTGCAATTTTACGATCGCAACACAAGGGCTGAATGATTCCTAGGAAAATACTGGCGCCTCGTTTTTAAAATAACATCCCATATTGGATGAGCACACATCCATCCATGGAAATTAAGAACACACGACCTACGCACGCATAATTTTTACCCCATTTAGACATAGCCACACATAGGTACTGATTTGCTGGAGAACAAACACGATTACAACACGATTTACTTATAAATAGATTGAGTTTATGCTTAGATTATGCCCAATACATTGCGCAAAATAACATAGTGTGGAATATTTACCATACGATGTTCTTAAATCTGACGCCCGGTTTATGGAACGAAAATCAACATAAACATTATAGCCAACAAATTGTTGGTTGACAGACCGTTATCAACAGACAATCATATCACTTGATTTTAAGTCGTTGTTATTTTTGTTCCAGAAACCAAAAAATAATCTTATAACTAGGTAGGTATTTCAATTAATGCAGATGCAATAAATAGTAGGTACCTACTATTACACGCATTGCACTCGGATTGTACCTAAGTAGTGAGTTTGATGTTACATAATATTTGCAGTAAGGTGATGCAATGCCCAAGTGGCGAAGGTACCTAATATTACTTACTTCATGCATCACATACGAACACACGCAACATTGCTCAACAGTTTCGGAAGATCAAAAGGAAATTAATATGTATGAGGAAATATAGAGTAGGGACTTTTATGTGTGACGAATGAAGGAAATTTCGTAAATATTGGTAGCTATGAGAATTGGTTACGAAAAAACTTGTGTTTCGACATGATTTCATATTTATGTTTACAACGTTCAAAAATTATACCATTTCCCGTGACGAAATTATGGCTACCATGTGCGGGTATGAGAGAAATTATGTTAATTCTACAGATTAAAACCCTATAGTGTTTTATGAGTTAGGAGTGAGGGGCCCGCATCAACATCTTGCCAATCAATAGCTTAAGAGTGTCTAGGCTAAATTATGTTAATTCTCAGTGCCTCCACCACTTCATGAAATCATTGGACTTTTTGGGGTCTTTACTAAATTATAAGTTTAGGTACTTAAAACTTATACGATAATACCAACCTTGACCTGTCTTCTTCTCTTCTACTTCTTCATGAGGAAAATAATATTCTGAAACCAATGTTACATTCAATTAGTAAATTCATAAATGCATTCGAAGCATCGGTCACTATCGATGATTCAAAGGCAAAGGATCCAGAATTTAGCGAACAAAACAAAAAATAATTCGAGTTATTTTTATTACTTAGGTGCAGCGCAGACGACACACTTTTTGTGCGATCGAGTCTGTAGTGCTGCATATAATTGCTTAGAACCTAAGCAATTATATGCAGCACCAGCACCACAGATGCACCATACATGTAACGATAAACACAAAACAAAATCGGATTAAGCATTAGGTATACTTAAAAAATCTGTGTCATGTTGTTTGTTACCACACTCAAACTATATGCAGAAGGATGCCAGAAATAAAAACCAACGAAAACGCCTTTCCAAACCATGTACTGTACTTGCAGAGAACGTGCAGGATATGAATTAAAATCAAGCTAGGATGTGGGTTATCGCTATAAAAGCCACCTTATCACATGAGGTTATTTATTGGAGCAGAAACATTAAAATAAATTAGACAGCAGAAGCAAGCATGTTAGAACTAGTGTTGCCATGTGTTCCATTTAGTAATAAAGCCTCCTTGGTCTTCATCAATTTTTTTGCACATTACACTTATATATATATAGATGCTTGTGCGAGGATTGCGGTAATATCAACAGTGCATCGGTAGGGGATTGAAATCGTGACCTGTCGCTCACGACGTAGCAAATTGTAGGGCCTGCTTGTTACTTATCAAGGAATACATACCTTGTTTGGCTGGTATTGTTAGGTAACTACAGATTAAGTCTAAGGTGCAGATAAACGACGCGTGATAACGCGACGTCGAGGCTCGCGCCCTCTAAACAGCCTGACTCGGCAAAGTTCGGACGAGCCATCGCATGTTAGTTTTTTGACACGGATCAAAGGCGCGCGTACATGCGCGCCAACACGGACGGCATGTGGGGTCGCGCTATTTACGCACCTTTTAAACAGCGCAGGCCACACTGGAAACGAAGCTATGTTCGTTTAGCTTTCTTCCGCGGCTTTCCATACTTCCGATAGTATGCAGTGTGAACTGAACGAACGACGAAAGCTAAACGAACTGAGCTTCGTTTCGCTTCATTCCCAGTGTGGCCTGCGCTTAAGAATGTAGGTACATTTTAGTCCCTTTGCATCCGCTGTGAGATTGCGGACGAGTTGTCACTGGCATGCAATGCAAACTGAAGATAGTGCTTCTCTTGATTTTAAAATTGGAACACGTTTACCGGCAACACTAGTCGCAATCAAAAACAAAAGCACATCCACCATTCCAAAACGACTCCGGTTTGAATACCTATTGCTTCTTTTCTTCTGGTTTTGTTTCCTCTTTAGCTGGCGGAGGCATTATCGCCTGCCTGACCGAAGATGCCACAGAGATCGACATATCGACGAACTCGGAAAAGTCTTTGGGGAAAGACAGCTCGGGGAATTTCACCTCCAGTTGAGGGTCACCAGGTTTCACTGATAATAGTTTTAGAATTTTGATTATATTGTTTCATGACTTGAAGTACGAGTAGTTATCTAACCATAAAATATGGTTCCACCAGGTAGTTTCTGGTCATTTAGTTTTGATAGTTTAAAGTGTTATTTTTTTTTTATTTTTAATATCAATATACATTACCTCCGTAAAGGAAATTGTACGCTATATTGACGTACTGCTTAGCTAGTGCCGAATTGTTCTTTAAAATCTCCTTCGTTTCTTCAGGGAAGCATACGTAGCCCATAGCGGTGGTGCCGGCACCCGAATAAAATACTCGCTGAAAATGTAAAAAAAACAGTAAGTAGATAAGTTCAGTTATAGTAATAAATTTCACGAGGGCACGGTATGTGCGTTTTATGTCATTGTTATCACTACATAATATAAAACAAAGTCGCCCCGCCGCGTCTGTCTGTCTGAACGCGACAAACTCAAAAATACGACTTTTCATTCGGGGAACGGCGCTTGAACGCGGTTTCTATGTACTGAAACTGAACGCGTTCAATTTAATTGGTGAAGTTCGCGGCGGGAAAACTGTATTTCAAGCTACCTAATATCGACGCAAAGTGAACTCCCTTTGAAAAAACCTGGTTCTTAGTATAAATAGTGCCCCATCCACGAACGCGCCCTCTTCTTCCTAATCACTTACAGTACAGCACAATACAGTAAATTAAAAAGAAAGAAAAGAACATTTGTTTATTCTGCACAAACTAAACGCAACGCAAAGTACATTTAGGAAGAGGAGCGCGTCTTCGTGGATGTTACTAGCTGTAGGTTATTAATGGACTACTCACACTTATTCAGCTTTATTCAGCGTTTGCCCATAGAAAACCACGATTTTGTATGAGACGCGTTCGCGTCCTTTCAGCTGCGGATAGCTGAAAGGACGCGTACGTAAAATCGTTGTTTTCTATGGGCAAACGCTGAATAGAGCTGAATAAGTGTGAGTAGTCCCTAATACGGCGGTATAGAAGAGAGTAGGGACGATTTGCTTTTCAGACTTATACAAAAATAATTGATATAATTGTTTATAAAAAATAAAAACCTGTAACAAAAATTTTCCATGTTCTGCCTGTAACCTTGTGGTTAGAGAGGATGTTTTGATTTTTTATAAATCCTTCCAACTAGGTACTTGATCTGCTGCAGTAACATAATTTTAACAGTTAGTAATATGCATGGGACACATCATCAATATTAATTAACTCAACCTTAACCTTCTCATTAGGTATCTAATTTACATGTGACAAGAAGAATTCAGTCATTGTTTTATTTTACTTTAACATAATACGCCCACCGCCAATTACATACAATTATTTACTAGTAAAAGAAAATGAGACAAAATTCATACACTCATCTCACAGAACTTCAAGACATACTGACATGATAGGTGAAAACGCCTCCTTAAAGTATAGGAGCAAATACAACAAGAATGAAAATTTATTGCTAACAAAAGATGTGACATTATTAGAATTTAGTTTTCAACCAAAATAGATTTAGTCAAGGTCATTTTGGTCTAGAGTAAGCGCACATTTGTGTGAACTATAGATTTTGTCATACTGCATTGTAATTAAAATTAAAATGAAACATAGACAGAGTTTAAGACAATGGACAAGTCACTAAATAATAATAATGACGCTTATTTCATTTAACATTCCTAATGGGCCTCTGCAAGTAGACTTCAGCCCCACATACAGCTTCCAAAGGTTCGGGGCCCCAGGGTCCCGAGAAATGTCAAGAATAATAATGAGATAAGGACACACTTACTAGATCCAACAGTAAAAATGCAGAAGATATTTTTTTTTTTTTGCATGTAAACTTTTCAATGAGCCCAGCAAAATGACTGTCATGATACGATTTCTTTGGAAAGTATTACCTGGCTACATTACATAGTACCAATTTACAATCTCTTAAAGTATACACTGACAGCTAATCTATACAATTCTCTATCTTCGGAGTGAAAAGAAGTGTTGACATACCCTAATAATGCCTCCTCTTAGACCGAAGATAAAGCCAGTGAGACCACCCATTGCTACGGCACCATACCGGGCTTGCTTGTTTTCTTCTTCTCGAAGATATGAAAAGATCCCTGCAAATTAAATTTATGTTGGATGAGTCTTTGTAATGAGGTTTAAACCAACTTTGTTTTTTAGTCACTTTTCTTTGAATTAAAAATATGTTCAGAATGCTTGCATTTCACATTCACTTAATACCTAACTAAATCACCAAAATGTTACCTATCATGATTGATATCTGATTTAGAAAATCCTTTGTTTGACCTTGAAATTAAATTCCATTTTGACTTATTTTGAAAGTGTACCCAATGATATTGACAGTAATCCAAAACATCAACTTACAACCAGTTTTATCTTGAAAATCGTGATACTGATCTTGAACGGAGTGTTTCGCACGTTCCCCATGATCTACCACAAACTGCACCTGTTCACGTATTGCGCGTACAGGAGCTAGGAGCACAGACTTCACATATCCAACCTCGTTGTCAGGTTTAGCATTCATCTTTCTGTTAAAAAAAGTTTATAATACAGTTGGAAAGTATTATCTAGTCTTATCTGTAGGTAATCATTACACATAGAGATATTGTTTTTGATGGTATAAAATCAGCACCATATTTATATTCTTGTATGAATAAAGAAAGACATGACCATCATATTCTTTTGCCATCCATTGCTTTATGACTCTTTCCTATATTGATAGGAAACAGATCAATTTTTAGAAAAAGGCATGGCATGCGTTTTTCAGCTCAGTTTTCGGCTAATGTAGCATCAAAAAGGCTTTTCTCAATTTGCATTACTGCAACTACTAACTACTACTTGTGCTTCAACAACACATCCTCACATTCATCATTATTATTCACATCAACAGACTATCAATCAATACACAACAGCTTCTAAAAGATAAATACTTAAACACATACTCAGCATGTTCTGCTTGTGGAGCTTCGTATATCGGTAGTTCCGAGGGCTTCATCAGCTCGGGCTCTGAAGGGTCTGGAGGATCCTGCAGGAGAGGAGTCGCAGCACCCACCGCCGGTATCAAGGTAGCCAACCCGACCGTACCTAACACTACTTTCCGAAGCATCTATTCAACAATTCAAACACATTTTTTTGTACAATTTCGATGAACAAAATAAAAAGGATTGGAAATATAATATTTTAAGCAGTTTACCTCTAAAGAGATGTTTCCCAGCAAAAATTACATAAATCCAGTATGTAACAAAATTGCGATCATCAGCTGGGCTGGTGACAGTTGAAAGTGGTGTTGCTATTGATTATTTTTAATCACGAATTGCCATTTATTTATTTAAAGTTGATTCTGTGAATCCTTGTTGCATTCCTTGTTGATTGAATCAAATTACTCTTCAAAATATAACTTAGTAATTTGAGACTGTAAAGTAAGCGATTACTTCACAACATTAGCCAAAATGCACACAAGATTATAAATTTTGGATTTGGATATTTTTTTTGTAAATAAAGAAATGTCAGTGCCAAAGTGACACAGTTTTGCAGCGGCTCTGGCTGGTGCACAAAACATTTTTATCAGCAAATTCAAAAGAGATTTTATTGACTGCGGACTGCGGAAGCAAATACGAAACAGTACATAATATTACTAAGCTTGGAAAATGCGTCTATTTGTTTATCTAATGACGTTCTGCCGCACGAAGTGCTAAGAACTACCGTCCTATGCTACCGACTTGGAATTTGGAATAGCTATAAATAATTCTTGTCCATTTAAACGTCAAGAGTTTATGAATTGAAATAATATTGTTAGTTTCCTATAGTTTCATTGCATTGCAACTGGAGTCGAAACGGGGGATGGAAATTTTTGTGAGTTGACTAGGTCAAGAGAGTATCATGAAAGGGTTTTATTTGCAGATAAAACATATTTATTTTCGTTTAGGTTGCAATATATGTGCGACGCCGCACACACTTTGCGATGCCTTTAGTGGTAGGAGAAATGTCAGTAAAAAAACCATTCTCCCTTTTATCTCCGAAGTTTCGCAACGCGAAAAATCTTAAAATAAATGTAGTTGACGGAGGTTTATGTAAATATTACAGGAAAAATAAAACTATTTTTCTAACTATATATTTTTCCTACCAAGGTACGGAATCCTTGTTGCGCGAGTTCAATACGCTCTTTGCCTGTTTTAGTCAGTAGTCAGTTATAAAATTGGCTTTTGTTACCAAAAGAGGGCGCTTCCAAAATTTTTATTCCCAGTGGCAACTTAGTTCCTTTGTTTTGCGATTTCTTTTCTCTTTTCTGTCAAAGTTAGTGTCATTGGTTGTCTGGTTGTCATGTCAAATCTGTCATGGCCTCGACATGTCACAATTTTCTTTCGTCTTCCTTTTGTGTTTAACTGTGATTTTAGTGCACGCTCTAATACTGTAAAGAAAATTAGAAGCTATATGAAAATTGGATACATTGAATATTTATTTCTTTATTCTGCGTTAAATGTATGAGTTGGAATAGGCGTGTTATAGAAATTCAGTGTCGGTCAGACAAATAAATTGAGGTGATTGTGAGTACGGTTTTCGAGTATCTGAATCAATAAATTTTTGTGTAACGTTTCAATAAACTTTGTGGTTTTTGTTGTTGACTTAAAAATGTCGGAGGTCCTATCAGGTCGTGTGTCTAAGCATAGGAGGGACCGTCGCGTTAAGAATAGAACAGGTACGAAGAGGGCTGCATGCTGGGGCCGCGCTTGAACAACCACTTTGAACCGCTTGGAAATTTTCTTTTTGAGTAGTGTTCTGCTTGTTGAGACATTACGACTGGCTAGTTCTTCATACGCCTTTTCATGCCATCACTCTATTCGTTCACGACCACTTCATAGTGTGTCTTAGCCATGAAAATTAATAATAGCAGTTCTCAACTGCCATAGAAATAATACTGCAGAGAAATTATATATTTTTTTACTATGTTTTGGTAATCTCTTGCTTTTTTAGCATATCCCAGATGAGGATTTGAAATCTAGAATAGAGGGAAATTTTTATATCATGTTATCTTGTAACATAAATATTATTTTGCTGCAATCTGTTTAAACAAAATAGCATTATAAAAATATAAACAGAGTTATTTGTTGATAAGATAGATCCTTACGATTCTGTTACTTATAGGATAGATGTAAAAAAGTATCCTTGTCTAGTAAAGAAGCAAAAAATTAATAACACATAAATGTAGTTCAGAGTAATTTGACGTAACCCATTGACTATTCGTGTATAACAATATTGCTTCAGATAGACAAAGGCACATAGTATACATACAGCCTAAAAGTGTTTTTTTATGTAGTAGGAGACTAACAT
Organism: Eupsilia transversa; assembly: GCA_914767815.1. Lineage (NCBI taxonomy): Eukaryota > Metazoa > Arthropoda > Insecta > Lepidoptera > Noctuidae > Eupsilia > Eupsilia transversa. The sequence goes on from OU611876.1 coordinate 14,060,591, forward strand.
TTGCTATCAAAGAGAAATTGGTTTGCCTTAACAGTAGTTACCTGATTATGCATACTAACAAAGAACTTGTATCAATCCAGGACTGTGAGGTGCATGATGTGTGTAGAGTGACAATCTCTTAGATCAACTTGGGACGCGTCTACTTAGCAGCCACCGAAGATTATTGGGATGAAATGGTACATAACTGTTGCATTTTATTTATGTATTTGTTTCTTTTTCCAAAAATCAATTCTTGAATGAATTTTTGGGTTCCTGTACATTATCAAAAAATTGGTCAATGCATGTTTTTGGAGTCTTCCATTTCATAAATTTGGTTGCATGTTTGGTAGTTTTAGATTGTAGTTTATAGAGTACAGATTGATGCAGCATAATCTGATGTATTTACAATGAAATAATATTTTAGTTTACTTTACTCCAGTGTAGTTTTAGTAAGGAGTTGAACAATCGGGCAATGTTGCACCCATCTATATGTATACAAGTACCTGCTATTATCTATTATGAAATTCTGATAAGTTTGTCTTTCACCATAATTCAGAAAGATATTGTATTATACATGTCCCAATTATTTTAACAATCTCTGTTCATCGTCATATTTTAAATACCAAACAAGTTGTTATTAAAGCAGCGTCATAATAGAACTTTGATCATCATTCTTAAAGCTATTAAAGTTTTACTTTGTTATAAAAACAAATTGCTTCTTAACAAACTCATTTAATGAGTTTTTATGTGCCAAGGAAGGAGTGTACCATAGACTGGTTATCTAAATATAAATGATAGGAGGTAGGTACAAAGTTACGTCACTAGTCCATTCAGTTGTTGAAAGGACATGAATACTGCTTTGAAATCAGGTCTCACGATTAGCATAACAATGACTCTTCTCTGTACAATTATGAAAGATATAACCATAGATAGTTGTAGTAAAACCCACATTTTATACAAGTATCTCTGTTGCTTTTTATTTTATTCACAATACATAGCATGATTATCATATTAGTAGATCTGCCACTAATGAAAATAATTTAATGCTCATTAAGAGTTTATATTTTTTTTAATAGGGCGGAAATTCCAGTGACACTGAGATTTGCAAAAAGTAAAACTAACAAAGGGGATTTATATTTAGAGATTATATTTTGTTTTTCTTATTGGATTTATTTTATTAGTTCTTATTGGAATCCAATGAGATAGTTTTTTTAATAATAGCAATGACCAATATTAACCACTGCACTATCTCTCATCCCTTAGATGTTTGCCTTCTGTCAATAATTTGTTAAATACAGTTAGCGTCTACACTGCAAAACGAATATTACATTGTAAGAATTATTTATATTTATTTTGATGTGTGGTTGACACATGAAAGAATTCCCCACAAACGGTTTTGTGTTACCAAAATGTAGACGCGTGATGATTGATGATATTATATCAGAAATTCGACAAGTACTAATAGAAGAGACTTGGTGAAGAAAATACATTCGTACCTACGTCTGCATTTGAGATTAACAGCCTATTTACGTCATTAGTCGGTAGTCCTAAAGTATTTTCCTCGTGCGTTATCTTATCTAATTAGATAGTAGGAATAGTAGTGTACTCCACATATTGATAGCGTTTATAATCTTTTCACTAGCTAAATACAGTCTGTAATTTTCTGTTACGCGTTTTATCCCTTTATTGGCACTGACACCTAATACGTTAATGCTCGCCGTAATCGGCCCTGACACCGAACGATAATTTAATTTTAATTACGTTCGACGGTATTAAAAATCGATCTGACACAAATAACCTGACTATCGAGAGGCGTATAGTAGCTCCTATATACATTTTTTATTACGCCACTGATTCGAATCTTGGTAGTTATCTATGTCTAGTCTAAAATCAAAACGCCATTTCACACATACCGATCGCCGTTAAACGGGTCGGTTTATTGTTATTTATGTAAATATGATCTACATTCTACATACAAAGTCGTGTTGAAGTGAGGATACGCGTCGTGCCGCGTGAAACCTTTCTTATCAGTCATGTGTACTGTGACTTTGTAAAGCCTTTGAAACTTAACGTTAGAAATGCCGCTCAACATTCCAGGGTAAATTTAAATGCTGAACAGCGGACCCCTAAAACTCTTAATTAAATTGCCAGCGATAAAATTTTGCAATTTAAACATTTTCAGTACTGAGAATGATGGCAATAATGCAGGAAGGGAATAGTGAGGTACCGAAGGAATTTCTGGAGACGGGGCGAACAGGGCGTCGGAACGCGATGCCCGACATACTGCACCCTCAGAGCGCCGAGGCCAGCACAGCGGACCTGCCCTCCAGGTTGCAGCAACTTTCTGCCACTGGTAAGTTTAGCATTTATCGAATCTTATAATAATCACGATAATAGCCTTTTTCTATCTTTAGCTGGCGATGAAAATCGAAATGAGTTATCTCGGGTTCGAAGGACCAAATCTAAGCCGTGCTCATTTATGTGAATCTCTATCACTTCTTTCGTTCCACTCTTGGACCGATAAACAAAGAGGAGAAATAGAAAATATTATTAGATAACCCAGTTGGCGCGGTGGTTTCTAATCTCGAATCGAAATAAACATTTATATTCGACTAGACTTGAGTCTGGGTCTTTCTTTGTACGGGTTTACCGACTTTTCTCCTGGCACTTCATCAATCGCAGGATGCTATTTGTTGTAAATTCTTATGTCTTTACTTTTCGGGCTCTTTCTAAGGGACTTTATAACTACAATAAATGAAGTAAAACTAAGGGACTAATTTGGTGCTTAGTTTGCAACTGCTGTAATAAGATTATCACGGGTAGTATCACCGTTTATTGCCACTTAAGCCTAAAATTACTATCACCGTATACGTAATTACGTACTATTTATCAAACGATAAAATTTATAGCCGTCACGTGCCGTCATAATTGGATTGTCTAATTTTTGCGCCAGTAAACCTTTAAATAGAACTTTTATGGAAACTTCTAGAAACGTGAACTTTTAGTCCAAGTTTAGAAATCGACCGGATCTGTCTGTTGTAAAAATAAAGGGAAACGGAAATGTTACAGCATTGTTTTAGTATAACATCCGTTTTGCAGCTTTCCAATTCTCGCTCGAGTCGTGACGCGCTGTCGACGTCAAACATTTTTGTTTAGCGCACACATTTTTTCCTGAAAATGATTTGAACGTCTAGGTGGTAGAATACACAAATAAATACTAGTGTTACGTATGAAAGGCGTCAGCGGCCGCATGACTTCTAAATATCTGAGTTAAACTAATACGATTTTCGGCAACTGGCCAAAAATCACAAACCACGTAATGTAATCGGGACACATGCTTGTAAACTAAAAGCTGCCTAAGATCTTTTGAAGAAAATCCTATTTCATTTGTGAAAATCGGTTGAGTAGTTTCGTGAGAAACTGACGCAATTTGTTAACATGCGTCAATAACTCATTATAAGAAAAGCCGCTAAGTATGTGATCGTCGATTTTTTTAGTCGCATGGCTACGTTTTCCAGTCTAAATCAGTGTTTTCATAAACTTAAATCCTCTGTCTTCAAATTGTTTGATGATAAATATTCTATTCAAGACCACTTGATTGAAACTTGTTTGATAACAAATCGCATCGATTACAAAAATTGAAACCGTAAAATGTATATATTTTACCATAGCAGTAATTTGCATTTCTTTGTATTGTAAGATGTAGATTTAACATCAATAGTATTGCACCAATCGATACTCCTATATATTTGTATTCTATAATTAAAAACGTATTAAATCTTACGGTGTCTAAGCGAATTGAACGTCAAATAACTTATCCCACGGATCAAAATCGGATGGAACGACAATTCGAAATTCGTATCCTATATAAACAATTCGGAATCTGAAACTATTCGGGTTCAATTTCTGAAGTTCCCTTCCCAATCATAATTAAATGTAGTTATCCTCCTCACATATTCCTGTATATCTGGAGATAGCGCAACATGTCCTCTTCATCTTTCTATCCATCCAAACACCAAAATCATGAAAGTAAAATCCAAATTGTACAATTTCGAATATGACTGCAACGTAATTTAACATGCTATAGTTTCAGATATTGTTTATGATATGATTCGCTTATCACAATCCTGGTGTCACTGCAGTAATTGAGGGCTGGTGTGACGTAGATCGGTCGTAATGCGCCGATAAGCGCGGGTTATCGCTCTCTGACGTACTAGCCGTAGGTATATAATATCTCGAATTATGATGAATTGATGACACACAAACATCGAATTATCGACACTATCATTAAATTATAATCAATCATTGTTTCTATGGGAATTTGTTCATCACGGGTCACGAGAAGTATTAATAGTTATTATTAGATTGTGGGAAAAATTGTCAGAGTTATCTGATTGTGAACATCAATTATTTACATCATGTTTAATGAGAACTTCTCGCTGGATACAGGAGTTATTTCAGAGACTTTGTTCGATCGGTGTTCAAATATAGTTGTCGTCTGAAATCTACCAAGTAAGCTGGACTTCTAATAGGTCAGCACCTAACCTTATTCAGGTGAATAGAGGACAGCATCCACGTGCGAGTTCATGTGGGTAACGTCACGCTGTGATAAGTACACAGTCTGCTGACCTAGACTAAGTGATTATGACTATTATCTCTCCGGGACACTATTCAAGCAATCAATGAAAGAAACTCAAAGCCTGTATAATCAAAGATGTTTGATTCTCTGAACAACTAACAATGTAATGAAGACTTCATTTCAAGACATTGTAATTCTTTCGACTACTTCACGCAATTTAATATATTTTTGTAATGAAACAGCCACTAATGGACACGTTACTGATAAAAAAGACATTACAATTGACCTTTGAGGTGATGATAAATAAACCTTCGCAATATACCATAATACTTTACTCGCGTTCTAATGTACAACGTATAGTGGACGCCCATTGCCATGTCGATAATTCGATATACGTAAATAGAAAATGTGACTGTGCAATTCTATAAACGCTTATACATATTTAAGCATAAATTGGTATCATTCGTTGTTATCAAGCAGTATGCAACAGCAATAGCCTGCATTAAGCAGTTCAGTTATAGGAAACGTAGACTTCCCAATTTAGAGATAGGTTCGTCATATTAGCATACACAGGGTGTTGAGATGGGGCAGTAAGGGCAAGCAGGCAGCTACCTTAACAGTTGTAGCTACAGGAAAACGGTCTCAGGAGACTGTCCTGAAATTTTGATCTGCATTTTCATTTCGATCATCAGATCAGATAATAGGCACACACTGTATTTGTACCTAGTTTAGAATTTGGCAGGTATATTCGTATTTTTGATGGCTGTTTACATTGGATCGTGTGAACAGAATTATTATTTACAACGCGTGTAAGTAGGGTGATGTCGAAACTCGAGAAATCATGAAATGCAGCTGCGATTCCGATAAACATATTTTATTGTAAATCGATGATAATAAACTGTAAGCATTGATCGTTCGTATACTCTGTAATGACCAAAATATTGAAATGATTCCACATTATAATACAGTGTTCTTCTACGATTCCAATGCCACCGTCACGTTGAAGATAAAATCGCTTGTTAGATAATCATAGTACAAATCGTTCTATCGTTAACTTTTCCTCTGACAGATTGGTAATGGACACCTACTTCTCATTTTCCTTTCCAATTACCTATGGAACTTAACTTTTTATCAGGGTAGATCTTGTCTTTCTTTTTTGTGTGGGTAGATACTAGATAGGTACAGCAGATATTCTTCTTATTATTATAAAAAACAGGTTTTTAAGCTTCATACTAATTAGAGATGTCTAGCTTTGTTGTGTTATCTTGGGTTTTATTTTAATTTTTTTATACGTTTTTCAATGTCTGCTTCATCCATCGGATGTGTAGACCTTTTACAGAATTCTACCTTCAAACCTAATTTGAATTTAAAAACCAGCCTCAGATTTTCTTTGTCGTTGATCATACAAACTCCTGGTTCCTGGACTACGAACAAATGTGCAGTTCATCCCGAAAATAAAAACTTCATGACCCACATTCTCGGAATTGAGTTTTCTTAAACGGCATTTGCTCAGCTTTTGCGCAGAATTTTCGCTGATGATTCAATAAGGGAATTTGCCACCCCTCAGAATCTAATTTGTTGCCCCTCTAAAATATACAGCCCTACGTCCCGGACTTATATTCTTGGAACTCTTGGCAAATTTGTAACCGGGATACACAAACAGGATTTAATTATTGTCGTAGAAATACAAGGGAATCGTAGTGACGTTTGATTGAGACTGAGTGAGACAAATATGATTTCCTACGTAGAAACAATATTGGCTTTGGCATACTTTAGTTCCATTTTGTAATAAAACTTGCATTACAAAATGGAACTAAATATTATGAACGTGATTGCATTACAATCACGTCCATAATTTTATTCGGGTTGAGGTCGAAGTATTATGATAATTGCGTTCTGCGATGACGATACTCGGGTTTTTACTTGACTTTGGTTTAAATGAGAGGTACCATAGGTAAATTACGTAACAGAGAATCGATGTCGCCCTATCACTTTCAGTTTCGTAACTGGGAACCTGAATAGCTACGTCTTCTGTTTGTAAAACAACATACATCGTTTTATTAGGAATCCCCTGTCGGTACGTTTCGGAAAAACGAATTCATGAGATATTTATTTGCTAATCAGATGGTCTGATACTTAGGTAAGTACTATTTTTTTTTGTTGAAAAAACCGTGTGACATCATGATTGATTTACGCTCCCAATTACGAAAAACTATTTTCTCTTTTGCTCCCATTCGTATTGGGCAATGGATTTAACCAGTAGTTTATATTACACAGTTACTTCACTGGAGCAAACCTGTAACTGATGCAAGGTAACCCTTAAATGTTCGCGTCCAGCCTGAATTTGGAGCACCATTATACACGCTACGTAAATCTTGCGTAATTTGCTCTACTCATTTGTGGTTATTTCAGATGTAACTACTTTGAAACATGCAACGTGCATATAAATTCGGCTATCAACAGCATGTAGCATTGATTTATGTAAAGAATGAAGTGAATTTAATACATACCCAAACCATGTGCTTCCCCAATGACAGAATTCAAAACCTCTGAGAGAGCCGCAACATCTCCTATCATCTATGCTTATGTTCGGATAATCAGTGCCCAAGGCATCCAATGGATTCAAGAGGGCCCCTCTTTAATGCATTGGATGCCTTGGGCACTTTAAGATAATCGCGCTCCTATGGAGTACGCAGAATGCATGAACTCTAACAATTTAGCATCCCATGTGGGATTTACTTAGCTTTTCTTTTGATAGCCTCTAGCTACGACGCTGGCAGGAACTGGGGGCCCTATAGATCGCGGTGCCCTGGGTACTTGCTCATAGTGGCCAATCGAAAAGACGTCCCTGTGGATAATCTTGAAGTGTAACCAAATAAGGCTTAAGCACACAGTAACTGTCATCAGATATGCTAGCAAAATCCACTCCCAATTTATAAACCAAGGGCTTTATATTATTTTTTTCTAACAGAAAGCTCCAATCCACATAAATTCTGTCCCATGAACTCGAAATGCTCACCTCTGTGTGGTGCCAATAAACAAAAGAAGCGGTCGGTTTGGTCTAATGGTATGTAATGTAGCTTCAGACATTGATTTCGTAGTTAGAGGTAGCTGAAGGACAGTCCTTGCAAACTAATGTTGTTTCGTAATAGATGCCACGTCAGTACCAGACGCGTTGATTTGGTAACTATATTATTCAGCCTTAGTGTTTGTTACATAACGCCATGGTAGGCGGTCTGCTTCATTTATTGTGAACAATGGTAACGGCTATGATAAGTTTCCAACAGGACACTTCATGCAGGATTATAATTCGTTTAAATAGGAAAAATGCCTCGATAGATCCTCACCAAGAAACTATCTACTAACTGAAGACCAAGACAAAATGTATTAAGGGAAAAAAAACAAAATCATTTTTTTTAAAGCATCGTTCATTTATTTTACAGATGCAGAGGCGCCACAGGCAGGGTCGTCAAACAGTGATCAATCGGTTGACGTAGATCCCAAAACAAATACTAAGAAAGATGACACGCCCAGTTGAACTGCCTACCATTCACGCAGTCCCAATGGACTACACTGGACTTGCCCAAAGCTAAAGTAATCTCAATCAGGTAAATAGTATTACTAAGCACTGAGTAATGTAGCCCCACCTTATAGGGATGGTATGGTGTACAAATGTAGTTATGTCTAGTTTGACAAGATAGAATTTGCATAATTTTAAGTACCTTAATAAGATTTGTGTACACGGGCGCTTTGTCGAATTTAAATTGTTTGAAATTATTAGAATTTTCATTACGTTTCTGTATGGGCGTTAAACGTCGAGTATTAATATTATTTTGTTCGTTATTATGTTAAAATAAATGCAGCTGATGGTGAATGTTAATTTTGTTTGTTTATGTACACAGCCCGTATGTGTTATAGATTAATGGGAACGTTTTGTATAAAAGTGATTGATATTTAAGAGTGTCGATGTAAACATTGGAATTAGACAATACTGATATATGAATAGAAACTGAATTAGGTGAATGTTGATAGACAGTAATTCGTGGGATTGGTTAGGAAGGGCAGCTTTTGCACGCCTACCAAAAAAACATAAAGAAAATTTGTTTTACAGTAATCGCTTAATTTCAAAAGCGAAATTTTGCAATGCGTACATGTTATACAAGGACGCACAATCACAGGGGTACTGTTGAACGATATGTTTTTATGTTCAGTGTCCTAAAGTGACCCGTTAGTAGTAAGTGAACATATGTTGTGAGTGCATGACATTCTGAACAGATAGCTTTAACAGTACTTAGCATTTACTTGGCACAGTCAACGTAAAGGATTTGGTAATCTATTATAGGAAAAAATATTCATATCATCAATGCTTAGTGCAAAGAATAAAAACGTAGCGCTGTTATAAGGTAGGCTACACACCCTCGAATTATATCAATCGACAACTTCGATCAATACATAAGCTGAAAATATCAACGATATTATGTGCTTTACAATAAATCACCATAGTTTAAAGACCGATTGATGTGTTCACCGTTTTATTGATTGACCGAATGATTTTGTCAAATTTCGAACACATTCAAATGCTTCAATCGTGTTTATCGATCTTTTTGATTTCCACATTGACTTTGATTTACTAATTTTGGGACAAGTGATAAAATCCTCAGATCACGAGCTACCAATGCGTTGGCAGCTTATTGAACTAGCTATGCACTTGACGAACTTGACTTGTGTGGTTTTATTTTAGTGTGCATACAATGTGACTATCAAATTGATTGATGTGTGCCTTGATAAGACTGTTGACTACTAGGAACTGTCTGAATTCTTGGTCACACAAATCAATTTATTTTAATTGCTTATTGTAATCTAAGCTAAATTGTCTGTCTGCAGCACATATTGTGCTGTCTTTATAAACAAAATACGTATGTAAGTATGTACGTAGATGTTTTATTGTTCTGAATGTTTTATTATAAATCGTGCAGCTGTTTCGTAGACATAGGTTCCTAAGTACGCTTAAATTCAACTAATTTATTTTTAATTACGACACGTAATTATTTGAGGAGTACAATTATTGTTTTATCTACAAATATTAGGTACTGGCTAGGTGCTCTATCGCTTATATTTATTTATTGTTTATTTGAAATACGTAAATTTAATTGTTTAGTTAATATTTTAATGTTAATTCTATTAGCATTTTTGTTTGTATCGAACAAAAGTATGTATTATCAGAGCTATGACGTAATATCAATGAAGTCTATTTATTTTCTAAGATGGGGGATTTTAAAATCCTGTTTTAAACGACACTTAACATGTAGTCTGTGAAGCTTTGTGCGAGACATGCTTATCAATACTCATTGATAAAAATTTACTCCAATTAACCAATACACTTATCAACTAGTTCAGATGAAAAAAGACCGTCTCGAAATTAAAATAGCATTCATTACATGGAGCATGCACATTACTCTTAATTAACTTTAATTCAAATTACGTATGTTTCGGACTGGGCCAGAACAAACAAAATGATCAGTGGGTTCAAACTAGTGTAATGAGTGGTTTTTGAAGGATGCTTGATGTTCACATAATGAAATATACCTACTTGAATTCAGAATCTTAGATCATACATTAATTGCCACTTACTCAAACATCTACTTTAGCTGTATGTAGTCTAAGCTGATTTTTGAGTGACCAAGTGTTATCATTTGATTGCAGTGGAATTTGAACTTTGTCATGTATGACATTGAGGTGGCTCTAAAACATGATAATTATATAAAGGCGGAGATTGATTTGTAACATTTATTTATAATGTATCGACTTTTTGTAACGCTTTAGCGACGGATCCTTTGTCAACCGTGGGCTGTTTGGTGAATTCTTTCGAAACGGAATTTTGAGAAACGAAAATTTAATTGTGCTCGAAGCAAGCGTTGCCGCGTCTTGTGTATTATAAAAAGGCTACACCGTATTGTAAAAAGGTTCACCGCGATGAACGAATGATACATTACAAAAAAATGTTACAGTCCGTCTCCGCCCTTAAGATTCTGGATTCTAGTTTTTTAATAGTACACTACACTCGCTATGCCAAAGTCATCGAGTCAATTACTGACTACACTATTTCGAGGCTGTACAACTTAATGGTAGCAACTCTAATATTCTATGTAAATCAGTAGTCTAGTTTATAGCTAGATACTAGTTGGTGTTCAATTTGCTATTTTCAACGATTTCATGATTATCGTAAGTCTTTTTAATTGGTTTAACGACTTATTTCCCTGGCTAGGCAAATGGATGGACAAATAATGTTATTATATGAATTATTATCATATCATATTTATTCACGCACAATTAATTTTGTATTAAATACGTAGTATTTTTAAGTAATTATAGAGTTTTACTTGCCGAATTAACTTATATATTCAAATAATTTCGACTTTTACTTAAAGGTAAAAGTGAATCTCACAGAAGTATTTTAAAAAACGTTGTTTTGGTATTTAGTATAAGAGGAATATAATTTTACCTGAATTTCATCGTTTGTTCTCACTTACTAATCCATAAGCATTTTACGAAAGCTAAATTAAGCACTTTGCTGTGAACTCTATGCCTTTATATAAACCTAATAAATGTTAAACATTTTGCTAGATGGATCAGTGGTAATCAACCTTTGTTTCGAGATGAGCCTTCTTCTATAAGCCATAAAATAAAATGATACCAGTAAAACTTATGGCGGAATCCAATATCAAAATGCTTGTTACGAGCCGTTCGCGCTTACTGTCAGGTTTTGAAGGTATAACATGATTCTTGAATTTAAAATAATGTTATAGCTTACATAAATTAGTTTCAACAATGGTTGAGCACCGCTGTATGTAGACTAGTATTATATTATATCATACTTACGCTTATTTAAACAAGGTGAGTGAAGCCTCCGCTAATTCTGTAACAAAAATAAATCGTTCTGCTATCATTCATAACGGACAAGTAAAGTTTTGTAGAAATTACTGAACTATTACTGAACATTTAGAGTAAAACGTTAGTTCTTTAGGAAAGCGGTTCCGTCATATTATAACAAACTTCATGAAAATCTTTCATTTTCACCTGAAGGCCAATTCTCGTACTTAAGAGGGTTTATTCTGAAAGTTGGCAACGTCGCAAATAGATGTCAAATATTTCGCTGTTTTGATTAATTTGATAATATTTCTGTATGGAAATAAAAAATGTGGCTAACTAGCGAACTAGAATATTGATTATGAAATGCAATAATTAATATCGTAACACCGAATAGTTAGTTTTAGATGTAAAAAAAGTATTTGGTAACTTTCCAAATGCCTTTTTTTCACCTAAAACGGGTACAACATCAAATTCAATGTTATAATTGCAATTCATTATTAATATTCTAGTCAATTGGTTAGCCACATTTCTTATTTCCATACAGTATTATTTCCAAATTAATCGAAACAGGTAAATATTTGACAGCTATTTACGACGTTGCCAACTTTTAGGATGCACCCTCTTAAAAAACGGTCACATTCAAGTACCTAGCAATCTGTCAAACTTGTCAAAAATTTTGGTAAATTGATTGTAATTTTGACAGATTGCGAATGAGATGCAAATGCGAACGTTCTTAAAAATACGGGAATTGCCCCGATTTATTAAGGGTGTCAAAGACGCTTTATATTTGGACAGCCGTTATTGTGTGACATTTGACCGCTTACTTAGGAAACCAAAGCATAACACTCACTGTTCCAAGGTGATTAGTAATCCCATCACCATACGTCCAATAATAATATTACATTGTGATGTTTTATAAGGTCATTTACTAATTCTACGATAGCGAAAATTCGTCTATCACCCTTAGATAACCATTACATATTATTTTCAAAAATGCATTAAATGCAATGATGCAGACGTATGAGCTTCACTTCCAGCTAATAGTGCAGTTAAAAACGTTGAAACAAACAATAGAACTGGTTCTATTATTCGATTTTGGTTAATTTCACTGGCTTATTGGATAAAAAAGATCTACTTGTCATTTACTAGTGCATGACATGTTTTACTAACAGGCTTTACTAGTGTTATGTCTTCAGGGCATTACATGCATGAGCAGTTACAGTGTTAACAATTACACGATGTTTTACTCCAACAAGTGAAGTTACACATGGGATTTTTCTTCTCAACAAATAGGTCGTGACTATCGGGCAATGACCGAGGCTTCCGATTAGAACACACTAAGTACCGTCTCAATATTTACTCCATACTATTATCACGTTAATCTTATAACGGTGTAAATATTGCGGACATTCACACAATATTACCTACTTGAGATTTTATAAGTTAGAAAAGAAATAAATGATTTCGAACTATTGATTAAAAACGTACCCTTCATTTGAGGTCCACTGTAGTCGGGTAAAAATCATACACATACCTACGTAGTTCAGTTGCGGCTGTTTCCTCACCTTTTAGTATTTCTAAAGCGCAAATAACGCATCTCTTTACTAAACTGCCTTATGATAATCTTCCTCGTCTTAAACACATCGAAATTCAACGTTTTAGAGGCCTATTCGGTGTTTCGGTGTTAAAAATTCTAAAAATATATAAGTACGATGTGTGTAAGTTGTAGGTACCTAACAATTTTATTTCCCAAAAATATCCTGTTTACTACTCATTTTCGTTACGTTTCCACTTACTTTCAAATAACAGCATAATTGATTAGCTACAAAATCTTTGTTTAAAATACGTAGAAAATGTACCTTGACATGTCGTAAAATGTTTGTTTTTGTCAATTTCATGTTCTTACTATACAGTAAGTACTTATTTAGATTATCAATAAAAGTTCTATAGTATGTTGCTATAGTAACACCAGTGTTGACTTGACTAGAATTTTACTTTTCGACTAGAAAATGTTTATGTAATAAATTTTACAATTTTTTTTCATATTCTTTATGGCACAATTTTTATTCAATTCGCACTAAATACGTAAGTTATTATTATTAATTTATGATACATATTTCGAAAAAGTTTTTGACAAAAATTGCGGATTTCTTATAATATTTTTACGTAATATAACAACTTAATACGAAAAGCAAACAACGCAATTGCCGTGAATTTTAAAAGCTACCCTCCTATTGTCTGTAAGCTTTTATATTATGTCAATTATTCCAGTAGGATATGTATTTTTATCTATACGAGTCTTATTGCAAGTAATAATTATATTACATAATGTATTTACACAACATAACATAAACATCGCGCCTTGTTTCCCCGAAGGGTTGGGTTGTATTTATACATTGGTATGTATAAATGGTTACGCTAACACGACGAAACTTTTAATAATATAAAAAATCTTTTTTTTTTTATAGCTGCCGATTATCAACACTTTTATTTTATAAATTAAATGCAAATCATCATCAATATAAAACGAAATTATTTTATTGTAGAAATATCATATCGGTTTTTATGCAAAAAATATTGTTTGCGAATAAAAAATAGGTCTTGTAAAGCGACCTAGTCTAAGACTATCTTATTACCTAATCCCTATGACCTATGTAACAGTGATAAGGTCTAAAGTATTTCTTAATTTATTTCTTTTAGATCTCTGATTGATATCGTAACATTGTGATCGTCAACGTAGGTTTAGCTTTGTTTATATATTACGAGCTGTAAATATACATGTTTACTGTAGTATTGATTTACGTATTTATAATACAATAATTAATTTAATATTCAAATGATACGTAGAATTGACACGCCATCGAATACTATACCTCGTATTGTCATTGAAATTCTTATATCAACTTGTGCTATTTTATGACAAATTCGAGTCAGTTAAACTAACAAGTTTTATTATGTATCCAAACTTTTCTAAAGCACGTGTTATGCAGTTTTATCTATAACTCTTGAAACTATAAAATTATTCTTTTCACTGCTCTATGAAATTATGTTAAATCTAGTGATGTGCTAATTCGATTACTTGCTATGCCAAGCCTTAAATAATTAGCACAACACTAGTTTAAGCTGGAGATTTTAGATGGTTTTGCAAAATATTGTGTGTGTTTGAAACTGTAATAATGTAAAAGACAGTAATGGACATGTTTGAAGTAAAGTATTGTTTTCTGCATTATTTAGTGCTTTGGGAGCAAACAATCTACGCCGCCAAAGATATCCCAAAATTTACTTTCCAGATATAAAAAAAAAGTGTAAACTCAACCCTTTCATATCAAGGAGGCTGAAACAGTCGGTTTAGTTGGCCCAAAAAAAATTTACCACAGTCCATATATACCAAACATATAGTTTGTACACGTATACATACCTACATTATTGTATATTAAATATAACTGGATGTTTAATTCACTGTAATATTGTAATGGTGCAATTTGAATCCGTAAGATCAACATAGTAAGTTATTGGGAAAATAGAATTAATGAATTTGTATCGTTTTGTATCTAGTTTGCTGTTTAGCAAACGAAGATAAAAATAAAAATGTAAAAAGCTGACGTCAATTTTATTTAAATCCTCTGTATCCTATTGGTAACGCGGGTTTGTTTCCGCAACTCTTCGACTAAGGGCGCATTTTGCGAGCGGGTGCCGTGTTATAATATTCTATCCACCGCATCTCTTAAAAAAAAAAAACCAGCAAGCATTTAATGCTGCTGACGTTCTCCAATGAGCAAGATTTACACATCGCACTTTGACTTTGATAAGTAAGCGATTCAAAATAATATGAAACTTATTGTTATAGTAATAACGTTCATATTCGTATAACCGATGTGAGAAAGCGTTTCATACGCATATTATGTAAATTAATTTCGAGTTATTTATTTATTAAAACGATGGCGATGCACAAGTAAAAAAAGGGTAGTAATAAAAGCTCCGAATTTTGTTTTAAATATGAGTATACTCAAAATATCAAATTTACTGCTTTAAAAAGTAAACTTCCGACAACTTATATGCGAATAAAAATAAAGAAACGAGCGAAAACAAATACTAACCTCCGAAAACGTCATTAAAAGCTAGAACTATCATATCTCAGAAATGCAAGCAATAAAAAGCATGCAGCATGGAAGCGAGTATGCAACATGCAGCAGGCATGATTTCTGTCACGGCTCCGGCGCTGCAAGACTGGGCGGCGTACCCACGCGAGCTTATTGTCGCAGATGGTTTTAACGCTCACCACCGCAGCTTCGGCTTGCTGGCCGGCCAGCCTCAACCGCGACGGCGAGCGTTCAATACAATAATAAAACCTGCTTATCAGCCAGCCGGCCGCCTCGCCCCTCCGCGCCTACGCGGGCTCAAATTACACTAGGGGTAGGGCAAACAAGACTACGTGGAGTCTGTTTTGCAGTAATTCGTTTCTGTCACTAACTTTTCTAGCACATGTTGACTTTGTAAGAAAACATCACACGAAGCGCCCAAGCGCGGGCCACTTTAGCAGAACATAATATGTTTTCGGAAGTTTAGTATTTTGTTCGGAAGTTTAGTATTTTGTTCGGAAGTTTAGTATTTTTTTTCGGAAATTCATTTTAACACAGCTTAGTTAGTATTACAGTCAGCAACAGATCGCTGGAAGTTAATTATTTTTTTCGGAAGCTTTATTATTTCCCGTAAAAAAATACTGTACAAAGGCAAACTTTATGTCTGAAGCGTTTTCTACCAGTCAACTTTAGTAATTTTCGAAGTATCTGCATCCTATGTCAAGAAGGCCTAAGGATTTCTTAACTGCCTAGGATCATTAGTCACACAGAAGTCTAGTGAATGGAACACATTGATGGAGACGGAAACCGACTTGATCGAAGTATCTATGACTAGTTACTTAGAAATCGTGAAAGTTTCAGTCACCTTCGTAGTCGTCTCTGCGCCGGGGGCGCACGAGGAATCAGTGTAGCGGGGCTTTTTGGCCCCTTGACCGAAGCGTGGGTCTCTCGGTCCATGGAATCGTGGACCCGTCGTTGGGTTTCCCAAAGAAGGGGTGGGAGAGTTTGAGTCACGAAACCGAAAGCTCAAGTTAGAGGAAGGAAGGTACAACGCTACGAGGTTATTTTGGCGCGTGGCCAAATTCGGAACTAACGCCGCCGTCGTTTTTTGTCAATAGGGGTATGACCATTTGACAATTTCACAAATGTAACGACAAGTTTTTAGCTTCAACGCCACCCTGTCCATGACATTCAGGCGCCAAAAGATCCTTGAAGGCGCTCTACCTTTCGCTTCATAGATACACTACAAAATAGTACATTAGGTACTGTCGCGACCTGCAACAAAAGGCATTGAAGGACGATCGTAAAAATGTGGGCCGAGGCGAAGCCGAGGCACACTTACGTGAGTCCATCGATCCGGCCAAGGATTATAAAGTACCTACTTTTCTCAAATAATGCGCGGAAAATCAAACTAAGTACCTAAGTACATTTATTATAATTTTCAGAATCAATGACGAACAAAGATAATTTTTCACGCGCCAATAATTATGTTCGTTTGTTTCTTTATTTAACATTTTCATTCACCATGTGAGCCACTTTGGCTACAGAATTGATATCACTTCTGCTATAGCCAAAGACAGCTCTATTTGCAAGCCGAACTTTGATAAGTTACCTCCTTGGTTGTCATGTATCTAAGTAAAAAGTTCGTTCCACTTTTGAATAACACGACAGATAGGAGTCTTCATAGTATTTAGTAATTTATTTGGCCGCTAAACAGGACATAATTATATGGATTTTCATACAAACATTGTCGGCCTGGCGATCGCATGTATTGGACCAGCACCCTAATTGCGTAATACACGATCTATCACCACCTGGATCGGTTTGAAACAGATTGCTAAAACATTGCTTCATAAGTTCAACAAAAAAAATCTCAACAAACTTTGACTTATTTAATACTAGTAAATAACGGATGGACGGGCCAGTAATTTTATCTATGACACCTAAACCCTCAGCCTAAACCAGTCCTCCCTGATCTACCTAGGTACTGATTTTTGGTACCGAAGTCCTTGTATGTAGACTAATAATATCTACAGGTTCATAAAACCCTATCGCTTTGTAGGTCATCACTTACTATGATCAATAATTTTGTATACCTAATTTTGTTGAAGTTGAATATTATTTGAAGTTGCGCGCTTTTTTTCATTAGAGCGTCATGTCATCGCTTCGCTTGTCGCTTGAGTCATGCAGGGTTATTCTGCTATTCACATTCATTCTTGGACAAGTTCGTAAAGTTCTGAAAAGTTTACATTATGTTTATTTATTTTAACGTACAAGTTGCATAAACGACCTTTTTACATAGTATCCCGGTATATTACTTTCCTCTATGATAGTAATGATGCTACCATAGTAGTGATTGTTTTTTGTGATTTCATAGAATAAATAAAATGAGAATTAACCTTCTGTAATTGACAGATTGCAATGACAATTATTGACAATCAAAAGAGAGATTGCCAATGGTTAAAAAAATACAACGAGAAAAGCATTTATGGACTGTATAAAAATTGAATTGAATTTATTGTTCGCTCACAGCTCCTACATTATG
Organism: Eupsilia transversa; assembly: GCA_914767815.1. Taxonomy (NCBI): domain Eukaryota; kingdom Metazoa; phylum Arthropoda; class Insecta; order Lepidoptera; family Noctuidae; genus Eupsilia; species Eupsilia transversa. Next base: position 14,078,643 of record OU611876.1, read on the forward strand.
TTCAGTCAAATTAAATAAATCTGATTTTTTTTGGGGCGCGACGGATTAAAAACCCTCAAATTCTCTCTCTTATTGTTCTTTGCTGCTGTGGTTATTTGACAGTAATAAATATATTTATTGGGAGTTGCCAAAAGGATGGCAACTTTATAAAAAGTCAGATTTTATTCACATACGGATGTCGACAGAGAAAGTGATTAAGGTTTTTTCGAGTTTATTATGTTTAAACAGTGAAATCAGTATTTCTTTATTGTGAGAAATGCTCTTATTTTCGTCAACGGATTATTGTGTGTGCCAAATAACTGGTTGTTATTTGGCTTTAAAATGTTGGAAAGTCGGAGCTATTGACACATCGTTCCTCGCATGTTTAAAGTAATTTTTAGGTGTGTTTCGTTGAATTAGTGTACAGGATGCCGAGGGGAGAGAACAGAGCGAGCATCCTGTTATCTCGGGAAGAGAATGACCAGGTGTTCAGTTTGATTGGACCAAAATGCCAGGTGAGTAAGCTATGAATTCTCATTAGCAATCCGCGTGATTCAGAATGCCCTTAGATTACGTATCTCTGTCCATATCGACGGATTATCAGTCGATATCGCCGCGATATTTTTCGTAAGCTCCGAATGTTCTCCTTGAATGACAACAATTTATCTGCAATGAACTGTATCAAGAAGGAAATTGATGCATTGTGCTACCTGTTGGAATTATTTTCAGATTTGTTTGTGTTATCCACACAATATTCATATTTAAACTTCTATGATATAATCAAAATCATTATTTAAATTAAATTCTTGAGAAATAATGCAAGAGGCAACAAAATAACAAAGTCTTCAGTCATTTTTCTCATGTAAACAACCATAAACAAAAACAAATTACTTGTTAAACCTTGTATCAGATAAAAGTAATAATTAATTTGGTGTCTCTGGGATAGTATGTAAGTCTGAGGCCTGCAAGGTTGTTCCTTAACAATAGTGTTTTTTTACAACTTATGAAGTACCTACTCATTATTGTTATCTTCAGATTACGGCATATAGCACTCATGAATTCATTGTTTTAATCTGTACTGTTGTAACAATTGAATTATTTGACTTCCTACTAAAATATGTGTTGTAAGTATTTTACTACAGTTTCTTTCTTTTTTACTGAACTGTCTTAAAGGCAGACATTGTTAATTAAAACATTAATTATTTAATTGAACAACATTCAAACAATGATCTTTTTATTCTTCTAAAAACCTTGATCAATCTTCTAATGAATATTGTTGAATTACGGTATCAAGTTATTACCAAATTCTTAATTTCATTGCAATGTCTGTTCATTAAATGCCATTAATTAAGGCTTCAATAATTTTATCATAAAACTATTCCTTCATATTATTGTTAAATGTCTGCATAATATTATTAATTAATTTACTTTAAGAGCAATTTGAGCTACCTCAAATTGCTTAGCAAGATCCGTCGTTATGTCGAAACTACTGCAGCATTAATTTTGAAATAAATATATGTTAAAGTTGAGGATTAATGTTAGCGACTATGTTAGCCGAAAACACGATTTCATAAAATTTTCTCGATAGAAAAAAAAACCAAAGTTACCTCCAAACCGAACAATAAACCGCTGCTATTAAAAAAATACTTCAAATTAGATCATGAAACTTGGCACACTAACTGAACTAACTATAAAGCAGCGACTATTTCTTTTATTTTTTTGAAATTCCCATTATTTTCGCCGTAAAAAGCAAATACCTAAACTTTTTCCAATTAGTTGCCGCCTCTATCTCGCGAGCACTCAGTTCGCGAGCAGTATGGTGCGAGTGAGATAAAAACCTGAGGGTGGGTGGGCTCTTAACAAACATTGATGTAAATACTGACAAACACCTGTTGAAACTCTAAACTGTATATTATAGTGTAGGCTGTAGCTGTAGGTTTATTCGAAAAAATTGATATTCCAAATAATTCTGTAAATACAACTGTTCTTATTCCGACTAAAAAAATATATATTCCAAAGCAATAGGCAATAGGTTATTTTCCTCATTGGAAAAAGTAGCTTATTTCTTATTATTTCAAACCCAAACAGTAGAAATGGTATCCTCTATAATGTGTGTACAGTATATCTAAAGTTTGAAATTGTGGTATAATTATTCTATCCTATAAGTACACATGTGGTATGTGGCAAACCATTTGTGTAGTCGTAACCAAACAATAACCAATATCAAAACCCGGTAAGTCACCCTACTCGAAATTGAAACCCGCTATGGGTTTCATATTTAGCTACATATTTATCAGGCAATTTTAAACACAGTATTATAAAAATCATTAAATTGCTGAAATACCGTTTTTGTACAAAATAATTGTCACAATAAGTATAATGCAAGGTCCTGGGTTTCGATTCCTAGGTTGGGCAAAGTGTTATTGGGCTTTTTCCATCAGGGATTTTTTCAGTTGCAGCCTGAAGTTTAGATTTGTGCCTGGTTGATGGCAATAGGCTTGCCACCCTATTACAGGGAACTTTAACATAACTGGCGACATGTGGGTGTACTAAGATACACCTATGCCCCTTCGGGAATTACAGGGTGATGTTATGTTTGTTATACTAAGTGAAAAAATATTTTTGACAAAATGGTTCTGATAGCTTTATTGGTTGAGTGAATTCTCATTGGCTTCTTAGAGTACCAATTAAATTAATAGAACTGGCATAATTTATGTCGTTAGTCTAAACAGAAACATCTCTGAGGCTCTCCCTTCAAGAAATACAGACGTTATAATGATGAACCTCATTTTAAGTGCAAAGGTATCCATTTTTTTCCTGTAATGTCATTTGTTATTACCTGAATTATAAAAAAAAACAGATTATGATAACAGTATTAGTGGGTTTTCATGATACGAAATTATAGAAGAATAGCATGTCCCCGATGAATGTTCCTGTCAAAAGTATGTAACAGTACTAGATATTTAGATATCTATAATACTGGAACTTAAATTTTTTATATAAATCCTGTTCTATAATTCCATACTCATTTTAATGGCATATCAAATAAGAATCTTATACGAAGTTATGCGAAATACCCCGTGTTTGACAAGGATTAGACAGTGACACACTAAAAAAAAACTACAATTTGATGCAGCTATACTCCATTTATTATATCGTTAGACAAATAACGGACATCCTTTCGATAAAAACTTACAAGCCTCATGCAGACTGGCGCGACGCCACCGACGCTACGCAAACAATACAATTTCTAAGAAAACTTCACGGTAGAACAATTACCAGTGTCGCGTCGCGCCAGTCTGAAAAAGGCTTTATAAACTCCGTTATTTCGCGATAAGTACAAAGCAATGTAATCTATTTACAATTTATATTAAAAATATAATTCAAAGGTGTGTGGCGGTAGCTACAATACAATGTCACATGCGAACAGCGCAACAAAAACCTGACAAATCCTGCATCGCGCTAATAGAGTTTACCGCGCGATCAACATAATATATAAGACTAACCGACATCAATCGTGAGGCAGCCCGCCAGACACAATACCCGTCTGTTCGGAGTATCCTCCCTTTTCAATAGAGGATGAGAGAATTTTACACCCTGTTCCTCATACCTCTATAAGAGCAGTAATTTCAATAATAATGCACATTAACTGTGGTTATTTAGCCATTATTTGTCTAATGCTAAAATAAATGGAGTGTAGAAAGTTACGCAATAGTCTGGAAAGCCACGGCACGGTAACAAGCTAAGTGTATAATTTTACTCTATAAAGGGCGAAAGTTAATCTAGGCGTCGTCGTAAATGGTTCTGCCGGCCTGTAATAGAAAGCATGTCGGTTTAGTATATTTGTTTCACCTCTACGTAAGGATTTATCGTTACCTAACAAAAGTAGGGGATTCTGTCGCGTAGAAAAAGAAACCGCTAATAATCGGATCGCATCTGGCCTAGCCTTTAAATGGCAGAAGTGTAAAGGGTCTTGAATAATCAGTTTCCTACCACCATCATCCTGGGATTGTCCTATGGAGTTATCGCAAAAATTCCTGAGTATAACCTAAATACTAATGTATTTTAACTGAGGGTGACCTCGAAACTCACGAATTACAACGAGATAACTCGTACGCTGATCTTGAATGGCTTCTGAGTGTCGAAATTGGCCGAAAACTGTCAGCCACAAATAATTAGGAAATACATAAGATGGATTACGATATAGAAGGGACTCGTGGCTTAATCATAAAAGCCGATCGATCGAAGGCTAAGCTATGCTTGTCGCGGTCGGTTCGTGGATGGGTGATCATGCATAACATATCGAGCCCCTCCATGTCTCGGAACGCACGTGAAGCCGTTGGTCTTGCTTGTCATTCGTAGATCTTTGGCAGTCGTTACGGACAGTCAGAAGCCCAAAAGTCTGACAATCAGTCCAAGAGGTATCGTGTTACCCAGTTCCTGGTTGTGGAGGTCAGATAGGCAGTCGCTTCATGTAAAATACTGGTATTCAGCTGCATCCGGTTAGACTGAAAGCCGACCCCAACATAGTTGGCAAAAGGTTATGCAGATTGTTTGAATCATTTTGGGTTAGGATATACGAGATAGGTACTGATAAAAAATACGGATTAGATCCAATATATTAAGTAAATACATAATTTGCAGTATCTCGTATATTCTAATCCAAAATCAATCAATCAATCCTTTTCCCAACTATGTTGGGGTCGGCTTTCAGTCTAACCGGATGCAGCTGAATACCAGTATTTAATTTCACAGAATCCCGGAATTTCCCGGCTATTTTTATTATTTCTACATTATTTCTAATTATGATGTTGATGACCATGTTAAAGTACGCGTATAAACCAGTGTTAGGGAAATAAACATAAACAGTAGTCGCGTTATGAATTGAGTCGCCGGGCCATAGATGTCAGTAGCAATAAGAATGTGCAACGCCTTGGATCTTATCGATCATTTGTTACCTGCTCCATAAGTGGGAGCGAGACAGACTAACAACAATGACATTGACGGCTTGTGCAGACGCGGGATATCGCGATATCCCGCCAGTCTGCATGAGCCTTTATGGCTCTACAACTCGGTTCTTAACGCAAGTACTATAGGTATAAGTTGCTTTCTGCTGCTGTCTGCCTACAAGCGCGGATCCACCGTTGTGGGCACGATGGGCATGCCCACAACCCTAATAGACTTGTGACGTCACACTTTCACGGTCTATTGAGGTCGACAGGCCGATGATATTTTAACCATATCAGAGTCGAGATTTGCTTTGATATCCTTTGAAGTTGTAATTTCGTCATAATCGGTTCAGTAGTTTAGAGTCTATAGTTATGTGATACTGTGATGTGCGAACAAACACTCATTTAGTTGTAGCTTTCGTGAGCGGTCAAAGTAACATTTGACAGGTTTATTAATTTACTAGTGTTCGCCCCACGGCTTTGCCCACGTGGACACACTGTACAAAATCTTGGTCAGGGCTTCATATATTTTGTAAACATCTCCTTTGTAGAAATGCACTATAACGATCATGAGCGACTTCGTATTCCGATTCGCACTTGGCCGATTTTCTGGTGGCCGTGACCACAACCTTTTTTGAGGGCTAGATCCGCGCCTGTCTGCCTATAAAATACGCAAAGGCTGTATTGGTCTGAACGTAGGAAGAAAACTGTCTATATAGGCCATACAGCTGCAGGTTGTGCAACTGAGCGACAGACCATGTATCTACTCCTTTCCTGTCCTTTGTGTCCCACCCAACACCTGCAATCTTAACCGCCCTCTACGCTGGAAACGCCACTGAAAACGCTATAGAAGTGACAAGTTTTGGGCCCAGTTTCTGTAGACTTCGCTATACTTACTAACCATCGAAACGAAAAGGAAGAAAAGTAAAAAATGTGGCAAAAGCATTCAAAATGCTTTTCACATTGCTCGTAGGTCTCTGTTAGACGCTTTCTAAAATTATAAACGGATGAAGCTAGCTGGCCTATGCATAACAAGTGTTTTCGAGACATAATAATATGTGCAGTCAACACTTCCGTCCTAAAGTATCCATATTAAATTAAACAGTAGTGTCTAGATAGTTGAGTGTACGTGCCTCTTGAGTGGCATTGATTAAATTGATTCCGTAATTAATTTGTCAGCTTTGCGTTGTTTATCATTATTTTAAATTAATTGGGAAGTGATTTACTGGTTTTAGCTTTTACTAGATATTGTCTTCAGAAAGTATGTGCACGGGGTTTCATTCGAAACCAAGAAAATACGGGCCCGAAATAACGTCCACGGCCTCGCCTATCTATCTATCGGACTGACTGACTAACTCAGCCACACTGATCAACTTGTCAACACTGACTGATCAACTCCCAGCCCAAACCCTTGGACCTAGAAAGCTGAAATATTTTCACAGAGGTTCCCTTTATAATGTTGGCAAAGAATAAGGAAGGATGTTTCGAAATGCAACCCCTATTCAAAATTGGATCGGATCATTGGACGAATGCAGAGTAGGTACTGACTATACAGTCAGTACCTACTCTGCATAACCCGACCCCTCTTCCCTTCTTCTTTGTAAGATAGTTCAGGTAATGTAGAGTACTGACCGTACCTACCATACTACGGATACGACTACAAGTTCATGGTGTTTAATACGCTACTTCCTTCGACGTTTTTCATATTTGTATCCCAGACGAGACATGTGCTAAAATAATAGCAAGCCATTAGCTAGGTCATTGTCATATCTAACCCAATTCGCTCAGTTGACCCCAAACACCTCGCGGGGCTCACGGCATTACGACACAATAATAAGCACCTTCAAGGTTTCATTCAACTATTGTTTAGTTTTCTCATAGTAAACAAAAGAATTAATGTTAAGTCTTGATTAATTATAGGTACATATAAAAACTTTGGAGACAAAATCATTAAAAATAACGATGAACATCTTATTTGAACTTGGCAGTTGAAGTGGTGGCAAGGTAATGGGCCAACAACTCTACTCATCGTTTTTTTTAAAGCTATGGGCTCGAGAGCATAAGAAGTAGTTACCTACTGTCCTATACGGCTGTAGGCCTTTAATAGAAAACATTGCTATCATCAAAGTATTACGCCTGACAGCTAAAGCAATGTTTGAATATTTCCTCCTACTTTCGATGTAGCGCTCTATGAGGAGCCCCATTGTCCAGTGTTATTATAACTACATAACATCACATACTTTGAGTCACTTATGTAATAGATCCCATTGAATGTGGGCGACACTTTCCATTAATCGGGCACAAAACTCAGAATTTCTATACCAGAACCCACAGTAAACTGTCGAGTTTGCGAAAACTAACGAAGTTATTCCAAAATTATCTCTCTAATACGGCCTCCAGACTCGCCGAGAAGCCCCGAGCAGTCCCGAAAAACGTGAATGTGAATAGTTTCTCGCCGTCTCCTTGTCATTGATCTTGTCGTATCGCGAAGTTTCCCTCCGTGAGGAGGCCGCATAAAATATTCTTAAAATTGTCAATTAGCATAACCGATGGCCTACGTTTGTTTATGCACGTTTTTGCAGGGTTACGTCAACTTACGTGTTTCGAAATCGCAGTGAGAATGAGAACATTAAGATCAGTATGATGGACGAGGAGAGAATATTAAGTTGATGGCTTATGTAATGAGTTGAGGCTTCTTTTAGAAAATGTCGCATGTTCTCAAGATGGATCGTGTTTCGGTTGACAACACTAGTATGTTTGAGTAGCTAATAGAAAGTCTGATATAACTTAACCTTTCATTGCGCTTTCCCATTCGTCCTTATATGAGAAATATCCTTACATAATTATAATAAAACACAGTGTCGCTCTGTCTGTCTGTCCGTTACTGAGTTTATAAATCATGGACCACTCACAGATTGTCGCTGTGGCGATGCTTGGCAGAAGTCTTGGATGTATTTTACCTGATATGATAATTAGGAGTTCGTGGGCTATGTTTTAGTCCACGCTTGTCGAGTCTTGGGCACGGCTTCGTCTAATAATATCAGATTAATTTACCATAAAATCATCAATGCGATTTTCTAGGAGAGCGATCACTTGGCTTATCACAGTTGACTAGGCTACATGTGTCATCCTCTTAAAGGTCAGCTATAAGCAGATTGCACCCGAGCGTCCTGTAATTGCGCATACGCATAATTACACGCGTGTATGCGTCATAAAGGGTGCGGGCTTCTGATAATAAATTGATCGTCAAAGTTAGTTATTGAATCATTTTAGATAGCCTAAACAATGAAAGAATCTATCTTAATAATTTCTTCATGACTCAATATTGGTAAGTTTCTTTGTTTAACTTATCTCAGTTTGATTCCAGTATTGCAGGCGGAAGAAATCTTTTATCATCAATGAATAATGCCATAAGCTGATACTGGCCATCTGATAAAAGGCCCTTGTCAGATAACTCATCATTCGAGATATAATTTGACCTCTTCGTAACTTGAGAACATATTAGGCTGAAAAACAAAACAGAGTGAACCTTCTATCTTTTCGATACGAACTATGTAGAGTTGCTCATGGAAGTAAAAATATTAGTCAACCATGAAGGATAGAAGCGTACAACGACAAGAATAACGTACATTTAAGTGTCGCTACTTGTGTGTAGGCTATTATAATACATAGACAAATCTGCAACACGTTACCTTCTGCCCATTTTTCTAACATTTTTTTTATTCCTACAGAGTCTAGCAACGGCTGTAGTCCAACTATTCACGACAGAAGACCCTTCGCACTCAAAATGGAAGAAGAAGGACACTGGCGTACTATGCCTGATCAAAGACAATGGGAAGAGGTCCTACTTCTTCAGGATATACTGCCTCTACCGCAAGGCTATGATATGGGAGCAAGAGGTCTACCTCCAGATCGAGTACAAGAACCCAAGGCCGTTCTTGCACACTTTCGAGGCAGAGGTGAGTGTCGTTCTAGGATTATTATGTCTTAGGCACACTTACGCGTTCATGGGTAACTCGGAGTAAATAGCTAACTCAGGGTTAATTCCAGTAATTATCTAATAAATTAGTGAATAATGTGAAGCTTCGGGCATAATCGCGATATATGTTTCGCACCTTTTGTAATTGTTGCTGCCGTTTTATAAAGTGTTACTTAAAAGCAACAAAAAAAAAAATGTCTAGCGAAACAGGAACGGGAGATCATAGATGCTATCTGGTCCAAGATAGCTCCATCTCTTTCTTACTGGAATTATGGCCTTCTATTATGGCCCTAACAGGTCTTCGGACCCTAATATTTGTAGACGCGTACAGAAATGTGGTCAAGGCGAGACGTGGCCTGAGGAATCAATAATTTGATTTATTCAGTCTGTCCCAGTTCTGAGTTTCTGACCAATTAATTCCTCCCCTCTTAAATTGCGCTTCAAAACTTCGTTAACATTTTTGGCAGCCAAGCCATAATTATACTGTCTTCATATCGAAAGCTTCTTTAATCTTGTTATTATTTTGACAGCTGCCTTTATAACAATTAGCGAAACAATATTACTGCTCAAAATCCACCACCTATAGGTACCACCACATTAGCTATTCAAAGGTTGAAAGTATTTACTTAGCTATTTAGCAATATTGGAAAAATATAGAAAGGAATCGTAATATATTATGTTTTCACATTTTGATATGAAAACATTGGGGATTATTGATATTATTGATAGTCGAATCATCGCTGATTAGCTCATTCATCGTACATGATAATTGTACTAAGTTATCAAACATAATCGATATCCATGTAGCGTTATTAATTTATCATGTACTTATTAAAGTAAACGCAGTGGAATTGGGTTTTTATAATATAATTGCGTGCGATATCAAAAGTACATAGAATAACAAGTGTGTCCTAGCAACAACAACATCGATCATTATTTAAATCTAGAAGGGAAGACTTCATAGAGTAACGCTGGAAGTGCTTTCCTAACATTCCCTCCTCTTCTTTTTCAAACCGAAGTCTTCGCAAAGCTTTACCAGTCTTGGTTTGAATAATGGCTTTGCAAATATATCAGCCAATTGTTCTTGCGTAGGCACCTGCTGAATTTGGATATCTCCTTCAGACACACATTGCCTTACATAGAAATGTCTTAGCTTGATGTGCTTTGTCTTGCGATGATATTCGTAAGGCGGATTGTGAGCTAATTTTACTGCAGACTCATTATCAATATGCAGTACGGGTTTTTCTAATTTTTCACTTAAATTTTTAAACAACCACTTTAGCCAAATCATTTCACGGCACGCCTCACTGGCAGCTACTATTTCTGCTTCAGTGGACGAGAGCGCAACTGAGGTTTGCTTCACACTTCTCCAGGAGATTGCTGATCCAGCGAACATGCATATCAACCCGCTAGTAGAACAACCACTCAAGTTGTCGCCTCCATGATCTGCATCACTGTAACATATGAGTCGTTTCTCATTCTTTTTGAACTCTAGACCAGTCTTAATTGTTCCTTTGAGGTAACGAAAGATTCTCTTCACTTGTAACACATTCGTATTCGTTGGGTTATCTAAGGTTCTTGATACGACTCCGACTGCATAGGCAATATCAGGCCTTGTACCCACCATGAGATAAGCCAACGCTCCAACAGCTTGTCTATAGGGAAATTTAGTATTACAGATCTCTTCCGCCAACTTTTTTGCAGGAATATCTTTAACTATTGGTGTTCCAACGGCTTTACAGTCACTCATTCCATACTTCTCCAAAACCTTTTTAGTATAGACGGCTTGATGAACTCTTATAGTCCCATCATTGTGTCGCTCTAACTCTAGCCCAAGAAAGTACGATGGTGGCTTAGTCGTTATCTTGAAACGTACTTTGAGTTCGTTTTCAATAAAATTGTCAGCTTCTACTTCATCAGACGAGGCCAATAGTCCATCATCAACGTACAAAGCTAGCAAGATCTTTGTTTTTCCACGTATTCTCACGTATAAACATGGATCTGCTTCGCTCTGTGTAAATCCAGATTCAATAAAAAAATCGTGAATACACTCGTTCCAACATTTAGGTGCTTGTTTAAGTCCATAAAGACTTCTTAGCAGCTTACACACCTTGCCAGATCCGTCATTGTAACCCTCAGGTTGTCGCATGTATATCTCTTCCTTCACCTTGCCATATAGGAAAGCTGTTGAGACGTCAAATTGTTTTAGCGATAAACCTTCATTTGCGGCTATACTTAATAATACTCGGATTGTGCTTAGTTTCGCAACAGGGCTAAATGTCTTGTCGTAGTCTATTCCCTTTTTCTGTGAATAGCCAACTGCAACGAGTCTCGCTTTATACTTATCAGTCGAGCCATCAGGGTTTTTCTTTACCTTGAATACCCATTTGCAGTTAAGAGCTTTTCTGTTGTTTGGTAACCGTGTCAGTTTCCAAAACTCATTCTCTTTCAGAGAATTTATTTCATTGTTCATAGCCTCAACCCACTTATGTTTTTCAGTACTTTGCATGGCTTCTCGATATGAAGATGGTTCTGGAATAGCAAGGACTTGATGAATAAATTGTTCAAAATTAAATCTTTCTGGAGGTCTAATTTGACTCCGATCACGAAGTACACGACTGTTCCCTTCAACAGTTTGAGTGTCTTCTTGTCGTTCCTCTTCATTACTATCACCTGTTTCAAACCAAGTGTCTTCTTCTTGTCGTGCTTCTGCATTACTATCACCTGTTTCAGTATCTAAATTCACTGAATGCAAGTCATCATTACTTTTATTAAGTACTTCTAAGTCTGGTTGATCATCAATGGAAGAAGTAGGTACCTCATAGGTATTCTTTTTGGCTTTAGGTTCATCACTAACAGGTATGTCGTGGTCTAACAGAGGTACTTCTTCAAAAGTTACATCTCTGGAACGTAACAATTTAAAGTTCCTTGTATCATAAACTCGATACCCATCATCACCATCATATCCTATAAGAATTCCTTTCTGTGCTTTCTTATCTAGCTTCTTTCTCTTTTGTTTTGGGACATGCACGTAGCATACACAACCAATGATCCTAAGATGATTTATTTTGGGTTTCTTATTGTACCATAATTCATACGGTGACTTATCAACATTTGGAGTGGGTCCCGTACGATTTAATATGTACACTGAAGCTTGTACTACTTCAGCCCATAAACCTTTCGGTATCTCATCATGAGCGTGTATAAGTGCTCTTGCCATCTCAACAATTGTGCGATTATCTCGTTCGGCACAACCGTTTTGTTCAGGGGTGTAGGGCATTGTCAGCCTCTGCTTAATCCCGTGTTGCCTTAGCGTACTTCGTACTTGTTCATTGTCAAATTCGCCTCCATTGTCGCTTAGTAACTCTTGAATGACGTGTCCTGATGTTTTAGCTTCTGCTAGAAAATCCTTCAAGCGTGCTTGAACTTCAGACTTTTGTCGTAAGAAGTATACGTATCGAAAACGGGTGAAATCATCCTTGAATAGAACAAAGTATCTATACTTAGAGATTGAATATACAAAAGGTCCACACACATCAGTGTGTATTAGCTCTCCAAGTCTTGTAGTTCTTTCTCTGGTCCCAAACGTTCTTCTGTGGGCTTTTCCATAAACGCAACCTTCGCAAACTTCATTGTTATTTTCAGATTTGAATCGTATACCAAATTCTCTGTGCATAACTTGTTTCACGTGTCTTTTGTTTTGGTGTCCCAAACGTTCATGGTACAGTTGAAGTTGGTTAGTAACTGTCAGTTGGTTAATCTCAAGTTTAGGTGTAATCACTTGTATTTTAAGTTTATACAAACCTCCATACTTGTTCCGAGTACCGACTAACTTTGTCTTACCGTCAACCTTAAATGAACATGACCTAGTATTTGATTCAAATGAGCTATTCTCACAAATATCCTGTGCGGCTAGCACTGAGAACAAATTTCTTTGTATGCAGGGAACATACCAAACATTTGTGAGCGTAATTGTTTCGTTTTGGCCGTTAATGTCAGCTTGTATTTGTATTGAGCCCTTTCCGATAGCTTCAATATTTTCACCATTTGCTGTCATTACTCTGTGAGAAACGCTAAAATACTCGAAAGATGCATACTGATCTCCTCTATTGGTTACGTGACTTGTTGCTCCATTATCTACGTACCATGAGTCTTTATCAATACTCTCACCAAGAGATAACGCTAAACTTGTCAATGCAGCAGCTTTTGAAGTGGATTCCTTTGGAGGTTTTGGGGGTCTACCATCCGCAATCCATTTCTTGCATTGCTTCACTCGATGTCCGCTTGCTCCGCAATAGTTGCACTTGAACTTTTTCTTGTAATCTTGCTTTCTGCTATGTACCGTCAGTACTTCCGTGCTGGATTCACCTTCAGCTTCAGATTTATTTTTATCTTTCAAAGCTCTCTCGTGAGCGCACAACTGGGTGGTCAAATTCTCGATTGTACGATCTTTCACTGTAATCAGTAGCCAACTTGATTTAAAACTGAAATACTCTTCTGGCAGGGAATCCAATATCTTGCATATCAAAAGAATTTCTGGTAGTTGATTGCAAACTGTTGACAAAGCTTGATTCAGATCATGCCAAATATTCTTTATCGCAGACATATGCGAACCCATGTCATGAGTGGGGTCTTTTTTGTAATTAAAAAGTTGCATACACAGATCGTAGGTTCGGTCCTGTGATCCTCTTTCGTAAAGACGGTTTAATTCGTCCCACAAATCACTCGCAGTTGTAAAACGCATTACTTTCTTCAGCATTTCGTCGGTCATATTGGTCGTCAGCAGTAAAAGTGCAGTGCTTTCTATTTTATTATAACTGTCACATTCTACCTTGTACTTTGTAAGAGCTTCCGCTGTGGCTCCTTCACCCGGGTGTGCTGGTTTTATTAGAGTACCCTGCACCGCTTCTAAGGTGCCTGTGTTACTCCGCAGCAGCAAAATCACTTTATATTTCCAGGTCGGCCAATTGTTTCCATCGAATAGTCCTATTTCGAGTTTCATTTTTGACGACAATATGATTTACTCTTTCGAACTTTTATTCTTTAGAAAAACAAAAATATAGCTTTTATACTCTTATTTTTGCACGTCTGCTACCATATTAAAGTAAACGCCGTGGAATTGGGTTTTTATAATATAATTGCGTGCGATATCAAAAGTACATAGAATAACAAGTGTGTCCTAGCAACAACAACATCGATCATTATTTAAATCTAGAAGGGAAGACTTCATAGAGTAACGCTGGAAGTGCTTTCCTAACAGTACTTAATAAGTACATTTGGTGTAGATTGTGTTCTTAAATAGCAGGAAAACGTTACCTGTTGCTAGTTGTCGATAAAATCTATGTTATGATGTTTATCCATCTAGAAATAGAATGTTATGTATCGGACCAACGAGTGAAACAATTTATTTAGTTGAAATGAAACAGAACACTGGTATTCGTTTAAACCAGATGGTAAAACTGGGAACCGAGGCTTACGTAGTTGGGTAATACTAAGCTGATGAGTAAATATGTTACAAAATAACACGATCAATTACATACCTACAGTTTATGGTTTTCCTTGTCCTTCGTGAATTTTAGGAGATGTAAACTACCCATTCAGTTATTCCTGTTTATATTAATACACATAATAATATTTTCCTCGAACGATTTGTCTACACAAATCTGAAGTATTTCTCAAGAGACAAAATGTCCTATAACAATACTCATAGAATTGTATTTGTCAACGCCATTGATGATATGAGTCAATGAACCAAAAGAGTGGTAAAACTATAACAATGTTTCATCCACACACGCATTTAAATGCACACATAACATTATGGCATTGGACACTAAATGATGCTACCGCATTGTTAATTATAAATCGAGATAAGGTTATCCCAGATTTATTCTAATTATACTTATTTGTTAAGGATAACTGAACAATAATCTGCCTAGCCTTTTTCCAACTATGTTGGGGTCGGCTTCCAGTCTAATTAGGACGATGATACAAGTCACATACATAATGGCTAAAAACATTATAAAACAATATGAATGATGGCATAATCTATATGACGAGTATTGACGTAATTTCAGAGAATTACATTATGGGTACAAAAATCGTGGAAAACATTTTCATTTAAAGAATTCCATTGTAATGCGTATTGTTGAAAGGAAATGTGCACTGTGCAGTCATCAACTTGCGCACGGGCAACCCGTTTATGGTGTTGTTGACTGCGATCAAATATACGCTGATCACTAGTACCCTAACATTATAAACCTATTCATATTGTTTGAACCCAAAAATAAATATTCTTTATAAAAATTAAATAATATTTTAGGAAGAAAATATATTTTTACCTCAAAAAGGTAAAGTCCATTGACATACGTATACTACGAAAGAAACGGTACACGGGCCAATAAAGGAATTCAATAACTTACGTATCACAAAGTTTAATTTTCTTCCTAATTCATATATCATTTTTGTCTTACAAAGTATATTTTTGCACTTTAAATTGACAATGTTTCAAACTTACTTCGCTCTTTTGTTCCTCAGATCAATTTTGGTAGCAAAAAGAAGTGTTTATTTATTTCGTTTTGGTGCCAAAAATAAACGATAACTTATTTATATGTAAACTTGGCCAAAAACTACTCTAAGATTGAACTTCGTTTGCACGTCATAGAACAATAAAAACTTTTTTATGGGGACATTATTTAAATTGTAAGATATAGCGATATTTCCTCTAGGATATGTTGTTGAATCTGATAGTATAATTTTTTGTCTGACCGTACTGAGAATACGGTCAGCCAAAAAAGTATACTATCAGTTGAGACAGAGAGTATTTATTTATTTAGATTAGTACTGCCACAACACATACATTTAACATGTTCGAAGAATTGTTGCGTAAAGAGCATTTTGTCTGACGTACATGACAAGAAAGGCAATTGATACAAAAATAATAAAAATATCTCAGCAAACTTGGCATGTTCAACCGTAAATTCCAGATTGATTTGCACACCCTCATTTCTCCTAATAAAAAGATAATGCAATCTCCAGTTGCAGTTGAACCTGGCAATGCCCCTCTGATGTTCATTAAATCAGTTAGCACCTACCTACACTTTTTCGGCATTATTCCAATACAAGCTGTAACTTTAGACCCAGGTTTAATCCATCGATCCATTTCTAAATTTCGAACTCTAACCGACAAAGTTAAAGTTCTAGTTACAAAAACTGACATCTATGCCGTGACACTTTGCCGAGCTATGAATAAAGTTCAAAATGCAATAACTGGATCAAAGAATTGGGTTTGGACCAGAACTTGTTATGTAATAAGACCGTCGTCTGGGGATTTATTAAAATGATGAGGTAAAATGTATGATAAAATGAATATTTATTTGATTACAGGAATACATGGCCGCTTTCAACTTTGCTAATGAAAATGAAGCGAACATCCTTAGAAATATACTCCTTGAGAAAATCGAACTCAGGAAAATTAGACGAGAAGGTTGGTACTGTCCTTTAAATATTTTAAGATTATGGATGACGTAGCGAACGATTTTGGCAGAGAAATTGCATCATTTCTTTTATATCTAAGAATTAATAATTATTTGCGCTTAATATTCAAGAAATAAATATTATGTTCAAGATATCTGCTCTCAAAACTGCGAGTGAAAACCTCGTGAGGAAATCAAAATGTACTAGAACGAAACATTCTAGAAACGCACGTTACCTCGTGAAATGTTGTTTACTGCGATCAACAATGACATTTCTCCACAATACTTTAACCCTATTATACTTCCCATAGACCATTCTCATGCAAGCAATTATGCGCCGAATGACCTCACACTCCACAGAATGTTTATATTGGTTACCGCGCTGTTTATAAACGCGCAGTTAACAAACACTTATTGTGATTCTGGCAGTGGATAATTCTTAGACTATGTCATCGTTAGATGTTGCTCTTCAATATCTTGGTATTTAAGAATATTTGTAAAATTGTAAAATGATAACAACCTGGCGGCGACGACGTCGTTAAAAGATCCATCCATAGATAAATATCACCCGTTTCTCCACTATTCCATTGGTTACTTTCGGATGCATTGCGACTCGCAAACCTTTCCATATCCTAAGGGCACGTCTGCACTACAATAAGCGCGCCCCCGGTCTACTCCTTGATAAGCAATGGCATCTGTAGCCCCATGAAATATGAGACTCCAGGGGCTAGTGCAATTCTTTGGGTTCATTCGATTTATCGAGTCTGGTTAAACCAACCTGGGGTCGGTGCATTTCATTCATTCATTCATGTTTAAATTGTAATATGATACGTATGAGAATCACAAAAGGCTTGCTGCCATTACATGGAACTTCACATAACAGGCGAAATGTGGTGTATGTATGGCTTGTGACCTCTGGCTTCTTCATTGGCTGAAAAAAATTACTTACATCATCTGCCTAACCTTTTCCAAACTATGTTAGGGTCGGCTTTCAATCTAACCGAATGCAGCTGAATACCAGTATTTTATATGGAGCAACTGCCTATCTGACTCTCACAACCCAGTTACTGGGTAATATGATACCCCGAGGTAAGATTGGTTGTCAAACATTCGGGCTTCTGATGAACCATAACGACGGTCAAAGATCCGCGAATGACAGCCGGTACCAAGGGCATAACGTGCTTTCTGAGGTACGTAGGGCTCTTGGTATGTAAAGATGGCCATCCATCAACGTACCAAACGCAGCAAGCGTAGCTTAACTTAATCGATCGACCCGTGCAGCTGTTATTACTTAGCCACAAACCTTTGTGCAGGCCTACATGTAATAATGCGAATAATAATAAGCTTTATTTCCATACACAGAGCGTCGCACGCGCTCAATGGTGTCAGGTCGCAGCAGCGGGTCCAGTTCCGTGCCCTCTCGACAGAATGGCACTTTACCGCCGCCGCCGCCGCCGCAGCCCGAGCCGCCGCCGGCGCCGCCCGTGACGCCGGCGCCGACGCCCGTCATGCAGCCGCTGCAGCCGCTGCAGCCCGTGCAGCAGATGCAGCCCATACCGGCCAAGACCAACCATAGTTTAGGAAGTTAGTATCTCGCCTCCCTATTGGAATGTTGTGACACTTAGGCCCACTTACACCTTTAATCAAATGCGTTATGCGCTGAACGTATTTAAAACATCATTTTGTTTCTGTCAGTCTTTTGAAAATGACAGAGACAGAAAGATGTTTAGGGCTAATCACATTTAGGGATTTGTGGTGCAAGTTGGCATTAAAGCTTTTTGTAACAATGTGTACTTACCGGAAAGTATGTTCTTTTCAGTTCTTCATGTTTTGCCTTAATTGGCTAACAAATTGAATCCCTTATATTTTGAAAGTTACATTATAAAAAATAAAAAAAACTTTAATTCAGACCTTGATGTTAGTAGTACACAGTACTTATTAGATTAAATATATGTATGAATTTCAAGTTAATAAAATTCCATGTTACCAGGCTACACACTGAAGAGTAATAAGAAACAACAAAAGGGGCGAAAAATTACGAAAGCAGACATCGGCATGCCGCAGGACTTCAAACACATATCACACGTCGGTTGGGATGCTAACAAAGGTATTATTATATTAATATTGTGTTAACCTTTGTGATAATATTTTTTTAACTCCAAAATCCAAAATTATTCATCGTATCACATACATACATAAATTCACTCCTTTTTGTCATGGGGATGGGCCGGTGGGCATTAACTTCACCACGCCACCTGAAACTGCTCATCATCTTTCTCTCTCTCTATATATATATATATATCTCTCTCTCTCTCTCTCCCTCTCCCTCACTCTCTCCCTCTCACTCACTCTCTCCCTCTCATCATAAAAGCCGTTATATCATTGTCAGAATATTCTTAGTACTAGCCCGGCGTTTGGAATTCTGCCCGGTTAATGGTAAAAGGCTCGACCCTTATGACATGGGACTTAAACATAACTTGCGAAATGTGGGTACATTACTTTACCATAGTTTGACCGAGGCCGCTGTACCACGCCTTAGTAGAGTGCCACGTTGATGCGGCCGCGGGTACGTCAGTATCTGTTATCATTTGCGCTGGCCCTCAAGTCTCAAATGAGCGGCCTGCACTGTCCGCTCGTGAGCCGCGCACATACCTAAGGTGCGGGGTGCAGCGGTTCGGTCAAACTATACTTGAATTTGAAAGACATTGAGGATTTGGGAGAATTAAGTTTCTTGCCCGTTCTTCTCCATAGGAACCTACTTTGGAATGTGGTAACTAGCTTTATCTTTCTGGCTGACCGACGCCTTGTCAATTCAAAACTGCCTTTAAATGGTTTAACTGAAATATGCTTTGAGTTTGATTTACCCCTTAGAGTAAGACAGACGTGATGATATTATTTCATAATGATAATTTCAGGTTTCGATCTCGACAATGCGCCAGAAGCCGACGAACTGCGTTCGTTCTTCACGAAAGCCGGCGTTTCAGAGACGCAACTACAGGACCAAGAGACCAGAGAGTTCATATACGACTTCATTGAGATGCACGGAGGACTGCCTGCTGTCAAACAGGACCTGGATAAGGGTGAGTTTTGTTATAGTTATAAAAAAATAAGTATTGCGAAGAAACGAGCATTTATTGCCACGAAAGGAGTGCTCTAACAACTCTGAGCAGAAAGGCCGAAACAAACTTAGAGGTCACAGTCTCTTTTAAAGTCCAGACATAAATAATATTGGTCAGATCATGTGAAAAACCATGTAGATCAGTGTCTGTAAATGGTCTTTTGAGGAAAGACCCACACAGATTTTATATGTAATAATAATGAATTCGTATGTTTTCCAAAGCGTTGAGTCGCGGCCTGCTGCCGCCCGCGCCCGGCGTGTCCGCGCCCGCGCCGCCCGTGCCCTGTCGCAGCGTGGCGCCGCCGCACCCGCCACAGCCACGTGCGTACACTCTCTATGTTACCTATTGTGTTAAAACATAACTTGTTCTTCATAGAACACATTTTGAATGTAGATATCATTTGTTTCATAATGAATAATTCCGCAGCATCCCGCGCGCCCCCCCCGCCCCCCGCGCGCTCGGTCCCGCCGCCGCCCGCGCATCGCACTGCGCCGCCCCGTCCTGCGCAACGTGAGTATATTAATATTTTTACAAGTTGAACCTGTTCATTTAATACTAAATTAAACAAAGTAAATAAGAGTATGACGGCATGTTTTTTTGTAAAAACAAAAATGAAATATTAGCTGTCCTACTCGCAAGTTAGTATATGATTCGTGTCTTATACTACGCACCATGTAGGGCGATTACGGACGCAAATTAAAAAAAAGAAAAGAAGTAAATCATTATGTGAATAAGGAAGTACAATGAGCGCGAGTTGTTTGTCGATAACGCTGTTACAATGTATAGTAAATTAGCTAATGCGCAGCTACATTACAACTGTCGATGAGTCTGTCACTACAGTTACGCACACCACTAGCACTGCTCCTTAAAGGTCGTAAGAGCGAGCGAGAGGTCCGATAAAAATGATTTAAGAACTTTGCTTTTAACATACACCATCTATATTTATGTACTACTTGAACCCTTCTTATACAACTTACAGCCGTATCATCCGGGCCGCCATCAGTGCCCCCTCCCCCGCCGCCGGGCGCGGCCCCGCCCCCTCCGCCGGCGCCGCCACAAGCCCCGCCCCCTCCGCCGCCGCCCGCTCCGCCGGCCCCGCCCCCCGCGCCGCCGATGTCTCCCCCGATGCCGTCCGAAGCTCCTTCGGCTGCCGCAGACCCGAGGGCTGCTCTTATGGAGAGTATTCGAAGCGGATCCAAGGGCCTCAAGGTATATAGTGTTAAACATTTTTGTATTTTTAGTTTTGCAGTCTCGAAGAGGCTAACTAGTTTAACTGTAGGCAAGAAAATTCACAGTTTTCATAAAAACTTTTTTTGATGCCAATCGATCCTGTTTCTTATAAGGATCAAAAAAGTCTAATGGACTAACTGAGATTTGAGTACTAAAAAAGTCAGAAATACCAAAAAAACTGTTCCCAAACAAGCAAGAAAGCATGGTAATCAACGCTCGTGCATTGATAACCATGCTTTCTTGCTTGGGTTTTCAATGTTATCGAAAATTTCCTGCCATACCTCGGTCTGTACAAACCCTAGATCAAAAAAACTAAATCAATTCAGTGTGAAGCGATTATATTAGAGAGTATACGTTTACATTGAACCTACTGTAGTTTAAACCAAAGAGTTGATCCATTCATTATGTTGCAGCGCGTCGAGCCCGTGGCTAAGCCGGTCGTGGTTGAAGACAGCAGAAGTAACCTACTCAGCGAGATCAGACAAGGCGTCGAGCTCAAAGCCGTAAGTACTATTTTCCCATCGATCCTCCCCTTCTTCCAACTTCATTTTTATAACCTTTTATCTCCATCCCGCTATCTAATTGCGTAAAACGTTTTCGTAAACGATTCCGACTAATCCGTTTCATTTTGACAGTTCAACAACATTCATTGCGTTATTTACGTTGTTGAGCAGATTTTTTTTCGAACTTATGAAGAAATGGATTAGCAATCTGTTTCAAACCGATCCAGATTGTGATAGATCGTGTATTACGCAGTCTATTATCAACATACCACGGTTATTACTTTATTGAACCACTTTATCATTTTATATCAATCTGTCTAGTCTTTTCCCAACAATGGTGGGGTCGCCTTTCAGTCTAATAGGATACAGATGAATATCCGTATTTTAGGGGTATGAGGAACAGGGTGTAAAGTTCACTCATCCTCTATTGAAAAAGCTGGATCCTCCGACCGGACGGGTGTTGTGTCTGGCGGGCAACTGCCCAAGTATTGATGTCGGATAGTCTTATATATCTTAAACGCGCGGTAAACTTAAATAGCGCGATGCAGGATTTGTGACGTCAGGTCTTTGATGCGTAGTACGCATGTGGCGATGTAGATGCCGCCACAGTATTTTACATGGAGTGACTGCTTGACCTCCATTACCCAGTTACTTGGTAATACGATACAACTTGGTAAGACTGGTTGTCAGACTAGTGGGTTTGTTTCGGCCGGGACCAACGGCGTAACGTGCTTTCCAAGGCATGGAGGAGTTTCTTTATGTAAAAACGGTCACCCATCTACGGACCAACCCCGGCAAGCGTAGTTAAACCTGATAAATCGACCTGTGTGAGAAATGGCTAGGCAGATTGATTTGCTAGAAAACAATACCTACTGATTGGTGAACGTCTCAGTAGTATGCCAGTTACTTACAGGCGTGTGTATTTGCTACTTTACATGCTCCAATCTCCACTCATGACCAACGTTTGTTCCCAGGTGTCCCGCTCAGGCAGCAACAGTGGCAGTGAACGTAAAGCGGGCACTGCATGCGGGCTTGCAGAAGCCCTACAGAGGGCTCTAGAGGAACGTTCCCGCGCCATACACTCAGATTCAGACTCTGATATGTCTGACGCTACCACCAGCGACGGAGAATGGGACGACTGAGATGTCTCAATTACCTGAAAAAGATAGAACAAGTAATGTAGTACGAATAATAACAAGCAAAGAAGTATCTAATAAGGTCGAAAATCGCGAGTATTTCACGAGTCTACGATGATTGAGCTATGTCCCTTTGAACTTTAAGAAAGATAGAATTCAGTCACATTTACTGTGGTCTTCTTAAGAACACATAAAAATGCTCGTAAATATGTCGCGAGATTTCACCAATCCTCGGACTCTCAAATGCCTGATACAGCTGCCATCAGCAGAAGAGGCAAGATACATAATAGTCCCGAAAAGCGTTAAAAACAAGACCTCGCCTTAGAAACGGTGGTTTAATTTAAATGACTTCTTCAGTGTCAAAAATGTATACAAACTTACTGCCATTTTTAGACAAGGGAACTCCGTATGAATGGATAGTACCTAATCCTATCTAACACCTACAAAAAATGTATTTGCACGCATCTCTTCATTACTTTCACCTGTGACTGTACTTCAGTGTAAGAGAGAGATGAAGCTAAACCGGACATATAGCTCCATCTCTTTCCCACTGTGAAGTTATATTAAAATTATACTACTATAAGATGTGGTCGGCCCCTTGATATGTCCACCAATTTGCCTCGGAAGCGTTACAGCTTATAGACAAACCAGCAGGCCAATTCTCGTACTTATAAAACGTTCACATTCAAGTCGCAATCTGTCAAACTTGTCAAAAATGTTGGTAAATTGACTGTATTTTTGACAAATTGCGAATGAGATTAGAATGCGTAAGTTCTTAAAAATACGGAAATTGCCCCTCAGGTTGCACCACCGACGGAGAAAGACCATTCAAGCAAAAGATAAGGATATTTTATGCCTCCTTAGGTATAGTCTCTCCTTTCCGCCCTTATTTAGTCCTGCAATTGTTCTTTGTATTCGTAGATCATATCTTAAAAATCCCTCCAAGAAAACGCGTGCCTAGTAAACCATATCTTTACTGTTATGTGGCAAACACTGGAAAATAAGAAAACTAAAAGGGTGCATACAGTCAACCCCACGTCTATGGTATCAATTGGACTAAGGGAGAGCCCTTATTTCGTAGCAGTAAGGTTTTCTTCGTTCAAGTGTTATTTCTGACGTGCGGTTGACAATACATAACGGCGAAATCAGAAAATAGTTCTCGGCCCTTGTCGCCTTTAGGCCAACTAAGGCAGGCAATGAACGTCTGTGCTGTTCGCAGGTGTGTGCGCAGGCGCACCCATAGGCCCTTTGTACGGTACGGGTTATAAACCACGCCGTAGAAAAAAGGTCTGTCAACAAGCTCTGTACAAAGGGCAGTGCGACATTTCAACGGGTAGTGAAGCGTCAGTTAATTTTACATGGTTATACGAGCGTTAAAGTTTTAATCCTAGTCAAGGAATATGTTGAAATTAAACTTTTATACTTTGGCGACCAAATAGGAATAAATTTTATCCGCGGAATAAGCCTTCTCTTCCGAATAAAGTTTGAATTTTTGACAGTTTCTCCATACGATTTCCTTAATATTAGGGTGGATTCGACCAAACAGGAAAACATTTTATCCACGGAATAAGATTTACTTTACTACTTTATGGAGAAACGTGTGAAAAATTCAAAATTTATTCGGAACAGAATGCTTATTCCGCGGATAAAATTTATTCCTGTTTGGTCGAATCCGCCCTTAAACGTCTTATCCTGCGAATAAATTTTGAATGATAGTTTTTCAATACAAAACCTGCCAGACGTCAATTTTATTCCAAGGATATAAAGATATCCAACGTTGATAAAATAAGCGGGGTGATTGCATAACACACTTACAGTAGCAATGGGCTTTCATTTTGACAGTTCCAACAACATTCATTTTATTATTTACTTTGTTGAGCAGACAGTTTTTTCGAACATTTATGAAGCAATATCCTTTAAAATCATTCAGATTGTGATTGATAGTGTGTTACGTAATTAGGGTGCTGCCCTTATACTTGGACATTTTCTTTTCAACCGTCGTCGACTATTCAACGGCTTTCGCATTATAGTTTTAAACTTTTAACACAATAATACCTTTAGTCGTTAGCTAACAATAAATAAATATCAGTATATAAGGTTTGTTTTAAAACTATTTAATGTTCACTTAAACATTACTTGGTGTCTTTAATTTCTTTTTTATTAAAAGTTACATTCTAATTCTATGGAATCAATAAAGATAATGTTGTTTATTTTACTCTTTAATAAAATATAATTTTAAATACTTATATCAGTCATAAGAATTATTATTCTTTTAAAAGTATTATTTTAAATAGTTTGACAAAAACAAATGTATTGTGTTGCATATTCAAAGAAAGTGTCTTAATATGTGCGTCATAGTTTGTTAAAAATAAATTAAGCTCTTTGTTCTTGTTAATTTCTTAAATAAAAATAATTTAATATTAATTAGGCTTTTGAAATGTCTTTTTTCTTTAAAAAAAAATGTGTGCCAGAAAAGCTGGAAGCAAAGCTATTACTGATAAAGCAATTAGGTATATTCTTCGTCAGTTTTACTTTGACCTAGTGTATGAATTTACTTCAGTTCAAATGTGATATTGGAATAACTGTGCTCAGCAATATTTTCTCGTTATATTTAGTCAAGCATTTAATTCTAGGTGTTCGTAATAGTGCTTTGAAGTTTTTCAACTTATTTCTTCATTCGAGGCAGTATGATTTTACTGAGAACGCATTCTAATTTATTTGAAACTTTGCAAGTAAATAGAATCAGTTTCGAAGCCAAGTAAATGAGGGAGGGTAGTTTAGATTTAAAGCTCAAGCTAGTTCAACTAACGGCATAGAGAGTAGATATGCTCAAAGAATGCCTTGCGGGTCCACTACAGTGCGCAACCGCTGCCTCGAATGAAACAAGTCTTTAAAATGTCTATTTTGATTAGTGTCATGTGAATATATTTTGTAATTTAACTAATTAATTACTTTTGATAATAATTGCTACAAGTTATTAATATTTTTATTGAGACAGTAATGTTTAAAATGTTACGTTTGTGAAGCCGTAGAAAGAATACGTTTGATGTAAGTTTATTGCTTTAAAACTATTAAAACAAACACTAATTAATTATGTATCTTTCAACAAATATTAAAGCATTTAACGCCTTATTACATTAACAATTTATAAGCAAAGGCTGACGTACTCTTTCGACGAGATCACTTATATATTTTATATAATTGATGTAAAATGTGTATATAATTGTAGTAGGTAAATTCTAATAGACTAAAGTGCTGTATATGACTGAAAGAAAATCGACGGTGATTCTAAAATTACAAGGGTGTGTACTGAGAAACGTTGAACGTATCGTATTCTTATAAGGAAGCAGTTTTATGGTACATGTGTCTTCATAGAAAATGATTTCATTGAAATACATTAACCTCCTGGGGCAGTCGGGCAAATAGTCCCGACAGGGGACTAGAGAAATGCTTAGCGGGGCACCGACACGTCGATATTAAAAAAGATGTGATATGTAACGTTTCGAAGCACATACTTCAATGTAGCTAGTTAATAGAAATAATAGGTATACATAGTTCGACAGTAAAACGATGGGTTCGAAGTTAGTATCGATAGTTTTTTTTTTTTTTTTTTTCGTTTAACCTATATTGTCCCCACGATAGTTTTACTCAATGCTTTAATTACTGCTCACGTCGATCTATCGATATTAGAGATGTGCTCTTACTTTTTGAATCGATATCATTCGGAGTAAATTTTTATGTTTTGAAACAAGCAATAATTTTTATAAATACAGTGCGTTATTTTTTTCAATTTATAAGTAAAATAATTATTTCTATTACAAAAAAGATTAAAGTTTATTTTCATGCAGGTGGTACTTGTACCTTTTAATTTTTTTATGACTAATAGGTAATTAAGTTAGATAGATAATCGAACAGATTAACTTATGAAAGAATTCGCAGATGGCCAGTTGCACAATCAAGTTGAAACATGCCTGGAGCATTGCAGTCTGTGAGGCATTATCAGCCAAATGACTTAAAATATTTTTCTCACCATTTGTATATTTGATGTTGTACACATGTTAATCAGCATAATCAGGTTCATAATATTATAAACTTACTCTATCCATGTTACATTACACCCGACTCCGACACTGCTCGGGATATTATTCGATCCCACGCAGATCCAAGTTAACTTGTACTAGCATTGTATAAAATGAAGTTAAAACTAGTGTAAGCAGGGTTATGTTATGACTACATGTATCTTAATAAAATAACGATAGATATTTTTATAACTATCAACGTTTACGATTTATGTAATGTACCTGTAACACTTGAAAACTTGTGGGTGGCTGGTTAACTGAGGTTATTGGAATTGTTGCATATGATTAGTTTGAAATGTTCTGTAGTCTTGTGGTAACTGCCTTTGATGTAATACTGCCATTTGACTTTACCAGACTACAAGTAACTCTGTGATTGTTATGTAAGGTTTTCTAAAGCTCGGTATGTTTTTGGGTTTGGTTGGTTTATTGCAGAATATCAACTATGCAGTTGAGATGTATCACAAAAGTTACGAATGTAATACGCACTCAAAGGGATCCCGTAGCTTGGTTAATCAGCTATTCATAAATGAGTATGTTGACTAAATAAACATTAATAAAATTTAAATGATCATTTTATTTTTTCCATCATCAACAATCTACGTTTTACAAAGAAAATAACGGAGTGTAACTACTTGTCACTTAAAAAAAGGATAAAAAAAATTAACCTCAAATAAAAGTAACTTCTTTACTTATAACATAATTTGGAATAAACACTTTATCTTATAATTAGACGATCAAAGACGCTGACTGAACTTAATATTATACTTAATCTAACCTTGGAGCACACGACGACACATCAAGCACTAAACTTTCCGTACAATGAGAGATCAGCTTGCTCTGGAAATGTACAGCTTGATGTGTGGTCGGGCGTACCAGAGTCGGTACTTAAAATGAATCAATCATTTACTTTTATTGACAAGTCATATAAAATGGAACGCCGCTGTCAGTCAAAAATATGTCAGACTGAGACTATCAATATTGCTGACAGTGCTAAGGGTTAAGCAGAGGTGCACCTATAGTGTACCCACATTTCGCCAGTTACGTTTAAGTCCCTTGTAATAGGGGGCGAGGCTATTGCCATCAACCGGGCACAAATCCAGACTACGGGCTGCTACTGCAAAATTCCAGATGGAAAACTCTTTGCCTGACCCGGGAATCAACCACGATCAATCATAATCTGAATAATTTTGAAGGATATTGCTAATCCATTGGTTCATATGTTCGAAAAATTTGTCTGCTCAATAACGCAATGAATGTTGTTGAACTGTCAAAATGAAACGAGAAGTGATTGATCGTGTGTTACGTAATTAGAGTGCATAACCTCATGCTCAGCAGTCTAATAGAAACCAACGAGGCAGTGCTTAAGATATGCTGGTCAATGAAAGCTAATGTTCGATTAGTTTAAGTGCCGTCTCCGAATGCGGCTGCAGTAAGTTGTTATCTAGTATACAATACATCCACTCCCTTTGGCTAATACAAAGACCTGTAAAATGTTAATAATTAGACTATTTTGACCTATGGTTGAATTTGAATGGGAAACTGTTTATATTTTGGGGTTAATTTATAACCGTTGCTCAAATTAAGGTAATGATTGACATCTGCAATTTTTTTGTTTAAAAACGTCTCAACGTTTTTGAATAAAATAAGTCCATAGACAAAAAAAAATACTAACCGTTATTAAATGATTAAATTTTAGGGTAATTAAAAAAAGGAGAGCTAAGTCTTAGCTGCTAATATCTCTGGGCAAGTTATAAAATCACTGTTACAGTTCAGATTCGAGCTAGCTACCTATCTTACTCTACAGCACTAACAAACTCAAATGTTTGTCGATCCGAACAAATCAAGACATTTTTCATTAAAGTGCATTTCCATTGAAGCGGAGAAGAGCAAGAATCAACCAATCACAGATCGAATCATCGAGACGAGAGAAAGATTTGGATTTCGACTCCTGCACACCTCCGTTCCGCTGGCCTTCTCTTCAGTGGAAACGCATTCTTAGTGAAAATACTCGCATTCTATATTATAAAATACATACTTAGAACATTTTGTACACAAATCGTAACTCTATTAACTAAATAATTACATCGAGTTAAAGAACCAGAAACGCTATTATTAAAAAGTGAGACTCATTTAAACCTTTTTATAGTGTACATAAAGTTGCGTCTAGGCGAGCTGAGTATGAATTCGCATAGCGCAGACGGACTTAGGAGCTTCGAATGAGCATGTCTTGCTATGCGAACTCGTGCTCGGCTTGCCTAGTGTAGACGCAGCATAGACGCTTTACAGTTTCCATCTATTTACAACGCGGAAAATATCACAAAAGAACATACGAGACATAATATTGAACAAAATACAATCCTTGATGGTATAGCATAGCATCAGCTTATAATGTTCCCACGCTGGGACACAGGCCTCCTCTCCGAGAGGGAGTGGGCCATGCGGGTTGGCAGATGTCACATGTCTTCAAATTTTTGGTTCTAGGACATGCTGGTTTACTCACGATGTTTTCCTTCACCGTTTTGAGAGCAGTGCGGCTCCGGCGTCATGTACCGGAAGCCTAACGGGGTGTCCTGCGTGAACGACGAACGCGATCAACCCTACGGCACACCCTGATGGCGTCCTATGTGGCAGTCTGCGACGAGACGCGACGTATCTTCGCGTCGCATTCGTCGCTCACGCAGGACACCCCGTATGACTACAACTAGTAAGTCGCGGCCGTGACACTGGGCCACCACCGCTCTCTTTGATGGCACAATGTTAAAACAGTATGTAATCATCTACATACAATTTAGCAATTACTATTTAATTGCCTATTACAATTTTCGTATAGATTGTTTAGTGCCTATTTATAATTTTATTACAATTAATTCTTTTCCCATGATACCTATTACTATAAAAACGTCCCGATTGACTATCATGAAAAGCATACATTTACCAGTTTAGGCGACATGACACCTATTTTAAAACAAACATTTTAGATTATTTATTGTGCGAAAGTAATAAAAAAGAATGGAACCAAACCAAAACAATAACCATCTCAAGGTGATAAAATCACTCTTATAAAATAAAATAAGTCTTAATTTTTGATAATCAAACTGTATCCACAATGTTGACAACGTGGAAGTTTCAACACAGCATCCCATTTTCCCTCAGAATGGGCAATTACAGATAGAACCGATACGCGGCGAAAATACACGCAATCCTGTTCGCAATCCAATTAATTCACTAAAAACTTGGCAATTAATGGGAAATTGACAACTGCATGTATCGACCTCAGGATGAGCTGGTTCTCACATGGACAACTGTACATCGCTTGCTCCTGCGTCACAAGTCCTGACTCTCTATATATTTGGCTGCTGAGACCTAAACCACAAACATAGTATACACTATACAGCGAAGATTTATAAAAAATGTAGTTGTTATTTAAGTATATTGTGGTGTCTTACAACTTCCACGCGAACGAAGTCACGGGCAGAAGTTAGTACAAAAATGTAAAGAAGACCAAAGTTACATCCAACAAATTTTAGATCTTACGCCGAAATTACGGCGCATAATTTAAGCTGGTGTGACGCTACACTTAGGATAGATATTTCGCTTTGACATTAGGAAAAATATTGTATGCTAGAGTTTGTAGTTACATATTTTATCTATATGTATTATTATTCAACTATGTATCATTCATCCAACATAGTTTCAGTTTAAAAATAAATGAAAATAATCCGACATTTAAGTATTTAAAAAATGCCTAGTTTATCATAATACAGTATGGTAGTGATGAATTAAATATACAGTGCTTGTGTGTAAATTATATTCTGCAGTCTTAGCGATGGTACCAAAATTTTTGTTGGATAATTCCGCGTATCTGACAAATGTAGCCAATTTTCAATTTTGCGGGCATTTGTAAAATTTTCAAATTAAATTAATAATTGTAACGGATAATCTATGGTAAAAATACAAAGAAAACATCAATTATTACTATCTAAGTAAAAAAATGAGGCTATTTGCCCTTAAAGATATTAAACCGTTTCAACCTGCCCGTGTAAAATTAGATCAAATACAGATACGCGGCCTTTACCTATGGTAGATTCGCGGTTTTACAGGTAGATTCGCGGTTTTGCACTATCTCCGACGAAATAGTCAAGTTTAAAATTACAGTTGTTTAATTTACAGAGGCCCTCGCTAAGACAGGTCGAAATGTACCGTTTTTCAAATGCATTCTCAGTTATATTGTTTAATTATTCCCAGTAACAGAGGTATTTCAATGCAAAATTTTGGGGGCCTCTTTGTAATTATCAGTAGTAGAGGTTTCTCACATATCCAGGTCCAGGTCACACGTTCATCCTAATCACATTATAGGTATCTTTCACTTCATTCCTGCCCTAATACCTTATTATAATCATGTATTATTTACTTCTACCATCGTGTATGATGTCTAATCGAAATGCGATTTCACAATGTCGGTTGGCTACTTTCGACGGCGCGGCGTCGAGTCAAAGGTGGGTGTTGAATTTAGCCCTACTTTTTGACCTTACCCTATGCTGATGCGACACTGATCATAAGGGATCGAGGATCGAATCTTATATGGTTTTTCGGTGGTAGAACAAAGCAATCAGTAAAGCTTCGCATACGCGCTAGGCGTAAAATCATTGGTTCAGAAAATTGCCGAATCTTTTATACATGGCCACTGTCTAATCGTCATCTATAACGACAACAATTGGCATGACGGAATCGTCGACATCCACCGAGTCATCATCAGTTATATTGACCACTTCATCCATGTTATCCACCACGCCATCCACCTCACCCATCCCATTCATCTCCGTCTTGAACAGCGACAGAACATCTGATATGATCGGCGACTGAAGCATCGGTATGTCTTTACTCTCCTGACTTTCCTCTTCTTCGCCAAATACTAGTGGCTCAACATCGTCTTCCTCGTCGTCCGTGTGGCCGTAATATTTCTCATCATCCTTCTCGTCTTTAGGAACATATGTGTTTATCAGCTCGTTCAAGTTAGCGTCACTTGTGAACACCTTCGACGGGTCCGAGTCCTCTTTATCGCACTCGTGCGCAGATATCGCTTTGTACGAAGTAAAGTATTTGAGACAAGTCTGACACTGGTTCAGCAGATGAGCGCGGTAATGGTTGTGAAGATTCGGGAAGTCGTCTCCACAAACGACACATTTCTCAGGCTTCACAATCGCTCTGTAGTGAATCTTTTTCGTAGATTTGTGAACTAACTTCATGTGCTTTATAAATGGTCCATATTTAACGAACTTTTCGCCGCATTTCCGACATTTTATCGGCTTCTTATTATATTTTCTACTTCTATGTGAGAATGCGTGTATGTTAAAAGCGTCCATAGTTTTAAATTTAAGTGAGCAGAACCTACAGGATATAGAGCCGGAGCCCTTGTGTATCTGGTTGTGTAGCCGCTTGGTGCTCTTCTTGGTGATAGGTTTGAAGCAGAACCTGCACTCCTCGTACTGAAACGCGTCCTCGTTGCCCACGTATCCCGTGCCTTCGTCGTCGCTTTCAATGGCGCAGAGATGACTATCGAAGTCTGCCCGGGAGTAGAAATATTCGTTGCATTTCTTGCACTTGTTTTGTTCGTGGTAAGTCAAGTGCTTGTGAAGGTTGTAGAATCGTTTGTTGCAGATGGGGCATGTCTCCTCAATGGACTCCTTGGGCTCTGTGAACCATTCCTTGTCATCTCCGTGTACATCCCTCATGTGGTATATCATTTCCCTGAAAGCGACGAACGTCTCGTCACAATGTTCGCATTTGGTCGGGTTATCTACATTGAGCTGCGCCATGTGGTGATTCTTGTGTTTTCGATACACAGTCAACGTGTTAAACTTCTTTTTACAGTAAATACACCCATAGAAGCCAACCGTGCGATGGTAAATCTTGTGAGTACTTAGGGCATACTCGTTTTCGAAAACTCTAAAGCAATAATCGCAGACAATTTCTTGCTTGCCTGCTCTCTGTTCCCTGTCTACTATGACGCCGTGCTGCGTGCGCAAGTGGCAGTCCAGTTTCACTTGAACATGGAATGCTTTGTAACAAATGTTGCACTTCACTTTCTTAGGGTAAACTTCGGTATCGCCTAAGAGCTTTTTCTTCTCGCACGAGAACGCTAGATGTCCTTCCAGGAACCTGAGAGAGCTGAAGTAATCGAAGCAGTAGTTACATCTCAAGGAGTTGTGGTAGTCAATGTGTCGCTCGTAGTTCCCTTTGCTGGCGAGGACCTTCATACAGATGGAGCACTGCAGGTCTTTCAGTGGGCCGGTGAGCGGCTGCTCCGTGCGCTCCGCGATCCAGTTCTCGACCACGTTGTGCGCGTCACGCAGGTGGTGGTGCAGGCCGTAGCCCTTCACGAACTTCTCGTCACAGTGCGGACACTTCAGCGGGTTGTCGTAGTGTTTCTGCGCCAAGTGACCCTTTACGTGGGCCTGGTGGTTCTTTAGCGAAATGTATTTCTTTCCACAGAACTTGCATTTAAAGAACTCTGGCTTCCTTAAATGAGCCTCCTCGTGGGACTGCAGTCTCCGCTCGTCTAGAAATACTTTGGCGCACAACTTACAGGAGTAGTATAGTGGTGGCGGAGCGTCAGGGTCGGACTTGATCATCTTACTCTCGGGGTGCGTACGCCGCAAGTGACGGATCAGCTTCACCAAGTCGGGGTAGTACCGCGTACATATTGGACATTTAACTTTATCCTTTCTGATTTTATCGATCCTCTTTTTGTGGGACTGATGGTCGAAGTTGTGTCCTTTTACATGTCTTTGGTAGTAGCCCTCGTCTGTGTACCCTTTGCCACAAATGGTGCACTTGTAGGGACCGTTATCGTCTTCGTAGTGAGCTCGGGTGTGAAGTTCTAGTCTTCGTTTGTTAGTGAACTTCACTTTGCAGATGGTGCACTCGTGGCGGGCGCCATACAGGAAAGTTTTGGAGGTGTGCCATGAGAGATGACATTTGAGGGAGTTTTCCGAGTCGCAGATCTTGCCACAGAGGTGACAGGTGTGCGTGCCGTCGAAGACGGTTCTGTCGGCGTTGCTGGGCATGGCATCGCCTACGATGGTGTTGATGACGCTGTCGCCTTTCTTGTAGTGTATGGCCATATGCGAGAGGTAGACCTTGCGGTATTGGAAGACTCTCTCGCAGATGGAGCACTGGTAGTCTTTGTTCTGGAAGCGCGTCTGCTTGTGGTAGGTCATGTGCGCCTGCGCAGCGCGGAGATGTTTGCTGCGGCGCCCGCAGATGTTGCACGTGAGGTGCTTGGGGTCGAGGTTGGTGTCGCGGTAGTGCTCGCGCATGTGGATCTTGTAGTGGCACTGGAACTTGAAGGACTGAAACAAAAACATTACATTTGAAAACGTGTTCATGGAGTCACTAAGGGGATAAAGCAGTCTCTGTTCTCAGGGCGCTATCTTGAATCCCGAACATGAATCCATAACTAAGGATTCTAGGGCTCCCGGGTGCACTGAAGGAGCTTTGAGTTTTTTTTTCAGCAACACTTTAAAAATCTGATCATGTTTGCTCGGGGCCAACATGGTCAAATATTGCACAAAATAGAGAGGTTTGGAAGACGGCCTTTGCCGAGCAGTGGGACACAATGTAACAAGAAAAAAAATAGACGGCATTTTATGTGACGTCATAATTATATACCCTTTAACCCAATGCTACCTCATTTGTCAAAATACGACAAGTAGTTTAAGAGTTATGAAAGAACATTAACATACATACATACAAAGTCTGTTAACATCATAACCCTCCTTTGGATTTGCCGTAGTCGGCCAAAAGAAAGAGACATATACTAAGAAAGTCCTTACCTCCTTACAGACGGAACACTCGTGCTTCTTCTCAATATTATTGCCTACATTGGAGTGCCAGTTGACATGCCTCTTCAAAGATATGAGAGTTGGCATCTTCTTATTACAGATGGGACAAGTGAAGCCGCTAAGATCTACTAACGGCTTGCTCTCGCCCGGAACCTCACCAAAGTCGTTGTGACTCTGGATCCAGTCCAGGGGTTCCGCTTTTGCCACAACGACTTCACAAAAATCCGACGGGTTCACGGTATCTTCGATCCGTTTCTGTTTTAGTCTGTGAATCAGCTTTATATGGTTTGCGAGAGCAGAACAGCTCTTGAAGGTATCCTCGCACTCGGCGCAGGTATACAGGTTCCTAGGCCTCATGTTCTTTGAGATATGCGTCTGGTTATGTTCGTTGATCGCGCCGACCTTCATTTCGAGGTCGCAGATGAGGCAGCGCACGGAGCAGTCTTTGAGGTAGATTTTGGCGCGTTTGTGTCCCGAGCTCATGTTGTGCTTGGTCCGCTTGTGGTGGAGAAGGAGCCGGCGGTACGAGAACTGTTTCTCACAGATATCACACGTGTTGTCGTCCTCTTCTTGACTAGATTCCGACTCAGTCTGTTTATAAGCCGTCTCGCTCAAGAGACTCGTCGATGCCTTATCAGGTGGCTCTATCTTCACTTGCACAGGTACTTCTGAATGACATTTAGCCTCATGCGTTTGCAGAGCTTTCTTGTATTTGAACTCTTTGTCACATGTTGGACAATGAAATTGACCGGTGGGAGTACGAGATTGACTATGTACTGATTGGATAGATGCAGTGTCGTCTATGGTGCTTGCTCTGAAAACATAAGAAGCATCAACTAAAGATTGTTCATTAAAAAAATCGACTTAATTTAAACAATAAAGAGTTAATCTAGGAAAGGACAATATGATGTACCTAGATTCGTTGTCGGCTCCACCATCATTGTCATCGATGTTCGACATGTGCGCCGCCAGATGCGTGATCAGCAACTCTTGCGAGGGAAGCTTCTTGAAGCACATCCTACACTCATGGTACTCCTGTGATTCAGGCTCCACCGAACTCTTCAGCGACATCCGAGGCTCAAAGTGCATGTTCTTCAGATGTAAGAAATAAGAGTTCTTTCTCGAAACCACCTTCTTGCAAATGGGACACTCATACGACACAGAGTCGTCCCTTTTCGGACACTTGTTGAAATGTGCACTGTGAACATAGTAATCGTCAAACTGCTTCTTGCAGTACATACACGGAACTGTCACCTTTCCATTTTCCCGTTTAACAAGATCATCTTTTTTCAAGACTGCAGCATGAACCACCTTCATATGCTTTGCCAAATTGTCAATACTCTTGAACTTAGCTGAGCACATTTCGCACACAATGTTCCGGTTCTTCATGCCGTCGATCGGTTCTAAAGAGACGAGCAACTCTTTCTGTGGAGTCTTGACGGGACTTGTAGTCTTCCCGCATATTTCGTGGTGACGTTTCATCATGATCTTTAACTTGAATGTCTTGCCACATTTGTCGCAGTTCAATTTGTCTTCTACGTCGGTTGCGTCCTCTGTCTTCTGCGGTATATCAACGACGGCGTTTTGGCTAAGAATTTCTTTTTTGTCGTGTACCCTCTTGTGCATAGCGAGGCTTCTTTGGGATAGGAAATGTTTGGGGCATTGATCACAATTGAAGCTATTTTTAAGTAAGGGCTCGTCGGAGTCGGTGTCGGGTAAGTACGAGGCGCTGTTATCTTCGTAATCTGAATCTAATTGCGAGATGTGTCCTGACAGCCTTCTGGGTCGCTTTTGGCTTCGTCTAAGTTCCTCAACGCGTTTGGAGCCGCTGGGTCTGTAGTCGCTGGACGCGCCACCAGTGGAGGCATTGTCGACACTGTCCGCGCTACGTTTCCGGGTTCTAGTGGCGGGGGTTAATTTCTCTTCGATGGAAGACGGGGGTTTGGTTAAGTTGGAGGTGTCCGTATGATTTGAAAAGGCGGAATCGCTGCTCTGTCTGTTCGGTGGCGGCGGACTGATGCTGAATCCTGGAAATTCGCTTACTCTCATTGCTTTGTCAAATTATGAATATCGAAGTAAACATGAGCTACGAAGTAACGTGTGTCTTACCGGGAGGAGGCACATAGTTGCGGCGTAGCTCCTGGTCAGCTCGCTCACACTGCTGTTTGAAGATGTGCGCGCTGCTGAGCTTCTGTATGCACTCCGCGCACACCTTGTCGGGCAGCCCATCGCCTTCGTATATCTATAACAATGCACATTCTTTTATCAGCAGACTTTGTGCAGAGTGGAGAATGATAGCAGTGCCTTAACCTTAACATATTGTACGTGAAAAAACTTTGAAAGAAAACCCATATTAGCATGAATTTATGAAATGTAATACAATTAGAAGATTATTCCTTCCCTGTACAACAAATGCCTCGTGTCCTACAGTGGGACGTAAAAGGTTCATATTACAATTATTATAACAATGCATGTGGGAGGTAATGCAACAGGTTTCACAGAAAATGACTATCAGAGGGTAAATTTCTGATTTTTTAAGAATGTTCGCATTTGCATCTCATTTGGAAACTGTCAAAAAAACAGTGAATTTACAACAAAAAAAATACAACATTGACAGATTGAGACTTGAATGTGAACGTTTTTTAAGTACAAGAATTTTATTGGTGTTCTGATGTTATTAAAGAAAATTTATATAGTTTTTAATTTAGCAGCAGCAAACTAACAAAGGAGAATGGATTGAGTTACATCATTCATGATACCAGAGTTTAAAAAAAAATGAAAACCAGATAATACAGGAATGTTGGATTCCAGTTTCAAATATAGGTAGGTATAAAACTTTTTCAGGAACCTAGCAAGCAAGTAAAAGCCAATTGTAATCAATTACAGAAGAGAAAATTAATGTGGGTTTTGATTAAATCTGCAATATTTTCATTAATTTTCTACAGGGAGAGGAACACACGTTATTGGTATTGGTAAGGAAAGTAAACATACATAAAAGTTTGCCTACTTTCATATCTTTGTTATGGAAAGAAATCTTTATAGACTTTTGTAGCAATAATATTATAAAGAAACTATGTAATGAGAGAAATTGTGTACTAGTAAGTAAAGTAGTAGTTTAGTAGTTAGTAAGTAAACATTCTGGTACTAAAAATCAAAATTGGTTGAGAGAAACCTACAAAATCTGAAAATTCAACAGGATGAAGTTTCAGTAAACAAATGGTAACATAATACTTGATCTTCAAACTACTAGTTTGAAATTAGATACGTGATTCTTCCGAGTTTTTCATCGAATCGAACCGAATGAATAAATCAAGTTTTTGGACTTACTTTCACCCGGGCGCATTCCATTGCCATCTCCGCGAGCTGCAAAGCATTGTCGACGGTGAAGATGGAGTAAAAGTCGCCAAGCTTGAGGCAGAGCCTGCATTTTCCAAGCTTGAGGGCCATATTGATTTGCTCTCAAGAAACTTCATGTCATTAGAACATCACATCTGTGGAATGAGCTGCGGAACAAACGATTTCTCTATGAAGGTATGAAACAATCTTGTTATCAAAGAGCACGCCGAAACTAAACACTCTAAAACACACCAAATAATTCGTTAAAAATAATAAATGTACCTTTTCCAACCGGCACCTTTCACACGTAAAATTAAAATATACACACACACAAAGACAAGACAACACTATTTTGCAAGTTGCAATACTTCTCCCACTACCAACTTCTAGAATTTAACTATCAAAAACACAAGCGTATCACAGACTCATGGATGAACAGATACATGGATGTAGTATGTACTTCTGTGGTCACGTCCAATTCCCACAGTCCACAGAAAAGAACATTTCTGCCAGGTGGTGTGATGATTTCCGGTTTTCAGCATACTGCTGACAACCCTGAACGTTTGTCACTGTCAAAATATCAACGAAGACCTGTCAAAACCTGCTGTTCTGGTTTTGTCTGTGATTGTCAGTGATTGTACGATCGGTGTGTGATGTGAACTCATGTGAACTACTGTGAACTGCTAAAATAATAACAACTTTTTTTAGAAAATAAAATTTTACTTACAGTACGCCATAACAACTAGAATGGTATATTACATAACAGGCTCTAATATATTTGGACAGTGGCTTTGTGACAATCCAGTTGTAAGTGAATTTCGTAACTTTACGGCTACTAAACATGATTTAGGAATAGGTTTAAGACAGGCAAACCTTGTGCAGATAAACTGGTCGTATAACATATTTGAGGCAGACAGCATATTCTATGTAACAGGTGCTTGGGATGGGAAAGCCCAAGAACTTGTTAAAGTACCACTACCAGAAGAGTGCATTGGTTCTAATGTTGTGTTGCTAAGCGTTATTGGTAACGATTATAAATTACTCCTGGTTGGCAAGAATGTGAGTACAATGTGGGTAATAGATTTGAAGACAAATGAGAATAAAAAAATACAGTTTCATGTTGAAGAACCTCTTGAGGATGTTGTAAAGAAACCGAAAATAGATAATAGTATAACAAAAGCTGGGATAATTAATGATTCGTGTGTATTTTTGACATCAAGTGGTGATGTATACACTGGAATTTTACCAAGCTATGTAGACACAAGGCACTGTATAGGAAAAGTAATTGATATAAAGTGCGGCTATGAACATTTTGTATTATTGACTGAAGAGGGCAGAGTTTATACTTGGGGTAATGGAAGGTGGGTAGAAAATTAAGAGCTTACCACAGTTGACTGTGGAGTTGAGAACCAAAATGAGCCCTGCTGCATACTACATTTTACTACTTACTGTTTTATTTTTCAGGAGGTTACAGCTGGGCCATGGTGATATAGGCAGTCAAGAACTACCCACAGAAATAGATGCACTTGGTGGAATAAAAATAATTAAAATTAGTGCTGGTGGCTGGCACTCTCTAGCGCTCAGCACCTTTGGTGATGTGTACGCTTGGGGTTGGAATGACACTGGCCAACTCGGAATCAAAAATATAAGTACAGAAGACAAAGAAAGTTACTCCATCCCAACTCTAATTGATCTCTTTGATGAGCAGGAAACAGTAGTGGAAAAAAATGTTAAGGATATTGCCTGTGGATCTAGACATTCAGCTATACTCCTAAGTGATAACACAGTTTGGACTACAGGATGTAACAAATATGGACAGTTGGGGCTTTCGGAAAAACAGTATCCTTCTCTGAATTATTTTAGGAAAGTTTTTAGTTGTGATAATGACTGTTCACTGATTTGTGGACCGTGGAATACTGTGATATACTCTACCTAGATACTTAGCAAAAAGTTAATTGTTATAAAATAATTGTGGATAAATAAATGTTAAAACAAAATAACAATATTTCGTTTCTTGCACACCATATTGCAAATGATATGAATGCCATCATCAATAATTTATTTTCGTACTGTGGTAATGAGAGCAATTTCATTCTGACCATTCATTGGAAGGGATAATTTCAACAGTCATTGGATGTTTTAGATGCATAAATAGTACAACGTTTCTCAGTAAGTATTCTCAAATACTATTCAAAATTGCAAAAAAACTTATTATACAGGGTCAAATTAAAATTAGCTAGCAAAACTCCGCAGGCGTGATGGGTATCGACAAGTTAAGAATTTCGGTAGTTATCGATAAGATAAACGACACAACATTATTTGATGTTTATTTTTTTTGGATCGACGCCCACTTTAGGTATTGTAGATGTGCTTGAATTTGAAGTATGAGCTTAGAATATCAGCTTTTTTACCGACTGAACGACAGCAAAGGCAGGGCTATGTTTTTCATGCTTATCTTTATAAGTGGGATTCTTAATACCCTCGAAGCATACTAACGGCTGGATCAATTTTAATACATCAGGCGTCTATCAACTCGTCAGGGTCTTGTTATTTGGTTTTGTTTTTATTATTCAATAAGTAGTGTCTTCAAAAGATTTTTGGGGGTACCAAATTAAAGAGATACACGATTAAAAATAGCATATCAAAAGGTTTCTTTTTATTACTGAATGGGCCTGCTCTTGACCTTGACCTCGATCTTGCCTGGTGGAAAGCGATGGATGAAGCACAGAGTACATGTTTTTATATAATTCAAGTCCACGATGGAACAAGCGAGTAAAGAAGATGGTTGTTCACTCTTTGAAAAAAAAACCCCGACAGCAAACTAAAAAGTGGCAGTTATTTTAGTTCAATCTCAGTTTTCGTGCTGCTGGTAGCATCATACTGCTTGAAAAGTGAGTTCGTTTTGATTTTACAATA
The DNA here is from genome assembly GCA_914767815.1 of Eupsilia transversa. Classification (NCBI taxonomy): domain Eukaryota; kingdom Metazoa; phylum Arthropoda; class Insecta; order Lepidoptera; family Noctuidae; genus Eupsilia; species Eupsilia transversa. Next base: position 14,119,185 of record OU611876.1, read on the forward strand.
AGTAATGAGTTGTTCGCCTTTGAGTTGGTTCCCGGATCAGGCAAACGAATTTTTGAAAATAATTGCATTACTATTATATTATGCAAGCCACACTACCCATTCGCTTCAGTGGGCTCGACGTCCGCAAAATTTCTAGTGTAAAGTCTATCGGCGTTCTGGTCCTCGGTCCTGAGCACCGAAAGTCCGAAAATTTAACCAAAACAATTTTAGCCCCTTCTCACGTTGACTCCGAAGTGCCGTGTTTGATCGATGCAGTGAACGCCTGGAAAGGGGTTTTTCCGGATACGGTTCAGCCCGAGAATCCATCTTCCCAGAGACAGTGGGATGAGCCGCTCTGCAGGTTGGTACGGAACAAACTCATTAATACGTCCACCAATAGGACTGCTGAGCGTGCACGCCTGCTGACTGTGGGTTACCGTCACCGTTACTGTCACCCAACATAGGCACTATGCTGGGTGACACCACATTCCGGCTCGCTAAATGTTTGCGTAGGGGCGCTCCCTGCGGGGCTCCACATCGCTGTCCATGCGGAGAAGGAGTCGACTGCCGCGGATACCATGGCCTATCCTGCAGCAAGAGCTCTGGCCGGATGGCACGGCACTCCTGCATTAACGACATCATCCGTCGGGCTCTTGACACCGCCGGGGTGCCAGCTGTATTAGAACCCAATGGCTTGGCACGCGACGATGGGAAGAGGCCAGACGGAATTACCATAATGGCCTGGAAATTGGGTAGGCCTCTGGTGTGGGATGCAACCTGTGTCGACAACCTCGCGCCATCCCATCTTCCTAGCACAGCGGGCTGTGCTGGTGCGGCTGCTGTAGGAGCAGAAAACCTCAAACGGCGCAAATATAACAAACTATCGGGAGCTATATGTTTGAGCCGTTTGGGGTTGAAACACTAGGGCCTGTGGGTCCGAGTGCTCATCGGTTATTTCAGGACATCGCTAAGCTGCTGGCCCAACCAAAGAATCAGCATTGCCATTCAACGCGGCAATGCTGCCAGCCTTTTGGGCACTTTCCCCATTGACAGCGATGCGGATGAATTTTTTGATGGCCAATGAGCTCTTCCTCTTTTTTAAGTTCCTATTTAAATTCCTATTTATATTAAAAGTACTATGTATTTTTAATTTTAAAAAAATACATATTTTTTATTATAATTATGATTTATAACTAAGTAAGACGTGCAAATATTATTTGAATATAACAGACAGAATATTTAGTTAAATATTAATACTTTCTCTGATTAAAAATCGGTCACTTCAATAGGATTTAGGGTGCATTCCTTCCGCGCTTCAACTTTTTTAGTACAGCAATGCCAGTGCGCAGTTTGACTTTCAAATGAACCAACTCTGTAAGTTTGACTTTGGCACTGATTTCAGAATCTACTAGTAGATTTTATTTCTATAGTAAAATGAGTCTTAAGGGATTTGCGGGTGAATTGTCCTAAGTGATTCATTTTCGATCTCCAATACAGAAAGGCCAATGGTCAATATCAAAATGGCCACACTGTGAAATAAAATATAAATAGTCTATGAATAAAATTAAAATGTATAATTTTATTATTTTAATTGTTGTTCTGAGGGTCCGCCCGCCCGCCGGTGTTTTTCATTCCCCAAACCAATGCTCATGTCTTTTTGGTCTGTCTTTTTCTAGCAAACGGCAAATGGTAATGTGGTCAACAGCTAGCGATGGTAACTATTACCCTTAATGTACTCTGTGGTAACTATTTTCTGCCCGATGTGTTGTCTGTCGCTGTCAAACAATAATAATAATAATAAAGTATTGCAAAACATTGAAAATATAGACTTTGCAAAACGCTTCTTGTGTTTGTTTGTTTGGATATGTCAATATAAAACCAGTTTAAAAGGGACATAAACCGGGTGAGAAAAACATGGTATCAAAAGGAATTTTACTACAGTAAAAGGACGGCAACGTAATAGGTGCTATACACTCGGCAACGGACCGTAAGTTAAAATTAAGTTTTACCCAGTACACTCCATAATTTGAAACAAATAATTTATAAAAGAATGGATGAACTAGCCCGTGAATATATTACTGTTGCTAGACAGCTGTCGACAAATGGGTGCTACAGTAAAGCCTTCGATTTTTATATCATGGCTTTTGAAAAAAGTATTGAAATGAAACCCATACATGAACCTGAATTTCGTGTGGTGATGAGTCGATTGAATGATGTTCTAACTTCGGCTAATAAAATGGAAGATATGTATGTAAACTACTCACGTGCTCTCATGTCGTTCCCCAACAATATCTACATTTTAAATGACATGGGAAAGTTTCTCTTTAAATGTGGGTTTTATGAAAAAGCATGGGACCACTTTGAGGATGCAATTAAATTAGATTGTACTTATGTTAATGCTGAGAAAAATTTAAATTCGCTCAAAAACTTGCTTGTTGAACGCTGGCACTTCAGAATGTTAAATGATAAAATCCGCAATGAGGCATATCGCAAGGCTATACGTGACACTCTCATCCCTCATAGAGATACTGTGTTGGACCTTGGAACAGGCACTGGATTGTTATCAATGTATGCTAATGAATGTGCACCTAGGATTATAACTGCTTGTGATGGCTCCAAAGTAATGAGTGAAATGGCCCATGTGATCACACAGGAAAATAGGGTTGAACACTTTGTTCTTATTAATAAATTATCAACAGAAATTCAGCTTAAGGAAATTGGTGGCAAGCGATCTCTGCTCCTCACAGAGATGTTTGATGCAGGACTATTTGGGGAACATGTCCTCCAATCTTTAATTCATGCCTGGGAGAACATGATAAGTGATGTTGGTAGAGTGATTCCCAACAAGGCTGAGTTCTTTATCATTGGTGCCAAATGTGATTTCCTGAATGGAAGGTATCAGCTGTGTTCATCTGTTAAATCACTTTTAAAGATTCCAACTCTTAATGTGCATGTTTTGACCTTTGATGAGACATATGATTGTGAAGATGTTCACCTCTATGGTGATGATATAAAATACATGACGGAGCCACAGTCCCTTATACAAGTTGATTTCAACAGTTACCTAGAGCTGAAGGACCTAATTGAGAAGGACCATTATAAAGTTGAAACAATAGCCCTAGAAAGTGGTGAGATAAACACTGTTATTGGCTTTTTCAATCTGTATTTGACAGACAATGTTACTATAACTACTGACCCAAGATCTGATCAGAGAGCCAATGCATGGCAACAGGCCATCTTCTTTGATAAGGTTCCTATACAGGTGGCAGAGAATGACATCATTCCCATGTATTTTTCACTGAATGGTGGCAAATTGACAATGTACAGAGATGATGCCATCACCAGAATTTCTCCAGAAACTCTGAGATTCCTAAATGATACAGAGTATTTGAATACAATATTTGGATGCATTGGCACAGCTTGTGTGTATCTGGGGCAGATAGCTGAAATGTCTCAAATAAATATAATTGATTTGTGCCCATTCCCCATGTTTGGCCTACACCTTCTGAAAAGGGGTGCAAAATCACTTACATGCTGTGCTAAAACTGACAGTGACAAACGTTTCTTCAAAAAAGTTTTCAAAGCAAATGACATAGATTTAACAAGTGTCACTATTATGGTTGGAGATGATTGGTCACAGGAAGGGTTTGGAGATGAAAAGTATCATGCGGTTCTCTGTAATATTTTTGAACTTTGCGGCGAAATCGACTTGCGCTTGAAAGAGATAGCTCAGCACCTAAAACAACACCATCTTATTCATGGAGGACTCTTTTTGCCTGCCAATATCAAGATTATGGGCCAGATTGTCAAAAGCAACTGGCTGGACATAAATAACAGGTTGTTTGACGAGAATGTCAGCAATTATAAGATATCAAAGCACTTGAATCCATACCAGGTGTCTCAGAACTTCTGCATAGACTTCAGCCATTTGGAGTATACCCCATTATCAGAACCATTAGAATTGGGTACAAGTGAAAATCCTTTGGGCTCTGAAGTAGTGGATGTGCCAATAATAAAAGAGGGACACTCCACGGCTATTTTGTGTTGGTATGCAATAGAATTGATGAAGGATGTGAATGAAATATCAACGAACAGGAAAAACTGTTTTATGGACGGCATAGTATTTATGACTAACCCGAGAATACGCCTAATTCGCGGTAGAACAGCTCAAATACTGCGTTCTGTTGACACTGATGGAGCATTTAAGTTCACGATGCATGTAGAAGCAACTTAAAATGTAGTTGGTAATTTCGAAATAATCTCCATGATCTCAATAATATAATACTGTTAAAAAGAGTTTTATCTTTGTTAGATAGAAGAATGTTGAGTTTTCGTCTATATTGACGAACACTTGTCTATTTTACGAGTAATTTATAATACTTAATGCATTTTTGTTGAGAAACAAGTGATAAGTAGAGAAATTGTTGGAGCTTATCTTTTGATAGCTACTATGTGTAAGGATATTGACTTTTAAGGCACAATTTTCTATTGACGTTTTTTCCCATGCATTTCACTTAGTTATTTATCTAATAGGACGCTGCTTTTCATCCTCTAAAATCTGTAGATTTATGACACCTACGGGGGTAAGGGCACGGGCGGCCTAATCTTTGTAAATTCTAATACCAATTAAATACTATGATATTGTAGATCCTATTTCTTTGCGTCCCAAGTTTATAATCACTTCTCAGGGGACCTACCTAGGCTAGAGTTTATAGCTGCAGCTGTGATTAAAATATCGTGAAAGTGTGGGTGCAGACCTTGGTGAAGCGCAGCGCCATTATTTTATTACTTCCAAACAAATATGAATGTCAAGCAATTTGAAAAAAAAAAAAAAACCTGTATTCTGCGAGAGCTTTCAAAGCCAACAGATGAACGCGGATAAGTTTATTAATTTTCGACTTTATTCCAACGATTGTAATGTTGATATTTGTTTGGCATTGAAAACTTCTATCATTTGTCATCTTTTGCATTTGCCGTGCGATATTATCAAGTTATTCAAATATGTCTAGAAAGTCCGAGAATAATCCATAATCTGTAGCGAATATCAATAGGTCATAGCATATAATAAAAAAATATTATGGGAATCTATTACGTATCAATCGGTGTTAGATCTACATAATATAAAATAGCTGTTTATCATGTCATAATCATGAATTAAAATAATGATGAATGTTATGTACACCTCCTTTTTTAATAGATTGTAAGACGAGATTATTAATAATATTTACTAATTAGTAAAGTATGTAATGAAAACTTGTGCCACATGTTTTAATGCAAGAAATTTCTGTGCCCAAAATGTTTAGCCATGTGAACAACATTATACATTTTAATTATCGTTGATACTCATGAATTGTCTAAAATATGTATAAAAATATCGGTAGGATGCCTTCGCATGGTATTGGTTGAAGTCACGTAGACGTGATTGTATCGAAGCTAACTTTACGTTAGCGCAGCGATCGCGTTCCTACGATGGGAATGGTGCCTTATGGCCTTTGGAGATGGCTATTACGCGGGTCATTAGTTTCCAAATTATGAGCAAGAGCAACAGCCGGACGATTATTTTTACATCACGCCCGAGCTATGAACCGCTCAAGTCGCATGTAGTGTTCCTCTTTTACTTTATAACAAGTCGCTCCAAATTTCATGGGACTTGGTTATGGTTGTGTATGCCCACACCTCTGCCTGCTCCTTCGGGTTATTCAGGCGTGATGTTATTATTTCCGATCAAATAATGTCGAGCTCAAAATTAACGTGGTTAGGTAGGTACTGATATTGTAAAAGGATCGAATTTGAAAATATTGTGCTCTGTGAGAGGTGAAGAATCGGACATGTCTACTGTTGCTCAATGCAAGGCTGTCGACGGTTCAGTATTTTATCACAAGTAGTCAATGTTTGTAGATGTTTCATGTAACCAGTGTAAGAATATACAATATAATTATATCTATGTATTTTTTATTCGTTTATATAAATGGTTATTTATTGAATGTAATAGTAGGTAGGTATTTTAATAAAGTACTTAATGTGCATTTGTATTGTTTTTAACTATCAGACCAGGACCTTAGGGAAGCAAATTGAAACTCTACATTATTTCAGGTGGCATTTATTACAAGCACAAAATGTAAGACATGTCGGCCGCCATATGGGTGTCCAAACCCGGCGGCGTTGACCGTCCCCATACGTGGTTGCAGCCACGGGGCTCGACGGAGAGGCTTCGACATCCCGAACTGTTCCTACACGCCTATCGGTCTCGTGCGGGTAGTCTCGGCCTCACGTGAGGGCTTAGTCGAAGAGACCGAAGCCCATGTCGTCGTCGCTCTCTGAATCTTCCTTCTCCTCCTTCTTTTCCTCAGCGGCAGCAGCAGCCGGGGCGGCGGCAGCGGCAGTTGGGGCGGCAACAGCGGCGAACTTGCTGGGGTCCTGTAATTCAAAGAAACTTCGTTAAAGACTTTGGAGATAATAATTGTTAGTTCTATGAGCACAGTTGGAAAAAAAGTAGTTGTTTCTTCAAAATGCCAGTGCAATATTCTCTTATTGAACCATCACACTAGGATAAATTTGAAGACTTTAATGTTGTCTGAAAGCGAAGCCAGAGAACTAATATTACGTTCCATGGTATTAGGACAGACATAACAGCAAGCATACTTGATGCAGCTAGGTATTTTTTTTCTGGCGATACAAAAATGTCTACAGCTCTTGTGTGAGCGGAAGTACTGACGCGAAATTGAACTGATTTAAAAAGCTCATTGTGTGGATGACTAATGTGCCCTCTATCTGCAGTATCTTTGTCAATCTGAGACATAGCAATCATAGACAATTTCTATTTACCTTGATGAACTCCTTGATGGTGGTAGCCTCCTTGAACTCAACCTCGGTGACGGCGGCGATGGCGAGCAGGTTCTTGAAACCGTTGGCGATGGAATGGGGCGCGGAGGCCACAGTGGGGTAGCCGATGGCCAAAGACAGAGCGGCAACGTTAGCAACACCGGCCAAGAACTTCTCGCGAAGGTCCTCGGGTTTGATGTCCAGGATGGCTGGCGCGAAGATGGTGCCGGAATCGTAGACCTAAGCAAAAATAAATTGATATAAAATCTCAAATAAATCATGTATAATAATTCTTAACAGTACCATTTGGTATTCAAGTGTCTGCTGTAAACTTTGGACTAAGTGAACAGATCAAATAGTCCTAAGATCAACACAGCAAATACTTTACCAAAGGTAAATTATCAGAATGCACAGGGAAATGCAGACTGTACTCAACACTTTGGATTATTTATACATTACAGAAGGGGGAAAACAATGTTTTATTGTGTAATGGAAAACTTATTAAGTTTTTACTGTGTTTCCATAATATTCCAAAAGGATTTTGGCTATAATATGTCCTTTCACAGACTCAATCTTCCCTACAAAAAGGTGCTGCAAAAAAAAAAAAAATGGTATAAAAAGAGTAGTTACTAACCTGCTTGACAACAAGACCGTACGAGAAGGGAGAGATGTTCAACATGTTGAGGAGGGTGGCCTCTGAAGCACCGACCTTGTCGCCAGGCTTCAAGATGTGCACGTCATTGATGATTTCAATAGTACCTGTAAGGATAGATAGTTGAATTTAGCACTTGCTTGGGTAAAGATGAAATTGTGGCTATGGTATGTGAAATTGATGATCTAAGTAGCATCAATTCAATCATACCACAATTTCCAAAATAAATAACTTTGCTGTATCTTTTGATGAGAAAAAAATTGATTAATGTAATCAAAGTTTTGTTACTTGCTCAAATAAGGTATACTGTAAGTATAAATGGATTTTATTGAATGTTTCTTCAAAATGCCAGTGCAATATTCTCTTATTGAACCATCACACTAGGATAAATTTGAAGACTTTAATTTTGTCTGAAAGCGAAGCCAAAGAACTAATATTACATTCTCAGGTATTAGGACAGACAGTGGGTCATAGTAATTTGCAATAATTAATAAAAGGATTTATGTATGACTTTGTTGATGTTGAATAATATGTGTAAAAATGCTTACCCTTGGAAATCTTGGTAGGGATGGAGAGAGCCTGGAAGAAGGAAGTCTTCTCAGGACCCAGACCGGTGTTGTGGGCGGGGATAACGACGGACAGAGGAGCGATAGCACCAGGACGAGCCGGGGCACGCACTTTGTTCTCCAGCAGCTTGTCACGGACATCAACGAGGTCTCCGCGGGTGAACACGAAGCCAACATTTCCCTTGATGTGCGGTAACAGTTTCTCAAGAGCTGGGTTGGTGTCCATGTGGTCCTTAATGGCCTTGCGCATCATGGTGTTCTTTCCCATAAGGATGATGCTGTGACCACGCAGCGCAATACGGATTTGCTGCATTTGGGTCGAGCCCACATTGTCTGCACCCACGATGAAACATTTTGGGTACTCGTCTAAGAGTTGCTGTAAAAAGAAAACACAGTTTGTGAAATTGAGATTTTGAGAGAGGATTTGAAACTATTTGTAGGAGATCACTAGGAGCAACAGTTGAAGAGATTTTCATGATTTTATGCCCACATGACATCATCTGAAGTCGATAGTTAAAGAAATGCAAGGTAACAATACGGTTACCTTGCATTTCTTTAACTATCGACTTCAGAACTTACGAGTTCCAATGAGTTTAGCAAGGCTAGCTGGCTACCCTATGCCTATGTTCAATATGGTACATTGAGGATTTGAGGTTATACACGCTACAGATTTATTATTGTTTACTTACAATGATCTTGGTGAAGTAGTTGGTCTTCCAAGTAGCCTTGTCCTCCCTACCCATCGTGGCGTGTGGTGTAGGGACTTCGTAGAAATTTAAGGACTGCAAACGAAAATCACACCAAGTGTTAGGACGCTTCACTTATATCGCAATTTTCCATAAAATAGCCGCAGTATTAAAACTAATATATTATCACTCGTTAAAGTACGCAACATCGTGAAGAAAGAACACATGATTGATCAAATAAATTAAGATATTATTTTTCAAACTCACCAAAACCAAAACGCACTTTACTCAGTGCGGGACAAAATATGATAGAGATAGAGATGGGACGCCTAGATATTAAGTTCGCAGTGACATTAGTAACGACTCATATCACCTAAAAGTAAATGTAAAATCGACTAATAGTGAATTGACGAATCTGAAAAAGTATTTACTAAAATATTATTGAAGTTTTAGCTTAGTAATCAGTTATTAAATAATCATTATTTAATTATTATTTGGATATTTATTTTTGAGAATCGATAAAATACAGTTTGCTCTTAGGCCAACACTAAAATCAGCAAAAAAAAAAACAAAATGACGTTTTCTGCTACAAAATGCTAATGAATTTGTAACCACAAATTTAATAAAATTACGAGAATTTTTTGATAATTCATTTTATCAGAATTTGTGTAAGTGTTGTGTGAACAAGATGTCGTTGTTTCGTAAGCCGAAAAAAATTCAGCGTCGGGTGTTCTGTGCTGATGATGACGAGGATGGGGGGGAGCCTGAGGCTCCGCCGCCGCCGGTCATCAGCCAAGAAAAGGAGAAAAAGGAAAAGGACCCCAAGTCTTCCAAGAAAACTGCTCTGTTGAGTTTCGCTGACGAAGGTAACGAGGCGTACAAATTTTCAAGGCTAACCGTGATTGCCTCAACTTTTCTCGTCAATAAGTAGTCGTTCATTGGTTTTGTTTGCTTCCAACACAAATTTTATCATTTGATTTGCTGGATCAGTTCTAAGCTGACCCTCTTGACATACTCTTGAAACATTGGTTTTTGGTTATTGTTAATTCAAGAACAAAGTTATAATTTTGCATAAACTGCATAAAATATGCACTGCAACACACAATAAGACATTTCACTATCAAAAGGGAATTGTAAGAACATACAGTTCTTTCCTAGCTCTATTTTAACACAATACTCCACCCCTCATATTACCCTCTGACCTAATTTCATAGTTATTCATCACCAAATTGGTTGCTTAGAATCCAGTAGGATCAAAATCAGCAAATGCTTCAATAAAATAATACTATCTAACTTAGAATCATTGATACATGCTTTAAATTGTGGCTTTCAGAAGAAGAAGACGTAGAAGTGTTCAAAGTCAAGAAGTCTTCTCAAAGTAAGAGATTAGCAAAGAAGCGTGAGAAAGAGAAGCAGAAGCGCGATGTGAGAACCGATGGTGATAATAACAAATATGACACTATCATTATTGAGGTAAGGTGGACATTAGTGGAAATGCACTAAAACTATTTTGGAGATGGTTTTTTAGTGCACTTGTATGTTTTTGTGCAAACATCCCTTCTTATGCAAAAGTGCATTTTAAGCCTTTGAAAAAGTCTATTGTGCTACCAGCAAATGGATCTTTTTTCAATAATCTAATCAAATAAAAAAAATCATAAAAAATGTATTTATAAAACATACAATTATTAACATACATTACGGCCTGGGCGCGACCTTGCTGCTATCAGCGAAATCTTCGCCCGGGGCGGCGAGCGCTAATAACAAATATACAAAAATGTATGAAGCACACCGGAGGCGTCGCACGCAACGGCAACACGAGCGGTATTCGCCGAGCAGTTCGTGGCAGTGGCGCGCGCCACTACCTACTTATGTATAACCCATATTTGCAAATAAATGCTATTCTATTCTATTCTATTGAACAAATGTACGGGCGAATGTTAAATCCGCCTTTGTACATTTTTTTTGAGTGTGAAAACTTAGAAATTTTTAATGGACCGCCTTTATGTACTTATGTCAAAACATCCTGAGTTTATAGGAAGCCATTTCTGGGCCAAACCATTACACGAATCAGATATGTACCAAGATTAACGATCTTAGATCATTTAAATCTTAGATTTCTACTTTTTCATTTTGTTCTACGATGAGGTTCTACTATACAAAGCTATGAGGTCTTTGCTTCATCATTGGTAAAGATACGAGTCTTAATTTTAACCAATAATGAAACGCAAATTATAAGAATCAGCCATCATTTTGTATCAAAATGTTTAGTGATTTATGAACCAATCATAAATCAGTGCTCAGCAATCTGTGGTTGGATGTTCATCAATCAACTGATCGATATTGATCAATCACCATGTAGTTGCATCTTTAAGCTTTTACATAACACAGCAAAAATACTATAAAACAACTTTAAATCCAGGACACTCAAACTGAGCTCAACAACGACAAACCCAAGCCAAAGAAGAAGGTGACATTAGAGGGGCTGATTCTGTCCGGTCGGGAGGCGCTGGCGGCCGACGGGGCGGGTGACGTGTCTGACGAGAGTGCGCCCGAGGAGGGTGACGCTGATGAGGACGACAGGGGGTTCCATCGGTACCGCGCCGACTCCGTGAGGGCGGCGCTCTTGGGCGCGCCGGGCCGCATTCCCGACGCCGCGCTCATACACGCCGCACGCAAGACCAGACAGCAGGTATGAGAGGTGAGGGACTAGCGCTGGCTGCAGACTGCTGTTCCACAATGAGGAGGGATTGATGGGTTTCGGTTCTTGAAAATTGCTGCTGTATTCGGACATCTTTTTATAATGTAATGGCGGCACTGTTTGTAAATGGGAGACGGGGAGATGTCAAAAACCTATAAAATCAAGTTAGTTTTCCTTTTCGCCACATGAATTACGATCCGAGTCGCCTCTATGCAGTTTCGGTGCAAGCGGTGTCAGCGATACCCTGCTGCCAAGGGCCGGTAGTGCTGGTGCTGATGCTTCAGTGTTATCACTTATCGCGTCTTAAAACGAACTCGACGGCCCCTTTTTTGCCAATGCAGCACTATGTTATGAGTGGTTTTAAATAATCTTTGTTGCATTCCACTTGGGAGAAGTTGTGTTTTTTATAATTTGACAAACTTTTCTGTGTGCCTCTGTGGGGTAATAACATTGACAGTTTTCGGCCCGATCAGTAAGCCTTGTACTACAACATGCTTTCTCTACTTCCTTTTTCCTATAGGTACTACACTCCACAAATCATTTCAGCTATCTAATTGCGTAACACATTTTCTTAAACGATTAAGATTAATCTGTTTTGACAGTTCAACAACATTCATTCAATTGTGTTATTTACGTTATTGAGCAGATTGTGATTGATCGTGTATTACGTAATTAGGGTGCTGGTTTGTTTATCCGTGAATTAGTATGGTAGGCACTAGACAGGCAGACATTAAAAGGTTATCCCGGCGTATTGTTTTACAGGAAATTATAGAGCTGTTATATGTAGCATTTTTATTTTTTTCAATTTGCAGTGCTGTTGACAAGACAAAAGTAATATAACATTTGAAATATTTTGCTATAATTAAAAAATCCACATTTAATTCTCTTTGTTTTGTTATTCATACCAATTTGTTTGTTCCACTAGGTTTTAGTTTTTTTACACAAAATTACCCTTTTTACTTTTTAGTATTAATGAAATTGTAAAAAAAAAAGCATTCTCCTATTCAGTCTTGTCTCCAGCACTGCTCTTTCCCCATAATCCAGCAGTTCCACTCATTGTAGGCTCGCGAGTTGGGTGGAGTCACCACCGGCGCAGATTACATTCCCGTGAAGTCCGAGTCCGCACCGGGATCCCGGTTAGTGCGGGATGACGGATCCGGCGACGATGAAGAGGAAGGCCGGATTCATGTCAGGGGACTGGACTTGCCCAGTGATAAGCCTAAACGTGAGTACATTTAAATACCACTCTTCATATCAGTTTGAAAAAATTATGGTGTTTATTTTGCTGCCTTGTTTTTAGTATTCAAGTAACATGCAGATCCCATATACGTCGCGTCATACAAGACGCCCATTAACTATGTTTCTCCTTTTCTGGTTGTGCCTACCGTACTTTGTATACTTATGGGTTTATTTATAAACGTTGCTTAAAGTTAAGCGACCTTCAAACGTCAAAAATGTATGGTTAAACAGTCGCTAATCATTACTTTGAGTAACGTTTATAAATAAACACCAATATGTAAAAAAAAACACCCGAAAGGGGCACATAGGTACTGTAAAATAGCATTTCCAAAAGCATGGGTAATGCTTTTGCTAATCCTTTTCGAGCAGTCGGGTAAAAAGTAATAAAAAACTTTATTATTATTGAAAAAAAAATGTTGTTTAAAATTCACATTTTTAGTACCAAAATTACCCCAAATCCATTTTAACCTATCATTTAGGTGTCTATGGCATTTTGTAAAGCTTATAAATGTTACTATAAAATAGTATGATCAGAGATGTATGAACGTAAACGAAGCAAAAGGAGTATGTAAGAATCGCAACAGGCGTTCTGTAGTTTCTGCCTACCCCCTTTGAAAAAAGGCGTGACTTTATGTATTTTAAAATAGTATATCACCTATCAACTTCTAATATTCCTAGGTGGCACAGCAGCAGCTTCGGAAGAAGAGCTGGACAGTGAGGCGGACGAATGGGTGGAACAACAGCTGCAGAAGGCACGACCCGTGCTCATGGATCTGACTGGTCTGATGACATTGTATTCTATTCAAGACCCCACCCGACAAATGTACTGTCTCACACTAAACTAGCTTCTTAAATGGGAATCCGACGAATTGCGGGTGCTGATTGGCTGCTTCATAAGACATGGTATCGCTTTTGTCCGAGGTCTATCCCACAGAAACTATGCATTTTCGGGAATAATAAAATTAAAAAATTAAATAACCCCTGACCCCCGATGTTCTTTTAATATCATTGAAGTAACAGAATACTCGAATCGATCTACGAATCCATCAGAAATACGAATCGATCAGACCTGTGGAAGATGCGCACATCCAATCATCAACTAGAAAAGCGCTAATAATCTTCAAACGGCTGAACCAATTTTCTTGAATTGTAGCTAAGAACACTCTCGATCAAGACACCTTTCAAACAAAAAGATAATAATCGAAATCGGTTTAGCCGTTTGCTTCACACTTTTGCATTAATAACGTTAGTAGCCAATCACTGCGCGCCGTTCGTTCGACAGACGCCCGAGTAGTGAAGTATGTTCTTGGACTCCCATTTAAGATTCTACTTTAGCCCGGATTTTTAAATATGACAAATGAACTTACGATTTTCTGTTTCTCTTAAGAACTGACTTTCCACCAATGACAAACAGTGAATTTGAATGAACTAATTTTTGGTTTGATCCTTAGTTCTTGAATTGAAAGCCATTTTTAATAATAATATATCTGTTGATAAATATCATCGGCTTCTAGGATTATTTTTGCCAAACCACAAACATTAAATTGATTAATCAATCTTTCAGAAAACCATAGTCCATTACGAAGTAAAAAAGAATCCATGTTATAATGGCTATACATAAACATATGATAAATATATCCTACAGGTGAAGCAGCTATAGAAGTGAATCCATTCTCGGTAGCCTTGCCGCCGCCTCAGATGTCTGCACCCGAACACTTGCGACCTCTCACCACGGGCTCACAATCACCCGCGTCTGCTAACGAACTGGTGGAGGCGCTCAGGAAACGGTCAGTAACTGTATACATGTAGTTCAAATATTGAAGACAGAATATTTCTATGGCAAAAAATACTCTAACGTAATTATTTTCGATCTTGTAGTAAGATAGGAAAGAATATTAACAGAATGTTGGATGGCAAGTGACAATTTGTCTTGTGTCCGGCAAAAGAGGTTACACTGTTGTCTTCTTACGGGCATTGTAAACGGCAGTAGTGGCAGTAGAACACTGACACCTAAGTCACAGGTGTTCCTAGTTTAGGAGTCAGGGTTTCAACTTTTGTGCGCCTTTGAGCATTGTGAACTTAGCTAGATATTAAACATATTGTAAGGACTTGTATTAATAAAGTATATATTATTATAAGTATATATTATTATAAGTATATATTATATTATAAAACAGTATTGTAATTGAAAGACACACTTAAAATCAAATATCTTATTTATTAAAAAAAATCTATCGCCAAACATTTTACATTTTTATTAGTAAATATTTAAAAAAAAGATGATTAGAAAACAAAATTACAATAATTAATAAGGTTCCATATCTAGCACCAACTTGAACGATCCATCAGGGTCCACACATTTCAGCACATTGGCTTGATCTCCACAAAACACGTTCACATTAGGACTGACCATAAACGCCATACTCTCCACAAAACTGTTGCTCCTATTCGTATAGATCTCGTTCCATTCGTCCAGCAGCTGTACCTTATACCAGCATAGGACTGCGTTACATTCCCCATCTACGGCTACAGTGACATTTATGACCTCAGATTTCATGTCACTACAACAGCTGATTTCAAACCCTTCAGATAATGTCTCGTATTCCATGCGAGCCAGGTCTAAGTAAACTGCTTGGGATACCTGGTACCTGTTTACATGTTTCGCCATCATATAGTGAACATTTTCATTCAAAACGCGATTGTTAATCTCCAACCATTTGCTATTTATCAGCTGTCCCATTATAGTCACGGATACCGGTAGACACAAGCCCCCAGATATTAGATGCACCTGCTTCAAATGTTCGACTATCCGCTTTCTCCTTACATCTATGTCACCATTAAATTCTATAATGTTACTGAATATGACATGGAATTTCTTTTCTTTAAAAACTTCATGGGTCCAAGAGTCTGATACTAGAATTGTGACTTTTTCTTCCGGTATTTCGTTTGCTTGTAGAACAGCCAGTAGGAACGCTTTATCGTCGCCTGTTTTTACGTGACATATTAGTGAGTTCGCTCCCCGTATCATCAATAATACGCCGAACATCGGAAAGGGACTCATATCGACCATGTCCACAAGAGACACGTCCACAGTTTGTCCTAAATGGACACACACAGTTGCCATACTTTTTCTTATCATATCCATATATTCAACATCGTTTAAAAAGGCCAATGTTTCTGGTGAAATCCTTGTTATAGTCGTGTTCATGTCTGGTAGTGTAGTTAATCTGCCGCCGTAAGTAAGAAATGGCACATTCGCTGTTTCATGTTTCCGAAGTGTTTTTGGTAGTACATCAAAAAATATGGCTTGTTGCCACGCGTTCGCTTTAGATTCACTTTTGGGGTCACTGGTAATCATTATATCCTCTGTCAAGTGCAAATTGAACCAACCAATGACCATATTCATTTCGCCGTCAGCTTTAGCAGTTAACTTAGCAATAAAAGGCTCCTGTCTGTACAACTTCTCACAAACATCATGATAGTTATTAAAGTCTATTTTCAATAACGATTGAGGTTCCGTCATGTATTTTAAACTATCGTAAGAGTTGACGTCTTCGCTGTAATAAGTTTCACCGAAGTATGTTGTCGTATGCACGTTCATATGTGCCACGTTCAAAATGCCTTTTGTATCGTGACATAGTTTGTATTTCTTATTGAGTTCATCGCATTTGATACCGGTGACGAAGAACTCAGCTCTCCCGGGTATTACTTTGCTCTTTTCTTGCAGTAAATTCTCCCAAGCATGACATATAGACTGTAGGATATATTCCCCGAATAACCCGGAGTCAATCGTATCAGTTAGTAACACAGATCGGGTACCGTAAATGTCGTTATGGTTGAGAACGACAGAGGGTTTGTTGATGATAACTACTTCTTGCGCGTTGTTGTCTTGCATCACGCACTCGGCTAGTCTAGACATTGTGCTGGAAGCTTCACACGCTGTAATAGCTACAGGGTTGCACTCATTTGCATATAATGCTAAAAGTCCTGTTCCTGTATCAATATCTAAGACACTATCCACAGCTGGAGTCACACAGCTCCTAATAGCTCTTCTGTACGCTTCATTCCGAATCCTATCATTCAAATACCTGAACTGACATCTAGGGAAAAGAAAACATTTAGCGTTGTTCAAATTCTTTTCAATGCTAACGAAGCTATGATCAATATTCAGCGCTTTTTCAAAATGGCACAGAGCTTCAGAAAAGTACCCGTATCTGTATAAGTACCTGCCAATATCGTTTAGCAATTCGACATTTCCAGGGAACATTTTGATGGCTTTTTCGAAGTTTGCAAATATGTCTGCTTTGTTGTCTACTTTGGCAAATTCTTCGTTCATTCGAGATAGTACTGCTCGGAATTCGAACTCGAATCTCTTCTTGATGCGCGGTTGTTTGTCAAAGGCGCACATGTACATATCAAAGGCTTTTTTGAAGCTGTTGTGTGAGGCGAGCTGCCGCGCCAGTATTATGAAGTTGTAGGCTATGTCCGGCATTTTTGTTTTGGTTTTTTTAGGCACTGGTGTTACTGTATAAGGTAGTAAATATGTTTTTTTTTAAAGTATTTTGGCTTTAGTCTATACAGATTTTTCACTTCAAATATACTTTGTTTTTTGCACTCCTATTTCACACACTTGACTGACACAAATTAACTGGGAAATCACGACTTAGATACAATTTAATGGGGACGTCTTACTCACTCGAAGTTCAAACTTAAACTGAATGTAAGTGTTAGTAGTCGAAACTAGTGAACTATGTTCAAAGGTGTAAAATACGACTCAGGTAATAGTGGTATTGAGGTGGGGATCGCTAATGACCATTTTGACAGTTGTTAATCCTAATCCCATTATAAATCAGCACATAAAAGTTTGTAAAAAAATCCCAGTAAGTAATTAGTAATTTACATTGTTCTAATAGGGATGATGACAATTTTTTTTTGTCTGTTAGGTAGATTATAAAAAAATATGGACGCGTATTTTTTCTTTTTTTTACTTAATCGAAAGATGCGCCGATACATTGAGTAAAAATGTGGCATGACGTCACGCCTTGGTAGATTTATACTTGTGACAAAGCGAGCCCCCACTCCCCAACTTAAATGCGTTTTATCTAACTCATTTTTTATTAATATGATAAAGCAAAAAATACGTGTCTAATATTTTTTTACTATCTGACTGAGTGACAGATAAAATATTTTTTTTTTTACTCAGCCGTCATCCCTATTATGGTATGGTGTATTGTTTTCCTAAGACAATAGTACCGGATTATGTCTTGGTCTCAAAAAGGTGTTACTGAGTAAAACAGTTTAATGATTTCTAATGTAGTTTCTTAGAATTGTGTTTTACGAATTCCTTTGAAGTTTTAAATCGTAATTTCTAGAAGTGACTGTTGTGTCATAATAAATGGAGCTCATTTGTGGTCGGAAATAATAAATCAAGAAGCCCATTCGGAATCCATCGATCCTCAGTAAAACATAGTAGTCAAATAGATTCTAAAAGAGTAGCTAGAATCTAAAAGAGTGGTACTGCAGTAGGTAAACAACAAACAACAATATTTATTCGTTCAAGACTTAAACCTTTTTACAATCATCGCACCTTAAATTAGACACAGAAATTGGGTTTCGTCGTCCTTTCTGTAAGAACCGACATATTAACATAAGTAATTTCAATATGCTCTCCATCCACAGGTTAGGAGAGCTCCAAGTAGAACGTGAATCGACATCAGAAACACAAAAAGATCTTCGCGAGAGGTTGCTCACTTCGGCCAGAATACGAGAAAGTCGAGCCTCGCGCTGTGGGGAATTAGATGCTGCGTATAGAAGAGCACAGGCCATACGCGGGTATCTCACAGACCTTATCGAGTGCCTTGATGAGAAAGTAAGTGGTATATCTTCTCATTTTCTTGTACTAACAGCTAGGAAATACCAACAACATCTTACTTAAAAAAATATTTGAAGCCCAGTTGTTTTACTCCTGACAGCAGCAACCCAACAGCGACCTCATTGTAAAGAGAATAAAGATCACTGTGATTTTGACAGACTTGTCAGTCATAGTCAAGTAACTTGCATCTGAATTTACACACAAAATTACACAATTTCAGTATATACTTACACTAAAACAAATTACATTTTTGAATTTCATAAATAACATCAATAAAAATAATACATTTACATTTCTTCAATAGTATTAAAATAATAACAATAAAATAATTAATTAACGACATTGGTCGGTTATTAATAATAATAATAATAATAATTAATTATAATATTAAATTTACACTTAGATCAATAAATCTGAAACAAAATTACAGTTCTTCTACAGCATATAGACACTTATTCAATAGATAATTTTTTAGTTTTATTTTGAAAGCGCTTCTGTAGATAGCACTTTTTATGTCTAAAGGCAACCTGTTGAATAATTTTACAGACTGGTATCGCGGACAATGTTTAACAATTTTTAGGTTATGATTAGTAAAATTTCTATTCTTCAAGTCCCGTCTACCTGACACAATTTCACAAATGTTTACCATTAACGCTTCCCTGACAATGGCATTCAGGGGCTAAAAGGTATTTGTAGCACTCCGCAAATTATGTGATTGTATTATTCAGATGCCACAACTGGAGGCGTTAGAAGCTCGAGCGTTGGCGTTACATAAGCGTCGCTGTGAGTTTCTAGTAGAAAGGCGACGAGCCGATCTGAGGGATCAAGCGCAAGATGTACTCGCCCCACCTGGTAAGAACTTGTATTTAAAGTCGCTTTCGTGTAACAAGATTTTTTCTTATACTTAATATCTAAGAATATGGATGTTTTTTTTTTCTTCTGATTTTGTTGTTATAAAGATCGTGAGAGACCGGCGAAATTTGTCGAGCGAATCAAACATTTTGATTATACTACGATTCTTATTCAAATCATGTACACATGAGAACTTCTTCCAAATATTATGTCTTGAATCAAAAAAAGTGCAACTCTTCAAGTAATATCGAGATAACTTTGATAAAGACGTTTCGATCTCGGTCTATATTGATCGCGGCGGTGAACGCTACGGCCTGTGGCGTG
Source organism: Eupsilia transversa (assembly GCA_914767815.1). Classification (NCBI taxonomy): domain Eukaryota; kingdom Metazoa; phylum Arthropoda; class Insecta; order Lepidoptera; family Noctuidae; genus Eupsilia; species Eupsilia transversa. The sequence goes on from OU611876.1 coordinate 14,138,875, forward strand.
CAAACTGTACCGCTAGCTAGCTAACTACATATTGCAATACAACTCATAAAAAAAACATTATAATGAGTAGATCATGTCAACAATAAATAAATAATAAAAATAAATTGACATACACAGTAAAATAAAATAAAAAAATATAATATGTCAACTGTCAGTAGGAAAACTAATTCTGGAGAAAGAACATAAACATTGTCTTGAGTTAATCACAGCGACCAACTATTCTTATCATTTAAGTAGTCGTTGATAGAATAGTATGCGTTTGAACAAAGGTTGGATTTTACTTCAGCTTTAAACGCATTAAATGGCAAATCTAGCAAAGAAGAGGGTAGCTTGTTATAAAAGGTTAAACCAAGCCCAACAAAAGAGTTATGAACCTTATGAAGCCGGTGAAAGGGAGCTCGTAGTTTGTCCTTATTTCTAGTGTTAACATTGTGAATATCACTATTCTTAGCATATAAGTGTATATTTTGCCTAGTATATAAGATATTGGAGAAGATGAATTGTGAAGCCACCGTAAGAATACCAATATCTTTAAAGAAATCTCTCAGAGAAACTCTGGCAACTAGCTGATAAATTGCTCGATCAGCTCGTTTTTGTAGGACAAATATATTTTGAATATCAGCAGCTTTGCCCCACAGCAGAATACCGTAGGACATAACGCTTTGAAAATAACTAAAATAGACTAACCGAGCTGTATCAACGTCAGTGTATTGTCTTACTTTCCTGACGGCGTAGGCGGCCGAACTGAGCCTCCCCGCTAGGCTTGATATATGTGGGCCCCACTGAAGTTTGCTACTACTGTTATGCCTAGAAAAACTGCCGAGTTTACTGTTTCAAGCACCTCTTTATCTAAGACGATGTTGGGCCCTAGATTTCTAACATTCGGTAATGCGAACTTTACACATTTCGTTTTCTTGGCATTAAGAACTAAGGGCCGAAACTACGTTAAGCGGACGCCCGCGCGGTTCTATACAAAAGTGCTCCGCGCGGGTCACCCGCAGCAGCACTTTTGTATAGAACCGCGCGGGCGTCCGCTTAACGCAGTTTCGGCCCTTTGTTTGTCGTAAATCAATCCGTTACCATTGAGAGTGCACTGCTTACGTCGTCAAAATCTTGTCTATTCCTGTCTACTTTAAAAATAAGAGAAGTATCATCTGCAAACAGTAGAACAGATACCCTTTAAATAGAATGGAAAGTCATTGATATACACTAAGAACAAGAATGGACCCAGTGTTGAGCCTTGAGGTACACCTAACTGAACTGGTAGCCCAGAAGATTTCACACCATTAACGTCTACACATTGAAACCTATTATGTAAATAAGAATTTATAACGTTGAGAGCTTCGTTTTGCACACCGTAATGACGTAGTTTACGCAAAAGCGTGTCATGATGCACGCAATCAAAGGCTTTGTAGAGATCACAGAAAACCCCAATAGCAGTTTGCGAGTTCTCCCATGCGTTAAATATGTGTTACAGTAGAGCAACACCTGCATCTGTAGTCGAACGACCTTTTGTAAGGCCATATTGTTCATTATGAAGGAGGCTATTTAAATTAAAATGTCTTTGCAACTGCTTGAGTATTAACTTTTCAAATATTCTGCTAAAGGCAGGTAAGATCGAAATACGAGTATGCCGAGCGGTACGCCGCCGATGCCACCGCGGTGCACCGTACACGGCGCTGTGTAGCGGCACGACGCCGCGCCGCAGACATGTGTCCACGCTCTATGTAATACGGATCTGGTGTGTCGTGATCCCAGGTCGAGCGACAAAGCCAGCCGACAACGAAGAGAAGACGCGTCGCGCCGCAGAGCGCTCCGGCCGCCGCCGCGCGCGACGTCTGCGCCGCCAGGCCGCGGCCCTCGCCGCGGGCGCCGCGCTGCCGCACCGCGACGGAGACTCCTCCGACGACGACCTGCCGCCGCACGAGATGCATCACTACACGCAGGAGAGAGGTCAGTCCGCCAGGCCGCGGCCCTCGCCGCGGGCGCCGCGCTGCCGCACCGCGACGGAGACTCCTCCGACGACGACCTGCCGCCGCACGAGATGCATCACTACACGCAGGAGAGAGGTCAGTCCGCCAGGCCGCGGCCCTCGCCGCGGGCGCCGCGCTGCCGCACCGCGACGGAGACTCCTCCGACGACGACCTGCCGCCGCACGAGATGCATCACTACACGCAGGAGAGAGGTCAGTCCGCCAGGCCGCGGCCCTCGCCGCGGGCGCCGCGCTGCCGCACCGCGACGGAGACTCCTCCGACGACGACCTGCCGCCGCACGAGATGCATCACTACACGCAGGAGAGAGGTCAGTCCGCCAGGCCGCGGCCCTCGCCGCGGGCGCCGCGCTGCCGCACCGCGACGGAGACTCCTCCGACGACGACCTGCCGCCGCACGAGATGCATCACTACACGCAGGAGAGAGGTCAGTCCGCCAGGCCGCGGCCCTCGCCGCGGGCGCCGCGCTGCCGCACCGCGACGGAGACTCCTCCGACGACGACCTGCCGCCGCACGAGATGCATCACTACACGCAGGAGAGAGGTCAGTCCGCCAGGCCGCGGCCCTCGCCGCGGGCGCCGCGCTGCCGCACCGCGACGGAGACTCCTCCGACGACGACCTGCCGCCGCACGAGATGCATCACTACACGCAGGAGAGAGGTCAGTCCGCCAGGCCGCGGCCCTCGCCGCGGGCGCCGCGCTGCCGCACCGCGACGGAGACTCCTCCGACGACGACCTGCCGCCGCACGAGATGCATCACTACACGCAGGAGAGAGGTCAGTCCGCCAGGCCGCGGCCCTCGCCGCGGGCGCCGCGCTGCCGCACCGCGACGGAGACTCCTCCGACGACGACCTGCCGCCGCACGAGATGCATCACTACACGCAGGAGAGAGGTCAGTCCGCCAGGCCGCGGCCCTCGCCGCGGGCGCCGCGCTGCCGCACCGCGACGGAGACTCCTCCGACGACGACCTGCCGCCGCACGAGATGCATCACTACACGCAGGAGAGAGGTCAGTCCGCCAGGCCGCGGCCCTCGCCGCGGGCGCCGCGCTGCCGCACCGCGACGGAGACTCCTCCGACGACGACCTGCCGCCGCACGAGATGCATCACTACACGCAGGAGAGAGGTCAGTCCGCCAGGCCGCGGCCCTCGCCGCGGGCGCCGCGCTGCCGCACCGCGACGGAGACTCCTCCGACGACGACCTGCCGCCGCACGAGATGCATCACTACACGCAGGAGAGAGGTCAGTCCGCCAGGCCGCGGCCCTCGCCGCGGGCGCCGCGCTGCCGCACCGCGACGGAGACTCCTCCGACGACGACCTGCCGCCGCACGAGATGCATCACTACACGCAGGAGAGAGGTCAGTCCGCCAGGCCGCGGCCCTCGCCGCGGGCGCCGCGCTGCCGCACCGCGACGGAGACTCCTCCGACGACGACCTGCCGCCGCACGAGATGCATCACTACACGCAGGAGAGAGGTCAGTCCGCCAGGCCGCGGCCCTCGCCGCGGGCGCCGCGCTGCCGCACCGCGACGGAGACTCCTCCGACGACGACCTGCCGCCGCACGAGATGCATCACTACACGCAGGAGAGAGGTCAGTCCGCCAGGCCGCGGCCCTCGCCGCGGGCGCCGCGCTGCCGCACCGCGACGGAGACTCCTCCGACGACGACCTGCCGCCGCACGAGATGCATCACTACACGCAGGAGAGAGGTCAGTCCGCCAGGCCGCGGCCCTCGCCGCGGGCGCCGCGCTGCCGCACCGCGACGGAGACTCCTCCGACGACGACCTGCCGCCGCACGAGATGCATCACTACACGCAGGAGAGAGGTCAGTCCGCCAGGCCGCGGCCCTCGCCGCGGGCGCCGCGCTGCCGCACCGCGACGGAGACTCCTCCGACGACGACCTGCCGCCGCACGAGATGCATCACTACACGCAGGAGAGAGGTCAGTCCGCCAGGCCGCGGCCCTCGCCGCGGGCGCCGCGCTGCCGCACCGCGACGGAGACTCCTCCGACGACGACCTGCCGCCGCACGAGATGCATCACTACACGCAGGAGAGAGGTCAGTCCGCCAGGCCGCGGCCCTCGCCGCGGGCGCCGCGCTGCCGCACCGCGACGGAGACTCCTCCGACGACGACCTGCCGCCGCACGAGATGCATCACTACACGCAGGAGAGAGGTCAGTCCGCCAGGCCGCGGCCCTCGCCGCGGGCGCCGCGCTGCCGCACCGCGACGGAGACTCCTCCGACGACGACCTGCCGCCGCACGAGATGCATCACTACACGCAGGTGAGAGGTCAGTCCGCCAGGCCGCGGCCCTCGCCGCGGGCGCCGCGCTGCCGCACCGCGACGGAGACTCCTCCGACGACGACCTGCCGCCGCACGAGATGCATCACTACACGCAGGAGAGAGGAATATTTTGCTCATTTTATAAAAACCACAACTTATATCCAATTTCGTTTCTTCTAGACGCAATCCGTCAACAGTCAGCCTCGTTGTTCAGCGACGCGTTACCGGCGTGGCGCAGCGTGTCGGGCGTGTGCGCGCGCCTGGCTCGCTGGCGAGCGCGCGCCAGCTCGCTCTACACCGACGCCTACGTCGCCGACTGTCTGCCCAAGCTACTGGCGCCTTATGTTAGACATGAGGTACGTACTGGTCACACCACACACAACCCTGCTAAACTAGGCACTTGAAAATAATAATACCAGTGTATTATAGTCCCACTGCAGGCCGCCCGGGCCCCTTCTTATGCAGAGCATGCATGAACACTGATCACCACGCTAGCTCAGGACGGGTTGGCGATTTCAGACTTATATATTAACTATAAGTCCAGGATTCGTCACAATGTTTTTTCATCGCCGATGCCACTAATGTCCAAAATATAGTCATAAAGTACATATGAATTTATTAAAAAGTCATATTGGTACTTGCCTGATGTAGGAATATGAACCTTAATTTCGTATAAAACGTTTCTTTATTTAGCTAAAGAAAAGTGAGAGTTCGCTTTAAGAATCTCAGCTGTCAAAATCCTGGGTACAGCTCGTAGTTTAACTGAAATTCCTCTTCAGTCATTTTTGAGCATGATTTTTTATTTCATTTTTATCCAAGTCGTTATATTTTGTTGTTGTTTCAGCTAATTCTATGGAACCCGCTAGCAGATGAAGACAACGAAGACTACGAGAGAATGGATTGGTACAAGTGAGCATAAAGCTTTAATATATAATTTAAAACATCATGGTAATTTTGTGGGTTCGGGATTTTATTACTCAACTTTTATCACAATAGAATACGAAGGATTGATTAAATCATTCATGAGCGCGCCACATGTAACTCTTATGTTATTGTAATTAGGTATAAATTGGAATGATTGAAGCGCGTTCGTGAAATGCAACATCTGTATATCTATGTCTAGAGCTTCTATTTCAGTTCTCAATACTCGAATCAGTTATTGAAGAACATATAATAAGAAACATACACCCAAAATGTGTAAGGACTATGGACTAGGTTGGGCACAGCAACACAATAAAAGGACCGAGGAAGGTTTTAAACTTATCTGATCAGCACGCTTAGCATTACCACAATAGAAACGGGTTTTGTCGACGGAAGAATAGAAAAAATAGCAGATAAACAATCACAATATGTAATTTTGTCGATACTTCCGTCGACAAAACCCATTTCTGTGGTTGTAATGCTACGCGTGCTGTTCTTAACTACTTATATCTAATTTGATTATGTTTTAGGTTTCTAATTCCTCATCACCATTTCCAACAGATGTCTGATGATGTACGGCGTCCGTACTGAACGTGGTGCTGACGACTCCTCAGAATCTGCATCAGAAGGCGAAGTAGAGGTTCTCCCTGTGACGGACAGTACGGTGCGAGACGACCCTGACTTGCTGCTCGTGCCCAGCATCATCAGCAGGGTGGTGCTGCCTTGTCTGACAGGTAACTATATTAATATGTCATAATTACGTCTCGATTACTCTCGAAGCAAAAAGAGTATGTAGTATGTAAGGTACAATAGACGTAGATATATTTAGTAACCTATTCCGCTTAACTATTCCTAAAGAGTCATAAAAAACCCTGTAAGAAATCGACACGTGTTTCACCTCTCAACGAGGCATCCTCAGGATGGCGATTGACTTGTCGCGAACCCGAAGACGACGTGTAGTATGTAAGGAGGGCACCAGGTGGCATGCTGTTATTTCTGCCTACCCCGAAGGGAAAAGGCGTGAGTTTATAATGTATGTATGTATATTATGTACATCCGGAATCATTCGCTGCTGGAGATAAAGTCTTGTCATTTCTGGGGGTTTACTCTCTAAATCCTTCAACGTAGAGATCCGGGCCCGTCCGAAAGTAGTTGATTCGTGAAAACAAGTTCCAAATAAAATTTTTCGAATGGGCAAATATCGGGAGTAGTCACATAGTATTCTCATTCATGTTGGTATGTACAAACGGTCAATCAAAAGTAAACTAAACATAACTCTAAAATAGGACGGAAAAAAATTGAGAAAGACATAGTTGATTAAGTGGCACTACATGTAAATTATCTAATTGAAAAAGAAAGTATGGTATAGGAGTTTGGTCTCAATCTTAAGGTCTCCCTATATCTTTTCAATGAATCCATTATAACCTGAGCCGGTTTGTTCCAGAGCTAGTATCAGTAGCGTGGGACCCAGTGTGCGTGCGCTCGTGCATACGTCTGCGTTCACTACTAGTGCGTGCCGCGGCTCTGCCCACATGTTCCAACGCGTTACGTCGCCTGTCGGCTGCGCTACGAGCAAGGCTGGCTATGGCCCTTGGAGCTGATGTGTTCCTGCCTGCGTTACCTCCACAGTATGTATTCTGATTTATCTTTTATATGTTTAAATAGAACTGTTTTCTAACCTCTTTTGCTTACTCATGTTTCTTGGGATCAGCGCATGATATACTTTTCTATTTGATTTTCCAGTTGTAAAAAATTTACTACTACTGCACGTGTAACGTGACCATTGTAGAAACGGGTTTTGTCCTCGGAAGACACAGTTTGGAAAGTTATAAATAGTGAAACTAATAGGAAAAAAATACGAAACACTGATTACGCATTGGAGACTTCACGTGGTGCCATCAGCTCTAACTTAGAAGTAGCTCTAGAATTTGTACATTTCTTTACTAATATACCATCTAAAACGACGGAAGCTTTAAATTCTTCACCCAATGTCTCAATTGATTTATTAAAAGCGAACGTTCCAGGCTGCCCGGTTGAATTTCAATTTAAGCATATAAATCCTATGATAGTTATAAAAGCTTTCCGGCAAATCAAAATAAAATTGACCGAAGATCTATGGGGATTATCTATCAAAGTTTGTACATCCATAATCGAGACTATAGCACCATACTTAGCTTTAATATTTAATTTATGTGTGGATCAAGGGGTCTTCCCGGATTTAATGAAATACAGTAAAGTTATACCACTTTTTAAATCTGGAGACAGTAAAGACACAAACAATTATAGACCAGTATCCGTGCTGCCGGTATTCAGCAAGGTATTCGAAAAGGTAATGCTCAATCAAATGCTTAATCATTTTAACACCAACCAAATCTTACACGATCAGCAATATGGTTTCACCAAAGGACGTTGTACGACTGACGCCGGTGTCACCTTATTAAAACACATATTTGCAGCGGGGGAGGAAGCTCAAGATGCCATAGGAATCTTTTGTGACCTCTCCAAGGCATTTGATTGCGTAAATCATGAAACCTTACTCTTGAAACTTCAGCATTACGGACTAGGTGAACTTGCGCTCAGTTTAGTAAAATCTTATTTAAATGATAAACAACAGCAAGTTCAAATAAATGGTATCAATTCATTGGGTCTAAAAGTAAAAATGGGTGTTCCACAAGGCTCGATATTGGGTCCTTTCCTCTTTTTTGTATATATTAATGACCTCCCCCATTTATTAAAAAACCAACCACAAATGGTGTTATTTGCTGACGATACTTCTTTAATTTTTAAGATAAATAGACGTGCATCAAATCTTGACGACGTAAATAACGCCCTACTGCAGGTTCAAAATTGGTTCACTGCTAATAATTTAGTATTAAATGGGAAAAAAACTAAATGCATAAGATTTGCTTTACCGAATGTTAAAAGTAATGATTGTGATATAATATTGAATAAGGAGAAACTAGAATTCGTGGATAAAACAGTTTTCCTGGGGATCACGCTCGACTCAAGGCTGCAATGGGGTCCTCATTTAACATCTCTTGCAGGACGGCTAAGTTCAGCAGCATATGCTGTAAGAAAAATCCGTCAATTTACTGATGTAGATACTGCGAGGCTAGTCTATTTCAGTTACTTTCATAGTATTGTCTTACGGTATTTTACTATGGGGACGGGCTGCAGATATCGAGTCTATTTTTATTCTGCAGAAAAGAGCCATCAGAGCAATATATGGCCTCCGCAGGCGCGATTCTCTAAGGGAACTGTTTAAAAGTATTAACATCATGACGGTACCTTGTCAATATATATATGAAAACCATCATGTACGTAAGGAAAAATCTTAATCTTTTCAGTAAAAGAGGTGAAAGACACAATTATAGTACGAGAAATAGGGACCAATTAGTTCAACCTGGTTTCAGACTGGCTAAAGTAGACTCATCCTTCATGGGGTACTGTTTAAAATGTTACAATAAAATACCTCCCCACATACTCCAACTAAATGAAACGAGATTTAAATCTTGTATAAAACGCACACTATGCTGCCAAGCATATTATAAGTTGGGTGATTACATCGCTGACAAAAATGCTTGGCTCAATGCTGGTCCAGCTCCACAAGGCATAAACCGCATAAACTAGTTGATTAGCATTCGAAACTATTGTTGGAGCTGCTGAAGATTGGGAAAAAACTATCTTTGCATTGTATAAATTCAATCTGTTAATCTATATATATAAAATGGTAAACTGACTGACTGACTGACTGACTGACTGACTGATTGGGTGATATATCAACCCACAGCCCAAACCGCTGATCCTAGAGATATGAAACTTGGAGGGTGTGTTCTTTGTGAAGAGTAAGTATCCACTAAGAAAGGATTTTTGGGAATTACACCCCTAAAGGATTAAAATAGGGGATGGAAGTTTATATGAAAGTCCGTCAGTTTTGAAGTTAGGAACTTCAAATTTTGTGTTTAGGCTGACGATTGAAAATTAATTTATACGTATCTCAGCGTTTTTAATCACTCTAACCCCGTAGGGTTAAAAAGGGGGATGAAGTTGAAGCGAAAAATCACTAAATTTACTATCTAGGCTTATGGTTGGAAGCTAACGCAACGTGCTTTCCGAGGTACGGACGGGTCTCTGTATGTAAAGATGGTCACCCATCCACAGACCAACCGCGGCAAGTGTAGCTTAACCTGATCGATCGACCTCTGCGGCTGTTATAATATTATAAATTCGAAAGTAACTCTGTCTGTCTGTATGTTACCTTTTCACGCCTAAACCACTGGACGGATTTCGATAAAATTTGACAAGGAGTCAGATGGCATCCCGGGGAAAAGCATAAGCTACTTTTTGTCTCAAAAATAACCCTAAGGGGGCGGATATAGGGGATGAAAGTTTGTATGGGAAACCTATTATTTCTTAAGTTAGTGCTATGAAAATTTAAATTTATGCTTTTGGTAACAAATAAAGAATTACGTATTTTACCGTTTTTCAAAAATCATCCCTGAAGAGGGTAGAATGGGGGATGATTTTAAAATTCACATGTAATATTGTTTTTCAGTGATTCTTTTCAAGAGATTTAAGGGTTTGAGAATATAGTGATAGTCCGTATCTTTTTTTTTTTTTTTTTTTGGGTCGGAAATCATCCAATGACTTCTCCCGCTCTGGGCGGAGCGGAAGGGCGTGTCAGACTTTTACTGACTAAAACCCACCCGTGTTCCTTCCCTTGCCATGCCAGGGGCCACGGTTTCCCCTTAGGACTACCCGCAACCCCGGCGGGCAACGGTCCTAGCGGACCCCGTCAGTTTTGCTGACATCTCTTTGAGGCGCGCGTGGAACACAACGCGCCATCGACCCGGGCCTGGTCCTTATCGGGGGCGAGCTACCCATTGCTCACCGCCCGCGCCTACGGTGGCCGGGAATCCTCCAGGGAGTCCCGACGCCCAGGGCGTCTCCTACGGCGGCTAGGCGCGTGAGGGCGCGAACTTTGCCTCTCCCTCACGCGCTCCGCCTCCTCCTTTGCGAGCATTACTGCTTCGCAGAAGGAGGTGACGGCCTGCCATGCCCTCTCGCTCCGCACCATGGCCTGGACCAGGGCCGGACGCGAGAGGTCACTGCCGCCGATCGCCTCCACGAGGACACGGCGGTGGTCCACCCAAGCCGGGCAAACCTCCACCGTATGCTCCACCGTGTCCTCCGGACGATCCACACAATGGTGACACCCGGGCGTTTCCTCCCGCCTTATGCGAAACAGGTACCTCCCGAAACAACCGTGTCCGGTGAGGACCTGCGTCAGGCGGAAGGTGAGGACGCCGTGGCGCCTCTCTAGCCACTCCTCAAAGAGGGGACTTATCGCCGCGATTGTGGCGTGCCCACCTATAGTCCGTATCTTGAGGTTACATTTAGTGTTTATTTCATTTAAATCGGTCCACCCGGTCAAAAGTTATTATCATGGGAGGGATGGTGGTATTGATAGCCGGAGATTTTAGACAGACTCTGCCGGTAATAACTAGGGGATCACCGGCAGATGAAATAAGTGCATGTCTAAACACTTCGACATTATGGGGGCATATAAAAAAAGTTTTGTTTAACTACAATTATGCGAGTACAACTGCACAGTGATATAGAATCGGGGCAATATGCGGCAGCACTTCTGAAAATTGGCGATGACCGAATGGTAACAGTTGGTAACGGCATGATTACATTAATCTGAAAATTCTGTAATATTGTTCATATCAACAACGTGGATAGACGTTGTTTTCCAGATAATCTGAGCGATCTGCAAACTAATATGGAGAATAGAGAATGGTTGTGTAAAAGGACAATTTTGACACCGGCGAATGAAACTGTGGGAAAGATTAATGAAAACATTAAGTCACATGTGGAAGGTGATGTTGTGGAGTATCTCTCGGTACTCCTACACAATGTCATAGATACCGAACAAGTAACGACACCGAACAAGTAACATCACCCTGTTGAATTTCTCAACTCTTTAGAGTTATCAGGAGTGCCTTCGCATACGCTGAGGCTGAAAGTGGGTTGTTCCAGTTCTGTTAATGCGTAATCTTGATGCGCCAAGATAATGTAATGACACACGGTTACAAATTACTCACCTGAGGCGGAATATTGTAAAAGCAATAATTATGTCAGGAATAGTAAAAAAAAAAAATGTTAATATTCCCCGTATTCCAATAATTCCGACAGATTTACCTTTCCAATTTAAAAAGAGTGCAGCCATTGTATGTGGCGTGCTTACGAGTATCCAGACCACAAAATCTACGTTTTAGCAAAAAATAGGAAAACCAAAATATTTTGATAAGATATTCCAGTTTTATTCATAATTCTTTACAGATTGGGATAGACGTTGTTCACCTTTCACAGGCAAATGTGTCATATTTTTTTCATAAGACTTTCACACAGTTTCATACTTCCGTCCATACTATCCACACTAATATTATACGTACGAAAGTTACTGGCTGTCTCATGTCTGTAACCTTTCTGTAACGCCTAGATAGACCATGACATAGGTTATGGGATCTAGGATATATTTTTATCCCGGTAGGTAGTACGTTCCCGTGGGATAATTTCCGACCTCCACGCGGGCGAAGCCGCGGGCAAAAGCTAGTATTGTATAATTGCAAAGCACATGTGTGAGCTGTGAGCACTGTGACCACATACTTTTTATAAAGCTACCATTTACTGGGTAAGTCTTTCATTGACTTGAATGTGCCCTGGCGGCTGAGAGTATGTCATGCTCACTCAAATGTCTCGCTGGTGGTGGCGTGTGTGTTGGATCGTTAAGTTCCCTTCAAAATGGTTGAGCTAAATGGTGCTGATCCATGCGTCATGTTCGTGAACGGGCGCCGTCAGTAGGGACTGGTCATCTCTTAGCTGCCACGGCTTATTTTAATTTTTGAATTGTTTCTATATTTTTATTACGGACGATTTTAACGTGCAAGTCTTTTTACATTGTTCTCACATGTATAAATTCAACATGAATGATGTAACAAATATTTTGTAACATATATTTTGATTTAAAAGAGTGTCTGTGGAGTTTCTTGCCCGTTCTTCTCCATAGGAACCTACTAAGTTTTGGAATGGGCAACTAGCTTCATTTTTCTGACTGACCGACCCCTTGACAATTCAAAAGTGTAGTGTAAAAGTAAAGTTTTGCTGGTACGATACTCCGATATCATAAACAAGTTCAAGTAAAAAAAAAAAAAAAAAGGATATTCTACCGAAACGTCTATTATAAAATAAGTTATTTTCTACAGGGTGATGGAAGGTGTAGGCGGTGAGTTCTGGCGTCGTTGCCTGGGTGCGGGCGTGCGACTGCTGCGCGCGACACTGGCGCTGACCGGGCCGCCTGCACTGCTGTATGCTGACCCGCTCGTACTGTCGCTTATAGGTCAGTTTTGCTGTCATGATTATGTCAAGGAGTGAAAATGTTAAGCCATTTTCAAACATCTTCCTTTTCCACATAGAGGTCGTATGTCACTTTTTCGGACTGTCATTTTTATTTAAAATGCTGGCAATCCGTTATCGGAAAAATAATAAGTTGCAAGCAAAAAGGAACCTTTTAGTGCTCAATATTTTTTTTGTTTGACTGTATAATTATGTATGTATAAGTGTGGATTCGTGGTGGGCGCTTGACAGGTTTCTACTTATGCTGTGCTAGGTAGAAACTGGTCCTACCTTAAAGGGTCTTTGTGGTTTACATCCACTAACACTTAATGAACGTGTACAGAGACGCTGTGCTGCGGCGCGGGCGCGGCGGGCGGCGCGCACACCGCGAGCGCGGCGGCGGCGCTCACGGCCACGCTGCCGCGCACGGGGGCGCTGCGTGCGCGCGCGCTCGCACGCCTCGCTGCGCTCGCTACTTTAGCACTGTCGAGGCTTGACAGTGACAACCCGCTGCATCTGTGAGTACACTACCTACTTACAGCGCACACCGCGAGCGCGGCGGCGGCGCTCACGGCCACGCTGCCGCGCACGGGGGCGCTGCGTGCGCGCGCGCTCGCACGCCTCGCTGCGCTCGCTACTTTAGCACTGTCGAGGCTTGACAGTGACAACCCGCTGCATCTGTGAGTACACTACCTACTTACAGCGCACACCGCGAGCGCGGCGGCGGCGCTCACGGCCACGCTGCCGCGCACGGGGGCGCTGCGTGCGCGCGCGCTCGCACGCCTCGCTGCGCTCGCTACTTTAGCACTGTCGAGGCTTGACAGTGACAACCCGCTGCATCTGTGAGTACACTACCTACTTACAGCGCACACCGCGAGCGCGGCGGCGGCGCTCACGGCCACGCTGCCGCGCACGGGGGCGCTGCGTGCGCGCGCGCTCGCACGCCTCGCTGCGCTCGCTACTTTAGCACTGTCGAGGCTTGACAGTGACAACCCGCTGCATCTGTGAGTACACTACCTACTTACAGCGCACACCGCGAGCGCGGCGGCGGCGCTCACGGCCACGCTGCCGCGCACGGGGGCGCTGCGTGCGCGCGCGCTCGCACGCCTCGCTGCGCTCGCTACTTTAGCACTGTCGAGGCTTGACAGTGACAACCCGCTGCATCTGTGAGTACACTACCTACTTACAGCGCACACCGCGAGCGCGGCGGCGGCGCTCACGGCCACGCTGCCGCGCACGGGGGCGCTGCGTGCGCGCGCGCTCGCACGCCTCGCTGCGCTCGCTACTTTAGCACTGTCGAGGCTTGACAGTGACAACCCGCTGCATCTGTGAGTACACTACCTACTTACAGCGCACACCGCGAGCGCGGCGGCGGCGCTCACGGCCACGCTGCCGCGCACGGGGGCGCTGCGTGCGCGCGCGCTCGCACGCCTCGCTGCGCTCGCTACTTTAGCACTGTCGAGGCTTGACAGTGACAACCCGCTGCATCTGTGAGTACACTACCTACTTACAGCGCACACCGCGAGCGCGGCGGCGGCGCTCACGGCCACGCTGCCGCGCACGGGGGCGCTGCGTGCGCGCGCGCTCGCACGCCTCGCTGCGCTCGCTACTTTAGCACTGTCGAGGCTTGACAGTGACAACCCGCTGCATCTGTGAGTACACTACCTACTTACAGCGCACACCGCGAGCGCGGCGGCGGCGCTCACGGCCACGCTGCCGCGCACGGGGGCGCTGCGTGCGCGCGCGCTCGCACGCCTCGCTGCGCTCGCTACTTTAGCACTGTCGAGGCTTGACAGTGACAACCCGCTGCATCTGTGAGTACACTACCTACTTACAGCGCACACCGCGAGCGCGGCGGCGGCGCTCACGGCCACGCTGCCGCGCACGGGGGCGCTGCGTGCGCGCGCGCTCGCACGCCTCGCTGCGCTCGCTACTTTAGCACTGTCGAGGCTTGACAGTGACAACCCGCTGCATCTGTGAGTACACTACCTACTTACAGCGCACACCGCGAGCGCGGCGGCGGCGCTCACGGCCACGCTGCCGCGCACGGGGGCGCTGCGTGCGCGCGCGCTCGCACGCCTCGCTGCGCTCGCTACTTTAGCACTGTCGAGGCTTGACAGTGACAACCCGCTGCATCTGTGAGTACACTACCTACTTACAGCGCACACCGCGAGCGCGGCGGCGGCGCTCACGGCCACGCTGCCGCGCACGGGGGCGCTGCGTGCGCGCGCGCTCGCACGCCTCGCTGCGCTCGCTACTTTAGCACTGTCGAGGCTTGACAGTGACAACCCGCTGCATCTGTGAGTACACTACCTACTTACAGCGCACACCGCGAGCGCGGCGGCGGCGCTCACGGCCACGCTGCCGCGCACGGGGGCGCTGCGTGCGCGCGCGCTCGCACGCCTCGCTGCGCTCGCTACTTTAGCACTGTCGAGGCTTGACAGTGACAACCCGCTGCATCTGTGAGTACACTACCTACTTACAGCGCACACCGCGAGCGCGGCGGCGGCGCTCACGGCCACGCTGCCGCGCACGGGGGCGCTGCGTGCGCGCGCGCTCGCACGCCTCGCTGCGCTCGCTACTTTAGCACTGTCGAGGCTTGACAGTGACAACCCGCTGCATCTGTGAGTACACTACCTACTTACAGCGCACACCGCGAGCGCGGCGGCGGCGCTCACGGCCACGCTGCCGCGCACGGGGGCGCTGCGTGCGCGCGCGCTCGCACGCCTCGCTGCGCTCGCTACTTTAGCACTGTCGAGGCTTGACAGTGACAACCCGCTGCATCTGTGAGTACACTACCTACTTACAGCGCACACCGCGAGCGCGGCGGCGGCGCTCACGGCCACGCTGCCGCGCACGGGGGCGCTGCGTGCGCGCGCGCTCGCACGCCTCGCTGCGCTCGCTACTTTAGCACTGTCGAGGCTTGACAGTGACAACCCGCTGCATCTGTGAGTACACTACCTACTTACAGCGCACACCGCGAGCGCGGCGGCGGCGCTCACGGCCACGCTGCCGCGCACGGGGGCGCTGCGTGCGCGCGCGCTCGCACGCCTCGCTGCGCTCGCTACTTTAGCACTGTCGAGGCTTGACAGTGACAACCCGCTGCATCTGTGAGTACCAGTGGCGAGGATAGCCTATAAGCCGATTCCTGCCGGCTTCCCTTATGAAATTTGGAACAAAACCATTCTATCGTCATTGAAAAATAACACAATCAGTAGTATTTAAAATCCCTATTCAATAATCACACTATAGGTATTTAATACACCATAAAATTTAAACTATACAAAGCGCCTACCTACAGTACCTACATTCCATTGAACACGTCATGCAAAACATTTTTCCCTATAAAAAGCCGGTCGCCTGCCGGCTTGCTAAATTATTATTAAATGCATTCAAAACTCAGTGGTCATTACGTCACGGACTGTCACGTGACACCCGATCTCTTACGGGCGCGTATAACCCGATCTGCAGCGAGTTATGATAGACACAGTACTCGAAATCACCATTCGGTAGTTTTCGTTGATCGTCGGAATGCACTCGGCTCGCTCGGAGTTCGGAAGACATTTAGTGCGTAATTGTTGACGTAATAGCATTTCATTTGTTTACACTTGCAAAAAATTAACATTTTGTGCTAGTATTGTTTAATATAAATGTTGTTAGGTATAAAACACTGAATTGGTGTAGTGTAGTGTATTAG
Organism: Eupsilia transversa; assembly: GCA_914767815.1. Lineage (NCBI taxonomy): Eukaryota > Metazoa > Arthropoda > Insecta > Lepidoptera > Noctuidae > Eupsilia > Eupsilia transversa. The sequence goes on from OU611876.1 coordinate 14,155,157, forward strand.
TGAAAGTGTACGTTGTAATTAGGTATTTGGGGTAAGTAGATAGTTAATAAGTTGAAATTACTTATTTAGAGTAGATTTGAAAAGTAATTAGTACGATCAGTAGGATTAGGATGGCGGCATAGCCTTTGAATGCTGCTTAACAGATTATCTGCTTTGTGGGAAACATGTTTTTCAAGGTCAAGTTTTGAAAATAAGAAACATAATTAGGTTAGGCCAATGATGTTTTAGTAAAAATATCATTGGGTTAGGCCGTGCTCGCCCAGATATGACTATAAATTATAAACGACGTGATGGTTTTTTCAAACATTTTAATGTTTCCCTTTACGATAATATCAATGGCTGACTGGCAGTTGTAAATTAAATTAAATGTATTGTTTCCCGTGTTTACTTTTCTCCGATTCTAGTAGTTTATGGAATAAAGGGGGTTTTACAGATATTAATAATCTGACGAATTCGTCTAAAAAGCATGTTCAGACTGAAAAACATATTCGTAGCTGTTTAGAATAACATGAGTTGGGGGCTAGTAGGATAGAAGAATTTTTCGCTAATTCGCATGAACCTCATAATAGAAAAGTAGATCGAAATAGGAATTCCGCCCTTAAGACGACCCACCCACCGAAACGGTTTATTGACACCGTTATTCTGTTAGTAAACAAGAAGTAGCTTTTCGCAGCCACGACGAAAGTGCGAATTCTGATAACCGCGGTAAGACACAGATTTCAAGTAACTGGCCTTAGGACTACGTGCGCCACGGCTGGCCAAGGTAAGCATTTTTTGTTCCGGCTTACCTCTCCCAAAAAATGACCCTTCGCCACTGGTGATTACCCTGCCTACTTACAGCGCAGTGTGAAACGCACAGAAAAAGTTGCACAGTTTTAATACACAGTCGTTATATAGCATATTCAAGTTAAGGAAAAGTTCGACATGTAAAGCGTCGCGTAATCTCTGACAGTCTTACCAGTGTGGCAATGTCTTGCTGAAACTCTGTGTCTTATTAACTGCGGGGCACTGTACTTACTGTTACTGTTAACCTGCATGATCCCACTGCTGGCCAAAGGGCTCTCCCCATGACTTCCAGCGCTTTCAATCCAGGTCTAAACAGGACCACTGGCAGTTTTTTTTCTCCAGGTCATCTCGCCGTTTTCTACGGGGTCTGCCGTCTGGCTGTGTATTGCTCCTCGTAACACTGTACTTAAAAAAAACATGTACTTTTTTTACAGAAAAGCCCTAGAACAAGCAAGAGCAGTGATCGCAGAAGCACGAGCGCTTGAATGACATACAGAACCCAGAGTTGCACTGCACCAGCCAGCTACTACCAGACAGCAACACGCGGTACCTACCACAGAGCAATTTTTCATATAAGTAGATAAACCAATTGCCTTTAAGAAATTAGGATTCTATTCTATGATAACAGCTTTAAGACAATTCTTATAAATCGAGAGAACTATAGTATTTCATATTATATATGTTCAACCCCACAAGGATGCCTTGAGTGCAGCGTATAATAAAAATACGAGCTAATAACACGCACAATATACGATACGAATTTGACATCGACTTCACGCTAACCTTTTACACTGTCTTCCAGTGGCGTGTCTTTAATAATTCTTATACAGGGTCATAGTAAATTAGCTAGCGAAACTAACTAACTTTTTTGTGGGGTCATCGACCGCAGTTAGTGTAGTCACTTGAATATCAGTTTTTTTAATGTGTAAACTTCACAGACGTGTTGGGTATTGATATCTAAACAGATTTTCTTAACATATACTTCAAGTAACAACACTAACTGCGGTCGTTGACTACCCGAAAAAAACATCAGAATCTTTTTGTTTTTATTTTATCGTGTCTGCATATCGACACCGATCACGTCTGCAGAGTTACGCTAGCTAATTTAATTTGACCCTTTATATTATTTAAAGTCAATCTCTAGTAAAATTATCGATAGAAAAGTTGGAGTGTTTCGACATCTACCGTACAAGAAACCTAGGTTTGTGATGAGAGGTAGTGCCCGATTATTTACATATATATAATATTATGTAATGCGAAAGGAACTCTGTATGTTACCTTTTCACGTCTAAACCACTGAACCGATTGTATTAAATTTGACTGATAGGTAGTCCAGGGTCTGGAGAAGGACATAGGCTACCCATTCTAGATATTTGTATCAAAAACATAATGAAATACAAACTACACGCAGACGATGTCGCGGGCAACAGATATTATATTATAATTTCTTAGCACTAAGTATTATTTGTATATCGTCTTGAATTTGTTCGATAAGCTTTTAGATTTGATGAGTAATTTACTCTCAATAAATATTTTCTTAACACAATGCACTATATTTTTGATGACTCCAAATGACTCACTTTTGTATATTAATGGAGTCGTTGCGATTACATACTGGGCCAATGAGGAACCATACCAGGTGACCAAGTTAATAAGACAACTGCCAGGCGTGACATGTATGCAATTTTAGCAGTACCGTCATTTCAGTTATAATCATGACCTCTGACAGCAGTAACGGCCTGCGCTCACTGGTGGCACGGCACGTCACGGCGGGGGATCCTTCCGCATCACTACATGCAAGCGTATTTGACGGCAACGAGGCCGCGGTATTCTTATTCATCATCATTGAAATTTCAGTTTTACTAATGTTTTATTTCTATTTGTCGCATAAAAATCCCTTACCGTGCCGTGCCACCAATGGGCGCAGGCCCTAACCCAACATAAATCTTATTGTAAGGGGAATAATGATCACTATGATTTTGCCAGTGATGCAAAATCAGAGGTGCAAAAGAGAGGGGTAGTTGTGTAACACATATAAATTGACAATTGATTGCAATGGGTTTCATTTTGATATAACGTGGGTACGTACGTTCATGGCGTTATTTACGTAGTTGAGCAGACGAACTTTTCAAACCTAAGAAGCAATGGATATGGATTAGCAATTTCCTTCAAAACTCTCTGATTAAGATTAAAAGTGTGTTACACAATTAGGGTGCTGGGGAGCTGGTTGTTCTAATTGTCCTGGTTGTTAATTATGAATGTTGTAGCGCGTAAAAATGTGCTTTTTTTTCAGTGTTATAAGTTTAAGCGATTTTTTATGTGACAAGAGGTAATCTTAGGAGGTAATCGATACTTTTAGACCGAAACTGGTCTGCGATTAATAATACTGAGATTTTGAACATAGTTACATCATTCTATCTTTGAAACAAGCTCGAGGTTAACTTCTCAATCTTATAATAGTTCCTCATCTGAAGATTGATTGAATTTAAATTATAGAGCATAGCATAATAAATAAAAGATAACGAAAAAACGACCTTATATACAATACAAAACGACTCCCAAAAACTGTAATGTTATAGTTAAGTTGGTAGAAATTAATACATACTCTTTCTGTTACCTCGTAAGGTCTCAATTAATTTAATTTAATACTAATTTAGAAATAATTATTCATAGGTTTGGACTTATTGTGATGGCTGTCTCAGATCATTGTGAATGATATACTTAGCTTAGATATTTATGTATACTTTGTAAATAAGTAACATGATCTAATTGTGTGAGGTTCTGAACGAGGATGACAAATAAATGATATGGATTTACTTACTCAATTTATTTTTATTTCTTACTCCTGTAAGTCTGCACCCGTATTCAGTAAATTCTAATTTTGAGTGCTTATTGAAATATAAGTGTTAATATATACAAATTAAACTCGTAAATGTGAACATTTTGACATTTTTCTTTGATCATAAACAAAATTTTAAGTATAGCTTGACGTAGGACCCATGGTGTCATAAGCCTGCAGACATTTAGCAGAAATCAATTGAATGTAAATAAATAATTATCTGTAGTTAGTTCATTCCATTCAAATACTTCTTTAAAAATCTCAATGCTTTTTATATCCCTTTTCATTATTCCTGTGCAATTTGTAATACAGTTCCCAGAAAGCCATTCTTCTGAAGAACGGCCGATATTCAAGTGTGATTGGCTTGTTCAAGTTCAAATATGGCCGCCGCGACGCTGCTATTGGATGCCATTGTACGGTGATGAGATCTGTCAAAGATGGAGTTGGGTCTCTGTAATGAGAAAATTATGTATTATTATTTCATGACCACGAGTGTGTTGAATGAGCATGTATGTAATTGATGTGCATGTTATTGGGATTCTCCATCTAGGATTTCTCAGTAGCTGTGCTGTGGACTTATACCCGGTTGATGGCAATAGGCTCGCCCCCTATTACATGGGACTTAAACATATCTGGCGAAATGTGGGCGTACTATATAGGTACCCCTCTGCCTAACCCTTCGGGGAATACAGGCGTGATGTTATGTTGAGTAATTAATTAAATCAGCGTGGGTGCAAGATGATAATGTTTCATACTAATGAGTACTCACCCATATTTAGCGAAATTGGTCCACATAGTCGTCATAGTGTCAATCATCTTCTGGTCCACTTCATTTGGTACTTTATTCTGGAACATTGTCATGTCGAACAAATAGCCCAGGTCATCCCCGTGGCACGCCCCGGGCGATGTGAAATTCCCCGAAATCTTGACCCTATTTCTATCACCTTCATATGAAAACACGTATCTGTAAACTCTATTTGCTTTTGCGTTCAGATATCTATCGACAGTTCTTTCAGCAGGATAGCAAAATACAAAGTCAGTTCCGAAATCGAAAATATCGCTTTGCAAATCTGCGCTTAAAGCCTGATCGCCGATGTAAAAATGTCTGATAGTATCTTCATCGTAAATTTCGTCAAAATCTTTCACTAATTCATCTCCAAAACTGTAGTTCTCATAGTACGCTTTTTCGGATTGTTTTGGGTATAGAAACATGACTTCCTTATTTGTATGTCCGATCATCAGATCCATGCCTTTAACTTTAGGTTGTAGATTGACTGGGAAGTCAGTTAAATGTGCATCGCCTCCAACAGTCTCAACACATGGCCTCGTCAGCGGATGCCCGCGTGTACTCACTATACGTGCTTTATGTGTCGCTTTCATTACATCTAGAGGATCCTTATTGCTCAGGTACTCCAGTGCTCCTTTTACAGCTTCGCCAGTATATCCAAGATTTCCAGCTATATTAAGTGGTATACTATCATTCTGCGATGATATAACCCAAGTAGACAATGCAGAACCGCTTTGCATGATCGCTCGTTGTACAAAATCTTCGTTAGTCAGCAGTTGGAGGTCGAGGGTCATGGCTCCGGCTGATTGTCCGAATGCTGTAACTTTTTTACTGTCTCCCCCAAATGCTTCGACGTTGTCTTTAATCCATTTCAGCGCTAAAACCTGGTCTTTTAAACCTTGGTTACTGAACCCAGGTTCGCTTACACAAAGGAAGCCGTATGGTCCTAATCTGTAGTTTATCGAGATGATTATAACGTCATGTCTGATTAAGAATTTGGGTGATAAATTTGCCATGGCTTTGCTTCCTAGAACGAAAGCTCCTCCGTGGATGTACACCATTACGGGTAATTTATTGGTTGAGCTCGCAGTATTTGGTACATATACGTTGAGTTGTAAGCATTGTATCGTGCCCACGGGTGCACCGCTTCTGCTGTACTGAGGACACGCGACACTGTCGTCGTTTGCTTCGTAAGTGCTGTTGAAACCGGGGTGAGGTGAAGCTGCCTGAAAGGTGATGTTTCAGATTAATTCGTGCGATCTACGAAGTTTCGTGACAGTTCTACAACATTCATTGTGTCACCTATTTCCGTTGTTGGCAATAAATTTATCGAACATAATGAAGTAATGGATTAGCAATATCCTCCAAAATGATGAGAAATGGGTGGCTGGATGGGTGGCTGGGTGTTATTGGGTATTTCCATATGGAATTGCTCAGTAGCAGTCTGGAGTCTGGATTTGTGCCCGGTTGATGGCAATAGGCTCGCCCCCTATTACATGGGACTTAAACATAATTGGCGAAATGTGGGTGTACTATACGTACACCTCTGCCTAACCCTTCGGGGAAACTGGCGTGATGTTAGGTTATGTGTGAAAAAAGCGGCTAAATAGTGTAACGAATGGACTAGCTGCTGTATAAATATTCGCAATGGTATTTAAGTTATCCGTATGACAACGAGTATTTCCAAGACACGGAGGTGCGTAATGATGTTTACATACAACAAAGTCAATATTTAACGTTCTACAAATATTTTTTGATTACACATTCAAAATCAGTGTAATAATGTACTGAGGCAAAAACTTGAAACAGCATTAATGTATTTTTTTTTCCTTGCTTTACTCAACCGAACTTCCGTAGTAACAATTTGACATTGACAGTATCGTATACACAATATAGTAGCAGTAAAAGCTATATTCGTTAAGAGGGTGCATCCTAAAAGTTGGCAACGTCGTAAATAGCTGTCAAATATTTACCTGTTTCGATTAATTTGGAAATAATACTGTATGGAAATAAGAAATGTGGCTAACCAATTGACTAGAATATTAATAATGAATTGCAATTATAACATTGAATTTGATGTTGTACCCGTTTTAGGTGAAAAAAAGGCATTTGGAAAGTTACCAAATACTTTTTTTACATCTAAAACTAACTATTCGGTGTTACGATATTAATTATTGTATTTCATAATCAATATTCTAGTCAATTGGTTAGCCACATTTCTTATTTCCATTCAGAAATATTATCAAATTAATCAAAACAGCGAAATATTTGACATCTATTTGCGACGTTGCCAACTTTCAGAATAAACCCTCTTAAGCAAGTAACTACCACCACCACCACTAATATCTCACTAAAGTGACCACTAAGTGCGTGTGATATACGGTTGGTTAACTGTACACAATACAATCATTCTTATGCACATTATTAAAGGTGATAATTGCGTGTGAACAGTTTATCAAGTTCCGTGCGTGAAGGGTGCCAAACGGAACCGTATCATTAAGCCTCCGCTGTCCGTCCATCCGTCTGTCTGCCACTGGGCTGTATCTCATGAACCGTAACAGCAGTTGAAATTTTCACAGATTGTGTATTTCTATTAGAATAAAGCTATAATAACAATAAAAAAAGTCCCCATAAAAGTAACATGTTTTTTTCAGCGTGTTTTGCTAAATATTGTACGGTGGTACGGAACTTTCGTGTGCGAATCCGACTCGCACTTGGCCAGTTTTTTTATACCTATATTATATAGTCATCGCACTCCATATTAGTTTCGACATACGCAGAAAAAAATGTTTTTATGATGAACACTTTTTTGTGCTATGAATTCATTATCATCTGGCAAGTCTTCCTAACCACGTTGGGATCGGCTTCCAGTCAGACTTTCGGGGTTCTGACTAACGACTGAATGCCAGCCGGGACCTAGGGCTTACCGTGCTTTCCGAGGCTCGGAGGCGTCTCGATATGTTATAGATGGTCACCCATCCACTTACCGACCTCGGCAAGCGTAGCTTAACGTGAGATCAACCCGTGCGGCTGTTATTCTAGCCACAAGCCCCTCTTCTACAAATTACGAATTATTATTTATAAATATTTAAGACTAGTGCGATAAACTCCCAATTTCTATAAAACTTACGGATAGTGTCTACTACTTTTCAACGTTACGTTAAAAACAAAAAATTAACTTACCCTGAATGGATTTCTCTCATCCACCACAGCGTACGGCACCCCCAGAAACACTGCATAATCTCCATCCCCCTTTATACCTTTAATAGTCCCCTTCGCCGTAGTAACTACAGGTCCCTCTGATCCATTTCCATTGATACATTTGATTATTAGCAAAATTAGCATAAACTTCTTCATTTTATTTTAAAACGATTTTTTGTCTAACCCTGCTTGGCAGTTGTATAATAACAGGTCAGTATGAAGCAGCCGTGTGTCCACTTACAGGCTAAACAAACGACTGATGATCTAACTATTGCCATGTTATTTTTTTACGTTTACACGAACTACATAATATTTGAGTATCTCCAGACGAACATGATAATATTTGTTAATTAAATTAATTGTAACATTGTATGTTCGGTAGGTAAAGATTTTTTAATTTGTATATTATTGTTCAGGTCAATATAAAATATGTGATTGTAGGGTCAAGGGGTCAGTTGAGTGTATTATTAGCCTTTTGATGCGTCTAAAAAGTTCAAAAGCTTATCATAATTGTTTTAGACATACTATACCGGCGTGTTCTTGTCGTACAGTAGGGCAATGGCTTCTTATACAGACAAGGTAACCTGTGGACCAGGTGCTAGGGTGGTAATAAATAAAAATCGGTTCAATATTTCCTTTGGCTTTATTTCTAAACTTGCGAATCAGTTTCGCGGTCACTGACCACAAATTCAGCGTACATACACATCTTAAAACAAAGTTCACTTCGCGACCGACCGTTCGTAATCATACAAATATATCACAAGTAAATAAAGCATTTATATAACAGTTGTAAAATAAAACCAACAAGCTACCCTTTAGTTAGAAAAGCAATTTTTGAAAAAAAAAAACAATTTCAGGTGAATTTAGACATGTTAAATATTTACAAACATAATGTTTTTTGAGTCAAAGCATTTTTAATTCTAAATATAATAAATCTACAAAAAATAGTTAAGTAACTAACAGCTTGGACAAATCTATACATTTCTACAAATTCGGTTTAATACAATCCTGGAAATTAGCTCATTTTGTCGATGGGGATAGCTTGTTTTTAACGTACAATTTATAACGCTACATTGACATGTTCAAAGATTACACAACATTCAAATTGCTCGTCTAGAGAACTTTCAGACAGAGCCAAACTTGGTCAAAAGTCATAATGAGCCTGACGAGCGCTACCAAAGTAATTTCATTGAGGCGAAATGTTTAGTTTACGTCGTGAAAACGAATCTAACTTTTAAGCCGCGCTCACACAATCAAAGTACGCTTGGACAAAGTAGATTTCACGATTACTGACGTTTTTTTGATCGTGGCAACACTGATCAAAGCGCACTTGGTTGACGGCGACCAAAGTGCTATTGCTATTGACCGAAGTGGTACTAGGACCGCGTTCAACGTTTGATAACCTAATTGAATGACAATTGACAAAACAAAATGGCGCCAAATGTATAAACAGTGGCAGCTGCTTGAAGAATGAAGAAAATGGTCCAAGTGAACTAGTTAGTGTCAACCGGTATCAAAGTGAACTTTTGCCACAGCTGCTTTGTCAAATCCACTTCGTACAAGCGTACTCTGATTGTGTCAACGCAGCTTTAATTTTAGGTAGGTACTTGAACGGCGTAAACTAATATGTGGTTACTTGATACCCAAGGTTAAATAATTATTTTTGTCCACTTCGTCTCAGTTTAGCGAGTAGTTACGTCAACATAGCATAGTTAAGTTTTATCACATAAAAGTAAATCAAGTGTTAGTCGGTGTTTAGTCACAGTATTATGGCGTTACCTACAGTCCAACTGATCCTATATACATGGTGTATTATTTATCTTTTATACAGATATAAGTGAGTTGCTCCTCAGCACTGACCTAAAATAAACTGTTGCTATGCTGATAGTCGATCTTTGCTATTTATAGTTTGCAAACCAATCTATTAACAAGTGGGGGTAAATAGGCTGACTGATAGCGAGCAGTAAGTGGAAATGAGCGGGTTAAAGGAGATCATTCATTTCGGGCCCAAAAACCAAAGTGAGCCAACGAAAAAAAACGTGCTACCACTGTTGGAGAAGTCAGTCCGAGTATTTTTTACTACGGCACTAAGTCTCTACAGCCATTCCTACAGCTGATTTTTTAGGTTGAAAAATCAGGTTATGGGCACGTTTTATTTGACAAAAATCTTTTCATCCGGCACTTTGACTTTTGGGCCGGACATTGTATGAACCGTGAATGGTCTCCTTTATTTTAGAAAAGGCAGATGGGGACCAAAGTGGAGACATCGTAGACAATCTACTAAATAATCCGACGATCTGACCAAAGTGGCGGGGAAATATAGGATATGGAAATCTCCAAGATTGTAGACAACAAAATTATGAAAGAATTGGATTGCAAGCTTTTTATGATCAATCTTTAAGCTGATAAGTAAGCGCAGTGAGAGTAATGGACGTTGTCATTTTAGGTCAGGAGTAGAGGAGCATAATGTGTTATTAATTAACAAGTTATAATAAAAACATTCTAAATATAATCGTACTCACTAAAATTTTAACGTTAACTTACAAACAGTCTACCGTAATTAACTTATAATCTATACTTATAATAAATCTGTAGAAGTGAAAATTCTGTACATTGAAGATATCAAAAAAATAAATGGCAGGGGGTGTTACTAGACCGACACCGAACCCAAAAATTTGATTAAAAATTTTTTTGTCTGTCTGTCTGTCTGTCTGTCTGTCTGTCTGTTTGTTCAGGCATCACGCAAAAACTACCGGTTCGATTACGATGAAACTTGGTATAATTATTCTTTAATATCCTGGGCACCACACTGGGTACTTTTTATCCCGGAAAAGTACCCTATCCTACGGTTGGGGGGTGTCAAAGTTTGTATGGAAGAATTTTAACGCGCTGTCCGATTAACTCGAAACTCAATATTTATACTTAAACCCAAAAATTAAGAATAACGTGTATCAGGATTTTTCGAAATTCAACCCCTAAGGGGGTAAAATAAGGGATGAAAGTTTGTATGAAAAATCTTATTCCTTGAGGTAATAAACATGAAACTTCGCACGAATAGTTATCTAAATAAATTATAAAGTTTGTAGTTTTTTGTTTTTTCTAAACTACCCCCTAAAAGGTTGGGGGGTGTCAATGTTTGTATGGAAGAATTTTAACGCGCTGTCCGATTAACTCGAAACTCAATATTTATACTTAAAACCCATGGGGATGTATGGGGTAATTTCCGACACTCACGCGGGCGAAGCCGCGGGCAGCAGCTAGTACATAATAATTTGATAACTATGTGGGAGTGAGATGACATGCAAGCGGCTTTACTCACAACCCAACTTGGAATTTTTAATGATTATTCTGAAACTGCGAAATGTTACTAGAAAATATTGTAAATAAAACGTTTAAGTCCTGAGGTTTTAATTATATGCTTATAATAAAAAAAAAAAAAATCTGCCTAGCAGCTGAATACCAGTATTTTACATGGAGCGACGGCCTATCTGCTATCTAATTGCGTAAAACGTTTTCGTAAACGATTCCGACTAATCTGTTTCATTTTGACAGTTCAACAACATTCATTGCGTTATTTACGTTGTTTACTAGGTTTTTTTTCGAACTTATGAAGTAATGGATTAGCAATCTGTTTCAAACCGATCCAGATAGTGATAGATCGTGTATTACGCAATTAGGGTGCTGACCTCCACAACCCAGTAACTGGGTAATACGATAGTCCTTGGTAAGACTGGTTGTCAGACTTTCGGGGGCTTCTGACGACCCGTAACGACTGTCAAATATCCACGAATGACAGCCGGGACCGCACGACGAAATGACTCCGAGGCACGAAAAAATGGAAAATGATAATAAAATTTGTCATCATCTTAATTATTAAACCACTAGCTTTTTTCGCGGCTTCTCCCACATGGATGTCGGAAAATATCCCACTGGAACGTACTCCCGGGACTAAAAGTGTTAATCCAGGTTATAAACTATCAGTGTGCTAAATTTCATCCAAATCCGTTAAGCCGTTTTTGCGTGATTGAGTAACATCCAAATTTTCACATTTATAATAATAGTAGGGACTAGGATTATAAGAAAGCTTTCTCACAAATCCCTTTTCTAGTAACAACTCGCAATATTAGATTGATAAAACCAAATCACTGAATTCAAAACAAGTTTTATAGCTACCATCTTGTTATTTAAATTATGATCTAAAATTGTTAATAACTGACTTCAAATCTATCTACAATGATTTTCATATAGTTTTGTTATTTAGCATAGATAAATAGTAACATAATCTATAATATATTAAGACTAAATCCACATTAATAAGTCAATAGAAAGTCAGATTTTTCTTCTATTAATAAAAATGGTTTATTAATATGGATTTTAGAAAAGAAATACTCATGTCGATATTGCACCTTTATAATTTATCCCCGTTTCCGTTATTCGAAGTTTTCTATAAAATATAGTAATTTGCTCGACTCTTTCAATGTAACAGGCACTTTTATAATAATACTATTTCCAACCATTTATTTAACTTTTGACACAGACACGCTTATGAAGTTCCGTAATTATTACATTAAAAACCATAGCGAAAAATGCAATGCTTTATGGGCACTTTGTTTTTTTGAATAATAGTGACGTGACGTGATTATAACCGTAAAGTTAAATCGATTAAAACTTCTTTGTAAATAAAAATCGATTGGTTTCAGAAATCGAGTCGGAAATGCAATTTGGACATCACTACTTTAGCTGTCAGAAGTTAAATAAATGGTTGGAAAGATTATAGTTAAATTTCTTTAAGGGAGGTTGCACATCTGACGAAAGATGCGACGGGCATGATTTCGTTAGTTCCCCGAATTACTAACGCATCATCGGTTGATTGTTTTATTATCTACTTGTTTCCGCCAGCGGCTTCGCCCGCGTGATATTTTTATAAATTATAGCCTATAGCCTATGATGCTCAGAGATAACATAGAATTCTACTGGAGAAGGAATTTTAAAATTCGGTCCAGTAGTCCTAGTTTTGAGTTTATTCATTACCAATAAAAATACAAATCTTTTCTCTTTATAATATTATTATTAGTGTAGACTTGGCTGTTCTGGTCCGTTCGTGGTGAAGGGCGGGCGTTTTGGGGGACTGTCTTATATAATGTTGACGTTCCAAAAGTGCTGTTTCTCAGTCTAGTTTGAATAAATGACTTTTGATTTTGATTCTGGCGTTACGCGACGCACCATCCGTCAGTTGTGAAACCACCATTTTTGAGCTTTTGTTACGCAGCAACTAAATCGTGAGAGTAGCGACATCCTACTCGTTGTGGGGAAACGAATTGAACATGTTGTCGAGTCGTTTGCTGTATTAAAAAACCTCAAAGTGTAAGTAAGTGTCGTAAGATCTTTAATAATATTGTGACTGTGAAAAAAAGAGTCGCCTAATGATTGTTTTTATATTATTTAGCTATACTATAATCAACACCTAGGATATTATAGTCCGCGCGCGACAGCTAGTCCCCGCCTGAGGTATTTGAGCGGTGAGACTGGGGAGGGCGTCTACCTCGCCCGTCTCGCCGCGAGTATACCGAGCGCGGTGACTAGCTGTCGCGCACGGACTACAAAAGTACACAGTTTGTGATATGGACTCCTGTGTCAGTCCGTGGTTAGTTGCAGAATATAGAACAGGATTAGTTCCAGTCTTGATAAGGTTAGTATTGATATTAATTTCCGCATAGTTTAAGCAGAAAACGTACAAGACTGGCGTATTTGCCAATCTAGTACTTATTCCTTTAGAAAACAGACTTTTTTACATGCAACCTTTTTACACCGTATTTTTTAAAGATTCTCAATCTATCGTTAATGGGTTCTTTAACAATAAATTGATGATATAACCGGAAATATTATATTTGTCTATTTATTATGATAACAATTTTCTAACATAGTCACATTTGAGTTGATAGCACGAAAGCTTTGGGACACAAGTTCAAAGTGTTTAAGCATTTTTAACAGTATTTTGAATAAAAAAATAATTGAAATTCGAACATCTAATTGCTTCGATCGCACGCCCAGTCACATCGCTCGATAATAATATCGATACTTAAATCGAAATTATCCTTCATGAAATTACCGATATTATTATCATACTTTCATATCGTCAATTTTACGCAGTCAGAGCTACGAAAAATCCATCTCCAAACAGGATAGTCAAAAATGAATCGTACACCCAGGCACGAGAGCTCAATTTAAAACAAGATAAAGGTACATACACACTGGGCGGGCGCCAGAGCCTCTGTAAGGGAGCGTGCTCACTCGGTGCAGAGTCAGACAGTTAGACCTTCAGAACAGTCAGTGAGTCAGACGTTCATAAGTCCATGTGATGTGGCGTTGATGAGGATTGCTGCGCCGGTAATGCTGCTACGCCTGTGAATGGAGAAATACGTTTGTGAGGTATATAAATTGATTTTTTAGCGACGTAATATAAGGTGAGGCAAATCACTCAGTAGCAGCCCGTCGCCTGGATTTGTGCCTGGTTGATGGCATTGGGCTCGCCCCCTATTAGAGAGTTAAGATCGCTTTTTGAAAGTTGGCAATTTAACAGATAATGGTCTATCTTGCGCTGCATGCTCTGTCGCCTGTGCACTGAGAACCTTATGACTGCGCCAGTCAACGGAGTTCGCGTGAATTTTACGCAAAATATAATATTTAAATTTTTACGACCTTATTTGCCTTCGATAAGCTAAGAAGAAGAAAAATATTATAGTGCAACACAGAGCGAAATTTCATAAAAGTAATATTGAGTAATTATCAAAATATTTGACAGTTATATGCGACGTTGCCAACTTGCAGATTGCACAGACTTAAACATAAACTGGTGAAATGTGGACGTAAAGTCGCCTCCGTAATTACTTTACGGCTTTAAGGTTAAATGACATTTGCATGTCATTAAATGTCAAGCGCAATTTCTTTCTTTATGACGATAGGCGTGAGGAACAATTAACTTATTTTCCATAGAAAAGTGAGGATTCACCGACCAGACGGGTGTTTTGTCTGATGGGCTACTGCCCAACGATTCCTGTTAAGACGTTGTATATATTCTAGGCGCGCGGTAAACGCTGCTTGCGCAATGCAGGATTTTGCGTGACGCCAATGTGATGTGTAGTTCTCATGTGGCGATGCAGATGCCGCCACAAGACCAATGTGACATACTTTCAACTTGAGTGAAGTTTTAATTTACTGGGAGTTTTTATCACAGTTGTAAGGCAATTTAACGAAGGCGAATATACTAAGTTACACTCCTGTCTACCCTACGAAGAATACAGGCGTGAACATATTCTCACCGATCTCCCCTCGTGTCTCGGTGTTGATGGAGTGCGAGTCGGAGATGAGCAGCGGCGTGACGTGTTCGCTGTGCGCGGCGTGTGCGCCGGCCGAGCGCGCGCGGCGCGGCCGACGAGCGCGACGCTCTGACGTCACGCCCACTGTCGCCACTGTGGGCACTGTGGGCGCGGCCGGCAGGAGGGCTTCTCTGTCGCCTGTCTCCACTCTGGAGAGGAAATGGTTTTTAAGAACACAAAAAATATCTTAAGAATGTATGATATGCAGGACCAGCGTAAATGCGGTTATCCATAACTAACGAACAAATAACATCAAACCTTGCGACAATTGAAATACAGTTGAAAACAAATTTTCATTGATCCAAGATAATATCAAAGTCGACAGGGTTAGGTCATTTAATTTCAACTTTATTTTAAGAGAAGCAATGTTCATACTTGTTTGGCTGGCAAAGAAAACTGCACATTGCCAGATCTGCAATGCTTTTAGTACAAGTAAAGATCCTGAAAACGTCTATCAATATTGCTATTCGACATTTTTTTTTTACATAAAGCACGGTAACAATATAACAATAACTTTAAAGTATCTTTGAACGTAAATAAATAACACTATAGTCAGAATTTTAATTCGATTCCAGATTTGACATTAACTACTGTCATTTTGTGAAATAATGATACCACATATAATAGTGTAGTGATGAACACAAAAATCGATTTATTTGTCATGTTCCTTCATGATCACATTTTTTTATTTATTTCACACACAATTATAAAAGAAAAGTCTCAGATCGTTAATTAATCGTCAAAACTAAATTATCGGTTCAGAAATATTTAATTTCCTGATATACTTAGTTTACGAGAGTAAAATTATAAACGAGAAGAATCGATTCGGAAATATTCCATTTCCATATCGAATAATTTCGCAACGTCACTATTTAGTACTTGTCATAACGTTGCAACACTGAAATTGTCAAATCTGGAATCGAATTAAAATTCCGAGTATAGTAAGAAATTTTCAAAATAAAATTTGTGCAGGCATACTTTAATTATTTAAAATTCAAATAACTTTATTTTGTATTTATACATTCAGTAGTTTTTCACTATTGTGAAATTATATAAATCAACAAGCTTTTAACTTTGGGCGAGACAGCATGCAGTTAAGCCAGACCCACGAACGAGTCGATCGACTAATTTTATTTTTATTGTTATCTCCCATTAACATAACTCAATATGTAGTATTAATATTAAATTAAAGAAACTCACATATCGTCATTAACATTACTCGTCTCGTCATTGTCTTCTGCAGTTGATGCTACCTGTAACAACGCAACGTTCATTTATTAATCACCTTACAAATATTTGTCCCAGATCTATTCATTCCACAAAAAGCAGTTTAGAAACGATCTATTAATGCCTTACTGCCGCACTCTAATGTGTCTCTTAAGGAAAATCGTGTTATGGGTTTTGGATAAGTTTATGTAGAAAGCTTAAAGTAGTATTCACGAAATAAAAACCTCTGGCTAAGGTAAGGCCAATCGCGAGCGTTACCACTGGCCCACCACTGCTCTAGTCCAATAAAAAAATCTACCTAGCCTTTTTCCAACTATGTTGGGGTCGTCTCCGAGTCTAACGGGACTTAACTGAATACTAGCGCGGAAGAATATACAGTCGACAAAGCCCGTTTCTACGCTGGTAATGCTACGCGTGTTGTAGTTTACACGAAGCGACTTTAATGTAGATCTTAGTTTTAATGAATATAAACATAGTATTACCTCAGCGTTGTCCCCGTCCCTGTTAGCTCGCAGTCGCGACATGAACCGCGCCGCGCGCATGAACGGGTTCTCTCGCTGCTCCTCGAACGTGCCGCCCTGAAACAATACCAATTACAATGATTACGGTGTCACTAAAGTCACTCATTCTGCCTAGACTTTTCTCAATCTTGTTGGGGTCGGCTTCCAGTCTAACCGGATGCAGCTGAATACCAGTATTTTACATGGAGCGACTGCCTATCTGACCTCCTCAACCCAGTAACCGGTTGTCAGACTTTCGGGCTTCTGACGACTCGTAATGACTGTCAAAGATCCACGAATGACAGCCGGGACCAACGGCTTAATGTGTTTTCCGAAGCACGGAGGAGTCTCGGTATGTAAAGATGGTCATCCATCCGCGGACCAACCACTGCGAGCGCAGCTTAACTTGATGGATCGATTCGTGCGGCTGTTATTACTTAGCCACGAACTTCTCACTAATGTCACTGGTGTCACAATTACTCACTCTAGTATCACAATTATAGTCCTTTCACAGTTGTTTTACCTCTGACAGCAGCAACCCAAAAGCAACCTTATAATAACAAGGAGAAAGATCACTGTGATATTGATAGTGATGCAAAATTGGACGTAAACTGTTAAAGGACTGTAGTCACTCTGGTGTCACAATTAATCACTCTGGTGTCTCCAAATGCCACAAACATTATTATGGTACTAAAAATAGTAATTTTGTTGTCAGAAATGTCACTCTGGTGTCAAAAGTTTGTATAGTATTTTCAATATAATTAGATCTGCAGTGTACCTGCGTAGCTTGCTGGTCGTTGAGCAGCGGCTCGGTGTCGGTGTCGTCGGAGTCGCTGCGCACGCGCCGCGCCTCGCCGGCCGCGAACACGCGACGCTTGCACACCGGGCACACGCGCTTGTTCTGCGTCAGCCACGGGTCGATGCACACCGCGTGGTAGGCTGACGGGAGATACACTTCATGTTACTCAATGTTCGCGTAATCTGTTGTACGAGTTCTCCAATATCAATCAATCTGCCTCGATTTTTCCCAAGGGTGTAGGGGTCAGCTTCCAGTCTAACCGTATGCAGCTGAATACCAGTAATACATGGAGTGATTGCCTATGTGACCTCCACAATCCAGTTCCAACGAAGATACCTTGGTAAGACTGGTTAACAGACTTTCGGGCTTCTGACCACCCATAACAACTATCAAAGATTTACGACGGACAGCCGGGACAAAAAAATTTGGGTTCGAAATTATCAAATAACTTCTCCCGCTCTTAGCGGAGCGGGAAGGTATGTCAGACTCTTATTGACTAAAACCCACCCGTGTTCTTTTAGTTGCCTGTGTTGCCAGAGGCCACGGTATCCCTTTCGGACGGGACCAACGGCTTAACGTGCTCCCCAAGGCACGTGGGTATCTCCTGTAGAACTCACCGTGTGCACAGGGCAGTACCCTGAGCCGCTCGCCCTCCTGGTAGTCATCGAGACAGATGGCGCAGGTGTCGTACGGGTCGCCCTTGCTGAACTTGCACGTCGGTATCTTCTTGAGAGCTCGACTTGGTAGCCGGTGTCGACGAGCGCGGCGACGGTCTTTTATGCATTTCACTATCTGGAATTATGGAGGATAAAATTATTTAATGGAACTGCAATATCTATTATGATAATGTGTCGTTAAACTTGGCTTTATAAAACATTCTGAACTGATTAATTGAAACATACCCGCTGAAGAGTGATGGAAAACTTTAACGCAAATCAATGTAAGTAATCCTTTGGAATGTGTATGTGGTAGCATCTACATCGCCACATGCGACCTACGCATCAAAGACCTGACGTCACAAATCCTGCATCGCGCTATTAGAGTTTACCGAGCGATTAACATATATAAGACTATCCGACATCAATCCTTGGGCATTTGCCCGCCAGACACAACACCCGTCTGGTTGGAGGATCCTCCCTTTTCCATAGAGTATGAGTGAACATTACACCCTGTTCCTCATACCTTGTATTTTGACGTTTTGCTATTTCGTTTTGTTTTCTGCGATTTTCGTTAGATCACTAGCACTATTCAAAAAAGCTAGATTTTAGAGCAAAGTTAATAAGTTTCAGTTCAAAATAACAATTTTATGGCAAAAGATAAAAAAAAAGGTTCCCCAAGATGTCTCTATATTTTCAACCACTTCTTCCATTCAATAGTAAACCTTATCACTCAGATCATACGTACCATAAATACAAGTATAACGAGCAGGCACAGCACCACGACAATCGCGAATGGCAGCAGCAGGTGTGTGTTGATGTTGAACGGGAGGTCACCGTTCACCATTATATAGAAACTGAAACATAGAAGAAGAAAAATGTTCACTAAAACGCTGGAAAAAGGGTAGTTTTCAAAATTTCATTCATAATTTCTGGTCAGACTTTCAATCTTTAAAATCTATGATAATTAATTCAGTTTAAAAACATAACATTTCATAATCAGAATCAGGATTTATTTGTTTGTAAGAATGTAGTTTTACATAAGTAAGTAATATATCTAATTATTTTTTAAATTAATAAACTCACAGTTATTTTAAAATATTACTGTGTGTGTTGTTTAAATGGTTACTTTTAATGTAACAGAAGATAAATTCAATAAACAGCTCTATTTATTTTTATAATACTGACTATCGATGCAAACATCCTTATCTTTTAAAATGAGTAATTGCACAAGATAATTCGCTTACCAACACAACTTAACTTATTTGCAAAAATAAACAACTCCACGCTCGTACGGTTAACAGACAGCACACATTACATTCGTTATCACCGACAATCAATATCATTATTTTATAACAAATAATTACGTCACCATCTGTCATTAACTCATTATTCATTATCTGTGCGATTATTTTAAACTTGACAAAACATTCAGATGTTTTTTAAAATTATATAATTAATATTAAATTCTCTCTCTATCTTACATCTTACATATAATAAAAACATCTGAATGTTTTGTCAAGAACAATTGTATTAAACGCATAAATAAACCTTCCCGAATAAATTCTTTGAATTATGGTGAAACCCGAATCTGAAATACTGCGCGCAGTTTAGAAGAACAATGCAGTCACACAGACAGACACGAAAACTGACTAATTTCTAATATGTATATATATTTTCGACTCACCCGCTTGTGTATAAGTACTCGTCGGCTAGTATGAGCCCCGCGAGGTCACTCACGAAAACTGACGGAATCTCTATCCCCTCTGCGTTTTTTGCCGACATAGTCTCTGCAAAAAAAGAGTGATAAACACACATCAAAACAATGCTCTAGGATTACCACATAAATGTGCTGGTGGTGAAATAAGGAACTAATTTTGATGTATTGAATTTGACAGCTGGCCTTGGCGAGCAGCGCCACCATGCAACGTATAATTAACTTGGTATCCGGTAACGATACTTGTGGGTTTTTCGTGTGTCGTAGTCATAGCGAATTCGGGACTTTTTGTACCAATACTTACTTACATTCATCGAACTTTGACCGGCTGTACGGCAGGTGATTTTTATCCTCAATGTTAATCTAAACTTTATTGGCATACAAATAAGGTTTAAATTCCAATGCACGAAGAGCGGCCGGAGAATTGGGGCATCGCGGGGTATTACCCTAGAAATATGAACTTTATCTCGATTAGATAAGTATAATTTGATCATTCGAAATCTATTGCCGTATCATCTTCCGGTATGCGCGAGCTCAGTGATATAACCGTTTGCGTAATGTGAGGCATATTTTCCTCGACGGTTTTTTTTGTTTCATTAACTTTTATTTTTACTTTTTTATGCGTCACATCTTGGCACTTTGCGTCCAGTGTATGTAGGAGCAAAAGACAGTGGTACCCCCAATGACGTATTATATATAGACACGTTATCAACAAACATCTCGGCGCTTAAAAACGGCGAAAATACTAGATAACTACTTATACGCGTAAAGAAAGGGAAATACGTAATATTACGTATATATAATTATAATTATTATTATAATAGGGAAATATGTAATATATAATTTATTTTTATCGTTTTCACACACGATATAAATTAAAAACAAACGTAGCGTCGCGCGACAGGCGTGCGTGACTGAGCGCAATGTGGCCAATTGGCTTCATTTCATGTTG
The DNA here is from genome assembly GCA_914767815.1 of Eupsilia transversa. Classification (NCBI taxonomy): domain Eukaryota; kingdom Metazoa; phylum Arthropoda; class Insecta; order Lepidoptera; family Noctuidae; genus Eupsilia; species Eupsilia transversa. The sequence goes on from OU611876.1 coordinate 14,175,997, forward strand.
CCATTTTAGAGTGCGGACAACGTATCTATAGTTTTATACATCATTGGGTACCCCGCGTTCTATCTAAAAGCGATTGTCGCGCGAATACACGATCGTTCGAAATTTTTGTTGGGTGAACCTGAACGCGTGGTTGCGCCGGCAGAGGGCGCTTTCCGGATTTCCGTACAAAAAGTGACATATGCATGAGACGATCGCTTTTAACCTTTCTTATGCCGTAATTACAAACACAATTAAAAATACAATGTATCTCGTGTGGATCCACGTTCGGAAAGATTAAATAGGACGAGTCCGTAGAGGCTGGAATAATTATCTCGCTTTACTGCGAAACCGTCTCACAATAAAGCAATGTACCAGCCACTACAATGCTCACTATAATGTTAAAATAAAACTTACATTATATGAAATATACATTTCTTCAGTGACATGTCATCGTATTAAGATAAGTCGACACAGATAGAGGATAAATACTCTGTTGTGAAGTTTTTAAGTGCGCTACAAAATAATTCAAACACGGTGGATTGTTATCGTCTTTTGTATGATATAACGGGAAATACATAACAATTGTTACTTTGTAATTCACTAGCTTTAACCCACGAGTGTCTCTTTAGGTCATGAGCTATCCGAATATGAAAAAAAATTGGCTCAGGTCTTAAGGGAGAAGCGTGAAAATTGATTCGCTGTTACATTGTATAAGTAATAGATTATTTCAAGATTTCTGAAAACCTGACGTGAGGACTTAGTGTAAGTTTGCAAGTGAGTAAACGTAACTTTCGCGTTTGCGTTAAAATTTGATAACGCAAAGAATATAAGGCAGAGAATAAAAATCTTAACGCAAACGCGATAGTTATGTTTACTCACTAGCAAACTCAGGCCAGCCAGGCCAGGCCAGGTCAGCTACACTAAGGCCTCTGTAAATCTTAAGGTAGGTAGATGTTGTGATTGGGTGACCAAAATAACAAAAGCCAATCGAATAACACGACATGAGGTGTATACCAGTAGGGTTGAGTTTGAATAAAATAACCAAACTGTATAGGTACTGTTCTATAGCTGGTAATATATTTCTTAAAATTCGTAATACCCGAACCAAATCGTTGTAACGACACCGTAGCGAGATCTGATGACTGGCTTTTGACGATGCATGATCATGAACAATAAAAAAACATTACTTTTCTAAGAAAGTATTTACAGTTTATTATAGAAAGGGCCTAATTTGTTTACTCGACAAAGAGCGATAAAATAATATTTTTCCGTTTTATTTATAAACTGACTCAGGAACTTATTTTTATCTTTACTGAGTGCAAGTGTACTAAATGTAAATATTTGTTGGGGTTGTAGGTATTTGAACTCTTTATTTACTGTTCTTCCTACTGTTCTTCGCGATGACTTGGTTTGGTCATCTCAGATGCAGTTGGCCTGCATAGTAACAAATACTAAGCAGATGTATAAACGTTGTAGTTTCCCCTGTCAAAAGTCAATATACTCGAACCTTAGTGAGTTAGGCCAGGGTTAAGGAAAAAACGCAAGGAAATCTGAATTTAATAGTCTGAATATGGTACACATATGTGGAATATATGGAGTATGGAATACAGGAAATGAGCATTGAGGTGATCATGCTTTTTTTGCAGGAAACGACACCTTGGAAATTATAGTTTGATCTTATTAAAATAAGGAAAAAACCGAAACAAAAAACCAGAGCGTCAGATCACTTGATAGAAAGTTTTCTGAATCCTAAAGGTTCATACAATACCCAAGTGGATTGCCGGTGCATTGCCAACCTTAAAGCCAGTCAGATCCTTGGGTTTTTCTATCATCACACAAATGACCCACATCTTTTCACAAAACACTACAATATTTTCACAAACAAAAGCTAAAAACATAACATGAACACATTAATCACTTACTAGCAACAAAAACAGTTCACAGATTATTTCCATTGTAAATTAATGAATAATTAAAATAAATAGTGAGGAGTAAACGCCTCCTGCGGCCGCTCGAAAACAAGTTTATCACAGTAATACTAATATGCCGCAGATAATTCAGTTACTGTGTGAGGAAGCTTGTTGGGAGAAATGAAAGCACGATGCGCTTAAAAGCGGTTTGTGTATAAAAATAGTAGAAATTGTATTGACTTTGGTGGCAATAGTTGATGTATTTTAAATTAAAATTTTATAGTTTGTGGCTATTTTCAAGAACACATTTATTTTTTTCGCCCAATTTCAACACATGCTATTCTTATCGACTTTCATCTGTATTTCTGTTATCTAACTGCCGCTGGATGTAACTTCTTGTTGTCAAAAGAGTCTTCAAATGTAATGTACCTAATGGTTAAAACCTTATTTTTCCATAATAATAACACCTGGATGAGGGATGCACCCAGCAGTGGGTGAATGATGGCCATAATAAGGCAAATACCGATGTTGGCTTAAAAGTGGCACCAAGACCGCGATAGATGGCTCCTAATATACCATATACGCCTGAAATGCAGAACTTTCGACTGACATGTCAAACGATCGAGCCTTATGTAAGCATACAATAAGGCTGCGTTCCGAGTTACGATGTTATCGATTTGAGCGTTTTAACACCCGTTCCGAATAAGCGTTAGCGCGATAACGCCGACCCAGGAAACGTCATAGCTGACGTCATGACATGCGCCATCTTGCGATAACGCCGACTATGCCTTTTACTAATATCACCGTGATCGCTGTCAAAAAAGACAGTTGACTGATCTGTCATTTTTGGCAGCGCTGTTGTTTTGAGTGCGAGCACTGTAGGCGCGCTCACGAGCGTTCCGAATTGATGACAGACCTCAGCTGTCATAATCGTAATATCTAAATCGGAACGCAAAATATTGATGTCAGCGCTGTGAACGATTATGTTCTAACTCGGAATGCGGCCATAGTAAGACAACTCACCTAATTCGCTGGAGTTGACATTGTGCACGATGGCACAGTCGTAGCCGGCCGTCTGAGCATTGCGGACCTTCACCTCAAAGCTGCAATTGTATCTGGAGATAAAAACAAATCAATCAATTAATCTGCCTAGCCTTTTCCCAACTATGTTGGGTTCGGCTTCCAGTCTAACCGGAAGCAGCTGAATACCAGTATTTAACATAGACCGACTGCCTATCTGACCTCCACAATCCAGTTACTGGGTCAAACGATACCCCTTGGTAAGACTGGTTGTCAGACTTTTGGGCTTCTGACTACTCGTAACGATTGTCAAAGATCTACGAGTAGCAGCCGGGACCATCGGCTTAACGTGCTTTCCGAGGCACGGAGGGGTCTCGAAATTTAATGGACGTGTTAGGGCATAAATCAAACAGATTACGTTTTTAGTTGACTTTTTTGTCGAAGTTGGGTTTTAGTTTTTATCTTTTATTTTTATTCAAATTATTTTTGGGTTATATTATGTATAGGACATATATATTATTTTGAAATGTGCTAATTAAGCGTTTTCATTTGATAACCAACATGAAATCATAAAAAAACAAATGTGCGTCACTTTATGTCCTCTAGAAGGCGCCATATTAAATTTAATGTGACGACACATAGCCAGCGGACTATCAAGACTCACGCTTCCAAAGATACCTCAATTCGTCAAATTATGAGGAGTAGTTTTTACGTTCAAAATCATAAACATCCTTTTTACTTCGCCGTAGTCGGGTAAAACATTGAAATAGATCAATGGAGCCCAATTTTGTCACATTACCGTGTAATAAAATAATTCGTTTATTTATTTATTTACTTATTTAATACTTCAAGCACAGAAATGTACAGAGGTGGATTTAATGCCATAGGCATTTTCTACCAGTCAACCTTTGGGTGATGCAGAGACAAACAGGCAACAATTCAATCAACAATTCGACAATTCGTTCAGGCTGGATCCTGGATACTATTATTATTATTAAGTATATACCATTTTAGTTTTAAGGTAAGTCCTTAAACTATCTTGTAAATATTCATATCAATTTCAAATTCGACAATCCCAATTAATTTTGTTTCACTTACACAAATAAATAACTCTTCGTGAAGTGTCCTTTCAGCCTTTAATCGAGGAAGTGTTCCACTATATGAGCAACTCGCTCGATGCATACTGAAGTAAATGTTTTCTTTAAACATAGTAACACAAAGGGGTGTTATCGTTCAACAGGCGTATCGTGACGTCGCACGTCAGAGGGACACCTCTCGTGTGGAGTGTACTATCGATACAATCTTATTGGAACAGCCATATTAAGTTTGAAACTTTCACTAGTTAAAGGAATATTTTAAGAGATACGCTTTGTGCAGTGCCTTGGTAGCTAGAGGGTGAGGTGGTCTTTTTAGGTGGATGCTCAAAGGTAGCCCGCGAAATTCAAATTTTCTTACGTTTTGTGTAATTTGTAGGTCAGTATCAGGTTGTATGTTGATTTAAATATGATTAGCGGCCGTATCAGATATTTATTTATAGAATTATAGTCATAAAAATCATCAATACGACTCTCTAAGTTCATATAATCCTATTGAATGACTATTTCATGAAATCATGACATTTGAGTATTATTCTAACTGAAGGAGTTGTATTGCTGATTCTAATGATTATAATTCTGTAAAGCCATATTTGTTACGGTCGCGAATCATATTTTCATCAACATACAACCTGACACTGACCAGCAAATTGCAAAAAACGTGTTGAATTTCGCGGGCTACCTCGGAGCATCTACCTTAAGGACTCTGCACAAAAGTGCATGCCTAAACCACCTAAGTGAGGTTGAGTTAAGTCGAGGAAATCATGTAGTAGTAAGTGTGGAGGACCAAGGTATATTTGGTAGAAAATGTAATGTAATAATTTACCTGGCAAGAAGCACGATCCATTTCCCAGTGAAGTTGTCAACCGTGGTGGGCGCCTTCGGGAGGGGGGAGCAACCATCGGGGGGCTCGCCTGCCACGAGGAAGCCGCGCAGACCCTCGGGAGGCAGGTCGTTGCCGAAGCTGGCCGGCATGTCACGGAACTCCTCCATTATCTAATGAAAACAAAGATGAATGGTTTACTTTTGGCATGTAGTTAATCGAACCCTAAATATTTCCCATTTTAATTTCTTAATGTGCCTCTTTTTGTGATTCTTGTCCTAAAAATACTAAATACAATAGCAAAGTAACTACGGCCAATACGTCCCCGGCCGCTTTTCGACAGTTTTTTGCGATTTCTGACTTTTCTAGAACTCAAACCTCAGTTGGTCTAATAGACAATTGATCCTTATAAGCAACAGGATCGATTGTCATCAAAAAAAGTTTTTATGAAAGCTGCCCATTTTCTTGCTGACTGTACAATTTTTTTTTAAATCTGTGAATGCCGATCAATATGTTTCAAAGGGGCAGGGCAGTCTCCTAAGACCGTTTTCTTGTAGCGACAACGTTTAAGGCACCTGTCCTTACTACCTCATCTGAAAAACCCAGCCTGTATGTATTACATTACAACCCCAAAAAAAATGAAATAAAAATAAAAAATCTTAAACACAACTACAACAAAAAGTCAATTTAAAAGGTATAAACAAGACGTCACAGACAGACAAATGGACTCACACGTAATCTGTTCGTACTTGGGTTTTAGTTTTTATAACTTTTATTTTTTACTAGCTGCTGCCCGCGGCTTCGCCCGCGTGAGTGTCAGAAATTACCCCATACATCCCCATGGGTTTTAAGTATAAATATTGAGTTTCGAGTTAATCGGACAGCGCGTTAAAATTCTTCCATACAAACACTGACACCCCCCAATCCCCCTTTAGGGGGTAATTTAGAAAAACAAAAACTACAAACTTTATAATTTATTTAGATAACTATTCGTGCGAAGTTTCATATTTATTACCTCAAGGAATAAGATTTTTCATACAAACTTTCATCCCTTATTTTACCCCCTTAGGGGTTGAATTTCGAAAAATCCTGATACACGTTATTCTTAATTTTTGGGTTTAAGTATAAATATTGAGTTTCGAGTTAATCGGACAGCGCGTTAAAATTCTTCCATACAAACTTTGACACCCCCCAACCGTAGGATAGGATACTTTTCCGGGATAAAAAGTACCCAGTGTGGTGCCCAGGATACTAAAGAATAATTATACCAAGTTTCATCGCAATCGAACCGGTAGTTTTTGCGTGATACCTGAACAAACAGACAGACAGACAGACAGACAGACAGACAGATAGACAGACAGACAGACAAAAAAAAATTTAATCACATTTTTGGGTTCGGTGTCGGTCTAGTAACACCCTTGCCATTTATTTTTTTGATATTTTCAATGTACAGAATTTTCACTTCTACAGATTTATTATAAGTATAGATTATTACCAACTTCATAAAACGCGCGAACGATCAAGACGCTACCAAGCATACCTCATTTTTCAAATTATGATAAGTAGTTTAGAAGTTATGAGGAGGAAGATGAAAAAACATACCGGTCAAAATCATAACCCTTCTTTTTGCTTCGCCATAGTCGGGTAAAAAGAGATACCAATCTACCATGGAAACTGCGATAACTAAAACTCACCTCTATAGTTCAGCCGACTATGGTCTATGACCTGAGTAACATAGTAAGTACCTATTTTATAAGGACCGACTAAGCACAACAATGTAGTAATATTTATAACCATTGACAGATCAGTTCTAAACGATAGCATTGAATTGAACGCACGTCTTATCAATAGCTGGGTCATAGCTACCTACTGATAAGACGTGCATAATACAGAAAAGTTGATAAAAAGATAATGAAAAATACTAACGAAATGCTGCATTCCAACCAGATACAGCACTTGCACTGCATTTATATTCAGATGCGGGGCAACTTCCATTATTTTTAAATACACAGTCAAAGCCAAATAAACACTTTTTTAAATTTTCTTTACGTACTCTATGTCAAAAATAAAGTTTTCCAGCCAATATGTCACTTGTTTTTTTTTTTTTTTCTTTTTCGTTTGTCTTCGCACGGTTTGTGCACTAGATTTTGGCGCGAAACACTTTTAATATTTTTTCTTTAGTTACATTATGCGGCAAAGGAAATCCGTTTTTCAGCCAATTCCACTTTTAGTTCTACGCGAAGCACATGCGTTGTCCATGTACGTTGGTTGTTCAGTCACTGATAAAAACTGGTATTAACTTGATTATTTGTTCCGTGCAGTTTAATTAGCGATACTGCGGGAGGGATAAAATGGCGGAGTTGTGATAAAAAAAAATCTATTCAATCAATCAGAACTAGATTTAGAAAAATAACAAAATTAAAAGAAAAATGTCTTATTGAAAATTTGGTAGAGACTAGCTAGAGTATACCCAATTTATAACTTTTTTTTTATCCTATCCGCTTTATCAATTATGCTTCCCGCATGATATAATTTCCGCTACGAACCGAATGCAGTTATGAAACAATACTGGCACAAAACACTATGCTACACTAGTGTGACGAGAAGTACTGGCAAAGACACACAATTGACACCATTATTTAAATAAAAGAACGACTTCGTATGCAAGGAGGTTGGTAAGAAAATAGAACCATGTTCTAATGAAGACTGCTCTAAATTAATACTGGTGGTTTGGCTGGTTAACTAAGTTATCGAATGGAAATATTCCCCACGTGAGATAAGATTAATAGTTGTTTACTATAACTATTTTACTAGCGTTTGCCGTGGTTTCTAACGTGCTAATTTATTGAGCACTTTATGTTTGTTGTCATAAGTATTTTGTAGTTTATTCTGGATCTCTTTAGCGTGATGACAGGATGAAAAGTAGCCTAAATCCTAATTTTTTTAATTTTAGTGATGACTTAACAGACAAACAGTTACTTTCGTATTTATTACTATGATTATGGATACCTTGGCTAAAGAAGTGCTAATATTTAATGTTTATACAATCTTTAACAGACAATAATAGATACCATTTATTTATATTGTAAACTTGTACAACATTGACTACCTCATTGGTCTAGTGGTGTTGAGAATGACGCCCTGGGTTCGATTCCCAGGTCGGGCAAAGTGTTATTGGGTTTTTCCATCTGGCGTTTCTCAGCAGCAGCCCGGAGTCTGGATTTGTGGTACCAGATAATGGCGATAGGAAGCTCCCTTTTTCTTGGCACTTAAATATAACTGGCGAAATGTGGTTGTACTATAGAAACCGTGCCGCGTACAACGGGCTTAACTCTTTACTTTGTCCTTCGTTATACAAATAGAAGAAACATAAAAATACGTGGTATTGTTTGAACACAAAATAGTCAGCATTATCTAGATTACAGATAAGATAACCCCAGTATAGTACCTACCTATGTGGATAAGAACCTACCTACTAGGTATGTAGTGGATTACTTTTATCATTAAAATAGGCTTTACAAAATACTATTTCTACGCTAGATTAGATTATTGTTTTATTTTTATCTTTTTAATCTATTTTGATTGATGTTTGAATATCTTAGCAAAATAGTGTAATCTGTCTGTAATATGTTTAAATAATTGACCTTGCATATTATCTTAGCTAAGATTGTGTTTTAAGGACACTGGGCCACTATCGAAGTTATCTAGTTGATTAATTGGGCCATTCAAATCATGTATTTATTATTATAACTAGCTGCTGCCCGCGGCTTCGCCCGCGTGAGTGTCGGAAATTACCCCATACATCCCCATGGGTTTTAAGTATAAAAATTGAGTTTCGAGTTAATCGGACAGCGCGTTAAAATTCTTCCATACAAACACTGACACCCCCCAACCCCCCTTTAGGGGGTAATTTAGATTTGAGGAGTGGCTAGAGAGGCGCCACGGCGTCCTCACCTTCCGCCTGACGCAGGTCCTCACCGGACACGGTTGTTTCGGGAGGTACCTGTTTCGCATAAGGCGGGAGGAAACGCCCGGGTGTCACCATTGTGTGGATCGTCCGGAGGACACGGTGGAGCATACGGTGGAGGTTTGCCCGGCTTGGGTGGACCACCGCCGTGTCCTCGTGGAGGCGATCGGCGGCAGTGACCTCTCGCGTCCGGCCCTGGTCCAGGCCATGGTGCGGAGCGAGAGGGCATGGCAGGCCGTCACCTCCTTCTGCGAAGCAGTAATGCTCGCAAAGGAGGAGGCGGAGCGCGTGAGGGAGAGGCAAAGTTCGCGCCCTCACGCGCCTAGCCGCCGTAGGAGACGCCCTGGGCGTCGGGACTCCCTGGAAGATTCCCGGCCACCGTAGGCGCGGGCTTGCGGGCGGTGAGCAATGGGTAGCTCGCCCCCGATAAGGACCAGGCCCGGGTCGACGGCGCGTCGTGTTCCACGCGCGCCTCAAAGAGATGTCAGCAAAACTGACGGGGTCCGCTAGGACCGTTGCCCGCCGGGGTTGCGGGTAGTCCTAAGGGGAAACCGTGGCCCCTGGCATGGCAAGGGAAGGAACACGGGTGGGTTTTAGTCAGTAAGAGTCTGACACGCCCTTCCGCTCCGCCCAGAGCGGGAGAAGTCATTGGATGATTTCCCACCCAAAAAAAAAAAAAAAAAAAAAAAAGGGGGTAATTTAGAAAAACAAAAAACTACAAATTTTATAATTTATTTTGATAACTATTCGTGCGAAGTTTCATGTTTATTACCTCAAGGAATAAGATTTTTCATACAAACTTTCATCCCTTATTTTACCCCCTTAGGGGTTGAATTTCGAAAAATCCTGATACACGTTATTCTTAATTTTTGGGTTTAAGTATAAATATTGAGTTTCGAGTTAATCGGACAGCGCGTTAAAATTCTTCCATACAAACTTTGACACCCCCCAACCGTAGGATAGGATACTTTTCCGGGATAAAAAGTACCCAGTGTTGTGCCCAGGATATTAAAGAATAATTATACCAAGTTTCATCGTAATCGAACCGGTAGTTTTTGCGTGATGCCTGAACAAACAGACAGACAGACAGACAGACAGACAGACAAAAAAAAATTTAATCAAATTTTTGGGGTCGTTGTCGGTCTAGTAACACCCCCTGCTATTTTTTTTTTTGATATTTTCAATGTACAGAATTCTCACTTCTACAGATTTATTATAAGTATAGATATAGATATAGATTATTGCAATAGGACTTAGTGGGAAATAATAAGCGTATTAAATGTATTATTTTCACAAGAACGCGCGATTTAACCTGCCAGGATCCGTATGTAAAGACCAATTTTTGGTATTGATTCAATACTAACTACAAACTATAGTTTGTATTGTAAGTGTTGTCATATTCCTATAGCTGCATATATGCACAAGATTCTTGCAGAAATCTCAATGTTAAAGTTACAGAATTGTTCGTGACTACGAAGTTCAAAATTTTCATTATAAGTTTCAAACATTAAATAAAGGCATTTCAAAGGTAACATGAAAGCCTTCGCTCGTAAAATAGGTCAAGAACACACTATACATGTAAGGTTAGTTTTGTGCTCTATTTATTTCAGAAATGTTGAGTCTGAAAAAAATTACAGCAGGTAAGTTTAGAAGTACCTAATATTATAGTTTTCACACAGTTTCTATTTCATTTTAAGGCTCCTAAAAACAGGCGCGACGCGACTTTCATAATACAATTTCTAAGAAAATTTCACGGTAGAACAATTACCGGTGTCGCGTCGCGCGGAAGTCACGCCAGTATGCACGAGCCTTTATTTTAATACTGAACCTACATTATTTAGAAATAAATAGGTCGAATTATCAGGATGCATAAAGGCTCGTACACACTGGCGCGACACCGGTAATTGTTCAACCGTCAAGTTTTCTTAGAGATTGTATTGTTAAAGTTGTGTCGCGCTGTCGCGTCGCGCCTGTTTGTAGCCTTAAAAGCTACTTTTTTTTTTTTCTATAAGTCCTTTCAGACGTTCTCCTTTTGTGTCTTGTGTATTCTTGCTTTCAAATTGATACATTTCAAGAATTTATAGAGATAAAGCGAAACGAATAGTTAAGCAAAGAGAAGCTGGAAGAGATTTCTTTAGAAATAAACATCACCTTTGCACATATTTTTATATTCCTTTCGTCTTGACTGTTTATATAACACAACATCACGCCTTGTTTCCCTGAAGGGTTAGGCAGACGTGTACCCAAAGTAGGTACACCCACCGGTTATGTGGACATAAAATGTTAAATAAATAAATAAACATTACTCATTTCTACTCATACTTTTAGTATACGACTCATATATACAAATACCTAATAGAACTGAACGAGCGTCATGTAAGTTCTTACGAAGGCATACGTTGCAGCCAATGGACTGATATGATTATGCGCAACTAATTTCTTGTTGTTGCATACTAAACCAAGTATATAATCTATAAGTACTAGTATGAGTAATTGTATAGTTCTACAATATTATCAAGTTACTACGGTACTGCACTATTGCCAAACGAATGCATCTTTTATGGTCATTATTTTAGGGTATAATGTTGACTAGAATCAAATGATTTCTGGCAAATATTATTAGCGGTTCGGGGTACCCGATATCGAGTAACGCACGTTCTTGATTTATATTTTGATTGTCAATATACCTTTATATTAACATCATAATGCTAGATAATATTTAAGTATAAGTATTCTGTATATTAAATTGAATGCATCATTAATGTGCAAGGTTACCAATAACAGCTGCCTAAGGGCGGAAGTCTTCTCCAAGGCAGCATCAAGAAATGGTGCCGTGAGAATTGAATTTTCTATACAAAATCCTAACTGAACACGTTAGACGGCAACATAGGAATGGAAGGCTATGGAAGAAATCTGGCATAGGTAGTATAAAACCAAGAAAATCATTTTTTTTACCCGACTACGGCGAACCAAAAAGGAGGGTTATGATTTTGACCGGTATGTATGTATGTATGTTCATTTGTTCCCTCATAACTTCTAAACTACTCATCATAATTTGACAAATGGGGTATCGTTGGAAGCGTCTTTGTCGTCTGCTGGTTATAGGCTATGTGACGTCACATTAAATGAAAATGAAAATCCGGAGTCACACGTAATTTATTCGATTATCCCCTAACACTTGTGACTCCGGATTTTTATTAATTTGTCTGTCTGAGATGACTTGTTTATACCTTTTTAGTTGACTGTTTTGCCGTAGTTGGATTTTAGTTTTTATACTTTTATTTTCCTCTGATCTGATGCTCTTACTAAGACTGAAAATGGTAGGTATGAAATGACCATAAAGTGTTTTTCTTTTTCCTTATGCTAAGCCGTATTTGCTGCATTCTGTAGTCGTCTCTTGCAAGCGGTAGGTACAAGCGTATGAGTCAGCTACAACAGTCACCATCTAATGGGCTGGCAACCTGTTATTGCCGACGCATATTGATCTTTAAACCTAGCACGTTATTATGGCTTGTGGTCGCAGTTCACAGATAATAATATAAGATATTTCTTTTTAAGGAAAACTAATTGACAAAATAAGTTAAATACAGAAATCATTATTATCAAATAACAAATTAGTCATGTTTGTTATGGTATTAGCACCAATTCTTGGTGACTTCCTTCAAAAAAAGGACCAATTAGTTTTCCTTAAGAATTTGTGGCCAATGTTTGTCTTTGATGTTGGCCCTTCAACATTCACTGAACATTTCGTACATTTTATGGGTATTCTTGTTTGCGTATCGATCGTTGGATGATGCAGTATCCAAACATTGGTAAATATAAACAGACGAGTGACGTCTGTTGCTCGGCAAACCATTGGTTGATGTGAATGAACTTATTTGGGCGTTCGGGGACTTTTTTACGCGACAAATATACCAATTGATCAATCTAAATATACACTCAAAAAATCAAAACGGCTAAGGAAAACATCTCGGGAAAACCGGTAAGTCTTTAGACCCAAAAAAGTGTGATATCCACGTTCCACTTCCTATAAGGGCAGCGCATTCGCCACTGCCAAACAAATATCGACCTTGCTCAAGTTAAAATAAAGTTGAAAATAAATAAACTTCCATTAGCTCAAAACCATGTCTAAGCGGAAAGAGCCGCGCATTTCAGGTTATTTATTCTCAACTTTATTTTTAGGCATGCAACGTTGATATTTGTTTGGCAGTGACGAATGAAAAAGAAGAGACCTATCTCAACAACGGGCACGATATAGGTCCTATACGCTGTTATGTCGCACATACCAACATAATATTTACGTACTTAACTGAAATACTTTCATTAAATAACTTTTGGCGTGATTCATGTGCTAAGTGATTCAGACACGCACTGACCCAGCCTTAGAACTCCGACATAGAAGATAAACACATAATAATGTAGGCTAATGTTGTCTAGAGAGTTAAGTTATGGTATGACGTCTCCTAATAACTTAAACGACTCCATGTCATATTGAATTACTTATAAGAACTTTTTTTTTTTATCACAACGGGAAAGCTCTTGGCCTGAATCTCACCTGATGGTAAGTGATGATCAGGCCGAAGGTGGAAGAGAGCTTCACCCGGAATCCTCTACCACAGAAGAACTGGCTATCTTATCTCTAACTGCCGAAACACAACGATGCTGCTAACATTGTTGTTATGGCGACAGACTTAGATAAGATGGTGGTAGCTAGCCAGGCGCACTTAGCACAAGCTCTACCACCAACCAAACCGGGCAGAAAATTTTGCCCCCACTGGGAATCGAACCCGGGACCTCTGGGTCTGAGACAGGTGGTCTAACCACTAGACCAATTTGTTTTCCAAATATGTAAACAAAATTTGTTTCTGGGTTGTGGAGGTCAGATAGGCAGTCGCTCCATGTAAAATACTGGTATTCAGCTGCATCCGGTTAGACTGGAAGCCGACCCTAACATAGTTGGGAAAAGGCTAGGCAGATTGATTGTAAACAAAGATTTGTTTTTGATAAAATAGCCTTAATACTCGCACAAAGTTCAGTTTGCATAGCACTCAAAAGTTCAGTTTTCTGAAGTCAACTTAATTAACAATGCTATAGAGTTGATATTTGTTAAAATGGAAAGGACGTCAATTTGGCAACAAGGATTTGATTATGAATTAGAATTTTCCTTGTCCGATATTCCGAAAGGGACGGACACGGAATTAATACTACAAATAACACGTTCTTTATCAAAGTACCTTGAATCTAAACTTCGGCCGTATGCCATTAATATAGTCGCGCATCGCTGGACGAGGACAATGGACACAAATGTTACATTATTTTATTTTACTCCCTAGCGACCCGGCCCTGCACGGTGTTTAAGGCCTGACAACCCATGGAGATTTCTTTATTATGTGTAAGTTTAATATAAACGTATTATACTATACACAAAACCTTCAGGAATCAATTTTCTAAATGATAGTGAACACCAGATCAAAATCTGTTGTGTGCTTTAGAAGAACAACGCGGTTGGATGCTCCAGGGTAGCCCGCGAAATTCAAATTTTCTTACGTTTTTTGCAATTTGCAGGTCAGTGTCAGGTTGTATGTTGATTAAAATATGATTCGCGACCGTAACAAATATGGCTTTACAGAATTATAATCATTAGAATCAGCAATACAAGTCCTTAACTTAGAATAATCCTCAAATGTCATGATTTCATGAAATAATCATTCAATAGGATTATATGAAATTAGAGAGTTGCTTTGATTATTTTTATGACTATAATTCTTTAAATAAATATCGAATAAGGCCGCGAATAATATTTAGATCAACATACAACCTGATACTGACCTGCAAATTGCAAAAAACGTAAGAAAATTGGAATTTCGCGGGCTACCTATGAGCATCCACCAAAATGTATCTGTCGCAGTAAGATGCTTTAAAGCTATATAACTATATCATTTAAAACCCGTAGATCACCCGCCTTTGAGCGTTAGAGGACTAGATCAAGTCTAGTTTTGATTTGATGAGCATTCAGACCTCCAAACTATTTCTTTCCTGCAATCAATAAGAAAAAAAACAATGGTCGGAGTCGTTGGAATCACAGAGTTCTTCAATGACGAGGCTAATATACTTATGATATGTACTGCAGTATTGACGTCATAAAACACGTTGTCGTACTGTACTAACCTAACCATGAGCAAAATTAATAAATGAAATGCAAGTCAGGGTAATTGATAAGTGGTGATTTTAAGTGTTGGAACATTATCTAAGACCTATGTCATTTCAATCTTAGCATGAAGCTCAACTATATGCCGGCAGTATAAATGTTACAGATGTCCAGGACATATTTGAGACAAATAGGCGACAGAAGACAAACGTTTTGGGTTCTAAACATTCGAAAGTGGACTGAGAAAGTAGAAGGTATGTTTTGACTAGATCGGGACCAAGAGAAACTTTGAAGGACGACTCAGCCAGCCTTTACTAATCGAATGATTAATGAAAAATAATTTTACATATTCGTTTCAGTACATGCACGATGCTGCTACTCAAGTCTCGACATTGTGTGTCATACAAACAGTATCGATTGTGCAAACTTACTCGCTCGTGTCCGAAGATAAACAGATAACACCTGTCCGACCTTCGACACTTGAGATTCAACTCGACGATAACCCTGCGACTGACGAAAATATTGGTATTTTTCTGTGGGGGCTTCGCTGATAGTGGCTCTGAATTTTTTACTCATGACGGTGAGCTTATTAGAAGGCACGGTTTGTGCTCGACAGCAATGTTGGCATTTAGCCTGATAAATCGATGGGCTGCAGGCACTGCAGCCTTAAGTCTGTTCGTTTCTCACATCATTATCTACCTAGTATTTTGGGGTCGGCTTCCGGTCTAACTAGACGCTGCTGAATACCAGTATGTAGTTTACATGGAGCGACTTCCTATGTGACATCCACAATACAGTTACCAGGTAACACGATACGCCTTGGTAACACTGGTTGCCGGACTTTCCTACGACCCGTAACTAATGTAAAATACATAGTTTTTGTGAGTCTGGGTGTTGCTTATGAGATTTATTTATTTATATATACTTTATTGTACACCAGAGATTTGTTTTGTAAACGTATCTACGATGTAGGAGGACTAATAAGCTGTTTGCTGAGGCTGCCGCAACAGCTAGCTTGGCCGGTTATCCAATAGATATTGTTCAGTATCTGGCTATTGAACTGAATATTATAACTGTAGAGAGCCTTAAAGGATCGGCAGAGCCGCGACTGGTCACACTTAGGAAACGAATCATCGATCAGCACTTAGCATGATCACCGTAGAAACGAAAACAAAATGACAGATAAACAATCACTATCTGCCATTTTGTCTATTCTTCAGTAGACAAAACCCCACCAAACCATCATGTTACGCGTGCTGACAAGACGGCCAGAATACCTATAAATTAAAATTGTCCTTGTTCATGAACTATCGCCGCTAAATGAAGCAGTTCCTGGGTCACATGACATCACAGTTCATATCAGGTTGATAGATTTCGGTGCACAATTGTTCCTAACAATTATTTGTATAACTCATTGCCCCCAGTTGACTTCTGTGTGCAAGATGTCACAGCAGCTGCTGATTCACTCATTTATAACCCGGAACAAACAATATCATGTTGTTCTTTTTTCCGTTAGAAGTATAAGTTTGTGGCCTACAACAGTTAAAACTGTATGGTATAAGCCTCCTTCCCCTACTCCCTCGCGAGGCCGGTAGTGGGCCAGGGTGGATCTTAAAACTGGTCCTTTGATTATCTTTCAGTTATGATGATCAAAATACCACATTGCTTTCTTAGGCAATAAATGTATACAGGGTCAAATTATATTAGATAGAGAAACTCCGCAGACGTCATGGGTATCAGACAGGTGGTCTAGTGGTTAGAACACCTGTCTCAGACCCAGAGGTCCCGGGTTCGATTCCCAGTGGGGGCAACATTTTCTGCCCGGTTTGGTTGGTGGTAGGGCTTGTTCTAAGTCCGCCTGGCTAGCTACCACCATCTTATATAAGTCTGTCGCCATAACAACAACGTTAAAAGCATTGTTGTGTTTCGGCAATTAGAGATAAGATAGCCAGTTCTTCTGTGGTTGAGGGTTCCGGGTGAAGCTCGCTTCAACCTTCGGCCTGACCATCATTTACCATCAGAAGAGATTCCGCGTCGTAGATAAAAAAAAAACATAATACAAGTTGGAATGTTGGAATAATGCACTTCCAAAGATAAAGCAAACTTTCCTAGTCTATACAGACTAGGAAAGTTGACCAATCATTTAAAATTGAACAGTCTGATAGAGATAGAAAAGTTATTGAAATCACTTACAGTTGTAAATACTGCAATCAGTTACAGGCCATGCAACTGGGAATAGATAAATCGGTTCAATCGCGATGTGTGCTATTTGTTACTATACAATGATAGTGACACTTCCTGTGACTAATAAAATAACAACAATAATTTGTAGGTAGACACTTAATATTTTCACAGAGTGTGTACTAATCTGGCCGATATTACAACAAATAATAAAAATTAAATAAACTTAAAAATTTAAGGGGGATAAAAGTTTGTGTTTTTTTTTTACTAAAGAATTCTCTTTTTAATATATAGCGTGTATGTAGTAAATATTTTATGGTGGTATGGAACGGGAAAGTGTGGCCATTTGTGTAGCCGTTTTTTTTTCGTTATCTCCTCAGATTAATTTGTCGAGTGACGAGTGTCGATGGACGTGACTACGACCATGTTTGCAGGCAAACCAAGGCCAGAAACCCTAACTAATATTATAAAATGCTAAAGTGACTTTGTTTGTTTGTTACGCTTTCACGCTAAACCGGCTGGACGGATTTGGATGATGTTTACTTTTCATCCTGAATCGCACACGAAGTCACGGGCAACAGCTAGTAGCATAATATATCATGATAGTTTTGTGTTTTGGTTTGAATTACAAACAAAACTGTTAATAACTACTTCGCTTAAAACGACGTACCAGTTACAAGGGTCGTACACGCGGACGCGACAAGGGTCACTCTGTCTGTCGCTCCCGCGATATCGCGCCAGTGTGTACGACCCTATAACGACGAAATTTTGAGGTCCTAGCATTTATGATTACTTAAAACATAGTTTTTGGTTATAACGACTATCGGCTATAACAATTACTGTAATCCGACGGTTCCTTAGAAGTCGTTAGAAACGGTTTTGACTGTACCTTTTGTTCATTAGTAAGACACAAAATAGGCTAACGATTAAATCTCCCCAGATACAACAAGTATCTTAGTAAAGTCATAAGATCAAAAAAAATGACAGCAAATATGATCACATCAATCCACAATAAAAACACTTTACTATAAGCTAAATATTAAGTACTCACAAGGCAGGGGTTACAAACCTTAGGGTACTTGATTACTGACTTGTATTGTTATTGGTGCCGAGGTTACAAGCGTTAACCCGCGTGTTAACCCCGCTAACAAATAAATTAACACTTCCTGTAGGACCACAATTAAGATGCGAGTCATCAACATCATGATTTCGCTCATGATACATACGAACCAGACATCAACATCAATAAAACAAATCGGGGTCCGATCGGGGAAAAAATACATCAACCAGGGGCCTAAGTCTACTAATTTATAAACGTTACAATGGTATCTGAATGGTGAGTTTTTGACAGATTTGACATACAAAAACTGTCAAAAATTCACCATTGATAAACCATTATGTAACGTTTATAAATTAGTAGACTAAGGCCCCAGGACAGAGCAGGAGACTCGAACGGAGTATCGCAAAACTCCAGTTATATTATACCTTATGGAAAATAAAATGTAAAAATATTAATGATAAAATACAAGGAAAAGGCAACCTACACAAATGTAGGCATATCTACATTTGTGTAGGTTATTAATTATTTCAAGTATCAGTGTATTATTAAAATACTTGTATGAGCAATGATATTACATTTTACTTAAGTCAATTTGCAACTTTTTGAGAATTGAATAAGAATCATATTGAGTCCTATTATATAGTTTGGTTCAAAAACTTTTCACGTTTTCGTCAACAATAGTAACTAAACACGATAATAAATTTATAATCATGTTATGTTAATATAGTAGCAGTACATACACAAATAGTACAGAAGGTAAATTAAATGATATCATCACCCTACTTGTTTACCATAACATAGCCTCCCATATTACGGCCCATTTTTTACCCCTGACTGCCCAAGGGGGGGAATGTTTTTCTAGAGTATGTATGTATGTCTATTTCTTGGGAAACGATTTTAATTATGTGAGGTGTCGTTGGGATCGTCTTAATTATGGGAGTGACTGAGGCTACATTATATTTATATATTGCTTTAGCAAATACAAAAGGGAGGGGAAGGTTTTATGATAATAAATTATATTTTCCACAGATTCTTTTCGTGGTAAAATAGACAACCACTGTTACCTATGGTTAATTATTCAACAAACCTAAATAGATGAGAGAACACTACAAAACATGTATGTCACCATTTCACCAATGCACCCACTGGTACACATAATGTACCTATTTGTACATATATCCTTCCTTTTTACTTTGCCGTAATCCAGTAAAAATATATATTAGTCCCAAAAAATGTAATTGATTATTTTCAGTACTAAGTTGATCACACATGGAGAATTTGAAATGATGATGACAGTTGTGGTCTTACCACTAATAAGAATAGAATTGAATATCTTTTGTTCAAAACTTAAATTCTAGTCTTGTTAGATCAAAGGTCAAAATAGAACAAATAATACAAAAGTTCTGCTCACCACATGTGGCGTTTCCTGTGTATAAACGATGACATTGCCGAAGGTCTCCGTCAGCAGGGCCAGATGCAGTGTGAGGACTACGCCCAACATGCTGGATGCACGTTACATGTGCTGTACACTCACTGTGCTCAAGTCTCATGCGCTCCTACGCAGGTGGGTGTAGGCCGATGAGGTTGTTGCATGATTTTGTACCTGCAACAAAGACAGTATAACGACGTTGTGACATTGTTCTGAGATACTATAATTTTGGCGTTTGATTGTGAATCTATTATTCTGTTATTTGATGTCCTATGTAATGAATGATGTGAAAGATTGAAATACTTTACACAAATGCAGCTGATCCATTATAATGATTGTCCAATTTTAGATAGGCACTTAATTTGTTAATGAAAAATGATATATTTTTACCGGCATTAATCTATTTGTAATGAGTCAACTGTGTATTCATCCATAAAGGTAATGAGTCAATTGTAGAATAGAATATTGAAGTGCATAATCATAATGTTAGTGATAGAATTCTATGTATAAGCAATAAAAACATGTTTGGCAGCTCCATTATGCGGCAAGCCAGGCTTGCCTGGCCTTTATAGGAACAATTGCTTATATACAACAGCCAATAAATAAAAACAAAAATAAACAAAATACATAATAGATCTATTTACTGATAAGCATTATACAGCATACTTGATAGCAGCATACTTGATTTGTAACAAACAACCATGGAAGCTTAGGGATTGGTCATACATGATACTAAAACTAAAAACAAAACATACAGTACTACTTTCAAGTTTTTTACAACTATTACAGTTTCTTTATGATTACAATGTCACACAAGGTGAAAAATTACTCATGACTGTCCTGGAATTTGCTAGGGACACATAAATTACACTGTAAAAACATGGAAAATATGGATTGCAGTCAAACATACACACTATCTAAGCTTTATCTGTACTTCTTAATTTGGTCACTATGTCAGGGGTGTCCCGGTCAATAGCCTGATAAAAAATATATTTTAGTAATGTATCAGGAACTGGTTTGACAAGTTCCTAGCCAACCAGTAACCGTTAACAACACAATGATACACAAAGGAAATGTTTTGCAGATGATAAAGATTCGGTTTCGTAATCAAAACATTCTACAAAATAATAGTTTTACATAAAATAGCAAAATGTCATGGAGTAGAGACAAATAAGTTAATTAAATTATTAGTTGCGACATGTGTCGGCCTTGGATCACGTGTTTATCGACAACAATAACTTCCTGAGATGCACACACAAAATAGAACACTGCAAATACATCGAATACAAGCATGAAGAGTTTAATAATTGTTTGTTCGACACAATGCTACTTACGATCTATTAAACGATATTATCTCCCCCGATTTAGTCAGAATCCACTACGTTTGACAACGATACACTTTATTATGAGAATTTAGACAAAACTAAAAGGAAAAAATAGTAAATTACGACTAATTCATTCCTCCTTCGATGCAGGAAAATTAGCGAAACGTCAAACTGAAGTGCGTTCTAAAATCTTCATGTTTGTCATAGTTGTCATTTTAGCGATTTTTGCGAAAAAATCAATCAATGTCTTTCCAATATTTCAAAAATCTTTTTATTGTGGTCTATTTGGAAGAAAATTATATTTGTTAAGTTAAAAAACACGAAGTGATCCTATAAAATAACGAAAAGTATCGAAAGAAAGAATTTCCTTCTGTTTAGACCATGACATGTTAGGAACTTTGGTCCAAGTTTGGAACGCACGATGAGGTCATTAGCATTCATGTCAAAATTGTCAAATGCTATAGTGATTACTTCAATGTTTGAATTATCAACAGAAAAATGAAATTGATTTCTATTTTTTATAGCTCTGAGAATTTACAGTATGTGATTGAGTTGCAGATTGTTTATTGAGTAACAGATTGAGAAGAGCATTGAGTTTAATTTTGTCAATTTCTGCCACTAATGGCCGCAGTGACGGTTGTCATTTGTCATGAAAGTGCTAGCAATGTCAATTATTTAAATCGTTAGATTCGCCATGATCCGTCAAAAGATAGTCGCATTTCTGACACTCATTCTCATTTCATTCGTTTTGACACACAATTACACAGTAACTACACTTGATTGTCATTGATACGCTAACGTGCGAGCTCACTCTTCTCAGTATGGACACTTTTTCTTCATCTTGTGACTTACCTACGCTGAGGGTAAATCTAGCGATTTAAATCTTTGGCGGGGTTTGACTTCATTTCAAATATTGGTGAAAATGACAGATTTTCATGGCGGCCATTATAGTAAGACGGAACCGCTTCCATAAGAAACCGAAGCTTTACTAACTAGTTTTATTGGTCATTAAAATTATATGTGTTACCTTCTTGGTGTACAGTACACACAAAGAAATATTTCCAGGCGTTTGTGGACACGTGTAAAAACTAGTTCATTTTATTTCACGAGAGCGCCTGTTTATTTTCGAATAGCTTTTTGTATCTGTGCGTAACAGAAACAAACAAACAGCAAACTCGTAAACTAAACAAGTTTTTTTTTAGTTGTATAAAAATGTTGGTCATTTAAATCAGTCAATTTTATTTGCGCACTCCAGTGTTTATCATTCAACTCATGTCCTGCTTGTTTAGGTACATAAGTAGGTACTCCTATTATGTATCTATGATACCTACTATGAATACCTATGTTTTTACTTTTAGCCGAACAGTACGTATTTACACATTTTTTATTGAGCGTAGCGAGTGCTACGACCACCACACGTGTTGTTTCAAAAATAAACATTTACAAATATAAAAGTCACCTCCCGTAAAAACTTATTTATAGATAACCAAATCAGTGCAAATATCCGTAACTATTTACAATGCGCAACACCTTGTCTTATTAAGTCATGACAACCGTGAGATGGTATTAATTGTTCTCCTAACTAATTAACACTTAATTAAGCGATTCGACATTTAGAAAAACAAAGCGTTGAAAATTAAGTTGATTTTCCGCGACTTGTTAATTGCCAGCTAAGCGGATCTGGGTAAGAATAGAATCATTACGACGGTAAAAATAGGAAGCATGAAATGGCAATTAATTAGGCTATGGCACTGACGAGCAGAGAATTCAATATTATCACCCAACCAAGATCATTCTCGTGGCAAAAGAATAACAGCCGCACGGGACGGTCTTCAAGGTTATGCATCGCTTGACGAGGTCGGTTCGTGGATGGGTGACCATCCATTACATACCAAGACCCCTCGGTGCTTCGGAAAGCATGTTAAAAGCCGTTAATCCCGGTTGTCTTTTGACAGTCGTTACGGGTAGTTAGAAGCCCGAAAGTCAGGCAATCAGTCTTACTAAGAGTTATCGTGTTACCCAGTAACTGGGTTGTGGGTGGAGGTGACATAGGCAGTGGCTCCATGTAAAATACTGGTATTCAGCTGCATCCGCTTAGAGTGGAAGCCGACCCCGACATAGTTGGGAAAAGGATAGGCAGAGGATGATGACAAGTTCAACAACAACTGCATTTCCTTTTCCCACTAAGGGCGAATTTCACCAATAAAAACTGAACGCGATCAGCACTTAAACCACGTTAAAAGAGCTGTCAGTGTCATTATTTTCTTTGGAATATTGACACTGACACGCGTTTTAGATATGCTGATCGGGTTCAGTTTCTTTGGTGAAATCAGCCCTTAGTGGGATTAAAGGAAATACAGTCTGTTGTTCCTGCTACGAGTGTTTTGTTCGTGAACGTGTATTTCTGTATAAAAATACAACCATCATTCTGCCTAGCCTTTTCCCAATCATGTTGGGGTCGGCTTCCAGTCTAAACGGATGCAGCTGAATACCAGTATTTTACATGAAGCGACTGCCTATCTGACCTCCACAACCCAGTAACTGGGTAATACGATACCCCTTGGTAAGACTGGTTGTCAGACTTTCGGGCTTCTGACGACTCGTAACGACTTTTAAAGATCCACGAATGACAGTCGGGACCAACGGCTTAACGTGCCTTCCGAAGCACGGAGGAGTCTCGGTATGTAAAGATGGTCACCCATCCACGCACCAACCCCGGCAAGCGCAGCTTAACCAGATGGATCGACCCGTGCGGCTGTTATTACTTAGCCACGAGCTCCTCTGTATAAAAATACAACCATGAAGAGAAATTCCTAGCGACGTTAAATTCTGCAACTTCATACATTGAGGTTTACATTCATAAGTTCAATGACTTCATAGGACACTTCTACCTAGGAAGTAATAAATTCTCATTTCGGTGTATATAACTGCATTGCGTCCGTCACCCACAAACAAATAGAAGGCCTCATACGGGGTGACAAGGACATCGACGCGAAAACGGTTAGGTACCTCGTGTTCAGTGCATCATTCTGAGCCCCCCTATATAGAAATATTTCATCGGTTATTGAAAAAAAATTGCTGTTCCATACATTCTGACCGTGTAGGTATAGGTATATATTGTAGGAAACTGCCGATTTTTGTTTTAATAACCGATGAAAAATTTCTATGTAGAGCGGCTCAGAATGATGTAATGTAATTATTGTCGATGTCGTCTCCACCTTGTATGTGCTTGAATTTTTTGTTTTAATTGTTTGAACAAGTTTTAATTGCTTTCACCAAATTATTCCAACAACATTGAGTTTTTATCGGCTACCTATTATTAGTCTGCAATACGTTCTGTAAGGGGTCGACTTCAAAGGCGGCGCCGGGCGTAGCGTTGTCTGCACGGGCGGGGCGTAGCGTTGTCTACGATGACGTAACGTAGCATCATCTGCCGTAATAGCGTAGCGTCTACTGTCGTAGCGTATTGCTACAGGCGTAGCATAATCTACACACGCGTGTGTAGATTAGTGTGTACATGGGCGTAGCGTTGTCTGCACGGGCGGGCGTAGCGTTGTCTACGATGGCGTAGCGTAGCATCATCTACCGTAGTAGCGTAGCTACTAATGTCGTAGCGTATTGCTACAAGCGTAGCGTAATCAACACACGTAGCGTTGTTTACACAGGCGTAGCGTTGTGTAGGGAAGCGACTACAGACGCAGCTGCATAGCGTACTCTAGATGGCGTAGGCAGTCTTCAGAGTCGTACTCGTAGTGTCAGCACAGTTGTAAAAGACGTAGTGTTAGCGTAGTTAGTAGACCAACATACCCGGAATAGTTTGATGATTTTCCAAGGCTTGTTGCCATATTTATTTTAAAAAGGCCCTTTTTAGGGTTCCGTACCCAAAGCGTGCCAACGGAACCCTATTACTAAGGCTCCACTGTCCGTCCGTCCGTCCGTCTGTCGCAGGCCTGTATCTTTTGAACCGTAATAGGTAGACACTTAGAATTTTAAAAGAGTGTGTACTACTACGGCCGCTATAACAACAAATAAAACAAAGTAAACAATTAAAGTTTAACACGTATGGGGGGTCCCCATACAAGAAACGTGTTAATTTTAAAGTATAATATATTGTAGTCTTAAATATTGGGTGGTGGTACGGAACCCTTCGTGTGCGAGTCCGACTCGCTCTTGCCAGCTTTTTATTTATATCTCCTGGGACTTAACCAGCTTATCTTATATATTACCTAATCGCTGAGCAAACACAAACAAATGTTTATTTATTTACAAGATAAAGCCGCGCTTGCTGTGAATGTTTGGTAAACTTGCTACACTGCTCATTCAAGCTTAATTTTAAGTCAAATCATGCAGTGAAAGTAAGCAAAGGAACACGGACTTTGATCCTACGCGTTTAATCGTTGCATAATGGATGCTTACGCTAACGTGTTAGTGCGTCCGCCACAACAATGAATATTTTAATACTCAATCATTACAGCTTTCGAAACAAAGCCGGCCCGGAAATGCGAAAATGTACGTAAGTACGAAGAAGGTGAACACTGTAGTAAAATTTTCACGCGCCCTTGACTCTTGATTCGTCGATAAAACTTGCCAGCTTTAACCTTATTGGCTAGCGTGTGCCGACAATGCGGCACTGCGCTGAACGTGAAACAGAACTTTCTTCTGAAACAAAAAAAAAGACGTGTTTACCCGCACAGCTGTGTGTGGTAGGTAGTCCGTCTCGATTATCAAATCGTCGAATTTAAGCTTTAAAATTACGCGGTAGAGTAGACATTTCTTTGGCCAGTGATGTAAATACTACTGCAGTCATTCATGTGTTGTGCCATCTCACATCTGGCAGTACACATTCGTGATACCATGGAGCGGTCGCGCCAAACGGTTTAAAAAAATATTACGAACACGTTTGTAAAAGTTTTTTTTTTTACTCAAGTGACAGTTGAAGTGGCAAAGGACTTTTGTTTATGATACTTAATAATACTATTGCTGTAAATAGAACTCAAAATAACTGTGGTATTCTAAAATTAAAACAGTGTTATCATCAAAATGGTAAGTTGGCACATGTTCCAATATGTTTGTGTGTTTTCTTCATCTCTATCAATAGGGAAGCAGACTTGGGAATTATATTTTTCAGCCTTGTGAAGGAAGGAAATATTCCCGAGTAGACAAGATAAGCGTATCCGTATATAAGTATTTTTAGTTAAAAAATAATCGTGAATACGCACGGAACATTAGTATAACTGTTAAGTAATTCTTAATTCCCTAAATATGTAGCCTACTAATTTGTATGTGTTACATTTATTTAAGTGTATTGATTTATGACTGATTGATAGGTAGGTAAATACATCAATTTGCATGCTTCGTCATTAAGGGTACCTCGGCGACCGGGGGATAATAGAGAACACGAATTAACCCAGATATGAGAACTAGCTTGATCGATTTTTCGCCCCCGTATAATGCAACTTTTATCGAAATTGTTAAAGCCGTTTTCGAGAACGTGATTACGAATAAATATATACAAATATTGCTCATTTAATATTATAGGATATTATTAGGTCCGCGGATACCTACCTAACAACCGTTTTTTCTAACATTATCGATATCCACAATTAGATTCTGATTTTAAGATGACCTTACAGATAAAGATGAGGTTGTCTAAAACGTGCTCCCAGAAGATTAATTTACACGACAACAATTTTGCCTTATTTTTCTTTTTTGCCAGACATGTAAACTTTTCCGGTTTTTATTCAATGTAAATTAATCAAACTTAAAAGTGTTGTTTTTCTAACGTAGGTAGTAGGTATCTACAACGTGCATAGTCGATATTCTAAAAATACCTACCTAGGTAGGTACCTACCTTAAAATAGTTAATTAGAACACTAACGTTACATAGGTACTACTTACGCACTATTTACACCGAGTTCATCCGTCTGATTCATCGAGTTGTTGACTCGTCAAACATAAAACAATGCATGTTGTTTTTTGAATCAAGTCAACATACATTAACGCTCCCGTATACAATGTGATACATGCTAATCACAAATCAAATTACATCGCTCTATCCACATTAAATAGTGCCCAAGTATTATGATTATATTTAGGCACTCAGTAATCTGTCAATGTGTAACTGGAATATGTCAAAAAACGAATAGAAAAAAAGTATTTATGAAAAACACTGGCCACTGACATTCAGACGCCAGACGCGAAAAAAAAAACAATTGTTATTTTTGTTTCATGCAAAGGAAATAAAGTCTCAAGTCCACCATTGTTACGAGTTTTACTTACAAAAGAAAAGAAAAATCTAAAATATGGGTTTTATATATAAATTACAAAAGATTAACGAGTTTATCTGCGTCAGTGCGAAAATTCATGTGAACATACCTACGTGTACACGAACAAAATGATATATTTATTACTCAAATTGTTGTTTTGTGCTCGCCACTGCAAAAATAATTGCTGCCTTGCTGTTGTGATCGTATTTATTTTGTCGGTCATGTAAAAATAATCTTCTATACTTATAATAAATCTGTAGAAGTGAAAATTCTGTACATTGAAGATATCAAAAAAATAAATGGCAGGGGGTGTTACTAGACCGACACCGAACCCAAAAATTTGATTAAATTTTTTTTTGTCTGTCTGTCTGTCTGTCTGTCTGTCTGTCTGTCTGTCTGTCTGTTTGTTCAGGCATCACGCAAAAACTACCGGTTCGATTACGATGAAACTTGGTATAATTATTCTTTAATATCCTGGGCACCACACTGGGTACTTTTTATCCCGGAAAAGTACCCTATCCTACGGTTGGGGGGTGTCAAAGTTTGTATGGAAGAATTTTAACGCGCTGTCCGATTAACTCGAAACTCAATATTTATACTTAAACCCAAAAATTAAGAATAACGTGTATCAGGATTTTTCGAAATTCAACCCCTAAAGGGGTAAAATAAGGGATGAAAGTTTGTATGAAAAATCTTATTCCTTGAGGTAATAAACATGAAACTTCGCACGAATAGTTATCTAAATAAATTATAAAGTTTGTAGTTTTTTGTTTTTTCTAAATTACCCCCTAAAAGTTTGGGGGGTGTCAATGTTTGTATGGAAGAATTTTAACGCGCTGTCCGATTAACTCGAAACTCAATATTTATACTTAAAACCCATGGGGATGTATGGGGTAATTTCCGACACTCACGCGGGCGAAGCCGCGGGCAGCAGCTAGTAAAAAATAAAATACAATAACTGGTATTGTAACTGCGGGTAAATAAATATTGTATTTATCGTGATTGTTTTCTTACAATACTTTAGATTTCTTGGCTATAATTTATTTTTCCACCCGCGGGAATCGGAAGGCTCGACTGGAAATAATACCTCCTGAAAAGGCGCAAAGAGTGAATGACCTTACCTTTCAGTTGCCTTGAGCACATCCTTCAGGAACGACCTCGCTTTCTTCGCTTTTAGGAGATAGGGAGAGAATGCCTAAGCCATTAAGTCCGCTTTTGTACCTTTTTTAAAAGTACCCGACAAATAGTTATTGCACTTTTTTTTTCAGTAATTGTGAATGACCTGACATAATAGTAGTCTACATATACTCATATAATGGTAGTCTCTACCAACAATAATATAGGCACACGACGTTTATAAATATACCTACTGATTGTTTGTGATTATTAGGTACTCGTGGCTAAGTAATAACAGCCGTACGGGTTGATCCATCAGGTTAAGCTTCGCTTGTCGGGGTTGGCCTGTGGATGGGTGACCATCTTTACATACCGAGAGTCCTCCGTGTCTCGGAGAGCTCGTGAACCTTTAACAGTCGTTACGGGTCGTCAGAAGCCCGAAAGTCTGACAACCGGTCTTACCAAGGGATGATACATCGTAGAATAGAATAGATACTCTTTATTATGTACACCATAAAAACTACAGACATTTTGGATATTTTACATAGGGTGACACAGTGGGCGGTCTTATCGCTAAAAGCGATCTTTTACAGACAACCTTACCCAGTTGCTGGGTTGTAGAGGTTAGATAGGCAGTCGCTCCATGTAAAATACCAGTATTCAGCTGCATCCGGTAACCTGTTAGACTGGAAGCCGACCCCAGAATACTTGGGAAAAGGCTAGGAAGATTTATTTCGTTTGTGATTATCAATAGGCGTTGCCTGACTAAATATTTAGTTTCAAACTCGAAAAAAGCGTATTTGTCACGTCAAGTGTCGTCGAATAGCGAGCTGATTGTAAAAACAAATACATAAAGACTCCTACAAACAGGCGCAACGCGACTTTAATAAGTAAGTAATACAATTTCTAAGAAAACTTCACGGTAGAACAATTACCGGTGTGGCGTCGCGCGACAAGTCGCGCCAGTTTGCACGGACCTTTAACCATATCTGAATTTCAAATAAAGAAAAAAACCAAGGTTGAACCGCGTTTTCTCAAGTTATCTACGTGTGAATGTGAAGTATCATTATGTTCAGTAAAAGTCCAGTGTTAGTACAAACATTGATCCGTCTACCAGCTCGGTAATTATAACATAATTGCTCTTCACATGCCCTTATTCAGCGGTAGAGTTAACGGCAGCATGTTAAAAAAATAAACCGACTTCCAAAAAAAAAACTCTGCTAAGTGAAAAATTACTTTAATTTCGGAAATCACTTTGGTGTTGTATATTCGTTTTTTGAAGTCGGTTTTAAAAACAATAAATAGGTAGATAACTAGGTAGGTTAGGTACTCAGGCATAGATATCTACTCAAATAGGTACCTACATTATTATTATAAATACTAGTAGGTACAATCAACCGTACATCAGTGGTAAGTACTTGCACTACGAAAAATCATCCTTATTGGTACGGTAGGCGGTGTCAATGTCACATTATTTCCACTGCTGTGCGGTTGACTGTAGCTTCTCGACGATGATCTCAAAAAATATTAAACCAACGACCTCAGAATTTTTTAACTCTACATTATTGCGTGGGCATGTCGGTGCATGGCCAGGTGCATGTAAAATACTGATATTCAGCTGCATCCGGTTAGACCAGAAGCCGACCCCAACGTAGAATGGGAAAAGGCTAGGCAGATTGATTTATGTCGGTACAAGGTGCGTGCTGAACTTGCTTTAATCAGTTCTATTTTATTGTTATCAGATCGCTTGGTCGGTCTACCTTCAAGGTCATTTATATTGGTAACTCTAGGGGCTATTGCTTTCTTTGAATAAACAGTTTTGACATCAGTTTCCTCGACTTTTCCGCAATCCATTTTTTGAACGTTTTAGGATGAATTAAATTTTGTTCGTATTTTTTTAAAACTTTTAACTAAATTAAATCAGCTAAATAGGAGGATCCTAAGCTCTTGTAGGACGTACAAGGAAACTCTAACATTTCATTTGTTTTTGAAGATCTGCAGAATACAGGAAAAACTCTTCTAAAGATGTCATAAAGCCGATTTAGAGATTACTGAGCTCGTTTTAGAAGACATTAGCCTGAAGGCTGAGGAGTGAGGACACACTGATTTATTGTAATGACCGCTCAAAACCTCGTTACAGACAAGGCAAAGCGAATCCAAATAATTTCACGGTTATATTCAGTTTTCACGCAATTCATCTTTCAGGAGATAATGTGAACCAATTTCAGCGATTAAAGGTAGGTACTAAAGACAATACTTTGGTTACAGTAATCAGCACGCGTAGCATGACAGCCATAGAAACGGGTTTTGTCGACGGAATAATAGACAAAGTGGCAGATTGTAATTGTTTATCTGTCATTTTGTATATTCTTCTGTCGTAAGTAAGTAACGTGAAGTTAATAAATCTCATATCTAAGTATCTAAAATCATATTTTCTTTATTATAACTTTATTTACTACTTTAAACAATTATAATTTCTTTAAAACAGGTTCAAGTTCGCAAATACACATAGCTATTTAAGTATTTATCTACTTACTTATCGAAATTGCAATAAGTGCAAAAAAAAAAAATAATTAACTGTTACTATTTATTGATGAGCGGAAACATACAACAACACAGTAGATATTCTTATACTTTTTAAACTGTCTCTAAACCAACGGAGCAGAGTAAAAACTAAGGTAATAACTACCTTAGTTTTTACTCGGCTCGTAGTTTGCTTATTTATTGAATAGTTTCAACAATGTTGTCTAAACACCCACAAGTAGGTACATACACATAAAACAGCGCAGAACGTAATATTCAAATTGTGACATTGACATAGTTACAAAGTAAATATTTCAAACCCCTTACCTGTAACTCTGAGATAAGCTCTGGCCAATATAAAACTGGCTATTCAAGTGCATGACCGACACTATTTTCCTTATAATTTATTATTAAATGGCGGTTATATTGACTTGACTGCCTATTTTGTCGAAAGCGGTACAGCTGAGCATGAGCTCCTGGATCGATTCCCAGGTCGAGCAAAGTGCTATTGGGTTTTTCAGTCTAGAATTTCTCAGTAGCAGCCCGAAGTCTGGATTTGTGACCGGTTGATGGCAATTTAGGCTCGCCGCCTATTACAATCATGAGACTTAAACATATAACTGGCGAAATGTGGGTGTACTATAAGTACACCTCTGCCTAACCCTTCGAGGAATATAGGTGTGATGTTATGTTTGTGTTATTGATTATATACTTCCTGTCGCCCGAGCCATGGTTAATCGTAAATGGCTTGCAAGTCCGAAAATTATTATTCAACGAGTTTAAAAACGTCGTTCTAGGGCATTTTACGTTTAAGATTACACTTTGTAGAATAGGGATGTTACATTTTTGTTTGGCCTAGGTCTTAAGGGGGAGGCGTGAAAATTGATTGTATGATGTGATGTGAATATGTGATGTATTGATACCCCTGTCTTAATTGTCCTGAGAATGAGATCGGCTTACAGTCCTCATGCATAACTTTTTCTAAGTCGCTCAGCAGTATATATGCAGTCCAATTGAACTTAATCAACAAAAGGGCCAGGGGATCAACTACATATACTAGTTTGTTAAGTCATTGACCGCACTGTTTTTTTCTCGAAACTCACTAGAATATTGTAGAGTTAGGTACTAGTTTGATCGATACCGCTGCAGTATTGAAGGCCAACAAGCCTGAGGTATCCGTTGCCTCAGCACGCGACAACGGGTTTTGTCGACGGGAGAATAGACAAAATGACAGATTGTGATTGTTTATCTGTCAATTTGTCTATTCTTCCGTCGACAAAACCCGTTCCTATTGTGGTCTTGCTACGCGGTGCTGACAGTATAATGAAGAGTAGGTATGCATGCTATTTGGAATTTTGTGGGTGAATGGTCTCATTAGTAATGAAAAGTTCGCAGTACTTTCCTAGAAGTCAAACACCTTTGATGGAAGTATAACCCAAGGTGGCTTCGGGGTGCTCTAAACTAGTTTCACACACTAGTAGTGGGTCGATACTGTCATGCTGTGTAACTATTTCCCACGGAGTTTTTTCCCCAATCTAAATAACCCAAAATAAAAACATCTGTTCTGACTCAGGTATTCCACGCTATCAGCCATCGCTATCTACAGTAACTGTGTCATTGCAGAAGAGCGAAGATCTTTATTTAGGTAACCTTTTGGGCATTATTTCCGAAATAAAAGTTGATTGTGACAAATCGATAAACAGATGAAATCTGGCCACCCTGACTGGAGAGCTTTTTTCTTGAAAGATTTTTCAGCCCATGCTAGATTAGAATTATGGTGAAACAATATTTGGTCCATCAAGGGCATCAATCACGTTTTGCTGAAGACACATAGGATAATATCATGCTATTATCAGCAGGTTTAACTAGAAGCTCAGGGTCATAAGGAAAATACATAATTATTTAATTATATAGGAAGATAAAATGACCATCGATTGAAGTAGTTGTTTTTGATCAGAGGTTGCAATTCAGTGTTTCCATGGAGACAGAAATAAATCTAATGAAACCGCATCAGCTATTTACCAAAAATCGAAACAAAAAGTTAAGGAAATCATTGATGTAGTAAAGTTTGAGATGCAGAGGTAAACTCAAATCATTATCCCGACAAACGATGAGAAAAATACACAACATCATCAGTCTACCGGAGTGATGTGTTCAAAATAACAAGATTTTCCGCAGATTGAGTCCAAGTCATAACACGATTGTAATGTAAATATTTATTCATAACACTAACGAACTGTTGCTTTTTATGATCGTTTGGTTGTTTAACAGACTGACTGCGACAGTCCATCTGCTGGGAAGTATTACTATACTTATCTCTAAAAATTATCTGATAAGCAAGCTGCAAGGCTGTAACACATCGATGATCCATTATTGTTACTTTAAGGGTGGTTAAGTTGGTTTAAACCAGGGACCGAAACCCTTGTTTGGTTACAAAAAAAATCATTTTTTTATATCCCTATGATATATGTTTACAGGTCTAATCCCGCTCGATCACATTCTCTTGGTGTAAGCAGAGCATCAGAGGCCTAAGTCTACTAATTTATAAACGTTACAATGGTCTCTCAATGGTGAGTTTTTGACAGATTTGCAAATACAAAAACTGTCAAAAACTCACCATTGAGAGACCATTGTAACGTTTATAAATTAGTAGACTTAGGCTCCTAATCGTTGTTCTATCATTGTTCGCGCAAACTATAGCTAAAGGATTCTTTGTCCATCCTTTATAGGAGATGGATGGGAAAGAGACGAAGCCGAAATGTGTACTCATGAGATCCTAGTTTTGCCGGAAGCCATTGGCTCACGGGTAAATAAAAACTAAAACCCCACTACGACATAAACGCCAACTAAAAAGGTAGGTATACCGAACCAAGACATCACAGACAGACAAATAATAATTCCGGAGTCACACGTGTTCAAATATATCTTAAATATAATAAATCGAACAGATTACGTATGACTCCGGACTTCTAATTTGCCTGTATGTGATGTCTTGTTTTACATTATAATTGGCGTTTTCGTCGTAGTGGGTTTTAGTTTTTATAACTTTTAATTTTTATTTAAATTATTTTGGGGTTATAATAGCTACTGCTACTACTGTTGTCATAACATTAATCCTATAGTCCTTTCTCACGAGAATTGACATGGGTCAACAGAAGGGACAAGACAATAATTCAGGCCCGCTTGTTACTCGACTTTAATTATAAATAATTGCCCTCTAATGTAACGACACAATAAATTCCGCAAACTTATTAAAGTATTCCAAAAACGGGGCGTAACTTGTAACAGTTACCATTAGTCGTCCGTTAGAAACATTTAAATATCTGTGAATGCATGGTGTAGGTGACAAACATGTGTATTAAAATTCAGAATGGCATACTTATACAGGATAACATTGAATAGACTTGTTCATCAC
The DNA here is from genome assembly GCA_914767815.1 of Eupsilia transversa. Classification (NCBI taxonomy): domain Eukaryota; kingdom Metazoa; phylum Arthropoda; class Insecta; order Lepidoptera; family Noctuidae; genus Eupsilia; species Eupsilia transversa. Next base: position 14,210,253 of record OU611876.1, read on the forward strand.
TTCATGTGCTACATAAATCTTAGAGAGGTTTATCTTTAGGTAGGTTTTTTATTTGAATATTTGCTGGTATTATATTTTTGTATATTTTCCGATACTCTGTTCAAGGATGTAAGTGGAAAAACTAAACAAGTCTGTTACTCAAATATTTTGGGATCATTGTGATTTGTGGGCAAAAATATTGGTTGTGGTTTTGAGTTTTTTGTTTTTTTATTTTGAATTTAAACTGACTACCTCGTTGGTCGCACAAGCGTTTTGCGCACAAGCGCAACTGCTGGGAATGAGGTCCTGGGTTCGATTCCCGGGTTGAACAGTGTTATTGGGTATTTCCATCTGCAATATCTCAGTAGCAGCTTTGAGTCTGGATGTGTGCTCGGTTGATGGCATAATAGCTGGCTCGCCCCCTATAACAATAACTGGCGAAAAGTAACTATACGTATACTTCTGCCTATCCCTTCAGGGAGTTCAGGCATGAGGTATGATGTTATTTATTTATATATAGGTACTTAATTGCACACCAGCACGCGTAGCATGACCACAATAGAAACGGGTTTTGTCGACGGAAGAATAGATAAAACGACAGATTCACAATAACAATATGTCATTTTGTCTATTCTTCCGTCGACAAAACCCGTTTCTAAGGAAAAAGTTATACACACAACAAGATATACAATGGGCGCATATAGTAAATCTGGTATAGGTATCCAATTACTGACATTACCAATCGAACTTTTTCTTGTCCGTTCATTGTAGAGGTTGATGAGAAAGAGGAGACACAAGTCCATGTCCATCACCAAACACAAACAGATCAGGTTGACTATGCGCCCGCGCCGCTGCAGTCTGATTTCGCACCGGTACATACCTGCCAACTTAGGTATGATAATAACACACTAATTATGATGTCTATCGGAGTCAGGTATGCAGCTTTTATATCTATAACATCCTATGGGAAGGCAAACCTAATTGTATTCGCTACGATAACAACGTGATATCTCTTATATAACAGGAAGTTATTATATATGATGTGTATCTTAGTACCTAAGTATAACAAACAGATCGAGATATTTGTCACATAATAAATCTTTTATAAAATGTATACGTTACGGATCAATTGATTATTAATACGGCATTATTCATAATGCCCGGGCAATTTGAAAAATGCCTTATACGAGTAGGCAATATGACAAAAACTATTGAAATAATTAAATTGACCGGGCTTTCTGAATAATGCCCATCACTAGACCCCGCCATCCCCTTCGAACCTAACCTGTCCGAGACGGGGTGCCCCCAGACCCGAGCTCGCTTGGCTCGCTCTTGCTTCCCAAGTTCTCCTAATAACATTTTAGAATGAATAAAACGATGACCATAATTATCGAATTGCCCAACCGTTATAGCAATATTCATAATGACCAGACAATGTGATAAATATAGACGTTTAAATCAGTAAGTATTAATTACATTGGCCGATTTAGCTTGACTAGATTCATAATGCCCGGGCATTATACATATTGCCCTGATTAATCACTTGGTCCATGACATATACAATATACTAGCTTTTGCCCGCGGCTTCGCCCGCGTGGAGGTCGGAAATTATCCCACGGGAACGTACTACCGGGATAAAAATATATCCCAGATCCCATAACCCATGTCATGGTCTATCTAGGCGTTACAGAAAGGTTACAGACATGAGACAGCCAGTAACTTTCGTACGCATAATATTAGTGTGGATAGTATGGACGGAAGTATGAAACTGTGTGAAAGTCTTATGAAAAAATATGACACATTTGCCTGTGGAAGTTGAACAACGTCTATCCCAATCTGTAAAGTAATATGAATAAAACTGGAATATCTTAATGTTAAAACATTTCTGTAAACAACATTTTTGGTTTTCCCATTTTTTGCTAAAACATGTAGATTTTGTGGGCTGGATACTCGTGAGCACACCACATACACTGGCTGCACTCTTTTTAAATTGGAAAGGTAAATCTTTAGGGGTATGAGGAACAGGGTGTAAAGTTCACTCATACTCTATGGAAAAGGGAGGATCCTCCGACCAGACGGGTGCTGTGTCTGGCGGGCAATTGCCCAAGGATTGATGTCGGATAGTGTTATATATGTTAATCGCTCGGTAAACTGTTATACCGCGATGTAGGACTTGTGACGTCAGGACTTTGATGCGTAGTTCGTATGTGGCGGTGTAGATGCCCCCACATCACTCCCCTCCGGAGACCGGAGGTCGATAGTGGGCTGAGTCTTGTATCTTGCGATGCTTGCCAGTGCCAGTTGAGGTCCCAGTGAGTTGGAACCGGGTGCCGCATAGTTCACAGTGGGTCGGAACTGTCTGCGGTGATTCCCCAGTGAGTCGGGGTGGCGCTGCGTTGTGATCCAGTGCGTCGGATGTGGTACAGCGCCGGGTTGCTGATGAGGGTGAGGGTGGTGATCAAAAATGCGCATTCGCTGCATGCTGGTCAGGATACCCGTTGAAGCCGTGGGTGCTGGCTGGCTGTGTGACTCGCCTCACGAAAGCTTGCGGGAATGATGCTGATGACGTCGCGCTGAAGTAGTTGCACGAAGGCTGCGTTGACGTTCATATTCGGGGTCACCAATTTAGGGGTATGAGGAACAGGGTGTAAAGTTCACTCGTCCTCTATAGAAAAGGGAGGATCGTCCGACCAGACGGGTGTTGTGTCTGGCGGGCAATTGCCCAAGAATTGATGTCGGATAGTCTTATATATGTTTATCGCTCGGTAAACTCTTATGCCGCGATGTAGGACTTGTGAGGTCTTGGATGCGTAATTCGTATGTGGCGGTTTCGATGCCGCCACAAATCTGTCGCATTTTTTTAAACTATTTCTAACATGATTATTGCTTTTAAAATATTCCGCCTCAGGTGAGTAATTTGTAACCGTGTGTCATTACATTATCTTGGCGCATCAATATTACGCATTAACAGAACTGGAACACCCACTTTCAGCCTCAGCTTATGCGAAGGCACTCCTGATAACTCTAAAGAGTTGAGAAATTCAACAGGGTGATGTTACTTGTTCGGTATTCATGACATTGTGTAGGTGTACCGAGAGATACTCCACAACGTCACCTTCCACATGTGACATAATGTTTTCATTAATCTTTCCCACAGTTTTATTCGCCCGTGCCAAAATTGTCCTTCCACACAACCATTCTCTATTCTCCATTAGTTTGCAGATCGCTCAGATTATCTGAAAAACAACGTCTATCCACGTTGTTGATATGAACAATATTATAATTTTTGGATTAATGTAATCATGCCGTTACCAACTGTAACCATACGGTATTCGCCAATTTTCAGAAGTGCAGCCGCATATTGCCCCGATTCTATATCATTGTGCAGTTGTACTCGCATAATTGTAATCAAACAAAACTTTTTTATATGCCCCCATAATATCGACGTCTTTAGTCATGCATTTATTTCATCTGCCGGTGATCCCCTAGTTATTACCGGCAGAGTCTGTCTAAAATCTCCGGCTATCAATACCACCATCCCTCTCATGCGTTTCAAGTCAAGTAGTAATAACTTTTGACCGGGTGGACCGATTTTAATGAAATAAACACTAAATGTAACCTCAAGATACGGACTATGACTATATTCTCAAACCCTTAAATATCTTGAAAAGAGTCACTGAAAAATGTCAATATTACATGTGAATTTTAAAATCATCCCCCATTCTACCCTCTTGAGGGATGATTTTTGAAAAACGGTTAAATACTTAATTTTTTATTTGTTACCAAAAGCATAAATTTAAATTTTCATAGCCCTATCTTAAGAAATGATAGGTTTCCCATACAAACTTTCATCCCCTATATCCGCCCCCTTAGGGTTATTTTTGAAACAAAAAGTAGCCTATGTTCTTCCCCGGGATGCCATCTATCTCCTTGCCAAATTTTATCGAAATCCGTCCAGTGGTTTAGGCGTGAAAAGGTAACATACAGACAGACAGACAGACAGACAGACAGACAGAGTTACTTTCGAATTTATAATATTAGTATGGATTAGTATGGATGTCATCAAATTACTCGAAAATGGTTGACATTGGCATAGGGGTTTTCTGGGGCCATTTGGTAGCACCTCTCCTACATCCCCTTAACGGATTGCCGACATTTATACCCAACCAATAACCAATAACCCTCTATAATTACTAAGAGCTAGAGGACAGTGTATGGATATGTATTGTGTCGACAGTTATAAGTATTCCGAGGAATTTCCTGCATGTCTAATTGACTACCATGTGTGTTGCCTTGTTTCTAATAGTTATTATTATTTATTTATATTGCCCTATTAATACGCTATCAAATCAGATTTGAGTATTTTTGCATGCAGAAAATCATTTGATCACTGCCTAAACTCGTTGTATGTGTGATGCTCGCCCGATTCGTGAGAACTCACGATAAATCATGAACTCTTGCAACACTGCTGGGCCCGCATTATTTTGCCGCCTCTGTGGTCTAGTGGTTAGACCACTTGTCTCAGACCCAGAGGTCCCGGGTTCGATTCCCAGTGGGGGAAAAATTTTCTGCCTTGTTTAGTTGGTGGCATGGTAGGGTTTGTTCTAAGTCCGCCTGGCAAGCTACCACCATCTTATCTAAGTCTGTCACCATATCAATAATGTTAGCAGCATTGTCGTGTTTCGGCAGTTAGAGGTAAGATAGCCAGTTCCTCTGTGGTTGAGGATTCCGGGTGAAGTTCACTTCCACGTTCGGCCTGATCATCACTTAACATAAGGTGAGATTCAGGCTAAGAGCTTCCCCGTTATGGTTTACAAAAAAAACTAAGTATTATGTTCTTGTAAGATGTCTAGAACATTCCTATTCAACTCTAAAGCAACACCAATCAACAAACATGTCAATCATTCGAAGTTCCGTGCAGTCCGGTGCAGTGCAGTTCCCGCACTTAAACTGGACTGAATTACGAGGGCATTTAATTTGCAGCGTCAAACACATTGGCAACAAGAGTTCAAGGCTTGCCTTAAGTGGCGGCATGCTACTCTAGTCTTTAGAAGGTTAAGGCGAGATTGAGGCGGACTCTAGTAAAACGGTTGTAATTGATTAATAAGCTATAAGACCCACACTGCATTAAATAAACTGATTCTAGTTAAACTGGACAGACGTACATTTATAATAGGTCACTCTTGCTTGTGTGTGTAGGACATACTACGTCAGTCATGGCTGTTCAGATCCATAAAAGGGATTCAGAGGTATGAGGAACAGGATGTAAAATTCACTCATCCTCTATAGAAAAGGGTGGATCCTCCGACCAGACGGGTGTTGTGTGTGGTGGGCAACTGCCCAAGGATTGATGTCGGGAAGTTTTATATATGTTGATCGCGCGATAAACTCTAATTGCGCGATGCAGGATTTGTGTGACGTCAGGTCTTTGATGCGCAATTCGGATGTGGCGTGTGGACGTAGATCTTGGCATTCCAGGCGCCATATAGAACACAAATAAAGTTGATGAAAAGTACATCCGTGAGTTTAATATGTCCGTTGTTGCTTAACCCCAGAAGCCGTCGTCGTCAGAAGCCCGAAAGTCTGACAACCAGTCTTACCAAGTGGTACCGTATTACCCAGTTATTGGGGTGTGGGGGTAGATAGGCAGGTGCTCTATGTAAAATACTGGTATTCAGCTGCATTCGGTTAGACTGGAAGCCGACCGCAACATAGGTGGGAAAAGGTTAGGCAGATTGATTGTTGCATATGCCCAGAAGTGAAGAAGGCCAGGTGATGATGTTGATGAAGTAAAAGAAGGCCAGATGATGATAAAATTAACCATACGTACCATGTTTGCTACCATGCTACTATAAATGACGTACGAATTTGGTATAGCACTAGGAAGTGTCGAAGGGTGGGCGTTTTGGGGGACTGTCTTAATTTTGACGTTTGAAAGGTGCTGATTCTCAGCCTAGTTTGAATAAATGACTTTGATTTTGACTGGTATGACCTGCACCAAAGTTGTCAATACAGCCAACGAGTGCAGTATGAGTGCAGAGCAATAGAGCACTCTCCGTCGTTACAAGCAATGACAGTAACGCTCGTGTGATCACTGTAAACATGCTACATTCAGCGAGGTCCAACCTTCAATCTAAGGCCGCGTTTACACTAGAGCGTACCCATAGTCAGCCGTTGATTGAGAGCGGCTAGTACATACTTACAAAATGGTTCTTTTTTCAAAACAAATGTACGGACTGGACAAAAAAAACAAAAGACAGTCAGGGATCAGACCGGAATGACAAAGTTTATAGTGGATCAGATAGAAATTAAAACAAAAGAATAACCAGGAACTCCAGGAGGGTATCCGACTGTTATTTATATTTCTTTGAACCGGAATAAATCGTCTGAAGAGCCACGGACTGACTGCCCTTTGTTTTTCATACATTTTCACCCTACGTGGTGTGAACGCTGCGTCACGCGCTGAAACAACTGCATCAGTTTTCACTCTTGCCCGACTTGAAACACGAGAACTGTGGGTCACATTTTTTTTTTAAGTATCTTCAATCAGCCTTTTGGCTATAAGCAAATGTGCTGTTTGGTTCATGGCGTGGTTATGCAGGCCTCCAGTGAGCACAGCACATATGGTAATTATTTATTCAGCTCGAGAATGTGGTGCCTTTTGAGCCGCTTGGTGATATTTGGTTGAAGCAGGTCCACGGGCGACGGACTCGGGGACGTCTGTCGCCCCCCACACATCAGGACCCGAGGAGGCGGCGCGTAGTGTTCCACGCGCGCCCCTCTTAGACGGCGCGGGGGGAGTTTAAAACCTCACTCCCCCTTGACCCGAGGAAGGAAAAATTACGTTCCCGCGACCCCCGATGTCGGTGTGAGATGGGACACCGGGGTGGTTTTTAGTCAGTAAGAGTCTGACAGACCCCTCCGCCCGCCCCAGAGCAAACAAAATAATAATAAGGTCTACGGCCAACTGTTTTGGGTGGTTCTGAAGTCTATCCTTGTATGTATTTTCCACCATCAGTATATTTTCCTTTACTGTGTTTACTTTTAGTTGTTCGTGGATTTCTGCATTGGCGATAAACCATGGGGCATTGGAAACCGCCTTCAGAAATCATTTTTCACTCTCGCCCGACTTGAAACACAAGAACTGTCGGTCACTTATCGCCTATCTTCTACAATGCGATGGGTTAAAAGGTGTCAATGGTGCATTATTGTTTACAAGTCTTTTCGCGTCCAATTGCCACGCTGCGGGTCATTATTATTGTTATGAAACTCTTAAGGCCCCCGTAGGCAGGCGCGACGCGACAGCAAGACGCGACTCTGGCGGAATATTTCCTATGAAAAGTTCACGGTAGTACAATTACCGGTGTCGCGTCGAGCCAGTCTTTACATTGTCAACAATTCATTTAATATTTATGTAAGTACGTACCTAGGTTTCTGTATGTGTAAATCTAAATTGTTTAGAGTTATTTGTCGATTATGGAACTCTTTATGATGTCAACAATTCATTTAATATTTCTGTAAGTACCTACCTATGTTTCTGTAGGTATGTGTACATTGTTTAGAGTTGCATGTACCATGGAAGCATTTACGGCAGGGGTTCCCAAACTTATTTTGTCTTCTGCCCACTTTGAGAATATATAATTTTCTAGCGCCCCCATTTTTTCACCTACTTAAAAACCACTATAACTTCAAATTAAATTAATCAATTATTGTGAGCTATATTAGCGGAGATTAAACATTAAGTCTAAACGAGACTTTTACTATAACTCGCAAGAGTTAATTTGAAACCTGAGCGCAGTAGGTAATACACACCGGCGCTCAGGTCTCAAGTTAACTCTTACGGGCTACACCTGCCAATGAGAATTATTATTGAAACGCAACTTTATAGTATTCAAACAGAGTATCTTTACCTTTACCCCTTATCTCTACTATCTACGAAAATTACCTATCTAGGAGTACTAATAACTATTAAAATGCGAAAGTATGTCTGTTGCCTTTTTATTTGTTTGTTTGTGTGTACTTTCATTTCGAAACGGAGCGACCGATTGACATGATTTTTATTTTATATATTCAATAAAACAGGACAGATATATGAACTACGCGGAGAGAAATATCGAACCGAGTTTGAGCAATCTCTTAACTAATATTAGTTGATGTTCACAAGTTGTAGTTGAGAGTCGAGAGCTCATGCAGTCGGTGTCTAAGAGGCCTCCTAGCTAAATGAAATTACAAATCACCCCTCAAGCAGCACCCACAAGGGGGCGTTATCGCCCACTTTGGGAAAGGCTGATTTACGGGAATACTTTGGTTCGAGGTGTAACAAACCCAACTTAACACACACACACACACATTTTTTTTGTCTACTTTAGTTAACCTCTGCCCTCTTACTATTCTATTCTTATTATCAAATCTCCCTACGACATATACAAGCACATCTGTTTTCCCCGAAAGGTTAGGCATGCATGAGGTATAATTTTTATTTAAAATATGACTACCTTTTATTCTTCTTTTGCAACACCTTTTAGTCCTTTACACCCTCAATTACCCCGCTGCGGAGAAATTCCTTAACGCACTTACAGTAGCAATGGCTATCATTTTGACAGTTCAACAACATTCATTATTAGTTATTTACGTTGTTGAGCAGCCAAATTTTTCTAACATAAGAAGCAATGGATTAGCAATATCCTTCAAAATTATTCAGATTGTGATGGAAAGTGTGTTACGCAATTAGGGTGCTGATTGGATTGGATTGATAGGTTAGCAGTATTAGCGGATGGCGATTCTAAAAAATGTGGCGATCGATATAATAAATTGGAATCGATAAAATCCGAGAATTGGTAGAGGTCAGTCTAGTCCATAGAAATATAAATAACTTCTTTCTTATATCTATGGTCTAGTCTATTCATCAATTTAACTCGGTCACCTACTTTAAAAGTATGAATCTATGTACATCTGCTATTAAGCCTCGAGGCTTTATTTGTTGAACTCCATTCATTCTAGAAGAGATTTTCTTGCTGGGGTAATAGTCTAGCATACCAAATCTTTACAAATATGAAGAACCTTTATATTTAACGTAATCCTCTTAAGTTATGAATATATTATTTATTATCACTGGTCAAAACATTCTTATTTATAATATACTGTCCACAGAAGGCCACTTTTTATACTGTAGAATTGCAATTATGTTGAAATCTTGGAATCTTTACCTTTATTGTGCAATGACAGGGCTATGTAGAGTCTTCGGCTAACGTCGTACGAGCAAACGATGCGATCTCGACGCACGATGAAAATTATCGAGCGATAGTCCAACTGTGCTCACGCGAAGATGCGAGACCAATTAGTACACTCAAAAGAGATTTGTACTTCCGATTGCACGATTGTACGATCAAAGCCATCGTACGATCATTATTAATTATTCCCTTGTTCGCGCGATGACTTGCAGGCTTCAATCAATCAACTCTAAAGAAATGTGTGTGTTTCATCTCGTTGTGCGACTAAATCTCTTCGTTTGCTGGTTCGATTGTAGCCAATTAGGACGACGCCCCGTTGCGCAGACGCATAGGTTGGTACCTACTTAGATAGGAAAAAATTACAATTAAAGTTTAAAAAATCATTTTTTTCAGACGGACACAAATTCACTACAAAAGTAACAACAAAGGTGCCTTGTTTTTACTACAGAACCCTAAACTGTATAACCTACTGTAGAATCCTATTGATTCCGTATTTAAGCTGATTATATCACTACACTGGCTCATCCCCACACCAAGCCTCTTCTGCAGGTACGCTCCACTTTTCCACTGTTTCCCGCCATTCGTGGTAAACTGACAGTTGACATTAGTGACAGCGACCTCACTGCTGACGTGCATGAGATAGTGTTTACATATCTATTATATAGATACACTACACCTACATTACCACATACATTTTCTCGAGTACCCGTCCCCGAGATAGGAATCCTTTAATGAGTGTCAGATTATGTTGGCATCTTCAGCTGTCATACCTGCGTTGTTTACAGTACAATGACCCCGGGGCATAGGGCTATGGCTCGACTCTTACGTCACATCACATGCGTATAGTTAGATTGATGGAATATTGGAGTAGTCAAAATGTTACGACACATCAATCTAAATGTAAATGTTTGTGTAAATAGCATAAAATATTTGTGTATTTAAGTAGGTAAAACATATTTCGTAAGTATTAAGAAAGACATGGCAAGAGAGCAGTGACGGCCCACGGGCCCAGAGAGTTTGTTTCGGCCTTTCTTCTCACTGACTTTAGAGTTGTCAGATAGGAAACGTCGACCGCATCTAGTGCCAGTAGTAGTTGTAGTTTAGTATTTACCGTAGGGGAAGAGATGGGAAGGGGAAGTAGGGGAAGAGATGGGAATAAGCCCAATGAACATTGGTTTTCGTTTCTCAATATAATAAGACAAAATTAAAATAAATAAAATTAAAGTAGGTACTTACTTTATATTTCGCGTCAATTCAGCAAATTACGTGACAGAGAATGGCACTATCGTTATTCATAATCAAATAATTAAAATATCTTACTGCTGGTGACTAATCATTCTGCCTAGCCTTTTCCCAATCATGTTGGGGTCGACTTCCAGTCTAACCGGATGCAGCTGAATACCAGTACTTTACATGGAGCGACTGCCTATCTGACCTCCACAACCCAGTAACTGGGTAATACGATACCCCTTGGTAAGACTGGTTGTCAGACTTTCGGGCTTCTGACGACTCGTAACGCCTGCCAAAGATCCACGAATGACAGCCGGGACCAACGGCTTAACGTGCCTTCCGAAGCACGGAGGAGTCTCGGTATGTAAAGATGGTCACCCATCCACGGACCAACCCCGGCAAGCGCAGCTTAACCTGATGGATCGACCCGTGCGGCTGTTATTACTTAGCCACGAGCTCCACTGCTGCTGACTAATAGGGAAGAATACTGCTGACTAATATGCTTACTAAAGCAACCAAGATTATTTATTTAAGAGTGTACTAAGTAAGTACTGTTAAAGGTACTTATAACCAGACGACGCACGTTCTATTCATAAGCAACTGTTTAAAGTTATAATACGTTTCTCATTTTGCAGGGTTATTGTTGATGAGGAAAGGCCTTTACATTTCATTCAGACACTAATCTACATGATCCTCTTATGGCCTGACCAAGATTATGTTTGGACTTTAAAGGCGACTACGACCTCGAGTTTGTTTCGGCCTTTCTTCTCAGAGTAGTCAGATGAAACACGCCAACCTCATCTAGCTTGTTTTTATATATTTTTTATATGAAGTGTAAATGTGATTCCGGTATCCTGTTTACAGAATAAACGATTTCATTTCATTTCAGCCCTTCAAAAGATTCACATACATTAAATTAATAAGTAAAAAAAGCATTTATTAGACACTGGATAAACTTCATATACTAATTTAACTAACAAACTATGTAGGTATATGTATATAAAAAATGGGAGGGGAAAGAATCATAGGGCATTGAAGAATTCGTCAGCGTCGCTGTCAACAGTAAAAAAAACATCACGAATATTAAATGACTCTCATTGACTATTCTTGGTTGGACGGGCTTATTTAAAAAGGATCACTTGGTGTAGGTATTAATAATACCTAAACAAAAATATGATCATCCCAGTGTGGTTATTAATGATGACTGAATTACATACACTCCTAGAATGGAACCCCAGAGATGGCATAAGACAGGGGAAGACAATACAAACGATGAGAAGACGAATTACAGCTCACAGCGGGAGAAGTGTTGCGGGGGATAGAAAACGTGGAGGTTGTTACTGAACTTAGAGACATTCTGTAAACTACTACCTACTAAAAATACCAATTTTAAACAAAAAAATTAAAGGGCTTATTATTATTGTAAGTTAATTCAATCAATCAATCAAACATGATTTTGTTTTTTTGAGGCCAACAAATTGAAGTATTGGCGAAATCACTATGTAATTTTTGTATGTCATGATCTCCGCAAAGTAACTCCCAATTCCTATATATCAATAACACATTAAATAATTATCAATAACATATAGCGCCAACATTTACTCACTCCATCAACACCACTCATCACTTATTAGGAATTTAGTTTACACAATAACTTAGCACCGATTTTGACAGAATCTTCTTAAAATAACGACCAATATATTTAGATATGCGTAAAAATTGGAAACTATATTTCATCAAAATGGAAACACCATTTTCGTCTTTGGAAGTGGCGCTGCCATGAAATGTCAAGATATAACGGACGGTTTTGCCTTGGTGGCCAGTTCGCCACTTCATGTAGAGAGCAAACATTCGACTTACAAATTATTATGGTTCAAAAGATGTTTGCCAACAGCCTACGCAGGTTGCTCAATGTTTGTCGTAAGGCTATATTATAAGGCTTCGCTAAAAAGTGGTCGTTAGGTATTGTCATTTTTTGGCAAATATTTCAAAAACATTGAAGTATAGTAATCCTTTCGTGGAGATCTCCGATTGGCAAAAGTATAAAGAAACCAGCGAGGTTAGACGTAAAAGGCGGAGATTTGCCAAATCAAAAGATGTTATTAAAGCCAAACATATAGAGGTTATGACCAAAAGAAGACTGTATATGTCTTTCTTTTTTTTGGTGTGGTTTGTGACTAACCTAGTGTCAGAGTTTTTATGCCGCCCATGGGCCTTTGTCTTGGCTTCACACGCCGTCGAGAAATATCTCTCAGGCATACCGGTGTCCCCGCAATGTTTTCCTTCACCGTTTTTGAAGCAAGTCATAATAAAGTTATACCTATTGAGTTTTTTTTTTGTTGAGAATACGCACATGCATCCGAAAAGTCAGTGTCTTGGTTTCGAACTCGAGACTTGCCCGTCCGATGGTCACACCACTAGGCTATCACTGCGATAGGTTGAGTCAATTGATTGATTATATTATTGCACTTTTCACAACAAAGACATGGGACTACTCACACTTATTCAGCTCTATTCAGCGTTTGCCCATAGAAAACTACGATTTTGTATGAGACGCGTACGCGTCCTTTCAGCTGCGGATAGCTGAAAGGACGCGTACGCGTTTCGCGCGTATTGTATGGGCAAACGCTGAATAGAGCTGAATAAGTGTGAGTAGTCCCATAAACCTTCGTCGTCATTCTACATTAGTTGGAAGACTTTGGAAGTTACACTGGCCTCAACTACACTTTTCCTCATAAAACTCATTTTGTTTTGGAACATTAGGAAGGCGGGCTATTGATATTCACATGTTGGCGCCACAAAGCACGCAGAAACACGTCATGGGGACATAATTCATCCATTACAGAAAGAAATCACGTCGTACGTATACTTAAATAAATCCTGATTATGCTACCTAATCACGCGCAAGATGGGTGATTATATCAATTTACGACATAGTCAGAATACACCTTTTATAAAATACTTTATTTTTATAATTATAAAATAATTGGGTTGGGCTTGGGTTTTTAATTAGCCCATCAATCTATTTTAATTGATTTATATACTATGCTCTAGCTAGGACCTTGGCTACGGTATTCCAGTCCAGACATAATATCGGTCAGATCATGTGAAGACCACGTAGATAAGTGTCTGAAATGGTCTTTGAGGAAAGAGCTACACAGATTGTGTGGACCTGTCCAGTCAGTGCACGCATTTGTCTGTAATCGTGCAGCTCAACTCAAACCTTAAGGAGCTCAACGATTCGACGAACAATAGGTACCAACCAAAGAAAAGATATTTGGGTAGGCCGCATTATAAATTACTTACTCAAACTGCCAGAAACTAACTGCGAAAAGAAGAAAAAGCAATGACTCACATAGTCTTCACATTCACAATAATTGAAGTAAAAGAATATCTACTAATAAGGCGGTTACAAATAAATCGATAGACAACCAGAAAGCGATTACTGAACCTAGTAAATTAGCATAGATTTTATAGCAATTTGTATGTAATCGTCCGAGCTATGCGTGCAGGGTGGCTCTAAGGTCAGCCGAGCAACAATGGCTAAGGGTGAACCGTGATTATCATGTTTCTATAATAATAACAGCCTATTGACAGCTTCAAACTATAATTTTATATAATTGTGTGAGGAAACACGTAGTTTCAGGTACTGTGTGTGTTTATAAAGTTATTGTGTAATAGCTACGGGCTAAATACCGTGTAATGTTTATATTTTACAGCGCATGTAGCGAATTTGTTTCAATAAGTTTACAGATCGAGCGTGAAAATTTTTTTTTACTGGTGTACCCAAGAAGTCCACATTTTAAATGGTTAGTTTGGTTGCAGTTGTTTTGAATTATTTATGGCAGGGGTGAGAAATGAAAAGTAGGTATAAACGCGTAGGGGATGAGATGGGAAGGGGAAGAGATGGGACTAAGCCGAATAATCACTACGCAACGGAGGCAATGGTTTTCGATATTGTTCTTCTTGGTGCACACATCATCGATTCATCATTAGTTATTGATAAACTCAAATATTATAAAGTAGGTTCTTATAAAATTGGTGAAATGTGGAGGTACTATATTTTGTACATCTCTGCCTATGCCGTCGGGGAATAAAGGCGTGATTTTATGTTATTTATCGTGTCGCGACAGTTCTTACTGTCCACTATAGTGGCTCATTGGTGAACATTTTTATTAAGATCACGATACGATTGAAAGAAAGAAAATACATTTTATTTGACACAGACTAAAAGGCACACAATATATCAAACAGCAGACAAAAAAAAGATAAAAATAAAACAAATAAAAAGGTATAAAGTACCCGGAAAGAAAATTGGCGGGGGAGTGTGCCTCACGGCTGCGGCAAAAAGGCCCAGTTCAGCAAAAATGCCAAACAACAATAAGTGCCTGACGCTGGTTTTCAACTGGTGATTGGTGTTTCGTTCAAATAACAATGGAGAATCCTGATGACCTTACTCTTGACTTCGATGCCTTTTTTGAGCATTCCCAAATTGCCTTAACATTGAAAACTTGTACTGAAGGTTTACAAATTACGAATTATTTCCAAAACATTCCAATTCCGTCATCTGTAGTCATTTTACTTTTATTTTTAACTTCGAACTGACCAAGTAGGTCTTACGCACAAGTATGGTGTCAACCTCCTTCTTGGCCAACATTCGCGAGCCGTCGGCGCATACTTGAATACAGTCTTTTAATATTAATCTAGTAACTTGGTGCCTTGTGGAACTACTCGTCGTTAACTGTGCCAAGGAAATGATAAACGTTTATAAAGTATGGACCACTGTATGTTTAAGTGTCTGTTGTATGTTATCATTGTTATGTTCATCTTCTAAACTTCTTCTAAAGTTATTTTATGGGTATATAAATGTCAAGTTGGTTTGGTTTGTTTTGTAGTCTACTCGTTGTTAGTAAACTGTGGACCTCCATATTGGTCTGCGTCTTGAAGTCACGTGTGAGATGAGTGTCTTCTTTATCTACGGTAAGCGTGTATAATCGTTAACTAGGGCTTAAAATCTCGTCGGCTACTGTTTTGAAGACACTATGTTCACAATAGATGTTCAAAATGTTTGTTGTGAAGGAATATATCTATTCACTACCATGTCTCGTTAGATATACATAATATATTGACGTAAAGATTGAATGATGTCCATTGTTTATTTTAACTCAGGTATTAATTTTATGAAGACGATGTACGTGAGTGTGACTGATGTATCGAGAAGTAACTTAGTATTATTTACGGCCTGAGTGAGTTGTTAAATATTGAGTTGTTGTCAGCCTACAATACATTTGTACAGTTATCCATAGTAAATGCTATGCTTGTAAAACTTGTAGGTATTATGCCTTTCGGAAGATTCATTAAAGTAATGGAAATTCGTCATTATTGTAGGTTGTAATATCCGCAAATTATGTTATTTATTTTGTTTCATTTTAAATCGGATACCTCCAAGTCTGTTATAAGTACTAACTTGTACAACAACTTTTTTATATGTAGAGACATAAAACTTTCACGGCCAGAGTGATTTAAAAGGTTAATATAATTAATATTGTAACTTGTTTTCAGCCTGTTTAATAAAAACGATGGTTTTCCCCTTGTACCTCTACCCGAAACGTAAATGGAATTCGAAACTCATTACTTATCAAATATATAATCAGATGAAACCCACCACGGTTTAGGTCAACTCTCGTCTGCTAACGAGACAGATCACAGAACAAGTCAAGGCTTGTAACACCACCTAGTGTACAACTATCTCATATCTACAGTAGTTACTCCAGATATTTGGGCATGCATGACTCAGGCCCGTATTCCAGAACCTCACTCAAGTCAAGTCTCAAGAATTACTTTAAACTAGTTTCAACCAAACCAATCACAAGGCTTTAAACTAGTTTTAAGTAATGCTTGACTTTTGAGTGAGGTTCTGTATTGAGGAAGTCTGATAGTGGCCCGGTAACAGAGGCCTTAGTGTAAGTTTGCATGTGAGTAAACGTTACTATCGCGTTTGCGTTAAGATTTTAATTCTCACCTTTATATTCTTAGGCTTAGGGTCTATCAGTGAAATCTTAACGCAAACGCGATTCTTAATCGCTAGCCTTTTCCCAACTATGTTGGGGTCAGCTTCCAGTCTAACCGGATGCAGCTGATTACCAGTATTTTAAATAGAGCGACTGCCTATCTGACCTTCACAACCCAGTGGGTGTTGGATTTACCGTTTAGATAATAATTAGGATGCAAAGTTTATTCACGAAAAAACCCGATACTTATCGGTTAATCTAAACATAATATTTCAGATTATATTCATTATCTTTTGATAGTTAGGACCCCCGCCGATAGGCGCAGGCGCGACGTGATACCGCTGGAACAATTTCCGTGAAGTTTTCATAGAAGTTGTTGACCCAGAGTTGCGTCGCGCCGGTCTGCCAGAGCCTTAAACCTTTGTGTAATTCCTAAATGTATGAATTTCAATAATTCATGAAGTACAGGGAGTTTTAATCCAATAAAGATGTATGTTAAATTCCATAATAATATACAATAGACGTAGATATATTTAGTAACCTATTCCGTTTAACTATTCCTAAAGAGTCATAAAAAACCCTGTAAGAAATCGACACGTGTTTCACGTCTATTGTGTTGTTGTTGTTGATGGGTATTGGATTTCCGCCAAGTCACGCCTGTATGAACTATTTTTGATAACAACATAACATTGGGTGGTGTCTAGTATATTTGTTAAGCTTATTGTTAAGTTATTTATGTTTATTTTTAATATGCTACTATTTGTTTTCCCTAACAAAATAAAATAAAAAATAAAAAAAACATACTCGCAACACGCTTTGGGTACCAAATTCTACCTGTATCAAGTCATCTTGGCCACATGGCTGTGGTTGGTTTCCAGTACTTGGCTGACATTTGACCACTGTGAAATAAGACGAATGTAATAAAATAACGCACGGATACACCGCCCGCCGCCGGCCGCTGCCGTAAGAAATTGTGTCACTGCTTCATACTGCTTGCTTTTAAGAAGGTACATTCTGAAAGAGGGCAACGTCGCAAATAGATGACAAATATGTCGCTGTTTTGATTAATTTCGCAATATTACTGTAAGAAAATATGAAATATGGCTAACTACAATAATATTGCGAAATTAATCAAAATAGGTAAATATTTGACAGCTATTTGCGACGTTGCCAACTTTAAGAACAGACGCTCTTAAGATTCTTGAGGGACACCATGTGTGACGGAGTGACGTTTGAAGTAGTCGATACCCTCATCATCGTCATTATTCCAGCTTAAAGACGTCCTCTGCTGGATATAGGCCTCCCCCAAGCACCGCCACTTCGACCGGCTCTGTGCTTCCCGCATCCAGCGGATTCCTGCGACCTTCACAAGGTTATCGGTCCACCTTTGTAGTACCTATGTAGTCCATACTTACATATGATTATGTCCTCTAAATGATAGGTACTCTTTAGATAAACAAGTAATTCTTTTTAATTAAATTTTCGCCTACTGCACCCCGGGCAGTCAGCATTCGTAAGCAAACTTTGTGACTGGCTAATATTTTTTCCTCGTCATGAGCATCATACCTATACAAGGTGAACCTACATAAAGTCCGTTGGTTTAGGCAATTAACTAAAGGTAAACAAAAAAATACGTGACGAGAGAGCTGTCAAATGCGTCTGGCTAACTGACTAAACGTAATATACCTGTCACGGCAAATGTCATGCACAGTTGTACTCTTAAATTTAGCAACGTTTTAATTCGTTGTTTTCAGAACTTTCTTTTTGGGATCTTTAAAACAGACGGATTACATAATATTCATTACAAGATAAACAAATACTTAAGCAAATAATAAAAAATATTAATATTAGATTACAATATATATAATGAAAAATCTAACTAAAAAATTATGCAGTTACATCTACGAATACTTAAATGATAATGTTTAACATACATAAATAAAAGAGACACTATCGTAAACATCGACAATAAATTTAATTTGGTTATAACGTAGATATTATTTTAAACAAGAAAGTGTCATCTTTAAAAATCTTTTAACGATATTTTTACCTTTAGTTAATTACATAAAGGACCAATGGAAAATAATCGAAATAATTGAAAAACCGCATAGGTACACACTTACTAATTTTTTTTTGCAATAAATTAATATATTATCGCTGCATAGCAAAAAATCGACGATATTGATTCCATTAGAACAAAGTTATCTGACAAAGTTCGCTATGTCTATTATGTAAGTAGTTTTAGTATACCCATACTGAATTACAGACCCATTTTTTATTAATGAATGGCATATCTTAACGGATCAGCCTGTATACATAGATCGTGCTGGACACTCGCGACAAAAAATAATGCCCGACACTGCCCGACAGCATCAGGCTTTATTTTTTGTCGCGTGTTATGTATAGGTACTTTATAATTTATGAGTTTACCTTAGCAACGCACCAGGAAAACCATGATGAAATAAAGATTAAAAGAACGTAGGTACCTACCAAATGGCAACGTATTCGATAAAGGTACGATCAGACATAACATCATCTGCGATAAGTAAGGTGATACAGTGTACCGCCGGCTGGTGTAATTCATTTAATATTGGTGCCGATTCCCTTGTTCACAAACTAAACTAAATTTAAGTTCAGTGCATCTTTTTCTTTGTATTCCATTATGAAGAGGACAGAAGATAAATTTTAGTTTAGTTCTGTCGAATTAATCGGCCTATCACTACTTCATACAAGTTAAGACGTGACGTGGTTAAAAACTAGCCTACTAAAATTACGCCAATTTACGTCAGGCGCTGATTAATTTGACAGGACTAATCTATATCTTATGTCCTTTTCTGACACTAACGTTAAAAAAAAATACATACGAAGTTTAACTGGGGCACTGGTGGCAATTCACAGTCAGAAATGGGGAAGATAGAAGAAAGAAAGAGAGAAGAAAAATAGAAGATAATTTAAAAAAAAAATGGTATGGCTCAAAATGGTCTAAATGCCAAATGGTGACAACCATCACCCCCTTAAGGCTTTGCACCTAGCTTCCAAACACCCTGTATATACCTAGAGAGGTCTTGAGACCCTCCTCCTTTTTTAATAAGTCGGTTAAAAAGTCGACCCGTGTACCCGGGCATCACCGGGGAGGCTGTAAAGGGTAATAGAGCCTCGCCAAGACCTACTACAATAATTTATCAGATAAACCTAATTTACACAAACTTCTTTAGGCAATGTCTCGTGGCCCGGAAAGAGATTAACGACCATGATAAACGGAAGGTCAAAGGTCAGCAGATAACGACGCTTTTAGCATATTTTGTGAAGCAGTCTAAAGTAGGGTAGATTCTAGCTGAATTCACAAACAGCGATCTATTTACATTTTCGTAAACGATTAACACTAATCAGTTTCATTTTGACAGTTCGAAAACATTCATTGCGTTATTTACGTTGTTGAGCAGATTATTTTTCGAACTTATGAAGCAATGGATTAGCAATCTGCTTCCAAACGATTCAGATTGTGATTGATCGCGTATTACGCAATTAGGGTGCAGGTCCGATAATCAAGGGTTTGTGTAAGTTAATGTAGTTTTTGGGGAAATGTGCTATACGACCTTTGCAAGATTTGGGAAGGTACATAGATATAAGTATATTTCTATGGGAAGGTAAGTAGTCCAGTTTCTACCTTCATCATCATCTCTGTCTAGCCTTTTCACAACCATGTTGGGGTCCACTTCCAGTCTAACCGGGTGCAGCTGAATACCAGGGTTGTTTACACGGAGCGACTGCCTATCTGACTACTACTCAACCCAGAAACTACTGGGTAACACGTTACGATACCCCTTGGTAAGACTGGTTAGTCGGACTCTCGGGCTTCTGACTACCCTTAACGACTGTCAAAGATCTAAATTTGACAGCCGGGACCAACGGCTTAACGTGCTTTCCGAGGCACAGAGGAGTGTGTAATGGATGGTCACTCATCCACGGAGCGACCTCAGCAAATGTTGCTTTACCATGACAATCGATACGTGCGGCTGTTATTATTTAGCGACGAGCCGCTAGTACAGTTTCTAATATTTCATTTAAACAAAGTAAGTAAAGTAAGTAAATATCTTTATTTCCTAAAAATACAGATAATTGTACATAATTAGACTTTAGTTTACAATTTTTTAAAGTTATGGTACATACATAAAACATTGGATGCTGCATAAATCTGTACACAATAGATTAAACTCTGTCTCTTATACTAGGGTATCCTGTATCATAAGAGACAGTGTTTCGCAAAGAGGTTCCAATTTACATTATGATGAGTGGACCGAGTGCGATTTCACTTCAGAAGGGTTTTTTATTATTTATTAATTTTTTGTTTATAATTATTATTTACTTTAGTTTTAAATTATGTATGAGTATGTGAGAATGCGAGGGTGAGGGTGAATGATTGTGATTGTAGATGTGTACGTGTTACTGAGTGAGTGTGGATGAGTAGGTGATGTGATAGTCGGTGTGTAAGTGAGTGGGGGAGTTCGGTGTACGAGTGTGGATGGATACGAGGGCAGGAGTATTCGTGCCAGCATGGAGATGACTGTGGGGTTATTAGGCGATGTAGGTAAGTAAAGTCTCCGTTGCGGCATAGTCCTGTTTAAGTAGCCATTCTGTTACTCTTTTTTTTAGGTCGTGTTTGTTGAGGTCTAAGATATTCAGTTTTTTATGAATAATTTTGTATATGTAAGCGCTAATTACATAATACTGATGCTAACACAAATACACAAGACAAATATTGCGCACTTTGACTTTTATATTCTGATTTGAAAAAGGAATCCTTAAAAAAATACTGCTGTTCCCTACATTTATGTTCGCATAGCTCGTCAAAGAATAGGGAACAGCTGTTATTTTTTCGTGATTTCATGAATGAACCCTTAAGAGCATGCCCATGAATTCAATTTCACCCTGTATACATACCCAAGATGGAGACGACAATAAAATAACTGCGTAGGTATATTTAATGACTTTCGCAGTCTCCATAATTATGAAAATTAAATCAAAGATCTGCAATAGTTTAATCACCATAGCTAGTCAAAGATTGGCAAAACCCAGTCGGCCCATCACCAACTGATATCAGTGTTAGGATTGATATCAGTGATATCAGTGTTAGGATCATCAGTGTTAGCATTTATTTGATAGTTCTAGATATAGACATAATTATATATTATTTATATAGGTATTGTTTTTTATTTATAATTTATATTATTATATACTTTCATTTGATGCATAGATGGGAGTGCTACAAGGGTAGGGACATTTTGCCCCATATTCTTTTATTACTCTTTAATTTTATATTCTTTAGGGCACATCTTTAGGTCATGCATGAGCTAACCGAATATCAAAATATGTTTGGTCTAGTTCTTAAAGGGGAGGTGTGAAAACTGATTCGCTGTTATTGTTTACTGTATATTAGATTACATGTTTATTGTTGTATCATTGGTAATGTATACTATTATAAACATAAAATATTCAAGTTTTACCCAACCGTTGGCGTTCTTGGTGCTAGGCTCTTAGCACTATACTTATCTATTTAAGAAGGTCTTGTTTCAAAATTACCTAGATCTTTAGAATTGACTTAATTTTGTTTGAATTACCTAAAACCTAATCCACGTTTTCGCAGAACGGAATTAGGCACAAGAGATGAAAACGTGCCTAAAATGTCTGACACCCTTTGTAATTTCTAAACTAAGCGCGTCTTATATAAGTAAGTAGGAAGGTAGGTATGTAATTTTCCTAAAATATCCACATATAATTTCTTGGGAAATTCGCTCGTTCGAGATCCAATTTCGCTCCTTTGTAACCTAATCTTTTTGAGTCTGAATAGGGCCGTGGTCTCTAAGGAGCACTCGAAATTGATATTATGTTCAGAATTGCAGCATTCGTCGCGCCAGTCTACATGGGGCTTGATAAATGCTGCAATGCCGTAAGCTGAAATTGAGGAAAACGAATAATGATGGTCTTTCTAAATAATTACAGTTAGTAGGTAGGTATAAAAGCCGCATGGGTCGATTGAAGGTTAAGCTACGCTTGTCGCGGATGGGTCGTGGATAGGTGACCATCGATTACATGTCGACACCCATCCGTGCCTCGGAAATGGTTCCGGTTGTTATTTGTAGTCTACCAGACCGTAGTAGACAGTGGTGCCGATTCCCTTGTTCACAAACTAAACGAAATTTAAGTTCAGTGCATCTTTTTCTTTCTATTTCATTAAGAAAAGGACAGAAGATATATTTTAGTTTAGTCCTGTCAAATTAATCAGCACCTTACGTAAATTGACGTAATTTTAGTAGGCAAGTTTTTAATCACGTCTAAACTTGTATGGAGTAGTGACAGATTTGACAGGACTAAACTAAAATGTATCTTCTGTCCTTTTCTTAATTAAATAGAAAGAACAAGATGCTCTGAACTTAAATTTAGTTTAGTTTGTGAACAAGGGAATCGGCACCATTAGCGTATTTCAGACCGCCGGCGCGCCGGACGCAGAGACATGAGACAATGTCTTCTATCTAATTTTATCATTTATGTTTTATTGTTATTTTAAAAGCTCATATTAATTCCAGCGTGAAATATCCAGCGTGAAACACGATTGGTCACAAAAGTTTAATTTCGTCAAACGGCGATTAATTTGTTAATTACAGTCATTTCCTTTTTATTGTCTTTGGCTGGCGATGGGTGACGGACGACATTTTGAATTATCATCGTATAAAAAATATTTCTAGAAATCTTAGGAAATACGAAGAACTTTGTGGATTTAGGGCGGATTCGACCCAATATGAATAAATTTTATCCGTGGAATAAGATTTACTTCTGACAGTTTTCGTATGGAGAAACTGCCAAAAATTCAAAACTTATTCGTAAAAGAAGGCTTATTCCGCGGATAAAATTTATTCCTGTTTGGTCGAATCCGCCCTTATAAGATTATCCGAATCCTTGTAAGACTCCATTGATCATAATATTTGCATAAATACACTCTTTTGCAAAAAAAACGGGCACCTAAGGAAATTTATGTTCTAAGGTCGATTTTAGTTAATTAAATGAAATTTATTTTTTTGACGTAGTCTGTATACTTATAATCGTGTAAATTAATGCGCGTGAAGTGAATTCGAGCAATTAAAAGAAAAAAAAACGATGGATTCTTTAAAATCGATGTACACGCCCAAACAATAAGAATTGGTCGGCAATAAAGACAAGTTTTTCTTTACTTTTTTTAATTAAATAAAGTTACAAATGTAAAAACCTAATAACGAGTGTGACCTCCTCTTTCCAAAATCACAGCTTGAATCCTTCTGGGCATGCTTTCCACGATGTTTTTAATAACGTTTTGAGGAATACGTTCCCACTCTTCTGCAATGACTCTTTTTAGCTCTCTGATGTTTTGTAGAGCAGGTTGCACTGATCTTACCCGTCTCTTTAGAACATCCCACACATGCTCAATTGGATTGAGGTCAGGACTTCGAGCTGGCCAATCTAAACGACGGATCCCAACTTCTTGCATGTACGCTTCCACGTCGCCAGAACGGTGCGGGCGAGCATTATCGTCCATAAAAATGGAATCTTCCCCAAGTGCAGTCAATGTGGGTTGTGCATATGGAATTAGGACTTCCATTATGTACCGGTGTGCATTTAATGTTCCATTTTCTATGAAAACTAACTCCGTACGCTCCGTCAAATTAATTGCTGCCAGAAACATAACGGAGCCTCCGCCATAAGGAGTGATTTCTTCGAAACACACTTCCGCATAGCGTTCCCGTGGTCTTCGCAGCACTCGCCGGTGTCGGTCCTCTCCACACAAAGAGATTCTAGCTTCATCAGAAAACAATACTTTATTCCAGTCCTCCAGAATCCATGAAGCACAGTTCCGAGCAAACTGAAGTCGAGAAACACGGTGCTCACGGAGTAATTTAGGGCCCCGAGCTGGGCGGTAACTCTTGATATTGGCAGCCAAAAGCCTCCTCCTGACCGTCCACAAGCTAACTTCTACTCCTCTTACTTCTTCAAGGCTCTTCTTCAGGTCCACACTTGACGCCTTACGATTACGCAACGCCTGACTCACCAAAAAGCGGTTCTCTTGGTTCTGTGCATCGTTTTCTTCCCGAACCGGGTCTTCTTTTGACCGAACCAGTCTCTTAATACCGTTGCCAAGTCCTCTGGACAGTTGAACGACTCACATTTAGCCGCTGAGACACGTAAGTTTGCGAACAACCTTCTTCAAGTAGGGCTATAATTTTACCGGCCCTTATCGCTTTATCACTCATATCAAAAAGTGGTATTTAATGTAAAAAGAAAGATTAAATTGTTTAATTTGCAGAAAATATCCAAAAAGTTTTAAAATATCGTAATCAGTTAAAAATCGTTTCAGCAATTTGCGCCATTAGTAAAGCAATTTTAGAATAATTCACAATAATCATTATTTTTCTTTTAATAATTTCAAATTTTAAATTTGGAACGTAAAGAATCATGCCAGGATGCTTCAAAAAACATGCCAATACATCGTCAAATTAACAAAACCTATTTCTTGTTCTTCTTCATTGAAGTAGAGAAAAAAATCTAAAGTGCCCGTTTTTTTTGCAAAAGAGTTTATAAAGATGTTTACCTATGGGTATTAGTAATTTATTTTCTATATAAGATATTAATCTAAATTATTTATCAATGAAATCGAAATCAGGAAGACAAATTGTCAATGAATAGAGCTTCTGAGTTCCTGACAAACTGACTCATCATTGCTGAGCTGAAACTACGGATTGCATACAATTAAATTGAACACCTTTTTACTAAACGCTTATAAAAGTATCTACGGTAGGTATAGGTACGTATAACAAAAAAAAAATGTCTGGCTCTATGGCTACATGGAACAAACAGAGCCAGACATTTTTTCTTGTTTTTTTTTCATAGGAATAAAAAAAAAGAAAAAACTGTAACATTTTTTTTATTTCTATGTTTCCGGCTAATCTCCAAAACGGCTGGATTGCTTTTAAAGGGACTTTCACTGCCAGATAGCTGATGTTATGAGGAGTATTATAGGCTTTCATTTTAGAAAAAGGACATCATTCTGAGCCCCTCTATATAGACATTTTTCATCGGTTATTGAAAAAAAAATCTGCTGTTCCATACATTTTAACCGTGTAGGTATTGCACTATTGTAGGAAACTGCAGAGTTTTGTTTACAGAACTAAAATTTCAATTTGAAAGATTTTATTATACTTATTGCTTTTTTAATTTCGAGCCGCCTGGAATAAAATTATTTGGAGCTCCCGAGAATAAGCCCTTTCTCCATGGGACCAACATCGTACCTAATCGAGAAAAAATGATCAGTTGTCCCATAAAAATCTTCCCCGAACCTCAACCCTTCCCTCGACCCGAATGTATGGGACAGCTGATAATTTTTAAATTAGGTAGGTACGTAAGCTCAAGAAGATACTGCGATATAATAGCCTCAGTATAGGTATGTCAGCCTATTACAAAGAATAGGCTGACACCTACTTATACTACTTACCTACAATTTTAATTGGTTCTAATAAATAAATAATTAAAATTAAATAGTTCGATGGTGATAGACGATCAAAAACATAATAGTTATCTAACATAATCGCCATTTCCGAACTTCGGTTTAACCTTGTGAAAATGGGTGTCTATCAGAAAGTTATCATCATTTGAAGTACAATAGATTACAGGACAATGATTCGGCCGTTTTTGATAATTTCTCGTAAATACATATGATCAGGCGCCGAATCTTATCACTCAGTGTCCGGACTCCGAAAGGGAGAGACGCGTGTTCTATATTTAAAAGTGGTTATGTACTTATAGTGAGAGGCACACGCGATGGCTACGGTGCATGAAATGAAAATTATTTCCGGGGAGGAGATGGTTAGTGTTGATTTTTTAATTGATTTTCTTATATAAACACGTGAAATTATTGCAAATGTAAGAAAATGGTCGCGGCCTGCATGAGCATTGAAAGATGATCGTGAAAATGTGGGCTGAGGCGAAGCCCAGGCACATACGGGAGTCGATCAGTGCCTGGTTGCGACCAAGGCATCGTACTTTTTTATACGCACGTAAATAATGCGCGGAAATTCAAACTAAGTAAATTAAGTAAACTAATTACAAATTCAAGAATCAATGACGAACAACGATAATTTTCACGCGCCAATACTCGTATGATCATTTGTTTCTTCTTTACTTTAGACCGCTCATTTGCAAGCCAAATCGAAATTTAAATAAAAACTTTGATAAGTTAACTCCTTGGTTGCCATGTGTTGAAGTAAAAAGTTCGTTCTATTTTTAAATAACAGGACAGATAAGAGTTTTCATAGTAATTTATTTGGCCACTAAACACATTGAGGTAATATGCGTTAGTACATTAGTACATAATTATTACCTCAATGGCTAAACACGACAAATATGGATTTTCATACAAACATTGCCGGCCGGGTGCTCGCATGTATTCGACCAGTACTGCAATTTAGATTTATCTCGAAGAAGGTCGTCAAAATAATGCTCGAATTTCCAAACACAATTGAGAAAACACAATAATGAACGTTTTTAACGTGTTTCTTCCCGGAAAATTCCTGAAACTATCGAGGGGAGATTTACATAGACAGTGGACTGGCGAAGTGCCAAGTAGTACTACAAAAGTGCAATGTAGACTACGTAGAGTGCAATTTTATGGACTTACCTGCAGAATTATTTATATTTAAGTATCAGTTTGACATTTATGTTAGTGTAATAAATTATGCGCTACTCTGCTTTATTCTATTAATTTTTTTTTTACCTATTGTTTTAGTCTGTTATTTATATTTCTATGGTTTTAGTAGATGCTTCTTTTTATTTTTTTGGTGTCGAAGGACCAGAACCATCATTGCCTTTGGTTTAGGCTTAAATTGATTACTTGATACTTTCATTAATACGAAATCCATATTATTATTGGTTAATGACCCAGGGAAGCAAAAAAAATATTGGTCCTTTGGTTATTCTGAACAATATTAGGTATTATGTTTCAACTAATAAGTATTTTTATAACCTATTGTGTTACAATTTACAGACTGTTACAAGACTATATTACCCCGAATGAAATTCCGCCACTAGATTTCGATTATGAGATCAATTTCCATGTCAAATGATAAATGTTTTTATTTCTGCAAGTAGGTTTGTAAAATTTGTAAAATAAAATAAAAAACACGTCAATCATATTTTAAAAACCCAGATGAGGTCAACGTTTCCTATCTGACTACTCACAGAAGAAAGGCCGAAACAAACATACAGACAAACACACACATACAGTCTCTTTTAAAGTCCTGACTGAAGGCTCCCCGCAAACAGGCGTGACGCGACTTTAACAATATTTTTTTAAAGAAAACTTCACGGTTGAATAATTACCGGTGTCGCGTCATACGACAAATTGCGCCAGTATGCACGAGCCATAGCAAGCGCACGAGCCTTTATGGCCCGTACACACTGGCGCGATATCACGGGCGCGACAGGCAGCGCGAGTCTTATCGCGCCCGCGATATCGCGCCAGTGTGTACGAGCCTTTACTCGTAATCTTGGTCATCATGTGAGGTCTATGTACCTATGTCATTTTACTTTATAGGGTATTCTTTTGGTTGATCTAAAGTACGCACAAATGCCTGATATGATATGAAGCAACATGTGTTTCTAATCAATACGTTATCAGATATTATTTCATGCAATACAATACGTTTTATATCGGACGAAAACGTTTTATAGGTGTGTACTCTACTTCTACTTATATACCTAAACAAAATATTCGTTCTCCAATCGTAAAGGATGATTTCAACCAAACGTCTCGCATCGCATCGGATCGGAACGGATTTTACAATCTTTAAACTATATCGTGTAAACAGAACTTATTTAAAGTCAAGCCACGCTCAGCGGGCGTCATCCGCGACACGCGGTCGTACCTGAAAGTATGCTGCGACGCGCGATCAGCTCCGTTCTCCTGTCGTCGTATCCGATGGCATCGTTTCGGCTGTAATATGGTAGGAATGAAACTATTTGCCTGAAACGGATACGTTCGCGACCAGGGCCGGATTTAGGGGAGGGCAACCGGGGCTACAGCCCAGGGGCCTCCACAAAAGAGGGGCCCCCACAATAGAGATTTCGAAAAAAAAAAGGTAATTCCGACTAGTAAACAACTTTTCCTTTAATTTTTTTCCCGTTTTACCTTTACCTACAGTAGGTACCGTTACTTCGTACAAACATGTAAAATTAAATTTAGGATAACTCATGTTTTCGATTATATTTATATAAAAAAAAGAATCTACTTGGTTTCACAATAAATTATTTATTGAAACTCGACTGAAAAATATTGTTCATTTTATTTGGAAAATAATTTGGGGCCAGGGGGCCTCCACTCCTTTGTTACCGCGAGGCCTCCAGACCTCTAAATCCGGCCCTGTTCGCGACGGTACGGAGTCGATTGTATGCGTCAACATCTTGCCGGATGCAATCGGCTGTCGCCGCATCCGCTACCGATCCGTTGCGATGCGGGCCGTTTTGTACAGTTTACGGGTTTAAGTATACGGGTATTAGAACTGTGTGGTCATATTTAAAGGTGTGGTACAGACTACAGACCATAAAACTGAACAACTTTATCCATGGGACCAACATCGTCATCCCGAAAAAAATATCAGCTGTCCCAAACGTCCCTTATGTTTGGGTCGAGTAGGTATTGAAGTTTTGTATGGGACAGCTGATTTTTTCTTTGATGGTCTGTACGTCTGTACCACTTAAGCTTGACCAAATCTTTCTGATACACGCTGTATGTTCATATTGTTCATAAAATAAATTGTTGTGTTTTGTTTTATCTATGACTTTAAAAAAATCTTAATCTAAGGTTATTGACCCATTTATACATTACGATAAATGTAATTTATTAGCCGTTGTTTACAATTTTTTTTGTGCTTTCGGTTGGTCGGTATAAAAATGGAACAAACGATAAAACAAATGGAATAGGTACGGATTTCGGTTCCCTATCCATTTGCATAAAATTTTAAGACCTAATATAGCTTAGCATAATTTTGTTTGGCATAATTATATTTCCGCATAATATAAATACGCATAACAGCTTACGCATAATTTTTTTAAGCATAATTTCTCTAACCATAATAATGATTAAGCATAATATTCAAAAGCATAAATATATTTTCATTTATATTTTTAGTTTCTGGCACTTCGCCGGCCGCTGCCGCGGCACCGCTCGCTTCGCTCGCTCGGCTCGTGCGTAGGAGGTCACAGTTCTAACCTAACCTAACCTAAACCAACTAACATTACGCCTAGTAACATTATGCGAATTAAAATTATGGCAAAACAAATTATGCAAAAAGATAATTATGACAAAAAATATTTAGGCCAAAAAAAAATTATGGCAAACAATTATTAGACCAAAAATACTTATGCCAAAATCGTTATGCCAAAGAATATTAGGAAAAAAAACATTATGCGAAAAAAAGGGATCCCACGGATTTCATTCCTGTTTAATCTGTGGGTATTGTTTTTTTTCTTTTTTTGTTGGAAATTATCAAATAACTTCTTCCGCTCTGGGCGGAGTGGGAGGGCGTGTCAGACTCTTACTGACTAAACCCACACGTGTTCCTTCAGTTGCCTGTGTTGCCAGGGGCCACGGTATCCCTTTCGGCCTTTCCAGCACATGTGTGCCCCTAAACCCGCGTCTTTACCAAAAGCGACAGTCGCGCGAGTATACGCGATCGTTTGTATGAATTTTCAAGTAAAAACGTATGACTTGATTGATCGCGCGACTATGTCATATTCATCATCATCATCATTTCAGCTGAAAGACGTCCACGGGCTCCACGGCTGCACATGGGGTTCCCCAAGCACCGCCACTAGGAACGGTTCTGTGCTTGCCGCATCCAGCAGGTTCCTGCGGCCTTCACAGGGTTATCGGTCCACCTATATGCTATATTGTCCGATGTCATATTATAATATTATTCATTATAAGTAACCGAGCGCGACGATGCGATGGCGTACTCGCGCGTCTGTCGTTTTTGGTTAGGACGCGGCATAAACCTACAAAAAAAACCGGACAAGTGCGAGTCGAACTCGCACACGAAGGGTTCCGTACCTACCGTATAACAAAGACAAACACATACCGTGTAAAAAACATATTACTGGTATGGAGTATTGTATTTATACCTGTACCCCCTTTAATTATCAGCTTTGTGTTCTTTTATCGGCAATAAAAATACACAATCTATGAAAATTTCAACTGTCTACCTATTACGGTTCATGAGATACAGCCCGTGGACAGACGGACAGACGGACGAACAGTGGAAGCATAGTTATAATAGGGTTCCGTTTGGCAACCATCGCGTACGGAACACTAAAACAACATTTTCCTTAAAAATAGCAAGCTGACTAATCGCAATTAATAATAGAAAATGGCGCCCTTGACCTGGCGAAATATTTGCCGTATTATAATTAGTTATATCGACCGGTTTTGTATAAACAACTCGTTTTATCGGTATTTTAATTTATTTTAAAGCCAATTTATGTGGTTTTGATTTACGGTCACCAGCTTGTGGTTTATTTATGTAGGATTAAGGTAATTAATAGCCGGTTTGGTTACGAATCTACATTTATACAAATAAATAAAATTGAAGTGTCTGCTTCTAATGTCAAAGTAACAGCTTTTTACTAAATGCTTATGAAAGTATTACCTACATTAAAAAAAAAAAAAAAACTCCCGCAAACAGGCGCTTCGCGATATTAGACGCGCGCATACTGGCGCGACTTAATTGTCGCGCCAGTATGCTTACGTACGAACCTTAATATCTACCGTGACCAAAATCATTCGGGAATATTAGGTACCTATATTCATTGTAAGTAAGTATGTAGTTATCATAGGTGATTTATGTGTTTAGCCGTTATGGCGATAGTTGAGTCTTTAATTATAGATAACATCCGTTCTCAGGTGTGCTAGTTGCATTTAGAGTAACGTGCAAAAATAACCTAGACCGTATAGGTCCTTACGTTTTTCTACAGGCCTTGATCATATATTTAAGGCTCGTGCAGACTGGCGCGATATCACGGTCGCATGTCGCGCCGGTCTGCACTAGCCGTTATGCTTATTATCTGAAGAAATGACGACAATGACAATGGCAATGTTTAACCATTACCTGTTAATAGCTTTTTACCTACGTATGAAAAGTTTAATAACCCTAATGATATCTGACATGATGATGATATGATTATTGAAACTTCACATTATAATTATGACAGTGACAGAATGATGATTTAAATGATGTTTAGTAGTTTTTTATGATGCAGTGGGCCTAGATGTTCATACTAAAATGTAGGTAGTAGTTAATTAGCCAGTAACAGTAGACTGACTAAATCTAATGAATAATTATACCTTCCCACGCCGAAAAACAAAAAAGGTTCAAAGTTCAAGTTTGCCTGAAATAATAAAAGAGTGCTATTGTTAGAAAAGGTATCTAATGGATTCATAACCAAGACTATAAAGACAGGGATCGAAAACCTTTATAAATTACGGTACAGGTATCGAAGAATTTTGGTTACTTCTACAACTAAGGTTACCGTTATCTGGGTAACCCAAGAAGAAGAAACATGATACCTCTTTTAGGTTAACGTTTTAATACCGGTTACACACACAGGCGATGCGCGCCTTTATATTAATGCCGACGGCACGTGTAAGATAGAGGTAGGAAATTTTTATATCGGTAACTACGTACGCCCGTACGGTATTAATACTAGTTGTGTTCAATTTAATGTAAACTTTAAAAATACCTGTAAAAAATATAAGCGTTGTAACCGAAAATACCCGTATTGATTAGACCGGTTTTGGGCTCAAACTATTTTAATAAAGTAATAAACAGCGATTAAAGACCATTCTTCAATGGGGACCGTAAATCAAGAATGTCACCACTGTGCAGTACAAACAATTAAAATTACAAAGAAATGCGTAACTTGCGCAGTGAGTACCTAACTGAATACCATAGGAGATCGCTGAACTCATTGACCTCTGACATGACCCATAACAGAGCATTTAAGGTTAAAGTAGAATAGGAGCCCTTTCTACCTCCTTCGTTCTTTCTGCCTCCTTTCCACACCTCTCTTTCCTGATCTACTAGTGTGAACCTTTACCATAAAATAAAGAAGAAACTAATTGATCGACTCCTTGACTATTCAAAAGTGTAAATAGGTTAATTCAATTTAAAATTCATGCTGTGAATTGGAAATAATTACTTTACTGATTTTATTCGTTTTTTATATAGCTTTTCGATTTGAGCGACGTCGATTGTCAATTGTTTGGTTTTAATAGCAAAACTGTCCTAGCTGCCGCAGTTACAGTTCAGCAGTTGAACATTTTGAACTCTGAACTACACCCTAATTGCGTAATACACTATCAATCAGTTTGACATCTGTATCATTTTGACAGTTTAACAACATTAATTGCGTTATTTACGTTGTTGAGCAGACAAATTTTTCGAACATAATTATGAAGCAATTGGGCTAGCAATATCCTTCAAAATGATTCTGAAAACTAAGTTAAGAATAGGTACAGTTTTTTTTTTAATAAAAATATCGACGTTTTTGCCATAATGCCCAGGTCAGGTATTGATAATTATATCAAAATAAACGGTTGAACAGTTTATAATTCGGCCCTAAGTTATTCTTGAACAGATTTATAATCATTTTAGTCAGTGGCATGTACATCATTTTACAAAAATGTATAAAACCAATCGGAAAATACAGCCATTGTATTAAACGTCATAATCGTTAAGATTTACGCCATTTACGAAGACAACATTCACTTTTACTTCGAAATTCAAACAAACTTTTACTTCGAAATTCAAAAAAATTTGGTATCTTTATCAAGGTGAACGAACTCGCGAATGAAACAGCTTGCCTTGGAATGTCCATATTTTATTCGATATAGGTATATAACATTGATATACCTACTGTTATCAGAAAACTATAAAACACGTTTTTACAATACCTAGTCATAGAATTGCTGGTTTCGCCTTGATCTCACTGGGTATTTAGGTTTAGTACCTACCTACAGTACCTACTTCATCTTGAAAAGGGTCGTTCCATTTATAAGTTGGTCCTTTGCCCCAACGTTAATAACTTCCCTTGTTTAAACATAAAAAAATTCTGCCCACGAGTCTTGCTTCTTTATTCAACATAAAAACTATCAGAACTCTTTTTGCAATGTTTTTCCCTTACTTTCCCAAAAAAAAGCAGTTGTAAAAAGACTCACGACTCAACCAAACCACCTCATTCACTCAAACAAAAAATTTCTTCAACAGGACGCGAAAGAGGAACTCAACAAAAAGTCTAAGAATGACGCGGACGCGTTGGAGGCTGTCCTCAGCCACGTGGGGGACATGGGGCGGTACCAGAAGTTCCTGTTCGCCTTCATGATGCCCTTCGGCATATTCTTCGCGTTCATCTACTTCGTGCAGATGTTCATAGCCGCGACGCCACAGAGGCATTGGTGTAGTGTGCCGGAATTGGCGCATTTGGATATGGAAGTCAGGTTTGTGGAAAGATTTCAGAAAAACGAAATTACCTGATCTAACGATCTCGAAATCTACAGCCCGTCACAGTGCCTTATTGCGCGAGACGTGTTGTACTTGTGAAGTCGCACTTGTACCAATTACAAAAAACCTTTACCTTTATAACGTGAGACATAGCTTAACATAACATCACACCTTGTTTCCCCGAAGCGTTGGGCAGAGGTGTACCTACCTACAGTGCAAACTGGCGGTTAGCAAAATACGTAGGTACATACTTAGTAGGCAGGGATCCGACTGCTCCAATAAGCTATAGTACGTTATTTATATTACCAAAAGACCTGTTTTTATATAACAGCACTGCACCCTTATTGCGTAATACACGATCACACACACACACACACAATCTGAATCGTTTTGAAACAGATTGCTAATCCATGGCATCATAAGTTCGAAAAAAAAAATCTGCTTAATAACGTAAATATCGCAATGAATGTTGTTGAACTGTCAAAATTAAACAGATTATATTAGATGATAAAAAAGGCAGCTACCTATATATCCCAGACAGAAAATTTTAAAACATGCTAAATATGTGTGGTTTAGTAGACCACAACGCAACCGCGGCGGAAGGTGACAAAATGTCCTTGTATGAGTCCTGTGGACTCGGGGGGGGGGTCTAGTCCGCATACATAATAAAACATGTAGGCCTAGCCTTTCAGGTTCAACGCAGGTCCCTTTGTTTGTTTCTAGCTCATTTTCTTCTGTGAGATGAAGCTTAGGGAGTCTGATAAAAGATGTAATACATTTTGTTTTGTTGGTTATGAACTTATGAATATAAAATGCAAGATAATTTAAATGTTTTTTTAGTATGGGCAAGGAGATGGCAAAGATTGTAGAATGAGGTGGTCCCATAAACAATAATCTATAGTAATCTGTAGTCTTTACGTGTGTAGGTACTAGGTGATACAGACCTTGACTTTCTTGCTGATCATGGTTTTGTTAATGTTATTATTAATTTACTGTTTATTTATTTTACTTGGATGGTCCTAGTTTTTCATTTTTGTGACTTCGAGTTACAGGTTTAATAGCTATGTATATGTAAGCGGGCACGCCCTATATGGCTGGGGGCTTTTATTCGGTTATTAAATTCTGTTTACGTTTTTATTTTTGCTTGATTGCGATGTTTTTTTTATTAGTATATATTGGCGTTTGCTGACATTTTTATCATGGCATATAATTTAATTTAATGTTTTGTGTTGCGTAATATTTTGCATAGGTACCTACTATTGTATAGATTCAAGTTTTTCTAACTAAACAGATTGTTTTGCTGGACACTTTGCTGATTAACTTTGGCTTAAAGCTTTTAATTTATTTTCAATTAAGTATTTATTTCGACATTAACGGATGTAGTGTTGACTTACATAGTATTAAGATAATTTAATTGGTACTAATAAAACATGGACAAAAATAGCCTGAATCAAGTGTTTTTTTTTATGCGCAGGAATGAAGTTGAGTGCGAAAGGCAAAAGTATAAAAGTTCCGAATCGCTAAACTATCTAATCTTATTCATAGTAGGTGTCGATTATATTCCGATAATCTTCTCTGAATAGGAATGAACTGGACCCTAACACGTTCAAATAACAATCTGTTTCATTTTGATAGTTCAACAACATTAATTGCGTTATTTACGTTGTTGACCAGACAAATTCGAAAAAAAAATCTGCTCAGTAACAGCAATTAATTAGCAATATCCTTCAAAATTAATCTGATTATGATTGATTATGTGTTACGCAATCAGGGTGCTGACCGGATATAAAGTAGTATTATTAAAATAAATAATCAATCCACGTGTAGGTAGATTATTTTTAGCCAAAACGTTTCGTAATACCAATACCTACTTAAAGCCAAAAAGCAATTCAAATTACCAATCTATAATCACTTGTGATAATGACAGATTTATGTTAGTTTTGAATTTGTGATAGGTAGGTATGAGAAATGTGTTGCAAATGTTATGAAACTACTGCTTTTAATATAAATTCGTTATCAATGCTTTGAGGTTTTTTTGTCTACTCTTGCGGATGGCAAAAAAACTATGGTGCAATCTTTTACAATGTAACGTAACAATTTGTTTGGATGAATCACGTTGCTATTTTGAATAGGAAGTACTTCGTTTTTTTTCTAGTGGAATATAAATAGCTCGGAGAGAAATCTATTTAGTACTTACAGACTCTTTTTATGAGTGTAAGTGAATCATTGAAGATTCTGATATAGGTACCTACTTAAGACTCGTTTCCCCAGAATTTACAGAATGT
Source organism: Eupsilia transversa (assembly GCA_914767815.1). Taxonomy (NCBI): domain Eukaryota; kingdom Metazoa; phylum Arthropoda; class Insecta; order Lepidoptera; family Noctuidae; genus Eupsilia; species Eupsilia transversa. The sequence continues at coordinate 14,246,561 of OU611876.1, forward strand.
CTCTTAGTTCAGTGTGCCTTTTGGCAAAGGCCTTCTCTAACAACTTCCACTGAGTCTTATCTCTTTCTCAACAGTTCTCCAATTTGGACCCACTGTTAGCTTCAATTCCTGAAATATTATTTGATTATATCTATCACAGCAAATATCAGAGGTATATTTAGCCGTAGCCACTTCTGCTTCTTTCTCATTAACAAAAATGTTCATCATCATCATCATTTCAGCCCGGAATCACCCACTGCTGGGTATAGGCCTACTCTTTTTTCTACCATATTTCCCGCTTCCGTGCATCTCTCATCCAGGGGCCTAAGTCTACTAATTTATAAACGTTAGTTTTTGACAGATTTGCCATACAAAAACTGTCAAAAACTCACCATTGTGAGACCATTGTAAAGTTTATAAATAAGAAGACTTAGGTGTTTCCCAAGACTTTGACGATATCATCAAATCAACGCGTTTTTGGACGGCATTTTGATTCGCAAACACTTCTGCCTGTTGATAGGCAGGCAAATGAAAAGCTTTGAAATAGTAGGTGTGACTTGTGTAATACTGATAACGTGATAACGTTATCGCCGAACGTTTTCTGACTCAATAATTACGAAAAAATAAAGAGTTTAGATGTAATCATCGTGCTTGTAACATAATCTGCTAAATCACAGATCAATTAATCGGAACATCGGTCATCGATACCTACAGCTGTGCCTGATAGCTACTGTATTTACTTGATTTGCGCAGGTAGGTAGCATTGGTACCTACCTACCTTCTGTACCTAATATTAGTACAGTTCGATTCAAACTTAATGGCGGATTTTGTATGGACACTATAAGTAGTACAGATACCGGCACGGTTCTTGAGCGCTCGGTGGAAGAGTGGGGATCGCTTTGCGCATCGTACACTTATGACAAAATACGTAAAGGGACCCAATAACTCACTTCTGCGCAGGTGAAGGTCAGCGCTCAAGAATCGTGCCGATGATAGTACGTACGTCCATTTATCGTCAGCGTGTACGTCCAACCCACGTCAGCGTAACACTCGCCTTTTGACACTGACCATACCATACTTGTATATTTTCCCTAATAGGTTTATTAAAGTTTAAATAAAATATTCGAAAATACGTATCGTCTATCTTATCATTTGAGGTTTGTGAACAACCCGAAGGCAATGATAAGTAAATATCTTTCTATCGAGATACAATCAAAGACAAATCCATTGACACAATAGGTACAGATTGGATAAATATAAAATCTTAGCATTGAATATACAATCGACTATATCGTATTTGAATATAATATGTATAATGTCGTAGGGAGATTTGATAATTCGAATTTTCGCGAAACCCCTAGTGATATTGCGAAAACACGGATAATTAGAAAATGGTGAAAACATTTCTGAACGTTTTCCTCTTTTTCCGTCGGGGGTTAAAAAGCACGGCACTATCAATTAGCTACTAGAACTATAAACAAAAAAAAAACATCAAATTAATAAAAAAAACAATAAAAAATGCTACGTTATAACTTACAAATGCTGGGTTTATAAATATTACTGCGGAACCTAGTTCACTTTTCAAGAAAACTCATGTCTTTTTTCTTCATACTGCTTCTCTTAAGCAAGCTCTTAAAGTGATTTACACTTCAGTAATATTGCGTTGAATGCACTTTACCTCGTGCACGCGGAGCGCCCAAAACGTTCAGAAATGTTTTCGGAGCCTCCGACCGGCCAATCAGCGTTCTTATTTTTATAATAGCTAAAATTTCGTTTCGCAATATTACTAGAGCGACTCGTGTTTTGCAAAAACCATTTCTTTTTCCAGTAAGTTTGAGAAATGTTTTCACCATTTTCTAATTATCCGTGTTTTCGCAATATCCCTAGAGTTTTCGCGAAAATTCGAATTATCAAATCTCTGTACGATATACATATGTATAGGCAATGATGTATAAAACTATAGATACGTTGTCCGCACTCTAAAATGGCAACATGAAATGAAGCCAATTGGCCACATTGCGCTCAGTCATGCACCAACCTGTCGCGCGACGCTACGTTTGTTTTTAATTTATATCGTGTGTGAAAACGATAAAAATAAATTATATATTACATATTTCCCTATTATAATAATAATTATAATTATATATACGTAATATTACGTATTTCCCTTTCTTTACGCGTATAAGTAGTTATCTAGTAGTTTCGCCGTTTTTAAGCGCCGAGATGTTTGTTGATAACGTGTCTATATATAATACGTCATTGTGTATAGGTACTTATATTGATCTTACCATTATAATTGTACAATACGACCGTTATAACTTGGCACTTCCGACAACATTATGACACTCTTTTCGATGATATAATGGTTACTATGTCACTGGTCGTTTTAATGTTGGCAATAAGCTAACTGTTTCTACAATAAGAAACGTGTATAAAGGATTTATAGCATGGGTATAGATAAAATGTTTTACATCCAATACTCCTGATAATTAGCACATTAATTAAACTGTCGGTCTAGGATCATCTTCACCTGTCTAGCCTTTTCCCCGACTATGTTGTGTGGGCTGCTAGTCGGTCCCGACTCCCGGATATTAACGTTATATCTATGACTTTTGTTACGGGCAGTCGGTAGCCGGAAAGTCTGACGGTTGAACCGTATTTTAGAAATGGGTTTTGGGGTCAAATGTCTGCTTCGCCAGCTAGTTGTCTAATACTGATAATGCATCTACAACGCCACATGTGAATTACGCATCATAGTTTACCGCGCGATCAACAATATAAGACTATCCGATATCAATCGTTGGGCAGTTGCCCGCCATACAAAACACCCGTCTTGTCGGAGGATCCTCCCTTTTCAAATAGAGCATGAGTCAACTTCAGACCCTGTTCCTCATACCTCTAAAATAATAACTGACAATTGATTATTTTACCTTACGCTATAGCAATAATCTCACCAGCGGTATATAGCGTAATACACTTACAGTAGCATTGGCTTTCATTTTCCCAGTTCAACAACATTCATTGCGTTGTTTACGTTGTTGAGTGCGTTGTTTACGTTGTTGAGCAGACAACATTATGATGATATGAAGCAATGGATTAGCGCAATATCCTTCAAAATCATTCAGATTGTGATTGATAGTGTTACTCTTACGCAATTAGAGTGCGGGTTATGTTTTGAGTATGACTGTGGATGAGGTTTAGGTACTAGAGTCTATCCATGGTTTCTTTGGTCTTCTAACCAAACAAACGATGGATAGATTGTTTGGAAGATGAGATGGGTTGAAAGAGGTTGGATATTGAGACTTGTCAAGACACACCGACCTTTAATTAATTGTGATACGAGCGGGAAGATAATGGCTCGGGTAGCCACAAATGCACCCGATGTAAGCAAACATACGTTATTGCAGTCGACAATGCCACACGCTTGCCAAGAAGTAACCTTTCGCTTCGTTATCAAAAAGGTAACAATTCTCTTCATTACAGACGAAACCTATCAGCGCCAGGTGCCGCCACCGGCGAGTGGGACAAGTGCGCAACCTTCGACGTGAACTGGACGCAGGTCCTCGAAACCATGACCCCGCCTCCACCAGGCACGCCCACTATACCCTGCCGGAATGGATGGGACTTCGAGCTGATAGATATTCCTTATGCTACTGTGGTTAGCGAGGTAAGGAGGTTGTTGCATGGTGCATTCGTCGATATATTTTCCCGATGATTAATCCTGTTCTAATGAACTATATTCCGTTTTACATATTATATTATCTGAACAACAACAATGTTACATGAAGCTGTAGAAACCCCGAATTATCTAAATTGCCGGCAAGAATCACCAGACGCCAGAAGTCTGTAGACGTTTTATAGGGCACTAGCTGTGCCCGCGACTCCGCCCGCGTGGAATTCGGTCTGTGCCAGTAAGCGGCTAATTCACCCCTAAATTCTCTCCCTCTCCCCTAGTGGCGGAACTGGTAGGGCATTAAACTTGAGATAGAATACATTATTGTGATGTCTTTTCTTACCTCCGGTTGAGTTCTATAGATAAAAAGATCCTCAATTACTCTTCCTCTTGCAGAGAGGCTGGGTATGTGAGAACGCTGGTAACGTGCCGATGGCTCAGGCTGTGTTCTTCGCGGGAGCCTTCATGGGCGGTTTGATCCTGGGCTGGCTAGCTGACCACTTCGGCAGAGTACCCGCTGTCATAGGTAAGATACATAAGTATCGTTTTTTTTTTCTAGAATAGAATTGAATAATGTTCAAATAAAGTCTCAGTTTATAAAAATAAAAAATCGACGTCGCTACTTTTGCTTTGAATTCTAGACCTTTCATTCTTCTTACACTGTTTATTCACCGCACCGTGAACGGAACGAGATTCCATATTCCATTGAATCCTCATATTATTATTATTATGCTTGAAAGAAAATGAAAGATAATTTCAGTATCCACAACGCAGTTTCATATCAAAACACGAACATAACGTGTCTCATCCGCGACAGATGTTTGTTATTAAACATCAGTGTCCACATTTGTTTAATTACGTGTTGTGGGAATTAACGCGACACTTGTGTTTGTCTCATTTTTATAAACATTCGTTAGTTTTTCTGACATTAACGAGTCGGTAAACTATTGTTGACGTCATTTTTTTAGTCTTGTGACATATTTTATCTGAAGCATCTGCTGACCTAAATGGCTGATAACTTTGTGAATTTATTTACTTTGTTTCTCAATTTTATTGTTCCATTGTGTTTCCTACAAATTCAAAATTTATTCGTGACACATAGGTACCTATATAGTTGTGGCAAATGGTGCTATAAATGGAAAATATCGTATCACTATGTGGTGCCTTACATGGCGTAATCTATAACTCACATGGTAATAGGTGCAGTACTTACAAGTTATTTATGGCAGAATTATAAAAAACGACAATTAATATCTTAGGTTCAGTAGTAAGTAATCATTTTAGTAGTAATTCATAATTTTAAATCTTTAGCAATAAAATAAACTACCTGTAACTACCGTAAGCAAGCTATACATACAGAGAGTAGCATCATGTACCCGCGTTTCTTCGTATAGAAATCTTAATTAACTAGTTTAAAATTTGGTTATTAATTAAAAGCAGCATTACATTTTTTATAATCAAGTTTACTTCCCAGGTATCGAAACGGTATGCCAAGCATTTCAAGCTAGTGCTACACATAAAATCAAGGTATTTTTGTAATTTCCAGGAGCCAATGTGATCGGTGGTATCGGTGGCATAGCGACCATCTTTACTACGGGAGTGTGGGACTTCGCGCTGTGCCGGTTCTTCGTCGGCATGGCATTCGATAATGCATTCATGATGACTTACATTTTGGGTAAACCCGTCTTGAACCAAATAGCTTGTTGCTGAATATTGATTGATTGGGTGCTAGAGATCCGAGTGCATTTAAGTCCATGTCGATAAATGTTTTCATGTCCCTCATACATAACCCTTAGCTTTTGAAATGATGGTCGCGAGACTGAGACCTACATGCTAATTGAAAATTGTACAAAATATCTGCGAAAAGACTGACCTTGCACCCTAATGGCGTAATTAGGGTGCAAGGGCAGTCTTTTCGCAAACAAGGTCAGTCTTTTACACGATTAATCACAGTCTGAATCGTTTTGATTCGTTTTGTTTTTTTTTCTCTTATCTCTTATCTCTTAACGCAATGAATGTTATTGAACTGTCAAAATGACACAGATTAGTCTTAATCGTATACGAAAATGGGTTACGCAATAAGATGGCACACTAGAAATCCAGTCATAATAGGCAATTTGCGGGCAAAATTTATACTAAGTAAGTAGGTATGCCCTAAATTCCTGGGCATTAAAAACAACTAACACGGTGACCTCAACCATAACACAGTTGACTATCCCTTACCTTCACTCCGCAGTTTTGGAGTACGTGGGTCCTCGCCACCGCACTTGGGTTGCCAACATGTCCATCGCTTTATACTTCGGCATGGGTTGCCTGTCCCTGCCGTGGTTGGCGTTGTGGATCAGCGACTGGAGGAAGCTGCTGTGGTACACGTCGACGCCGATGTTGCTTGTCGTGTTCGCGCCTTTAGTTCTGCCGGAGAGCGCAAGGTGAGTCTGACCCGGAAAGATGTAGGTAAGCACGTTTTAGTATTGTCCTGGTGTGTTTAAAAAGGGTGAATGGGGGTCTATGATAAGAGCCTTTTTGGCCTCGCACAGGTCGTTTTTATCCCAATTTATTTATTTTCTTATTTTAGATAAATTGTTATTGTTAGTTTTAAATGCTCCTCTCCTTTTACTGTTTGTATTTCCTGTGCGTGGCCAAAAATGTTTATTTTTTATTTTAACTGAGTAGCTTGCAACACCGAACTATGCGGGGTAACCAGCTCAGAACGAAGATCAGCTGCTAATTAGCTAAAGTTTCAATGGTAAGGCGAGTTGTTACCACTGATCCGATCCACAAGATTTAGTGGTTGGTAAATATGGTTGAAAACCTCACCTTTCTTAATATCCCCGTTTTCTACTATTTCATTTTGCAGTTTGTACAGCTATAATGGTCTCTTTGGTGAAGTGGACGTAATGATCCTGTATATTCCAGGTGGTACGTGAGTCGTGGTCGCATTAACCAGGCTGTGCAGGTGCTCAGGAAATTCGAGAAAGTCAATGGCACCAAAATACCGGACGATGTTATGGATGAATTTATTGTAAGTTCTTGTGTATACAGTAGTACATATGTTTGTTTTCGCGGGTTTTCTCTCATAATCTACTGCGTAACTTGTATCTGTCACCGTGAATTATGAACTTAGTTAGTTTATCATCTATCTGTAATAATTCCGTTACATTATAAACTGTAGCAAAATTTGTGAATTGTCTTGCAGTTCACAAATTTTACCATTTACAATTTAACAGATTATTTTTCGATAGTTTAGTAATCTATCCATGGAAACCTTGCGCTAATACTAAATAGCCTGCCTCGCTGCGAGCAACTTGGAATTAGCGGTGCCTTTGCTCGCTTTGCTCGCTCCGCTCGCGCGCACGGTTTGTCACAGTTCTAATCTATAACCTAACCCATTTCACCCTGTTCAACATTTTTCAACAGAAATAATACCGCTAGATTAGATTGTTCTGAGAGCTTCATATCATAAGACCTCTCTGAAACCTTCTAAAAAAAGCCTTAACCTTCTTTACAGGTAACATCAAACCAGACCAAACAGAGCGACGAGTCTCTGTTAGCGCTCATGAAGAGTGCGCCCCTCCGGCTGACCATGATCCTCATGCTGATAGTATACATGGCCTGCTCCGTGATCTTCGACGGACTCGTCCGAATGTCCGACGCTTTCGGGCTCGACTTCTTCATCAGCTTCACGCTGACGTCAGCTACGGAGATACCTTCGGTTACTCTGCTGGCTTGTGTGCTTGACAGGTAAGGGGGCTAATTGATTCACCCGTGACTTCCGACGGAAATCCATTATCAAATACAATAGACGTAGATATATTTAGTAACCTATTCCGCTTACTAAAAGAAAGAGAGAAAAAGAAAAGAGTCATAAAAAACCCTGCAAAAAATCGACACGTGTTTTACCTCTCAACGAGGTATCCTCGGGATGACGATTGATCTGTCGCGAACCCGAACACGACGTGTTGCCACGCCGAGCGCCGGACGCAGAGTCTCGGTGTAAGGGGCTATTTTGTTTTTGGAAGCCGTTAGGTAAAAGATGAACTCGGATCTTTAACATTATTTTATTTTATTTTTTAATTATTTTCGGGCTATAATTTAAATATTTTTGAAATGTGCTAATTATGCCCTTTCATTTGATACCCAACATAGCATATTTTTTTAAAATATTTTTTTGTTCATGATTTTATGCCCTCTAGATATTCGATTTAATGTGACGTCACATAGGCTACACCAGCGGACGATCAAGACGCTTCCAACGATACCATTTTGTCAAATTATGATAAGAAGTTTAGAAGTTATTAAGGAACAGATGAACATACATACATACATAATACCGGTCAAAATCATAACCCTCCTTTTTGCTTCGAAGCAATCGGGTAAACTAAATAGTTACCTTCTGGAGGACTTAACTTTATTTGTTGATTTTCAGATGGGGTCGCAGGAACCTCACGGCCGGTCCATTGTGTATAGCGGGTATTCTCATCGGTATCGCCTTGTTTGTGCCTAAAGGTTGGTTTCCATTCCATTTATGTTTTATTACATTAAAATTACTTTTATAAAACCTGAAAAGAGGTAAACGGCACGGTTGGCGCAGTGACTGCTGCGCTGCGTGTCGCAGGTTCGATTCCCGCACGGAACAAATATTTGTATGACCTACAAGTAGTTGTTCCGGGTCTGGCTGTTTGTTTATGTGAGTTTAAATATTTGTAAACGCACCCACAATACAGGAGAAATTACGCAAGATTTAAAAAAAAAATTAAAAAAATTGCTCGTTCTTCTAGTGTTACTGTTGAACATGCTGGTTTTGGGTTCGATTCCCGGGTCGGGCAAAATCTTATTGGGTTTTTCTCAGAAGCAGCCCGGAGTCTGGATTTGTGCCCGGTTGATGGCAATAGGCTCGCCCCCTATTACATAACTGGCGAAATGTGGGTGTAGGTACTATAGATACACCTCTGCCTAACCCTTTGGGGAATACAGGCGCGAAGTTGCGGTGTGTTTGTAAATTTATGGAGTAGCAGGTTATTTACTTTTCGCGATTTCTGTGTTGTTCCCACAGTAAAAGTTGTTCATAATGATGAGACGCCTTTTCAGATTTTCAGTTATTTAAATTTTTCAATTGAACCTTTTTTATGGGCGTGACGTGACTTTAAATAAATTGTGGTTTTGTTATGCCCAGGCATCCCTCAGGCATCGATGGCGATAATGGCGCGGTTCTGCATAAACATGTCGTACAACGCAGTCATTCAGTGGTCCACGGAGCTCCTGCCGACGGCGGTGCGGGCCTCGGGCTCCGCCACCCTGCACATGAGCGGCTATGTCGCGTCTGTGCTGTCGCCTTACATAGTGTACTCTGTAAGTTGTTACAAAGAAAATAAAGAAAGAAAAAAAATTCTTTGGCATAGTTCCGTAAGCAAGGAATATAATAGAACACAATAAAATACAAACAACAACATCCACATAGACCATCATTTATCCAGAAAAACGCTAAATACTAGGTCCTATTAGTAATATTGAATGAGGTAAAGACATCAACGTGGTCAATATCATCGAGGATGGTATAACACTTTATGGGACATCAAGTCACAAAAGACTAAAACTGATGTCTCCCAAAACTGCACCCTAATTCCGTAACACACGATCAATCACAATCTGTTTCATTTTGACAGTAGAACTTATGAAACAATGGATAAGTAATATCCTTCAAAATGATTCAGATTATGATTGATAGTGTTACCCAATTAGGGTGCCTGTCTCGTACAATAACACCTACATAGCCTAGGTTCTTGTCCTAATAGGTATGCATTATGCACTAACTCCTTGAGTGGCTTCGGATTTACCTAACTAGAAGAAGTCAGATAGAAAATGGCCGCCTAATAGATTACCCAGACTTTACCCAACTATGTTGGGGACAGCTTCCAATCAGGGATGAAGTAATGATCAAAATTTTTATATTTTTGTCACTCACAGGAGCGAATGTGGAGTTCCCTACCTCTCCTGATCTTGGGAGTAGTGTCATTACTAGGGTCTGGCATCAGCCTCGTGCTGCCGGAGACCAAGGGCCGGCCCATGCCGCAGACCATGGCGGATGGCGAGAGGATCGTGCAAGAACAGACGCTATGCGGGTAAGTTCAATCTTGTAAGTTTTGTAACTTAAGAGACGGGTAAGGTAAAAGACGGGAGAAATTGGACGTGAAGGGTAATTGCATGGATAAGGTTGATATTGGGTAAGATGGGCAATCGTTAGAAGGGAAACAAGGGTAAAAATCAGCAAAAAATAAAAAGGGTAATAATGGGCGTGTGGGGCAATCGCTCGGACCCAAGCAAGGAGGAACATGGGCATGATGGGCAATTGCAAAGGGGAAGACGATGGTAAAATGGGCATTTTGGGCAATCGCTAAGTGAATTTGTGTTTTTGAATTGTGTCGGCCGCAATAGCGACAAGGTAAGATTTTTTACTCTTTTTTGTTGCATTTTTGTCGCTTCAGCTATTAGTAGCTTAAATATGTTATTTTTCTAAACGTATACCTATAATATGCGTAATGTAATAAATTGTTCCATAATAAAAATACATAGATCTATACCTACGTTCGCGCAGAGGTTCATTAGTAGGTATAGCAATTTTGTTTTATTCACATTAATAAGGTTGTAATTTTACATTAATTAAATTTCAACAATTCACCTCAGGCCCCTAGAGGTCTTCATATTTAATGAATTTACGCGCGTAATGAACATGGTGTGGTAAAAATACCAATATTTTTCTTTTAGATGCCTCGACAGTATAAAAAAAAGAAAAACAAAACAGCACATAGCTAAGCAAAAAGTTCGGAGCAAAACATTATCAATGGGGAAAGAATGCGATAAACAAACAGTAGTTGAAGTGTTGCATCTATAGAAAAATGGGGCACAGATCAGATGGGCAACATCATCAGCGGGCAACAAGTGGGACATCCGTCGGAACTCGGAACAGAACATTGACATTAACTGAATTTCATCTGAAGTCAATTCGTACACTACCTCATTTATTTAAGTATTATATAAATAAACTCCTTTAAGTATTATATACACTACATATTTTTTACATTTTTGTGCACTATGGTATTACCCATGGACGAGCTGGCCGACTTGAGTCACACAGTTTTTTGTTAGTGAGAATCTGTCCGACTTTTTTTGTTCGTCCATGGTATTACTTACCTCATAATTGTGGTGTTTTATTATACCTACATATTTTAGAATTAGATTGGAAGCCGACCACAACATAGCTGGGAAAAAGCTAGGCAGATGGTGTGTGTATTTTAGAATTGAACATTTTAAAGCTTTCCATTACTTTGATTGTGCAAGAATGGCATCAACAACTCAGAAAACTATTCCTACTAGATAAGCAATAAAACTTTTTTACGTTTTGAAAAATCCGTTTTATTTTGATTTTCGTACTTACCCATGTTGTGTTCGTAATTACCCTACAATCGTGGAAAAAGATACAGATTGATTAAAAAACATGTTTTTCTTTCACAGAAAAGCAGAAGAAGACATTGAAGAAGCGGAGTGGAAGAACGAGAAAGAAAAGGCTCTAATAACATAACGTTATAGTTTATATTCAGGGTTAACACGGGATCTACCGATGGTAGACATTGCTCCAAGTATTCTCAAGGGCTGCCTACAGATGTACTTAAAGGTGCTTTCCTTTAGCATACGTAATTAAATTAATGTAGGATGATTTCAGAATATTTTTGTAATTTTGAAGTCGTTCAGGAGGATCAGATTTTTAATTTGCCTAGGACTGTCGATTATAGTTGTAAGTGTTAAAATGCGAGAATAATGTACACACAGCCAAAAAGTCAAGTTTGCAGGCATTTTTATTGTGTAATTTCTAATTTCGTATGTGCGAAACATAACACAAGTGGTGCTAACAAAACTTTTCCACTGCATGCACACAATTCTGGCATACATTGCCTGCACACATAACTTATTTGTCGTCTGTACCTAAGTCTAAGCAGAAATAAATATTAAGTATTTGTGCTAATTTACACATCTAGGTTGTATAGTATAAATAATGATTAGAATACGCTTGTAATAAGGAGTGCCTCATTGTTCCAAGGTGCCTACATAATATTTCACGGTTTTGAATTTTATTTTAGCAATTAAAGCAATGCTAATGCGTCGCACGCGAACAGTGCTGATAGCGTTTATACACGCAGCAGATTTTGTAGTGAAATAATTTAATGCCATATTTGGCATTTTTTGTTGCCCATTATACGAAAATCTATTCGAGTCTCCAATTTGCTGTCACATGTGACTTGTTGTTATTAGCTGAACAAAATAACAGTAACCTATCATAGAAACTGACATGAGTTTTCACTACAGATCTACCGCTTTCAGTTGCCTTACCTGCGCAGGGTAAGTACAGACTTATCCTACGTAGATAAGTTCCGTTTTACCCTACGTAGTTAAGATTACGTTGCTGGATTCCGACTCACCCTACATGGGTAAATACAGACTTACCCTACGTACATCAGTTCCGACGTACCATACGTGGGTAAGTATAGACTTACCCTACGTACCTCAGTTCCAACTTATCCTAGCGGTAAGTCTTAAATAAATTAAAAGCATAAACATAATATAAGTGATAATTTGATCACTTGTTTGCATTGTTATCGCTTTGTGATATTGACAAAATATTTTTTTTTTATGTGACCAGCCTAAGCTGTTAAGATTGTCAAGATGTTAATTCTAGATTATAGATGAAGCTTCCAATATTTTTAAGGTTGATGGTAGACTACGTAAACGTAAGAAGTAGTCAGAACCCCGAAAGTCTGACAACCAGTCTTACCAAGGGCAAGGGGTATCGTTTTACCCAGTAACTAGGTTGTGGAAACAAGGTAGGCAGTTGCTTCATGTAAAATACTGGTATTCAGCTACATCCGGTTAGACTGGAAGCCAACCCCAACGCAGTTGGTAAAAGGCTAGGCAGCTATGATGCTAGACTACGCAAACCTAGGCTACATAGAAACAGTTGTATGTTCAAATCTCTCAATAATTTACAAATGGGTTGTCTTTTGCTCAGAAATCTTTGGTCAATTCATAGTTCTATTATTAGGAATAAATAGTTAATTTTATGAAACAGTTTTTGTTCAGCTGCATCTACATAATTGGCAAAAGTGTATAGAGCAACCAACCAATCATAGACCACCAAATATCACCAATTTGGACCAGCATTGTGTAGAGCCAGCAGAAAAGAGTGATAAATATATTTCGAATTTTTCAAGCTTGAAGCTTTTTACATTGAAGTAGTTTTAATATAAGTCAATGTAGATAATAAACACATTTTACGACAATATTAAAGTAATTTCTTGATTAAGGGTGAGTTCCTACAGATTAAGAAACATGGTAAAAAACTTTTGTTATATTCTTAACAACTCCACATTATTTAGCATTGCTAATCTCTCTGTTGGAACATGTTAATTATCCATTATGAAACTTACTAATATAAATGCGAAAGTGACTTTGTTTGTTACGCTTTCACGTTAAAACGGCTGAACGGATTTAGATGAAATTTGGCACCTGGGTAGACCATGACCTGGGTTAGGACATAGGATAGTTTTTATCTCGATATTCCCGCGGGATCTAAACTTACCGCGAAACACATCTAACAAACATGTTATGTTATTTATAGTTACTTAAAACGGTACTCAAGTCATAAACGCATAATTTTACTCCATTCATCCATAGTTATACATATAGTGTAGACTCACCCTAAGACTCGAATAAGTAGTGGCGGGCATACAGTTTCATGAAAGTTTCAAATCAGTCTAAAAGCGCGCCGTATCACCATTTATTATAAACTTCTTTTATTTATTTGGTATTCACATTATGTGCCTACAATGAGCTTTCGCTCGCACTGAGGCTGTAATCCAGACCAGATAATAATTATTGTATTATAAGTTAGTTATAGGTATGTTGTGTTGTTCACGCAGCAAGGTAGAACAAATAGTACTGTGATATCATTGAATTCAATTAAATGTTATATTGAATTAAAAATAATACGGTACCGACGAGAATTTGTACAAAATGAGAGAGAACATTATTTTCTATCCAGTGACTGGCCATACAAATATCGAAAGGAATTGGACGGTAATTTTCTTTAAAAATGCCGTTCCTAAAAAGCCTAATAAACACAAAAAAAAATAGGTATCGGACTATCAAACTCTTGTTAGCAGCTGTGATTGGCTGACTGAGTTGACAAAAGCTGTTTCTTCTAACAGCAGCAATCCAACAGCAACCTTATGGTAACTAGAATAAAGATCACTGCGATTCTGCCAGTGATGTCGAACCAGAGGTGAAATGATTGTGAATGGACAGTAACATGAGTTTGACAGTTCCTTCAAGAAATTGGGTCGACAATCGTTTCACGATTATGAATACTTTCTTGTCTAAAACATTCGAGATTTAAATTGTTTATAACGATAATATTTTAAGTGAAATAAATATAATTTAGCATAAGTCTGAGTAATTGTATAAAAATCATAAGTGAATTAAACATGTTGTACAATACTTTTAATAAAAGTATAAGTTATGATTTTATTATTTTGTTTTATTTAACTCGCCCCATTTTCACACGTGTATCTTTGACACTTCAGCATAGGTCCAAGCTCGAGGTTCACCAGCGAGCCATGGAGCGTAGTATCCTGGGGCCTTATTATGAAGTATTAATGCCATCATTATTCCACTGCAAAAAGAGGATGGTGCTATCGGCCTTGTATAGCTCCGTCTCTCTATCACACTGGAAAAATGGTGACATTAATACGTTATAATACGGCTTTGGGGTTCGAATTTTGGACCGAATAAGGAACACAACATTGCGTAAAACCAAGATCGCGGACGTTACCTAGAACCGGACATGTCTGATGGGAAATGCGCTAAAGGAATCATCGATTGGGTTCCACTAAACACAAGACGACGAATAGCGGCAGGCCAAGGCGATGATGGCAGGACTAGCAAGACAGAACTGTGTGAAAAAGGGAGAGAGGCCTTGGGCAGACTTCACAACCTTATTACATAGACACTAAAGTCTATTTTCCGATACCAAAATTAATGTGCAAATGCAATATTTATTATTACATAAATTCAAAAATGGTTCTCAACATGAATGAATGAAAACCTCATACTCAAACTGCAACTTATTTTAGGAGATAAGTACTGAAAGTATCCATAAAAAAAAAAAACAATAGCATACAAAATAAACAATTTATTTAACTAAATCAAGTATTCTTTATACTAAGATACATTTTCCCGTTGATATTTTGTTTGACGGGGTTGATTCGCTTCAGTATTTGCGTCATGGTCTCCACCAGGCGCTCGCTGCTGACGCCCGTGCGCTTGGATTTGAACTTCGTCAGTAGTTCTGTGGTCGTCATAGGTTTGCGGGCGAGGTAGCGACGTACCGCTTCTTCTGTTACGCCACATTCGCTGTAAGGAATTTTTTGGAGGATTAGTGGTGGGATTCCTTATCAAAAACGTGTTGGTTGAATAAAATAATGTCCGTGGAGTTTCTTGCCCGTTCTTCTCCATAGATACCTACTACGCTTTGGAATGGGCAACTAGCTTCATCTTTCTGACTTTGAAAATTCAAAGTGCCTGTAATTAGTTTATTTGAACTAAATTTTTTGATCAATAGTACCTTTTTATGGCCCAGCTTGCGTATTGGTAAGTATAATAGACAGGTTTAGGATTTTATGGAGGAGTATGGACATAATAATGAATTGTGACTGTATTGCTATCCACATAAAGATCAAAATCGAAATTTCGTAGGTGGTTGCGGTTTGAAGATTCACATTTTGCTATTTTGATCTTTATGATGTTAGAAATCCAGTATAAATTCACTTGTTCGAGGATTCATGCAGCGTCGGGAGCCTGCATAATGCCACAAATTTATGATGAAGTCAGAACTACGTCAACAAAGACAATCAACTCTAATCGCAAACACGCAAAGTTGATTTTACAATAACATAATCATTAAACAATTTAAGTTGCAATAAAAACTCAACCTTATACAATAGAGTTACGGTACCGAATTCCTTAATAAGTTAATTCTGTAGAGCTCTATACTCACATGTACGAAGCGTCAAGCTTAGGTCTCTTGGCGGGCGGCAGGTTGGTGTTGGCGGCGTTGGCGGCGGCCACCGCGGCCTGCGCCGCCGACGCGGGCGGCGAGCCCGCGCGGGACGTGCGCCCGCTGCCTGTCGCTGGCGGCGGGACCAAACGGAAACATTTCATTCATGAACACTTTGGTATGGTATATGGTATGGTATGGTATATGAACAGACATCTGTTCATCTGTACCCTGATAACTTCTAAACTGCTCGTCATAATTTAACAAATAGGATATCGTTGGAAGCGTCTTGGTCGTCCGCTGGTTATAGGCTATGTGACGTGACATTAAATTGAATCTGAGCCATCTAGAGGACAAAGTTATGAACTAAATTTTTTATATTTTTTATGGTGCCATGTTGGGTGTCAAATGAAAGGGCTTAACTAGCACATTTCAAAAATATATTTATAAAATTCCGGAGCCTGCCTTATTTGAATAAATGACTATTTTTTTTTGTTAGTGTTTGATTTTTAAGATGATAGCGAACGTTATTTGTTACAATACAGATATTAACTATCATTTCATTCGATAAGAATATTTTTTGTCACAATAAAGCGAATTTGGACTTTATGCCAGTGCAATACAACACATATTAGGTTTAATAGTCGTCTACATACCGGATGAGCTAGCAGCGGGTCCATTCTTGTCTCCTCCCTTACTCTTCTTGGACTTCTTCGCCGGGGCCGGAGTATTGGGTTCTGGGTCTGTGTCAGAGTCTGAACTTAACTCGCTGCTCGAATCTGGAAGTATAAAAAAAAAAAAAAAAATGTTTTCGTAATTTTTATATCATATTTAAAAATGTTAAATATATGTATGTTAATGAAAAAAGAATAAAAAATAAAATAAAATATATACAACGTGTAACGGAAAGGGTATATACACATCAAGTGCACGGCTTCTTTGGATGATAACAAACTATGTGGCAAGGGTTTTAAAATCTTATTTCTACATGTTACGAACATGATGAGAAATTTCAGTACATGATACCAACCGCTCGGTACTATTATCTATTCTGTGCCGCTTGCGATTCTCCGTATTTTCGGCTTATTCGATCCCGTCTGATCTTCGTAAAGCGGTGACACGTTTGTTATTATTTGACAATCAATTTTTCATTCATAATTCAATAAACTTACGAACCTAAAGTTTGGTTAAAAATGATTTGAGTAATTTATTTTGAGCTGAATCTTTGCATAGAGATTCTATACCTAATGTAATCTCCACCCCTTTTGGATAGATATACCCTTTCCGTTACACCTTGTATATTTTTTTTTTATTAATTAAATTAATAATATTAAATATTGTAATTATAGCTGTGTAATAGGCAGTTTTTAAGGACATTTGGTAGTTTTGGTTGTTTAGACATTTGAAACGATCGAATCATTTGATTGCTCGTAATTAAACGAGCATTGGTGCCGATTCCCTTGTTCACAAACTAAACTACAGTCAATGACAAAAAGAAAACAGTTTTCAGGCCTACCACTCACCTTTCTTAGTATCATCCGGTTTGCTCTTTTTCTTCTTAGTAAGTTTGCTGGCGCGTTCTTCTCCTTCTTTTGTAGGCTCGTCTTCTTGTTCATCTTCTTCCTTCTCTTTGTTCTCTTGTTCTTCTTCTGAGTCCTCGTCTGAGGCCAGGAGTTTCCTATTTAATACGTGGTTATTTAGGATGCGTTGATGCAAAGTACTTTACTTTAGCAACTCTCAAATGAAAGTTGTTTTATTAGAACTCATTTATTTGTTAATTAATATTATTGTCAGATGTTACCTGAGCGCGTCTTCTTCTGAAACTCCTTTGAGCTCCTTATTAGTCTTGCCTTCGTGGTCCGATTCACTGTAACAACGTTGCATTGTATGTATCAACTGAGCGGGAACTATTTAAGGTTGAACTAGTCGCGGGCTCGAAGTCATTGGTGGGCCTGATCAAAAACAACGCCGTCTCACCAAAAATCATGTCCAACAGAGATATTATCAGTGATGACCAGTCAGAAGCTAGTCAACACTTCGTTCGCGTTCGCGTTCATTCGCTCTTTGGAGTTTGTCACGAGTGCACGTTCGTAATTCTTATTTTCGACTTTTATTTAATTTTTCCTAATTTTTGTTTCTCAATATTGGTTTAATTTTTGCATTGAGCTCGGTGCCTCTCTTATTATCTTGTGGAAGTGCCCATATACGACCGACGCCATCATTAATCCTGTATTGCGCCGTCTCGCTCATCAGTCAGCGGGTGAGATAACTTACAAACTTACAAATTTCAATAAACTTAGAAAAAGTTTTTGTGGTATTTGGCGGGGCTCGATCCCTCGACACGCCGTGCACAGCAGTCGCAGTCCGGCTCATTGGCCACTAGACCAGCGATACGTGTGTCGCTCGGCTCAAATTACCTGACTACTATCTCTGGGGTCATATAATATCTGTTCTTGTATACTGCCACTATGCTACGCTCACCACCTAAATGCCACTCGGATACGGATCTTGCGAACGCCGGGGTTGCCATTGAAAATGTGACGCAGCGGAAACGGAAACAACCCGAATCCGAGATTACTGATGCTATTAGGGCGCTTTCAATAGAAATGAACAAAAAGCTCGATTTGTTCCGGGGTGACCTTGATGGGGCCATAAATACAATATCTGCTAACGTCACTAAAATTCAATCTGACCTTGCTGCCATAAGTCTATTGACATCGGAGATAAAAACTGAGCTTAAATCTCTCCGAGCTGACCACTCATCCTTGGAGAAGCGGGTATCTGATTTGGACGCTAACCATAGGGTTGCAACGGGGGTCTTATCGCAATTGAAAGCCTCAGTACAGCATGCTACAGACGAACAGGCAGGGTTGAAGAGTGAAATTGCCTCTATTCGTACACAAACAGTACAGTCGACTGATATTGTAAACAATACACTGAGAGCTCTGGAGTCAAAAATCGACTCGTTGGAGCAACAGGCGAGATGTTGTAATCTGGAATTATGCAACGTACCCGAAAAGCGCAATGAAAATTTGATTGCGCTAATGGAGAATATCGGTTCCAAGATAAGTTGTTCACTGTCTCAAAAAGATATCATCGCCATACATCGCGTACCACACGCGCACCAGGAGAATAACAAACCGAAAAACATTATTGTAAAGTTAAGCTCGCGCATACTAAGGGATAATTTTCTAAGTTCATTCCGATTGGCAAAGGGCATCAACTCTGACCAGCTGGGATGTTCGGGAAACACGCGACGTATCTACATGCATGAACATTTGACTTTAAAAAAAAAGCAATTATTTCGTGAAACCCGAGATGCGGCCAAAAAGTACAACTTTAAGTACGTTTGGGTCAAGCACGCTACAATTCTCGTCCGTGAAATTGATGCCTCTTCAGCGCTGGCAATTCGATCGTCAGAAGATATCAAAAAGATTAAGCCCGGTACTCGCCCTATCATCGGCAGGAGCGATCAACGGTCTGAAAATGATATGTCACAGTTACAGTAACTTGATTGCTGAGGCTTTTAATTTTAATTTTATTTATGTTTTACACAATAGCATAGAAACTTATAATTTATGTATAAAGACGGTAGTTATTGATGTAGTTAGGTTTATTATTGTCATGTTTTGGGCCTTTGGTCATTCATGGGTACAGAAGTATTTGTTGTTGCACTTTTCACTACTTCTATATTTTTTATCACTTAAGTGCAATCATGAGGATGTTTTCACACTCTTTTCGGAAGTTACGCTTCTCTTTATTCATTTAGAATATACTTTTATAAATCAGTATTTTCATAGTGTTGGATAACTTGACAGTCTATTATCAGAACTGCAGGGGAATACGTACGAAACTCAATATCTTATACATGAATATTTTAAGCAACTGTTATGATATAATTATTCTAATTGAGACCTGGCTCACTCCACATATTTTTGACCATGAATATATTGACGAGCGTTATGTGGTCTTTCGATGCGATCGCAATCGCACTGCTACAAATAAAAAGGAAGGTGGCGGAGTTCTCGTGGCTGTTCGAAAGAAGCTGAATGCTGTGTGCGTGCCGTATTCTACAAATCCCCATATTGAGCACGTACTACTGCAAATTCCCGGTCACGATCGGGAGAAATACCACATTGCTGCGACATATATTCCGCCAAATTCCTCTGAAGAAACCTATCTTTCTCACTTCGAAAATCTACATAGTACACTAGACAAGTTAGGTTCCAGTAAATTTTATTTATTTGGCGACTATAATCTACCTAATATTGAATGGTTACCGATTGATAACGATACATCTGAGGGACTGAACTGTAACGGCAACTCATCTATTTGTAGACACTTGGATAATTTTATGTCAATACTCAATGCTTATCAATTTAATAACTTGAAAAATGCTAAAGGACGTATTCTAGATTTAATAATTAGTAATAATGATTGCCATGTATGCTCACCATCCTCCATACTACTACCCATAGATAATCATCACCCCCCTTTAAGTTCTACGTTTTGTTATAAATCTGAATTAACATTTACACGAGCGAAGATACCTAAATATAATTTTTATAAAGCTGACTATGAATTAATTAACCAGGATTTGAGTAAAATAGATTGGGTCAGTGTTCTAAACCACATGTCAGCTGGCGATTCAGTAAATATTTTCTATGATATTATTTACCAAACTATAAAAGACCATACACCTAAAGCATCCATGCGCTCGTCAAAATTCCCCGTATGGTTCTCTAGGTCCTTATCGCGTATTTTCAGGAACAAGAATAGAGCCTGGATTAAATGGAAGGTATATGGTAACATTTCAGACTATGAACAATTTTCTATCTTAAGGCAGAGATTTCAAGTAGAGTGTAAAATCTGTTATAATAAGTATATTGATTCGGTCGAAGAAAATATTATTAAAAATGTAAAATACTTATGGAGTTACATCTCTAATCGTAAAGCAGATACTAGTATACCTTCAACAATGTCTTATAAAAATCGTAGCTCGAGTGATTCCACTGAGATTTGTAATTTATTCTCAGAATTCTTTCACTCAGTTTTCGAATGTTCAACCTTTGATGTAAATAATTGGTTACCTCCGCAAGAGTTCAATGAGAATAGTATTCTCATTAACAGTGTTACTTTTAGTTATGAAAAGATTCTTAAAGCCTTAAAATCACTTGACACTACTAAGGGTCCGGGGCCGGATGGTATACAACCACTTTATCTTAAAAAAACGGCAGATTCTATATGTACACCCCTCCATATTATATATAACAAATGTATTTCAGAGGGTTCATTTCCCGAAATATGGAAAAGTGCTAACATTACGCCCGTTCATAAATCAGGTTCAAAACAAAGTATTGAGAACTACCGCCCTATCTCCATTTTGTCCGCCTTGTCGAAGCTTTTTGAAAGACTGGTTCACAACGAGCTCTATCCTGTTTTACACAACTCAATAATTAAGCAGCAGCATGGATTTGTTCAAAAAAGGTCCACTATCACTAATCTATTGGTTTTCACAGATTTTTTGTTCAATAACATGGATCGTCAACTGCAAATAGATGCTGTTTACACAGACTTCCAAAAAGCTTTTGACAAGGTGGACCATGAACTGCTTTTGACAAAAATAGCTTTCAATGGTATACGAGGTGATTTACTACGCTGGTTTGTATCATACGTCACTAATAGAACTCAGAAAGTGGTCATCAAAGGCTTTGAATCCACATCCATACATGTCACGTCCGGCGTGCCCCAGGGTTCAATTTTAGACCCTCTCCTATTTGTTCTTTTTATAAATGACTTAAATCAATGTTTCAGATATTCAAAATTTCTACTATATGCCGATGACCTTAAAATATTTAGAAAAATTCAAAATAAAACTGATTGTACTTTATTCCAAGACGATTTGGATAGATTCTCGGCATATTGTATTAAAAATAAACTAAAGTTAAACATCCTTAAGTGCTCATCTATAACATTCACCAAAAATAAAAATACTATAACTCACACATACAACCTAAATAACGCCTCATTGCATAGAGTCCCTGTAATCAGGGACCTTGGGGTACTTTTGGATAGTAAACTTCACCTGGATCAACACATTGTTAACATTATTAGTAACGCGTTTCGCATGTATGGATTTGTGATGAGATGCATGACCGATTTTAAACGTACTCGCACGTACATTCATTTATACAAGTCTTTAGTAAGATCACAGTTGGAGTATGCTGTCATGGTATGGAACCCCTTGTACAAAAAATACATAGATAACTTAGAAATCGTTCAACGTAAATTCCTTAAAGCCACACATTATCGTTGCTTCCGAAAAAAAACATCCTACGTTAATTTATTGAAATATTATAAACTAACTACGTTAAGTAATAGACGCACTTTTTTGGAAACTAAGTTTCTGTATGACCTGTGTAATAACAAATATGATTGCTCAGAGTTGACAAATAAATTGTGCTATATAGTACCTAGAACTGTTGTGCGGCGTGGGGTGCGTGGGTGCCCGTTATTTGCAGTGTCTTCTTGTCGCACCAACGCGGGTGTTCGCGCACCTCTACGTCGTTTAGCAAAAAATTATAATACTCTTTTTTCAGAATTGGATTTGTTCTCTTTGTCGGCTAATAAAATTCGTGTTGGGCTTCTTAAAATGATCGAGGGACCGGATGATTAACCGTGTCTCCGTACATGTATGTGTATATATTAGTATTATAAGAATAAGATTTATTCATTTTTAGGTTTAATTAGTATAGTTGTACTCGTGCTCTTTCAAATTTCTATACGAATATGTAATATGTGGATAACGTAGTTGGTTACACATTGATATACCTATTTATAAGCCATTTTGAACTATGTAAATGTGTAATTGTTGGTTTTCCTTAATAAATAAAATAAAATAAAAT
This sequence comes from Eupsilia transversa, assembly GCA_914767815.1. Taxonomy (NCBI): domain Eukaryota; kingdom Metazoa; phylum Arthropoda; class Insecta; order Lepidoptera; family Noctuidae; genus Eupsilia; species Eupsilia transversa. The sequence goes on from OU611876.1 coordinate 14,269,221, forward strand.
AAAATAACACGCTCAACATCTAGTTGGCACGCACACAAACACTAATTCCGAACTAATTTTTTAAAATTAAACTTTGGATGTACTATGTCTAACAATGTAGTACAATATCGACTAGTGCAACCTTAATAGTTAAACTGCGAAAGCTAAGAGCAAAATATTTTCGGCCCTTGATTGATGTCAAAAAAAAATCGGCCTTTCTGTATAAAGGTATACCCGATTGGACCATTTTGTATAAGAAAATCGTTTTATTTTTTGCGAATTCTTATTAGGTCCCATAGTAAAAGTGGTTCATTTTGATGGGTAGAACACCCTCTTAAATTTTGTCGCATGTTTTCAAAGTCAGCCTGTATAGATCTCGACCTTAGCCTTAGAATATAATTGTAAAATTCCACGTTAGGTTAGGTAATTTTGTTTCCTGAAATCGAATTTTTCGATTTTGCACATCCTTCTCTCTCGCTTCGCTCTCGAGAATCGGGCTGGCAAAGCTGTTTTTTAAATTTAGGCCCACATAAACAGAATTTTCAGAATTTAACTATATAAATACTTCAGGCTCCCGTTACCTCTCCGAGGAGTCAGATATGTAGTCCTTCTCCCGCCCCTCCTCATCTCCGTCGTCACTCTCCTCAAACGCCTCGTCCTCCACTTTTTTCTTCTTTTTGTTTGCAGCGGCCGCTGTAATAAATTAATATGAACATTTGTTTGTTTCTCGAAGCGAATTTTTAATAAAAGATACAGGGAAAGGATATTTCTAAGCGCCAATATGTCGTTGTGTGTGGCGTCATCTGCAACGCCACATACGAACTACGCATCACACTGACGTCACGCAATACCTGCATCGCGCAAGCAGAGTTTCCCTCGCGACGAGTACATATACAACGTCCCGACATCAATCGTTGGGTTGCCCGCTAGACACAACCTGGTTGGAGGATCCACCCTTTTCTATAGAGGATGAGTGATCTTACCATGTTTCCAAATACCTCTTAATGAGAAATTTTGAACTTCATGAACTGTTGCCAATAAATGTTATTCTTTCCTTCAATATTGTCAAGAAGGCTGTTGCGTGATTTTTTGAAAATGCTCGTTTGTACTTGATTTCTAAGCTGCGTGATGCGTGTTCCATTCGCACACGAAAAAAGTAATGGAATGACTATAGATTTATGATTTTATGCCTAGTATTTTGGTTCCGCTACAAACTGCGCCTCAAACAGTGCAATTGAAAATTTATGGCGGCACGGAACATGAGGCGAGTCACTGCGCAGTAACAAAGTCACGTGTCAGCGGGGGTGAGGGGGCGGTACTGCGCAGCGAGTAGCGTACTTCAGAGCCGCCTCAAAGTTAGACGTGTACTATACCTTTCTTTTTATTCTTCTTCTTCTTCTCGCCTGCGTCACTATCGTTGTCCTTCTCTTTATCATTCTCAGAGTTGGACGAGTCGTCGTCAGAGTCTATCCACTCGTCCATCTCAGAAAGTTTTAAATCTAGAACAAGAGTACACAATCCCAGATAATTTACACTCTATCATCTATTATTCAACTATACAGTATGTAACAAAAACCCTGTCCGATCCATTAAGGGCGTATTCCTGGGTTAACATACGTACTATAAAAAATATATTTAAAAATGTAACTCATAAAAATCAAAAGATAATGATTATTTTATTTTTATAAACCATGCGACATTCACACTAAGTATGGCAAATTTTCATAAGTTGACAACACTCCACCCACCGGGGAAATCTTTTTATTTTACCTATTTTTATTTCAAAGGATACCGCCCTACACTGGGCGCGCTGTCGGTGCTCTCTAGCGAGTCGCCAACTTGTTTGATGTAGCCGACTGGTTGCCTACCGTGCGATGCGGCGCGTCTCTGTACGCTTGTTACTAGTTGCTAGTCTCAAAAGTCAGTCTTTCGTGGAGATTCCTTTCGATCTGCTATCTAATTGCGTAAAACGTTTTCGTCAACGATTCCGATGAATTTGTTTCATTTTGACAGTTCAACAACATTCATTGCGTTTGTTTTTGTATTTACGTTGTTGAGCAGATTTTTTTTCCAACTTATGAAGCAATGGATTAGCAATTTGTTTCAAACCGATACAAATTATGATAGATCGTATATTACGCAATTAGGGTGCAGATGTTCCGTAATGGTCGTATTCCAATCAGGAATATTTTAATATGTTAATGTGCTGCGCGCCTCCACATTTCTCGCGCGCAGTGCGCGAGTATTTAGATGCTCAGTTCCCGAGGCAATGGATTGGCCGGGGGGGACCAGTTTCGTGGCCAGCACGATCTCCCGATCTTACGCCCCTGGACTTCTATTTATGGGGTCATGTCAAACAAATGGTTTTTAAAAAAGAGTGTGATTCGGAAATCGAAGTAAGAGCTCGGATGTGGCAGCTTTTAATTTAATTAAATCAGACACAAGTGCGCTGGAAAGAGTACGTGAAAATTTAATAAAAAGGTGTCGAATGTGTATCAGTGTTGGAGGTAGACATGTGGAGCATGATCGCCGAGGTATCCAACAACAACAAGTAACTGTTTTAATAAACTAATACCTAAATTCGGTAAGTATCTTTTTATTTTCACGTATTCTTAGCTCCCTTGTGTCTGTTTTCATTTCTGTGCCAAAAGCACATTTAAAAAAAGCCCTTTTCGGGGCTACATTTCATTCAATTAATTGTTTCTTGATGAACAGAAAATGAAGTCAAAATAAGGTCAGGAATCAAGTTCACTGCCTAAACGATATCAGTTCAAATCAGCTGATACCAACGCGTAGGCATAACGTAGATTTATTTAGCTATAAGTTTGTTTGGCGGCAAGCGACAATGCGGGCGGGCGGCTCATCTCAAAGAATCATAAAAACCGTCTCGCTCAGGCGGCTTCAAATTGTAGAACATGAACACATGAAAACAAACACTCACACACATGAACTTTATCGAGGATGTGTTGCCTTTGATAAGTTTATTTTTATTTTTTTAAATTAATTATTTTAATTGGGGAAAAATAATAATCTCAAAATCATGAAATGGTTACGTATATGGGTACACAATACTATACCAAATAATACCCTTAAGGATCGGACAGGGTTTTTGTTACATGCTGTATATATTTTAGCGTTGTGTTTTCTAGGTTGATTTTTGAGTGATATTTTTTAATAAAAAACTCCTTGCAATAAATTCAATTCAATTTAAACTTTGTCTTGTTTCTGAAGTCTAGCTTAAATAAGCAGGAAGAGACAATAAGGAGTTCGTTGGCTTTATGACGCCGCGCGGTCAGTCCTTGGATGGGAGACCATTCTTATAAAATGTAGACCTCTTTTTGTTACAGATTCTGTTCATATGTTTGGGAACATGTTTTTATCATGTGCCTTAGGGATAATAGTATGATAGTGAAGTTTTATATGACTTGGTATTTATATGATTATCTAGGAACCATTAAGAAGTAAGCTTGGAAGAAGTAGGTGGTCCTTTGTTTTACTTTAATATGTATTTAAAGTAAACCAAAGTATTATCTGAGTAAGTTAGTAAATATTTTGGCTATTGAGAGAACAATAAAAGACATTTTAATAGGTCATACCTTTCTTAGCCTTGGCGCCTTTGAGTTTCTTGTCGTCGGGGTCGTCGGCGTCATCAGCGGCGTCGTCACCGCGCATGCGCTTACGGAACATGAGAGAGAAGTAGTTCAACACTTTGTTGCGTCTGGGAATCGTAAAAGTTATCATTTGTAAAAGTAATAGGTAAAGTATGAATTAAATAAACTGTAATAACTTAACTTTAATTTCTTTTAAGTTTAATTTCGGAAGTCAGTGGCAAAAAACGAAAATTCAAAATCTACTTCCGAAATTAAATGTATGTTTCACTTTGGTGTTTTTTATTTTTTTTATGAGATTGGTTGTTAATTTTTTTGTAAAAAGTTTTTTTTAGTATTTTCTTTATATTTTTTTATTTTTCACTAATTTATTGTGTTTGAAAGGTTTTGAAATGATTTCCAGTAACAGAAAAAATGGTCACAATCCGACTAATAGTTTCGGAGCAATGCGTGGACAAACACACAAGATACATACATACACCTATAAAAAAAAAAAATTGTTTGGAAGCCTTAACAGATGTTTTTAAGAGAATATATTGCAGTTCCAATAATATTACATACATACGTGTCGAATTCATAACCTCCTTTTTTTAAGTCGGTTAAAAATACGCAAACAAGGAATCTTGAGAGACATAGGGACCAGTCGTCAACAAGTCATTTTGTAACTCAGGATTGGATTATAAAGAAATGTTTACCTTCCGAATTCTTCATCTGCCTCCTCAGCAGACAAAGCTTTGTACCGCTGAATGGGCTGGAAATTATACCTGGAACAAGCATGTCATTAAGTATATTTGACTTAGTTGCTTTACTAATTGAACAGTGCATGAGGAAGCGAAAATCTGGGCAGAACGCTACAGAGCACGTCAACAGAAACATCCAAATCCTTTGGCGAAAGCGTTTACAAAGCCGGACCATAAAAGGCGGTTGAAAAGTTTAGCCGTAATGGACCTTGCTAACTAAGACATGCTGCCACACAAAATAAAGAGGGAAATCTCGCTGGAGAAATCACTCCGCCCGACCAATTCGAACAACCAATCTGCTCATAGACCTGGAACTGATTGCAGAATAAAGAGGAAAAAAAAAAAACGAAGAATAATTGTCTCTCTTTTTGATAATTTGTTAGCTTGTCTTCATATTTTTCTTATATTTCTTAGTGTGTCGTTTTATGCTGTCTTGCATCTTGCGTTTTTCCGACAGCTATCCCCGCACTGACCTGTTATTGTTTCAATAAAAAGGTAAATAGATAGTCACCATTCTTGCAGCGGATACGCGTCGATGGCTCCGTCAGCCGCGTGCGTGAACACATAATACGCCGTGTGCTCCGACACGCCGCCCTCACGGATGCCTTTGAATCTGTCAATAACAAGAAATAAAATAGGATAAGACATAACCCTTTTTGCATATTTACTCACATTGACTAACTGGTGCACATGCCTGCTCCCAATTTAAGAAAAATCCTTTCCTAACTGAATTGTTCAAAAATATAAAAAGTTAGCTTACTTAGCTGGCCTTTTACATTTTTGGACAATTATGTTAGGAAAAACACTGGTGAAAACCTCACTATTACACATTAAAAACCAAAATGTTTTGTAATAGTTATACGACTTATGCATAAAAGCTCTACTTATGAAGATTCAGTTGCAAAAAAAAAAAAACTCGTAAAAGTCTTCTACTTTCTACTTCTCAAAAATTCAGAAAAAATATAATAACTCGAAGGTTATGAAAAATCGCGGACCATACATAGGGGTGATTCGGATACCCCACGATACGAGGGAATTTTATTTTTGGACATCAATGTTCCAGCCACCCTGTATAATTACCATCATACCTGCGAAATTTCGCGGGGCACTAACTTTTTAATTAGTCGAGATTTTTTATTCATATTCACATCATTTATGGCACCCCATATGAGCTATCCGAATATCAATATATATTTAGCCTAGGTCTTAAGGGGAGGCGTGAGAATTGATTAGCTGTTACAATGTTAGATTTGCAATTCAAGCAAAAAGGAAAATAAACAGTGTTATTTGCAAGTTTTGCAATAACTTTTAGGTCAGTTTATGTTCATACCTAGTATAATGTGAGTAATTGACAAATAATACTCACTTCTTGCCTGTCTTTCCACCAACTTTCAGTATCCAGGGCTGGTCATCAGGCTTGTACTTGCGCGAGATGATACCGAACTTCTTACGTCGAGCCTCCTCACGCACGTCGCGGCCGTATTCTGATCCAGCGCCGAATCTTATTGGAATTTGATAAATGTCATATTCAGAAATCTCTTTATAATCATTTTATTACACTGATAGGTAAATGCTTCCTCTCTCCAACCTTTCCATGATCTCAATATGTTAAGAACATATTGTAAAATGCAATAAATGGATGGTTTTTGTTTTTCCAGAACAAACAATATCATAATAATCACTGATTGTGGTAACACCACCTATGGTATCTAGTTTTTTTTTGGTTATCCTTATTTTGCGTGCAATAAAGAGTATTCTATTGTTGAGAAGAATAAGGGCCAAAGAAATCTAAGATTCACTGTAACTCACTTGGGCATATCTTCATCCATTCCCTTGAACTCTTTAATATTATTCTCACGTTCCATCTTGACATGTGTCCATTTTGCAAAGTCTACATTCAGCGTAGCATTAAACCGCATAACATGGTGTTTCTTTTTTACACCCTTTGGAACTCTGATTTTAAATTCTTGTACAGATGCAGCTGATGACTGTTGGAACGAATTCTGGAATAGATTGTTTAGTTTTATTACTTGTGTGAAAGTAATGAGATTATTGTGTGTATTTTTATACTTAAAAAGTTATAATGATTTTGTCTTTTGATTCAGAGTTGAAATATATATATAGACTGAATCAACTCAAAATGTACGCTAAATTCTATTTATCAGTTTTCCATACATAACATAGCTGTAGCATAAGGTGTGCATTGTTTATAACCTATTGAAACTAGACCATTAAAAAAAAAGAAATATCAGACCATTTTGAAATAAGACATGAATTCTAGAAGTTTCATTCATTTCTCGTTTACCTGTTCAAGAAGATAAGTTTTACAGCTGTTATGAGAAATTTGTATTTTAACACATCATCATAAATATTACAGTTTCCATTACCTACAGATGAGTGAAGAGATAGGTAAGTAGGTATGTTTTAAGTAATTGGAAAAATGGCTGTAAATAGTGGCTTTATTGTAAAAATAAACAGATACGCACCGATGGCCCAGGAGACGTCATTTCTCGATATGCTTTTCACTTCACTGCAGACTGGAAATAGAACCAAATACAAACTGATTCACAGGTGTTCTTATTTTCTACATATTAGCACCTACAAATATGTATTGACTATGGTATAAACTAGAAGACAGAAATTGAAATACAGGAAAATAAAGGATAACGTCCTACCTACAATGACATTACTGATCTGCTGACTGACCACACTGACATTTTGCAAATGCTAATGCCAAGATGACAAAATACGTTTTGTTTGATTCTCGTTTGTGCTGTTTTGTGTAAAATAAATTAAATTAAACTTAAAACGTTACCAAAAATGCTAATAAGTAACAAATTATCACCTACGTTAATGAGTTAAATACTGTGTTTGTCATTTTTAACTGTATTTAACAGTGGATCATGATTAGGAAATTCAAAGAAACTAAACAACAAAACGTAAAATTGGATGAGACAAGAGTGCGTTTAGAACACTTTATCATAATAAATTTTACTGGAAAAAATATAATTTTTGTGTCATACTTATAAAACAAGACCTCAAGGTCTAAATGATTTTTTACTTAAACTTAAAATCACAGTTAATGTGTATCTGAAATTGTGAAAAATAATCGGAAAATATTAAAAGAAGTCCAACTCCATGTGTCAAGCTGTTTTCTCAAGATTTTCGAACGACCTAACCTATTCGCAGTTTCGCACTTCTCTTTTTTATTGTGTTTTGAATTTTTGATGAAACTTAACTTATCATCTAACATCTAGTTTTATTGTTTGTTATAAACCAAGTGTAAGTGCTTATCATCAATAAATATGGGCAAAAAGAAGAATAAAAATAAGGTTAGTGGCGCTGTGAAGACCGCTGCAAAAACTGAGAAGAAACTTGCAACTAAATTGAAGAAGGAACTCGCCAATCTGGGGGAGGTTAGTTAGGTCTATGTACTTTTAAGACAATATACTACAGTAAAGTATTAATTTACAAATAGTTTTTGATCGTCTTTGGTCTTGAAACACTAGTTACTGGAATACAATGTCTCATCCTCATCAGCCCGCATGCTAAGAAAACACGCCGATGACTTTATGTTATAGGCATTTCATTTTATTATAAAATATTGTAGACTGCGTATATGTCATTTACAGCTAATATATACAACTCTACTGTGCTCTTTTAAGATAAAGAGGTCCCTATCTATTTTTAATTCGAAATTAAACTCAATATGTTTTATTTATTATTTCAAACAATTAAAAAAGAAAACACTAATTAAGGACACAGTTAATACATACATAATAAATAAGAGAAATTAGAATCCCTAAAGTAGATTATGTTTGTTTTCAGGAAGACATAGCTAAAGTGTTAGCAGAGATTGAGAAAGAGGAAGCCAAACGCTCTGCAGCTTCAGAGAAGACACTGCCTGGTCCTCCATCTCCCAGGGCTTATGCCACATTAACACCACATCCTACTAATAATGAGCTCATTGTGTTTGGGGGAGAATACCATGATGGACAAAAGGTAAGGTTGCTGCAGTTTTTGGTAGATTCAGTGGGTAATAAAATGATTTTGATTGTATAGAAGTACAATCATCGGCATGATTCTTGAGCGCTGACCTTCACCTCACCTTCACCAGAAGTGAGTTATTGGGTCCCTTTACGTATTTTGTCTTAAGGGTACGATGCGCAAAGCGATCCCCACTCTTCCGCCGAGCGCTCAAGAACCGTGCCGGTATCTGTAAAACTATTAGAAATTGAAGGCCTCATAATCTAATTCTAATGTCCCAGGTTTAGTATTTGAGGAATGTGCCCTTTTTATTAATTAATCCAAATGATGGCAATGGGTAAAAGTCAAGTGTTTTATTGTTATAGACAGTGGTATACAATGAGCTGCTCTTCTTCAACCCAGTTAACAACTCCTGGAAAGTGCTAAAGGCTCCCGGCGCGCCTCCTCCACGAAGCGCACATCAGGCTGTTGCTACACCAGCTAACAAGTACAATATCAATATCTGATCTCAAGTTTTGTAAATTCCATTTAAGCATGCAAGATTCACTTAGTTAGTGGGAATATATGTAAAATTGTTGTTAACTCACTTATACAAAAAAAAAAAAAAACTATTCTGTACCAATGTGTTTTGGTATTGAAAATATATTTTTATTTTCAGAGGTGAACTATGGGTGTTTGGTGGAGAATTCACAAGTCCCTCAGAAACACAGTTCCATCATTATAAGGACCTATGGTGCTTCTCACTAGCTGAAAAGAAATGGGAAAAGGTAATAATATAATCAACACAGTAAAATTATTGGATTTGGTAATTGAGAAAGTGATATAAAAATTATTTGCTGAACGTGATGATTGATCAATGTAATAAATAAATCAGTCAGTGTTATCTTGTCCTTATTCCAATAAATTTTCCCCCTCCATGGATTTTAGTGTCTTGTTCCATCATTATTTTAACTTTTTTTTTTTTCACTGACAGCGGCTTGTGCCGAGCGGCTCCTGCCGCCGGCATTGTATGTAGGCTTTAGGATTAAACAAGGTATTTAAAAAAGCAATAAAATAATGATAGAACAACACACTGAAATCCATGGGGGGGGGGGGGGAATTTATACCTTGAATTTTTATAACATTTTTAACATAATTGGTCGTAGGAAACCTCCTTTAGGGTAAGCGTACACGAGCCGATAACAATCTTACTTTGATGGCGTCTTTGTTTCAAAGCAATAAGGCTAGGAGCAAACGAGCCACCAGTGCCGGTCGTCTCTCACTGCGGTCTTGAGTACCGCTGTAGCAGGTGGCAGCCACTGGCCTCACATGTGCGACATATCCATACAAAAGCATGGGAACTTGTTGTTGCTGTGGCTGGTGGCTCGTTTGAGCCTAGCCTTATTGCTACGAAACAAAGGCGCCATCAAAGTAAGATTGTTATCAGGGACATGTGGAATTAACAACATTTATTCATTCAGGTCGTGGCCCCGAACGGCCCCTCCCCGCGTTCCGGACACCGCATGGCCCTACTAGGTCGCAGCATCGTCGTGTTCGGCGGCTACGCAGACGACGGCCGCGAATGTCGCTACTTCGATGACGTGTACACATTCTGTTTGGACACTAGGACATGGACCAAGTTGGCCCCGAGTGGGAGGGGGCCGAGTGCGAGGTCCGCTTGTGTTATGTTACCTGCTGGGAGCGATTCGGTAAGCACTAAATCTAATTCAACCGCCTCTGTGGTCTAGTGGTTAGACCACCTGTCTCAGACCAAGAGGTCCCGGGTTCGATTCCCAGTGGGGGCAAAATTTTCTTCTCGGTTTGGTTGGTGGTAGCGCTTGTTTTAAGTCCGCCTGGCTAGCTACCACCATCTTATCTAAGTCTGTCGCCATAACAACAATGTTAAAAGCATTGTTGTGTTCCGGCAGTTAGAGATAAGATAGCCAGTTCCTCTGTGGTAGAGGATTCCGGGTGAAGCTCGCTTCCACCTTCGGCCTGATCATCACTTTCCATCAGGTGAGATTCTGGCCAAGAGGTTCCCCGTTGTGGATAAAAAAAAAAAAAAAAAAATAATAATAATAATTATGTAGGAATTCTACAGGTATTTGTTAACATGAAGATGATTTCATGAAGGATACTCAAACATCGTAATCGTGAAAAAATAAGCAGCCGTCCCATACATTTGGTTTGAGTAGGTATTGAAGTTTTGTATGGAACACTTGATAATTTTTTCGCGATTACGATGTTGGTCTCATGGAGAAAGTTGTTCAGTTTGTGGTCTGTACCACACCCTTAAAGACCACACCTTTCTGATGGACCTTATATTTATGTAGGTTATATTATTATTATTTGAATAAGTTAGTAGACTGTAGACCTCTGTATGTAGTAAGTACTAATTTTAAAGGTTATACTTCAATTTGGAATGGCTATGGACTAAATAAGCGAAAGAGGTACCTTTTGCGTAACCTACCTCCCTACCTATCTACCTACCTACCTACCTACATACCTACATACCTACTTACCTACCTACCTACCTACTTACATACCTACCTACTTACATACCTACCTACTTACATACCTACCTACCCTACCTACCTACATACCTACCTACCTACTTACATACCTACCTACTTACATACCTACCTACTTACATACCTACCTACCCTACCTACCTACCTACCTACCTACATACCTACTTACCTACTTACATACCTACCTACTTACATACCTACCTACCCTACCTACCTACATACCTACCTACCTACTTACATACCTACCTACTTACATACCTACCTACCTACCTACCTACCTACCCTACCTACAGCAATTTACCATATTTTAAACCTCTTCACCGTTTAAACCTTCCCTGGACTTCCACAAATATTTCAAAACCAAAATTAGCCAAATCGGTCCAGCCGTTCTCGAGTTTTAGCGAGACTAACGAACAACAATTCATTTTTATTATATAGATTATTTTATTTCCCAGCTCTTGATCTACGGCGGTTTCTCTCGCGTCCGTGAAGGCCGTACAGAACGCACCTACACTCACACAGACCTGTTCCGTCTCGCCTCTAAGACTGGCGGTGGATGGTCGTGGCGCTCCTTAGCCGGTGGCGCGTTAGCGCCGCCTGCGAGAGCCGGCCAGGCTGCAGCTGTGAACGTGCACAGTAACAGGGGATATGTGTTTGGAGGAGTCAGTGTGAGTATTAGTTGGTTATGAGCGGATTCGACTAAACACGAATAAATTTTATCCGCGGAATAAGATTTACTCTGACAGTTTTCGTATGGAGAAACCGTCAAAAATTCAAAATTTACTCGGAAGAGAAGGCTTATTCCGCGGATAAAATTTATTCCTGTTGGGTCGAATCCAGCCTTAATTGATTAATGTATGTGTCAAAAGAAGAAAAACAAATTCAAATGTTGTAGAAAACAGACTTTTTGACCAATCAATCAATAAAATGGTCTTCCTATAAGGTGAAAAATGAGATGCGAAAAGTTTATTTTAGTTCAGACAATCAGACTTTATGTCCTCTTGAGGGCGCCATTTTCAATTATTTAATGCGACGACGACCGGCCTATAACCAGCGGACGATCAAGACACCTCCAACGATATCTCATTTGTCAAATTATATGATAATTAATTTAGAAGTTATGAGAAAACAGATGAACATACGTACATACGGGTCAAAATCATAACCCCCCTTTTTGCTTCGCCGTTGTCGGGTAAAAAGAGGTTTACCTTTTTTACTTAAACTTAGAACGCCTGTATTTATTTTAAATCCTCATTATAGGATGTGGAAGAAACCGACGAAGAGTTACGCGGTGAGATGAGCGATAATCTTCAAATGTTAGACTTGGAAACTGGCAGATGGCATAACGTGACGCTGAAGTCTGAACAACAGCATTTGCCAGCGGTGGCGGAGGAAAGCATGGATGTGAAGGAGGAAGAAGCTGTCACAGGTATTGAATAGAAACACGTAATGACTGTAATATAGGCCGAAATAGACAAAAATGTTTTTTTTTTAATGGCTCAGAATCAGCTAAATAACATAAGTATTATCAGCCTATATTGTTCAATGCTGGGACACACGCCTCCTCCCTCCCCGTGGAGAGGGAGTGGGCCGTAATCCACCACGCGGGCCCAGTGTGGGTTGGTAGATGTCACATGTCTTCGAATTTTTGGTTCTAGGACATGCCGGTTTCCTCACGATGTTTTCCTTCACCGTGAAAAAACAAATTACACAAAGTAAATCGCTCGTCCAGGGTTCGAACCTGCGACTTTCAACTCGTAAGTCGCGGCCGTTACCACTGGGCCACAAAAAATATTCCTTAAAAAATTCAACACTTTACAGAACAGTTTCTATGCAACAAGCCCTTAAGTTCAAACTTGATGATTTGTACTCACAACAAAAGAGACATCTTAGTACCAACACAGATAATATAATAATACGTAGTACCAACCAAGAAATTAAAATTTTGGCACTACACTAATACTACGTAGGTATACGACATTGATTATTATTGCGAGCGTATTTTTAAACATAAAACCCGTTATCAAAATCTGAGCAGAAACACAAAATAGTTTAAAATTTATTAGTAGTAGTATTTTAACCGCTTTTGCTGAATAACTAACTTCGAAACTAATTACAGTCCCACTATAAATAAAATAACTTTACTCCCTACAGTGGTAACCGACGAAGTATTCACAATGAAGCTGGGCGGCGCAGGCGCCTCCGCCCCGGCCCCCGGCGGCGCGGCCCCCGCGCCCCTGGCCCCGCGCTCCGGCCCGGGGGCCCGCATGTCAGCCATGATGGCGGTGCAGCGCTCAGTACTGTATGTGTACGGCGGAGTGCTTGAGAAGGAGGATAAGCAGTTCTATCTGTCGGATATGTATAGTTTAGGTAAGTGGAGTTACGTTTTCGATTTACTCAGTTTGAGCATTGTCGCAGGAACATTTGATAATTCGAATTTTCGTGAAAACCCTAGGAATATTGCGAAAACACGGATAATTAGAAAATGGTGAAAACCTTTCTGAGCATTTCAAATTCAACATTTCTAAGCGTTAAGCGTAATTTTCGACCTCTTTTTGTGTGAAAAAACACTACCACACAGCATAATTTCGCGTAATGAACCTGTGACCTGGCCTCCACGATCGTGTGATCTCACACCTATGGATTAATATCTTTGGGGATATGTGAAGTCACATGTCTACGCAGATAAACCACAGACCACTTGGCAGCCAACATTTGCCGCGTTATTGCCGATATACGGCCCAAGTTGCTCGAAAATTGAGCTTCCCGATTACGCTTCATTCGAGCCAGCCGTGGCGCTCATATGCCCGAAATCATTTTGAAGCACTAATGGTATAAGAATATCTTTTACACAAAACCAATACCATGATAATAAAATTTATTTTTAGGTGTTTTATTTCATTTTGAATTTGTATACCTCTAAAAAAAGCACCCGTTACTTACATATTAATATATAAATCTTGATTTTTATTGTCAAGATGTAAAAACGCAGAGCAGGGGCGGGTAGTCATTTAATAAATCACTCTGTTGCAGAATTACACAAACTAAACATATGGAAGACGTTAATAGAACAGCCCTCACTCCCTGACTGGCTCGGATCCGACTCTGAAGACTACGAGACTGGTTCAGAAAGCGGGTCCGATGACAGTGACTCCGAAAGTGACGGTTAACGTGAAATGGACCTTGTGGTGTGTGCAGGAAGGTTGGGAGTTGAATGTGCTGTGATGTTCAGTAGTGTAAGGATAGTAGGTATTTTTTACATATTCTGTATCACTGTTGGTATATCTGAGAGCTAATTTAAACTCGAACGCTTCGGTCTAATTAACTGACTAGATAGCGCCAAGCAATTAATAATTTGACATTGACTAATATTGACAATGACATGCATTATTCTTTATGAGAGTGAGGCCTTAGCCATGCACTTGAAAATGAAAATATACAGGCTAGAAATAATAAGAATGAATGTATAAGTTATAATATTGATCGTAACTGACTTTTATATCGCCATGTTACTTTATAATAAGTATTGGATACTTACGTCATAAGATTTAAACTCTCATATTTGTAAATATCATAAGTTTATAAGAATAAAATATTAATTTTAATAAAATAAAGTTTTTCATTTTTGTCCTCTAAACTTTAATATTTGCATTTAATTTTGGAATTCAAATAGGAAAACAAAAATGAAATAAAACAACTTCCATATACTTGTTATCATTTTTATTGTATTTACACGTTTATAAATCTACGTAATAATATATCTTTATAAAATCATTAGTCTACACACTCTTCCTAACTCACATTTCACTATTATTCACTCACTGAGCGCGCCAAAGTTAGGTATTATTTAAATTTAAATATATCGTCAATTTGTGTTAAGTGTCAATTCCGACATTCAAAATTGAAATCTATCCTCTTCGGAATAGTGCTCAAAATGCAAGAGACGTTCCGTTAAAATTGATGACGAAATTGAAACTACTATTAGAAATGCGAAACTTGAGATGTAGTCACGCGAAAACTGTTTTACGTATTGGGATATTTGACACAAAGATAGATTATGCCTTGAAAAAAATACTGAGTTCAAGATTCCACAGCTATCCTAAAGTTAACAACGTCATAGATAGACAGACGAAAGGTACTAGAACCCTAAAGGAAGGAAACTGTTCCAATGCAAGAAAGAGATGGAGCTATACAGACTGAACAGCGCCATGTTTCCCTAAACACCCCATAAATTATTGATGGACTTCCAAATTCAAATAATACCCAACATGGTACGCTCACAAATTACGTATATATAAGTAGGTACAGTCACATCCAATGGGAAAAAGCCGCAGTAGGTATATTTAGCTATTTTGCGAACCCAGCACAGTTTCAAATAAAGATCGTCTTACTAGATTTTTTCCCGCAAGTTGTGACTTGTTTACGGATTTCAAATCAATGAAAATGAATTGCGATCAAATATAATAGAAAAGTAGAATGATAATAATAAAAAATTGGAAAATTAATGATCAAAAACTTCTTCAATAGGTTACTAAATCAATAAAGTTTACAAAAGCATATTTAAAAATATGCAGAAAATATTAAATCCCCAATTTTTTTTTCATTTTCATTCATGAAAAGATTATAAGCTAAAGGATCGCAAATTATTCCCATTGATTTAAAAACACAGATGTAAAATTCATTACAATAAGTCAGATAATTATGGTTCAGAAAGTACACAGAACAGAAATAAGTTTCCTTTCAATAAATAAACCAAAAAAAATATCAAAATATGCACTTAATTCATTTAAATTAAGTCAAGTAAAGAAATAGCTAGTCCTTTTTAGGACGCAAGATGTATTGATATTTTCCGCAGTTTATTTATTCAAATCAATTCATTATTATGTTAATTAACACCTTATTGCCCGCAGACATGCATGACACCTGTATGTCGCAGTCAAAACAGACAAATAGTACCGTCGTAAACTGTCTACTTTACAGCGACAATTACAAATGAACATAGATTGATAGATGCAAGTAAATGATATCGCCAATAAAAATAGAATTTAATAAACGCATTCCTCGTTCCAGCCATTAAGTTTGATACCAAACAATATGATCCGCAAACAGTAACTTTTACTTTTACAGTAACATATTGGTATCGTTCCATTTTCATGATGTTTTTATAACAATTTGTAACCGTTGAGTGCGTAAATTAAATTCTGTCGTTTTTATTCATGTTTTTCTTGACATTCGTTTTCGCGCATGGTCAGTCATGTCCGCGGAAATCATCGTCCATATGTCACGATTAATAAATCGTACTTGTTAACGAGTCCGTTATACGTACAAAAGATACATGCAATTATTCATATCGGTACCCTGTTACACAATAATTCATGACACTGTATAAAAAACTACAACTTTCTAGCAACATTTAGTACGGTCTGCTTCACCAGTGGTTCATACAAGCGAAAGTGTACTTTTTTTACGTTGGCATAAAGCCCTTTTTTATACAACCGTTTTAGCTATGTTTCATGCATGTAAATGACTACTTATGCAAATGTTAACTTAACAGTTTTCTTAGCATTGATCATAGAATCTGTTATCAACCAGCTGTGAGGCAGACACGACAATTAATTAAGATCTTTATATCTCCACTAACTAATGTTAAACATGATTATTTACATTACATAGAATGGCGGTTCAATATTTTACATAGAGTTATTTATAACAGATGCGTGCCAATTCGCTCAAAATTATAATTATATAGTGTCATAACATGTTCTGCATATCTTCACTAAAGTACTAACACGATGGAATTCAAAACATTGAATAATATTATTGGAACAGAAAATGTTACTCAGTCTCTTGAAGTTATTGTTTAATTTCTTCTGTCATTAAATATAGAATAATAGTTTATACATTTTCTCAATATTCTCTGTTTGAGTTTTGTCTTGCATAATCTTAGAACTTAGTGAAGATCGTTAACACAGTTGCCGGGCGTAGAAAATCCAACAGGACGCTTTTATTTAGACATTCGATAAGGTGTCGGCTAGTGTTAGTGAAATCGGAAATCTATCAATCATCTTTTTATATAGTAATAGTTAATTTATTTATCAAAATATTGTTACAAAGTCGTTACATAGTTATAAAAGTTTTTTTTTTGTCTAGATTTTCTTACTCTATGTAAAATATTCAAACTTGTACAAGTCACTTGACACGCGTACCTACATACAAATCGAACTAAAACACGGACCGTGAAGCATGGCAGTGCATTTGTGCGCTAAATTATTCTTAAATAGATGGCACATAGCGATACCTTAGTTTGGTCCCCGTACTTTCTTGTTTTAATCTCGGTATACGTTTTTATTGATGTCGTTTTTTTTTTTTTACTTTATTTTTCGTAGGGCTATAATTTTGTATTGCATTATTTATATAAAGTTAGGAGTTCCGATATTTTACGTTTTGTCAAAGTCTAGTGATGGAAATAATATACCTTCATTATGTTTCATATGCAATACAAATTTTATAAGCCCGTAAATGCATATTGCGTCATTGACTATTGCTTTTAAATCAAATGATCTATGCGTTACCTACGGGTTGAAGTCATACTTCATAAAAAGCACAAAGGAAGGTATAGGTAAAGATCACAAAATTAAAAACAAGACTACTTTTAAAAATATCTTTTATTATTTCAAATTAGTTGAAAACGTGTAAAATTGTACACTTTCTATTTAATACACAAGACCTTCCTCTGCTTGTTCAAATATTTAAAAAAAATTGTGCGTTATTGTCGCAGCCGTCTCATTTACTAAAATGTATACCGAACTGATTTTATATAAAATGACTTAGATTTTTGCCAAAAGTCGACATTCAAAATATTTCTCATTCGTCTATGAACACAAGCTAAAACAAATATGACCCATTCATGGATATTTTACTCAAAAAATGTATTTCTTTTTTCAGCTGCGACTTATATGACATATCTACATATGTATAATATACGACGCCACATTACGTATAAAAAGAAATAACACTTAGAATATTATACACTGGTGTGACTTATCTAATGCGTAAAAAATATTCAATTTGCAATCTATCGGTCGTTTAACAATTTGCCTAATTTATAACATTGCCTGCGACATTAAATTGCAAACTAAACTCTATACTTAGCAAAGTAAAGCTGAAGCCAAAATCAAAGATAAATATTTTAACAAAAAAATATTATTATTAAGTATAATAAAAAAATGTAAAATTCAAATTATCATTACATCAGTCGGTTAAATGATTAGTCGTTATCTTAGTCCGAATGAAATAATAATATTATAATTTGCATGTAAAAAATATAAATCGAAAGCAAATCAGTCTATAAACTTACTTTTAGAATTATGACTAAGTTTTATGTACATTTTTCGACATGTTTTTTTTAGTTCTTGTTAATCTGTGGTTTGGTACCAAAACCTAGAATCTCCGAGCTCTTGAAACATTTTCGAAGCTATTATGAACCTCTTGTAGATGTGAGATATAGCTTTCGATTTTAATAATCAACCAAAGAGGAAATAAGGCATTCAGTTCCAAGATCTAAGTTCAAAGTTCACGCAATAAAAACCGCCATTGAAATAAATGTTTTTGGCGCCAACCCACAGACTATACAGCATCGTACAAACACTACAACTTACTCGTAAAATAAAACATACATTCACTATCTACCTCATTATAATTTACAAATTATTTACACGAAAAAAAGATCATTTAATAAATACATAATTTGGCTGATTTAGATTTTGCTAAATAAAAAAAATATAATGCCATATTTAATTGCCAGAATAAAAAAAATACTCCCCATTTATTGTCGTTCACTTCGAATAAGGGTGTAAATGAACATTTTTATTTGAAAAATAATAATAAATTAATTCACTACACAATGCACTGTGTATAAATTTGTTAAGAGTCATTGTCTGTTCTTTCCGTACTTTCCGTAACATCCCAAGTATAACCTGTCCACATTATATCACAGTAGCGCGTTTGCGCTGTAACACATTCGTCGTCGCTCACTGACTAGGCTATATACAAACCAAACGATTTCTATACACTTTAACAACGTCTGTTGAACCCTCACTTTAGAAAAAAATCGTTGTTTTAAAACAGATCGGTGACTATTGTGCCGAACCATGCGCAGACGACGGGTAGGGCGTAAGTGAACAGTGCTTTTTGTAGCGAGGGTCTGTCGGCTGAGCCTGCAACGGGTTTTTCCCTTGTAGGTACGTCTTGTGGTCTAGGGGTGTCCTGCTCGGTGTCGTCGGAGCTGACGATGACGTCACCGGCGGCGTCGTCGGCGCGGCCGCGCACGTTGACGTTGTTGCTGCCCGGCGTGTCCACGATGCTGGGCACGAAGGGCGCCTCGGTCACGACGGCCGGCCGCTGTGGCACCACGTCCGGCTCGCGCTCGGTTGGCTCCTCGTCTACGTCTGGTGGACTGTCGCCTGAGCCTGGAAATGGAGATGAAAATTATAAAGTTTTTGATATATAGAATGGTGATGGTTCTCTGTCGCAATCCGGATGACCTTTGTCATCATTTATTTGTGTAAATTAACATTTTGTAATAAAACTCCCAATTAACTTGAAACACAGCTGAAATTGATCCGTATTACTTAAGAAATCTGTTGAAAGTAAATATCTATTTCAAATCAAATCATTTATTACCATGCAAACATGGATAATTAGTACATAGTTCTTTTCTCTACCGTCACAAAGCAAAGAAAACCCGTTAAATATGCAAAGCATATTTTGCAAAGATATTATAAGTTTAAATAACAATTTGGAAATTATAATAATACCAAATAAAAATTAATGTCAAATCGTTTGAATGTATTTCTAAAACGGTAAAAACTATATTTACCTGTATCATAACCGTTGAGCCTGTCCTCATCATCATCCGGCAGCCCGTCGGTGCCCCAGTCTCCAGACCCTGAGCCTGACTCCACGTCCTCTATGGTCTCGCGCGCGAATGAACTGGACACTTGTAAGTCTGCAAAGGAAAATTAAAAGATTTATTATTATATTATTTACTTTTAGCTTTTACCCGCGGCTTCGCCCGCGTGGTTGTAGGTAAATATGTCACGGGAACGTACTACCGGGATTAAAAGTACCCGATGTGTTAATTCTTTTGCTTTATTTGACTTTTATGATATACTAATTTTCAAGTTAAAAAATCCTCTGTTGTAAAATTTTGTATTTTGGACTGTACAACGTCGTCGTCAACGTCCAGCTTAGCTAGTTTCGTGTATTAATTGAAGATATTCGATTGCTTGGTGAATTATTATTTGCTTACTACTTTCTCAGTATGACTTGAAAGTTTTGTAATGTGGCCCACCGTTGGTCATGGCTCTGAAGAGAGCTGTTTAACCACCTCCCAGACTCATTTGCGATCTCAACTCATTTAACACAATATTATGTACATTTACCATCGACTCCAACTGAAGGAGACTAGACCATTTCAAATAAAAGTAATCAGGTTACTCACCCTTCCCATCAGTATCAAGCCACTGCACTTCTACCCCATTATAAGCATCTTTCAGCCTCGCAGTGAGTGTCCGCAGCGAGTCGGCCTGCGTGGCCACGCTGGCCGCGGCGCTAGGACTGGCCGCGCCGCGCACCTCGGGGTTGCTGGCGAGCCCGGCTGTGCCTTCACTGGCCGCGTTCAGTGTGTAGCTAGGGATTTAAAATAGGTTATTAGTTTAAAATCGAATAATTTTTTTGCCCCATGTTGGGCGCCAAATTGAAAAGTTAACTAAGAAAAAATGATATTTATGTGAGAGATACGACGCTTTAAGAACCAGATTTTTTTATGAAGCTCGATTGTTTCATATGGCCTACGGCATACGGCCGGGTAATGCACTATTTTTGTCCCACGTTGGGCGCCAAATTGAGGAGTAAACTCAGAAACAGAAAGAATAAATTACGTTTCGTGCGTTGCTGGGGATTATAACGAGTTATTATAACGTTAATAATGACGTGATAATGTAAATTCAGCTTGATCTTACGATATTCTTTGTCCCATGTTGAGCGCCAAATTGAAAGATTTAACTGTAATGCTCGAAGGATCTTTGGCGGCTGTTATGTTTTAATTCAGACTATTGTTAAGTATAAAGCCGCCTCTCTGTTGTACGTGTTTCCAGCAAATATAAAAGCAAGCTTTTCCTCTTACCTGGCAACATCAGTTCCATTGAAACAGGGCGAGCTGGTGACGCTAGTAGAAGTACACAGTAGCGCAGGCAAGTGGTTCCAGTAGCGCCGCGTGTTGCGCATGCGTACTCTCGTCTCACGGACTAGCTTCTCTAGCGCGGGTCCGCCCCAATCTGATCCTGTAAGATGTTACAAATAAGTAATGCTTATTAAGATAGGTCAATTGATGGTGCCTATGAGTTCGTTAGATCATCATAATAGGTCGTAAGCAAGCAAACAAGTTAGACGAACTTTAAAGAAAAAAAAAAAAGAAAAAAAAATGCATTTATTTAACACAGACTAAAAGGCACGCAATATATTATACAGCATATAAAAAGATTTAAAAAAAACGGAGTATCGGTATTGCAGAATTTGAACGGTAAAAGGCGTGAATGTCTGCGGGTTCTAGTTATTTCTACTTTATGAAAGTTTTTATGTGAGAAACCACTTGAATTTTATGTTTTAAACTTGTGAACAAACTTACCGCGACTCTCTTCACTTTTCACTGGCTTCTTCTTCTTGGGCCCCTTCTTCTCATCAAAGTCGTAAGACTTGAAGTCGATATCCATCGCACCGGCGGCCGCGGGCTCCGGGTCCGCATCTCGGCGCTTCCTCTCGTGCTCCTCATACTGTTCAAGGTCTATTTTCCCTCGCATGTACTGCAAGAACCTATCCCTCAACTTCGCCTGTTCGGCCATGTCTTTTGTAGCTTTACGGATGCCTTCAGGGGTCCGTAAACTTACTAGAGAAGGATCCTCGTTTACCACGCTTTCAAATGAAGCTTCGATTTCGAAATCGTCTACGTCATCGACTTTCTGGGGCCAGTCGAAGTCTGGGATGGCGCGGACGGAGCGACGCGACTTACCAGGCGCGAAGAAAGGTCCCGCCCCGCCCCCCCCACCCAGCACTGGCTTGCCGCACCCCGTGAATATCTTCTGCGAGATCTCCCGGTTGTGCTCTTGGAAGCTCATTATGGCTTCGGAAATTTTGATGTCTATAGGTTCGACCACCATAGCTATGTTGAATGGACCGAGCAATCTGTCGGCCACTTTGTCTACGGCGTCTGAAAATGAAACGAAATGATTTTAGAACGTTATTTTATAGGCAATGAATCCCGCAAAAATACATAACAAGAACCATAAAATCTTGTTATGTTCTCAGTTTACTCACCGACATAGGCATCCCACTGGTCGCCGAGGTCGGCGTGCGCGGGCAGACAGCCGCGGATGACGTTGTGGCAGTAGCGCGTGCACGCGGGCGGCTGGTAGCCCGCGCAGCTGCCGCAGTACCGCAGGCGAGCCCAAGCTGTCACGCATTCTGAAGTGACTGCCACCTGGGAGACAAAGATTTTGTTAGTTTTTTCATAAAACTTTAATACCAGAAAAGATACGTAAATTGGGAACTTTTCTTGATTACTTCGCCGGATGCATGTCATTCAATCACATTCTCATAAATGAGAAATAGTCTGGTAATTTTAAAACATCAAAGAGATAGTTGGTCTATTCAAAGATATTTAGACATATCAAAGTAGAATAGCTACTACTACTAGCTATTTCAGATATTGTGGGCGTTGAGAATAAGTGATTCTCGCTTCAAACAAGCCCGTGTTATCTATCAAGTTCGTTGATCTAATAAACGCGAAGCAAACACATGAATAAAACCCAATCATTGTTACATTGCGCCAATTAAATAGCATTGCTAGGGTAACAAGTGGAACGAATGAAAATAAATCAAACAAAGACCGAGATAACAATTACAATTAATAAGCCAAGGTCTTGAGCTGTGTCATTGAGGCGCCAGGATCAACGCACGACAAATGATTCGCGGATAATGAGTCATTTTCTAAAATGATACCCTGTCCTGCCTCAGACGTTCGCAAGTTGAAGGCCATGCGGCCAACAGAATATATATTCGCATTGATTAGCGTATATTTGCATTCTAATAGCACGCTTAACATTGGACAAATTAAAACGTACGCGCTATTTGGCAATGTTGGTCAGTAAAGCCAAGAATGTCACGAAAAATTATCACCGATGATATAATATGAGTGTCCAATTATCATTACTGAAGTCTGTGCACCTTTTTGGACCTAAGAGAATAGAAACTGAGGGCCATATGTGTTGAATAGATGTTAGATAATAGTTGATTTATGTGTGGTTCTGTCACCGTTTCCGGGTGTCTGTCGGGTGAATCACAAATTCAGAAACACATTAACATGAGAGCTCGTAAATGTCTAATCGTATACTAAAAGCTCTTACGGGAGTTTCGCTACCATTATTCATGCTTGGTAGGCGGAATTGTTATTAGTTTGCATTCATATTTATTCATAGGCGGGAACTGGAGACCTCTTACGGTTTATTTACACATGTTCAAGGATGCAGTTTTGCAGTACCTCCTAGAACTAGGGTCTTATTACGTAAGGACTGACGCTAGACTACTTTAGTCCATACTTAAAGCTTTGGGCCTATTTTTGTATTTCGAATTTTATTACCACTAAGGTACAGCTTTTAAAAACAAAAACTGACTTTGGAATCGGGACTAACTTAACTGACTTCAGGTAGAACTTTCCGGACTATGGTCTTACAGTCCAAACTCTTTTCAAACGTTGCTTATCTCCTTACCATGATCCCAATTAGGATTCTTAAATTAAGACGCCTATCTTGTTACCATGATTGTCTTTCTAACCTGCATCATACTCCTCACGACGTCAGCTCCTGCTCGCAGTGCCTTGTGAAAGGTGCGTGTAGCCACCACAGCTCGGCGCAACTGCACCGACAGCTTGTTGGGCACGTCCTCAAACGGCTGAATGTCGCGCATGTGTTCGTTCACGCATTTTAAGTACCTAGGAAAGAAAATTAGGTTAGACATAACATAACATCACTCTTTTTTATCCCGAAGGGTTTGGCAGAGGTGCCCACATTTGGCCAGTTAAGTTTAACTCCCATGTAAAAGGTGAAGAGCCGTTTGCCAACATCCGGGCACAAATCGAGACTCCGGGCTACTACTGAGAAATTCCAGATGGAAACACTTCCCGACCTGTAAATCGACGACGAGACCAACGAGTTGGTCACGTTGGAACACGAAGAAAAATGAGGCGAAACTTTTGGATCCTTAGATTTATGAGATCGCTCTAATCAGACCTTGGATTTGGAAGTATTATTTTGAAACGTCGGGCGAAATCCCTAAATCCCTTAAAGGTTAGGCATAAGATGAGCAGGGATTGGTCATGCTGTCATTAATAAGATAGGTACGGGTGAGCTCATAAGTATTGTGGTTGTCAGTTTGTCAGACACAATAAAAGTGTTGACAAGCGTTAAATTCTTGAAAATAATTTGTTACAACAATCAATCGAGGGGCCTGAATAGCAGTTGACTTTTATAACCTTAGCTACATGAGATGTGATCACATCTCGGAACCCATTCTAGGTTAGGCGTTTAACATTAAAGTGATTGTCGCCTTACGTCATTCTTCGTAACAGACGTGTTTTAAGGACAAAAGTTTCTTTTCACAATAATTTGCAACTACCTATTTAAATATTTACTTTGTACAAAGTGATAATCGTATATTGTATTTTTTTTTAAGTTTAATTTGTTGTTGTCAGCTTATGATAATGAATAGATACTTATTTATGTTTCTTTTTTTTGAGTCGGCAGACGACAACTAGGTAATTGTACAGTATGGTGAAATATTTTGAAATCTAAATGTTCTACTAGTAAAGTACGCAAATTATAGATCCAACGATGAACTGCATTATTGGTATATACCTACAAGAGTCTCAAATCTATCCAATAACGGTCCGTAAATTATAGGAATCGGCCTTAAATAGATACACTACACTGGCAATAAAATGTTACATCGCATTTTACACCGTGGTCTCTCCACAGTAACTTTTTATTCCTCTTTCACACATCTTACAGTGTAACGTTCATTAACGCCGCCATTTTAGTTCCAATTCCAGGACATAAAGTAGGTAAGTACTGGGTCAGGCTAATCTTAGTACAGTCTACTGTAAAACTGTTTCTGACAGGATTCGGGCTAATCTGGAGAATGGTGTGGGATTTCGCAGCACAGATTTTTGAAGGAAATGAGTAATTGCCTTTTATTAAGAACATAACAAGTGGTGGATTGCTAAATGAGTTTAAATGGACAGAGAGACTGTAATTGGTGACGCTGGTTGGTAACAGTCTAAAAATATTTGTACATCCTTTATTCACAAAGCACAAGCCATACTGTGAACGAAGGCAAATTCGTTTAAAAAAAAAACATGCTTCGATCATGTAACTACCGCGTCTTTTTATACTTCGGTTCATAGTTCGCTGTGTGGCCTGCGCTTTAATTACAGCTAAACACGGTTTCAACCACAATAGCATTTTCTAGTAATTTTCGAAAAACTTTACCAGTGAAATACTGGGTAGGTTTTACAGCGCTCATGCATGCGACATCTAAATCTGAACCAATTTAAACCTTATTAACCTACAGAGAAGTAGCTTACCCCACATATTAAACTAACCCGTCGCCACTCAGCTAAAAACACACTTCATACGCAATAACATTAATAACTTGATTGTGTACAACTCATAAACTATCCGGTAGCCCTTCATAACGTTATCATGATTCGTTTCACGCCACTTTATGCCCTATTATCAGGACTTTATGACATATTATCGGGCCTAATCGTTTGTTTACGTGTCCATAACACTAAAGCTGTCTGCTAAAGTGTTTTATTGACGCGTCTTTATAAACAAAGAGGGCGTTTTCCAACTGAGCGACACTGTGCTTGATGTCAGAGCTTTCGTTAGTGCGAAGTGCAGTGTGGGGAGTCGTGTAAACATTTTATATGTGTTAGTGTATCTTAAATAGATGCTGTGCAACATTGTTTGGCTCCTGGATTAGAATGGACAGTTTTTTCCGATGAAGCTTCTATTTCTAAAAATTCAGAATACCTAATTGTCTGTTTGTTGTTATGAAGTTTTGTCACCCACACATTTAGGACAAACTCTCTTCCTATGTGTATAGGGGTTTATTCATAAACGATGATTATAGTTAAGGGACGTTACGTCACAAAAAGGTATATGGTTAAACAGTCGCTAATCATTACTTAACTTTAAGCAAAGTTTATAATTAAAGGGGATAAGGTGATGGAATGGTCAGGAATAAGTCTAACAATATTTTCCAATGTTACAACAGGACAGCAATGCAGTTGATACGACATCGGAAAACTTTAAACATTTAAACGACAAACTACCAGCTTTTCTATTACTCATTCATATAAACACAAACTATATAGAATTCCAATCTGATCAAACACAGACCTATAATCCAGCTGATACAACAGCAGCCGCATATAATATAAATACCAAACGATATTTGGAACAGACACTTCCATTTTACGATCAGCATTGTGAATAGACGATTCATATCGAGTCTAGACTAAACAGTACTGACTACTGTGATGAACCCTGTCTTAGGTTTCGGCAAACCAAATACGACTCGGCGCCTATCATTGTAATGAATGATATGATACTGAATGAATGAGGATATTTATTATAATTGCGGTCTCCAATATTAATTGCAATTTGCGTCACTAACCGCAAGGACAGTTCGTGTGAGGTGGAAGGCATTGGAGCACAGACTGAGATAATATATTATACGGAAGAATGAATTAACGCACATTAAGATTGTCCAGTTATTGGGTTGTGGAGGGCAGGCAGTTGCTCCATGTACAATACTGGTATTCAGCTGCATCCGGTTAGACTGGAAGTCGACTCCAACATAGTTGAGAAAAGCCCAGGTAGATGGTGAAGTTGGTCTAGTAAAATTATGCATTTATACCATGAAAAGTAAAGCTAAAAGTGTTGATGCTTTGGGAGCAGATTGCTAAGGTTTTTTAACGCCCTTTTGCCTTTAATATCTAAGTGAGTCAGAGAATGGTAGGGATCATACAAAATCTTAAAATATGACAATGAGTCTTTTAACCGATTGTTATTCCTCGCCACGATGCATATGGCGAAGTAATTATAATTCATAATAAGTGCAATGTACCAGCCCAAACGAAGACCGTTCAATGCACCTAAGATGACCTCATTAAGATTCATAATTAGTCCGCAAAACGTCCTCTATACTAAACTGGGACTCCCAATGGCCGGCTAATAAAGGATCACAGGAAATATTGCTGTAATTGTCACACATTAGCTTGATAACACTGAATTAGTGCGAAGACTAAAAAGCATAAAACCTGTGAGTTAGTTTAGTAAAGAATACGTGACCCTTCTTCCCGTCCCGTCTCGTCGACCCGTCTTCCCCTTAAGACAAAGCGAATAAAGGCTCCCGCAGACTGGCGCGACGCGACTCTGATGGAGCAATTTCTATGAAAACTTTACAAAAAATTGCCCGCTTGGTGGAAGAAATGATGGATTAAAACTTACTTCTCGTCAAACTCGTACTGCGAGTTCAGTACGGTGAACATCTTGTTGTACAGTATGCTGAAGAACCCGTCCATCATCACGTCGAAGTTGGTGTCGCCACGCGTGTAGTACCTGAGAAGAAAGATGGGTTTAATAGGAGTCCAGTACTTAAGGAGGAAGATGGAATAGGTGGTGGTGGAGGAACTGCTAATGTAAAGGGAGAAGCTATTAAACATACAAGTGATCTGGATTGCTATATGTTAATATGTCTTGGAACACGACGGATTGATAAAGATAATGAAGCAGGAACATCGCCAGAATCTACAAGATGCGACGAAATCCATAATGGAGATTCCATTGATATGAATAAACTTGGTAGTGTGACCCCTTGGCAGAGACATCATCGCTCGCGCTACCTGCGTCTTGCGTCGGCGACTGCGGCGAGAACAAATGTTAGAAGGCATTTGGTGCGACTTGCGGAGAGGATATCGGTACGGGATCATTCGAGTACCGCGCCGCGCCGCAAGACGCATCGCAAGACGCATCGCCCTATGTCGTGGCCCTGGCCTGAGGGTTGATGTAGATGATACAAACAAGGACGTATTCATCCTGTTCCAAAATATACAGGACTAATAAACAACGCAGCCTCATCGTATTACCAAAAAGTTACCAGTAACAAGCCGGTGCTGATACATTTTCTTTTAATAATAATAATAAGGCGCTTAGATCTGCCAGGCGTTCCGTCTCGTCGAGGATTTGCATAAATTTCTTTAGACTTCAACATCGTAATCCTGAGATTTAGACTTATATTACTTTGTGCGATCCATCCATTTTTTCTTCCATCTTGTTTGGGACATGCCTTTCATACACTATTATGAAGAAAGGATTTACTAAATCGTGAACCCAGTGAGAATAATTTTCTGATCCGTTATTTGTCGCTCAAGCAATCTTTGGTTTTTATTGCCTTGACCAATCAGAATAATATGTTACCAAGAAGCGTTATTTTAGTATAACTGCAGTGCGGCGTTGCTCCTGTGGAATTCATTGGCTTATGTTTACAATATGCAGAGCAAAATATGAGACCGCCTGGTTTCAGTTGAATTTATTATGAGAGAAATAGCACAAACAATCTATCTTTGTTGCTATAATTCTCTTGTCGTGTTTTCCAGGCGTTGCACGTAATGGCGTGACAAGACATATATTGTGAGTTATGTTTGAATGAATTTCTTACAAGATTCAATAGTGCGGGTCGACCATCGCCGCTGTTGATGTCAGAATCTCGTTTAAGCTTTAATGCTCATGATTGGTGATGTCATAATCATAAAGGGCGGGGTGTTCACTGTTTATTAATATACTAGTGACCAGCACCGGCTTCGAGACATTAAAATTAACGTTAAATGACCTGAATAATAATGCAAACCGTATCAATGTCCATCAAGCTGATTTTGATTCCAAATACACAGACAGAGGCGGCCGGTGTCTTAATTTTATAGTATTCAGATATATAGCTAACATCCAGGCAGCAGTTAAGATAAAAACCCAAAATGTGACTGATCTAGGATAGGGTAACAATCAAGAAACTCTATAGGTACCTTTCTAGTTGCTCAAAAAGTTGCTCGAAGACATAGGAATGTTGTTCGTATATCATGCCGTAAGTTCTCTTGAACATCATGTGGAATTCCTCGCGAGATTGCTTCAGTAACCTCCTGAAGAATTCTGGAACAGAAAACAAAATAATTATGCATCTGAACGAAGAACACTATTAATTTTTTTGTACGTTTCGGGAGCATTGTGGTTTTGAGATTGGTTAACAGAAACTCCGGCTGAGTTTTCTTAATTTCTGGCATAGCTATTCAATAACAGCTAATTCAGAATTGGGTGTGTGTTTTCTTCGTTAGTGTTTTGGTGTCTCCCCGCAACCTGGGGCCTAAGTCTACTAATTTATAAACGTTACAATGGTCTCTCAATGGTGAGTTTTTGACAGATTTGCCATACAAAAACTGTCAAAAACTCACCATTGAGAGACCATTGTAACGTTTATAAATTAGTAGACTTAGGCCCCTGTAACGCCTTTACAAGAGATTTCTTATTGAAGGGTGAATGACATTAGTAAAAACCATATTATATTATTCAAAGAGAGATCTTGCCTATAAAAATATAAGAAGGCATTGGAGCATATTAATATAGTGCCGTTTATACGCGCATTAAATATTAATCGCAGATGTTCCGATGTTCGTAATGCCGGTCGTAACACTATTATTATAAATATACGTTTACACGACTTTATTGAGTCACGGATCCTAATACCCTCATTTGATTATCTGATACCATGGAATTAAAATTGAAAATTCCAATATGGCGGATGTTCAATAACTAAACAAATAAACTTATATATAAAAGGCAAACTTTTTGGGGTTAAGGAGATGATAGTGGCGATGTTAAAGTAGAAGACCAGAGGAGATAGAAACAAAGGCTTGAATATCAAAGACTTTTAGGAAGTCTGTCTTCTATGATTCCTATAGCCTTCAGGCACGATTGACCTTTCGCATGACAAAGAGTTCACAAATCCCCATTGAAGGGGGCTTGTCTTTGGGGATTTGTGGTATAACCCAACTAAGGCGGGCTGTGATAGACTACAAGTAAATTGCATTCAAGATAGTAGGTACAACAGTTGATGGATGAAGAGAGAACGACCAAGAAGAGATGGATAGATAGGTACTGAAAGGTGGAGAAAGGAAGAGAACATGGGAACTGAGGCCTTAGTGTAAGTTTGCAAGCGAGTAAACGTAACTATCGCGTTTGCGTTATAGTTTGACTGATAGATCTTATTGCTAAGATTATAAGGGTGAGAATAAAAATCTTCACGCAAACGCGATAGTTACGTTTACTCACTTGCAAACTTGTAAGTTTGCAAGCCTTAGTGTACTAAGGCCTCCAGAGCCAAAGAAGAAGATACTAAAGCCATTGAGACCAATCACACCAAAAATCCATCGTACACCTAATCTAAGAAAATTTTGCCCAAAATTTAAACTCTTTACAACTACTATCATAGTAAACCACTTACTTCTGCACCATTAAACAATCATTTAAAAAATAAAACATCTGCAGTAGTCCCCGTCAATGTGTTGTAAACTATTTCTGGCAATGACACTGGCAACGAATGGGTACCTACCTACCAAAGTTTTGTTTACAAGCTCCCTTCTGAGAAACCGAATCATTCGCCCAGACTTCAGGGAATTTATTCAAGTAACAGTTCTTATGAAAAATCCAGCTTTATATCTCAGAGCTTCGCTGTAGAAGAAACTGATTGGTCGCGAGAACTGACTCATGGGTTCCCGTGATTACCTTTTAACAATTTTCTAGCTTTAGAGATGGGACACGATGGTTGAAATCTAGAATCGCTTAGCTTGCTTGGAAAATAAACAATTACCTAGAGAAAAACTGTTCAGATATTTTTTCCAGCTAGCTAGTTATAAAACATTAGCACAACTGTGCGAAAATACCAAGTTAATTTAGCAGTGCTAAATATAGAACACTAATCGATTACCTATAAGCTATCATATTTTTTATCGATTTCTTTTGAGGACAACGAGAAAAACGTCAGGAGTCAACAACAACCTTTTCAATCACCAATCATTAATGGTTCAATGAATAAACACGACGTTTCTTGTAAAAAGCATTAACATTTATAAACAGGTTACTAAATGTGTTATAATTGCACAAACAATGCATTTTAATTACTATGATTTACAGATACTATTTAATAACACTAGTAATGTGTGCTATAGATTATAAACGACATCAAGTTCATTGACTCTTCACTTTTTTTTTTCATGGCCGTGGTATTTTTGTCGCGTGCAAAAAGTAGCGTGGACAAAAAATAAATACCTATACACTATACAGCTCGCTGAAAACGTAAATAAATTGAAGATATAAGTGCTGCATGAATAAATGTTAATTGTGAATGATGTGTAAGTGTTTTAGTTTCCGTAACCAATGTTTTTCCGTCCGTTTCAACTTTGACCTATTTTGAACTTGTAGGATTTGAATATCGAATACTAGAAAAACCGGCTTTTTGCAGCGCCATTTATTTTTAGAATTTAACATAAAAGTTTATGGTTAGGTAATCAATAGAAAATTAAAGAATCTGAATATTCCAGGCAGCGATCAAAATACTGGTTTCAACAGTATTAAGAAATTTATAGAACATAGAAATTATTACCTATACCTATATGAATATTAATAACAATGTAGTTGCGTTGTATGTGAATAATGTAGGGAGACATCATAAAAATTGGCACGCTTGCTTGCAGGCAGAAAACAGCGACATTAAAAGATCAGATCTCACCTTTATAAAAACAATGAACTTATAAATAAACGTTTAATTTAATTTAGCCACAAAGGATGTAGAAAACGATAGTGACAAGGGACAACTATCAGGGATAATGTATGTCACGCCAATCAACTGAGTGAATCGAAAGGAAATCGATTTGTATTTTTGTGACTATCGTAACCAATGAGCTGATTAATTACCTGTCAGTTTTTCCGTAAAATGATAATTTATTGCATTAATCGACACGTGGTTAACATATTTTAATATCGTAGTAGTTTTGCGTAGGCGGCGCTATCGAACTAAAACATTCAGCTAAGCATGTAACAGGTCTTATGAATGAAATTTAGAGTAATCGCTTAAATTAATTCGATCGGTATTTTTTTTAAGAAGCACATTTCAGGCGCCTCAATACTCAACAGGCTATGTATGAAGCAGTTTCATCTAGCTGATTACAACTCCTTGGTATATACAATTGTAGCTGTTCCAATTCAATGTTGATCGTGCCTACGCTTATCATTGCATGGCCCAAATAGGCCTCAGAATGCAGCAGGGAAAGCGCCACGTTTCTAATAGTAAAAAAACTCCTAACACTAAAAACGGTAGTAATCATCACGAAATTGAGGAAAAAGGAAACATTCACCATTCGTTTGACGAATTACAAAAATACGATGGATCGAATACCGAATCGATTATAGAGTTAAAAGTATGATAACGATTTTACCGCTCGATAACTTTTTTACGCGCCATTTTTGAACGCGTTGAATTTATTAATTGAATCGGGTTTCCGGTCGCGTTTTTGAAGCTAATAAAAATGTGATTTAATATTATTGTACTTAGTCCCTTTTAATATTAATTGCTGGGACCTGAAAGTGGCGGGCCGTTAATGTTCCTGTTTGAAATTAATCACTTTGTGCATGAACATTTATTTACGGACGGATTTATTATTTTGTTGAATTAAACGTGCGTTATCGTGACGGCAGTAAAGTTAATATTGAATTCATTGTTTATTTGTACAATTTTAATTAAAACTCGGAAATTCCGCGCTCATCAATCGTATGGCAACGTCTTGCTAATAAAATAAATTAATAAAAAACAAACATCCGTGGATGGCTATTAAGCTATTAACGGAGCTAAAGATCCGTGCAGACACAAAAACCGCACAGTTTTTGCATCCTCTCCTCGACGTAAACATATCCAGATCATCAGTCGTCGTAAAACACATAAACCAGACGCTAGTGCAACGCAAGTCGAGGGCACACCGCATCTGTGCACGTTGCAGAATCAACTAACAAAAAGAAACAGAAGGAACAGATAATAAATCATGAATGCATCCTTCCGAAAGTACTTTAAATCGAAGAGGATGAATGTGTTAACGATCTCATTGAGCTGACCACGTCCACGTCTGTAAGGGTTCCGCAGACAGGCGCAACGCGACTCTGTTGGGACAATTTCTATGAAAACTTCACGGAAATTGTTCTACCGGTGTTGGGTGTCACCTCTGTCTGCCTTTGGCCGCACATCATCATTCTCCTGCCCTTATCTCACACAGCAGTATTATTTCAGAATGCGTCTTTGTAATTATTTTTTTGATCAACAAATCCAAAAACGAAATCGTTTATACTCGTATAGTTACATTTTCAGCAGAGCGTCACAGTAGATCTTCTCACCCATCTTTTAATGTGGCAGTTAAATCAGTTCTGTGCGGTCTTCCGCGCACGTGCGCCGGCGCATCCAGCTGCCTGACACCGAGCGCCCGACATCTCGTGACGTGAAATACGACACATTGCATACGAAGGTTAGAGTATGGTTCGTTGTTTATTTACATGTATGTAAGGAGGTGAAAGGTAACGATAAAAGTCACCATTAATAGTCCTATTGCTATAGGTACTGTAGAGGCAGTATCCCAGCAAGCTTTTAGCATGCAACCTCCGCGGGTTTTATGTTGATGCTACGAATACGAGACAATCATTTAATTTATATTTAGAACTAGCTGCCCGCCCCGGCTTCACTTAGTACTTATCTACGGCGCACTACCTACCTACCCTACCTATCTATTTACCTACCTACCTACCCTTTCTACCCTACCTACCAACCTTTATACCTATATACCTACCCTACTTACAGCAATATTTCCACATTTTCTCATCATTTGAACCTTCCCTGGACTTCCACAAATATATAAAATTAGCCAAATCGGTCCAGCCAGCAAAATTTTTATGTAATATCGATGTTAGAGAGCTTTTTATAAAAATTCCCACATGGGTTTCAGGATGATAACCGTAATATACCGTATTAATAAAAAGCAACTTTAATCAATCGTTTATTTATTTATCCCGTGAATGCTCGAAATATGATCTTTTCCAATCCTTTTTAGCATAGGCTATATGCAGAAGGATAACATTAGATATGTTATAGTAACATGAAAGAATTTAGAAGGTGTCTTGGTGCAAACAAGCCATTAGGCACCCTTTGAAATCCAAATCCCATAACAAAATACATATTTTTATACTTTACCCTTTATCTACCACCTTTGGATAGCACGACTACTACCTTTTGGATCGGGTTACAAGGAAGGAATATCAATTTGTTTGCGTCAAGCAAAGGGGGGACTAAAAATAAAATCAGTTGACTTTGGATTTTGCAATGTAGTTTTCAAATCAGATATTTATTCCAGCGAAGACAGTTTCCACTTTCAAGTCAATACTTGCGCTTACACTCGCACTACACATTTCCAGAAATATCGTCTTATTAGAATATCATTGGTCTAGCCTCAGGGAATCCACCTGACTTGTTCACTCTTGATGAACGAATGATATTTTGATCAACCTGTAATCTAATTGCATAACACATTTTCGTAAGCGATTTAGATTAATCTGTTTCATTTTGACAATTCAAAAACATTCATTCCGTTAGTTACGTTGTTGAGCAGATTTTTCGAACATAATATGTTGCAATGGATTAGCAAATTGTTTCGAAACAATTCAGAATGCGATTGATACGCAATTAAGGTGCTGGTTTTTAACCAAGAAAATCTATAAAGATTGAGAAGAAAAACCAGCACCCTGCGCAGTCCATAAGGACTGCGGAAAACTGAAATAATTCTACGTGAAACCACAGCAGCATTTTCGTATATTTCCATTTAAAACCTACCAAGAATATCTCTCCGAACCACCGATTCCAATATTCTAACCGCCATCGCCACACTAACTTCACCACGCCCCCACTATCGTCAGAGACAACACTACGATCTACAATCAGTATATCGAGCAGTTGAGTCGACAAGTACGAAGCGTTGTTAAGGTGCATCCGCAGGGTTAGCCCACAAAATTCAAATTTTCTTACGTTTTTTGTAATTTGCAGGTCAGTGTCAGTTTGTATCTTGACCAAAATATGATTCGCGACTATAACAAACATGTATTTACAGAATTATATTCCTTAGAATCATTAATACGAGTACATCTCTTCAAGTTCGAATTACCCTATTGAATGACTATTTCATGAAATCTTGACAATGTAGGTAGATTCTAACATAGTGCTGATTTTAATGATTTTAATTCTATAATCACATATTAAAAAATAAATAAATAAAAATACAAAAAACTAAAAAAAAATACAAAAAATATGTTTAAATTGCAAAAAACGTAAGCAAAATATTGATTGTAGCGGGCTCTGTAGCGTCCCCCTTAATCTCCACTCATGTCATGACAAGGTTACGGCCGTCCGTCTGACGAGTAACGACAGTTTACGACACTCATCGCCGCCTTTGATGTTTGTAGTTCATTATGCAGGTATAATGGTGGAGGAATGGGGTCAGTGGGTTAGTTTGTGAGGGAATGTCCGAGGTATGTGCTGTTGCGAGGAAATTAGCATGGAGCACGTCATGTTATGAGAGTACTATATTTTTAGGGAGACCTCGCAAAAATAATTCGATATATTGTCTGGATCCTGATATCTTACGACTAATTTCTCATTTGGACAACTGGAATGTATGCTATTATATTATTAGCTTATTATATTATGGTCCTTCACTCCTATCACAGGTATATCTTATACATAAAGGAGGTCCCATGTTACATTTCCTGCAAAAGTTATACAAGTTTCTGCAATAAAACTTTTTTCCTTTTTATTAAAAGCTTTTATTTAACTTCACTTGTATGTATGTCCTGGAATCTTGCAATCAATATTTCACCCAGTTCCACTGAAGCTATCGGGCTGAAATTTGGCTTACGTGTTTGGTTCTCGTGACAATGTATGATAAAAGCTTTTTTTTTTAATTTTAATTAAAAGCATTTATTTTATTTATTATTCACAAATATTCTGAAGACAATTTAACATGAAGGCATGGATCCTTGTCCTTCCATCCATGGACCTTTTGTTATATCACCCCATGTATTACACGTATTCAAGCAAATAAATGTTTTGAAATTGCTGTTCTTAGAAATGATGAAAGCCTATCTCAACCTATAAAGCATCATAAGATGTGACATTGTTAGCCTTTAAGACGGACATCAGGGTTCTGTGAATAT
This sequence comes from Eupsilia transversa, assembly GCA_914767815.1. Classification (NCBI taxonomy): domain Eukaryota; kingdom Metazoa; phylum Arthropoda; class Insecta; order Lepidoptera; family Noctuidae; genus Eupsilia; species Eupsilia transversa. Next base: position 14,305,511 of record OU611876.1, read on the forward strand.
TAGAAACCAACCAGGGGCCTAATAATTTATAAACGTCACAATGGTGTCATAATGGTTAGTTTTTGACAGATTTGCCATACAAAAACTGTCAAAAACTAACCATTTTGACACCATTGTGACGTTTATAAATTAGTAGACTTAGGCCCCTGTAAGATTCAGATTCTCTATTCATATATTGCAACTTGTCTATGTCCAATTAAAACCTATCTCTGCCTACTCTGCAAGATACAATTTTCTGATCAAGAACGAAAGCCTCATCATAATTCCCTCTATTAAAATTCAATCACATACACTCTGTATTAATTTAGATGAAATTGTGTACTTTACCAAAGAGTATTTATGCAGGAGCACGTATTGGAAACAACTGGTGCGCGGCCATTGTCGTAAAGTCGATAAATGTGAATGAACCTGCATTATTATACGTATATTCTAGTTTCTTGTACCTCTCTAGTTTGACTTTGAATACGACCTTTTATTAAATGTAGGAACTGTTAGATATTGTGTATAGTCTAGTTTGACTAGCCGCCCGGATACGGAACACGATACTGCGCTCTAAGACGCAAATCATAGACGTCATCCAAAAAGCAGCCAAGCCCAAATGGGACTGGGCCGGACACGTTTGCCACATGTCGGATGCATTGTGGGCTAAGACCATCACAACAGGGTTCCTGAAAACGTCCAACGGCATCGCGGTAGACCCAGGCGTAGATGGTGGGACGAAAGTGAGTCTCCAGGGACTGGTCCAGGATCGAGTTGAGTGGAAAAGGGAAAGGGATGCCTTTGCTCTGCAGTGGGACAATACAGGTTGATTGTAATGTTTATAGTCCTTTTATTACTGTATTATTTTCAGCTTCGTTCGCAATCTTTTCTTTCGATCCTCAAGATTCAGGGAACCGCTTAGTTTGAGGATCATCGCAAAAATATGACACAGAGAATTTTTACTTTTTATTATTTGGAAAACTGTAGAGTGTAGTTTATTAATTAATTATATTTTTAGTCTAATTCAAAACCTTACAGTCCAGCCAAATTCAAATTAAAATATCTCCATAATTCTTTGATCTTTGATTACCTATAATGATACTATTATAGCAATAGAAATCGTATTCAAGTTGTTACCAATAAAATCAATAACCCTATACTTAAGAGCCCACACAACCTCAGGTTTTTATCTTGCTCGCACCATACTACTCGCGGACTGAGTGCGAGCGAGACGGAGGCGGCAACAAATAGGCAAAAGTTTAGGTAATTGCTTTTTACGGCTAAAATAATGGTAATTTCAACAAAAAAAAAACATATTCGCTGCTTTAAGTATAGTTAGTTCAGTTAGTGTGCCAAGTTACATGATCTAATTTGAAGTATTTTTTGAATAGCAGCGGTTTATTGTTCGGTTTGGAGGTAACTTTGTTCTTTGTTTCTATCGAGGAATTTTTATAAAGTCGTGTTTTCGGCTAACATAGTCGCTAACATTAATCCTCAACTTTAACATATATTTATTTCAAAATTAATGCTGCAGTAGTTTCGATATAACGGCGGATGTTGCTAAGCAATTTGACGACCTATAGGCCCTTAAGAAAGGAGACAGGTAGGACCATCGTTTATTTTAATAGTCACCTCCGCAGCTCCATTGACGGTTGGCGGTGTGAATTACCTACAAGTATAGCTGCCATTATCGTGTTCCTATTTATACTGGAAGATCGATATTACGCCCACCCCTGTATAGATGATATATGGATACTAGCAAGTAGGGCATGCTATGGATAATGTGTGTTTGGAACACATGCTCGGTTCCTATTAAAAACGAATCGGTTAGCATTTTTTATTGCCAAACTGGGCATATGAAAAGATTCGTTAGTATATTTTACCTGTGATATATAGGAGCATATGCATATGGGAGGGTCTACTATACAAAGCTAGGAGGTCTTTACTTCATTATTGGTAAAGATACAAGAGCCTTACTTTTTACCAATAACGGTCCGTAAAGTATAGGAATCAGCCATTCAGCCTATGTGATCGCACTGATGAAACATGCCTCTTGTCTTCGAGAGGAAACGGGCCTCTACCACGCAGGCCATAGATATACGCGGACCCAGTGCGGGTTGGTAGATGTCCTATGTCCTTTTGGTTCTAGGACATGCCGGTTTCCTCACGATGTATCCCTTCACTGTTTTGAAAGCAGTAGTACTGAAAATATTTACACAGAGTAAAGCGCCTTCCTGGGTTCGAACCCGCGACTGTAAGTCGGGGCCGTTACCCGCCACCACTGCTCTAAATAAATAGTTATTTTATGGATAAAAGAAAATTTCTACTAATAAAATGATTAAGAACTAAGCTGCAGTTCAACAGCAGAATTTCCCGGAATCCCAGCAAAACATCCTCAATCGACCCCGCTTTTCCGTCTTCCCAAAATTCCTCGCAAAATAATGAGCCAGATTCTTTTCTCCTTTATCATGTATACATGCAATTATTCAGTGTATGTTTCGTAAGAACACTTTGTTCTATCATCGTTCGGCTAAGAGCTTCGACAGACGCCGAGTGTGGTATAAATAGAAACCAACAGTGCGGGTTATCGCGAGAACATACTTACTCACACTTTTGAACCCTTACTATATGTGTCTTTGGTAGTTGGTGGAGCTTTTTAAGGTGCAGAAAGAACCCTTGAGGGACTCCGAGGTCCCGAAGTAGTGTGAAGTTGGTTTCGATAGGATATAGCTCGATTTACAGGAGCTGAAGTCAAAATCTTCGGAGGTTTGATTGGTTTATCTTCGTCACTCATAATATGTGTATTTCTTCGTGTGACTTGTTCTTCTATTCTATCTTTTTCCTTCTCTATTAAAACACTGGTATTTTGAAAAGGATAATTGTATAGGATGCCAGAATAATTCATGGAGAACGAGCTGGCTAAGAAAACACAATTTGATCAATGAACTTACTATGAGTATTACATCATTTAGCAATGTCTCTTGCCGTTCTCTTCGAATGTTAAGTCACGAGTGTATAGTCACTTTACTATAGGTACGTGAGACCTCTAGACCATTCCATCACGAAGTGTTCCTGGCATTTAAGGCCTAACAATACCACAACTCAAAATATTTAAAAAATGAAAAGGATGTTTGAATATCGAATTCTCTAACATTCGTGTTCCTGTAGTAATAACTCCTGGCTCGGAGTGATTCATCTGCGTCCCGGCTCTTCGATTGTCGACTTATTACTCATTGTAGGGGCAATGTTTAGTCTTGCCATTTGCTATTACGATAACACTCAAGTATTGCGGCCAGACCGAAGCTTATACATCTTTTGTTCTCACAAACCTATTTAATTATGTTATTATAAACTTTTTATAGCTTTCTTTCATGTAATTTTGGCGGGCATCATTTTTGTTTATAGAATAGCAAACGTATTACGACATTCAGCCTAGTTTATCTTGCATACTTTTCGGATTGACAAGGCTGAATATTCCGTATTCTCTATTTATATTGCGATCGCGCGTAAACGTAAGCTCAACGTAAATCCGCCGGTTTTCCACACTGACCGGAAAATAAAAGAAAAATAGATTGTGTAAGCCGCTTATCGGCCCGCACACGGCTTTAGAAATAACCTGAGGGAATAAGGTCAGTTTGGTGAAAGCATTTTCACACTGTAAGCAGAGATACAAACAGACCTTTCCCACCTCAAATGGAAAAAGGATTTTTCTGGACAAAGCGTACGTGGATTTTTTGCTCTAATAACTCTATTACACAAGTAGGCAAACTTTTTTAATACCCAGCGGCATATTCTTAAGATGTTTTAATATGAAACCTCCGAAATCAAGTAAACATCTCAATTTACTCGTTTGAACATTCAATTATACATAACATAGTTTAAGTCGTGACTCGATCTTCAAAGTCTGCGTCAACGACATTCTTTTTTTTATGACTAATTTAAAAGCGCTGTTCATTTTATGTACAAATTATCAATAATCAACAGTTTCTCGTGTGATTGAAACACAAGTCGCTTGAATGAATGTTGGAAAGTGGCTGTGTCAATATTGATCTGGCCGGTTGCTGGTCGCCGACCGGACACCGTAATTACGAATGTACTTTGTTGGACTCACTGTGTGATGGACAAATGTATAGTCAACGTTTTCATATTGCCGAGCATGTAAACAGAAGAACTTGGTCATGTTAGATTCATTTTGTTGTATTTGAACATTGCAGCATAACTTTACAGCAGCAGCTTTTTTTGCACCTTAACTTGGACATTTTTTAAATGTCCCAGTTAGAACTAGTATTTATTTAAACGAATAAAATTAATTTGATAAAACGAATACGAATAAAATTAATTTGGTACCTATATATTATGTACAATACAACATGCTTAGATTGCAATGTGTGCTGGCAACATTTTGTAAGAATAATCATGCGACATGCATTCCCCTTAGCTTACACTTCCAGCATTAGTAATCTGTGTAATAAACAGGCAGGTTGGTGTTATGTGTCCGAACCTTATTTGTTTTTGCACGTTCTATGTAGATACTTTCAATTTGTGTAATATTCCGACACATTTGGAAATGGAAAGGTCAGCAGATTGGCGTACAACGTTAATGGTAATTCGATTGTTATTGGTTTGTCAGATAGCCATGCAAATTAAATGATATGTGCTCATGTCATCATACTTTTATCGAATTGTCTGTTGTAATGTTTGGTAAGTACCTATATGTTTGGTAAGTTTGACATTTTGAACATAAAACTAACAGAGCCGTTTTTTTTCTTTAGTTCATTTCAAGAACATCTGAATTTTATTGTTGTAAAACAAGATTGAAGCCACAACAAAACTTTCTTCAAACAGCGTAGGTTCGCTTCGCAATCCACTTTGTTAAAAGCCCTTTTGTTTGCTTTTACAACTTGTACTACATTGTGGTCGTACTTTAAATTACAAGTTCGCTAACAACTGAAGTTTTTGTAAATGAATAATAAATACTCTAATATTATACCTATACTGGATCCATTTTTTGTGTAGGTACTCTTCTGTCATATTCTTATAAACTTCTTAAACGTAAGTAATCAGTTTCGATTAGATTTTGGACGGCATCTTTCTTAATTAAATTCTTCCAATTCCAACATGTTGCTCGATTAATTCGCGACCATTTATCCAACACTGTTTGCCCTTTGTTCGACAGTGAACCCATTTATACAAATGTCAACGCACCGTTGCTACCATGTTTTATTTTTACTTTTTTAACCGCTTTCATTGCAACCTTTTATCAAAACCTTCATGTTATCGTTCTTCCAAACATATTCTGCCGCTATACTTCTTCTGATTCTAGAATTATTTTCAATTTTTGAATAACGAATGGCAGTTCTTCCTCAACATTCTGCGATTATTAAAATCAGAACGAATCCTCCTTAACTTCGAATTTTAAAATTCGAATCTCTCTCCTGACAACAACAGCCTCATACATAAGGTTGTATCTGCGATCATTTGTCCGGCACTCCGTCGTGCACTTTGTTCGTGGCGAGTCCACTTTCAAGTGTCACCGCCATGTTTGGACAAGCGGGCTGCAGTCCCGTTCTGATGCAACTGCGCCGGCGCCGGACGCGACGATAAAGGTTGGGGTACACGCACGAAGTGCAGGAGCCAGTAAGGCAGTCATTGTCATGTACAAGTGAATACGATGGGTTATTTATAAAATTCCATCATGCATTCGCGCTGCGATGTAAGGCATTGAAATTAATAGTGATGTTTTACTTAGGTACAATATTTGAAACAACAATCATTGATATGAGTACCAACTGCGGGCAGCAACCAACAACACAATATACCTACATAATATGGAATGAACCTTGCACTTGTGTTTGCGGTTGCTGTCGCTGTAAGTACATTTAGTACATTGCCGTTTTCGCGTGCATTGTAACCCAGCCTTTATACTCGTCTGCAATGCGAGGTGTTTGTGGAATTTTAATTAAAAATTGTACTTTATTTTACTTAGTTATTTCCTTATTTGTTGCCCTTTTACGTTCGGAGTAATCTGTGGAACAAATTGTTTAAGAAGTTAGGAAGGTACATAGACTATTCAACACACTTGCTCGTAAAGTGGCTTTTATTGCTTTTAAAGCCGCTTTCACGTTCCTAATGCAGTGTATTATACACGCGTGCTTTTACTTTATATTACCGCACTAGTGCGGTAATATAAACCCGAGCAGAGATGTGCGCTTTTTTTATCTCATCAAAGTGACTTTATGCCTTTTGCCAACTGAGTAAATAAATATAATATGATAAATAAATATAATATTTCATCAAATTATATATTTTTCACTACATATTAACATTAATTTATTTGCGTATTCATAATACTGTTACTATCGCTATGAGACATGTTACTTGAAATAAATCTATACATACATAATGAACTATTGTTCTTTGATTTTCTGTGTCCAATGGGTGTTTACCCTAAAAGGCATAGTGTCCCGTTATCTATACGATCAAACGGTATTGTAATTCTATTTATGATCATTTCTTAACATAAAAGGTAATTATTGTGTCCATTATGGGCATTGTATCGATTTGATTGCCGTGATGACAGTAATCGGCACTTGTGATGTAATGTAATAAAAACCATCGAGCTTTTGTCAATTAAAATCACATCATGCTGAGTAAGTACACGCGACTGACTGGCAGAAGAACGGCTTTCCACAGTAAGCCTGTTATGACTAGCATGGGTGAAGATATGAATATCTCTAGTTAAACTGTCAAAGCTGTGAACTTGTCGAAAAAGTAGCGTCCAACTGTTGGCCGCTAAATGCACGCACACTAGAAACGAAAAATGACCAGAAGTACCCCAGAATAACAAAGATGGCGTATTTGTTTTAGTTCTTTTGCAGCGCGACAATCTAGACATTTAAATAATTAAAGGAGTACTAACTTCTTAGTTTTGTACTGTACTATATCAATACTATACTGGACAGACAGTGAATTGGATACATTTACAGAACAGATAAAACCTCTTTTATTTGTTTAACTCATACTTTTCTAGAGATATCTTTATTTATGTGGTTCACTTACCGTCAAACTTAATGGCTCTGTTGGTGAGCGTGTCAGCAAGCTTGCTGAGCTCGCTCCATAGCGCTGACTCGAGCTGCGTCCGCGCGGCCTGTGTGAGCCGCGTCCGTGCGCCCGCGCCGCAGCAGCCGCGGTTTGTGCATAATTGATCTGCGTCTGTTGGCAAAAGAAGACATGGTTAGTTTATGTCTTTCGATATTTGAAGTTAGCCCGAAGCCAGGGGTTGATACAGGTGTTTTCATCTGACTGAGGAAGAGTTTCACGATAGCAAATCATTTTCGAATCCTTCCAGCATTTAGTGTAGATGATGTAAGTAGTTTGTAGAACTGATATAGGACAGAATCTCTTATAGCGTTCGTTTTTATTATCAAAGTCAATCAGGTTTTATAATAGTCATAATTATTTGATATTCACTCTAGCGCAGTGAGTATTGAGGCTCTCACAGACAGGCGCGACGCGACTATGGTGGAACAATTTCTATGAAAACTTCACGGAAATTGTTGTAACGGTGTTGATTCGCGCCTGTCTGCGGGAGCCTTTACGATTAGATACTGACTAACAGTGTTAGTTTCGTGCTTTCACAGTGCAACATTTTCATTTAACCTTACCAGCAGCTTTCGCCTGGCTATTAAATGGTCTTAACACTAGTTACCACTAATAACCTCTGCCATAAACATCACAGTTTATAAGTCATTAAAACCGATGGCCTAAGAACTCAAGACCAGAAAGTTCAGGCTGTAAGGATGCCAGACAGAAACAAGCAAGGTACGCAACAACATGAATAAGTAAGTGCCAATGTATTTAAGTTAATCATTAAATAAAAACTTCGGTAATACGCTGAAATATACTATTCTAGCTTCTGCCCACAACTTCGTCGGCGTGTTTCTTATTTTAAAATAAAATACCAAAATAGCCGCGAAATTTAAAAAAAGAAAGAAGAACTTTTTAATTAGTCGAGATTTAAAATTCGTATTCTTAATGGCACCTCTTTAGGTCATGAGCTATCCGAATATAAAAAAAATATTTGGCCTAGGTCATAACGGGGAGACGTGAAAATTGATTCGCTGTTACAATGTACAATAGATATCCAATGACACTCTACAATACTGTAGCTTCCGATGTATACTTCCGAAGATTACCCGTTACATACAAACTCCCAAATCTAACCTCGTTATGATATTTGTATAGGACTGTTTTTGTCAATCCCAGTCCATAGCAGGACATAAAACCATCACCTATTACGCGACAACACCGTTATATAAATTCCGCATACAGTCTGCCCACGCTATCTTCATCAGGTTGTCATATACACTTGAATGAAGCTAAACATCGTTTCAAGGTCTACCTAACTCATCACCTACTTGTTAAGACTGGCATTCAATTAGGTTTTAATTACTTTAACCGGTGCCTTGGACGATATCATCGCCTACGAGTTATTCGTGAGTGGTGAGGTGACCCATTTGCTAGCTGATGCTTGCGTGGGATGAGAAGCAGCTGTTTTGCTTTCTCTCCTAAATGGACATTTTAAATTGCACTTTTTATACTTTTTGACACTGTAATTCTTTGTGACTTGTGAGATTTATTAAGTAACACAGATTACCTACCCACCATTATGTCACAAAACAGTCCCAATTCTGTGTTTTTTCTGGCTAACAGAATTCTTCAAATATTTAAATAAACTCTTAGCTGCAATGAAGCAGGAACTATCGATCAAAAGAAATTAGATTTCCGACTTTGAATGAATTTCGTCTCGTCTAGCACGAGAGCCAATGACATCCCGTAGTTTCGATCAGGAAAAGTTAATAATTGTCAACTAGACGGGTCGAATGGGGCGCTCCGTGCTTCCATAGAGGGGCGAAGTGAGGGGTGCAAATAAATTTAAACATCCGTCGAGTACCGACGTTATTGCATTACTGAGGCAACGAGGGTGCGAGCCTGTTTTCTTTGATTCTTACGAAAATCGATAAATTTTGGGAAACACTCACGCCAGGATTAACTAACTGAAATGGCTTCTTTGGTTTTGTTATGTTTGCTTAACTTAGAAGAAGTTAGAGGGAGAAAAAATAATCAAGAATGTATATTTGAAGCTCATTTTAGGGGAAAAAAAAATGCAGAATTCATCATCCTGGTTTTACACATAAATCGGGCTAAAAATATGATTTTTATCACACCTTTCAGAACCTTCCTCAGTGATAGCCGCATCAAACTCGATTCGTACTTGACTCAAGCCAAAGCAATGCCTATTAACGGATCCTACCTCGACTTGATGTTCTGCTCAAAAACCACTTATTATTCCACTCAGAAAATTCGTTGGTTCAACGCCAACGAATTACATCCATCGCTCCATTAGTTTCTACTTTGTTAGACCGTCTTTAAATCAGTGAGGCGATGGATGAAGTTCCAAGACGTTTTCTCGAATCGGGACTACGTGAGCGTCAAGGAAAATGGCTTGCTTGAGCAGCCAGACAGCAACCTGTTACTTTGGCAATACTCTTAAGACGTATCTCGTGTGAAATTTTATCACCTCGTAAAAGGAACTGGCGTGAAAATGGAAGTATTTTCGCAGCTCACCTTTAGCCTCGATTTGGTTAACATTTATGTCTGCATCTTTACTGACTCTGTTGATGCATGTTGTAATTTGTGGCGTTTGGTGTTTCGAAAACTTGATGTCTATTGCAAGTTTCAGACATTGGTGTTTCGAATGCAGGTTGACCTTTATCAAGTAACTAAGCGCATCATTGCAGTTTTTCTGTTAAGCAAACCAAAATAGAAATTCGGATGGACGAATAGAGAACTTAGCATCTTACATACTTAGCTTGGACAAGTTTTAGCAGAAATTAGATTATACGTTAAATGTGCCAAAAACAAAACACCCAAATGCAAGATGGCGCACTTCTGACAGCTCAGTTGTCATTGGAAACTCACGTGTGATGACAAGTAATTGCTTAAAAGCAATCACATCTCAGTGTGAACAACGGCTCAATAAACATAAAGCCCATTGAATAACTAAATCAATGTTTAATACCTCATTCCGATCGTGCTTTCTACGGCTGAGACGGGATAAGCCGAAATTACTGATTTACATAGTTTGATAGTTTGTAGATAATGGAATCTAAACCTTGTAGTGAGGTGTTAAGTTCCGATATCGGGTATTTGATAACAGATTGAGTACTTTGACGGGTGTGGTGCAATTAATCGAATATCGCGGAAAGCTAAATGGTTCATCGAATTTAAATATAACTATATTTAATACTTATTTCTTAATACTTAGCGAATAAGTTATGGAAATTCATCATCATTCCCTAGCCCATATATTTTCTTCTATACTTCTGTTATTGTTATAATACCTAGATAATTCTTAACTTGAAAAATTATATAGCATGAATGTAATTTTCAGTCAAATATTACGATCAAAGGATCGTAGCCAACCATTTAAGAATTTAAATTGTGTTACAAAACTTTAGATTGCTTTAGACTCAGAATTACGTTCAACTTCCACACAAATCAGTTTCAAAGAGAAGATGTGGGCAGAAACTGTCATTAATTCTATCATTACCCATTACGAGTATTACGACCGATCATAAACGTTTCGAAATCCACAATAAACTAAATCTAAGCTCTATTGCAAGGCCAGATTGAACTAGATTACCTATATTTATTTAAACGTCTGAATCTTAATGAACACATAAATTATCTATTCAATGTGAAACTAGAAGGGAGATGCATAGAAATTAGATTAGGTTTCCAATGATTTTGGGTGGCATTCAAAATCAACAGGTCGTTACTATCAACCTTCTAGATTTTCTTGATCAACTGGATATCGCACGACGGCGCGGCGACGCCAGATATTTGTATTGTAAAAATGTCCTTTTAAATGATAAATGATTGTATTTCTTTAAGAAGTTTTGTACGAACACTTTTACATTCCAATCATGTTTTAAAAACTATATGAGGTAGGTTTACTATAAATCGGAACTTATTTTTGTTTTTAATTCCCATATATTTATATTCTTTACCTGTCGTTTTCTTTTATTTATTTTTATTGATGTTAAGCGCTGCTATTTGTCAAATTGCCACTGATCGGCAAAATATGGTTTGCAAAAACTATATTTACGAGTACTTTTAAAGCAATCGAAATAATAAAATCTTTTATAAACCCGCTTCTCTCTCCCACATTGGACTGTACATCAAGATGAACAGCCCTAAACTAGGGGGCGACATGTCTATCGACAATAATGTGACTCACCGCAGCTTTGATACTAATGTTTACTGTGATCACCACGGAAATGTTATGAGTTTTTTGGTTTTTGGGGACGCCTTTGTGGTTGTATGAATTAGATACAGTGGCTTTGAGAATTTTAAATGATCATTCATTTGTTTCACCGAATTTTTCGTTTATTCATTTCTTCTTGGCAATATTAAAGAGCAGGGGCCTAAGTCTACTAATTTATAAACGTTACAATGGTCTCACAATGGTCAGTTTTTGACAGATTTGCCATACAAAAACTTTCAAAAACTCACCATTGAGAGACCATTGTAACGTTTATAAATTAGTAGACTTAGCCCCCTGGTTTATAAAATATGTTGAACTTATGAATCGCTATAACCGACAAGATTTTTGAACTGTCCTGCTTCTAAAAGATGTTTGAGTTATGAATCTTTATTGCTGACGAGATTTTCGAACTGTCCTTACATTGCAACGGTATTGCTAGTGTCCTGTTATTGCTTCCACCATTATACTTCAAGGCTGCAATAGTCTAGTTTGATAACCTATTCTTCCAATATTTATTCGTTATTGCCAAAGCCATCTTGCCTTCACTTCTTTCAATTAATTCTCTTTCTGACTTTATTATTTAATCCCATATTAGGTATACTATTATCATAATGCATGTATTCATGTCTTACGACATAAGCAGATGCATTAGTAACAGTTTATACAACATTCGAATTTCAAGAACTAGCTTAATGTCATGGTTACTCGATATCGATAGGTATCGTTACAAATTCAATATTCAAGATGTTGGTCTAATCGATACCTTTCTTCGAACTAATACACCATCAGCCACATCAATCATTGTCTGGACATTCTTCAACGTCAATCGCTCCATTATCATACACGTCCATTAAATTAGGATGTTTGGGTGTGTTCATGTGCCAACATCCAATATCCATTACGTCTTAGATGAAAAAAAAAGTGCTTAGGTACCTATTTCTTTTTCTACTGATGCACGATTTGGTTCGAAATTCGAAACTAAAAGGGACATTTGACGGCAATGACAAGCCAAGTGTTTTACTGTTCTCATCTAAAACTTGTATTCGTATTTTAAATGAATCTGGAAGTCTGATCGAGCACAGCGCCCCCTCGCGACCGGGGGCGATGCAACGCAAACAAACATCTCCCCCGGATAGACTGTTTGAACAAGCTGCGCATGATTTGATTTTGTATTCCGTCTTATGAATATATTTTCGAATATTGTTATAACTACGCCGTATGGTATGACGACCTTTGCTTGACTGTTTGTTTTTTTTTTCTACATTTTAAGTGCTCATCTTTAGAAAAGTATCTACTTTCTAGGACAAGACTGGGTCATCCATCTTATTTTCACTATTTGAAAACGCATAGCGGAAATGTCATTCGCCAGATCTAAGAATTCCAAACGGTGGATAGTGTAAAAATAAACATGAAACACCTTAGAAAAACACAGAACTTGCTAAGTCACCTCGACACATTGTAAACTTAACCGAAAATTTATTGATCTTCGATACCACAGACTATAGACCGAACAAATTGAACAAAACAAATGAACGGCTAATAACAACCTGTCACCAGAGGCGGCACATGATCATGATAAATTCAACGGGCTTCTGTTAGGAGACCCGTTATGTGCAACGCAATATCGATACATCTGGCACATTATTGCTTGGTCATAATGTCGATAGAAGACAGTACAGCTCAATATGGACTGACAGACGACGGGATATCGAGCCAGTCTAAATACCAAGAAGACAAGCAAGAATAGCAGGCCCTTTTACCGCAGTAACTAGGTACAGAACTACAGACATATTGAGGTTAAAGTCTCCTAGGAGACTAATGCTGATAAAACATGGGCTTCTGACGGACGGATCGACAGGGATGAATTGATATTGCTGGTATCGATTGTTCTAAGTCTAGAAGACGATTGATGGTGAGTGTCAGTGCCTCTTATAAACGGTCAATCAATTTGACTAGGCTTGTCCCAATTATGTTGGGGTCGGCATCCAGTCTAACCGGATGCAGCTGAATACCAGTATTTTACGTGGATCGACTACCTATCTGTAACTGGGTAATACGATACCCCTTGGTAAGACTACTTGTCAGACTTTCGGGCTTCTGATGACTCATAACGACTGTCAAAGATCCACGAATGACAGCCGGGACCAACGGCTTAACGAGCTATCCGAGGCACGGAGGAGTCTCGGTATGTAAAGATCACCCATCCACGGACCAACCCCGGCAAACGTACATTAACCGGTTGTAACCGCTTCAATTGTTTGAGATATCGTAATGTCAGTCGTCTTTAACAGTGCGAAGTAATCCGTACACGAGCAGGGGCCTAAATCTACTAATTTATAAACGTTACAATGGTCTCTCAATGGTGAGTTTTTGACAGTTTTTGTATGGCTAATCTGTCAAAAACACACCATTGAGAGACCATTGTAACGTTTATAAATTAGTAGATTTAGGCCCCTGATGATTACTTTTCACTATTTCAGAGTTGATTTCAAAGTTTTATTAAACGTTGTCTAGAAAACATGATTTGGATATTTTCAGTACCAGTGTTTCTCGGCTAAAGCATTTGTTGGTGAAAAGCTTCTTCGCGGAAAAGTAATTGTTTGCGTGTAAACGATTAGTTGATTACTATTGTGTACTATTTATTTTCTATAAGTTATAGGTATTTTGTGCCGACCTCTTATGTTTTTATTGTAGTGTTTATCAGCGGACTTGTAAATGGGCTTTAACTTCATATTTTTTAAGAACACTGTAATAGATTAGCTGTAAGTTTCCCGAACAGAATAAAATAAAAGTTATACATATTTATGAGAACTATAACCCCCGAAATATTGTCAATTAATTCAAAGTCAGTCTGTATTTTAGATAAGTGTTTAATCTAGAAACAGCGGTAATGGAGTGGTCTCCTCAATACATGACAACTTTACGCCGATCAGGCTCGTTAGAGATTCAGGTGCAAACGGTATCTTAGCGTTATAAGATAAGCACTGTTTACAGTTTGTCGACCCAAATACTGTTACGAAATGGGAGCAGTTTTACAAAACGTGTTATCTTTTGTTATTTTTGTGATTTATTATATTTACATTGCGTGTTTTATGATCATTGTAATATTTTTGTTCGTGCAACAGGGCTTTGTGAATGCAAGGTTTGGATACGTTTGCCAAGAATGATGGCTGTTTAGAAGAAAGAAAATTTTATTGACTATCGTGTATTTATTTTTCTTTTCTTTTTTATGCCGGTTTTAAGACCGTAGGACTGCCTGAAAGTATGCAATTTCTGCTGAATATCTTCATTAGTTTAATTAAGGGAATAAGAACAACGCCTACGCGGCATAAAGGTTGGACCCCTGACATTAAGTTTTAGATTTAAAAAAAACATAATCTGTGGTCCGATGCGAGGTGCGACCCGACCAACCGTTTCAAATTAGTTTCATGCTCCATTTAATATAACGAATATACTTGTCGATAGCGATTAAGTTACATTAATGATATGGAAATATTTAAAGCCTCCATTACGTCTGCTACTAACTTAAATATCATAATACCGTCAATTAGTGAGACATTTTGGTAATAGACCCCCACTTAGCATTTAGTCCTTCATTAGCATTGACGTAAATTCCATTTCAGTTTCTAAATCAGCTTTTAATTAAGTTATTATTATAATTAAGTTTGAAGCACGAATATAGCTTTAACGTTGTATCTGTTACTGAAAATATTGTAGGTGCCTATATGTATAGTATTTTAATAACCGATGAAAAATGTCTATGTAGGGGGGCTCAGAATGATGTACCTACTGAATACGTGATAACCGTTTTCGCTTCGATGTCCCTGCCACCTACAGAGGGCAGACTGCTGGTATTGTTGTAACTTACTTGAAGTATGAACGGCTAATCGTTTTTTTTATCGTGTTTAGATATCCATATACTTACCCATTACGGCGGGTGAAGTATACACAAAAAAAAAATTTTTTTTGCTTTATCATCGTCCATTGTACCCTTACCCATCACGGCTGCGAAGTTTCGCTAGCTATTTTAATTTGACCCTGTAGAATATAATAGTCTATAATAGGTATTCAAGATATAAATGTAGGTTTTTTACATAAGGTGATAGAATGGGCGATCTTATCGCTAGAAGCAATCTTTTAAAGACAACCTTTGGATGGTTAATATCTTAATTCTCAACTAAAATATCGTACACACGTCGGACTTTAACCCTAAACTGCAGCGGTCTACAATTCGGCCCATTCGTGCGATTATATCTAACACTATTAGCTTAGGAATGCGTCTGCAAGCAACACACTGACTTATCTCAACATTTCCACGCATGATTACGCTTACAAATAGCCGTGATAGAGTAAAATATTCCAGTAACACGCTAGTTTAAGCTAAGTCTTTACTCAAAGTGTCAGATTTGACATTCCTTCACAAAACCGCTACTGGCGTAGAAAATATTAAGTATAAGTAAAGTAATGTTATAAGAAGAGCAAGTGTTCCGGAATGCGTACCGTCTACGCATAAGTATAAGGCCGTCACTCGTAAGGGAATTCGTGTGGCTCTACGTGACGAGCGTGGACAAATGCGGTGCTTCGTCTTGAGTACAATAAAGATGTAAAGAAGGCCCACTGACACTCGAGACCTACGCTTACATAAACTAGACGGAAGAAAAGAGAGGCTTTTGTACGTAGTTGCTGTAAGAAGTTTATCTGTTTAGTTTAGGTTTATGCATGGCCCATTTCTCTGGCTTCAATGATCGCCTGGACCTTTCCAATATAAGGTATTTTTTTTGTTCAACACAGGACAAGCAATTTTGCCAAACCAATATTCCTGCGTACGTGAAATCGTCCCTGTGACGATGACGCAAAGAAAAAACTAATATACGAAAATAACAAGTTGGGGGAAAATATGCGTCACATGCATAACGGCCATCGCTCAGCATCCCTAATGCTGCGACCGTATGCGGGATAGAGTCCCGGCGCTGGTTTTCAGCGATAGCCGGCTTTGACCGTTGACGTTATGACACCGACCGGTGCAGCGTACAATGAGATATAAATAAGATATAATAAAATATAATAAATATACAGTAATTAATTCCAAATTTTTATATAAAATATAGGTAATATTGTTGCTGTGCGTGACTCCTTCAAACCTTAGTTGACCTTCTCCATCTATTTGCTTAGGTTAGGCGGCAGCCTGCCCTAATGCTGTTCTTCACACTACAGATATGGCCATCGGTGTTTTTGGGAGCTCTAAGATTTTATCTTGCCGTTTTTATTGTCACGACGCGTAGTCGCGTAGGTACGTACCCTACGCGGTCGATAGAGTGACAACTTTGTATTGTGTTCGGTGTTTATAAACAGAACGATTTGTTTATTTGTGTACTGAATATAGAATTCCAAAATTGAAAACATACATACTTATAGAGAAGATCTTTAAAATATATAGATCTGGAAGCAACAGCACGCGTAGAATGACCGCCGTAGAAACGGGTTTTGTCGACGGAAGAATAGACAAAATGACAGATTGTGATTGTTTATTGTCATTTTCTGCCATTTTGTCTATTCTTGCCGTCTGTCGGCCAGGCTACGCGTACTGCTACCAAACTATTTCTTCCACTAATCCAGGATTGAATGATAAGGACGTCAAGCTAAATTAAAGAGCTTTGTGGTAACTGAAATATCAGATTTATTCAACACCTTGGTAACGATGAACACAAAGAGGGAGGATATATTTTACACCAAAAGTTATAATCCCACCGGATCTCTACCAAAACAGTAATTATGACACAATAATATTCCGCCGAAAATTTTACAAAATTACAGGCTTTTAAGCGCAAAAAGTAACAGAACAACAACAGAACAACTCAAGCACACTGAACGTACAATTAAAACTTTCGAACTTTAGTTTCACGTTCATCAATCTTTGTTTCGCGCCAAAGTTAACCCATTCCCCGCCAGATATGGGCAATTTTGACGCGGCATCCCGACTGGATTGTCTAATTATAAAAGAATTCGCTTATGCGTCATCCTTTATTTTATCTGGAGAGAATCTCGATCCGAACCCTGGCAATCAAAAAGAAACGGGTTAGGTTATTATTATAGGCGTTCGAGTGCATTCCAAGTTTGCAGTTTACCAAATAGGCTATCGTTTTACGGGTATCGTGTGAAATGAGGAAGTTTGTATGGAGCGAATGAATAGCCACTGCAGACGAGAAAATAGAATAGAATCGTAATTTGAATCCTATTTTATACTCAAGATTGTGCCTAGGTAATAAACAATAAAACTAGTATTTCATGAGTAACTATGTGACTCCGCTACACTGGCCAACGGGCATATCTCCTTATTTGGATATTAATTGACCCTCCGAATGTTGTACCTATTTTATGTCGAGGAAAATTTGCCTTAAAGCAGACTTGTGTAGTAAAATGAATGTTCACACATCTTTCGATTTTATTGTCTCCATTGATGGGTTCAGTGGTTTTAAAGGCTTAAAACAATTCAAAAGACACGGCCTATCACATTCACGACGATATTAACCCACATTACAACCAAACCATTCACCTGCAAGCCACCAGATGACCACAAAGTTTTACGCCCGCGTTGAACACTTTAACACGGCCATACTCATAAGGAACCACTTCCATCGCTGTTCTTACATTATAAGAGCTTCAATTAAGTTGTTACTAAGGGAGCAACGGACGTATATCCTCGCCGTTGGTCGGTCAACGTGTGAAGGTAGGGCTATAAATGCAACTTAATCTTCGACATATTTATTGTGCACTAAATATAAAGTGGGAAATCTAAGATGGCTGCCGAGGCGCCGCCCGCGCCCGGTCTGCAATATAATTTCTTTAAGGCAAACCTCTACCTTGAGTTAGTTGATAAAATAAAAGCTATGTATTTCGCTCACTTTAACTTCAAACAAATTAAATAAAGCCAATTATGTAGCAGTAATATGAATGTCTTTCTGCAAAATATATTGACAGCTGTTAATTTGTAGGTACGTCAAAAGGTACAAGTAAAATAAATGGAGTAAATTGAGACATCATAATCTGCTTCCTTATGACATTAAGCACGAGGCACAAACACCTCGACACGTTCCACTTTTGAGTTTAATGGGTCTGTAGGACCATAAAGTCATTAAGATAAAAATGTAACTCATACGCCCAGATAAACTCATTAGGAGCTTGGAAATAACCTGCTACTTATGCTTTTGATTTAGTTTTGTATGGATTAAGCACGTAATACTACGTAAATTAGTTGTCCTATAAATCTGTATCGTTGTCAAGTCGGCGCGCAGAGGAGCCGCCAACGCCTTGTTGCCGTTGACTCAGGATTATTTTATGAAGTCCGAATCCATGACTCACCGAGTCACGCGGCAGAAGAAGGGTCAAGTTCTGTTCGAAAATTGTTTCAGTTTTATTAATTGCGTATACAAATATTTTATTTATATGTGGTTTAAATTATAAAATTGAAATTGAAACCTTTAGGTTTAATGGTTTGTTTAGTGGCTTTGAGTTCCTCTTATGTGTAATAATACTAAAATATACCTACCTAGTTTTGACTCTCATGTGAAATGGACGACAAAATACTACCATTTACTGAATTAAATATAAGTACTTAAGCCTCTCGTTACATTAGGTACGTAAAGTGCTCTTGGGAGATTTGTAACTTTATCTCCAGTTTCTAATGCTTGTAATTTTATTAGTCTAGCTTACAAAGTGCGTACTCGTATAACAAATAACAACTCCTTTTAATATTCCCAGACGAATTACTTCTAGATGAAACCATAAAGTACTGCGTTCAGTGTGGCCTATAAAAGCAAAAGTATTATACCATTCAGTATTACGTAGTTCATTATTTCTCATTGCCCTTATGGCCATATATTATAATAACACCATAAACAAGTTATACAGGGTCAGTGTTGTGCTTGCCGGAAAGAGGAATCGTCCGGAACGGTAGCCACTGACTCAGTCACAGGCGGCCGATTCTTCCGCCCGCGGAAACTCACATGCTCCTACTTTAAACCCACATAAAACGTGTCCTTATCAAAAAAGCATATTACAAGATTAAAGACTACGTTGATGACAAGGAAGTTTGGCAATAATTCCTTCTGCACATGTGGCCTCCCTGGTACCTCATTAACGGCATAATTATGTAAATGTCTATTAACTGCTCCCAAATTACGATATGTATTTTATTTTACTTTTTTATTTAGGTACTACTTGACATGTAGTTTCATTATTTGACATTATATGCCTACAATTCAAATTTCATTTTAAAGTAGGGTTCTCATTCGGATTGGTTAAAGTTGTAGTGACAACCATTTGGGTTAAATTGGTTTTTATTATTTTATTCGACCTTTATATAGATTCCTTTATATTTTGTGAATGTGAGAACGTTGTAGGCACAACAGACTGTCGATTTGCAGACTATTTTCTATTTTTTTAAGTATCTTGTTGACAGGCCTACGCTGTCCTCGCATACCTATTCAAACTGTACATTTTTTAAAGCATTGTAAAACCCATTTATTTTTAAAAGAGTAACCGTGGAGTTTCTTGCCGGCTCTTCTCCATAGGAAACGACCAATTGGAACCGTGCACCTAGATTCTGACGTTTCATAAGTGCCCATGTAGGTTTATGTGAAATAAAATATTTTGATTTTGATTTTGATTTTGATGGTTTATTCAAAGGCTTATTTGTAGGCTTGACGATTATGGGAACCGATTATTTTAATAGATTATTAATAGATTCGATTGTAACTAGCTGGCAGTCATTATCGATTAGGGCGTGGTTTACTTTTTATTGAAATGGGATTCGGTTTTGGAATTGTTATTTTATTAGACTTTTTCTGAAAGAGGTTTTAATTAAAGCGGCGTTTGTTTTAAGATTTTGATTTAGCACAGCTGTGGGATTTCGCAGCTTCATATTTTTGAACTAGAATTGAAATTTTAAATTAAGGAAAATGTTTGTTATTACTTCACTGCAACATTTCAGTAAGTATACTTAATTGTTTAATGACATTTTAAATAAAATTATTATACCGAAATACCGCTAACCGCAATAGGCTTTGTATTTATTAAATATTATATACTTGTATTATTGAATAAATATAGAGATACAATACCTATAGGTACTCCTCTCCTCCTACCTACTATGTGTACATCTCTGCCTGACCCTTCGGGGAAACAAGGCACAATGTTACCGATTACGTCATCTGGCAATAAAAATAATAAGTTATAATAATAACTGAAATGAGTAAGTATTACCTACTCCAACAGAATACGTCGAAAATATTATAATTTATTAATTTTAAATTAAAACCTACTTACTAATAGAAAATAATTTATGAAGTAAATATAGCATTGTTTACTGCGGTTAATAAACTATTTCTGTTCCTATTGATTATTGTATGGTATGCCATACAATAATCAATAGCAACAAAAATTATAGGTAACTTTTTTTTAAATCCTTTACTTTGTTTGTCTGCTGACCAATGACCATACTCTACGTATAAACGCCAGTAAAAAAAATACACAAATGCCGAAATTGAACAAAATCAAATCAAAAGTCATTTAAACAGACTACGCTGAGAATCAGCACTTTTTTGAACGTCAAAATGACATTAGACAGTTCCTCAAAACGCCCGCCCTTCACACAGATTGTGGACATCGATCGCTCAAACTTATACAAGAGATACCTACATCACAGTAATTAGTTGGTAATCCATCAGCAAGCGCCCGTGTGTTTCCACCGTGTGCATTAGGCATTAGATATGCAGCTGTCACGCAAAGAACAAGACTAAATAACGTCTGCAAACTAAAGGAAAACTTACAAAAATAACAATTAAACAAAATAAATCCAAGCGTACAATCGTCTAGTGTCACGATTTCACGAATTTACCGCTGGCAACATTGGCGCTTAATTCAAAGTAACACTAGTTACCTCAACTTTTATTACCCTGTTCCACGCACCAAAATCCGAAAAGAGGAGGACTAGGCCCGGGGGGACAATAACATCACTATGAGACCGTACTCGATTAGTGGGGCGAACTCGATTACTCAAGTCCGTTTGATGACTTCATTGTGTCGATTATTATTTTCTTACAAAAAGCATTCTGTAATAGTCGGTGCGAGATCGCGCGGGTGGTCCATGTAATTACAACCAAGTTTCTATATGCCCTTTCTCTTTCACACCTACGATGATAGCGCACTAAATGTGCGTGTACTATTTTAACTCACACGGTTAAGGCTCGTTCACACCGGCGCGACTTGTCGCGCGACGCGACACCGGCAATTGTTCAATCGTGAAGTTTTATTAGAAATTGTATTGTTAAAGTCGCGTCGCGCGACAAGTCGCGCCGGTGTGAACGAGCCTTTATCGCTCTAATCCGTCTCTCGTGAGATATGCAAACAATGGCGGCCGATAGATTATTGTGTCAACTTATATTTATTACATGAGAAAGTATTCTTAGCCGATAAGGGAAATTATTTTATTCATTCATTGATTAGAAAACCCCACTTGATATGAAAATATCGACGGTCTTTGTTTATATTTTTTATTATCTAGAATGCGCGGGTGGGTTAGCGGAGAAAGTTCAATCAAAAACCTTTGATAGTGTCCTACACGTTGATATGATACCCATATTGAATGACCTCACATACAAAAAGTTGTTGAGCCATCGACATTTTCTCCTTAAAACATACTTTCGAATACAAAATCTACGGAGTTCAAACTCCTTCGGACTCGTAGTGTTGTACCAATAGTACCTGCGTGGTCATTTGACATTTCTTCAAGTGTCCCCCCGCTCTGCGGTTCGCGTTCTGTGGGTAATTTTCGACCTAATGTATCCTACGCAGGTGGTCGACCGGCATCGTGTCTCTAATTATGTAGTTTTCACAAATAAACAGCGTCCAAGGTACCTATTTGGAAATTATATCATTCCATTATAGATAATCGGTTTGGGTCACTATCTATAGTATCTATTACAGATAATCGATACCTCGACGGTGCGATGACCGAAGATGGCAAACAGTGGTGTTGAAAAGTCGATGAACAATGGAGTCTGTGATGGACTTTATGATGAGAAAATCTGTGTCTTTCATTGTTCTTTCGTGTAGTCAAGTTAAGTGGGTTTAAGCCAACGGTACAGATTACATCTGATGCTTAGTATCAAATGTTGCATATCACTTTATTTTCTATTCTACGGGGTTTTGTTTGAATATGACAGTTTTCTGCGGCCGCCCCACCACTGAAGTCCGACGCAAAATTGAGGAAATACATGTGGATTTCACTAATGAAACTGAACGCGATCAGCACATCATAAACGCGTTCAAGAGCTGTCAGTGTCAACATATTTATGGAATATTTGACACTGACAGCTCTTCAACGCGTTCTAGATCTGCTGATCGCGTTCAGTTTCATTGGTGAAATCCGCACTAAGTAGTTTCTTCAGTTTCAAATAAACATGACCCCCCCATTGACACATAATTTATACCACATCCGTATTTAATTCCGTAGCATTTTGCAAAAGGGTGTATCTGGGATTTCCGTTTCAGAATTTTCCGGGATATTGGTACAATCGAATTCGAAATGTAATTTTATTGAGCGTAATCAAAGACTCCTTGTTTGCTTGAAAGCTATTTAACTAAGCACGCTTTCCTTTTGAATGCGATCTATTCAATTAAACTTAGTATGTACAGCGTTGGTTTTGATAGGGTTGGCAATTATGATTTATCCTGTCTTCAATGGTTAACTTGTTTACTGCATTTTCTGTTCTAAAAACTCTGTTATTTTCAGAGAAAACACAGTTACGGCCGAAGATCGAAGTAAGGTTTTAGTCAATGTCAGTGCTATCAAAATATACTGGGTGTTATTGTTATGAATAATAAGTAGGTATTGTTTGTTGTAAATTCCGATTTTATAACTGAGTATTTCCAATTAAAACTGCAACTACCCATGCAGATGACATGTTGTAATTTAAAATGATTATAAATTAATATTCTGGGGAGACTTTTACTCAATAAATATTAAGAAGGCAAAAACATTTCTTCAAATAAAATTTAAAATTGTAAATACGTGGCAGCCCTGAGTTTGAGGGGTTGCTGCGAAAATATTAACGCTTAGAGAAGCTGAGTGGCATGAAATGAAATGATTACCCCACTTAGCGGAGGCGATAAGAGTGCCCTCTACCGCTGCCCGACATTTTATTTAGAAGTCTGCTTATTTTTGCTCTGTGGTTTTTTTCTTTTAGGCTGTGGGATTTATCTTGAGCCTGTAACTTTTTAAAAAAAAAATCGTATGTTGCCGTGTAGAAAAAGGAAAGAGTTGGTGTGCTTTTAAATTACATGTGACGTAATGCGTGAACGAAATTTTGCTGAGTGTAAATCATAAAGCATAACATCACGCTTATAATAAAGTTCAATACCTGTGTTCTAAACTGTATGGAACAGCTGTTTTTTTTTGCGATTTCGAAGTTGGTCCGATAGTAAAAGTTATTCAGTTCGATAGTCTAAAGCTGTCCTTAAAGTTTGTAAAGTTAATTTTTTAACACCTTATATTTATTGCGTCCACATCTGAGCTTAGGTGGTAGGTTTTAACAAAATATATTATGATCATTGTGGACCCTGTCGGGCACAGCAAAAGTAGGAGAGGAAGAGGGCTTTTATTTGACACCTTAGTTGTTATTTTATATATTGTAATTATTATATAAAACATGGAATAAAATTCACTAGATCAATAAGGCAGTCAGACTGTAAATTAACGACAATAAAACAGCTGTTTGCTGGTCAATAAACGCTTGTAATATGAGAAGGCATACTACGACTAATTGCAACGTTTTTCACTTCAACTGCTCTGCTTAAGATTTCAAATGAATTGTCTGTTATTTTCAATATATTCGTACGAATTGCGTTTTCGGCGGCATGCAACGTAAAAGGAATCATCGCGTGCAACAGCCGCTTTAATTTTAAACCTCTCTCAAAGATTAGCTGGAGAAATGTTGCCAGAATTAAAAACAAGAAGATGTTATAATAAAATGTTGCCAGAATTAAAAAAAGATTATGTTACCAGTAAAGTAAATGAAAGCGTTTGTTTTAATCGCGGACATTGAAAATGATTTGATGCTGTTTTCACTCGTTGAGGAACATTTATTCGTAGAAACGCGGAATAGAAAGAGTAGAAATAAATGTGAAGTATTAATAATACCTCGGCATGAACAAATTATGAGTAGCCAACAAAGAACTTCAGTTTCAGTGGTTTATTCTATACTCCATTGGTTTAGGCAATTAACTTAAGGTAAAGAAATCGTAAAAAGGGGTTTTTATAAAGATGACACTTTCTTGTGTAAAAATACCCAAATTAAATTTATTTACGATTTTTACGATAGTTTCCTCTTTTATTAATGTAGGAATGTTAAAATTTAAGGCTCCCGCAGAAAGGCGCGATGCGACAGCGGATGCTGGCGGAACAATTTCTTTGAAACAATTACCTATACTCTTCGTAGATGTAATTGATTGAGCACAATTTTTTATTAAATTTAAAATAATAATAATATAATATTTTTAAGACAGGTTCTGTAAAACTCAACAAATTATAACGTTGATAAATTGAAGAGTACAACTGTGACGTAGCATGAAAACTGAAGTGACAGGTATTATGTTTAGTCGGTGAACCAGGCTCTTTTGACAGCTCTCTGGTCACGTGTTTTTTTTGTTTACCTTTAGTTATCTACCTAAATAAACCGAGTTTACGCAGGTTCCTTAATTATTGAACAAACTAATTCCTAAGAGAAAAAAAATTAAAATTTTAATGTTACGATCGAATGTGTTTATTACAACAAAAATCGTTTCGTGGTAAAGAGTGTTATCAAGAGCCGCGGTTGCAATATTAAAAAAATATATATGTTTTCAGCCTTTTTGTTCGTTCTGTCCCCAACGCCACATGTTTAAAAAATGTTTATATTTTCGGAGTCACTTTGTAAGTGCCGCTTGTGAAATAATAAAAATGTCGTAAAATCTGGGAGCACCCGAGATTGTTATCGGTCGTTGGACGGTTCGGGAATATTAACAAGACGGAATGTTGCCAGTTCACATTACATGCAAATTGAATTGTTTTATTGGCCCGATCAATACAATTTATGTTATTGCCTTTGTACAATTATTATATTGTCAAATTACCTACTTGTTGTTGAGTTTGCTTCCGTGTTGAGGGAAATTGGTTTACGTCTCGATTTATTTTATGTTACGATAATCAATATCTAGGTATACGTCAAGCAAGGAAGTGAAGCTGTCGTTTAATAACTGCAATGCTATTCTGTAAAAATATCACCATGAAAACTTAGGTGAAGTGAGCTGTCATTCTGATGCTAAGGATTGACACTATTGACAGCTCACTTCAAGCGCATAGAATAGATCAGCTCTTGTAATGACAGCTCACTTCAAGCTCACTTCACCTAAGTTTTCACGGTAAGATTCTTACAGAACAGACCGGCACATATTGTGATGAGAAGTGCAACGTGCATTGAATTGGACGTTGCCTTGTTAGCGTTTACTTCAACATGCAATTTATGCAATATCTTAATTAACATTTAACACGCTTTGCGCTCGAATTTTGACTAGCTGCGCATTATTAGGTATATCACTCGGGGAATAGTCATTATAATTACAAAATACTTACCTATAAAGATAAAACTTTTAAGTAAGTACAAGACTCTACGAGACAGGCACGACCTAGTGTGGACTCCACAAGTTAACTTAAAATTACATTTCCTTTGTAAAAAAACAATTTTTGGAGTAAGTAGGTATTACTTTAATTTACTTACTGGAAATTTAAGAATATTTGATTTAGTTATTATACGATTAATTATTATTATTTAAAAAAATGACACATTTGCACCTTACATATTAGTCTGTTAGTTTCTTAGAAATAATTCAGTTTAGCTCGATGTTCTCATCAATATCGACCTTTAAATGTGTCTATTCCAAATATTATTCTTATAACAAAACCTGTTACAATCTTTATGCAAAGAGATGCCATTTTGCACTATGAATATACATTTCATTCATGTATGATCTTCACATTTAAGTATCCTTCACGTAATTGGCTAACAGTCTCATTTGTAAATAACACAAAATAATTTCATAATATTATCTAATATTTATGTCAGACGGTCTACTGAATAATAGCATATGTTTTATGAAATAGGCATTATGTTGATCAAAAACGTAACCTTAAGTTAATGCATTATTACATTATAATTAGGTCAATTTTATAATAATTTTATTCGTCTCTCCTTCAGCTTTATTGATTTTGGACCTCCAACCTCAGACTAAATTCTTTCATTTTTTTCTCTGTGGTTCGACATAACATGGCGCAATCATTTATTCGAAGATTCCTTTTTAAAAATCACTTGACATTTGCATATTTTTACACTTTTGTAAAATGCGAATAGCGTATTGTTTGTGGTATTCCTCAGTCAGTCAGACGTCAGTACAATGTTAGTGCATGTCTGCAAATTATTATTCATAAAGACGCAAAAATGTATGCGCTTTCTTATATATGTTGGCTGCAACTGGCTGCAAGTGTGCTTACTACTTACCTACCAGGATTCCGTAGTTTTTTTTAGAGAAGTGGAGGTTATTTAAGAGGAGAATGATGTAACTGGTTCCTGGCCTAACTCCCATGCTTGGGATTTTTCCGGGATGAAAGGCCTATGTCAGTCTAAAGTGAACTATTTCTATACCAATAATCACGTCGATCTTTCGCTCTGTTGCTGCGTGAAAGAAGTCGATTCGACAAATCCAAAAAAGCAGAGCAACCGATTAGGACTAGGTACCGAATGTAGTCCAAATTATTAGCTGTTCTTTTCTATTTCCAAAATTTAAATGAAATGCGAATTCACTGAATCCTAACTTAAGAAATTGTGTATCCGTCCACGTTCCTAGATTTACTAGCATAGTATAGAATACATTTTATTATCCATTGTTCTACAACTACTGTTCGCCGACGCAGAACTGCCGTCCTTTAATTAGAAAGCCGTTAAGCCCTAAAAGTTGTTTTCGAGAAAATGGCAAAAAACGCGGGAATCGTTGTTTCTTAAAAACTATGCTACTTAGGTTAATGATTTTTGGACACATCAATTGATATGTCTTTCTGCTTATCCTAAAGAATCGTTTCCGTCCAGAACCTCTCAGTAATTACTTTTAAAATTATTTTTTCTCTTTTTGTTAAGCATGTAACTTAGATATTGTATCATATTACTGTACTAAAAGGCCGTTAACTATACCTTAGCGGCTTTTTAGTGAAGTAATTTATTAAAAATTTCAACCTTCATAATGTTTGTTATATTTGTTCAGAAATACTTAACAAAAAAGTTGTTAAGTGACATAACTGCTTTATAGTCATGACATTCGCTTTGATTTACAATTTAATAACTGTCCTAATGAGCGGTTACGGGGCTTTAAATGCTTTTAAGCTAATTGTTGCCGATTTTTTATGGAACTTTTGTAAAACCTTAAACACTTTTCTTAACTAAAAGGTGGCTAAAAATATTTCGCTTGTGGTTAACTTCTTTATAGTTTAGCATTCATGAGGGAATATGTGAGAAATTAAAGAAATGTTCATATAAAAATCAAAAGTATATTTCATAATTTAAAAGTTAGGTGTAATGAAAGGTTATCCCTAAATATAATTTTAATAGGTACCTAATAATCAAGTAATAACTAATTAAGATCTTACAGATCATGAGATGAAAAGCATCATAATATACTAAACCCAGGTCATGATCTAACTGTAAGCCAAATTTCATCTAAATCTTTTCAGCCGTTAAGGTTGAACTAGTCGCAAGAACTCACTGGTGGGCGAGGGCAAAAAGCACGCTATTTCACCTGGGACCGCGTCCGACAGAGATAGTATCAGTGATGAGCAGCTAGAAGCTAGTCCACATGCGTCAACAGTCGTTCCGAACTATTTTAGTAAAACTAGCTCGTAAAAAAATACGAAAAGTCCTTTGGAAAATCGTGTTTTATGAAAAAACCACTGCATAAATCAGATTCAAATAAAGTTAATTTAACTTTTCGATAATTGAGCTTTGTCGGTACGGATTTTGTTTTGGTGATTTTACCCTTCTTTTAGTACTTATTTACGCCCAAAGTTGCGTTAAAATTAGCTAGAAAAACGAATCTTTGTTGGCTCATAACTTTTTAATGGCTTTTAATCTTACTGTTCGGTTTCCGTACAGACAAAATTAATAATGAGACCAAACGATATCATGTTAAACTTTGAATTTACAATGTCAAACAGTGGAGTAAAACACCCTCGAAATTTATATGGAAAAAATATCAACTTGTTTCACCTTATGGCATGAAAAGGTAACAGAACAGAGTCACTTTCGTATTAAAGTAAGTAAAGTAAGTAAAGTGAAATTTTGACATACTGGTAGATCGTGAACTGGAATAAGACATAATACATGATAAATGATAAGAGTGTGGAGTTTGTATATTTGGGGAGTCTGTTTACGAGGGATTTAAAGATTGATGAAGATGTGGAAAGGAGAGTAAATTAGGGAAATAAAGTGAATGGTGCTATGTACGCGATTGTGACCAACCAACTGATGTCCAAAAAGGCTCGGATGGCTGGTCACAATGGTGTGGTGCTGCCTGCTGCCCACGCTTATGCATGGAAGTGAATGCTGGGTGCGGTAAAAAAGCATGAAAGTAGAATAAATGCTGTTTAAATGCGTTCCTTGCGAAGCATGTGTGGTGTGACTATGAATGATAGGCTGAGGAATGATTTGTTATGACAACGGTGCGATTTAAAAGAAGATTATGTAGTGACAAAAATTGAAAAGAGTATGCTTAGATGGTTTGGTCATGTTGAGAGGATGAATGAACGGCGACTAACAAAATGTATTTACAAGGCAAGTGTGAGTGGAA
This sequence comes from Eupsilia transversa, assembly GCA_914767815.1. Classification (NCBI taxonomy): domain Eukaryota; kingdom Metazoa; phylum Arthropoda; class Insecta; order Lepidoptera; family Noctuidae; genus Eupsilia; species Eupsilia transversa. The sequence continues at coordinate 14,334,744 of OU611876.1, forward strand.
ACGCCGGGACCCCGACGCCCTAGGACGACATATATAGTGACCTTATTGGGGATGTACTTCAGAAAGGTGCGTAGTACTCGCAACCGGCATGCGTGTATGACCAGATGTATGAACGTTAACGAGGCAAAAGGAGTTTGTAAGGATCGTAGCAGGTGGCGTTCTGTAGTTTCTGCCTACCCCCATGGGAAAAAGGCGTGACTTTATGTATGTATGTTGAGCCCTAACTCAATCTTTCCACCCGGAGTGCCGACTGCCACGGCTGTGTACAACGTCACTCCGTGTTCCCGCCAAAATTTCGATATATCGGGGCACGACTTGACAAGCTGTTTCCAATAAATAATAATTATTGTAGTGAACATTATTGTGAGTTTAAATAATACAAAACAAACACACTATTAGCCGTTTGTTCGCTAAGTTCTTTTTCGTTTTGTTTGTTCGAAACTGAAGGTATTAATTAAATAATATGTTTACCTATTCGCGGGAAATCGTTACGTTTATTTAATTACTTAATAATATCTTCAGTTGATAATAATCTAAAACGAAAAAGAATGTATCGAACAAACGGCTGTAGGTCTTTGTTTTGTATTCTTTAAACTCGTAATAATGTTTACTACAATAATTATTTTTATTATAAACTTACCTTGTCAAGTCGTGCCCAGACATATCGAAATCTTGGCGGGAACACGGAATTACGTTGTACACGGCCGTGGCAGTCAGCACTCCGGGTGGAAAGATTGAGTTAGAGGGGATGGCGGACGGCGTGGATGGGGCGGCCGCACCCCGCTAACTCACGGAGTGGACCCAGCGCGAGAGTCGGCAAACTGTCTTTTAGCTAAGTAATGAGGCTTAGCTGCTTTTTAGCTAAGCATGATTTAATTTTTTTTCACCGTTTTCGATAAACTGGCAAGAATTATTTTCAAACAAAGTATTGTAAGATATTTATAGAATTAAATGCTTAACTAAAATAGCGTTAAGGGCGGGTAACTGGAAACAAGTTAAGTTTATCACTGAAATCGTTCTTTAAATGCTTAACTAAAATGTAGTTATAGTCCTATTGCGTCTCTATAGTCAAGAATAATCAGATAACGTACTTATAGTGAGGTAGAAGACCAGAAAATAATCATCAAATCCTGTAGTTAAGGTATTTTAACGTACATTAAGCGAAGAAGTGTGGGTTAGACGCTTTCAAGTGATGGAACCTAAATAAATTATGTTACTTAACGGCCTACAAAATTTTCATATCTCTGGAACTATTCATATTGTAAAAATCTTTCTTAGACAAAAAGATAGAGAATTTTGAACTCTATAACTTCCCATTAAAAAGTAGAAATTGACCATTTGAGGGTTAACGGCTTTCTAGTTAGAGGACGGCAGAGAAATGCAAAAGCCGAGCCGTAATTTACATTTTATGCTTGAAAACATTATGCGCTCGCTAGGGGTAATACGTATACAATTGTGTAAGAACCTAATTAAATCGCACAATTTCCGAGGCTGTAAATCTGGGCATAGACAATGGAAAATAAAACGACAGCAAAGTATTTTGACAGGCCGCGAAAATTGAATTTCGAATCATTTGTGTCAAATAAAACACAGTACTTACAACTACAAAATATAACCAGTATTGCCATTTTATTTTTGTAGAGTTGAATGGAAAGGTTTTAAATCAGCGGCTTATTTTCCCGTGCTCGCGTATTAAATGTTGTCCGAGGGAAAATGGTTACATGGCGGTCGTAAAGTGGCTGGCAACCCGTCATTACTTGATGCATTATTGCAAACTTGAATTACGACGCACGCCTTGCTTGAACTTCAATGTTTTTGCGCTAACAAACTTGAAGGCAGATGGTGAGGTGAGCAAGACCTACTTTTAAACAAGAACAAGTAAGGAATATAAATAATAATGCCAATTCATTATATGAGAATATACTTACTCTTAGATGTTGTTAATTAAATGTTATCGAAAAAAATAGGTATACTAACTAGTTTTTGATAATTAAAAATAATCATTTGTTTTTTTAGTTGGTCTGGCTTATCGTACCTTTTTGATAAAATAATGTTAATGTCATCATAATAAAGGCTATGATTTTTTTTTACTAATGAAAGTATGATTAGATAATTTTAATTATAAAAGGCTATTCGTAATTACGAGAAAATTCGCAAAAAATACTATTAATGACCTACATACAAGTTGTTAATTAATACCTAACTATTCTATGCATTCATTTGATACACTAATGACCTATAAGATAAGATTATTTTTATAAAATCATATAGGCACAAATCACCAATTATTATGCGGATTAATAAAAAAAACATACTTGTATACTTATAATATTAAAACGAAAGCAGAAATTGCATGACTAAAAGGTGTTAATTATATCTGTAGTTCGTTATGCCATTCATATGGTAATAAATAGTTGTGTGTGCCCGCATCCGGCCATAAACAGAGTTATAACTATTGTCGCCCTTCCATTGAATAAAATGTTGAATAAATGTCATACAACACACAAATAAACAACAATAAACATAACAGCGTGAGACTTGAGATTAAGATCTAAGCGCAGGAAGAATTAATTTTGAAAGAGTAAATTAATTATCACTACTTGTGGTTAATTACGGAACCCGAACAATAATATGATAGAAAACATATAAAATGCCCAACCCTTCGGGGTTTCACATTTCGTCAGTTTAAGCCCTACGTTTCGGGGGCGAGCCTATTGCCATCAACCGGGCACAAATCCAGGCTCAGGGCTGCTGCTAGTGAGAAATTCCTGATGGGAAAAACTCAATAACAGTTTGCCCGACCTGGGGATCGAACCCTGGGCCTCATGCTCACGAGTAGCGCTTGCCACCACTAGACCAATGAGGCAGTCAATAAAGCAGTATGATAGAAAAGTCTATTAAAAATCATTCATCAAACGCACCTTTAACCTTCCAAACATTGTTTACAAAAAAAAAACACTCTTTTTATACAGCATAGACATAGACAAACGTCAGACAGTCGTCGCATTTAATTTACGAGTTAATCACTATGGTTACGAGGTCATTAGACGATATTTTAACTTCTAACTCACGAACACGTTAGTCAGAAAAGGGATATGTCTTTTGACGAGCTCGTTATCGTAGCTAAATGTGTAACAAAACGTCCCTTTAGGCAGCAGTCACACGTTGCCTCTAAACTGGGCGTTAAGTTGAAACTGCACTTAACATAGATAAATTCCCTTGTTAATCTGTGAATGAAAAAGCTCACTCAAGTTTGACAGGTGCTGAATTTGCCGCGTAAAGTTGAACTACGAAGAGGTTTTTAATAAAAACAGTGAAGGGTATTGGAACGTTCAAAATATTTTTATCATTATACGTTCCGTTTGTCGTCATTTCATCAGTTTCAGTCGTACGAAAGACAATAGTCTTTTAAAGATACTTTAACTATAACTCGTCGAGATACTTTAATGCTAATCGTACAAGTCTCGAAGACTAACCTCAACACAGTTAATAAATGCCAAAAATAATATTGAATTTATTTATAAACTGTACAGTCCCGTCATCTTTGAAAGTTTACCCATCTCTTAACAATAAATAACAGAATATACAGTACAAATACTCTGCAATATACATTTACGTAAAGTCGACAAACTTACAAATATACTTATTATTCAAAATGTCTACTTGAAAGTCATAGATCTTATGTCAATACCATTGACTGTCAGATGTTTGCTCGAACAATCCCGAACATGCAAATTGGAATAGTTCATAAGAAGTTCGACGTTCGGTATTTGAAATCGACTTGAACGTTTCTGGAATATCAACGACATTGTGAATGAAATGAATAGTTTAACGTTGCATTGAGGGAAAGATTATAGAAAATATTCTTGGGCCTTGGCTAAGTACCAAGAAGACAAAGACGAATCCGGGAGTAGAGAAAAGATGGGCTTTTCGAATAGTGACAAGCGACAGCACACAATATTTTAGTAAAATACAATTTTTTTATTGAATTTTGTTTTATTCACGACTACGCAGAATATGTATATAATACCTATACCTGCAGCCTATCATGAACCTAAAATTCAAGAAAAAGAAATATTGATATTGTTGAAAACTACCAATCTGCCAACTCCAATATTCTTCACAAACATTCAACGTGTTATCTAATTTTACACCTCGCAGATGGCTAGACTTCCCTTAGTAACCAAACTATAAAATATAAAAAATCATCCGCAATTTGAAGAATGTCTGGTTTCTACACTTTCCATCTGCTGTCAGTCAGATATTAGAAATGTTATTCTTACTCCTAGATATTACAGATAATCTAAATTAACTCATTGAACTTTTAATATAAACTGTAGGTACGTTAAAAAAATTAAAATATCCAGATTTTACGCAAGGTAAGGAAATTCCTAAATTAGAGCTATCTTGTGATCTTGGAGTTAAAGAAAAACAATTTAATTTTGCTGCTTATTATGAAAAGGTCGTTAAAATATACTAAAGGATATCATGTTTTAAAAGATAAACTAGAATAAACAGAGCTATGAAGACCATCAAAGAAATAACTGGATATACAGATGAAGACGCTGATGCGGAAAGCCAAATCGTTTTCTTAAAACACAGTTTTAATTAAGACTTCCAAGAAACCTCAAAATACAAAACTATGAAGAAAGAAATGCATTTTCCCATAATTTCCGTAAGAATCAGCGAAGTGAAGCAGAAAGGGTAGACATTAAAGAGTAAGTATAAAGAAATATAGAGAAGAGTTCGAGGAAAATCTAGCAAACGCTTTAGGCAAACAAGTATGCAATATGTAGCCACACCTACAATCATAATTATACACTCTAAGAACGTGTTTAACTAATTAATTAGCAATTATGCCAATGATAGTAATCAACTTAATATGCAGCCTAGCGATAAGAACTCATTAATATGCACTTGCTCATCTAAAGCGCGAAATGATCGATCCGACGCCGAAGGGGTCTTTAATAACTCAATTCCATGCAATATTCTACGTAGCTTCACTATAACGCCTACATCAGATATGAGCTTAGTAAAATCAGAGATTTTAGTACGAAAACTCCTTTTTCGAGAACCTCTTTGTTTGAAAGAAGACCATAGACTACACGGGTTTATTTTTCCACTGAGGCGCGATGGAAAAGGTACCTACATAATATGAATTAATTTACTAAAATTGTACTCCAGTAAAAACCTTAGTCTATCGCAAATTCACAATAAACAGTTCTCTCAATGAAACATTAGAGCCTTCCATAGTTTTCTGTGCTTATATTTAAAACACAGTCTTTTCCAGCTTCCATTTATACTTAATCATTTTCCAAATGCTCGCATAGTAATGTATCTCAAATCATTTTCAGTCTATTATAATAGATTACAACTTGAATATAGGTACGCCATTTTACTTCTCAGATATATAAACAACAACGAACGAACACAAACTACGTTCAACCTACGCAAACTCTCCGTACTATCGTAGTCAGGTAGTGAGAGGTCGATGCTATCTCGTCTATCTGGGTGAAGAGGCACTCCTGAAGCCATTGTCCCACCTGGACCACAAAGGTATATAGGTCGGCGATGTAGAAAGCTTTATAATGTGTATTACACTTTTCATATTTGTTAAAGGAAATTGTAAGGTGATGGAGCGTGTAGCTATGGTGCGAAAACGTTTTCTACATCTGTAAGAATTATGTAAAAGTGTACTTTGTGAATTTAGGTTTTCTTTTTGAAGCAACAAATTCTAAGTAATCGGGTATTATTTTTGATGAGAATTTAAATATTCGTCATCGTTTTTGAATTTTTCAAAGCGGTGTGGAATATTCGTTTGCAGAGAATTTAGCCGTGTCGAACTTTTCCATTATCGATGTTTGCTATTCTTTTAATTTCAACAGCAACTATTTCCTGAGAATACTGAAGTACTTCTATATAGGTACAAAAGCTCCTTCTACGAGCCCAAATAGTTGGAACATGTCCATTACCACGTGATGTTTACTTTAGGGCCCCTGCGTTTGTTTTCGAGCGATGTAAGCAGACGCCTACAGCGGCCAAGGAAAATATTATATTATTATCTGTTAACCATGAACGTGAATAATTCGGAAAGTGAATAATGTTACATAATATTTAGATTGGTTTAGCAAGATGGCCTGTTTGTGTAGGTACGTACGTATTTCAGGGCAAAGCTGAATCACGTGTAACTTTGCGGAAATCCATGAAAGTAAAAATAATGTTATGTAAAAATATTTAGTTTTAATTCCGCACAATAAAAAAATACTTACATGCAGAAGATGCTTTTTTTATGATGCAACATGCAAACCAAAATTACACAGGACACACGTTTTGCCCCTCCACAAATTACAAATTCTATCCTAAAAGGGGTTGCCGAACAACTAAAGCCTGAATATGACTAAAAGGGTTAAACTTTAGTCCTAATATTTATTACTTACTTCATTCTCAGGTTACCTGGTTTCGGTTTGCCACCTGCCTAATTATAATGGTCACAGCGGTTGAGGCACCGAATGCATTTGCATAGAGCAAGTTCGCCCCTAACTTTGAAATTGAGTTTGATGAATGGAGCCAGTTTCACTCGCTAACCCTGAACGTCTGAAATGTGCAGATGTTTCATAAAACATTTCCTAAGTCATATACTATATGACGTTATGACATTATATATAGGTATTATCATGAAAATTAGTCTCAGGAATCATGACAAATATCAAATTCATCATCATTCTCCTGCCCCCATCCCAATTTATTTGGGGTTGGGGCTACATATTATATTTCTTCCATACTTCTATGATAGTCGTAACCTTAGTATCAAATTCCTCATAAATCCTCAATGTTCCTCATATGGCCTGACTAAGATTTTCGAAGCAATCTCGGTAAACATTACTGAGAGTAACTTTTACAACATAATGATCCGAGCCTGTAACTTCTCAAGGAGCGCACTTACGATATTTAGAAACCTTCGGTCTGTACTTTAAAAGAAACTGCGACCTCTGAGTTTGTTTTGGCCTTTCTTCGTAGTCAGATAAGAAACGCGTCATCTAGCTCATATTTTTCTTTTTATATGACGTGTACAAGTGATTCCGATATCCTATTTACATAATAAACAATTTCATTTCAATTATACTACTTATTATTCACTTCTTCTTCTTCTACTTGAATTAAATGATTTGAATTTGAATTTTGAATTATTCCTTCTTAATCCACCAATAGGTTCTCTAAATGTTCGCCATTGTGTAGGCCTACTATACACGATCCATTACCACTAACAGAATGATAAACAACAGAATCCTAAACATACTCGACACACTCTACTTTATGTGGGTAGATGGTAGTCGTAACAGCTGGCGCCATCCATCATGGTTTGCACGCCATTACACACATTAACATTGCTCCTCACTCCTCAGTCGGCAACCCGTCACGTGTAGCCCACACGTGACGAGTTGCCAACTCTGGACTCACACTATTTCATAGATCTTACGGATTAAGGTAAAGTGAAGAATTTTATAGAAGTTTCTTCACTTGCTGACTGGTGAGGTGAGGTTCTGCCTACCCTTGGTTACCTATGTATAATAAATTAATTGCAAAAATTCGATGACACAATACATAAAAAATCTTTTTTTTTTTTTTTTACTTGTTTCATGCATTGTCACGAGAACCTAACACGTATGCCAAATTTCAGCCCGATAGCTTCAGTGGAAGTGGGTGAAATATTGATTGCAATATTCCAGGACATACATACAAGTGAAGTTAAATAAAAGCTTTTAAAAAGTAGGTACCTATAAATACTACCTACGTCAGGGCAGTCTAATTCTACAGTATGGTTCCTATCGTTAGTAGAAATTAGTGACTTGGTAATCAGCTAGATAATTTTAGCAAGTCAATACCCTCTTAATTGCAGTTTGAAATAACGAAAGATTTCAGACAGATACATTTCCATCAGCATCTACCTTTTGTTCTTGATAAAGTGTTCATCAAATAAATTACTTGTAACATCAGCGAAAATGGAAGGCAACTATTCTCCCAGATGTTTTTTTCTTATCCCAAGATTACCTTACCACCTGGCACAGCACATTCAGCCTAAGCGCTCCATAAACAACTTGCGATGTTTTACCTGAAAATAAAGAAAAGATTCTTTCGTAAGTACACATTGTTGATATTATCGTACGCTCGTAAAGACATGAAATCACTTAACTATTGTCGGTCGAGGGCTCGAGGATTGAGGGTACGATGGGTATTAACTTGTATTATAAAATGGATGGACGACTCAATAAAACATTGTGCGTCGGAGCGGAAAATTGTGACAAGTGAAGAACGCTCTTTGGACGGTTTGGAGTACCGGAGCATAGACAATATTGGACAGTCGAGTACAGCCGATCTATTCTGCAAAAATCTCACCGTGTTAAAACTTAAGTGAAGCTGTCTATATTGGCAATCCCTAGAATCAGTTGGAATGACAGCTCACAACAAGCTCACTTCACCTACGTTTTCACGGTGAGATTTTTACAGAATAGATAAGCTGATGCTGTGACTTTAGGATTGACACTATAGTTTTCAAGAGAATAGATCGGCAGAAGTAGGTATGGTTTTATATACTTAGTGTTATGAGTTTTCATAAAAAAAACACTGCGTAAAAATAACAGGAAAATATTGAAGTATATCTACTTCCATATTTTAAATGAATTCATGTAAAAATAAAGGTATAAGGAAAACCTAATTTTCTATGTAACTCTACTTAACTCATCATAAAACAAGAATAACCTCCTCATATAAAGCCGCATGATTTTCTTACAATTATTCAGAGACTACTTAGCTTGATATTACTTGATAACAATAAATAATTATGTCTGTGTAAGCGGATCTTGAGATGAGCTCAAAAATTTATGGAGCTATAAAATTTGAATTAATTCGAATTAATGTAGAACGATGTTGTAATCTTGATGCGTGGGCGTGGCTGATAATTAAACAAGTAATTGATACTCGTTGATTAAGTTGGAATTTGTTGATTCATATTTGAGACAACAATTCCGATTGATACTTTTTTAGATAAATAATAACAGCTGCACGAGTCGATCGAAGGTTAAGCTACGCTCGCCGCGGTCGGTTCGTGGATGGGCGACCGTTCATAACATATCGAGACCCTTCCGTGCCTTGGAAAGCATATGAACCCATTGGTCCCGGCTGTCCTTCGTAGATCAGTTGTTACGGGTAGTCGGAAGCCCAAAAAGTCTGAAAACCAGTCTTATCAAGAAGTCTATCGAGTTACCAAGTAACTGGGTTGTGGAGGTCAGATAGGCTCTATGTAAAATAATGGTATTCGGCTGCATCCAGTTATACTAGAAGCCGACCCCAAGGCTAGGTAGATTTATTCGATGTTATCTTTGAATCTGCTACTCACAATTAAACCGAAGAATTCTTCATTAATGTATCGAGAATGTTAACTAAAATAAACGTAGAGCAGGTACCGACTAGCTTAAATCAAAACGCTCAATTACTTTATGCGTTCCCTTCCCTCGTTTAGCGAGACTTCGGAACAGATAAAATGAATAAAACATCTTCATTTACAATTCGTAAGCATTGCTGTCGGTGAGTGTACACCGTTTTATTGCAAAAGATAAAACGGTATTCCCACTAATCCTTATCTTTAAATCAGAGCAAAACTTCCAATGGGCCTAATTTTGTAGTTCAAGAATGCACAACCTTTTTTTTTTCTTTTTATAGTTTTTTTTCGGCGAAAAAGGAATGGCAAGGCAAGAAGCTACTAAATATTTGTTCAAACAGGAAGATAGTGATGTTCTTGGAACCAATTTTATCACAACAGGAACAAATACTTCAGTTAATTATTGCTATTCATTTTGGCCAGATGAAAGCTTGAAGAGGCTGAATCAAAGTAGCTATTTAGCACTGTTTTAAGTGTCTAGTAGTATTGTCTGCAACACTTGAAGGTATTTTCCACATTAATAATGCTTTACTTCTTTCCACTCCATTAAAAAAAATGCCAAAATATCCTGTTCATTTCCACGAGCAAATTTACAAAAAACGAATGGCAGAACATTTAGTCGATTTGCAAGATTGTAGTAACATTTCCCATCCCTACAGGAAGGATCGCTATAATCCGCGGTCCGCACACGAAAGATGATGAATGGACTTCAACAGGCGTTTATTACCTCGTCGCTAAGTAATTCGAGTATTTGCCGAACGACACAAAGGCCTGGGTTTTAAAACCGTGTCATTTGAGCGAACTTATTGATGCTATGTTTGTTCAAATTTTGAGGTTACGTTACAGTGTGAAGACGAGAGTATTTTTTTGGATTTTAAGCGATGGCGTGAGATCTTTGCTCGTGATATAGATTGTATAAGAAAAATAAGGTGTGTATTGTATTCATAGATGGTATTGAAGATGGGACGAGTGGACAAAACTAAGAGACATGGCAAAAACATTGCGAATCTGATCAGCGCCACACTGCAAACAACTCAAAGCAGGACTGCAACCTCCTTTGAAAAGTCTGTCAACCCACGACACAAGTCAATTATACTATCCTACGGTTGGCAACTGAAAAAGACGGTTCCTCTTTTCCTCAGGATAGCTGGAAATAAATGACTCACATTCCCAAATCCGTGTGTGGAGTACGGAGCAATCTTTTTCGCAGTGAGAATAAGTACCAGCTGCATTCAACATTAAATAATTACTCAAACATGCGCTTGTACAGACTCATGACATTACATAGCATCTCGAAATAGCAGAGTGTCAGTACGTTAGATTTTTAATGATAACGTTAATTTCACGTCCGGAGCGACGCGGGCGCATCTTGTAGGGTTGCCAGTGTTAAACTTTTGATACCTGTCAATGTCAATTATAGTACTGCCACTCGTACGACGACAAAAACGTGGGTTTGTGTTGTTCACTAACCCTGAAATGGTAGTTAAAGGCTGTTGCGCATTAGTTAGACTGGGAGATTTACCTGTTTTTGGGGATTCCCATACCTATTAATTGGTGCAGGTAAAGTAGTAGACGTAAATCACTGTTTTTGTTTGTGGCTTTAGGTGATTTTGGATGTTTTAGTTTTTCCTGTTTATCAAATAAAGCTATTACGGTTTTTTTTTCAATTTTTCTTTAATAATTTCCGGCTTTATGTTAGGCGTAGGTGAGAGGATTAATGAGGTGACAGGTCAATAGTTTATTAAAGCGTCAGTATGGTTAAGAACGTTAAAAATTCATGAAGTTTCGATAGATACGCTGTTTTGTAAAGGTCGTTGCTTAGTAAGTGATCTCCTTTCTAAATATAGTATGTAACTTTATTTTACGGAGGCAGAGGCTTTTAAGGCATCTTGAAGTGGACTAATGTCACCAGTTGGTCACTATAATATTACAATAATAATACGGTGATTCCATTAGGTCACTAGCAATCGCTTTCATTGACAGTAAAAAAATAATACAGGTATATGATCAACACGATGATGCAAAAAACATTTTACAGTCAGCAACAAAAGTCGATCAAGACTGTAACTAAAAGTAATCATCTTGTCATCTTAATTGATACAAAATGATTCGATATACTGCTCTTGTGCATTTTTAGGTAATAGCTAAGAGTTAATAATACTCTTAAAATTTTATATCAGTACTGATTGTATACGAATATTTTGCTTTTGTTGGTGACCCTACAACCTGTCAAAATGAAAACTAAGTAGAAGTACAGATACCGGCACGGTTCTTGAGCGCTCGGCGGAAGAGTGGGGATCGCTTTGCGCATCGTACACTTATGACAAAATACGTAAAGAGACCCAATAACTCACTTCTGCGCAGGTGAAGGTCAGCGCTCAATAATCGTGCTGATGATTGTACTACGATTTGAGCTTTTCCCAATTCTACCACTAAATAAAAATACTATCATACACCACTAAATAATAATACTAAGTACCACACTAAACCAGCAATATCCTCACAATATCTTATCTTGATTGTAAACACTGATATATTTGTCTAATCGCTAAATGAAAGTGACCCTTCATATTTTGTATCTTTATCAGTAGGTATTGATAAGAAGACAATACTACAATGTCAACTGAAAATGTTTAGACAACACTGTAGTGGCAGGATGTTGTGAAAGCCGGTATGACATTCGCGTCATAGATGCACAACAACGATTAAAGTGACCTAGTCGATAAACAAACTCCCAATGACATCAGCCGATCTGTAAAAACTTAGGGGAAGTGAGTTTCCAATAGTGGCAAGACCTAGGATCAAAGGGGCAATTCCCGTATTTTTAAGAACGTTCGCATTCGCATCTCATTCGCAATCTGTCAAAAATACTATGAATTTACCAACATTTTTGACAAGTTTGACAGATTGCGACTTCAATGTGAACGAGAAACGAGAATTGGCCTTCTGATGGAATAACAGCTCACTTCACCTAAACTTTCACGGTGAGATTTTTAAAGAATAGACCGGCAGATCTTAGTGCCAAATACATAGTTACATAAAACGGACTCGCAATACCATAAAACCATGAAAGAATTCCATACACACGTCATACTCCTTTAAAAACACGATCAGATTGAAAATTTATGGTTATTCCGCTACCTATTCTTAGCCACAGACCACACACCAAACTTACGAAGATTAAGCCGTCAATACATTTCATATTTCGAACACCACCAACCCTAACATGCTGTGTGCTATCTTTAGCCGTTTCCCGGTGCGATCTCGATGTGTTAAGTAAACAAAGGTGGTGTATGAGCGCTCGGTCGATATACCACCGGCCACCGCAAATAGACGCCGTGTGTCATGCGTTGCAGCGGAAGGGTTATACTCGTACTCGGTGTAGTGATGTGCTTGCGTTCTGTGAACTGTCATTACGTGCATTTTGTAGGTTATTGGCGCCTGTAATTACTGACTTGAGATTTTTTTATATTGCTCATAAGTATTCTTTTCTTTTGTCTTATCTTTTAAGATTGATAATATAGATTGTCAAAAAAACTGCTTGTATTCGGTGGCGTTTCATTGCAAACTTGGAAACGAATTAATGACTTCCTTATGTCGAAACTGACACCCATTTCTCCATCAGGCTGCATCGTTGACACATAGTGACACACAGATTCACACATTTCAATAAAAAATGAGTTTCGACACTATCATATATTTAAAAATAATCGTAACACATTAACGAAAAGCAAACATTCAAATTACAGAATAGTCAACAATTAAAGACATTTCATAACAGTCGGTTTGTCTTCACAAAGCTGAGAACAATGCACATACATGATGCAGATTAGATAGTGCAGTATCTAAGCGCATAGATGCCGCACTTTGTCCAAAACCTTATGTAAATTTGCCTACAGTGTGTACGGAAGCCGATACCGTGGGCGGTATTACAGAAATGCTTTTAAATCGTTGAGAAACATGCTGTAACCTCCTTAGTCGATTTTTGGTTAATCGTTATGGCGGGCGTTGTGTTAATGTTGCCATTATTCTTCATTAAGTTGCCATTTTTGACTGAAGAATTTGGTTTCAGTTTCAAAGTATTTTGAAAATAATTGGGTACAGATTAGTAGTCATGTATTTTACCGCTTTTATGGCACGGTTCATTTAAGATATTAAGGTCGATTGCTTCATAAGAGTACTAATTCTACAAAGGACATCAAAAAACATTTACAACAGCCATTACACACTAATAACAATCACAAGCAAACCTTGAAGTGTCTTGAAGTAGTATTTAAAACCATATCGGTAACCCCAGGTAAACCAAAAAAGGAATGAATGGCTCTAAAGTATGCACATTTATTACACCCGATGTCATTTATAACCGACAACATGTAAACGCCGCGTCGAATTGTTAAACGACACAAAAAGCTTATTTAATTAATAGCTGAGCTATAAATAAGTAAAGTAGGTCGTGATGGTTCGGAGGTTAAGCTTCTGGAGTGGTTGGAGTCTGATTGCTGGTTCAAAAGAACCTGACAACTGAAAAGTAGCAACCAATGCAGGAATTCGCAAGATTCAGTGACAGCACTGAGTGATGATGAAGGAAAACCATCGAAAGGAAACAAGGACATTTAATGGTTTGCAATCGCCAGCGCGCTCTGATGATGTGTGTGGTGCAGACACCACACATGATCAACACTGTACTGCACTGCAGGGCAAACTCTCTTCTGATACCGTTATCAGAAGAGCCTTTGCCCTGCAGCGGGACAATGACAGGCCCGTACAGTATGTAGTGGTACAGCAATAAATTCGTCATTTTAAGTTTACAACTGGGAGAAATCCGGATTCACAATTGTGCCAAATGACCTAGAAACGTAATTCCTACGCAAGTAAAAGTAAATACTACTGAAGTTATTTATCTTTGCATTTGTATCGTTCTCAATTTACACTGGTATAATTATTTTGGGTAGGTACTATTGTGTAACATTCTTATTAAAGTTATTAAGTAGGTAGTACTAGTTTTGCTGCTAAAGCTGTTTTTACAAAACCAAAAATATGTCATGGATGTTACTATTGTTGAGACAGCAAATATATCAAATGTCAATGAAATTTTCAATTTCCTTAATGCTAAAGAGATGAAAAAAAATACTAGGAAAACAAAAACAGCAAGAGATGGATATCGTTGATCAACCGTTACCACTGAAAACTTTAGATAATCAAAAGAAGTGTTGAACTTTCGAGATCAAAACCAAACCGTACATGTTTCAAACATAATCCAACAGCGTTAGATTCCATTCAGACATTCCAGGAAACAAATGTATAATTAAAACATGTTCAAACAGCTACGAAACAAAACATGGTATAATGTGGAATGTAGTCAATGTACTACATACATATCTGTATGCACCTTACTTGGGTCAACTGCGTAAAGCACTTGTGTCTACAAATTACATGGTTATTCATTGATCATAAAGAATTTGTGACTGTTTATTGAGGTTTTTGGATTGAGGGTATTCATTTGAGGTAGACCTTAGATGACACTATTTTAATGTTTTAACCCAGTGAATCTTTTAAGGGCAAAATCATTCTTACTTTTCGTTCAAAAAGAGATGCGCTTCGCATGATGCTGTCTGTTAATGTGACTTAGATCATTCTATTCATCAATATTCTTTGTTTGCTCTGTTTTATTATCGTTCTCTTTACTTTCAAGTTTTGTTACAGTATTTAATATTTTCTCATCTGGACCAAGCTAAAACATTTTCCCTATGCCTTCTCTTTTTGCCATAATGCAAATGCGCTTTACCACAATATCCGTGTTCAATACTTTGTTCATAATCTCTTTGGCAAAACTCTTGCTGGCATGTGCCCCTATAACAACTACAGCGGTCCTATATCGATACCACACAACGAATCGTTACTAGTTACTATTACCATCAACCACTCGTAAGCTGCTACTAACAGTAACAGTTACCAATCGCTTCAGAGAAACGTATCGAATACTGAGATTAGATACATGGTATAACAATTAGTTCTAAGCGTTATGTCACTTGTTACCGCACGATAACACTAGTAGCTTGCGGTCGAATCTGATAGCCCGATACTGTATCAAAAGGGCCTTTTTGTAAGGTGTGCCAGTAGCGTGTGTTCCTGATAAAAGGTTCTTGTAGGTAAATAAATAATAAAATTTTGCTTTGGTTTGATAAGAGTTCTAAGACTCCTAATACTTTCTTGGAATCCGGTTTTAAAACAAACTGTTATCAAGTATTATTATCCAACAAGTTAAAATTTAAAAACACCTCCAGAAAGCACGATACCGGTGCTGTAAGTTAGGGAGGTATTCTGCGAATTCCAGGTGATGCTGCAGTAATCAATTCAAGGTTACTATGTTCTTCTAATATCACTGAAGAAGAAAACAAAATACTAAATTTCGAATCGATCAGACCTGTGGAAGATGCGCACATTCATTCATCAACTAGAAAAGACCTGATAATCTTCAAACGGCAGAACCGATTTTCTTGAATTGTAGCTAAGAACACTCTCGATCGAGACACCTTTCAAACAAAAAAATAATAATCAAAATCGGTTCAGCCGTTTGGGAGCTACGATGGCACAACAGATACACAAATACACACGTTAAACTTATAACACCCCTCTGTTTCCGTCGGGGGTTAAAAAATGGTTCTTTTATTGCACACTGATTCAATCCTTTAGATAAGTAAGATTCCTGAGGATAAGTTCCAGTCTTTGACTTCTACAAAAGCTTGATTTATCGTCTACTTTCATCAAATTATTGCCAGGAGAAATCATTTATACAGTTTTTCTCAACCGGTTTAAAATCTGCCTACCCCGAGATGGAGTGGGCTGTCATCAACCAGGCTGGCCCAGTTTAGGTTAGTAGATGCCACATGTCCGTTTAAAATCCTAATATAATTCTTCAACGCGATTCACACTAAACTACAAAACTTTACCGGAACATAATGCACATCGCTCCTAAATATTTCAAAGAATGTTAGCACTCCTTTCCAGATAAAGTTGAAGGAGTCTAGTTCATGAATAATTTTACACTCCACTTGAATGTGGCGGCAGGTGCATTTGATACCGGCTTAGGTTATATACTATTATAGGTTTTCGAAAACAAGTTAATAGTAACAGAAATATGATATTTAAGACTGAGTCTTTCTTTGCTATAAGGAATTCATGATTAAAATTCAAAAGCTACATGGACGATTTTCGTCTAATATACATTTGATGAAATCCCGACACTAAATCTATTCAAATTCAATTTACAGCAATTAGTCGCCACCTCTAAACCCACCGTTAGACCGCATAAATTCCGCACACAATAACAAATAAACAAAGAGCTAAGAAATAAAACGGTTAATTTGAAGATTGTAATAAGAATTAAGAGAGTCGGCGCCACCAGGCGGCAGGCGCTTCATAAATCACACTGTCTGACTTAAGGGACGGCCGACTAGCATCAAATATACTGCAGCTAAACGTTTGGTCAGACGGGCTACTTTTAAGCGAGTATTTGTGATCGTTTTCAAATTCTCCCTAGGTATATTCACCTTCTTACTATTCTTCTTAGTATTTCCGATGTGTTGATGATAAAATGTATAAAAAGGCTTTTATTAAGAAACTTGTCCCTCCCGAGATAGGTAACCGAGCAAAGGTTACTGAATATATTAACGAAGTAGATAAGCCGCAAACTCCTCCAATTACATTATGCATTACTGCATAAACAACAAACCTTAAAGCTGCTGTCCAAGACAAGTCGCAATGGAATGAACATTAAGTGTTATGTCAATGAGTCACCAACAAGGGTGAATCACCCTACCTGCGCGCACGTCGAGACCCGAAACTGTTATTAGAAAGAGATAGAAGACCCACCGCACACCTTTTGTGGACCCCTATGGTAAAAAGGAGAGAAGTGACAATTTATTTCAGATATTTTTGACACCGAAGTGGCGAGCCTCTAAAAAGATGTTCAAACTTTTGAATCGTTCGTTAGTTAACCGCTTTGTACTAAAATATGTGGCCTTTATATATATCCTGGCTTCAAGTTCAAGATTTATTAAATAACGTGGTCTAAGCTAAGCTTTTACTAGCACTAACCTAACCGTAGTAAAATGTTATTTAATGTTAAGAACAATGCGTCTTGGGAGGTCTAAGAAGCACCGCTTGATAATTTGAAAATGTCTGGCTTCAAATTGTTTTACAAAGTCGTACTGGGATATTTATGAGTATTAGGATATTGAATTGTAATACTAGATGTAACATGGAGAGAGGAAGTGATAAAGTTGGTAAATGAACATTAAAAATATCAAGTTTAAGACTCTAACAACTTAAATGAGTAATTAAACTTAGGCCCGTATTTGAAAACGATGCTAAAGTATGAATGTCCGAGAAAATAAGAATAAGAAACGTTTTGAATTTAGATCCAAGATAAATTAAATTCAAATCGTCTTAAAATAAAGGCCAGAAATAACGCTCTGAAAAGCCGCGACTTTAATAAGGGTTCTTAAAATCATAATTAACATGTTAAACGTTTTCCAAAATGTCGGCTTATTCAAGTTAACGATGAAGTAAACGTTGAAGAGGTTCCTAAACAAATTCACCACGCTTCACCTTTCGAACAACTATGAATGCATTGGCCCAATAAATTGTAACACAAAGGGATCCGACAAATACCTAATTAGCATATCGAATAAATACCGATATCTATGCAACAGATCGAATCTATATTAGACTTCGACGCCAAGTATGATATAATGTAAGTATAATATTCTATAGTACAAGTGTTTCATATCTCAGACACTTCACGCATCAATCTCTTCAAATCCGAAGGAGAGAATCGATAATCGGTAAAATATAAAACGAAATTTACAGAATATCGGAAGAAATTTCATCTGAATTTTAGAAATTCAAAAACTTATTCTTTGAGAATAAGTACTACCCGATAAACGGTGTTATATTGAGCGTTAAAGATCGAAGTTTGCGAAGTCGCAGAATTCTTCGGAATATTCTAATAAAATTTTGCATTTAAAGCTTTGGAAACAGTTTAAGTTACGGCGACTTATGGAGACGAAATTTAGATAGAACATGGCGCAAAATATCACCAAGACGTAGCTATTGGTGAAGTGGAAGATGAATTTTCTCTAGAAATCTTAATGATATCTTGGCTCAACAAACTCATAATGTTCGTAAGAAGTATAATAGTTAAGTGTCAAAGTTAGAAAGAATCATGCTAATTCGGGAGAATTGGCATGATTCTGCCTGTGCCTCATTTAGCAATAACACCGCAATCTTCCATATTTTTTGTTTCGCCGTCACATTTCGCTACATTACTGATTACTTGGTTCGCTTATATTTAAGTTAAGCGAAGCTCGTGGCAAGAAGCCAACTATTTCTGCCATCACTTGCAGAATCGTTATATGTTGTATGTTTGAGCAAAAAAAGAGGATCTTATCGTCAGCGTTCACACGACGGTTTGCGAATGAAACGATAAATTGGAGTGGTTTAAGTTCAGAAATAACAGCAAGAAATCTTTTAGGTACTTAAAAAGCAATGAAATTTATTACAGCGTCTTGTGTTTTCGAGCAGAGTGTGAAAACCGGAAATCAAGCTGAGATACTGTAAGAAGAAGTTATTTTCTTAAAGAGTTTTGTTTTAAAAACCAGAGATAAAACAGAAACTAAAGAAGGACTATCCGTAGACGGTGATAAATTGTGCACTGCTTGAGAAAAGGAAGGAGGTAAGTTTTCCAGAACATGTGTTGGATCGAGGTGGCCCTGGAAAAGGATGCTTGGATTTGCTAAGCAGTTGGACAGTGTAGGCTAACATAAAAATTTTAAAAACACCACCACGGTTTTTAAAAGAATTGCTTTTGATGTAGCTCAAACGGGTTAGGGGCAGCCATTTACAAAACCTTTGCACGCGCAGACATAACTTCCGTAATCCTATTTGAAGAACTTATTTTTATATCTTCTGTTAACACATAGGTCCAAACCTCCAATAATTTATAACCAAAAAAGTTTCTTTAAGTTTAATAATAAAATGCAAAACAGATACTAAGTATTCCGTGGATGTTAGTGCTACCTGTTTCCGGTTACGCATTGATGAATCAAGCTTTTAAAATGGCCACTAAGATATTGTTCATATTATGACCTAAGCATGACAATCGACAATGCTTGATCAGATTCAGAATAATTTTAGCACTGTTGTCGCCTTCCGGTCCCGGATGAAATTTAAATTATAAATGGTGGCCACGATTTATAATTATGTTAGTATGTGTGGAGGAAACTGACGATTCTTCAACGGTTTCTAGACCACGTGCCAGCATGAAAATCTGGATAGATAATAATCATAAGGAGCCACATCTTCTCTTAATTTTACTTAATCCACAATCCATTTTTTTTTACAGCTGCTTGGGCTTTCAGCGCATTTTTTGCTATATGTACCTCGGTAGCATTTTAGTTTTACTTCTCCATGAGTAAGTTTAGCTTCCAAAGGTTTGACAATAGCCGCTATCCCTATCTATTTTCTTATTTTGTCGGCTAAATTATCTTTTTGTATGCACGCGTTTCTTTGACAAATAAACCGATTTACCTTTCTTTATTTCTATAAATTATATTTCTACCAATCCAGAGGTTGAAACTACTATAGTAAATAATCTGTTTTATTAAACAGCAGCCGCCGTTACCCACCAGTAATCATAAGTCATAGTGATTCTATTATTAGAAAGCACATTAATTGGCGGGCCGATTATAAAATAATTACTTATGGACTGTTCGATATGAAGACAATTGCAGTCAATTATCTATGGGAAGCAAAACTTGACTATTGATTGAATAGAAAGGAACACGTGATGGTTAAAAGATGATTTTGTTCTGACAAGCATAATTTTTATTATGATTGATTGCAGATTCAAAAGCAGTTGTTTAATAAAAAGGTTTTGTGAGTTTGATAAATTGAAACGTAATGTTTCAGGGAGCTACTTTCTTGCAGTTTTTTCTACCTTTTTTCCATGATCAACTAGCCAGTTTTGACGATGAATGTACGTGGCTATAGGAATAGGGGAAGACCAAAGAAACAATGGATGGACTGTGTAAAAGATGACATGACTAGAAAGGCAGTGACTACCGAGATGACGAGTAATAGAGAAGTATTGAAGAAAAAGAGATCTTACGCCGACCCCAAATAGATTGGGAGAATTATGATGATCTTGGGCTGAGTACCTACCAAGCTCTAGTTTTCTTCGTTAATCGCTTTTATGACTATCTTGTCACTCGTGAAATCGTCCCAAAAGTAGGCCGAAACGATTGACGCATATCTTTTTACTAAGATAAGCTATGAATGGCTAACAACAACTAGATTATTACACCTATCATTATCAATGCTAGTACTACTGAATTTACGTTGAAACACACAATCGAATTCACCAATGTATCTAATCTTCAAGAGGCTTACATGCAAAGAAATATCTACCTTAACTTTTGTTTCCTACAGTGTATTTTTGACTGGAGTGTTTCTCGAGTGTTTTTGATTACATAGGCATATTAGATTCAATAATTCCGTACTTAAAAATGACCTAGAACATCGTTTAGCGTTATCTGCGCGAACTAAATCGGTTCATCATTGCTTTGATCTTCTTTGAAAGGTTTCATATTTATTATTGTGAGACTTTTAGAGGAAGTGTTGTTTATATTTCAGTGCTCTTAAAGTAAATTTGCTTATTCTTAGAGCATTTCTAGCTGCTCTTAGAACCCCCGTTTTCATTAATAGGTCCTAAGAAACACCTAAATGAACGCCTAAACATTATTGCAATTGGTTAGATTTTCAACTCTCTGCACTGAGTTGAGCGTTGAAAATCAAACAGTGTGCTTTTATTTAGACATTCATATAAGTGTCACGTAGTGTTAATCGAAAAGGGTATTAGTATCAATTGAAGCGAGCCTATTGCCATCAACTCGGCACAAATCCAGACTCCGAGCTGCTACTGAGAAATTCCAGAGAGAAAAACCCAATAACACTTTGCCCGACCTGGGAATAGAACCTAGAGCCACATGCTCAGCAATAGTGCTTGCGACCACTGGACCAACGAGACGACCATTCTCCTTGTGAGTTAATCCAATCTGATTCCCAAAGATTATGATTCCGTGTCATCAGACTGCATCATAACCACTCCTACTTGCACAAGAGCAGATATTGTTCACTCATTTTCATTCACTGGATAAGAATCATTTACTCCAACCGATGAATGGATGGACAGATGGATAAACAGTTTCTTGGAGTAAATAGCACAGGACCCCATTTTCACATACTTCCTGCAGTTCGGTTTCCGCGCTAAATCTGAACTGTTTGCTTTGATAAATGACGCCGTAACTCATACAGTACAAATTAGCAGTGCAGTTATTAACAGCACGTATACAATGTGTCCGGATCCGGACATGGACTAGCGATATTCTAAATACTTATACTTACTCTATTTACAATAAGATTCAGACATTTAAACAAAACTTTTTTTACATCCCGCACACTCGCTTTGTCTCTTTCGAGAGAGTGGTCACTTTTGTGAGGCTAATGCTCAATCCATTCTCTATGTCTATGCAGTAATCGGCCGTAAATAAGAGAGATTTTTTTATTTTGAAAAGTGCAGTGCTGTAGAGCGTTATCTCTATGACTCAAAGAAGGGTAAAAGTCTCATTTAAGAGTTCGATGTGTCATAAACGCCCGGGTACTGTACAGGCAGTAAGAATTCATCGTAAGCCAATAAAGATCAGCCTGTACGATTTAACTTAAAAAAATACTTTGCTTATCTATGATCAGAATCATTTCATTCATGTAAAGGAAATTAACACGATTTCGGTTCCATTAAAAGACATAACATCGTATATTAGTCATAAATTAAAAGCTTATCAAAATGCAAATATGTTGATTAGTATAAGGATAAAAATCTGAATCGTATCATTCTGTGTTTAGTACGTGCTCAGCCAAAATAACTTGACAGATGGGGGTGGCGCTAGTTGTACAGACAAATGTCAACAGTGTCAAATTCAGTACATTTCAATTTTAGTTCCATATTTTGCCGCAGGTCAAAATATAGTGGTAGAACTTCTTCGTCTTGTATGAATCGTCTATTAATAACTGTTTCGGGAAATACTGTCTCATAAACAACGCCCAGTATTCATTGAAAGCTTATACAGTACCGAGAACGTGTTATCATAACAAATATGACACATCCGACTAGGTATGACACAGGCTCCCTGCCTTGTCTGTATAAGGTAAACAATATATTAAATTATTTCTAGTGATAGGTAACTTTCTAAGAGCATTTCATAGGACCTATCTTCCAAAATTAATGAAAAAGTAAACAAAAATGGTGATAATGACCTGTGTAGCCAAAAATTCAACCACCAAGTGCGAGACATCCAACTAGTGGAAACTAAATCTAGCAGAGGACAACCAAAGATTCAATCCTGACTATTCTGATAGAAGAGAAGAGGATCCTCCTCATCAAAGCGCCAAACTTTTTTATGGAACCAAAACACAACCTTCTAACTTTGAAGTAACGGTCATCTGACTGTGGGGACGGACTGACAGCTGTAGTACCTTGTTACTAGACCTACACCTACTTTAACATGTAGGTACTTCTCTCACGTTCTTTGTCATTTACAAATAAACGGTACGCCTATATGTAGCTAAGTCGCAAGACACTCTCGAAGACGCATGTAAAATATACAAAATTCAGTTACTTAATGTACCTAAATAAAAATACTTGTGTGAAAGTAACGACTACTTGCCCAGCACATCGCTTAGGACGACAATTTATATAAATAAAATGGATATTACAAGTTTTTCTAAGTTTATGGGAGCTTGTATTTTTATCAGGTAACAGTGAACTGAACTGGCACACAGTATTCAATAGTGCAGAGATTGCTAGCGTGAAGGGACTGTTTCTATTTTTGATATTATTGCCGCTAATTTTGGTTAACTTTTCTAACAGCTTGCCCATCCGAATAGAGAGCTACCTATCATAAAAATATTTTATTAACAGCTTTTATGTTTCTGGATATCAACTCTGGGTTTTTATGAGGTCAATTATGAGGTTCCTG
Organism: Eupsilia transversa; assembly: GCA_914767815.1. Lineage (NCBI taxonomy): Eukaryota > Metazoa > Arthropoda > Insecta > Lepidoptera > Noctuidae > Eupsilia > Eupsilia transversa. Next base: position 14,358,276 of record OU611876.1, read on the forward strand.
GGTTCGATTCCCAGGTCGGGCAAAGTGATAATGGGTTTTTCGACTAGCAATTTCTCAGTAGGTACCAGCCCTGAGTCTGGATTTGTGCCCGGTTGCTGGTAATAGGCTCGCCCCCTATTACATGGAAATTAAACAGAACTGGCGAAATGTGGGGTACTATAGGTACACCTCAGCCTTACTCTTCGGGGAATTTTTGTTTTGTGAAAATTAGGATTTTGATTAATTGGCGTGCGTGCGGTGTTGCGTCAATAAATCACGTACCTTCACAATTTTTATATGTCAAAAACATAAAATAAGACGGCGATCGTAACATTTAATGTGACAATAAAACCATAAATTCTGCGCAATCTGTTAACCTGTCAAACAGTCTGTTCTTTGTCAACATGGAGATACAATTTTTAAAAGTAACCACCAGTTGCCTGCCTACTTCAAAGAGTCGTCGCTGTTTCATTTCACGTAGTTACAACTGACCATCCTAAAATAATACAGCTATGTAGGTCATGCAGTCTAGGCGATATGAGATATTGGCGTTAGAGGGAATTCGAAAGGACGTAAGTTAAGTCTAAAATTAAGTCGTGTGTTATTGTGAGCTGTCAAGGTGCTAGTATTTCTTGGCATTTAGAAATGAACACTGCTCTGAAAGCTGGTTGCTGTTAACTGGAATTTCGATTTCAAATTATTTGATGTAAGTTACCTACCTAGACTATTTCTGACTTGATTGAAATCGAACGTTCGGAGATTTGGGTCTTAATTTCATAGTAGGCTTGGCTATCCGGGAAAACTATGATAAAAATTAACTTTCCTGTAAGTATTAAATCTTTCCTATAAAAAAACCTGTAATTAAATGGTTAATAATAAATTATTAACTTATTGAATCTTCCTCATCGGAGAATTTACGTCCATTTCCCTATTATTCTGTACGAATTTTATGAATGAAGAACTCACAGCAAAAAAACGTTAATTAGGTGATATAATTTATTGTAGATACAGCTATTGTAATTAAATATGTATCTATATGAATCAATTATTTTTGTTGATTGGTGATTTATTTCGGTTTTAGCATAATAATGTGGTGACCATATTTCCCTGTGGGGCCTAAATATAGGTAGTAGGTTTTACCCATTCTCCCATAATATAAGGTAACTATGCAACATGCCAGGATCAAATTGCCAGGCTAATGGGACCGACCTGATTGGCAAAGCATTGAGAAAGCGGCGAATCGTTTTTGGCATGGGTTTATCTCTGGCATTGGATTGCAATAATATACTCCTTATCTTTTCTCACGACGACATGAACTGTATGAGAATATCTTTGGCTATGGTGATTAACCAGACAGTAAGGTTTTAAGTGGGTCTGCGAAAGGTGAAACAGACGTAATAATTAAAGCATCGCTACTGAGGCTCTTTTTCTGCAATTTTAGGGCTCCACAAGTATTACGGCTAAGCATGGTAGTTTTTAATAATAATACCAGCCTATAAGTATCCCACAGTAGGACAAAGGCCTCTTCTGATACAGAGAAGGCACGAGCATTGGTCACCACGCTTGCTCAGAGGCCTTAGTGTAAGTTTGCAAGTGAGTAAACGTAACTATCGAGTTTGCGTTTAGATTTGACTGTTAAATCATAATGCTAAGAATATAAAGGTGAGAATAAAAATCTTAACGCAAACGCGATAGTTACGTTTACTCACTTGCAAACTTACTCAGGACGGGTTGGCGATATCAGACTTAAGTTAACTCTAAGTTCAAGTTTCCTCACGATATTTTTCCTTCACCGATGTCAGTAATATCCAAGATAAAATACAATTTGATTGACATGATACTGTTTCAACATAAGTCCATGATGGGCCTACAAAGCCCACAGCTGAGACCTGTCAACACAGACAACATCCAACAATGCAAGATGGCCGTTGAAATAGAACTATGGCTTACACCTGACTCATTTATTATAACAGCTACGGTTTTAAGCATTTATTAATGAGCCATTTGTCAGTGCTAATGAAACTACGGGTTAAAATTAGTTCAGGGATATTCCATTTCAATATTCAACCTTTTGAACTTAAGATAGAGTTGGATTTTGCGTGTGTTGCAAGACTTGCAAGCTTGATTTTGTATCGGCTTTTCATATTTATATTATGTTAACATTCCAATGGCACGATAGATTATCTAGTAGAAATTCTTGAGAGTCTATATTTGCAATAATAATGATCGGGAGAGAATTCTATACTCTATAATAACATGGTTAAGTTGGCACTATTTACATTTTCATTCGCCATGTTGGTTTTGTTTACCGGCTTTGCGTTTCAACATCCGGCAAAGATAAGGTCAGCTTATTTTTAGCAAGATTGTTTTATGAATGAACACAACCTATCAGAGATTTTCCAGTTCTAATTCAGTGTATAACACAAAAAGATAAAAAGGAATACAACCTTTTTTAATTCGAAATAAAAACAAACCCGTAACCCTTAAACTCTTGAAACTGGCCAGTTACAAATAACATTAAACAGACGGTAAGAGAACGCATTCGAAAATTAACACTGCTATTAAAAAAGCAATTGAATATCGTTCAGGAACTAATGCGCGCGCCGCCTCTAATGTAATTCTCTCATCAAACATTTCTTTTAATCCTAAACGCAGCTGCATACTTTATTTAAACTGGCCACAACCCGTTTCGTTTATCTGTGCGCTTGGGTTGCCAGATAGGGATTTAAAAACACCTGACTTGTTCCTGTGACTTAGCAAAGTGATGTCATAATCAAACTGGAAGAACAGCATAAAGTACGAGATGTGTACGAGCAAACAGACAAACCCAAAATATTTACTTCGTAAAGATCAAATTTTTACTTACGAAACTATTTAAAACAAGTATTTTGACTCAATTAAGTTAATTATAATGACCGGTATTCCGATAGATGTTTTCGGTATTCCGGCTTCAAAGAAAACCGCAATGGTGACTGTAATTATTAAATCATTACTGAGACATTAAGGTCATTGTCCTTTTATTCAAGATTCCTTGAGTACATAGTTCGATCTATTTAAGTGCCATATAATACGTAAATGTTTCTTATTATGTCGTCTGGTAATGATAAGGCAGGGCTCGCTATTACATTTGTTTACTAACTTACGAACACGTTTTCCTCAAGTTGTCTATAGTTCGATTTTTTGCATCCCCACATTCGGGTGGTCTTTGCACCTGGCAACCCTGTCTTACTAACATCTACTTTAATTGATACGCAGCCCGCATTCCGTAAGCTTTATTGGACTCATTCGAAGGATAAAGGCAATTCCGAAAGAATTTTTATAACTAACAACATTTTGTACATGTTAAAAGTTTGTGTTTAGAATTTGGAAGCTTATGAAGGTATGACAGTTGTCTTGCTGATTTCTTTCATTTCATTTGAGATGTTGAGGATTCATGTAACATTTCTACAATTCCTTTGTCTGCCACTACTTGTTGGTTCAACAAATCTATTTTGAGAAATGTCATCGTGAAAACTTAGGTCATGTCAGTTGTCAATAATGTGAATCCCTAGCATTGACAACTCAGTTCAAGCTCACTTCGTCTAAGTTTTTCGCAACTTATTATTAAACTATTTGTTATACTTCTGTTTTTTATTTCAACTTCTTAGGCTACTTACTGATTTTCTGCACTATTATTAAGGTTAAATTCCTGGACGGAACCAATTTTTGTTTGACCTTTAGGTAGCAAACTGTAGCTATACAATAGTAAGTTAAGCTATGGTAGGACTAGGTAAGCACTTACTTTTAAGTAAAGAGCTAAAATACCGCGCTGACTCTAGCGACGGTAGGCTAAGGACCAAAGATCTACCGAGTAGGTATTCTCGAGGACCCTACAATGGTCAACCACCAGTCGGTTGGTTAGTCATAGGTTTTTCAAAACTAAAGCAAATAATAGTGGTCACCCACATCGATTCTTATCAGGGTTATTTCGAACCCGGGTTATCAATAAGAAGTGAGAAGTTTTTCTAAGATTGTAAAAATAATGAATAGCACACATATTTTTAATTAATTACGTGTGATAAAAAGATACTTAGCGCGTTATCTTTCAATAATATTTTTTTCTGAGAATAATTATCTTCGTCAATAGGTTACAAATAAAACGACAATAAAAAGAGATGAGAAAATGACAAGTTTAGTATAAATCTCAGACTACCATGTGTGAAAGAGCAAGAAGATTTAAAGCATCGTACTGTCATAAAAGCTCTTCTTACAATAAAAATTATGGGTATCAAAAACAGATCAGCAAACATATCGAATGACTTTTTAGTTAGATTTCGATACAGATATCGATGACTTTTCAGTGACGTCAATTCCGATGACATCATCACTGCACCAGCAGTTTCAGCCTTATGTTTATACATAAACTATGACAAAAGCTTACGATCTGACAAAGTGTTGTAATTCCACACCATTACATACATATTTTTACTGGCCCGTAACTCTTTCAAAAACCAACTTTATCTTAAGAAGCTTAAGGTTTGGACTTGAATGGGTGATGTTCGGAATTGGAGTCGCCGGCGCCTTTGACCGACAAGATATTATCTACTTGGAGCAGGTAAGCTTTATTGCTGCCCCCGCGCCCCTTGTTCACAGTGCCGCGCCAACAATCCTCCGTGTTGTTTTTCACACGAGAAACAAACATCTAGTGGATATCCAATAGAGAAAGTTCTAAACTTGGATGCCCTCAAAATTTAGAACAGGGAACCATCGAAGAGATTTTTCGGTTTCTACAGTGCTTCATATTTCAAGATTGCATATCAGGTCGATAATGAAACACCTTTTCCTTGTTATGAAATACGTACCAGGTAAGTCGCAAGCAGCGTGTGATACACAATCCGGATATCAAAGATTAAAAGTGACAGATGTTAGATGTCAAATAGTCCTCCATACAATACGAATCCTTATTGCAGCGCTGGATCGCCGTAAACTGTCAAAAAGATCTCGAAACATGTTTCATTTCATTCTTTGTTTTTTAATGCAAAACTAGTGAAATCATTACAGAGATCGCGAGACATAACGAATCAGCGCTAAAACGGGTTATGTAGTATATCTAGATGACTTGCTGGATTTTTGTTTGGGTTGAGTTGTCCTAATCGGAAGATTATCACTTAGCCTAAGTTGTTTAGTAACTTTTTTGACGTGACAATTCATTCAGTAACAAAATTATTACTGGAAAAAAATAAAAATTCTGCGACACCATGAATGTGTCCCGAACCGGATTCTCGCTAGTGTGAGCTAGTCCTACTATCAAATATGCACATCTTTCTAAAGCACACTTTAAACTAAAATGGCTGAGATATTCATCCAAGTTGAACTTTAACGACTTCGTAATGTAATAAACAAACTTCTTATTTAAGAAAACTTTAAAATAATATCTTTAATTTTAAAAGGGAATTATCACAAAAGCGGTTTACTGTAAGTCAGCGTTAATCATAGACCATTTTGCTATTATTGTCCTATTGAAACCAGGTAAACCTTGGTCATTCTGTAATTCAACATAGTTTTAATATTAACATGCTATTAACCAGTATCGGGATACTTCCGTAAACTTGAACCAAATACGGCAGCCTGCCAGCCAGTAGCAACTGTAACATGCATGCAGCAAGTCATCTAACACACTTCTTTTGTGTAGCGCATTCATTACGGATATTGTCCCGCGTGTTTAATCAGGCTTGATTCAGAGCCTGACTGACACAAAGGAGGCTTTACACATTTAATTATGTAAATATTACCGGTATTACGTTGATTAATGTGTTTGTATTAGGACATATATAAAGAAGGAACCAAGGACCATCTGCCGAATTTCATGCTGAAGCTGGGAAGTGCAATGAAATTCGGAAATGCCCTAGCAGTTTTCATTTTAAGTTATTCTCTCTGGTTGTAAGATTCGAAATTCAAAATTTCCGTTATAAACGAATCGATTATTCCACAGCCTCATTCCGACATGACATTAACACACAATTCTCGATTCCTACGATTAGAAACACCTTATCTCCAAGCTAAGTGCATCTCAAATAGTTGCATTACTTAAGGACTGTTAGTAAGCGTACCACCGCTGCCCTACGTGACACGCCACCAGATCGAATGGAAAACTAGAGTTTTCAATCGCGACTCAGGCGCCGGTGAGATGAACCGCATTCCTCAGCCAGTCTTTGTCATGTTAACCAAACAGAAGTCTCATTATTCTGTTATTTTAACTAGCCGTGGAGCGTCGCCTTATGCGTAAACCGGCCGCCGGTATACATCACATCATAACCCCTCGGAGTATTTCTTTTTATGCATTTCTTATACATGCACAGGGCATTCTCAAACAGCCAGGCTCATATTGAATGTTACACGGAAGTATTGGCTTCCATGTATTTGTATGTCAACTCTTTATGAGCCTATTATGTTACGAATGTGACATGTCAGAAGCGATTTAAATAAAATTATATCTACCGTAAAAATATTTACAACATCGAGATATCGTAGGACATAAATATTGTGAGTTTTGTGTGGTATTCTTGAAACAGTTGCAGGTCGACACGACGCCGACGGCGACCCCTCGCGCTATTGTGTCGGATCGACTAGTTTTTTATGTGCAAGCGCATCGGCATCGCCCACTCGAGTTTTTGGAATTCCGATAGCGGTCTCCCCGCGGCCGGGCCGGTTCATTCATAACCCGCCGTGATGCCGATACCCTCTTTCACTAACTTTTCAAACGATCACATGTGTCTGTCAAACCGGAAACATAAACGAAAACAACCTATAATTGTTTTAGTTTACATGTTTGATTTATTGTAGGCCAAGAAAAACAAACCACCAACGTCGCCGACTCGCCTATGGACTATAGTACTCATATTGTTTTAGGGTTGAACAATGTGACTCATGAAAAAATGACTTGTTTAGAGGTCTTTATTTATCTAAAACAATAGATGCTCGTAATTATAAAAAAACTATTTTATGGGACATTCATGCTCAATTTTGCTAATGTCAAAATTATTTTGTCGGTTGGGAAAATAGAAGCAGGTGTACCCTCTAACATCGTAACGAAGATACGGGCCCGTCCATACATGGTTGAACCGTAAAACAAGTGTCAAATTATTATTTTCGACCTGCGACAACTGTCAAATTGTAGTGTCATTCATTCTTCAGTCCCCGAACTCATCCTATTTCCGTAAGTGGTTCGGAATAGGATTTGGTGCTTGGAAAGTAGCACATTACCTCTATTTGTAGCCGTGAACATTAAGATGTCGTCGACATACATTTTCTCACTTTGACAGCATAATAACTGTATTTTAAATACTCCTAAAGTTGCGGAATAGCATGTTCTTCCGACGGTTTTTGTAATCCATAACAAACTTTATAGAGCAGTAATGCATAAAAAGTTAAGGCCGTAAAGCTAAGTCTGTGGGCTATTGTGGGCGTTCATTGCAGGTTTTTATGTAGGTCACAGATTATAAAGCCGTTTACAACTATTAGGAAACCCTATGCTTGTTCGTTATGAAACTTATGTTAATTTTATAGTAATGTGTGTAACATTTGCATAGTCAATGTTTTTTTTTACGCATAAAGCTTGACTTCATAATATGACTCAAATAGATCGATCAGGGTATTGACTGCCAAGTAGTGCCAAGTCCATATAAATTAAAAATAATTGTTCACGAGAGCAAAAAATACATCTGAATGATATCCGTTTCAGTTAAAGGTTTCAATTCAAATACCCACCTAAAAAAAATACTTGTTTTGAAAAAAGAACAATGAGATTAGTGCTTGCACAAAAAAGGTATCAACCAAGTAGGTTCTAGGCATAAAGTTTATTAATCATGCATGTAACCTCGAATACGCTTTTTCAAGAGTTTATATTCTCGATATAATACCATGTTTTAAAATGTCAACGCATGATCAAAGCGTTTAATGCTGGCTGGCAACAAATGCGGCCATTATTATGCTAGTCAAGTAATGACCATAAATATTTCTGTACCCACTTCTGTTCACAACAAAAGTGTCTTTGACCGCAGAAATAATACAGCGCTCAGTTATGTGTTTTAATTACCTTTATTATTTTTTCCGCCTTATTGGTATGCCCTGAAGATACAGCTGCGATAAACTGTTGTTCATCCACATTCCAAAGAAGTCAGAATTCAGGCAAATGTGTATACTGTAGTGAGGTTATATTTTATGGCCTTCTCCAGAACCCCCTGACTAGATTGAGAATTCCAGAAAGTTTGGTTACAGTTTATCCTAATCCGAAATTGCGGCCTCGGTAAAAGGACTTGCAACCACCGTCCACTAGACCACTCAGGCTGTTTAATCTCTCAAAACACCTACGGCAAAGTTCGCATCAACGATCAACAGTGTGCAGTGGCGTTATGGTGCAGCAGGGGTGATCGTCCAAGCACTCTCACGGCATAATAATTACGGGGCGCGAGAAGCACTCGTCGCAGTTTATAGGCCGGCTCGGCCGCGCAGCCTGTCCCCCCTCCGCCCCCCCCTGAACCCCGCCCGCCGGACCGCATTCCGCTCCCATGCGACTGCGTCCTGCATCCTCCTGACTCCAGGACCTCTCCAAAATGTCATGTTTTTATTAATTTCGCTGATAGTAACTGAGTTCGCGATTCTTGATCTTTGGAGCTCATTAGTGGGGTTGCGATGTCGGATTTTCTACTTCATTTGGATAGTACTATATGCTTTCGTACGGATGATTTTTGGCAAGATGTCCGTCCGTGAACTCGTTACTTTCGAAATTAAATTCATCAATCTTGCAGTAAATATCTAAAACTGAATAAATATTGCATTTAACCGTTTCAGAGATTGTATTTTATTTAACCGAAATGTTATCTCTCAAGGCTTTCGACTTGAAATAACCTGACTGCTTTCTCTTAATTGAAACGTAGGTAGATACTATCTGTAATTTAATTCGACAGACAATTGAAAATCGTCACAGAGGACAACTTTTTCACCCAAGCTCGAAGGTGTCTATTATCAACAACTATTACAAAATCGGGTGTCCATCACAATGTAAAGTCATCTCGGTCGTTTCACACGCTTATTGCCTATTCCATTAACTAAATCAGACGATGACGAATCGACCACTAAATCGAGATTATAATCATTATACGATCTCGCGGGCTTACATTCTTAACGAAGAATCCGTGAAGCGTCGGAATGCACGGAATCGATTCTAACTCGTTTTGTTTTCGCCACGTCATAACTCGATGTTCGATCTCGACCTGCACGAACCCGTTCGTGCTCGAATATTGAATCGATATAGTTTTCCAATTTGGTTTAACGGGAGACAATGTAACGCTGTTGATATAACCCAATGCAATGTGCATTGGCTTTTCACGCTATTTTCGAATTGGCGTGCGATTGTGTGAATCGAATTAACGTCAACGTTTACTCTATTCGTTGGCTAATACTGGTTCAGTTAGCCTGGTGAAAACTATTATTAGGGGCATAAAAAATGGTAGCGATACACATTTTTTGGGTGCTTGATGTTTCAAAATGACCCTATTCGCCATGTTTGTTTTATTTCACGCCTTTACAAACGACACCGTTCATCCAAACAAACAGACCAAGCTTTCATCAAAATTAAAAACCAATTTCATTTTTATTTGCGGTACTTATTTATTTATCTACCGCAGCGGCAAATATTTGTCTATTTACATAGACACATACGAACCGCTGAGGAAAAAAATGGGTAGGTTTTACGCGTTTTGCGCAAAATATAATCTAAATAAATTACAGCATGCAAGTATCTACATTATTAGCAAAATTAACGAATTTGAAAAATTATGAGACTCCGGTGATAAAGCAAAAAAGAGGACCAACCAGCAAATTACTGCAAAAAAGAAATTCCAGTTTACAATCTTTCAATAAACCTAATATTTTATACTATGTATATGTTGTATATAGTATTTATTCAAAGGAAACTGAAACTTATACCGAGACATAAAACGGAGGATAAATACTGATATCAACATGGCTGAATGTAATTGATACTTGTGCATTGCACATAAATGGGCATTGAGTGACGTCCAGCGTCCGTCCATATTATGTTGTCGATGGTAAATGTGGCACGAAAGATGTCCTGCGTTGACGTTTTTTTTTTTGAAGTTTTGTATCTATTGAAATCTTACAGTTCATCAGATTTTTTTGCAGTGACTAATTGCGGAAAAATAATAGCGATCCGTCTACACTTCTACAGGCTCTTGTTGTAGTGCTTGACAAATAAAATTACGTAACAGCTAAAATTTAATGAGTTCATCATTATTATCATTATCTGATAAAAAGACAAACCTCATCAGAAGCGAAGTAATTCCAAATTGAATTCTCGAGGTCTTCATTAAAATACCTGGTGAATTGTATGAATATTTTACGAGTATTTTTATTACTTAGTATCTTATTATTTTTATAAGGCGGAATTACTGGTATTTGAATTGCTGGAACTGACCTTTGCAAAGTAGTTGTTAAACATATATAAATCTATGAAAATTTAATTTTATGATCTGGCTATAATTTATTATTCGTTTACTTTTTTTTTAAACATTCATTTTACAGTTTTGACTTCACTTAGATTTTATTACAGGTAAATAAAGACTAATAAATGTATACAGTAAAATAAATTGCAAAAATAAATTTTATGCTATTTTGCGAGCTTAGCTTACATTGCCATACAATATTAATACTAATCATATCAAAGTTTTTTGCAAACACAATTTCACTACTGCCGCCGGATAAAACTTTACCTTAACTGCTTGAGGTTATTATTTTAATTAAACAAACACTCATGCAATTGAGAAATACCGACACAGAGTATTTTATGTAATCTACGTTTATCATGAAATGCCTCGATAGTGCAATTAAGATAAAATCTCTTTAATTTATTCGGCAAATCGGTTTGTGCGTACCTACGTTATCTGTGGTTGTTGGTAGCAACGGAATAAAATGCAACCTTTATGGTCACGGAAACGGGAAAATAAAATAATATAGTTTAATAGGAACTGTGTCGGTATAAAAAAATGTAGCTACTAAATGAGTTACACTAGCTTCCAGGCAACTACCCCGCGGCTTCATAAACATTTTTCCGTTTCAAAACATCAATTTAGTTAAAGCATATATGGACTGCAACAAGATTTCGCAACAGTTTAGAAGTTCATAACTTCAAAACAGTTCTACAGTTTTTACATAATGTGTTATCCTATAGCTGAATATAAAATTAAAAATCTATTTTGGTTAGGCTTAGTGAGTTTGTTACGAAATTAGGAAGAAAAATAAAAAACATTCCTGCGTCAGGAAAGGTATGTCATGGTCGCATAAAATCAAAGAAGAGCAATTTGCAATCCAATAAAAATTAACTTACTTACTTATTATTTTAAATATTCTTATTTTAAATAACTACATTCCTAAAATAAACCGCTCTTGTACATACTTATTTCCGAATCTTCATCATTTAATTCAATTTAAATAAACGATTGGTAACATTGGTTTTAAATATCGAATGCACATTTTTTGCGCGCGGTTGGCAGGCCAGTGCCACGACCGGCGCGCCGCGGACCGGTCCGGTGGAACGGCGACAGGTCGGCACCTGCCTCGCGCGTGGAATGTCCGGTCGCGAATTAAAAACCTTTGAGATACTCTTATTTAGTCGCGGACAATGACGATTTTCCGGATTACAGCTAATTACCGAGAGTTTTTATCTTTTCCATTAAACGTGTATCGCATTTTAATGAGCTCGGTAGCCAATTAAAGAAATGAAACCTTCCTTTACTTTGTCGTTGTTAATAGGGTGATTTAGTCACATCTTCAATAAAACCGCTTCTTACTTACCTACTAGAAGCTTTTCATTACCTACCGTTCCTTATTGTAAGGCCTATTCTGAAATCGTTCAAGAACACTCTCAAAGTCTCAAACTCTCAACCGTGCTATAAAAATTCCTCTTATTTAGCCAAACACTAAATCAAACCCCTGTTATAAACAATGATGAGATTTCAATTGAATAAAATTTAGTTCAATGACATGGAATTCCGAAACTAATGAACTGTTTATACTCGCAAATAACATTCGGAACGCAAATTGCTTCCCAAGGTCAAATTAGACAGCAAATACTCAATTTAGTCACGATTGAATCGGGATCAATGGAGTCTAACGCAACCTATTTACAAATGTAGGTTGTTGATTTAATTAATTCCCAAAAGTAGATAAACTACAAGAAAAGTTATTTTTTCTTTTCACGAATCGTATATGGGCCTTTATTGGGAAAGTTTTGTAATAAAAAGGGTAGTATCATCCCTTAAAAGATGCATTATTATGATAAATAGCTTGTATATTGCGCATTGTTGGAAATTCTTTTTTCCGCTAGTACCTATTGCTTGCACTGGCCGCATCGTATTATTTTCATAGTCGTAGCAACAACTTACAAATTACCGAATGATGACGAAATCGTGTGACTAATAAATATTTTTGCACAACAAAGCAATACCTATCCAAATGTAAGAAGATACATCGAAAAATAAGTGGTATTTTATCTTACTGACACTTGACCTATTACCCATCTCCTCTCCTCTCTCACAAGTAAAAATACTTAAGATTTAAGGCCTGAAGCATTTTCTACCAGTCAACCTTAGGGTGATGCAGAGACAAAAAATGGCAGGTGCAACATAAGGCATAGCTAACTCGAAAAAGAATAAATACATATAATTAATTATTGTATTTTCAGCCAACTTGACCGATTTGGGAGTTATATCTAGTTATATATATCCAATAGTAGCAAAGCCCGTGACATAGAAACATGCAGCTGTTAAATATCACAACAGATTAAAATAAAAGTAGAACAAGAACGGATTCGCGAGCAAATACTATAAAATAAATAAAATACCACGTGGTCACGATGTTCTAACATGCACTGTGCTTACGTCATATTCGACCTCCATAACTCCAAAGTTTCGGTATGCTCTGGGTCATACCGTCATACGTATTTAACGATCTATAATCTGCTATTTATGTCTTTCCGATTTTCTATGATGCTTCGGATCGTCCAGAAGTTTTCCTTTGTTTCATTTCTGATCATGGATCCGCGGCCCTCGAAGTTCTTTTTTGGACAACCTAATGTTTTAAGTGTTCATTTTCGGTTTAGCGTATAGAAAGACTTCATATCTGCGCAAGCGGCGACCATTATCAAACAAAATACCTATATACATCGCCTAAGATATCAAAAGAGATCACTCAAAAATCCAATATAACTAGAAACGTATAGAATATCAAAAATCTATAGGTAGAAATAATAAAAAGCTGCAAAAACTTAATACGCGGCATCCTGTTTCCCCTATCCGAGCCTAATTACAGAATAAGAGGTTATGGAACGCGACATAAAAGGTCTGACGTTCCGTGTGACTGATGGAGCACCATTCAACCAGCTTGATTGAAAGGGTACACTGTGAAAGCCCGAATAATGTCGGCATAATGGGATTTCTTCTTCAGGTATGTGCTAATTCGCCAATGGGGTAGGATTTTTATGTTTTATTTTACCTTTTAAACTGGCAATTTGTACTTACGCATTGGATGTTTTACAAGAACAATTGCAAAAAGATATTTTGAAACAAATATTTTAGGAAAAATGCCAAGTTTTTTTATTTTTTTATTCAAACTTTAGCTGTAACGGCTTGGTGTAAACAAGATTTTTTTCACAATTTGAAATTTTCCAAACAAAAGTTTCGTAACGAATTTGACAAGTTATCTTTTCACAATTTAGTAACCGAACTTTCCCGGTGAGGTGACTGATAAATTAGTAATCACTTGGACTTTAATCAATGAGGCTGAAGCCATGCCGTGGGTTGTCGACCTTATACCCGTGTTTACTCAATGCTCAGTCGGCTTGTCAACCAGTCCTCCCACTGAACGCATTTTGTATGTCATTCCAAACATTCAGATAGGTGAGAGTTCCTCGGTAGCTTTCCAACTACTTTAGTTGGAATTTCATGCGTTAGAAAAACATCACAAGGCTGAAATTTTTCGATTCCTTCCGTCAATTTGTTTTTTAAAATTGCTCATTTTTATTGTATAATAATTTTAGCGGATAAACTATACTATTATTAAATCTTTCTTTATTTTATTAGTTTCCATAAAACATACAAAGATATTCTTGATAACCTAATGACAACTTAAACATTATGTTTAGTTCACTCATAAATATTAAAGATTTATATCATCTTACTTAATTGGTCATAAATTATCAGACCTTCAGTAAAATAATTTGGTAAAGGTAAATATTTGTTTTTTTATAATTTATAAATACCTTCTTAAGCAGCTTTAAGTTATGATTTGTTAGATGGATCAATTGAATTCTAAGTGACTTCAGTTCGTAGGACTTTCCCGCAGTCCATACTCGTTATCTTCTACCTATGACAGCTCTGATAGATAGGTTAGTTTAGAAAATAAGTATCTAACCAAACAGGATACTCCAACCCATGATAACGATGTCCATCCTTATGACACTCTACAGTGCGGCGAAGGTAAATTTATTTAAAGAAATCTGAGGCTACTGACCCTAATCTTACCGAGATTCCCGTGTACCCGGAATATTTTATGCGTTTTTTTATTCATCATGAGATGAAGTAACAATGACGTCAGCTTCGTATTTCTGGTAATGCAGTTTATTATTTTTCAACTCGTTGATTTATGATCCGGTGTTCAATATCATACAGAATTTATTTGGCGTGGTGTAGTTTATGTGCGCAAACTATGAGATTGTAGCTATGTTTAGTGGAAAACGGACGGTTACCAAAAAAACTCATTGTTATGTGCAATAAATCATTGATTCTTCTCAGCTATTCAAATTGCCAGCGTTCATAGTTCGTTTGGGTCTTAAATATCTATATTCAAACGTAGGTCGAGTACAAATGCCGGTAGTTGTCGCGACAAGTCTCCGTTAGAAGTCCCGGCGATCGAGTATTGCATGCTAAACAACCGGCGAGCTATGCAAAATACTTTGTATAACCTGATAGTGCGGCGATGCCGGGCGATCTATCAGACAGTAAGCCTTATTGGGAAATGTGGCGTCAACCTGCTCTCTTAAAACGTAGCCTATCTTAATAGCAAGAACTCGTATCGCCTGATCTTGCCGCTTCCATTGAATTAACATTGGCGACGAATAAAATTTGCTTATAAATTATTATGCTGTGGCGAATTATGTTTAATAAATTTGTACAGGCCAAGAGTTATTAAGACCTATACCTGCATCAATTATGACTGCACAAACACCAATTAGCGTGATTAGGTCGATATAAGGCTTTATTAGTTTCACGGGTAATGCATTGGGTGTGGCGCTGTAGTTCATAATGTATCAGATTACAGTAACGAATGGAATAGGTCCAACTTCAAAGGCTTTTTCGCAAAATGCTTTCGCCGGTAATAAGAGGTGTGCGTGGTGGAAACTAATTAAATTAAACAATGTGTTATTATATGCGCTCACTGAATATTTGCTGGTTTGAGTTCTTACAATAATTATAATTATTTGGATGTTCAAATCGGTAGCATTTCGTGTTAACGACATTCGTGGGAAGGCACCAAAGGAATTCTTGTGCCAAATACTGTATCCGTGACTGTAAATTTTCACGGAATAATTCGTCGGCGATTATTCCTAAGAGTGCGGGCGATGAACATGCTTTCGAATGCCAAAAAAGGAGGATGTAATGACTGAATGGTGCCGTCGAGCCGGTCCAAGCATAAAACATTTTTGGAAATGTAATCGATGTCTCGATATCTTACGCCCTGTCTTGAAATGTTATTTCTTAAATTCGAAGCCGTATTTTCCTCAATCTCGACAATCTAGTTGTCCCCCAAATTAATTTGATTAAGGCGGCTTCTTCAGAGGCTTGACGAGGTTCATTAAAATACAGTAAGTTTATACACATCTCAATCAATTGACAACACTTATCAGCAAAAAAAAACATGCGATATATCTTCAAAGAAGCTTTGTGTAAGTATGTCGGTTATAAAGCTTTCGTAAATCCGAATAAACGTCTGAAAACCATGTCAAATCGCGTTTGAACCTTCCGCAGCGGAGTCGCCCACGCTTATTCCGCGTGCCATTACCTGCCTACTTGCAGTCTGGCTTTTAACTTAAATGTTTTCTACCATTGACATCGT
The DNA here is from genome assembly GCA_914767815.1 of Eupsilia transversa. Lineage (NCBI taxonomy): Eukaryota > Metazoa > Arthropoda > Insecta > Lepidoptera > Noctuidae > Eupsilia > Eupsilia transversa. Next base: position 14,374,422 of record OU611876.1, read on the forward strand.
CGTTCGTTCGAATTTGAACTCTATAAAAGTAAGTTTAGATGCGATTTTATGGACAAGATCTTGATATTTGAAGCTGAAGTTTGCTTCGCAGAAATGTTCATTTTATATCATTATGTTGCAATGTAGGCATTTCACAACTCCGCCTACTGTATCAACTACACCTACACGTTACAAATTGTTTTGGGAGATGTTTACTTCGCTGGACATTACGATTTGTTCAAGGTGATTTAGCGTTAATGATAAAAATTAATCGATGAAGTCTTCATTATTGCTAACAACGTAATATCCACTTACAGTCGATTTTAATGTGCGATGATTCTGATGATTATGCATTTCCACTAACTGTGTTACGAAATGTGAAGTCAGGCATTACATTTACGCCTCGCCTTTGATGATGTTGCTAATTACACGATAGGTATCCTATTCTTCAGCTTTTTATGCAAGTAAACTCAGACCAAATAAATCTTGGTCTGAGGCAAGTAAAATGTATTTGTTTGCCTTTTATGTCAATGTGGCTTCATTAAGAACGCAATGAACACGAAGTTAAATTAGTCGATGGCAGAAGTTTCTTGGTTTATTGCCTTGTAAAAAAACTTGTCTTGACTTGTTTCTGATCAGGTAAAAATGAGTTCAACGCAAAGGATTTTAAGTCTTTATTCTTTAAACAAAATAACAATAGCTTCTGTTCCTTTTTCCTTTCATTATGGCGCGTTTACAAAAAAGCTTAGGCTGGGTTATGCGCCCAAATTCGTGTAAAAATTTGCGTATTCTTGCCTCTAATCTCTTCAAACGCTCATGGTTGTTAACAGATGTTAAAACATTGTTTCAGGTAGATTTAAAATGTTAAATGATGTTCTATCTACTTGGTACCTACCTACTTACTTCATTAGTATGGTGATCGAATCTTACAGACCTGTGGCTTTGTCGGCCTTTCAATGTAGCGTAGAAGATACATAGGTAGGTATAACTTTGTTTATCAGTTCATTGTTATGATAACGCACTGATAAATTACACATGTTTTGCTTTGTCAGTTTATTTCTGATTTTTAAGGACTTTTGAGAAATGTGAATATGATTAAGCAATTAGCCTAAATAGTTAATTATTTTCTAAGAAATTATCTATTCTACTTATCTACAAAGCCGTGTGTTCTACGTTTCTAATACGAGGTAGGTACTTATGTAGTAAAATAGAGCGATAAAAAACCGACATAGGTGTTAGCATAACTACCACAATACCGCTTCACGGAGGTAGACAGCACCGTGCATTCTAGTTTGTTATGACATAAAGCAATTTAACGCATCATGCATTATCGTTTATCATTATCACATTCAGCTGTGGAATAGCGCGTGATTCTCACCTGAGTTTGGTTGTGCTTGTAAGTCTACCGCCGTCAACATTCCATTCTTTTCAAAGATGGTTTTCACATTTGCACAAGTTCCTTCAGAGTCAGCGGCAGAAGCCACGGCTAAGAAACAAGAAGCCAACAGTAAATACAGAATTTGACTCCGCATTCTCAATCCGAAAATCGATTTTTTGTTAGGCGACAGTTTATCACAACAACACTCTTCCACAGCCATGTTCGCGACGATTGAATTTATAAGTGTGAAACGAGATACACTTTTATAAACGGTTCATAAATAAAAGTACAAGTGAATGATTTTTAATTTAAACTTAAATTGCGGTACTGTACACGCCATACGCACGACTCGCGACAATTCAACTGCGAACCATGATGGTCGCAGCTCGACTACTGGCCGGCACACTGAAGCGAAAGCGAATTGGCTGAAGTGAGCCGAAAGCGACGGACAGGCAGCGCGGTGGTGGCATTGCCATTCTATCTTGTTATTTCTGATAAAAACAAAAAATGTGAAGCCTAAAATGTTTGTAAAATAGAGCTTTTAATTTTTATGTTTGTATTCTTTTGACTGCGGTTCACAAGCCATCTCCAAGCCTTCTTTGATAATTCAAAAATTATTACTGAGCAACACATTCAAATCATATGGCGTTTATTTTACTGTAGCAATATTTTTAGTCTACACAATGATTGGTTCCCACTAGGAAAATAAAAGTATCTTGACCAATGGAAGACCACTGTCACATGACGTCTTTGCTATGATTGGACAATTTTTTGACAATTGACAAGTTTGACGTATACGATTGTCAAAAAACTAGTTTCAAATGTCACTCAAACAAAATAGACGAAATGTTATTCAATCAATGAACGCACGTTCAGTGTTTTTAGTGTTTATGAAATAAAGTCATCTCTAAAAATAAGTGAAATTTGGGTAAATTAGTGTACAATAGTGTTTATTTATAAGGCACGCAAATATCAGTGTATATCAGTTTATTATTGTAAATAATTTTATATAACCGGTCACCATGAGGATATATTTGTTAAAAAGTGTGTCGCGGGTGATAGGCGCGAGATGTTACTCAACGCCGAATTATAAGAAAGTTACGCACTGTCTTTTCGACTTGGATGGACTTCTGCTTGGTGAGTTAACAGTGCGACCTTCGCAGATATTGTCAATGTTATTGGATCGCAAGGTTATAAACGCCGTCATGCTTTTACATAATTAATAACAAACATATGAATGTATTATAATATGCAGACCGTACCTAATTTGGTTGAAGAGGTTTCACAATACTAACCTCTAAACGAGTTTCAAGAAAAAGTTTCAAGCTGTATTAAATAAAGTTTCGAAACTTTTAAAATGTTGGATAACATATTCATAAACAATTAAATAATTATGTTCCTACTGTCAATTTTAAAAACTTGATATTTTAATTTCCAAAAGATTATTTAATTTAAGAATCTATGCAAAACTTGACTATTGTCTAACATAGTTGCACGGCTTAATTGACACATTATTATTTTTTGCTAAGGATTGTTGTCTAGCTTAATGACTGGCTTTTGTTCTGGTGTTTATAAATGAATGTAATTTGTACAAAGAGAGCTATAAATCAAATTCAAATGTCTTTGTGTGTGCTGATCCAATATTTTTTAAATAATTTTCTTGATTTGCTTTGCAAATGCAAGTCGCAAACTTTAGGTAAATATAGACGAATTACTTATTCCAAATAACATATTTTTTTAATGTATTTAAAAGTGTTGTCCCGAATTTCGGGACAGATGTCCCGGAAAAAATGTAGTCCTAAGGAAGTCTCGTCTCTGTTATTCGAAGTTTAGGCAAATAGGCACTACCTATTCCTATTACTGCTCATTATCCAATATCTTAAAGAATAACTGTTTTACAATACCATTAATTTGTCATGAAGAAGAGTGTCAAGGAGTTTGTAACAACTTTTTTCCAGATACGGAACTAGTTTATAAGAAAATGATAACTCAGTTATGTGCAAACTATGGCCACAAATACACGGACGAGTTGATGATGAAAATACTTGGTGGAACTGAACAACGCCTTTCAGAGATCCTGTGCAAAGAACTGAAGTTACCCTGTACACCAACGGAGTTTAGAGATCAGTTGCTGGTGCTAGGAGATACTATGTTAGCGGGAGCACCTATACTAGACGGTATGTAAATAAATTAAACTTTCATAATCATGTTACCAGCCTAAAGACACTGGACACAGGCCTCCCCCTAGTGTTGCCACATCAACCGGTGTTGTCTACATTATAGCTACTCATGCTACTATAACAGAAACTAAATGCATGGCTACAGTACAGACTAGAACTAAATAATTAAGTAAAATGAAAAAAAAGAGAGAGAGACTAGTTGACTTTTTTAGGAACCGATTTATAATGTTCCTTTTCCTCAAAATGTAAATGTTTGAGTAAAATAGTTAACTTAACAAATTGATTTTTCAAATTAAGTTTATTTTTGATACTTTTAGCTCATTCATTTTACAGGTCGATTCAAACTCAATGGCGGCTCGGAAGTTAGCTGCTCGCTGCGCAGTACCCCACCCCTCACCCCCGCTGACACATTAAATGGTTAACTGCGCAGCGACTCGCTTCATGTTCCGAGCCGCCATTAACTTTGAATCGAACTGTACTAAACACAATTTATAAGGTATTTTTCTTACTGTCAACTAACCTATTATCTATGATATCTAATCTAAACTCCAATTAACTATTCCGAATAACCAAGATACTGTGAATGCAATAAATTTAGAATTGCAGATAAATAGCTTTTTTTAGTACTTAGTCATTAATTTTTATGGGCATTAAAAGATTCTATCATTGACCACAGAATATTACATTGAGTGTAAACATGGCATTTAGCATTCCGACCTAGCACCTATCTAAACCTGTGATATTTTCGGAATTTTGTACCAAAGCTCTTCTAAATGGAAACATAACAACAACATTAAATAAATAAATAAAATAAACACGTAAATAATATTGATCAATATAAAACTAAGCATAGCATTTACGATGCTTGGCATAAATCCATGTTCGTTGAGGCGGATAGTTCATGTGCAAGGTTAGGATATTCTAAATTAGAACTTGTAATCAATGGCTTACATAATTCTTATTCTAGTCTTCCTGTTCGTCTTTTTTTTTCCCAACCGATTCTCAGCTCTCTTCATAATATTGGGTTTGCCCCAATGGTTTGTGCGCATTCTTTTCTTTGAACTACCTATCTTTATTCTTCGTTTTCAGTCATTAAGGTTGGATTCGACCAAACAGGATATAAATTTTATCCGAGGAATAAGGGACTACTCACACTTATTCAGCTCTATTCAGCGTTTGCCCATAGAAAACGCGCGAAACAACAAACAAAAGAACAACATCGCGAACAAAATCGCAGTTTTCTATGGGCAAACGCTGAATAGAGCTGAATAAGGTGAGTAGTCCCTCCCTAAGCCTTCTCTTCCGAGTAAATTTTGAATTTTTGCCAGTTTCTCCATACGAAAGCTGTCAGAGTAAATCTTATTCCGCGGATAAAATTTATTCGTGTTTGGTCTGATCCACCCTCAGAGAATTTTCCTTTAGCTATAAGTTTTACCAGCGAGTTTCTCGTTTCTTCGAGGCCATGGCATTTAAGACACTCACGGGAGTAAATAAACTAAGACAGTGGGACCCTGGGCAGTACGCAGTGAGCCCAGACAGTTTACCTAAGTATTCCATTTTAACTATTGTCTAGAAATTTACACAAGGCATTTATTATCTGCTGACAACAGTGGATGGGTGATATCTCTTGATTATTTATATTGCATTCAAAACGAGCAAGATAATGCTTTAAGTACCTCCGTTGAATGCACTTTGATCAATATTTATAAGTACCATTTTTTTCGGATTTTTTAATGCTTATCTTATGTACTTAGATAATATTATGTTTGCATCAAAACATCATTGTATTTTTAAAACAAATTAACATGACCTATCAAATACGTAGGCTAGGTATACATGTGTTATTCTTATCAATTCCAAGTTTATCGGATGTGTAAAAAATCTCTCACAATACACCATTTTTAAAGTCCACTACACTGTCCTTTTATTCTAGGGTTTTTTTAAGCTTCACCTGACTCAATTTTGCGCATTCGTTCCATTACATCTAAGGATAGGTACCTACTGATTCTCATCATTGCGTTTTTTAAGGTCAATGGCGCTTCTGAATACGTATACTTACAGTTCGTAAAAAACCAAACATTAATCTTCCCAATTCTCCATTACAGGTGCAGAAAGGTTAATACGTCACTTACATAAAACGAAAGTACCCTTCGCGCTAGCAACGTCTTCAAGTGCTCGATCAGTAGATACGAAAATAAGACACTACAAAGAACTTTTTTCATACTTCCACCATATGGTCATGGGCAGTACCGACAAGGATGTCAAATTTGGAAAGCCACATCCCGATATATTCTTGGTGACAGCTGCAAGGTTTCCTGATAAGCCGGACCCTTCTAAGGTATGGTTGGTTTGGGTTATTTGGCTGATATTTTAACTTTCTAAAGGTTGGTGTAGAAAAGCACGAATGCTCATACTTATTGCTCATTCTATCCCCACACTGGCAAATATTTTTTCCGTAAACAGGGCCAGAGCATTCTTTCGTTGGTTTCATACTGGAATGCCAAGAATATGAATGAATGAATGAATTGCACCGATCCCACCGTGGTTTAACCAGACTCGATAAATCGAATGAACCCCCAGATTTGCACTAGCCGCTGGATTCTCATGTTTCATGGGGCTACAGAGGCCATTGCATATCAGGGAGTAGACCACGTGGTGCGGGCAATGGTAGGGAGAGAATGTGCCCTCGGGATAAGGAAGGTTTAGCGAGCCGTACCGGATATGCATCCTTAAGTAAGCAATGGAATAGTGGAGAGACGGGTAATGTTTATCTATGGATGGGCATCTTTTTACGACGTCGCCGCCGCCGCGCCGGTTGGCTCAGGTCAATCTTCACCGGTAAATCTTTTGGCATGAAAATAATGCTGTTTGTTCTAAAACAAACTTGTGTTCCTTTACTGCGAGTGGAGTCCTAGATATCATCTTGGAGAGTCCACTTACGGTGAAGTCACCATAACACTCTGACACTGCTAACATGCAGTGACCAAACATGGTCATTACCTAATGCTCGTTGCGAGTAGAGAGCTATGCCATGCAGTATGATAGTTTCAAGCTGTTATAAACATGACCAATTAATTGGCGTTATTATAGTATAAGCTGGTACAGTCCAATTCCCATATTCGACACTAATTGAGAGACTGAATGACGTAAACTGACCAATAACATGACGTTAATTCGAGTTAATCATAGCCAGTTTGGGCTCTCGAAGTAATCAGCGTCGAAGTCAGAATAAATGTCATTATGTAATCATATTCGCAACTGTTTCTAGTTTCGTTTGAAGCCTGTAATCGCGGTTGCTATAAAGCCGCGGGCACGAAGTTAGCGGCAGCGGTGCGGCGCGCGGCGCGGCGCGGCGGCGCGGGGACGTGGGGAGCGACGCGTTTCAATGCATATATTTATATGGAACTGGCCTCGAAGGCAACGACGCCGGGAAAGAAAGAAATAAATCATTTATTTGTTGATAATGTAGGTATACATATAAGTTGGAATATTTGAAAATTGTCCCGACAGTTCCATAAAAAACTATGCAATTGAACGCGCCGCTCTCTCGCCGCTACCGCTGACTTCGCGTCCGCGGCCTAATAGTCGGTCCCACGCCGCGGACGAATTTTATTGCGCTGGACTTTCAACGCACTGCTTATCGCCGAGAGTTGAAAATACAACAGTGTGATTTTTTGACGCGCTAGGATGCTCGCTGTTGAATTCTCAATGCTCGGCTCAACACCGAGAGTTAAAAATCCAGTGCGCAATAAAATAGTCAGGAAAAAAATCCCTTGGGCCTGGGCTAACTGTTTACCGAAGCTACGCCCACAAAGACCAAAATATTCCATATCCTCAATTGAACTAATTTTAGCGAGTGAATTGCAGCCAGCGTGGGTTGTATGCGGTTAGTCTACCTACTGTATGATTTTTTCGATCAAAGTCGGTATTGAAAACTATATTCTAAACCCCGATTGAACAAATACATTCTTGTTACCAGTAAAATTTTCCAAAAATTGCATGAAAGTCGGTATGGTATTTACATAATTAGCAAATCTTACATTTTGTACGTAAACTAAATACATCAAATACTAATCTTAGCAATGCTGTTAGCTTCGCATCGTGAAAACGTGCGAGGCGAATTAGAACCATTAATCACTCCGACATTTTTGAGTTCAAGGCAAAATTACAACATGGAATTTGGAAGTAGTAGATAATATTTTTAGTTATTTTTCTGTTCTGCATTAGGCGTTCATTTTCGACTTTATTTCAACGTAGTGTTGACATTTGTTCGGTAGTGAAAATTACGCTTCTTTTCGCCAGTTTGCGTAGGCCCTAAGGAGAAACTCGTGGCTGAGTAATAACAGCTGCACGGGTCGATCCAACACGTTAAGCTAAGCTTGCCGGGGTTGGTCCGTGGATGGGTGACCATCTTTACATATCGATACCCCACCGTGCCTCGGAAAGCACATTAAGCCGTTGGTCCCGGCTGTCATTCGTGGATCTTTGACAGTCGTTACGGGTCGTCAGAAGCCCGAAAGTCTGACAACCAGTTTTACCAAGGGCTATCGTATTACTGGTTTGTGGAGGTCAGATAGGCAATTCCTCCATATAAAATGCTGGTATTCAGCTGCATCCAGTGAGACTGGAAGCGACCCCAAGATAGTTGGGAAAAGGCTAGGCAGATTGATTGCGCAGGCCCTAAGTATTAGTGCAGATGAATTACAGGCATGAGGTTTTACCTCGTGTTTCTAGTTTACAGAGGCCTTAGTGTAAGCTTGCAAGTGAGTAGGTAAACGTAACTATCGCGTTTGCGCTAAGATTTTTATTCTCACCTTTATATTCTTAGCATTATGATCTATCAGTCAAATATTAACGCAAACGCGATAGTTACGTTTACTCACTTGCAAACTTACACTAAGGCCACAGGACATGGCAAATCCGTGTTTTTTTTTAATAATCTTACCATACCTTTATTACCTTTCCAGTGTCTAGTATTCGAAGACTCCCCGCACGGCGTGACAGCAGGCTTGAAGGCAGGCATGCAAACAGTCATGGTGCCCGACCCACACACGGACAAGAAGCTGACCACACATGCGACCATCGTCCTACCCACCTTAGCCGAGTTCAAGCCGGAACTGTTCGGACTACCCGCGTTCCAATGACGGTAGTTTGATAATGTGTTCATAATCCAGTGTGCTGTAATTTTTTTGTGGTTGTGCTTTACTTGTACTATGAGGTGCCTTAGAAGTCTTAAGAACCATTTACACAATACAAGTTTCTTGCCTGTGGCATATCTTCTATCTATATATATAAAAATCAATTGCCGTGCAATAGTCTCGCAAAAACTCGAAAATGGCTCGACCGTTTGTGATGAAACTTTGGTAAGTTGTTTTGTGTGCGCCGGAGAAGGTTCCTAGCAAAAAAAATGGCATTCCAACGCATGCCGGGCATTAGCTAGTAAAATATAAAATTGAAGCAACAAATGACTTGCATCTTCTAATTAAACACTGTTTAGATAGTGCAACTTTTATTGTTGCTTCAAGTTATGGTATGCCACAAGTAATTATAAAACAGGCTTTATTTTGAAGAAAATTTTAAATTGGTCAAGTATTCAGTTCGATTCAAACTTAATTTTGGCTCCCCCCTTCACCCCCGCTGACGAATGAAATCGTTACTCTGCGCAGCGACTCGCCTCATTTTCCGAGTCGCCATTAAGTTTGAATCGAACTGTATTGATAGTTTTGCCGTAAAAAATATTGTTTATTACGACCAGTTTCAGTACAGGAACTTAAATTTTATCATACTACTAGTAAGGCTGCCTGTCCACTGGAGCGGAGAAGAGAGGAGAATAGAATAGAATCTAAACTCTGAAGCGGAGTTTAGATTCAGGCAGCTTAGAGCTCATGTGCCTTTTTACCCGACTACGGCGAAGCAAAAAGGAGGGTTATGATTTTCACCGGTATGTTTATGTATGTTCACCTGTTCCCTCATAACTTCTAAACTCCTCATCGTAATTTGACAAATGGGGTATCGTTGGAAGCGTCTCGGTCGTCCGCTGGCTATAGGTGAAAATCCGGAGTCACACGAAATCTATTCTATTTATCCCCTTGTGCCCAACACGTGTGACTCCGGATTTTTAATGTGTCTGTCTGTGATGACTTGTTTATACCTTTTAGTTGACTTTTTTTGCCGTAGTTGGGTTTTAGTTTCTATTACTTTTATTGTTATACCACAAAGGCTTTTAGTTATTTTATAATACTCGAATGGTGGGTTTCTAACCAGTCATAGCCATATAAGCCTATCATACATTTTGCAACTCGACTGTTCTGATTTTTTTCCGCCATAAAAATAACTATTTATTCGACAAACCAACATAATATAATGAATACAATATTTTTATATAAATTAATTAACCTCGATATCATGTCTGTACTAGATGTTTAGAAAATGTATCTAATATACATTTTGTAAACACGTGTACCTCTACGCAATAAGTTATATAAAAATAATAAAAGTACAAAAATAAACGCCAATCAAAACGAAAAATTAGGACCTCTCCTGAATGGATTGTAAATTATATATGTATGTAGTCAATTTACAGAATCACGATGTTATTAGTACTTATTAAATGGTAGGTAAGAGAAAATAAATGTATGTTTAAATATATGTTGAAGTGTTACTAAACATGTTACAATTCTTCCCAGACAGGTATTAAAAAGTAAGGATTAGAACAGACTAGAAACTGTCCCTGACAACCATTTATTATAGTTGTAAGGAAGCTATGGTGTATCATAAGCCATAGCCACAAACACTGCCGCATCTCATAATAATAAATCAGGGTCAAAATATTGCTTATTATACAACGGGTTTTCTTATATCCCATAACTCTTATAAACTATAAGTAAAAATAATATAAAAGTCCTACAATATGTGGTCCAATAATACAGTTTCGAAGATAAAATCAATAGTAATTAATTTTTTTCAAACATGCTTGGAAATTTGAGCTTTATTTTGACAACCTTCTTCGAGACATCGAAATTGCTGTACTGGTCAAAAACAAATGACCATGCGGCCGGCAATGTTACTATGAAAATCCATATCTGTCCTGTGTAGCGGCCAAATAAATTACTATGAAAACTAATATCTGTCGTGTTATTTAAAAATGGAACTTTATTTTTACTTCAACACATGACAACCAAGGAGGTAACTTATCAAAGATTTTATCTAAATTTCGATTTCGCTTGCAAATATAACTGTAAAGAAGAAACAAATGAACATATTGGCGCATGAAAAATTATCGTTGGCCGTCATTGATTCTAGAATTTATAATTAATTTAAGAACTGTCGTTTGAATTTCCACGCATTATTTGAGAAAAGTACTAGCGTACGCTTGAGTTGCTGACCGCGACAGTAATGTAGGTACTATATTATTATATTTTATCGATGTGTAGGTATCTATCTAAGATTCATTGATAAATATGAGTAATTTATTTTCATTCAAACCAATCATTCATATTTAAAGCTAAGAAAATGTGCAACGTGGTCATATTTCACGTAGAGGGTGTTTTACATTAATAATAGTGACTTTCGACATATTTAGTGACTTTAAACAAAAAAAAATATTACAAAAATAATTCTTAAGCCAGTTGATTATTTGATATGGCTCATTCATACCCTAGAGTTATGGGAGATAAAAAAAAACACCTTATTTAAGTGCCAACCACGAAGAAGCGCCCCTAATCAGATACAGTTACAGTATTGCGTTTAGGAAGAAGAGTGGGGCGCGTCTTCATGGATGGCACTATATATAACTTATTAATAGTGCAATAACTGTAACATTGACGCCGTTAACCTTTAATATTGTTATTATTTACAAAGTCTGGTAGTTGTAGATAATTTTACACAATAAACTATTTGTTTAAGAATATTGTTGTATTATTTGTATCATATTTTATTGCAGAAAGAAAGATAAAGCCTTGTTTTGGTATTTACATTCATAAACTCATGCCTTCTTCACATGGCGGTAGGCAGAAACTACAGAACGCCACCTGCTACGGTCCTTACACACTCCTTTTGCTTCGTTTACGTTCATACATTTGGTCATACACGCACGCCGGTAGCGAGTAGGTAGGTACTACGCACTTGATCTTTCTTTCGGTATTTTTTTAAAATAATTCGTTTTGAAATAATAAAATAAGACTGCAATTGCTATTGACTAATTATTTTTTAATTTATAACATAAATAAAGAGATTTAATAACATAGTTCACTTTACTAGTTGTTTGACGGCTGAAAGTACATTGTCGGCAGATTGGTCTGTAAGTGACACGCTGCGTTCTGCTCCTTTTTCTGAAAACATAAAAGCGAAATTATTACAAATAGACACGACATTTTAATTTGAACCCCCTTTACTCACAAACATCTAATTAGGTACACTTGTGCGAAACAAAACCGTAGCGGCAACCACAAATCGCAGCGGCAACTGCAAACCGCAGCGGCAACTGCAAACCGCAGCGGCAACTGCATCCCAATCGCTACGGTAGGCCGCAGATACACGACTAGTTTCTTTGTAACGGTAACAGGCGACATGTCGCCATATTCGGAAGCGTTTTTACATAAAACCAGTTGTGTCCTCGCCGTAGTTGAGTATACGTTCCTTGGTTTTGTCGCTGCGGTCTGTCATAGCTGTTTGGCGGAGTTACCACCGCGGTTTGCGCGAAAAATATGTTTTATTTTTTAAAATGGTCATATAATATAATTATACATATTCTACGTATAATAAGTTCTATACTAAATAAAATTATAGGTACTTAAATCTTATTTAAAAATATGAAACAAAAAGTAATTAATTTTTTATCTAACTCTTCTTCTATCATACGTAATACTTAAATCTACCTATTTATGAAAGTTCAAATCTAGATGATAATTTTACAAGATCAATACAACAATAATTGAATTGGAAGTACACTCCCGGACACCTGCTGCACCCTAATTGCGAAACATTTTTAATTTTAGGCATTTAGACATAAAATGCATGGTGGCTCAATTTAGGAGTCTGGGAGTGTATTATTTTAGGGACACTACACACATGTCCGGGTCAGCATGATTAGGCACAGCCCGGGCGGCAGAATGGAATGAGTGTTTTGCTACCCTACTGTGCCGAATCATTGTGTAGCATACTTTACTGTCCTACTAGTCTAACTAGCCATATAAGTGTTCTAGTACTTCATCGTGCCAAGCCCTGGATCACAGTGAGCACTTGATCCTCAGACAAATCTGTAAGTGGCGAACATGCTTCACATCCTTTAGCTAGAATTATTGCTTCAGGTTAGTAGGGTCAACGGCTCGTCAGTAGCAATTAATGAAGTAACGAAATAATGAAGGAAATGCGGTTGACTGTACCCTTTAACTGTCAGAACTCATCGTAAATCATGAAATTGAATGTCTAATTAAATTATTGTTCTTTAAATTGACTGTCTCTCATGTAAGCTGTGTGGTTGGTAAACCAAACAGCAACCTAAGTGACGAAAAACTTAAAATAAAATACTTAGGTATTATTTTATTAGAAAGTTATTTTGTTTCTGCAAAATAACTACAGGACTGTTCTAAAGCATATGGCATCGAGCTGTGGGTTTCCACTTACAACTCCAATCGACATAAATATTATCCAAAGAGAAGAAAACTATAAAGAATGTAGAGGCGACCAAATGTTTGGCGGTGGGATACCGGATTATCATATCAATTATTTGAAGCAAGAGTAGGTACGTACCATAGCGAGCCCAGACACGAGGTTGTATGCCAGCGCACTCACGGATCAATATTGGGAATCCAGGATTCTCCTTCTTAATTGACACATAGTGCTTTTTAATGAAGTTCCTGAAAAATTACGATATTTTCAAAACCAAGATTGAGGTTATGAAACTGTTTATGTAATCAAAATTCTTACCTCACGCCCTCGGATTGTTTATTCGTCTGGCACAAATGAATCCTCAATTCCCTCAGAGTACCTCCTAAGCGGACAGACATTTTTTTTAAATAATTTTTATTGAAAACTATAACAATCTACACAAAATTCGACTTTTTTATAAACGTCAAAGTAACAAACTGACAGCTGATGAGCTGACATTTTGATTGACATTTTTAATTTTTGGCCGCGTTCCGAGTTAGGCCATAATCGCTCACAGCGCTGACATCAATATTTTGCGTTCCGATTTAGATATTACGATTATGACAGCTGAGGTCTGTCATCAATTCGGAACGCTCGTGAACGCGCCTACAGTGCTTGCTAAACGTCAAAACTTATAACATTACTTAAATTCTTTGTATAAAAATCAGAAATGTCTTTTTCTTCTTTGGTTAAGTGGCGACGGTAGCCAGAAGCACAATTTAGAAAAAGCCACGTTAGTTTATAGATATATGCGACTCAAAACTACAGCGCTGCCAAAAATGACAGTTCAGTCAACTGTCATTTTTGACAGAGATCACGGTGATATTAAGGTACACGTAAATATCGGTCATCAGGACCTTATCAAATACACATTATAATGGCTTGAATACCACGATTATTACCCCCGTTGGGTCTTTTTGCTTCTAATAGTTTAAAACACCTAGTACACACTTTTAGGTTTAATACACATTAATGTAGGGGCGGTGCAGAACAGCCCTGCCCCTGACCACTGTCTTACTGTGTAGACACGGACTCCCCTATTAGTAAAAGGCATGGTCGGCGTTATCGCAAGATGGCGCATGTCATGACGTCATCTATGACGTTTCATGGGTCGGCGTTACCGCGCTAACGCTTATTCGGAACGGGTGTTAGCACGCTCAAATCGATTACATTGTAACTCGGAACGCAGCCTTTGTCAATGCCCGCGAAACATTCCGTACTACGCATAGGTACCTGCTAAAATCACTAAACACCCAAGCATGGTCACTATTCTATTCGTTGTTTCTTCTTTACTGCTTATCCCGGTACAGGTATCGAGTGGGTACAAAAAAAAGTTAAGTATTAAAATTCTATGTGGAAAATTGTAACAAAGAAACTGCCCAGTGGCCTCTAGGTAGTAGAACTTCCATTCCTGTGTAACATACCTCAGTGAAGAATCATACCATAGGTAGTATCTACAAGTACATACGCCTGTGGAAGTACAATTCTGTATGTTGTAGGTACCACCATTAGACCTCAGTTCAAGTGCGTATTGGTCACGAAAAGTTTGCTGCTCCTTTTTCAGAATTTTAAATGAATAGGTACAATGAGAATCATGTAAACAATCTTAAAAGGCAACTTTAGAGCTAAATAGACATAGTTCATCATTATTCTGCAATTCAGCGTCACACTAGCAGCTGCCGACAATATTTCTTGAAGATCTTTTGGCTGAACTTGTACATGCAATACTGTATACATATAACAACAATGCAATGCAAGGTACGTTTGTGTGTAACAATTTATGTATGGGAATTGTTGTCAAATGAGGGCAAGCAATTACGAGGTCGACTATACTTACACCATTTGTATATTGCTTTATAGCCCAGCTGCAGGTTTCGTTGCTGACTGTGCCATCGATCAGAAAACGTAGCGGAGGTCCCGGGGCTCGTCTGGAAGCAGAGCGCGCAAAAGACCAAGTTTTGTTGCTCGACTTGGGATACGAACTTCCGTCTCGTCACAAAACGAGTTCCTTCTCGTTTTGTTCAATCTTAAATCTTCGAGCCAGTTTTTGTATTTGGAACTTTATTCCGATTTATTTCTTAGAATATAAACCGACTTTTGATCAGAGTCCGCATTTCTGGAAGAAAATGCTCGGACTAAAGTTAGAATTCTAAAAGGACTAAAGTTGGTTGAATGAGGGGCCCGTGGCTAAGTAATAACAGCCGCACGGGTCGATCGATCAGGATAAGCTTCACTTGCCACAGTCGGTTCGTGGATGGGTGACCATCTTTACATACCGATATACCCCTTGCAAATATACCAGATATACCAGTTGCTCCATGCAAAATACTGGTATTCAGCTGCATCCGGTTAGACTCGAGGCCGACCCCAACAATAGTTGGGAAGGCTGATGATTTGTTGCTTGAATGATGAAAAGAATTTCAGGATTGGGACAGCTGATAAAGGGTTCAATAAAATGAAAAAAAAAATTACATCATCAATAACACCTAAAAGAAAACATAAATTATTTATTTAACAATTTAATGTAGGTAATACTCAATACATCAATTTTATCTTTTGTACATTAAAAACTAAGTACCAAACACTTTTAATTATGATTTTTTAATATTGTATTGTTATGCTAGAAGCAACAGCACTTTTCTAGTAACATCAGATAATTAATTGAAAATAATGAATTATTAATTTTATTATTTAATAGACTGACGAAGTTATTATGTACAAATCATGTAATTGCTTGTTATATAATTATTCGATGAAGTAGGGTAGTTGTTTAGTTTGGCGAGGATTTATTTTTCCTCAAGATCCTCCTTTATTGAACTACCTAAACCGAAGGAGTATAGTAAATAAAATTTGAAGCTATATTTTGTCTCCTTCTAAGGCATCTCCACGGATAAGAGAATCGTGGCGAAAGTCACCCTGTGCCTTCAAATTATCGCCGTGATGATATCGCCGTGTGGAGATTGATTGATAGAGTTTCTACTGAATTTGATGGTCGAAAATAATTGCAGTGTCTCGCCACACTGCAATTTTCCCGCCCGTGAAGATGGCGCCTAAATAAAAGACGAAAAAGTAAATAAACTGAAGAATAGAACGAAGTATTGAAATATGTTTAATTTACCCAAAGCTGTCTTTGTCAAAAGTACGAACTACTGCCTAAGGAAGGCGATTTTAGAAACTTAGAAGGTTTTTGAATTCATGTGAGATAGGTACCTACTTATGTTTTTTTTCTATAACTAAATTTTCAACTACCCTACAACATGCTGTAAAATTATTCAGGTATAATTATATGGAAACGGTTTTGTTCGATAATAATTGTAAAAAAAAAACTGCAATTAAGTATTTATATTTGTTTGAACAGCTTTTTAGTAAAAAAGTTCCTGAAATTCAATAATCACAGATCACGCTTATAGTGTCATATTATTAAGTTTCTACGCACATCAAATTGTACCTTATCGAAGGAGATATAAAGTTTAAAATCCTTTGTGAAAAAATTAGGGAACATTCTAGGGCTGACTCACACCAAATCATGCAGCTTGAAATTGTGGGCTTGTACTGTAGTAGCGTTTGAAATGAGAATTTTATGACTTTTATATATTTTGATGTTAGGATTTATTTGATAGTTCAAAATAATCTTATGCACTAGTGTTGTCGTCTCTACATTATATAAGGCCGTGTCCAAATATAAGCGACCGTCCCGCGAATATGCGACCATTTGTCGCTGCGACGACTCGTTCGGTTTCGCTGATGAATATGAACTCGACGATCGCGCGTTCCCGCGACCTTCGATCATATTATGACAAACGCTATATGGTGTTGCTGCATTTAATGTGACCGCATTTTGACGAAGGGAAACTAGGGTACCCAATATGACAAAATAAATACCACATTTTGTAGTGCTATCTCAAACATGCATTTGTTCATACTCCGCCTGTTTTGAGTATCATACGTAACATGACTGCCACAAGAGCATTTTTAAAGTCAGATGTTGTATAACCATAAAAACTCCTTCAGCACTTTAGCGATCCCTCCTTTGGAGTAAAGGAGGGAAAATTGCTAAACTAACACGATCTTTCGAGCTTTTTGTTCGGTGAAACTGAACGCGAGGTATAACGAGCGATTTTTTCCGAATAAAAAGTGGCATCTGCATGCAACCTATCGCGTATTCGCGCGACCATAGCTTTTAAATAGGGCGTGGCTTTATCGACATAAGTAATCTGCACAATTTTTTGCGATCATGCAGTCTAGCATACCCGTGGTATATTATTGTGGTTGCTTCTAATGTGAACCTACACTAAGCGTATTGTCGCAAATAGTCGCGTTACTTTGTTAATACAAAATGCACTTTATTTCAATAATCCTAGAGTATATTTTATATCAGCCAAGTAACGCGAATATTTTGAGAAATAAGCCAAGTCAATTGCTATCATAAGTTTAGCGTATGTTTTTTTAATTTTTAATAAAACGTTTTTATTTATACTTTAGTTTACAAAAAAGGATTCAGTGTTTGGAGCCTCCTTTTAAGCAAACAATGCCTGTGTTAGAAGACTCTGCCCTTCCATGCTTAGCTCTATGTGTTGTACTCATGCGCACTGCGAGGAAACGGTAAGTCGTTGCCAGTCAGCTGTACCCTTTGTATTCACTTTCGTGACGTCACACATTATATGCGTCACCTTTCGTCATGTTCCACTACAGTGGATCAATTCCTTAAGGGTGTGAATACACAGGTGATGTGCACGATTCTAAGTCATTAATTTTAAAGTGAACTAGATATTAATTACCATCTCTAGACGTGACAACTTTGAATCTACAACCATTCAATTTTGATACAATGCTTTAACATTCTTCAAGTGAATTATGTTTTTTTTATATTAATTCGCGACTAACACAGAACATTCCAGAACTGAAACAATGACATCAAAACAACATTTATTGCACATTTATTCATGTCAAAATTGCACTTACTCCCAAAGTAAATAAAAAATAAAATAGCTTTTAGGTATAAAAAATAGTGGCAATTCCAACATTAAATAAATGAGCAAAATTGAATTAGTTTAATTAAAATTATGCCGATTTAATAACTCCAGCGTTACATCGCTTTGTCAAAGCTGGAAAGCTAAAAAAACTAAAACAGAAAAAACTAAGCTTGTTATAATTAAAAAAAATGTAATATCATTAATGTGTATTATATACATATTTACATCTTAAATTTTAAACGGCATACTATTCTATAAGTAACGTAAGAGAACCATGTTGAGAAATTTAAAGAGATAATTTTAGAACAACTCTTATAATAAAAATCATTCAATTATTGGAAAAAAAACTCATCCTATTGTTCCATAATAGGAGTCAGGTCAACAAGAATTTATCTAACGGACGAATAGTACGAGAGCTATATACAGTTGAGTGAAGATTTAAATTAAACATGGAAATTTCAATTGGCAAGAACAAAGTAGGTAATTTTCTATATTGACAACACTTTCCACTCTTGATTAACAAGTCTATTAGAACTATAAACTATTGAAACTAAACAAAATATGTAATCCCAGCGAACATTCCAGACTAGAGACACGGTACTCACGATGCCAAATGAAATTCCCAGCAGCGTCATCACTCTTACGTCACGTCACGATTTAGTCAGCTACACAACTCGAAAACTATAAGGATAGCGAGCCACTCGACTGTACACAGCTCGAGCCCGTAAAGCACGAAGCGAGAGAGCAGCAACACTGCGTACGCGCAACACGCGGCAAACTTGTTGCGGCGGCCATGTTGTTGTCCAACGTACTGGTCGCGCGTCGCCTCGCGCTTTTTCAAGTTCAGCTAGCCGGACGCCGGTTCGAGTGCTTTGACCGCGTCTGCGGTGAGGCCCTGCTTCTGGCACCACTCTACGAAGTCGTCGATGAGGACGGGCCACGCGCCCTCTGCGTCGTAGTTGCTCATGCCGTCGTCGATCTGCGTCGCGAAGTCTAGGAGGAGGTTCCATGTGTCCTTTGGTATAGATCTCTTGTGATGCTCCTGGAATTGTTTATGGTTTTGTGTAAGTTTCGTTGTCTTACTTTTTGCTTATGGATTCTAAATAAAATAATCGTTTATTAAACACAGTTACACCCAGTAAGTAACATTATCTTCAGGACATATCAAACATTGTTAAAAATCAGTCACGGTAATAAATTTAATTGTTTTGTTAATGACATTGGATTCTAATAAGTCAAAACAATGTTCTTGATAAACACACATCTGTCAGTTTATCAACCAGATGTTATGGTAATTTAAATTACACTATAATTTGATTTTATTTTATTTACCAATCAGTCCAATAAGAAAAATAATAAGTTCTTAATTTAAATGGGATTGTCTGTGTTCTACACTAATATAATGAAGAGATTTGTTTTTTTGTTTGTAATGAATAAACTCAAAAAGTTATGGACAATTTAAAAAAATCTTTCATAATATAAATTTATATTATCACTGAGTAACATAGGCTATAGTTTATAAAGAAATCACGCCGGCGAAACCGCTGGCGGAAACTAGAATGAGATAAGTTGAGCTAACTATTTTACACAAAAATTGACCCCAATTTACTTTTCATACACTGGGATTCATGCCAGACATACTAGTATTTAAAATACTCACTGGAATCTGACCCAAAAAAATTAGGAATGAAGAGTAACAGATTATTCAAACTAAATATTTATGTAAGGCCACAATGAGGCTATGAGCCTTATTATTTACCATGTTCTACTTCTTTACTTACTATTTTAAATGTATTGTGTCAGCAACTGTTGGGTAACCTTAATAAATAAATAGAAGAGTGTCCGCCAATATGTTTAGTCTTATGTAATTGTGGGCTTCTTCATTTATCAGTAACTAAATTACTCTTATAAATGTGTAACTCACTCTTGCATTGATATCATGCTTCCCTATAGTAAGTACAGAGATAATAACATCAAGTATCATTCATATCAAGATAAAAATGTTTCTACTATTTATATTATGATACTACTTTTATGATCTGGGAAAATAGACTATTATTTATTTATATTAAAATTGTAATGCCTACATATTTTCTAGGTTAACACAATGGGTTACACTAGATCTGAGTATGCGGAAAGTATACTTATGATGTCATAATTATTGTGATTTAATATAGATGCCAACTTGGCATGTATATGAGATTGTCAGGCCAAGTACAACAATGACTATGAGATCATTTTATCATGCTTGTCATGTTTTCTTTAAATGATTTAACATACACAGCCTGTAATCATTTCTGAATTTTACAAAACTTTTGCCCAGCTTATAGTATGAAACTATTTTATTTATTTTCGCATATATCTTAGGATGAATATTAGGACTGAAGCCTGTAGGACTGCCATGTCTAATGTTTACCTTACCTTGATTTGTTTAAATGATGAGAAACTCATACATACCGTAAGAAATTTGCACCATGCATCTAGGAACTTAAATCTCCCACGGAGCACTATATTCCAATAGGCTATCGCCATATCCAATTCCAGTCCTTTCTGACCAGGATTCTTTGCATAATTAAATGTGAAATGATAAAAATCTTTAAACTTGTTTTGATCTTTTATCTCTGATTCCAGTGTTGGTAATTTTGCTTTTAATTTCTCTATGCTATCCGCTCCAAGCTCCATGAGACCAGTTGTGAACTCTTCTTTAGTAAACTCACACTGCACAGCAGCTTTACATTTCCAAGCTATAATAAGAACTAAAATTGACTCAGGACTTAAATTAAGGTCTTCTAAAAACTTCATTACACCATCTACAGTGATTTTATCGTTCTCCTGTTGATCTTTGTACTTAGTAAACAGATGGTCGAGCTTTTTCCTATCCACAGACGCCTTTACGGGGTCCTTGTAGTAAGCTTCAGGGTTCTGAAAGTAGTTGTCACTCGCAAGGTCCAGTTTCCAGTCATTTTGAGACAAACAATATATCGCCGTGCTCTCACTCGTCTGCGTAAACGCGACGAACTTTTTAACTTTGTCTCTCTGTGACGATTTTAATTTATTCTGTAAGAGAATCGTACGAACGTCATATTTATAACCTTATTAGTGCTTACCTGTCATCTAATTTACGTATCAAAAAACAATTTGGGCATTTTATGTGATGTTGTATTTGTTATTTTGGTTGGATTTGATGCATATTTTAACACGATTACTCACCATTTTCGTGAATTTTTTATTGTTTCTAATGACTTTCACTGTTATTTCGACATCGGAACCAAAGTGAAATAACAATCATAGACAACTTTCTAATGTTGTTATGGCATTAACTTTAATTTCCCATTTTGCATATTTCGGGTTTTATTATCAGACTTGTTGTTGTTATTGTTATTATTATGTGTGATTATATATATTTCGTTCCACAATAAAAAATCGGATGAAGTGATTTAATAAATTAAGTACTATAATGGTCTAATCGTAAGTATCACTATATTTAAAAAAAGTGAGTATCTTAATTTTTGTTTATTTGCCATAATTTTATTTAGAGAAATCGTGTTTTTTATATTGAGTTTTCAAAACTGCTTACCATTAACCTTTAAATCAGGGAATGTCTTGCAAATATAGTAGCAACACCGTTTTAGAAAACAATCATAGACAATTATTTCTTCGTTCCAAAATGAATTTGAAATTCTATTTTATACATCAAATTTTAATAATTTCATGAACTAATACGACTTGTTTTCGTAGCAAAGAACGAAATAGGAAAATCGTAAACTACGAAAAATCCTGGTAGTCGTTTCATTTGAATTGTTTTTCAGAACGAAGCTGTCAATAATGCCAAACAGCTGATCGCATAACATAACCTAACTCATAGACTAGTATATGTATACATAACTAGCGACAATAATTAAGCGTAATTAACTTGTAAATCATTATGGTTACATAATAAAACCTTATAAAAATGCGGTCTTTATTGGTTAAACGGTTATATTATACTCCAAATCGATATTTATTTAAGTCAGTCAGTACGCAAAGTACAAGAGTGCGATTTGCGCCCAGTCCAACAGGATATTTACATTTAGGGGGTTTACGAACTGCTCTATACAATTATTTATTTTCCATATCCCGAGGAGGTTCATTCATATTGCGTATTGAAGATACGGATCAAACGAGGAAAGTTGAAGGTTCTGTGGATGCGCTAGTAAACGACTTACAATGGGCAGGAATTGAGTGTACCGAAGGACCAGGAATGAAGGGTGAATACGGACCCTATGTGCAGAGCGAAAGGTTGAGTTTCTATCAGTAAGTATTGTTTCTATTTTCCTATTTTAAATTGTTAATACATGCCTATATTGATTTTCAAATAGGTTTGAATGATAGGTCTGATGACAGACAATTTTTTTTTCATTCCGAACTACTTAGCTAAGATATAACAATTACTAAATATAATATTTCTCTACTTATCAGAGAACACATAGCTACACTCCTTGAGAATGGTTCAGCATACAAATGTTTCTGTACCGAGCGAAGACTGAACATTTTACGTAGAGATGCAGTGAAGTCACAACGTATACCCAAGTATGACAACCGATGCAGGAGTCTGACGCATGAAGAGATTAAGGAGAAGATGGATGCTGGTGTTCCATATTGTATTCGATTTAAGGTAAAGAATACTTTGGTCATGAAGTTGGTTGTTATCGGGCGGTTATACTTCACTGCCCTACTAACGATACTTAGGGCCGATTTTTCAATCGTCAGATAATTTTTATCTCAGGAATAAATATGGCAGTTTGACATATTTTCTTTATAATAGCTGTCAAAACGTCTTACATATTCCCCAGATAAGTTATCTGATGATTGAAAAAACGGCCCTTACTGTAACTGTTGAGGAATATCAGTATCTTTATAAACTACATCATATTATGGACTAAATCTTTGTTTTAGAATAATAAAGAAACACCAAAACCGTTTATAACAACATCGCTGAAAAGAATGTACCGGAACTTTGAGGTCCCAGCTTTTGGTTTTGTTTATATTTGACTTTCAGCTTTTTTTTTTGTTGCCTTTTGACAACATAGTGTTTGGTTACAAAGACTATCCGCTATAACCACCATAATCTGACAGTCCCCTCCAAGTCATTATAAATGGTTTTGACTGTAGTTAAATTAGGTTGATATAAGAAAAACTGTAATGTAAGTTATTAAGTAGTTAAGCAGAAATGAAACAAAACAAATATCTAAGTTTTCATCCTTTTTTTGCCAGCTAACATCAGACTGCCAATTCTTCGATGACATGATCTTCGGCAGCATAGCATACGATGTAACTTTGAACGAAGGCGATCCGGTACTCATGAAAAGTGATGGCTACCCAACCTATCACTTTGCTAATGTGGTGGATGACCATCTGATGAAGATTAGCCATGTGCTAAGAGGCGTGGAATGGCAAATTTCTACTACTAAACATTTGTTGATTTATAGGTGAGCATAAACAAAGCTCAGTACACTCCACAGGCCCTGTGCCCATAAGTAAAATTTGTAGAACACCGGATTTTATTTAACACTAGCTTTTGCCCGCGGCTTCGCCCGCGTGGAGGTCGGAAATTATCCCACATGTAAAATCATCCCCAATTTTACACTCTTGAGGGACGATTTTTGAAAAACGCTGAAATATGTAATTCTTTATTTGTTGCCAAAAGCATTTTAAATTTTCATAGCCCTAGCTTAAGAAATGATAGGTTTCCCATACAAACTTTCATCCCCTACATCCGCTCCCTTAGGGTTAATTTTATGACAAAAAGTAGCCTATGTCCTTCCCCGGGATGCCATCTATCTCCTTGCCAAATTTTATCGAAATCCGTCTCGTGATTTAGGCCTGAAAAGGTAACATACAGACAGACATAGTTACTTTCGAATTTATAATATTAAGTATGGATTGAGTAAAGAACATCATCTTAAATGTTTGAAAGTTCAAATAAGAATGCCCAAGCTCGCTCGAAGATGCTCGAGGTTGAGCCGTTTGATGCCACCGTCAATATTCATACAGGTTTACACTTTATGTTACTAGAAATAAAGTGTATTATTCAATATCATGAAGAAATTCTCTGCTCTGGAGTCCTTTTTACTCAGTTCCACATGGCCAATTAATAGACCATGCTGCTTATACTATTATAAGAGAGGTGCTTTTGGTTTACAGGGCCTTTGGCTGGACACCACCTCAATTCGGTCACATGCCGCTGATTGTAAATGCTGATGGTACGAAGCTAAGCAAGAGACAAAGTGACGTCAAAGTTGAAGACTATAGGAAAAACGGTAATATATTCTTTGGCAGTAGTCTTTTTGGCCTTGCCTAGTAGTCTGGTTCCAGTTACTGGAAAATACTGGAATACAGCTGCATCCGGTTAGACTGGAACCTGACTCCAAAATAGTTGGGAAAAGGCTAGGCAGATTGATTGGTCTTAAACCCAGACTTCAATGATAATAATGTATTTAAAACTTGCCGTTTCAGGGATATATCCTCTGGCCTTGGTGAATTACATAACGTTGTCCGGTGGAGGGTTTGACCACATCCCCGGCGAAGGAGTCAGACTTAAAACTATGGACGATTTGGCTGAAGAGGTAATATTTGGGCACCATTCATTTTTATTATAAGATTGAAGATCATTCTCTATAGTCATCAAATGAATGGATTTAAGGCAAATTTAATTGTAGTGTCAAATAAAATTACTTAGCGAAACTCCGTAGACGTGATGGGTATCGATATCTCAACGGGATAAAACAAAAAATATTGATGGTTTTGTTTGGGGTCGTCAACCGCTGGTTTTGTGTAGGTGTTACTTGAAGTATGAGTAGAAAAAAAATCTGTTTTTTTTTGATTAATCGTCTATAATTAAAAATAATTCGTCGTTTAAAAAACAAAAGTTTTATCACGTTAACATATCTCACACGTCTGCAGAGTTTCGCTAGCTATTTTAGTTTGACCCTATAGAAATAAGCACACATTTCGGCGGACCGCGCCAAATTGTTAAAATCCTCCTAATTTAACACGCACTCCCTTTTTTTTTTGGGTGGGAAATCATCAAATAACTTCTCCCGCTCTGGGCGGAGCGGGAGGGCGTGTCAGACTCTTACTGACTAACCACTGACCACCCGTGTTCCTTCAGATGCATTGCAGCTGAAAATCAGCGTCATGTGGTACACTTTGTGTTGTCATCTGACATTATGCTGAGCTGAGGCCCTTTTGGCATTATAATGATTGTTTTCTGTTTATACAGTGTGATTCTTCATAATGTGCACATAGCGAAATGAGGGATTCTATGCTTAATTCGACAAACGGAAAAAAAAAAAAAAAAAAACTATTTTTATTTTTTTATTTGTTTTGTATTTTTTACCCCAATGTAAAAAAACGGTGTAACTTTTAAATGATCTATCGCGATGAAACAAACTCCATACCTAATGATTGGTAGTAATTAAGTGTTCTTATAAAATGAAAATTGTGGGAAAAACCCCTCCCAATTAAAACCAAAAAACCCTCAATTGAAAATAAACAGGTATTTCGTCCAAAAATCTCTTTTTTTAAATCAATTTTTACAATATTTATTTGTAAAAAAATTGAATAAGACGAATTTTTTTTAATAAAAAAAAATATTTTTTTATTTTTTCCGTCGATAAAATTAAGCATAGATTCCCCCATTTCGATATGTGCACATTATGAAGAATCACACTGTATAGTTTTAAGGTGTACTTTTCTGCTGTAATGCCAATAAACGCATTTTACTTTCAATGATTTTTATTCTGCAGAAAAGAGCCATCAGAGCAATATATGGCCTCCGCAGGCGCGATTCTCTAAGGGAACTGTTTAAAAGTATTAACATCATGACGGTACCTTGTCAATATATCTATGAAAACATCATGTACGTAAGGAAAAATCTTAATCTTTTCAGTAAAAGAGGTGAAAGACATAATTATAGTACGAGAAATAGGGACCAATTAGTTCAACCTGGTTTCAGACTGGCTAAAGTAGACTCATCCTTCATGGGGTACTGTTTAAAATGTTACAATAAAATACCTCCCCACATACTCCAACTAAATGAGACGAAATTTAAATCTTGTATAAAACGCACACTATGCTGCCAAGCATATTATACGTTGGGTGATTACATCGCTGACAAAAATGCTTGGCTCAATGCTGGTCCAGCTCCACAAGCGCGCATAAACTAGTTGATTAGCATTCGAAAATATTGTTGGAGCTGCTGAAGATTGGGAAAAAACTATCTTTGCATTGTATAAATTCAATCTGTTAATATTGTATAATTGCAAAGCACATGTGTGAGCACTGTGACCACATACTTTTTATAAAGCTACCATTTACTGGGTACGTCTTTTATTGACTTGAATGTGCCCTGGCGGCTGAGAGTATGTCATGCTCACTCAAATGTCTCGCTGGTGGTGGCGTGTGTGTTGGATCGTTAAGTTCCCTTCAAAATGGTTGAGCTAAATGGTGCTGATCCATGCGTCATGTTCGTGAACGGGCGCCGTCAGTAGGGACTGGTCATCTCTTAGCTGCCACGGTTTGTTTTAATTTTAATTTTTGAATTGTTTCTATATTTTTATTACGGACGCTTTTAACGTGCACGTCTTTTTACATTGTTCTCACATGTATAATTTCAATATGAATGATGTAACAAATATTTTGTAACATATATTTTGATTTAAAAGAGTGTCCGTGGAGTTTCTTGCCCGTTCTTCTCCATAGGAACCTACTACGCTTTGGAATGGGCAACTAGCTTCATTTTTTCTGACTGACCGACGCCTTGACAATTCAAAAGTACCTGTAATTGGTTTATTTGAAATAAATGCTTTGAGTTTGAGTTTGAGTTTGAGTTTGAATGTCGTAAAGTATAATCCGCTGACTTGTTTATCGCCATTAGTTATATCACGATAGCTTCCTAAGGCAATACATTCCTAATTTTTTGTAATAATAGTTCCAGATAGAAAAAATATCATCACACTCAAGTCGCCTGAACTCCGACCTACTAAAGGAATGCAACCGTCTCGAAATTAAACGGACACTAAAAGACAATGACCTCTCCAAAACGTTAGTATCCACACTTCAAGATTTAATCACTAAAACATACCCAGATCACAAACTGAACTTGACAGATGAACACGTAAAAAGCGTTCTGGACTGGTCTGTATCTCGAATATCAAGAATAGAAGAACTATCGTTGAAGAAATACGGATTCCTCTGGATTCTACCGACCAATAAAGTGAAAATTGATCAGGAACTGTTCAAAAAACTGGTCGCTAACTTGGAAGGGCTAGAAAAGTTTGACCAAGGTTCACTGAAGGAGAATTTGAGAAGTTTCTCAGTAAATAATAATGTGAAGTTTCCAGCGCTGATGAAGATGCTTCGGTCTGTCCTCAGCGGGTTGGATGAGGGTCCAGGAGTCGCAGAAATGATGAATTTGTTAGGCAAGAGTCAGTCGTTAGAAAGAATTAAAGCTGTTGTACATTATGTTGATGTTTTATTTTTACATAATAGATTTACAGCCAGAGTAGGTTTCTTATGATATGATATCGAAATCGTTTGCATGAAATCACCACGCTTTTGTAGCACAGTACATTTTTTAAACCATCTCTGTGGACCCAGAGGTCCCGAGTTCGATTCCCAGGCTAAATTTTCTGCTCGGTTTGGTAGGTCTAAGTCCGCCTGGCTAGCTACCACCATCTTATCGTAACTCTGTCGCCATAACAACAATGTAAGCAGTATTGTTGTGTATCGGCAGTAAGAGGTAAGATAGCCACTTCCTCTGTGGTTGAGGACTCCGGGTGAAGCTCGCTTCCACCTTCGGCCTGATCATCACTTACCGTTAGGTGAGATTCAGGTCAAGACCTTCCCCGTTGTGGTTAAAAAAAAAAACAAACATGCCTACCAAAATCGTATTCAGTTTACCGTATGAATAATTAAACACTAGTTAGCTATCAATAAAGCCACCGACAAATGACTGTGTTGTGTTGTGACGAGGGATACACCAATCAAACGAATCTGTTCACGGATGCGTCAAATCACATCAAGTTTTGATTGGCTAACACTGCGTCAGAGTCAGAAGGCGTCACGACACGACCCAACACAATAATACAAATCCGGCGTATTTTTTTTTTGTTTTTACAAATCAGTGTAGTTTACGGTTGGTTACACATTAATGGATGACCTTTAATTGACCTTGACCGTGACCTATGTCTAATTATTATTAGATGTATTTAATCGTAAGTTGCGTCCTAAAATGGATAACTTGAAATCCCTTATCAGTGTTTTAGGGAAAAAATTTGGACTTTTCAAACTTGGATAATTATCACCTTCTGGGGTAGGTATTTTAATTGACATTGACCTTGATATAAAAATTTCGCGTTCTTAACTCAAAAAACCAATAAAAATCAATGCTCTCGTAAAAGAAAGGCATTTAAACCGTAAGTAATCTTATAATTTACTTTCTTTCTTAAGAGTGGACATTTTATAGTCCATTATAAGACTAAATCCAGTAATAAAATGGGCTCAACAATAACGCCATGGTTTAGGACAGTAAAACGTGGTTAACGTGGCAATGAATGATGGCTTTCATCTATAAAAGGGCAATGTAGCTTTTGCCCGCAGCTTCACCCGATGTCGGAATATATCCCAGGAGAATGTACTACCGGGATGCAAAGTATCCCATGTTTTAATTCGTTATTAAAAAATTCGTTAACTATCTGTGAGCAAAATTTCATCTAAATCCTGTCAGCCGTTTTTGCGTGATTCAAACTCAACTCAAATTCAAATCATTTATTTCAAATAAACCAATTACAGGCACTTTTAAATTGTCAAGGGGTCGATCAGTCCGAAAGATGAAGCTAGTTGTCCATTCCAAAGTGTAGTAGGTTCCTATGTAGAAGAACTTCACGGACACTCTTTTAAAAATTGGTTACATCATAACTGTAGCAATGGCTTTCAGTGTGACAGTTCAAAAACATTAATGCGTTGTAGACCAACTTTTTCGAACATGTGAAGCAATATGGATTAGTAATATCCGTCAAAATTATTCGGATTGTGATTGAAAGTTTGTTACGCATTTAGGCTACAGCTAACGGGACCTCTGATAATTGATAGCCTTTTTACATCCACTGCTGGGTAAAGCATAACATCCTGCGGTGCCATATTTCCCTGGTCTGTGCTAGTCATGTAAAAACTACGTCTTTTCAACTTTAAAAGTTATTTGAGTTACCTACACTTAAAAAATTCCTCTGAGCCCACACAACCTCAGGTTTTTATCTCGCTCGCACCATACTACTCGCGGACTGACTGCGAGCGAGACGGAGGCGGCTCCAAATCGGCAAAAGTTTAGGTAATTGCTTTTTACGGCGAAAATAATGGTAATTTAAATAAAATAAAAAACATAGTCGCTGCCTTATAGTTAGTTCAGTTAGTGTGCCAAGTTTCATGATCTAATTTGAAGTATTTTTTTAATAGCAGCGGTTTATTGTTCGGTTTGGAGGTAACTTAGGATTTTTTTTCTATCGAGAAATTTTTATGAAATCGTGTTTTCGGCTAACATTAATCCTCAACTTTAACATATATTTATTTCAAAATTAATGCTGCAGTAGTTTTGATATAGGTAACGGCGGATCTTGCTAAGCAATTTAACAACATATAGGCCCTTAACGCAAACTTCATGCTAAGGGTTATTCTGAATGCATAATTATGTTTAAGGAGTATAATAAAACTAACACATTATGAGTAACAGTATAATTTATTGAATTCCCAAATATAAATATTGAGAGAAAATATCGACGTCGATTCTGAGTTACAATAATTTCACAAACGGGTTTCAGACCCACACAAAATTCAGAAAAGTGTAGGTTGCACATCTAATAAAAATACAATAAGTGTAAAATTTTATGAGTTATTGAATTAGTTGGTAAGGTATAATAACTTGTTAGGTTGGTATATAATTTGTTGGAAACATAATGCAGTAAAAGCCGACCTAGAAGAGAGATTAGCCAACTGGGTGGAAAGCGGCTCGCGTATAATTCGGCCGATGAATCATAGCCAAGGCCGGATTTAAAGGTCGGTAGGCCTCGGGGCAACAAAGGAGTGGAGGCCCCCTGGCCCCGAATTATTTTCCAAATAAAATGAACAATTTTTTTCAGTCGAGTTTTTCATTTAATAATTTATTGTGAAACCAAGTAGATTCTTTTAGTATTTAACAAATAGGTACATAATAAATATAATTGAAAACAAGAATTATCTGAAATTAAATTTTACATGTTTGTACGAAGTACTGTAGCTAAAGGTAAAACAGGGAAAAAAAATTAAAGGAAAAGTTGTTTACTAGTCGGAATTTGATTGATTTCTTTTTTCAAAGTCTCTATTGTGGGGGCCCCTCTTTTGTGGAGGCCCCGGGGCTGTAGCCCCGTTTGCCCTCCCCTAAACCCGGCCCTGATCATAGCCGGTCGGAACATAGGCTCTCCGGACTTTCTCGCATGTGAACTATGAACTATATGTTAAACCTTCTGAAGCGCGTCCATTTATCAGGCCAATGTTTGATAAAAAGACAGCTGTCATGTGAAGTGTTAAGTGATTTTGGACCATGTGCGGTGCAAGTATTCTTGTAACCCTGACCTGCCCTGCCCTGTCTTGCAAATGGATATTTATGGAACAGACTCCGTTCCCGCGTTTGTCTTCCGTTCATGT
The DNA here is from genome assembly GCA_914767815.1 of Eupsilia transversa. Lineage (NCBI taxonomy): Eukaryota > Metazoa > Arthropoda > Insecta > Lepidoptera > Noctuidae > Eupsilia > Eupsilia transversa. The sequence continues at coordinate 14,405,297 of OU611876.1, forward strand.
CCATGAAATATTTGCGGATGACGTCACTACTAAGACTGACTCGTCTAATTTATTTGGTCGGCTAATAATGCGCATTTTGATTCTAACAGTTGATGAAAAACTGACAACTAGGTAGTGTTTTGATAATGGTAGGTACATAGATCAAGTTTTAAATTTTCATTGCATTTAAATATTGAATGCTTATTTATTCAGGAACCTAGCAGAAGGCTTGGTCTACAGTTGGACAAAAATAAAGACATAGGTACTTATTTTTGTAAGATTTTAGAAATTTACAGCGATGTGCAACCTTTTTATAAACTAAATAAACCACAACAACTTTGATCAATGACTGTTTAATAAATTAACTTAAAATACATTGAGCAAAATTTTATAAAACTAAAATAAAATACGAAAAAGCAAACGTCACACTAAGGCTGCGGACTAAGGGGGGCAGTGCGGTGGCGACGGAACTACTTTGAACCATTTCCGTCGCCCCGCTCGACCACCGCTCCTCGCCGCTGTTTTCCTGCCCGCTCCCTAAGGCTCAATTTACATTGCCGCGGAGCGGAATGGAAGAATTTTTTTGGAACGAAATTGTGCAAAGCATAATAAAACGTACAACATAGATACGAGCTGCTAGCTGCCGGAGTTCCCGAGACAGACACGCGACCTGTTTTTTGGCTCGTATCTACTTTGTACTTTACATAATTGACATAAAGTTCATTCTGGTTTACACCATTTCGTTACAAAAATTCGCTTCTATTCCGTTCCGCGGCAATGTAAATTGAGCCAAAAACGCAAAGCAGTTACTGCAAGATGTCAAAAACGCAATTATAGTTAGGGGCCATCTTTTATTAATCACGTGAGGTTTTTAAGGCCACTTTTATACCCCACTCCCTTGGTAATCCTTGAGGTTTGAGGCTGCCCCTCCTAGCATTGTGTATTTTTTCTCGCTTCTATTTTGACGTGGTCGCACAATTCAATTCATTATTTAAAAAAAAACACATTACCTTTTTTCGTCGCACGAAAAAATACACGTGATTGTTCCATTATCTCATCCCCCTCGTGATTAATTCCGATTTTTTTAGACTCGGAAGCTCAAAATTACATTTCATCATTTGAGTAAGTACCTACCTATTATATTTCACTCTTGGCATCTGCAATAACTTCTGTTAGGTACAAACGTAATCCATTGAACACAGTCTTAATAAAAACAATTATAGGCCGAACACTTAATTGACACCGTTCCTGAGGTGCGGTGCGGGAGGGGTAACAGTTGTCACAAGCTGACGAATCACGTTCGCTCTCGCATCACGACACCACACCCCTCCCACACCGCGCTGCTACCTCAGGAACGGTCTCAGTTAAGCGGTCGGCCTATAGAACAAAATAAATTAAAACAATCGTATTTAAATACTACAAATTTGGTCTTGCTTCACCTAATTGATGCCGTTCGTATACAATCCATTATTATGCAAATAATATCTATATGAGTATTAGAACGATTTAATGATAAACTTTATAAAAGTAGGAAGTTACATGGCACTAATTAGTGACAGGAAGTATTAAGTTTTAAGACTTCAGATTATAGAACTAGGTTTTTTTTTTAAATTCATGACATTCACAAAATTTCAATTTTGTATCATGATCTTTGATTTGATTGATTTTAATCTTAAAATCGATCGAAGGTTTTAATCTTTGGGTGACTTCTATAAAATTTATCATCAAATAGTTTGTATAGCACAAACAAATCACACTTTAGCAATAACATTTGAAATAATTTTAGACAACTAATATTTAGACAACACTGTGTACATATTTTTTTCTCACAACTTGCATCAGGAACATACCGATAATACAGTGACTAGATAACTTAAACATAAATTATTGTTTTAATTTTGGCGAGCAACCCTTTTTGATTTAACAAAAATACTCATAAAATCAAAAAATTCTCGAATAATATCATTTAGTTTTTAGTACATAAGCAATAAACGTACATAATGCTTACTTACATCCCACAATTTACAACAATTGAAGCTATTGCCTTTTCAATTGGAAGCCCCAAATCGGAAGACACGGCCAACCGTCGTACGGTAAGACAAAAATAGAAAAAAATCTGACTGAATGCAAGGTCGGGTAAGATTGCGCAGTTACGGCGAAATACCGCTGGGTAACTGTGCGCAGATATGGAGAATAAACTATTACCTACTTGTCTTTTTACGGCACTGCCTCCAATTTTCATTGCTGCCAAAATCAAAACAAAAGAATTACAACATCTAAGTAGAAAAATCGAAGCGAAAAATCGATGCTTATTGCTTAATTGAAATCGTAAAATAGTTTATAAAGAATTATTATAATATAACGACAGCATTATTAAAACTGACTTAAACATATTGATATGATTATATTTATAAGGAAAACTTTTAGAATTTATCGCTTTGTCGTTTTCTGGGACAGAAGGTAAGGGGGAAGAGGCGATCAAGTTGTGGTCTTTGAAAGTCGCTTTCAGATAAATCATTTGCACGATTACGGTTTTTGTCGATCAGTGCATATTGTTAATAATTCATCCATTAGTTTTTGGTTAAAAATATCTATGTATATATAGAAACTGGTTCTTATTCCCCAGAAAACGACAACCTTGAAAAAACTTTACATAAACACTGAAAGGTACCAACTATAATTATTTAAAAATTCACAGCAATTGAAACATGTAATGTAAAAACTAAATATCATCAAACATCAATTCTCACACCAGATGTAAAACTCCACATTTATTATTTTTAGGTACTTGAAATATAAAAACACTTACAAATAATGAAAGTACAATGATTATTATTCAATTACATTTAATAACTTCGAATAATATCATTTTGTTAAAATTTATAGAATAGTTACGATTTGGGATTTCATTGAAGAAAATATCGTGAACATAGGTTTTATGTAGATGAAATCATTGATACAACAATAGATATACTATCTACATTTTGGATAATTATTACGAATAATATGGACGCTTTTTTATGCGTTGCTTAGTTCAACCAGTTTTCCTAAAACGACATTCAGTCAAGTATGTGATAGGTTCTATGCCCAATGTTGTTAAAGAATGTCTTCCGGTCTTTCAGGTTTTAAACTTCGCATAAAAACGCATCATCTATTTTTAAAAGTTTATAATTTGTAATTTCGAATAATCCTAAATCATCTAAGGCATTAAACGATCCGTTTAGTCCACGGCGGAAATATTAACTAGTTTAGTATTAAGTTCGAGTTTACAAAACCTATTATAAATATTTAATATAAATACAAGTATGTATAGACGACACACGTTCATGTACACTAGTACATGGACTGGATACTCTGTAGAGATACATTTTATAAAAAACATTTATAAGGCAGATCATAATTATAAGGAGAGGCGATCGCGTGGAACGAATAATTACTGAAATAAAAGTAAGTTTAATTTTAGGCCTCATTACTCACAAACAAAAATAAAATAAGAAGCTGTATAAAAAAAACTGTGTTTTGTCGACTCTATCACTGATTTTAATAATCGTATATATACGACAAATCAACAAGTGTGTAAGCGGCCTATTTCTTCTTTCCCGATCCATCTGTTGTTGTCAATTAACGGAAAAAATACATTCATCCCACGCGATCGTAGCATTTATCTAAGAGATATAAATAAAATTATAAGAGATCACATTTTATAGATAGTCTTATAACAGTTTTATAAAATTAGATTGTCTGTCATAGTTCACACAGACGTGATGAGATTGCTTCGTATTATTTAGAATTTTGAATTAAGAATAAGACACCTATAATGTAGCGACTGCCTACTCTATTCGACCACCGTTGGTGCGCTATTTTACCCACCCCATAGTCTAATTGTGCGCACCTACTCTAAACAGTCACGTTATAGTGGCTCCTTTTATATTCTATACGGCTATTAACCGTCTAATCATCGAAATTGAACGTATCTATAATAATATCTGGATTTATTCAGAGTTATTGCTAAGAACTGTCGTAGAAATGAAGTTGGGATCGTATCATTGGCTAATGAGAGGTCTAGTGTGCGTCAGATTCAGATTTACTCTAATTATGTTTGTATACATTTTCCTCAAGGCTTGTACTTGTACGACGTACCGATAAATTATTCTATGCTATATTTTTACGTCTAACTGCTACGCGAACACTTACTATTTTGTGCATAATACGGGTATTTTTGGTGCTGAATAAATGCTGAAAATTGGACTTGCAGTGTTTCATATTGGCTTGGAAATATAAAATGAAATAATAAAAATAATAAAATTGTGATATGGATTTGTAATGAAAGGAAATCATGCAATTATCTGACTTTAAGGTCTGCAATCAATAAATCCTGTAAAAAAACTAAGTATTTCATGAGATAATGAAATAAAGATGAAAGGTCAAAATTAAAAAGTAAAAACCCATTTACTGCAAGTCCTCGCTATACGATTAGGTTTATTATTAACGGTTTTCATATATTACTCTGCTACTATTATTATATTTATGGTAAATATTGACTTGTATATTTTTATTTAAGAGCCTTATTACAATTTTACGCAAATTCATGATTATTTTAATTATTTGATTATGAATAACGATAGTGCCATTCTCTTTCTTGTAAGACGGAGTTATTGAATTTTTCTTTTCATGTAAGTTTACTGTAAATATTTTAAAACTTTGACGCTCAAATTCACATTGTTTCATTGAATTTTAATAAAAGCTAAAATTACTAAAAGGTAAGTTGAATGTTTTACAGTTTTCACGGAAAAAATCATAAATAAATGGTGTCCATTATATTCCAAATAAACACAATTTTATCAAATAAATTACTATGAAACCTTCTACAATCTACAATGAATACGTTTCATTCGTTTTCGTTTCTCAATATAATAAGACAAAATTGCAATAAATACAATTAAAGTACTATTCCGATTCAATTCAGCTAATTGACAACATTTCATATTTTTAACCTGCATGTATTATTACGTTTTATAAAAGTAAATCCAAAACTAGGGCACCGGTATTTTTCCGTTTTTCAAAATGATGTACTTTTCATTCATAGTTTTAACTTTGAAATTCGGTTTATTCTAAAAAGACGTAAGCGCCAAATGACGTCAAACATATAGTGGAATAGCGTTAAAACCTTTGCTTGACTATGATCGTCAAAAAAAAAACTATTAGATGTCACTGGTGTCATCTTGTCAAATGTGTCAAACTCGTTGGTGCCTAAACTTGTTTGTTTGTTTTCAATTAAATTCGTAAATTTTCTTATTTTCAAGTGTTATTATCCTCATTGGCGAAATATCAATCAAAAGTTGGCAATATTTACAGTAGGCAGCGTGTATATTTTAAAGTTTAATTTCCTAAGAAAAAGATTGTAAACAAACTTTTGACATTGACGTCTTGTTTGACAAGTCAAGTTTTCATCTAATACATTGGAATGCTTAGGCAAAGGTAACTACCTCATTCCACTATTTCTATGACGTCATGACGTGTTTTTTGATTTTAATTTTTTTTCTCAGAAATGAAGAAATAAAAAAAAATTAAAAAAATATATTAGAACTCAGGATATGAAAATAAAGAAATGGTATTTTTGTTTTATGGCCGTGTCATTTTTGAAATGTTGTCAATTACACGCAAATAATGTGTAACTCCAACTTATAAGAAAGAGAATGGCACTATCGTTATTCATAATAAAATAATTAGAATATCTTACTGCTGCCGAAAATTACAGCGTCAAAAATCATAATTTTGCGTAAAAAATTTAATAGGACTCTTAAGGAATAAAAGTCCTGACTGACTGTCCCTATTATTAGAAGAAAAGACTGCAACGCGCGGTGGTAGGATATTTTTATCTATCTGTGACTAGTTTCCGCCAGCGGCTTCACCCGCGTGATATCGGGTGATATCTTCATAAATTATAGCTTCTGTTACTCAGTGATAATAAAGCAATCTACTGGTGAAAGAATTTTTGAAATCGGTCCAGTAGTTTTTGAGTTTTTTCATTACAAACAAAAATACAAAACTTTTCTCTTTTTATTATTTTATTTTTTAACAAATCTCGGGATATTGTTATTTTAGTGTAGATGTAACTTGTTACTGACAGTCAGTATAGAGCTTTTATTATTTTCTCTAGATTTTTATTTAAAAAAAGTGGGGTCTATGCGGTCAGGACGTAACTGCCTAAATGCCATTGCCAAAAAGAAAGAAAGTTGTATATATACTTTATAAAACAAATATTTATTCGACACTGATATCTCAGTCTTTTCCCGATAAACACGGGTGAAGTATTTTAGCCAAATAATGTAATAATTCGTTGTTCCAATAAAATATCGTAAGCAATTTCAACAACAATTTAAGAAAAAATGTTTAGTCTTTGAAGGCAATTTGGCAGCTTTAGAGGTAAACTATGTTTAAGGACTAAATATTTTTAAGGGACGAAATTATGTTTTAAAAATTGTATGTTCAACAATGGTTTAGAAAATAATTTTGTCGTAAATATTCAATAGGAAAATTTAAAATCGGATAATTCGTAAATATATTGACCATTTGCTAATAAATTCGCACAGTCTGTTCCCAATTCATAGTATTCGTTTCTTTTCAGTGTAAATTGATTCTGTAAAGAGCAATTATTTTTGTATATTTATATTTGCCCTAAATAATGCTCATTTTCATTCATTTTCATGACTGGTCCTACCATATTTTTTCCGTACCACATATTTTTGCCTTATTTAAAACGATTTTTAACTTGTCATAACCGTAATATACGGTATAACATAAATATCAATAGTATTGATTGAAATGGTTCAATTTTAATCCATTATTTAAGTATTTAAATTACAATATTCCTTAACCAGTAAGTAACTATCAACCAAAATCTCGTCGAGTGGCATTTAGTAAAGTAATTTTACAGAAATTGTTTAGAAAATATTCGTTCGTAGCTTACAACTGCAATGATATAAGAAAGAGAAGAAAGTATGAAGAAACAGAGGTAGAAATATTCGATGATCTATTTTGAAATATTGAAGAAAATATATTTTGACCCTTAAGGTATAAAGTCGGAAGTGATATGCAAATTAGAGAAGCTTGAAGGCTCTTGCAAACAGACGCGACGCGACAGCGCGACACGACTTTAATAATACAATTTCTAAGAAAACTTGACGGTATAACAATTACCGGTGTCGGCGTCGCGCGACTATTCACGCCAGTATGCCTTAATGCTTCATAATTCTTGTACCCTAATTAAGTAAGACATGATTAATCAAAATCTGAATCATTTTGAAGAATATTGTTAAACCATTGCTTCATATGTTCGAATTTGTCTGCTCAGCAATGTAAACAACGCAATAAATGTAGTTGAACTGTCAAATTGAAACATATTGTGATTGATCGTGTGTAACACAATTAGGGTGCTGATTAGTTTGGGGGTCAACGGTCAAACCAAAACATTGTCATAAACAAACTTAATTGTGTTTATCTAAGATCACTGTCCGTCCTGTGAGCTTTTCTTTTTGCTAACAAGACATTTTGTATTAAAAAAAAATCGCCGTCGCACCGTCGCGTCGCGCCTGTCTGCTTTTAAACGAAAAAACATTCACAGTGAAATGACTAAGTGCAATCAAAACATACCCTCAAGTGATATTTTCAAAATGTTTTTAAGCTTGCCACTCTTAGTTTTCTCTATATTTTAAAAGAAATCGATTCCAACATTAAAATCGATTCATTAATCGCATTCGGTAAGTATTCTTAATTACAAATACGCATGTTGAACAATGCTCAGTTTCTCTTGACAGCTGTCACATGCATCGGGACCGATTCTATTTCGAATACGTATCGAGTGTATTCGAGTTAATTGCAGCGTGTATTAGTGACTCATAAACTTTGGTTCCCTAGCAAAGCGGTGCCGTCATATTAGAACCGCCGTCATGAAAATCTGTCTTTTACACCAATATTTGACATTAAGGCCGTCCGCTGCGTTATGCGGGTGCACGGAGCGGGCGCTCGCGCGCGTGCTGTTTTCTCAGACCGCGTACGACGGGAGACCCGCCTCACGCAGCGGTGCTCTAAGGATGATAATAGAAAGCAGCACGCCGCGCGGGTGCTTAACGCAGCGAACGGCCTAAGGTGTCAAAAACGCTCTGTTTTTGGACCGTTCAACACGTTCTTAGGAAACTAAGGCTTTGTATTAATCACATAGTGATCTTTTAAAGGGGTCACAGCTCCACCTTACAAATCGATGTTCTGATTTTTCTTTCATTTTCAGTAAGTCATAGTTTTTATACATATAATATCATCTTTCTATACCTAAGTGGGATCACATGTAATATATTTTGGGACATTGAATACATATAATATAATATTATAGAAATATTTTCTTATTACTATTGATTATTTTACTATAGACGAAAAATATATTTTTATGCGTAAAATTCTGTTATATTCATATAGCTATTTAGAATAAGAGTTCTATAACTAGAAAAAAAGTTAAGTATATGGAAGAAAAATCAGATTCAATTTTCGTATAGTTAAGCAAGGCCATCCCCTTCGGAGCGGCCTCGCCGTCGTCACTGAAGTTCTTTTACAGCTTGCAGGATCCTCTTGACGTGTCCTACCTTCGTGACTCCAAGGTCTTTGAGATCTCTCCTAGCTAAAGACAGGAGCTCTCGTCCTGTGACGTCATGTTTCGCAAACGCCTCGGAGTACTCGTTAAGCTGGAGTGACTCTAACCAGGTCTGGACCTCCTTGACTCCCCAGCAACGGACTTGAGCAGCGGTGAAGTTGGGAGTTGGTCCTTCGGATACGCTTCGGCGCCCCCTCAGCCAGCGACTGCCCTTCTTTTGGACCTAAGGACCAGGAAGGGGCTAATGAAATGACTGGGGTTACAGTTGTGTTGCCTGTATGTGGGGTTCTAGTTTGTGGGCATAGTTTGCGGATGGCATGCGTTGTTGGTGCTATAAGGCAGAGTGGTGGTACATATTTTAGGCACAGCTAAATGTTTGAAAGATAGCACTTTCATGGACAGCAGAACTATTGAGCTACGATGAGTGTAATAAGAATACTGGGTAATTAATCTAAGCTTGGTTTTCGTTACTTGATTTATGAGTTAACAACCTTACGTAGTACTTCTTGAGCTTTTGTGTATAGTTAAAGGGATGACGAAACTATAATATTCTAGTGATGTAGGTCTTGATACTACAAACTAGAAATAAGAATACAATCGGATCCCATCTAATGAAAGTCTACGATATGGTTTAGGGATTCTGACGGGCGATTCGAACTGGGGATGTGGGCGTGAAATAAAGCACCGTTAATTAATACGGCTAAACAAAATAATATTTAAAGCTATGTGCAGTAATAATTATAATGTACAATATAGAAGATTATCGTTGACAGGAAGCCTATTTGTATGGTTTCTGATAATTCAAACTCAAACTCAACTCAAACTCAAAGCATTTATTTCAAATAAACCAATTACAGGCACTTTTGAATTGTCAAGGGGTCGGTCAGTCAGAAAGATGAAGCTAGTTGCCCATTCCAAAGCGTAGTAGGTACCTATGGAGAAGAACGGGCAAGAAACTCCACGGACACTCTTTTAAATCAAAAATATATGATACAAAATATTTGTTACATCATTCATGTTGAAATTATACATGTGAGAACAATGTAGAAAGACGTGCACGTTAAAAGCGTCCGTAATAAAGATAACAATTCAAAAATTAAAATAAGCCGTGGCAGCTAAGAGATGACCAGTCCCTACTGACGGCGCCCGTTCACGAACATGACGCATGGATCAGCACCATTCAGCTCAACCATTTTGAAGGGAACTTAATGATCCAACACACACGCCACCACCAGCGAGACATTTGAGTGAGCGTGACATACTCTCAGCAGCCAGGGCACATTCAAGTCAATGAAAGACGTACCCAATAAAATGGTAGCTTTATAGAAGGTATGTGGTCACAGTGCTCACACATGTGCTTTGCAATTATACAATATTAACAGGTTGAATTTATACAATGCAAAGATAGTTTTTCCAATCTTCAGCAGCTCCAACAATATTTTCGAATGCTAATTAACTAGTTTATGCGCCCTTGTGGAGCTGGACCAGCGTTGAGCCAAGCATTTTTGTCAGCGATGTAATCCCCCAACTTATAATATGCTTGGCAGCATAGTGTGCGTTTTATACAAGATTTAAATTTCGTTTCATTTAGTTGGAGTATGTGGGGAGGTATTTTATTGTAACATTTTAAACAGTACCCCATGAAGGATGAGTCTACTTTAGCCAGTCTGAAACCAGGTTGACTTAATTGGTCCCTATTTCTCGTACTATAATTGTGTCTTTCACCTCTTTTACTGAAAAGATTAAGATTTTTCCTTACGTACATGATGTTTTCATATATATATTGACAGGGTACCGTCATGATGTTTATACTTTTAAACAGTTCCCTTAGAGAATCGCGCCTGCGGAGGCCATATAAAGCTCTGATGGCTCTTTTCTGCAGAATAAAAATAGACTCGATATCTGCAGCCCGTCCCCATAGTAAAATACCGTAAGACATGATACTATGAAAGTAACTGAAATAGACCAGCCTCGCGGTATCTAAATCAGTAAATTGGCGGATTTTTCTTACAGCATAAGCTGCTGAACTTAGCCGTCCCGCAAGAGATGTTAAATGAGGACCCCATTGTAGCCTTGAGTCGAGCGTGATCCCCAGGAAAACTGTTTTATCTACGAATTCTAGTTTCTCCTTATTCAATACTATATCACAATCATTACTTTTCACATTCGGTAAAGCAAATCTTATGCATTTCGTTTTTTTGCCATTTAATACTAAATTATTGGCAGTGAACCAATTTTGGACCTGCAGTAGGGCGTTATTTACGTCGTCAAGATTTGATGCACGTCTATTTATCTTAAAAATTAGAGAAGTATCGTCAGCAAATAACACCATTTGTGGTTGTTTTTTTAATAAATGGGGTAGATCATTAATATATACTAAAAAGAGGAAAGGACCTAATATCGAGCCTTGTGGAACACCCATTTTTACTTTTAGACCGAGTGAATTTATACCATTTATTTGAACTTGCTGCTGTCTATCATTTAAATAAGATTTTACTAAACTGAGTGCAAGTTCACCTAGTCCGTAATGCTGAAGTTTCAATAGTAAGGTTTCATGATTTACGCAATCAAATGCTTTGGAGAGGTCACAAAAGATTCCTATGGCATCTTGGGCCTCCTCCCACGCTGTAAATATGTGTTTTAATAGGGTGACACCGGCGACGTAATAAAATTGAATTGAGCTCTAATTGAGGATATTGATGGGGCTGTTCCGCTTCTGTAGCGCATCAGGGATGTTTGCTTTTACGCTACGATGCGAAAAAGATGCGCATCCCTGGTGCAATGGGTGCGGGTCAGCACCAATATTATACTGCAGTGTATCGCGAGCTGACTGAGCTGTGTGTGTGAATCACTGCTGCAAGTTTTCCAAATTGGTGTTGAACCGCTTGTAGCAGGGATTCTCATAACTATAGGGCAGTGTTACGTTAAGTGTGTAGGTTAAGTTTACTAACATAGTTGTTAAGTAATATTGTTAGTAACAAATTGACTCCATTGTTACTTGTTAATTAAATGCGCCTAAGCGTCGCAGACGGCTTACAACGTGCAAGCATCACAGTAGGTAAGTACCTAAGTGGAAAAGCCATGACGGTGCACCGAAAATTTTCCAGTGGACATCTTGTTACTAGATATTCCAGTGGACATAGATAACTAATAAATACTACTAAAATAGACAAGTTACTAGATAATCAGCCCAAGTTCATGAAGTGAATGAAATATACCTCGTCAGTGTGCAAGAACGCGTATCCATCTTGTAGAGTGGCACGCGAGAGATGCGCGCGCAGTGACGCAGCAGCATTTGCGCCTGCTCCGGTAATACCACCGCTTTCTACCAGCTCATGACAGCTCTCCACCTAAACAAACATGGTGATATGTTGACTATAGCTCTTAAATTGTCCCAGACCGGTGAAGGTTTCTGGTATTGCTGATTTGAAAAAGAATTTCGTGATCATCAATCATTTGCCAAAAGTCACTTAAATGTAATACAGTCCCTAATTAATGGGGACAGCGGTAAACTTGAATACTCTTAGTTCTAATGGCGTTTATCATTAATTAAAAAAAAACGGTTTTATTAAAAAACAAGGTTTTCTTTAGACATCAAAAGTTTGAAAACTAAAACTAGAATAAGTTACCAGTGTAGCCAGAAATCTTCGCAGCTGCGGCGCTGGCAAAAGCTTGCCATCAGCGTCCTGCAGCGCATCAGCGTGTGCAGCAACACGACGCGCCAACGACACGCCTTGCGAAACGCCGCCGCATGCTGATGTCTCACTTATACACGACAGTTTCACCTATGATAGAAGAATTTTAGTCACAGAGTTCCTGTTCTAAACTGTGGTTGTAATATGACATATAATTTCAACTAGTATTACTTGGGTATTCACAAGGCAACTACAACAGGTAACAATCACAGTATATCACTAGGTTCACATTATAATTTCCGACCTGATTATCACCCAAAGCCCTTTTGGTCCTTTGATTCGGACCGAGTGCATAGTAAATTCTAACCCGGTCCATATATGGTCGGCAAAGGGATTAGGATCGTAGCATCTTATATGTACTTACATGTTTAACAAGCGTATTGACATCATCTAACAATGCCAGTAATTGGGAGCTCTCAGTTGGTGACATTGCGACTCGTGGACTGCCGGGACCGCCGCTTGCGCCGGATCCAGCGAGAGCACTCGCTTTGAGTTGCTGCTTCTCGTCCCAAGTTCTGAATGATGCAACGGTTAATATGGCCCGAGATTTCGAAATCATTAAAAAATAAAAATCAACATTCTAAGAGCAATAAGTGCAATAAGCTTTTTGGAGAAACACGAAGATTAAAGGCCAACTCCATGAGGCTTTAAAAAAGCCACGTTCACTATTTTGTATCTGCAGCTCTCATTGAGTCGCCTCAATTTAAATTTCATATTTTTTAGAACACCATTTCAATATCACTTCAGTTTGTAGAAAATTCTTAATCATTTTTAGTGTGAATTATTAACTTACTACTTTGCACTACTGAATATCAAAAATAAAAACATTCACCACTGACCTAAACTTCACTAACCTAAGACTAGTTTCAAGAGCTCTGGACCGGCACAGCATCTGGGCTCTGTTCTTGTGTATGATCCTGACACAACCAGGGGGTTGCAGCCAAGCTTCTCCATCCACTTGCACGGGTACACACTCTTCGCCTAGGATGTTGATCTGGACTGCACGGCATTGGGCGATTCGGTGCTTTTGGAGGTTGATTAGCCGGGAGGCCGCCATTTGGGCTGAGCCGAATACGGCTACGACCTGTTTTGAAGATTGGGTTATTGGTCCTTCAGTCTTCAATTTGGTTTAAGTTGGAAATTTTACATCGAAAGGTAATATTTCTTTTGATTTTATTATATTTTATTTATTTTGATATTATGGTCACGTTATTTGGACCACAATTTTTAATGTAACAACTGAATTTCTTCACATAGTTAATTAATACATAATAACGTTTATAATTACGTGTCTAGTTCCAGTTTAAAATATTTCATTAGAGTAACAGTCTTGCGAGTCTTGCGACTTGCGGTAAAGAGAAGGCTTTCAAGATTAATAGCGATCAAATATAAGACGCGTTAAGTCAGAAAGCGGTAGGTAGGTAATATTCGCCTTGTATTAAACTATACTAAGGTATTAAATTGAATACCAGACAAGCGAGAGACTTAGAAGGATTTTCCGGAACGCTTTGACGCCGTTCCACAAAGAAGATCTTGTATTACTATATGACGCAACTCACAAAATTAACAAACATCACGTGTGTTCCCGAAAGGGTTAGGCAGAAGTAGATAGCATAGTACACCCAAATTTAGCCATTTATTTTTAAGTCCCATGTAATAGGGCGCGAGCCTATTGCCATCAACCGGGCACAAATTCAGACTCCGGGCTGCTACTGAGAAATTCCAGATGCAAAAACTGAATAACACTATGATTGACCTGGCAATCGAACCCAGGCCCTCATGCTTAGAAGTAGAACTTGCCTTCTAGACAAAAGAGTCTAGTCGTAGTCAAGAGACTTAATATGCGTCAGGATCTAATTGAGAATGCCTTTGTAATTAACGATGATATGTTCATTAAGTTCTACTGTAATGAAACATAGTTAGGTTTCTGTGGTCCTTTTGTACCTACGATGAGGTTTTGGAACCCAATATTAGAATTTTAATTAAGTACTGGGATGTTACTATAGAATTTAGAGTATACGTAACCTACTTGGAGATACCTATGTACATTAAAAATATAAGAGGTTTTGAGTAGTAAGAAAACAGAGAAAGCAAATTTTCCCAGATATGAGGTCTGCCTCGATTGATTTTTCGTCCCCGTAAAGCCCTATATTGCAACTTTCATCGAAAACGTTAGAGCCGTTTTCGAGAACGTGATTACAAATATATACAAATATTATTAATTTAATAGTATAGGATTATCTATTTCTTACACCGGATTAAAAACTATCAACTTTTCTAGTACCTACTATTAAAATGTATGACCTTATCACTAACCTCAAGTATCCGATCATCGAAGGACGGAGCGAGGAAGAGGTCATCACCTCTCGTTCCTCCCCAGAAGTTAGTTCCTCCCATGAATGAGGGTATGTTCAGCACGACAATGCCCTGCAACTCTGGTAGAGGAATCCTCTGGCCATCACATTCAAGCTGTACCCTTTGACCGAGATGCCTGGAAAAGGGCTCTTTTTTTAAAGTAGCTTATAATAAAATCTACCGCAGTATCATAAACCATGAGTCGCTATAAAAAACTAGACTTCAGATATAAGTAAAACAATATAAATGATGTATTGCAGTAGCAAGACATTGTCTGGTTTATGGACGTCTATAAAATGTTAAGTTGGTTTTTCCATAAGAGTCAAAATTCTGTATCATAACTCCAATGTCGAATCAAATCTAGATAGCATCGTGATAAGAAAGAAAGAAAATAAAGTTATTTGATCCAGGATTATGAATATAATTGAATGTTAGCCGCGTTAGGTCCTATCATTGGACGAAACCGTAGTGGAAAGAAAATTGCCAATGAATTACCTGTAAGTCCTGTTAACCCACTCCTTAGACCCAAGAACTCCATACCACATATAGTTCCTCGCCCTCGACCGACACTTCTCCGGATGTTCCTCCCTCTTATTATGAAAGTCCAAGGTAATCTTCGCATCAATCCCGATTCCAAAGTAATTGTTCATTACAGCCCTTTCATAGAACCCTTCTAGAAGAGTCTCGTCAGGGTCCATTAGAGGACTGACTGCGGCACAGAGAGCATCAGCGTTGGCCAAAAGACATTGGCTGATGAAGCCTTGGGTGACGTGAGGCCAGGCTGGCAATTGGACCAAGGGGTTGATGATAGGCAGTTTCTTGGCCTTTTCATTGGCCTCTTTCGATCCAAGGCCGCTAGATGCGCCACCTTCTCCCCATATTGATGACACAGATGTTGATAGTCTAGAAAGGAACAGTAAATGTAATGGTTGTTGGAATTTTCTTTGGATATATTCGAACAGAGAATTGCAAACTTGCAGTAATAAAAGTTTATATCAAACAGCTGAGACATTATTTGCGAGCATTTCTACATTCTCTGCAATTGCATTGAACATGCAAATGTAAGCATGAATGTCATAGAATTTTCAATACGCGAAGGAACTTTTGAAATACCTAGTTATTATATTAAACAAAAGGAAAGAAAACGAAGCTAGGTAAATGTATGTATGCATGAACATAACATTTCTTGTTTCTCTAGAGATGCTGATAAAAAAATACATTATTAGAATAACGGTGTTTTCTTTCGAAAGAGTCTTGGCTCGTTCCTCTAGGCTTTACATACATTTTCTAGTTGAGATACAATAAAAATAACGCTTCTCCCCGAGAATATTCCGTACAATATTCAAATTCGTTTGAAAAAAACCCAGAAAATACGATAGCAGACCTTTTTGTATAAATAGAAACGATAAAAGTCTACGTACAACATACGATCAATGTTTTATTTAAATGACTTGACTGACTACGTAATAAAAATAACGTCCTTTCAAGATATTTCAAGATTAATACGAGTAAATAAACGCGGTTCATTATTCATGTTTGTACAACTGAGACATGAAAAAATGTTTTTTCGTCTTATCTTTTGCAAACCCGGGTGCTCGTTGAGGTATAAAATTATTTGATCAAATTGGGTAGGTATTTCGATTCACATTGCGTTAAAATCACTTTTATCTGATAAAGCGTTGCGAAAACGGCCCTCGAAAATAAATATTTACACAAAAGCACAAAACAGATGCGGAACCTATAAGGGAAAGAATATCTACAAAATATAACTTTAATGCACTTACTTATCAGGTTCTCCAGGCTTGTAGAGGCTCCCACAAGATATCCTCCTGGTAGCAGCAGGAGAACAGCTTAGAAACTTCCCATATTCAGGATCTGTCTGTCCTAAAAGCCTTGGATTATCCGACGATCTTCTTTCCCTGGTGCTACCTATACTTGGCTCCGGAGAATTCACGCTAAGAGTATCTGTACCCTGATCGAAGATATCACTAAGAACTGATGCCATGCGGCTTGGGCAAGTCTTCAGACTCTTTTTGTCCTCACTATGTGAAGGGGATGGAGGTTCCACTACAACGCTTACTTGCGGAAAACCGCCTATATCTGGAACAGTCATCTGGTCGTCACAAATCAGTCTTGGGGGTTCCATATAGTTAGGAGTTTCAGCACTTTTGACACTGAGCGTTTCTTCAGTCGTTTTTGGAAGCAGATGTATTAAGCTGACGTCTGTGTCGACGCGTTTCTTTAAACTTTTTCTCAGCTGCTTTTTAAACGACTTTCTCGCTATATCGTTCCCTTCTTCAAAATGTGCGAGACTGCAGTACTTGATCTGTTCCTCTACTTTCGTTGCATTTTCGATGTAGAATACTCTGTTCTCGAATCCGAACTTTTCTGCTTCGGTATCTTTAGGTTTCTTAATTTTCGTCATGTATTTTAGTTTTGCCTCGTTATTCTTCTCGAGGCTCGGGTTCCGACTGTCCATTGCGATGTCTGATACAGTATCAGATGTGAACAATGTTGTGTCATCAGTGTACGTTTCGTTTTCACCGTTCTTCCCCATCATTGCTAACAACACTTCCTGTCCAAGCATTGAGCTGATATCATCCATGATAGACTCCCCGTGTAAAGTTTCCGAGTTGACGTACGTCGTTTCTGACACTTCGGGAGAGTCGATGTGTCCGATACTTATACCGCCAGCTTCTTCCATTTCTTCTGGCTTAGAATCGTTTATTTCCGATATTAAACTAAAATCCTCGCTAATGTTGGACCCTTCTGAACTACTGGCTTCGATCTCCAGGTCTACGCTGGAGAGCCGTCGGTCCGGCGTGCACTCGCCACTCGCCGGGGTCACTCTCGCACTTACCTCGTAGTGTTCGTCGTCTGTATATGGTTTGTCGGTGTCTATAATAGTCAATTGGTCCGATTCATAAGTATCTCCCTGTAATATCGATCTCTTATCGCTATCGTCAGAGACAACTAGATTAGGTATAGTAAGACTACTGCTATTATATGTTTGCTCTAGTTCTGGCCTCAGGAGGTTCTTGCAGGAGCTAGTATCACAGGAGGAGAGGTTTGACAGCGAGAGCCGGTCCTGAGGCGAGGCGGAGCTTGTCTTGCTGCGTTCCGGTTTGTTGTCCACCTCTAAGTTGAAGTTACCCGTTGGATTAGAACTTATTAATTTAACTATATCTTCATCTACGTCTGGAATGCTGCGAATAAAGGGACCAAGATGTAAAGATCATCTTTAAAGAAGATACTATTCTATTCTGTAACTAATCTCGGGAATAACACGGGTCTTTCGTTCCAGGAGGTATCACTTACTTGTCTGGTTGCAGCGAGGCGGCAGAGATGGCGCTGGCAGCTGAGGAGCGGCGGCTGTCAGCGAACGCTCGGGGCACGGGTAGGGCCGCCATGTCGGGCGCGCTCGGCGCAGCGGGCACCTCCCCCCCTGCCCCCTCCACTGCCTGTCCCCCTCCACTGCTGGAACCCTCGCATGTATCACAAGAGTCCCCTTCCTGTGATACACCCTGCATGGAATACGGTAACATTGAGGGTAATATGTCTAGTGTCTCGATAGACATATTTTTTGGAGTTTGGGTTCGCATTCGGTCTTTTTTGGATAATGGATTCGTTTGACTCCCTAGTTGTACCCTTAGTTCAGGAATCGAATGGAGCTTAAGTTTTATTATTGTGTATCTCAAAGATTCAAAAGAAAATTATGTGAAGTTTGCCAAATACCCAGAAACAAATACAGTTCCAATTTGGTTTCTTTCCAAGCTTTCGAGATTTTAAGCTTAAATAAGTAAAACTATTACGTGTAATAGATTTCGTTTTCAATAGTATACTAAGATTTTATCGAATTGCAGTTTGGACCCATGCCATGGACCGAACTAAGACACGGGTTTTCTTAAAGACAAGATCCGAAACAAGAATAAAATCTGTACTGGACCATTTTTTGTGTGTAAGTGCGGAGCTTGTAAAATATTACGTCATAACGGCGGCGTGCTGTGCCGGTTAAACATGTAAAAGAACTGAAATAGATACAGCATCTTGCAACCTCAGCAAGTTAAATAAGTTTACCTACTTAGATGTTTTGTAAAATAAAAGTTTATTGGCGTAAACATGTTTTTAACGCCGCAGAGCTTATGGCAAAAAAAACTAACTGAATTATATTACAACTGCGCAAAACCTCGGGGCGCTCAATAATCTGCTTTATTTTACTTTATTGAGGAAAGTTAAGATAAAGCTGATTTCGGAAAATGCTTTAATGTGGTCCTCTACAGGGTCAAATTAAATTAGCTAGCAAAACTCCGCAGACGTGAAGGGTAGGTATCGATATCTTCACATTGTAAAACAATAAATAAATACATTTAACTACTTTTTTGTGAGGCCATCGACCGCATTTAGCGTAGACATTTGAAATATCAGTTTTTTTTGTGTAAACTTTACAGACTTGATTGGTATCGACATACAAGCACTATAAAAAAAAAACAGATTTTCTCAACTTATACTCCATGCAACAAGTACTACCAGCGGCAGCGGTTGTTGACCTCCAAAAAGAAAACATCAAGTAAGTCAATAGCTAATAATTCTCATTCATTCCTTTTCATTGTAATTTTGTAACGATGATTTACAAACTTTTATAAATAGTTCAATACCTATATGTAACAGTAATTATTTACTCATTTTTTATTTCATCAATGGTCGCCCTACACCAAACGCTTATTATGACTGCAGATAAGCCATTCTGCATTTCCGCTAAACGTGGTTAGCAGTTTTGTAAAACGTAGCGCAATGACAATCCAGCTGAACGCCGTTCTGCTGTTTTTACAAAACGGAGCTGTAATATAAAACATAACATCTGAGACATATTCATAATTCTCTTGCCCTTAACCCAATTTATTTGGGATCGGCGCAGCGTGTCTTCTCACTCTAATTACCATACATATTCATACGCCCTACCACCCTTAAATTGTTGTTTTTTATTTTTTTAACCACAACGGGGAAACTCTTTGCCTGAATCTCACCTGATGGTAAGTGATGATCAGGCCGAAGGTGGAACCGAGCTTCACCCGGAATCCTCAACCACAGAAGAACTGGCTATCTTACCTCTAACTACCGGAACACAACAATGCTGTTAACATTGTTGTTATGGCGACAGACTTAGATAAATGTAATTAGTGTTAGTAACATTTATGTTATTTTCAAAAAGGTAGCAGTATTTGACATAATATACCTGTGGGTACACCTGAGTTAGCGTGCGTAGCAGTGAGCGGAGCGCGCGTCGCACGCTGTCAGCGCGCCCGGCCAGCGCGCAACCGCGCACTGCCCAGTTTAGTTGCTCCTGCACACCATAACAAAATTACTAGAGTAATTTTAATAATTCATTTTCATTATTTTTATTTATTTATTTACAAAGTGTTTACATGTAGTCTTAAAACAATGCCCCACAAAACCGTTTTCAGGGTTTGATCATGACCGTGGAAACGGATCATACAAAATTAAAGTCAAGTTTATTAATGTTAGGAGTCTTCGTCAACTTTAACTCCGAGATATTAAACATTTATCCTTTACGCACTGAATAGTACTGATGCTTGACTTTATGCTTAATAATTCCTACCTCCAGTCGAAGTTAATTATCGAATTAGGGAACATTTTTGGTAGGTATGGGTCGTTACGTGATTTTCGCGAAACGTAACGTAACTAGTGACTTCGGACGCGTCACCTGTTTTGAAAACTAGTGATTTTAGTAACTAGTTATTTTTCAAATTCTATTCGGTGATTCAACATGGTGATTTTATCGAAGTATTACAGTTATTTGCGAAACGAAAATATCAATGGTTACATAATGTAATACGTTACATTACGTTACGTTAGCTTTAAGTTTTTTTTAAAGAATAAGTTTTTGTAGCAACGTATGCAGTTACATCATTAACGTAATACTAACACAAATAAACTTCCCTTCATACTGATCACTGCATTGTAATGTAACTAGTTACAAAAATCACCTGTTTATGTGTGACTCGAAACTAGCTATTCCGCTACATGTCCTGTAGCCAGATATTGTAACTAGTGACGTGAAATAACGCCCATACCTAATTTTTGGTCCTAGTTCAATAAATCAAAGGATCTCTAAAGTTCCATAATGCTTACTATACAATAGAAAGCGTACCTTTTCAGTCTTTTCGATGCTACCTTTCTCGGCAACTGGTTGTGCTTCTGGCTCACTATCACTAGTGGTTTCCACTGGCTCCCATGACCTAAAGACATTTTGAATGCATCACATATTGCTCAAATGTACGCCATTAAAAAATCTTACGTACAACACAAAACTTTTACAGCCTTATTACAAAACGGGTTCTAACTTTATTGAATTTCGAACTCAAGTCGGACCACATTAAAGTTCTTATTACAAAAACTGTCAATAAGACAAATTTTGTGATAAGAATAAATAAAGTTCGAAATGAATCAACTGCCTCGCATGGTCGTGCGCTAGATGCGCCCGCGGATTCAGCAACAGCGACACGGCGCGGCGCTTTGCAGTCGAGGCACCGCACAGGCCGCGCCGCCGCCCGCGCAGCGAGATGTGTGAGCTACACAACTTACTTACATCTCGTATGGTCGTTTGCTAGATGCGCCCGCGCATGGAGTAACAGCGACACGGCGCTTTGCAGTCGAGGCGCCGCCGCCGCCCGCGCACGGAGATGTGTGAGCTACACAACTTACTTGCATCTCGCATGGTCGTGCGCTAGATGCGCCCGCGCATGCAGCAACAGCGACACGGCGCGCCGCAGCCGGTGAGCCGCGCGCGCCGCGCCGCCGCCCGCCCGCTCGCCCGCCGCCGCCAAGCGCGAGCAGCCCGCGCGGAGAGATGTGTGAGCTACACAACTTACTTCACCAGCCTGTGTGGGTAGAACAAAAGGTTTTATATTAGGACTAGCTTCTGCCCGCGGCTTCGCCCGCGTGGTTGTAGGAAAATATCTCACGGGAACGTACTACCGGGATTAAAAGTACCCCATATTATGTTAATTCAGTTTATATATCCTAAGGGATCTTTTCCTTTATTTGATTTTTATGATATAGGTGATATCAGTACCAACTTTCAAGTCAATTAAACCACGCAGTAAAATCCTCTCCTATAAAATTGGTTACTCCTTTTTACCCCGTTAGGGGTAGATTTTTAAAAAACCCTGATACACGATACTCTTTATTTTCGGTTTTAAGTTTATATACTGAGTTCTGTACTGGTTAAAATTCTTCCATACAAACATTGACACCCCCAACCCCCATTAGGGGGTAATTTAGAAAAACAAAAATTGAGTGAGCTTGATGTGAGCTGTCAGTAGTGTCAATCTGTAGCATCAGGTAAAAGTTTTCACAGTAAGATTTTTTCAGGTTGTTGGAAAAGAGAAACTTAATTAATGTCCATCAGAAAGCGATTGATCAGCTCTTCAAGTGCAAACTGAACATCTTGGCTTGAAACGTGCGAAACTTCTTTGAGTCAGCCTAGACATTGCGTTAAATGGGAGACCTTCAAGGTTCTTAAAGACAAAGCAGGATGCTTCTTCTCATCTACCGAGTATATTACCGCGCGGCGTGCTGTAACGCAGCGAACGGCCTAAGTATGACAGTAAACAAGTTGATGCCTTACCTGCATGATATCCTGTAAGTTTCTAAGCAGCGAGTTCTCCTCTAATAAATCGGGCGGCACGGGAGGGGGTGGCGGAGCCGTCAGAGAGCGTTCGAACGTCATTATTGACCACCTGGTAACCAAAAAAAACAAATATTAAATGGATCGTAACATTGGATAGGAAGTATGGTTGATCTCGTAATTGCTTTACCAACTTTGCCTACAATTCCCAGTAAATTGGAACTGACCGGATTTCACCAATGAAACTGAACGCGATCAGTACCCTCTAAACCGCGTTCAACGGCTGTCCGTGTTAGTATTCCGCAATAACTTTGACACTGACAGCTCTTGATCGCGGTTTAGATGTGTGAAATTCGCCCCAAGGATGAAAGGATCTATTTGTCAAATAAACCTGGTCGTTTTATTACTGTGCAACTGACGTCAGCCTAAGGGTGATAAAGTAATTACGAGGTCGACTATACAAGGTCCAACCTATCGATAACTGTTAATCTCTTGTTAGCTATCGTGACTGACTTAACAAAACAACAAAAACCAATTAGGAGGTCATATTTGGCATCTCAACATGAGATAGGCTTTAAAAGTAAATTACATTATAAATACCTAAATGTGGCGGCATGACGACCTGACGTCACAAATCCTGCATCGCGCTATTTAAGTTTACCGCGCGATTCTCATATTATATAAGTCTATCCGACATCAATCCTTGGGCAATTGCCCGCCAGACATAACACCCGTCTGGTCGGAGGATCCTCCCTTTTCTATAGAGGATGAGTGAACTTTACACCCTGTTCCTCATACCCCTAAATAAATATAACTTTTTAAACAAGAATAAAATAGAAAACAGGGCTTCAAATAAAGCCGATGAGCGTTGAAAAAGGTCAAAAAGTTTTTTAGTAGGCATTAGGGAAAGCCCAATTTATTCATTGGCATGTGATCGGAAATGCGGCTTATGCAGATTTGGCGCGTTTGGCGAAAAGTCAAGATGACTCAAAATTTTACTCATTAAATATTACTGTGTAGAGAAACTCGACATCAAATTTATTGGCATAATATTTTTAGGGTATCCATAGCCCTAGGGTGCCAACGGGACCCTATTACTAAGGCTCCACTGTCTGTCCGTACGTCCGTCTGTCACTAGTCATCTTATGAACTGTAATAGGTAGACACTTGAAATTTTCACAGAGTGTGTACTACTATAGTCGCTGTAACAAAAAATAATAAAAATAAAATAAATTTAAAAAGTAAAGGTGGTCCCCATACAAGTAACGAAAAAATAAGTAGTACGGTGGTACGCAACCCTTCGTATGCGAGTCCGACTCGCACTGGGCAGCTTTTTTTTCATATACACTTATCAATAGCAATATTATTCGAATTAAAGTTGGAATTCTATAATTTTAATCGCTTTAAGGCTCCCATAAACAGGTGCGACGCGACAGCGTGCCGCGACTTTAAAACAATTTCTAAGAAAACTTCACGGTATTACAATTACCGGTATCGCGTCGCGCGACAAGTCGCGCCAGTATGGACGAGCCTTTAGAGAAGTAATTGCTAGAAATAACAGTCAGTTATTATTTTTTGTAAGTTCTTACTCAATGCAATTGCTTTCTGATTTAATGAATAAATAATGATACGAAAGCCCTGCATCCTAATTGCGTAACACATCAATCACAATCCGTTTCATTTTGACAGTTCAACAACATTCATTGCGTTATTAAAGTTATTGAGCAGACAAATTTTTCGAACATATGAAGCAATGGATTAGTAATTTCCACCAAAATGATTCAGATTATGATTGATCGTGTGTTACGCAATCAGGGTGCAGTTTTACTTTAACATTTTTTTTCAGGGTACTCTATTCACCTGACCCCGACAACTTACTATCAGTACGCCTCACCAAATATTTATCGGTGCCCTCAATATCCTTACCTATCCAGCATCTTAGTGGAAGCCCTCTCGTATCGTTCGATGAGCACCTGCAGGTTGGCGGCGTCATCGCAGGAGGCTCCCCAGCCCAGCACTCGAGCGAGGTCGTTACCGGTGCCGAGTGGGAGCACTGCGGTCTGAACTTGTCGCTGCAAGGAGATCCTTGTTTAGTCTTGTCATCGGAACTAAGATCTTACTCAGCGGTAATAAATGTCAAAGCCTAATGAGCCAATCAGATATATTTTCCACTAGCTGCTGCCCGCGGCTTCGACCGCTTGGACCCTAATTCTCTTTCTTTGTTTAAATAAAAGCAGCCTTTACTTAACATCTGCCAGTGAAAGTCCCGTCAAAATCGGTCTAGCCGTTTCAAAGATAAGCCGCGACAAACAGGCTGACAGATAGAAACAATTTAAAAATAAATGTTATTTTTTTATAATTACCGTAGGTATAGTAGTAGTCTTATTGTATAGAGGTTTATTATTTTTTGAGTCAAGTGTGTTTTTTTCGAAAAAAAAATTAAATGACATTCATCATTTTTCTGTTTGTGTCAGGACATTTCTTTGTTTGTATTGACTGGTGGTAAGTAAGTTATACAGTCAACCTTATTTTAACTAATGTTTGACGCTACTTTACTAATTTGAAGGCTCGAAGTAAGTATTCTTCCAAAACACCATGTCCCAAGAATAGATTTGGGACGACTGTCAAACCAGAACGAACGTATTCCAGATTTGCTTCATTATTTTTAACCCCCGACGGAAAAAGAGGGCTGTTATAAGTTTAACGTGTGTATCTGTGTATCTGTCTGTTCCCTCGTAGCTCCCAAATGGCTGAACCGATTTTAATATATATATTTTTTTTTGTTTGATAGGTGTCTTGATCGAGAGTGTTCTTAGCTACAATTCAAGAAAATCGGTTCACCCGTTTGACGACTATCAGCTCTTTTCTAGTTATTTATTGGATGTGTGCATCTTCCACAGGTCTGATCGATTCGAAATTTAGTATTCTGTTACTTCAATGATATTAGAAGAAAATAGTAACCTTGAACCGATACTGCAGCATCACCTGGAACTGTGTCGGGGGTTATTTAAATTTTTAATTTTAACTTGTTCAATGTCAACTGTGTGTTTTGTGACTGTTGACTGCCTCCGTTGGTCTAGTGGTTGCTACTGCTGAGCATGAGATCCCGGGTTCGATTCCCGGGTCGGCAAAGTGTTATTGGGTTTTCCATCTGGAATATCTCAGTAGCACCCCGGAGTCTGGATTTGTGCCTGAGTGATGGCAATAGGCTCGCCCCCTATTACATGGGACGTAAACATAACTGACGATGTACACCTCTGTGGGTGTACACCTGTGCCTAATCCTACGAGGAAATACAGCCGTGATGTAATGTTATTTTTCAATGTTAGTTTTCTAGGTCTCCCCAAATATCCTCATTAAGTTTGCCTAAAAGACGTCATACTCACATGCATATCCAGTTTATCGACCTCCTGCAGCACCCACCCGACCGACCCATCCCCTGAACACACGAGCACCCTCAGGGGGGCGAAGTGCCTGAACAGGCGGAGCCCTAGCCGAGGCCCCGCCCCACTCAGCTCGAACACTTGTGCTGGGTTCAGAAGCTGCTTGAAGCGACGGAGGAACTTCACGCCTTGGTTGTCGCCTGGTGAAATGGAGATGGTATTCATTTGAGAAAAAATTTATGGAGATTGAATAAGCTTGCCAAATATAACACAACTTTGCAAGGAGTTATTATCATTATTTTGATAGTTAATTGATTCATGCGTGACTTGGCGTAAATCCAAAAATGCTATAGACGTAGATATATTTAGTAACGTATTCCGCATAAATATTCCTAAAGAGTCATAAAAAAACCCAGTAACAGATCGACACGAGTTTCACCTCTCAACGATTGACTTGTCGCGAATCCAAACCCGACGTGTTGCCACGCCGAGACAAACCCGGCAAATTCTGCGTCCACCGCTCGGCGTAACAACACGTCATGTTCGGGTTCGCGACAACTCAATCGCCATCCTGACGATGCCGTTGAGAGGTTTTTTATGACTCTTTAGGAATAGTTAAGCGGAATAGGTTACTAATGATAAAATACAATAGACGTAGATATATATCTACTACATATCTACGTCTAGTATATTTTATCATAATCTCAGTCTCAGACTATTTTCTGTATGGTTTACCAGAATCTCTTCAGTTTATATGACTCACCAGATCTAGAGTTAACGAACACAATAAGTGGACTAGCATTGGGGGGCCTATCCGGGACCCACGCGTCGTCGGGGCCCACGGAGTGGAGGCGTGTGGGGGGCACGACGGACGCGCGTGCGGGCCCCAGTGAACACGACGCGCGCCATGTTGGCTTGCACGCCGCGTGCACGCAGCGACGACACCACACGCATCTGAAGTCTTGTAGTCTGGGGCAAAGGGAAATTATACATAATGTTATTAATTATATATTTTTTGTGCATTATTACCTTCGTCCTAGAACCAAAAATTCGAAGTCATGTGACATCTACCAACCCGCACTGGGCCCGCGTGGTAGGTTACGGCCCACTCCCTCTCACTGAGAGGAGGCCTGTATCCCAACAGTGAGAACATTATAGGCTGATTGTTATGTTAACTTCATAAAGGCCGATTAAGGCTTTATTATTATCTTACAGAGAGTAAGATATAGAAATGAAAGCTTCTAAAATCCCCTTTAGTACCTACACTCGTAGGTGTTACCTTCATTAAAAAAAAACATAGTTTTATTTGCATGAAGACCATTAAATTACTATGGTGCCGATTCCCTTGTTCACAAACTAAAATAAATTTAATTTCAGTGCAACTTTTTCTTTGTATTTCATTAAGAAGAGGACAGAAGATAGATTTTAGTTTAGTCCTGTGTGTCCCAGTGAATTTATGTTACAAATTGTATCATTCCAGATTGCGCACTGTAATGCTGGGTTCTCCTCACGCCCTGATGTAATGTTCGAATCTGAACTTACATAACAAGCGCCTTAATATTTTGAATTAAGAACATTAATTTTACCTTTCACCCTAAACATGGACAATAGTATATTAGGTATCCATTGTCCAACTTTCACTACATTCTTCCACGTGAATCACGTGTAAGCGACGAATCACTGCCAGTTTTCATGACCAAGTTACATAAATAGATCATTTGCTAACCCTTCCGAGCGGACAATGCTACCGCATTGACATTTCAATGCGAAAAGCCGATTATAGGCACTAATGGCACGCCTTGTATTGTGACGAGTTCCATGCAGATGTGACTTGCAAAAGGAGCTTGGTATTTTTCCGCAAAAGTTGTTTTATTATTTAGTTATATATTATAACAAGTTACAAGTACCTTACACTTTACACAAAGCACACAATAAGACCTCTGGGTTCTATCTTAGCATGCCATGGCCTGAGATTTGATCAACGCGCTATTAACTGTTCAACTATAATCGGGTTTATGTAATGTAATGTTTGAATAGGGGAATAGTATAATACCTTTATGTGTTACAATACAACAGCCCATTAATGTTTTGTATTCAATTTGGATATTATACTCTTCATTGTTATTAGGGATATAGAAAAGGAAGGCTTCAAGTCAATAACATCATCATTTATCTGCCACTTTCCCATGTTACTTGGGGTCGGGTCAACAGCCGGTCTATTCTGTAAAAATCTCACCATGAAAACATAAGTGAAGTGAGCGTGGAGCTGCCAATAGTGTCAATCCCTAGCTTAGGATGGACTGATAGCTCACTTCACCTAAGTTTACACGGTAAGAGTTTTACAGTATAGATCGGCAGGTGTCGGAACTTATTCCGCGGATAAAATTTATTCCTGTTTGGTCAAATCCAGCCTAAGTCATTTATTAATTATTATAAACTCCCTTTTATTTCATTCAAATACGTTTCAATCCCTCTGCTGGTTGATATGAGAATAAAATGGAAATTTCTGAAAATGATATTTTATTGAGCAAAGCAACATATCTTTTTAAAATAAATAAAAATCTACTTGACGTCTACATTATGGATGTGCTGCAACTAAGTTTAGAAAAGCTGTTTGGAATTCTGTGACAGTCATCTAGGGAAAACGAGTTAGACTAGACTCAATTTTAGACACATTCTACCGCTGCTATCAATATCCATTCAATTTCAAAATAGATTTGAATAAAATGCACGAGTGCTTTAAAAATAACATTAGTTTGTGCAGTGATATGAGTATATGTTAAGAAACTGTCACTGTCACACTTTGAATACATTGCAAAGTGAAAACTCTTCATAAACTGGATTTATGGCTCTAGACTCTACTAAAGAGATATGATAATAATGATCTTCCACCCCTCTCTATCTCAAGAAACCGCCTCTGTGGTCTAGTGGTCATACTCAGAGGTCCCGGGTTCGATTCCCAGTGGGGTCAAAATTTTCTGCTCTGTTTGGTTGGTGGTAGGACTTGTTTTAAGTCCGCCTGGCTAGCTACCACCATCTTATCTAAGTTTGTCGCCATAACAACAATGTTAAAAAAGCATTGTTGTGTTCCGGCAGTTAGAGGTAAGATAGCCAGTTCGGCGGTTGAGGATTCCGGGTGAAGCTCGCTTCCACCTTCGGCCTGATCATCACTTATCATCAGGTGAGATTCAGGCCAAGAGCTTCACTTATGTGGACAAAAAAAAAACAGGGTTTTTGCTACTCCCACACTTTTAAGGTCGTCAGATATCTTGAAGATTAAAATTGCCGATGCATTCCACCACTTTCCTCGACAATTTCTTTACTGTCTTTGTCAGGCTGCTCGTCAGTGGAATGCATTGCGAGTTCAAATAAAACACGCGCAGTTGTTACGTTAAGTAAATCCCTTTACGAATCTTTTAAACTTGTGTTGAAAGACTTTGTAAAGGGGACTTGTCGCTGTGATCTTGTTCTCGTAACCATAATTATTTATAGTCTTTATTTATTTTCGTTGCTTTTATATATTTACTTACTCCCTTACTAATAAACGTAGGTATTTTATCAGGTGAATAGTTACACACCTATTTCTGTCAGTAATTTGACGTTCGAAAGAAAAAGACAAAGCGTTGTGTAACTATCACACGTTATACAACAAAACGTTTATTAGTAAGGAAGTGTGTGTATGTATCTATTATTTAGGATATGTATATATCTGTTTATCTATTTTAGTATTTTGTATACTTATTATTTGCACCAATGACAGCCTCATTTTATGTCCATTCCAAGCCCGGTTGTAAAGAGATTGCAAAAAGCGATAAGGCCGCCCATTGTATATTTTGTTGAGTTTGATTTATTTTTGTTATGTATTTTAAAATATATTTAATAAATAAATGATAGCTTTTGCAAGCAGCTTCGCCCGCGTGGGGAATTATCCCACGGGAACGAACTACTGGAATCAAGTGTCCTCATCGAAATCAGTTCAGCCGTTAACGCTAGACAGACCGACAGTCACCTTTCGCATTTATAATATTAGTTTGAAAGTACGAATACCTCTTTATTAAACCTAATTCAGAAAACAAAATTTTCGACACCTTCATTTATTTTATTTAGTAGCCTAAAAATATCTGAGCTCCCAAGCACTTTAAGTATGAACGAAGATAAATAGCTGGCCTATTTTAGCCGAACTCCCAAAGACATGTTATACCCATCTACTCTACTTAAACTTTAGCGAACTACAACAAAAGTTTAACTGGATCATACATAAGTTATATTTATTAGATAGCCTTATTTTCCTTGTCCCATCAAGTACAAGTTTCAGTCAATAAACTTGTATGTATTGTTGAATTTTGAATTAAGTTGTAATTGTTGTAGGTATGTTCAGCCGACTTCAAATAAATTGAGTTATGGGCAAGATAATGACGATGAATCTACTTCCACGTAGATTCCACCTATCTACTATTTCATCAAACTATGCCGTTTAGACGTGTAGCCTGTGGGCTAGATATACCCAACGGTCGTACAACGCCCTTCGTGTCCAATACAACAATGCTTTCAGGGTATTGGTGGGGCTGCCCCGTTTCTGTAGCGCATCGGGAATGTTCGCGGACGCACATATAAATTGCTTTTACGCAACGATGCGAATGAGGTGTGCATCCCTGGTGCGCAGAGTACGGGTCAGCTCCAACAATATCCTGAAAATGATCGCTAACAGGCTCGATTGCTTGTATGTCAATCACTGCAGTGCCATCTCTCATGGGATGAAATAAATGTAAATAACTGTAAGTAAAATAAACTAACATAGTTCTTAAGTTTACTAACATATTGAGTCCTGGTTGCTTTAATAAAGAATTTATATGTATCTATAATAGAAAAAAGCTTTTAAAATGATAACAAGCTTTTATCATGCATTGTCACGAGAACCAAACACGTATGCCAAATTTCAGCCCGATAGCTTCAGTGGAAGTGGGTGAAATATTGATTGCAATATTCCAGGACATACATACAAGTGAAGTTAGATAAAAGCTTTTAAAAAGCAAAGACCTAGCCAGAATGTTACAAACGTTTTAAACGGAACTCACAAAAATGGTCTCGGGAAACTATCCCGCAAAATCCTTTCTTTCAACGGATGAGTAGTGGATAAAATAAGTGTTGTTTCAATTTCTCGGGGCTCAGCGCGGGGTAATGCGCGAGTGCTACTTATTATCTGACAATCCCGGGATTTAGCCACCAGGGGACACTCTGAGGCTTAGTTCGTGGTAATGGATAGCCATTAGATATGTTGTCTATACTTACAAACCTTTATTTTAAGGTTGACAATTCAAATTTTCTTGGCAAGGAATATTGTTCTTGGAGGCTAAAAGGGGTTAAGCCATGTAACTGGGAAATGGAAAAGTCAGTGGTAGCGTATCTTTATCAATACGTTGTTGGATAATTTAACTCGTAAATACCCACTTACCTATAGAGTTTAGGTATGTATTTTGCACTTTGTCACATTCCCGTGTGTTATTTATTTATTTATTATTAGGCTCTTCAACAATGAGTACATTATTTCTTTATTATTTGTACATTTCAAACTTAAGGCGCTAAGCCTCATTACTTATAGAAAATCACAGCATGAACTACATTTTGCGCATACAATTAATTAATTAAAACAAGTAATACATAGTTTAGATATAAAAAAATTAAAACCTAAATTGATAACAATAAATTACATGAATTACAAAATTGTGTGAATCACAAACCTGTAAATCGACCACTGTAAGAAATAGCTGTTATATTTTCTTGTCGCAATTTCATCCATCATTCCCTCATTTTGAATGTGTTTCATATATTTTAAAAGAGTAACGATGGAGTTTCGTGCTTGCAAATTCTTATCTATAGAAAACTACCTTTTGGAAGGGGCAACTAGAATAAATTTTTGACATTCAAAAGTGCCTTTTATGTGCCTATTTTAAATAAATGATATGCCTTTGACTTTCTTGGGAATTACAGACAGTATTTCTAAACACTGAATTACAAATCATAAAATTAAATGAAACGAAATTATTATCTTTGAGAAATAAAGTATTGTAAGGGAATTTATAAGACAGATGTGAGTGGAAACGCCGTAGGTCAATAAATAGTGACCTTATTGGTGATGTTCTTCAGAAGGATCAGGGGCCTAAGTCTACTAATATATAAACGTTACAATGGTCTCTCAATGATGAGTTTTTGACAGTTTTGTATGGCAAATCTGTCAAAAATTGCGTAATACTCGCAACCGGCGTGCGTGTGTAAAAGGAATATGTAAGGATCGTAGCAGGTGGCGTTCTGGAGTTTCTGCTTACTTTCAGGGTAGTAGGTGTGAATTTATGTAGGTTATGTATGTGAATAAAGAATTATTTTCCTTGCCGAAGAGCACCAGGAGCATTACGTACATTAAGTAACGTAGAAATGATTGATCGATCTGCTAAGTACAGCTAAGTAACGATAGATCTACCGGCACGTTATCACTCACGTTGACAGCACATTCATCAATTCTCCCAGCAATTAAATCCTAAAAGGGAATGGTTTTAGATAGATAAACTGGATTAAGACCTGTCATTACATTAAATATTATTATTGATAGAATGGCATATCTATGACATATCTATGTAATTATTTTAATTTTATTATGTGTTTGACTATATCAATAAAAAAATATGTAAGCAAACGGTTTTTATTTTGACCCATTGTGATAAAATTTACACTAATTTTGAGAAGTGTTCATTTTGAGAAGTGCTCATTTTGAGAAGTGCTATTTTGAGAAGTGCACATTTTGCGTCAAGTGCACATTTTGCGAAGTGCACATTTTGCGTCAAACCCTCATCATCTGCCCAGCCTTTTCCCAAGTATGTTGGGGTCGGCTTCCAATCTAACCGGATGCAACTAAATACCAGTATTTTACATGGAGCGACTGCCTATCTGACCTCCACAACCCAGTCACTGGGTAAAGGCTCGTACATACTGCCGCGACTTATCGCGCGACGCGACACCCGTAATTGCTCTACCGTGAAGTTTTCTTAGAAATTGTATTGTTAAAGTCGCGTCGCGCTGTCGGGTCGCGCCTGTTTGTGGGAGCCTTAATACGATACCAATATACGTGCCAATGAAGCAAATAATTATTTACGGATCGGCTCGTGCTATGCTCAATCATTTGATGATAATATAATTGATTGTGGTGATGATCTGCCCCCACACCCTTTACTATACAGGGGAAATTGAATTCATGGGCATCCTCTTAAGGGGCCAGTGTACTCATCAATATGTACAACTTTTATTAGGGGACAAGCCATGAAATCTTCGAAAAAAAATCAGCTGTTCCCTACATTTTGACGAGCTATGCGCACATTTAAGCGTTCATGAGCTTTCAATGCCATCATTGTGGGAATGTTGACACCGACAGCTCTTGAAGGCGGTTTAGGTGTGCTAATTACGTTCAGTTTCGTTGGTGAAATTGGCCCAAAATTATCGTGTAGTACAGTGAAGTTTGTGAACTCCATTTACTTAATTACAAGCCACTATACTTTGAAAGTATCTATCTATGTCGTCACGCTATACATCCGGGCCTCAGCAAACTAACGTGATTAGTGCTATGATGATTTACAATGCACTAACGCTTCATTGATTGAAGTACGTGTCAGCACATAGATGGAGGTTGGATTATATAGTTTAATATCGCATTGTGTATGCGGTCCACGAGGAACCTTTGTATTGCCTATGAAACAGAGTATAGGTTCGAGAGAACACAATGTTGAATACAATTCAAATCCACAATACCTTGAAACAATCCTCCTCCTCACAAGGTGGGCGCTTTGTCGTGGTGGCACAAAAGAGATACGTAGAGTACGATTGTTGCATGAACAAAGTGGATATTCAGAGTTGCTGATATAAAGCTGTGGTCAAACTGGATATCTATGGATCAAACTGAGGCTAATCCTGCGCGAAAAGCGGCTCGAATTGGGCTTGCACTGATTGTATGAGCTAAAGCTCTGAGCAAACAAAGCCGAATCTCGCATGAGATACTGGACGAACTTTGCTCACACCTATTGTGTGTATGGACTTATGGAGTATAGAAGTGGAGGATTTCCTAATCATTAAAACAAGCGATCCTCCCACGCGGGATTCGCCGAGTTTGAGGAGGCCAACGATAACTTCATCCGCATCATAGGTGTGTAAGAAATACGCCAAGTTATCCGCACGTAATGCGCGGAAACAGCGAGGATCAGCCGGCGGATTTGCGGATAGAGCTAGCTGTAATACTGCTGCTTTGAAAGACTTAATTAAAATGATATTTAGAATGCTGTTGGATGTTTCATCTTAAACTATTTTGTTGGCTATGAATTTACGGGACTGGAGATGCCGACAGCTTTGTGGACAAGAAACGTCTTCGTTTCAAGGTTTTCGTTATTTTCTGTTGCTGGTATGCTAAGATGGATTCTTAAAAACTTATTTTGAACTACTTTCTATTGGCCTACTAGACTTAAAGGCTCGTACATACTGCCGACACCGGTAATTGTTCTACTGTGAAGTTTTCTTAGAAATTTTAAGTATTGTTAAAGTCGCGTCGCGCTGTCGCGTCGTGCCTGTTTGTGGGAGCCTTAACTTTGTATACTCCCTTCGAACGAATACAAATACAATGCATTTATTTTGTAAAGATAATATGACGCTGCCGCCAGGATCGTCTCCGTATGAAGCTCTTTAAGAGGGTGCGTTCTGAAAGTTGGCACAGCCTTAAGGATGTAATCGAACCGCGGCCGATCGACGTCGAAGGTCGCGTCGCCTGAAAATATGTAGGCATGTCAACTCATAGAGGTAGGAGGTATGTCACGATTTTATTATATATTCTTGAACCATAATTATATATTCTATACAGCAATCAATCTGACTAGCCTTTTCTCAACTATGTTGGGGTCGGCTTATGCAGCTGAATACCAGTATTTTACATGGAGCGACTGCCTATTTGACCTCCACAACCCAGTAACTGGGTAATACGATACCACTACCACTACCACTACCACTACCACTTGGTAAGACTGGTTGTCAAACTTTCAGGCTTATTGTCAAAGATCTACTAATGACAGCCGGGACCAACGGCTTAACGTGCTTTCCGAGGCATGGAGGAGTCTCGATATGTAAAGATGTTCACCCATTCACGGACCAACCCCGGCAAGCGGAGCTTAACCTGATGGATCGACCCGTGCGGCTGTTATTACTTAGTCACGAGGTCCTCATATATTCTATACAGCATGTATCAAAAACGTGTGGTCATATTGAAGGGTGTGCTACAGACCATTAAACTTAACATAACTTTCTCGATGTGACCAACATCGTAATCGCGTCCCATACATTTGCTTCGAGTAGGTATTGAAGATTTGTATGGGACACTTGATAATTATGTCGCGATAACGATGGAGACCATGGAGAAAGTTGTTCAGTTTGATGGTCTGTACCTACCACACACTTAAAATATATGAACAGACCTTTCTGATACATTTTATATTATGTATATAATAGGATAATTTACTCTATATGAGAAAAAATCTAAAAATATATTATTAAGATAGCTTAGGCAAAAAGCAGTCGGAAAACGTTAGTTTTCGTTCATAAAATAGCAAACTAAATTTTAAAATTGAATTCAAAGGTTTCAGCTTTTTTAATCTGTTTCATCACCATTATAAAGTAGACGCCATGTTATTACGTCATACGGCTATGTAAACATAAAAGTGTCAACTGTCAACTATCAGCGTACCTGCATTTGTTGACATAGCCAACTGACTTCATGACCACAGAGCAATATGGCGTCCACTGCGTCCAGCGATTTCGTCAAATTACGCGCGAGATTTGAAAATGCAAAATTTAAATACATTTTTATGTCACTTAATGATTGAATAAAAATTTGTGAATAGATTCATTATATCACATAGAATGTAATTGAGACACTTTTTTAAAAGGGTCTATTCACGCAGTTACTTAGGACACAATATTATATGTTACAAACGGACGGCTAGCCGCATTGCGGGCAACCGCCAAGTCCATTATATGTATACTAAGGCCACGTACGTACTGTTTGATTTGGTTGAAACTGCGGGTAGCTCACTAGTTAGCCACTATATATTTCTCCTTTACAGATATAATGTACAGTACAAACATACGTTCCTGGTTACACATGTTACTTGACAGCCAATTAAAAAGATATAGTGTGACAAGAATCTTGATATACCCGATAGAGGGGTACCAACTATCCAAATGCTTCAAAGCGGTATGAAGGCGAGCTTTGTGCAAATATCTATTTAAATAAAAATGAATCCCTATTTCCCTTGGTCACGCCATACTTGAGATCGGCTGGACCAAATTGGATCATTCTTTTTTTATTGTGTCTTAGGACTAGGTTTGTATAAAAGATAGGTGGTTGTAGGTAAGGTAGCGTAAGTGTGTAGGTAGGTAGGGTGTAGGTAGGTATGAAAGTAGGGCGGTGGGTTCGTAAGTATGTAGGTATGTATGAAGGTAGGTACGGTACGTAGGTAGGTAGGGTATGCAGGTAGGTAGAAAGGTAGGTAGGGTAGGGCAGGTAGGTAGGGTAGGTAGGTAGGTTGGGCAGCTAGTAATGAAGTATAAAGGTTATATAATAATAAAGGTTGCGGTCAAAATAGAGACGAAACAAAAGAGGGAGACCAAGAAAGAAGTACATACATACATAGATAGATCAACTGAAGCAAAAACCAACTTCTTCTTAAACTTTTGAATATCTTTCGGACAACTGCAGAAGCGTATCATTAAGTAACAAATGCACTATTAGTGGTCTAAATGAAATAATTATTATAATTATTTTAATTAAATTAGTAATTATTATTTTTTCTCACCTGAGCACCGAACCGCACGTCTTGTCACACACGTCACACTTCGCCGCGACGGGAAGGTTGCCCTCCAACCACTGGTGGGGCATTATTATGTTCTGCAACAAAATATTTATAAATGAATAACATTCTTCACTTATAATCATCTAGTCTCTGATGCCTATTTATTATTGAAGTCTCCAGGCTGAATCAATAACCATCAGCCCAATACCTATACTTACCTATACAAAGTTTTTTTTTTGATAATCCATAACTTTATGATATGAAATATGAATGAGACCATAATATCAAAGAATCAACTGTCATATGAATTATTTTTCAATTAGGAATATTTTGTTTATCATTTTTCATACAAAATAATTCGACAAAGTTACGATTATTAATGTAAAACACCCTTAGGTACGTGAAATATAACAACTTTGCATTTTCTTAGCTTTAAATATGAATGATCGGTTTAAATGAAAATGATTTAGTTCTACATAATAATGAAACTTAGGGCGGATTCGACCAAACAGGAATAAATTTTATCCGCGGAATAAGATTTACTTCTAACAGTTTTCGTATGGAGAAACTGTCAAAAATTCGGAAGAGAAGGCTTATTCCATGGATAAAATTTACTCCTGTTTGGTCGAATCCTGATCCTGATGTCTACACTGCTAAGAACCGTCAAAACCGTGCGTCCTCTTTATGAAAGAATGAAACCCACCACGCGGATTCAGTGCGGGTTGGTGGACGTCACACAGGGAAAAAGGGGTTCCTGAAGATGTATAAATCACTAAACAAACCCATATTTACTATAAATTTTTTCCTATGAAAAATCTTCACCAACTTTTCTCATTCTAAAATGATATTTGACCCGAAGAAGCGTCTTACACTTCTTCAGTGATATTAAAACCATTTTCTTCAGGGAATGCCTTGAAGGACCACGATAACGGAATATAATAATCGTGATTCCAGCTTAGCTAGCTTAGTAAGACGAGCTTTAACTAACAGCGGCGACGACTTCTCGTGAGAAAATGTATATAAAAGTGAAGTATTTTTACGCTATTTCTTGTTTTTTTTTTTTTCCCACAACGGGTAAGCTCTTGGCCTGAATCTCACCTGATGATTAGTTTTTTTTTAAGTAAGAATTTATTTTTTATTCTGTGTAGTGCTTTTAAGTTTTCGCTTTTTGCTAAGATAGATACGGTTCGTAATTTTATGTGAGGTAATATTATTAACATACGAGATAACACTGATGGCTGACTTTAATGATAGAGAAAGAAAACCTAGTCTGATTTTAAAAGTTGACAAAACCCGAAATTCAAAAAATATTTCCACAAAATTAAAAACAGAATTTAACTTTTCCGTTACGAATCAAACTAGGATTCGTAAGTCTTCAAAAGAACCACGTCGCGCAGAACCCTATTAAAAAAGTTTGAAATGCCCAGGATGGGCTGAAGCTACGGAAATTCCTGAATAGCTGAAAATTAGTGGAATCCTCTTTATAAAACGGAGACCGGTAAAAAGAAATTCTTGGAAAAAACGAAATACTTTTGCAGAACTTAGTCCTTGGCTTTAATAAATAGTTATGGAATGTTTTGAAGCTTAAAGGTCTATCCACACATAGAACCGTGCGGACCGTGGCACACATAAGCTAGGCACTGAAGCTCCGTCGCCGACCCGGACACAGACGTGTGTGAACAAGTATGACAGATAAATGTACACACTGATAATTTTTCGAGCCCTTGACGGAGCACGGGCCGTCCACGTCCCGGGCACGGCCCTAATATGTGTAGATGACCTATGTCTCGATAGACCTTAAGTGCTAGTACGAGCATATTATGTCTGTTCGAAGCCCTCGATCCCTCCAGTAACCCTTGATTTCACCTCATTATTGTTGACAATTTGTGCCTAATTGGGCAAAAATCATCAAAATCATTTCAGAAGGTTCTCTGTGGAAAATTTCGAAACAAACACACAGACACACACAGTCTCACATCCACATTAACAATACCGAAACAAATAATTTTCTAACTAATTGACTCCGTCTACAATTCAACTTAGAACAACAAACTTAGAACAAGAAATTCAAACATAGCCTCCGGTCAAAATCCTTCAACAAAGCTTGAACTTGAATTAACTGGAATAATTATGAAAATTCAATGCTTATTGTTTTAAATGTAGTCTGTTTATTGAGATAAAGTTTTAAAGTCAACAAAGTATTGGAAGTTTAGACTGGGTGTTTAGACTGCACGGAGAATTTAGCTGGTAAAATCAAGTAAAATGGTAGATGTTTAATTAAGTTTAGCAATAAAACAATAGTGTTTTGATAACATCTTGTATTAATTAGGAATAAATAAAGTCACTGCACTCTGCTGTGCAAATGGTAATTAGTTACAGAAAGAAAAGAAAAACATTTATTTGCAGCAAACACAAAGAAAAAACAAATACACGAAAATAAAAAGTTGGGGGAAAATATGCGTCACATCCACGCAAAACGGCCCTATGCGAGACCGAGCCCCAGCGCTGCTCAAAGCTGCCAAAGCTGTTCTAGTCGGTGGTGGTGTAAAATAGTAATTGTTTTACCATTTAAATAAGTGTCAACTGCTTTCTTGGTTCAGTGATCGCAAGCGCTACTGCTAAGCATAGAGTCCGGCTTCGATTCCCGGGTGCATGATCATCGTAGAAACGGGCGTTGGCGACGGAAGAACAAACAAAATGACAGATAAACAATCACAATCTGTCATTTTGTCTATTCTTCCGTCGACAAAACCCGTTTCTACGGATGTCATGTTATACGTGTCTTGGACCGTTCAAATCTTAGATAGATAGAATATTCTTTATTATGTATGTATTTATTATGTAAACAGATCCTCGTGATTCGTGTGAAACACAACGTCGCCATACACGAGACACAAACAACCATTAGGACGGAACACTGCAAGTGGTTTGCACACAATACCTCGGTACAAACTGGTAACAAATTGAATTGTAGAGATATTCAACTATAGATAGATAAGCTTGTTAAATATAACTTGTATTATGTTACTCGCATATGCTCACGGCTTCACTCACGTGGAAATCGGAAGTTATCCCACGGGAACGTACTAACGAGTTACCATTATCATTTATCATTTATCAAAGTATCATTTAACCTAATCCAGGCCATGGTCTATCCATAGGCCAAATTTCATCC
This sequence comes from Eupsilia transversa, assembly GCA_914767815.1. Lineage (NCBI taxonomy): Eukaryota > Metazoa > Arthropoda > Insecta > Lepidoptera > Noctuidae > Eupsilia > Eupsilia transversa. The sequence goes on from OU611876.1 coordinate 14,445,050, forward strand.
AAATCCGTTCAGCCGTTTTAGCGTAAAAGCTTAACAAACAAACAAACCAACCAACTTAACAGACAAAGCAAAAAACTCACTTTCTCATTTATAATCTAAAGCGGAAGATACTAGAAAAAAAGTTGGCTGGGGATACTTAGAATCGATAACAGAACACGTCCCAACAGTTTAAAAAAAAATGTCTTTTTACCTGTTTTTCTGTTTACTTGATCTCGCATCACGTGAAAACGGCTGAACGGATTTTGATGCAAACTTTACTAATCCGTCCAGAAACTCCCAGGCTAGGTTATAGGCTATGAACATCAGGCTACGACCCTTAGTACCCCAGAAAAACGAAAAAAAGTCAGAAAGACCGCTAAGCGAAAACGAAGTAATAGTGCGGCCGGGCGATGGGATGCGACGCGGCAGGTCGGGGGCCGAAATTTCACGCGGACGAAGTCGCGGGCAAAACATAGTATAAGATAAGATACGATTGAGATAGTGGTGATCACCCTTTCTCGCTTTTTTCCGCATAAAGCATTTGAGTTCGGTGTTTTTTTTCTTTTTAGAGGACTTTGTTTTTGTCGGGGGTTATTTTTTTTTTAAATTTTAACTTGTTAATGTACCTAGCATTAATTCTTGCAGACAACCCAAGAAGTCAACAAATATTCGCGTACGTCTGTGTCTCCTCAATCATCTGTCTCATCTCTAGTCTGCGTGTCCATAACAGAATACCAGCGCTGCGACACTTATTTTTTAATGTCGCAGCATTATGTTCAGATATGGCCTGCACACACTGGCGGCCGGTAGAGCATCGAAGAGGATAAAAATCCTCTGCGATACCGCGAGCGTCCGCCAGCGTACCAGAGCATCCGCTGGTGTGCTGCGGCATTCGCCCACCACTCGCCGGGACTTTATTTGATGATTGTTCGCCGCTCGGTGCAGCGGCCCGCGGCGCGTCCCGGTAGACTCCAGCGAATGCCGGCGCAAACCGGTGCAAACCGTCGCAGTATCCTACAGCATGCTCTTCGATGCTCCAGAGAAAACTGCGCTGCAATGCTCCAAGGTTGATCACCGAGCATTGAAATACATACCTTATTTTGATTGGATAAGTATTCAATTCAATTGATACATTTAAAGTTTTGCCATCCCGTCTGCCTGTCTGCGCAGGTCAATAGGAGACTTTTGGCCTAGAACAGAACTTTCTGTTTTTATTTTATGTTTCTATGAGTGTTTTTAGTTTTGTTTGTTATCTTTCTGTGCGACTCCCAATAATTAATACTTTTTTTTCTTTCTTTTCTTTGTTTCTTTTCTTATCTTTCTTATAATTGGTAAATGTAAATGATTGATTGTAAGAAATTTGTTTAACTGTAACTGATATTTAATTTGTATGTGCAAAAGTTAAAAATATGTAATTCAATAATAATCAATTGTAAAAATATGTGATTCAATAATAATAATTAAGTGATTTGCGCTAAGATATTTGCACGCCATGAGAAATGGCGGACATATCGTGAGCCACTCTTATTTAAGATCTTGCATGCATGTATTATTTTAATTCTGTTCGAGCTATAACACACGTTCGAGCAAATAAAATTTCTTTCTTTCTTGAATAACGTAACACATAAAGGCGTTCTCTTGCAGAGAAGTAAATTGAAGAAAATTTGCGTCGGGGCAGACATTGATTCCCCATTTAATCAAAGATGGGACGCCGTATCAATCTTTTAATGCTGGTATTAGGATCAGATTGCTAAGGATAAAAGTGTACTTAGGATCGCGGGTATTATTAAGATTCTTTCAATGTTCAAAAATTGTTTATTAATAGATGATTGCTGGTGAAGGCATTTATTGTACAGAACCATTTAAGGAATGAAAGAAAATATAATCTTGATTGAAAAAGTAGGTTAATTGCGTGTTGTTTTTTTTAGGGTTCCGAACCCGCTGTCCGTTCGTCCGTCTGTCTGTCAGCGGGCTGTATCTCATGAACCGTAATAGGTAGACAGTTTAATTTCTATTGCAGATATAACAAAAAAATTATAAAGTTAATATTGAAAGGGGAGCCCCTTTCAATATTAACTTTATAATTTTTTTGTTAATAATAAAAGGAACGTGTTTTTTTCGGCGTTTTTTTGCTCGATCTTAGTACGGTACGGAACCCTTCGTGTGTGAGTCCGACTCGTACTTGGCCGGTTTTTTTTGGTTTTGATTATCACATCGGGCAAAGTGTTATTGGGTTTTGTCGACGGAAGAATAGACGAAATGACAGTGAATCTGTACTTTTCTCTATTCTTCCGTCGACAAAACCCGTTTTTATTGTGGTCATGACACCTCTGTCATCTCCTCGGGGATTACTGGCGTTGAGTTATTTTATGCATTTAAAAGGTAATTAAATAAAAGGATTTGTCCAACTGCTTGTATAAACAAAATGTTTCTCTCCTTATAAACAAAGAAACTATCTAATGAAAAATGTACTGGTATTAGAGAGAATACAAACTGGGAGAAAACGCAATCCTTTTGCTTCGTTAGCAAAGAATAGCGAAACTTACACAATAGAACGTGGAAATATCTAGTTAACATTTATTAAACGCTAGCTTCTGTCCGCGACTTCGCCCGCATGGTAGTCAACTGTACTATACAGGCTGACTTCAAAAACATGCGACAAAATTTAAGGGGGGTTTCTCCCATCAATATGCAGAACTTTTACTTTAAGACGAAATTGAATTTGCAAAAAAAATTGACCTCCCTGTATAAAGGTATACCCGATAATATACCCGATTGGACCATTTTGTAGAAGAAGGTCGATTTTCATTTTTGCGAATTCTTAGTTGGTCCCATAGTAAAAGTTGTTCATATTGATGGGTAGAATACCCCCTTAAATTTTGTCGCATGTTTTCAAAGTCAGTCTGTAGAATGCCATTCGGTATTAGTGTAGCTTTCACATCGGAGATTACCTCCTAAAACTTACAACCTTTACCTGTTTGTAAAATCATTATAAGTAGGTACTAGCTTTTGCTCGTGGCTGCGCCCGCCTGGATGTCGGGAAATATCCCACGGGAACGTCCTACCGGAATAAAAAGTTTGGGTTCTTTTAATCCCGGTAGGATGTTCCCGTGGGATATTTCCAGACATACAATGTTGCCTTAATCCAGGTAAACAGTGTATTAAATCCGTAATACACTGTTTTTATAATGTAACTCTATTGATTTACTTTGTGCACGCCAATAAAGCTCACCCGGTATGATTTTTTCCGACATCTTCAACAACATATTGCAGCCAATTTAACAAAACATAAATAATTATACACATATACCTTCCGCATGAATCACTCCGTCCATTGGTGAAAACCGTATGAAAATCCGTTCGGTAGTTTTTGAGTTTATCGCGTTCAGACAGATGCGGTAGGGGACTCTGTTATTATTTAGTGATAATTGACCCGAGCGAGCGAAGCGAGTGAAGCGTCTCTGCTTCAAGTCTGGCAATTGATTCGTCCAAAAAGGGGCAAAAAGCGGGCTACTCGCGTTATCTCCGCCTTATAAGATCCGATTTCGATGGTTCTTTTTTTATTTGAAAGAGGTGTTTAGTTTAGTAGAGGCTTTAAGTTGCTCTCATAAACATTTGGTGAAGATCTGATGAGGATCTTCGGCGGAATGAGCAGAATAGCTCCTCAAAATGCAGTAAGTTGACTTTTAGATTTTTACTAGTGGAATTGCCCCTTTATTTATTTATTTATTTATTTATTTGCTCTCATGCACAGCACACATTTTACAGTATTACGGTTTTTGTACATGAACCCTGTCAGGGCACTGCAAATGACAATGTTGGTTCATTGTTGAGTTTATGAATATTAGGTACATTAACAAAAACAAAAATTGACTCAAAACTTATCAAAACACAATACAATAGATTTCAAAATAATTATAAATGTCTAGGAGTCGTTGTGATGTCCAATTAACAGTCTATTAACATCACAATTAACAGTAATAATCAATATACAATAACACACATAAAGTCATATTAGTCAGGTTGTAATAGTGGGTAGGTAGTAAAAAGTAGAATAATAATAAGATATAGTTAATCATTACAATCATGTCATGTCGATATCGTTAGTAATTAAATTGAATTATAGTACGTCATTTTACAATACCAAATAAAATAAATTACATTTCATGTCAATTTCAATATTATTGTACGTAACTATTGATCAAACCGGATCTTGAAATTGAATACCTACATATATGTGACCTACATCTATAAAGTTTTATCCGTCATGAATTCGTCTACTGTGTAATAACATTTCCCTATTAAAAGTACTCTTAGTTTGTTATAGAATGAATTTGTATTCTCATCGTCTTTTATGTAATTTGGTAATTTATTATAAATAGTTGCTATTCGATAGTTGGGGCTGTTTTTCATTATTTTTAATTTTGGTGTCGGTGTAATCAACTTGTTTTTGTTTCTTCGGTTATAATTTTGGTTTGCTTCTATGTTAGATGTAAAGTAATTTCTGTGTTTTTGCACGAACGTAGCTATTTGTAATATGTAAAGGGAGGGTAACGTTATTAATTTATTTTTTATGAAATGTGGCTTACAACTTTCCCATGGCTTAATGTTCATAAGGATTCGTATACATTTCTTTTGCATGATGAAAATGTCATGGAAGTTAGTACTTTCGCCCCATAATATTAAGCCATAGCTAAACCAGGCATAAGCATATGCATAGTATGTTGAGAGCGCGGTCTCATAGTTTGTGTTGCTTTTTAATTTGCTTAATGCGTATATAAATTTTGATAATTTAGTCTTCAGATTCTTGATATGATTTTTCCATGTTAGATTATTGTCCAATGTTAAACCAAGAAGCGATAGATCGTCCCTTTCTGGTATATTTAATTTATTACTAAGGTTATTTATGTTTAGCGGTGTTCGTTGGTAAGTTCTGAATTGTAGTAGATTACTTTTGTTACTATTGATTTGGAGATTATGCTTTTCTAGCCACGATTTAACAATTTTATATGTAATTTCAATGTTGGTTTCGGTGTTCTCATTGCTTCTAAACACTAGTGATACGTCGTCTGCAAATAGGACGCACTTCGTGTCAATTGTTTTAGGGAGGTCGTTTATGTATATAATAAATAATATACACCCCAACACACTGCCCTGTGGAATGGAGTGGTTGATAACCTTTGTCCATGATTTTATAATTTGTATTTCTTTTGCTTCTTTGTTGTAGTATTCTATTTCAACATATTGTTTTCTATTTTTTAGATAAGATTTTAGCCATTTATAGCCCGTACCCCTAATTCCTATGCCATATAGTTTTTGTAGTAAAATGTCATGGGAAACCCTATCATATGCTTTGGTCATGTCTAGGAACAAACCTATGGCATATTGTTTTTCGTTGATGTAGTTATATATTTCTTGTACGTAATTATATACCGCGAGTGTTGTCGATCTTTCTTGTCTAAAGCCAAACTGATTTATGTCCAAGAGATTGAATTTTTCCAAAAAATTGTTAATCCTAGTGGACATTGTTTTTTCGAATATTTTTGATATAACTGGCAGAAGGGCTATTGGTCGGTAAGAACAGGGATCTTGGGGCTTGCCCCCTTTTTTAAATATTGGTCGTAGTTTAGCTTCTTTTAATTTATCCGGAAAGATACCTTCGTCAAATGATTTATTTATTAGTTTGGTTATCGGTGGTGTCAACTCATGAATACAATCTTTAATTAAGAAAGATGGTATTTCATCAACTCCGGCACTGCGGTTGTTCTTCATTTTGCGTATTATATTATAGATTTCACGCTCCGTGGCGGGTTGGACGAATAGGGAATTTATTGATGGGGTAAGAACGGGGCATGTATTCAACGTGTTGTTGGGTAGCGGTTCGCCGATCGACGCAAAGAAGTCGTTAAAGATATTAGCAACCGTTATTGGTGTACTTGTGATTTTATTATCATCATAACGCAAGGTAACATTTTTTGTATGACACTTGGAATCTGGGTTTAGGTTATTTTTAATGATGTTCCACATGGTTTTAGATGTATTTTTTGACCGCTTCATTTCCTTAATATGATTACATTTCTTCGATAGTTTTACACATTGCTTCAAGATTTTTTCATACGTTTTATAGTGTGCTTTTAAAAGTTTGTTGTTGGTCTTTTCAACAAGAATTTTGAGCAATCTTTTGTGCTCACATGATTTTTTTAAACCTACAGTTAAGTACGGTTTCCTTTTATAATTTTTCATTTTTACGCGTTTTTTAGGTATGGTTTTATTTAATATCGTTTGCATCTTATTATCAAATTCTGTATAAATTTCGTTAACGTTTTTATTTTTGCATAGTATTTCGTTCCAATCCGTTTGGCTAAGGTTCATTTTAAACTGAGATATTGATTTTTCGTTAAATAGTCTTTTCGTCACAAAGTAATTATTAGAAATATGTTGTTCTAGTCCCGGTGATTGTTGTGAATAGTTGAGGCTTTTGTGGTCAGAAATACCAGTATTGTCAATAGTTAATTTGTATTGGCTTTGATTGGTGAATATTAAGTCTATGCATGATGACGTAGTCAGTGTCTGCCTGGTTGGTTCGTTGACGATTTGGTGTAAGTTGTGTTCTAGCATTATGTTTTGTAGCAGTTGGTAATCTTTGTTCTTAGATGATTTGTCAATATTAAAGTCGCCAGTCAAAATTATGTGGTTTTTGTGAATTTTGGGTTCTATTTTTTTTAATATTTCTATAATAACAGCAAAAAATGTTCCAATGTCGCGATCCGGTCTGTAAATATTAATAATAATTGTGTTTTGTGATATGATTTCTACAGCGCAACACTCGATTACACATTCAATTGATAAGTTAGTACAATCTTCTAGGTGCACGTATTCTATGCCGTTACGTAAGAGGATAGCCACTCCTCCTCCTCGATGGTCACGTCGGTGGTAGGCAGAAGCAATTTTGTACCCGTTTATGTTGATGCTATCCTTTTGGTTTTCCCGTATCCATGTCTCGGTCAGACATATTGATTGGTAGCTTTTATCTTCTATAAAATCCTCGAGTATGTGTGTTTTATTATTTATACTTTGTATGTTTTGTATCAGTATCTTAAAGACGAAAGGGATCAGGTCTGGTTTGGTTGATAGTGGGTGATACTAGCGTGTGTCTCGTCATGTTTGAGTTGTCATAGTTCTGTGTTGAAGTTTTTCTTGCGCTATAGTCATAAGTACTATTAGTATTACCGTTTTGTTTTGTTATAGACCGTCCTTCTCTTTGTTGTCTTCTTCTTTGTAACGATTCTTTATCAAGAAATCCAGATACACATAAACCTAAACTTTTTAAATATCCTGCGTTTTCTAGGATATATTTCGTCATCTTTTTACTTATTAGTTCCACCCGTAATGGCCGTCTTAATCCGTTTCGTCCTATCCGATTAAGTTCTTCGATATAGCCAGTAAGGTCAACATTCAAAGTATCTTGAAACGCAAATATTACCCTATCTTCAAGGTCTTTTTCTGTTTCCTTATAATATTCGTTCAGGCCGTGGATAACAATTATTTTAGAGGTGTCGTTTATGGAAGTGTCGTTCATGTTTAGATTTTTGTTCTGTAGCTCGGCTATTTCAGTTTTAAGTTTTGTGTTTTCGCTCTCAAGTTTCTGTATTGTTTCGTTTATGTGAACTACTAGGTAGGGATTGATGGAGCACCTGTTAAATACTTTAGTAGTATATTAATTGTTGCAAAAAAGTTTGTGGTCTACTGTTCTCAGGACTACCTACTAGTGATAGATGGCGAAAGTTGGTGGTATTTTTAAACTGTATTTTATTTAGAGCCTTTTAATCTTTCATAGAAAGTTTTTTATTATTTTATGCTATAAACTAATGGTGCAGCAGCAAAAGCAAAGTAGACGTAATAACATAGACAAAGAATCTTCTATTCTTGTGAGAAAAAGAAAATAACGTTTTCAACAAACTGACAGGAGAAAACAAACAATGAGACTTTCTTTTCCTTATAAAGGCGCAGTATTACTCTCGTGACCTCTCTCTCGTGACCAGTATTACTCTCGTGGTCTCGTGGTCGCGATTCCCAGGTCCGGCAAAGTGTTATTGGGTGTTTCCATTCGTAATTTCTTAGTAACATCCCGGAGCTTGGACCTAGGCGGTGTGATTCTTCCGTGCGTCTGAAAACACGTTAAGTTGTTGGCCCTGCGCTTGAGATCTCTATGCGGTCGTGATAGATTGCCGTCTCATCGGACTTTGAGAGTGAGGGACGAGAGAGTGCACCTGTGTCTGCTCACACACTTGTGCACTATAATATCTCCCGCGGCTAAGGCTGGTCTCTGCCGAGATTGGTCGCCATGGCCGAAAGTCTGAAGGACTATTATTATTATTACTCTAAGGGGTGTAAAAAGATCCATCACGAAGCCGTACCTACGTATTCTGTATATCAAACGCAGTAACTTTTTGCAAAAATAATTGCTGGAAATTAATAAAAATTTTGGTGTGAAAATTCGCTGTTTACGGTACTGCGCAATGTATCGCAATCTCGCACGCAAAAGATTGTGCTTATGGGTGCATGCAACGGTACAGGAATCGTGGGCGTATTTAAAGTTAAGTTATAACATTTAAAACTTGTTTTACGTAAAAAACGTGAAATTTGACCTTCAATATCCCCGTAAATATCAATATCAATATCTCCGGTTCCCAAATATGGTTCAGTACAAAAAAATATCATAATAACGGGAAGAACAAGTAACTCTAGGCTTTGTTAAAGGTATTTTTACACGTTATATTGAAAATCAAATCACAGCCGAAGTTCAACAGTATTTTTCCTAAATTACAAAAAATACTGTAAAGCTCCCGTCACACAATCTTCGGTCTTCTAACAAACGCCACCAGCCCTTTGTATAACGAAGGTATTGTTAGTAAAATGGCCCGCAAAGGTGGGGGAAATACAAACCTCGTATAAATTGTTCGGACAAAAGGACAATTATTAATCGTAATGTTATTCGGGGATTCGTTATGAATTTCATTATGATTGCGGTTAAAAGGCTTTTTAGTCGTTTTGCTCTGTTGAAATTAATCAAGTAAAAGTTAAGTAACGTAATCTATACATCTATTATACATTGTAAGAGTGAATAAATTAACCTTAGGATCTAGGCCAAATATTTTGATTTGAACAAAAAAAAAACCGCGTTTCGTGGGTTCAAGCTAGTACAATTACAAATAAATAAAATTTAAGTGTCTCTGTGTAATGTCAAAATAACAGTTTTTTATTAAATTCGTGTGAGAGTATACGACACCTACTTATAACAAAAAAACAATTTTGAAATGTTTTGTCTGTCTGTCTGTTTGTTCCGGCTAATATCCGAAACGGCTGGACCGATTTTGACGAGACTTTAAATTTCGATTTGGCTTGCCAATAGAGCTGTTTAACGTAAAGAAGTTCAGAGAAATAAACAAATTGGCGCGTGAAAAATTATCTTGATTATTTTTCCATAATGAAAGTATAGCCGGTCAGCTAGTTGGTGGCGCAGCTGACTTGCCAGGGTCTGCTGAACGAATGCCTAGTGTAAGCACCGAGGATCTTAAAGTTGCTTGAAGTGAGCTGTCATTCCACACAGTCGCGGACTAAGCCTATCGGGGGCCCGGGGCGGCAAACTGAATGGGGCCACCCAAACATCAATTAAAGGAAAAAATCAGGAAGAACATAAGAGCGAGCGGAGCGAGGTCGAAATTTTAGCACACTACCTCAAAAAGATTAGGTTTTCTTTTGATCATTCATACAGAAATAGGAGATACTTTGTTGACTTTCAGAAAGTCTGAGTAAAGAGAATGTAGGATGCTAGAGCGAGCCCAGCGAGCTCGAAATTTTAACAGTACATTTATATTTAGCATACGTAGGGGCCCCCAACAAAGACTGTCTTTAACTTACTGAATGTATTTTGGCCTTGTTTGGGATTTAATTAAAAACAATTTCTAAAGATTTGGGGGCCCCTCAGAGCCCGGCAATAGATCGGCTAGTATTAAAAGGTACAGTCAGTAGGCAGTAGGTAAAAAAAACAGTATAAGCTGGCCTCTTCACGCTGGAGTTTACGCTAGGCCAGCTCAAGGTCAAAGTGTTATCACTAGCTTCAGGTGAAATGACAGCTCACTTCACCCTTTTCACAGTGAGATTGGTATGCACCAAAATAATTAACCTTCAAATTATGACAATAATTCGATAAAGCTTCAGGATCATAAAAATCCGTATTATTGTATTAGTAGGATACCCTTGTTTACAATGAGAGCGTAGAGCGTAAACTTACCTCGTTATAATATCCACTGGGGCTCGGAAAATTATTCATAAGCAAATTATTACATGTTCTAGTTTGCAAGTAGTTTAACTTTTATATGGATGAATAAGAGAGCAGTAGTGGCTCAGTGGTAACTTACGAGTTCTAGATCGTAGGTTCGAATCCAGACAAGTGCTTTAAATTGTGTAAAATTATTCCATCACTACTGCTACGAAAACTTCGTGAGGAAACAGGAGGCAGGAGGCATGTTCTAGAAACAAAAATTCGAAGGCATGTGACATCTACCAACCCGTGGATTACGGCCCACTCCCTCACATAAGAGGAGGCCTGTCCCAACACTGGGAACATTATAGGTTGATTATGCATGGATGATAGGATAGCTATACTAACAATTGGTAGTTTACTACTATACGGGTTTTTAGTAGACCGTTAGTTGGCGTTTTTGCATAGGTATAAACATTAGAAACATAACATAACATCATACCTGTAATCTCCGTAGAGTTAGCCAGCAGTATATATATAACGCACCCACATTTCGTTAGTTAAGTTTAAGTCCCATGTAAAAGGGGGCGAGCCTATTGCCATTAATCGAAACAAAATATCCAGACGAAAGATTCGAAAGAAATAGGCTGGCTCAATATCACGCCTGTATTGTGATATTTTGACAGATTTTGTATGACAAATCTGTCAATAATTCTCAATCGGATTTTGTAGGGTAAGGTTGCCAGTCTAGTCCCTATTTATCATAACACCATAAATTCCATTGTCACCAAACAGGTTTCCCATTTCAGTAGGTATGCTACAGTTTCCAATGTTTACAAAACCGTTCTAAAAACTATAAAGATGTTAATCTCCGGCCCCACTATACACACAATCACTGTTAAAAGGTTTACGTCCCTTTAACGGTATGGGCTGTAAAACGGGTGTGTACATTCGCTCGTACGTACATTGACACACATAATGGTGTGTGTTTACGTGTTGCCAAGTTGATTTTGAACGCAGTTTATCGAGTGGAATGGTGTTTGCGTGACCAACTAAGACATTATGTTGCCTTTACTAACTGTTTTAGAATTTTAAAATAGGTACGTGGATAAAGGTGCCAAAAAATAAGATTCTCGACAACCAACATTATTTTATACCATTCCCCCTCTAAAAAGCTTATTTTATTCACGCAAAACAGTGAATAAAAAGCACTTTTAATCACTGTTTTGTTGTCCTGGTGACCCCCATCTCAATGCTATACAACCTCCTTGCGAAAAAATTAATGTGCATTTAAATTAATTTCGACGGCATGGTTGGAGTAGTGGTTAAGCGATTGACTACTGCGCTGCGTGTCGCGGGTTCGATTCCCGCACGGAACAAATATTTGTATGACCTACATGTAGTTGTTCCGGGTCTGGCTGTTTGTGTATGTCAGTTTAAGTGTTTGTAAACGCACCCACGATACAGGAGAAATTCCTAGTGTGGGGTAAAGTTAAAAAAAAAAAATATCTTCATATAAAATGCCTATTTTCGCTTAAATCTTTCTTTTTCTCGTAGTCATGGTATAAAGTATAGTATGCAACTCTTGAATAAAACGGATTTATATCGAGGGCCACGAATCACTCGCGTCGCTCAGGATTCTAACACTTGAATCACTCGCTATGCTCGTGATTCAATCATCATGAATCACTCCCTCCGGTCGTGATTCAGTCGTTAGAATCCTTCACTTGGTCGTGATTCATCTATGGCCCTCGCTTTAAATCCGTCCTTTATTCACTAGTTGCATAATATACTATTATTTGTTTATTTAGTTAGTCATTTAATTTCATACCTAGTATAAATAGTTTGTTCCGTAATTATTTTAAGCATATTAATGTTAATAATAAATATTTGGTCAGAATAATGAAAAACGTTTGTTATAACCACAGGACCAATGATTTTAGCAGCGACATAGTCGCTAATAGTCTACATTTACCTTACTAGCTTTATCGCTAGTGTCACGATACAATCGCGCGTTTGTATCGCTGCACAAAATCGCAGCATGTCATCGCTTTATAGAGCAATGGACGGTAAATTCCCAATCAATCGATTTCGAGGCCTATGCCCGCCCTGCTATGACCGGTCGTGGAGATCAGATAGGCAGTCGCTCCATGTAATATACTAGTATTCAGCTGCATTCGGTTAGACTGGATCCGATACTATAAGCAAATGATAATGCCCTGCAGTGACTAGACTAGATGATAAAAAGGCCATGGTCAAACTTACCCCTTCAGCGTCCTCCACGACATGCGGTCCAAGCGATGCGAGCGTGCTCCATTTACAAGATGGCGGCGCTCGCGAGGCACATCGCTTGTGCGCCTTGAATTTGCACAGTTCGCAGGCGAGCGCGTGTGCGGTGCCGAGCGCGCCGAGCGGCTCTCTGCAGACGTTGCAGAACGTGGGGCGAGCGTGTGTTGCTGCGTACCTGGGAAGAGAAAGTAGGGAAGGTAGAGTTTAGGTTTAAAGTTTTGATGTGAAGAAATTGTAATCAGGCGTTACTTTGCGGAAATGCATTAAAATGAGGGTTGGGCAGAGATGTAGCTATGGTACACCGACATTTCGCCAGTTATGTAATAGGGGGCTAGCCTATTGCCATCACTCCAGGCTGTTTGTTGCACAATTATTGTTCAGTCATATCACAAAGGAACACATAGTACAAAGGAAAATCCATCGGGTGAGTATATTTTTGCTGAGTTGTGAAATAATCTCAGTGTCACGCTGAATACAAAGCCTTGAATATTCCGGGGCATGCCGAAACATGAAGCTTTTTGTTTGACACACAGCCTCAGTGGCAACTTTTTAATCCGTTTTTCAGTTTTCAAGTTGGTTAGTTCGTGAGCGATGCTTTGTGTTCATTCGGTATCTCAAAATCAAAATCAAAATATTTTATTTCACATAAACCTACATGGGCACTTATGAAAAGTCCGAAGCTAGGTGCACGTATATTGTGACTTTCATGGAATGTATTTCCTTTTTGGTAGCTTGTAATAATGCATAGAACTTTCTTGTTCATCTATACACCATGATTGGCAAAACTTTGTAGATAATCTTTCAGGGTTCCGTATCCAAAGGGTGCCAACGGGACCCTATTAATAAGGCTCCATTGTCCGTCTGTCTGTCACAGGGCTGTATATTTTGAACCGTAATAAGTAGGTAGACTCTTGAAATTTTCACAGAGTGTGTACTAATTTGGTCGCTATAACAACAAATAATAAAAATTAAATGAAGTTTAAAGGGAGAGCCTTTATAATTTTTAACTTTAGATTCGTCCAGATTTCTTTACATACTTATTCTCCGCCGTTCTTAGCCGTTGGTCCCGGCTGTCATTCGTGGATCTTTGACAGTCCTTACGAGTCGTCAGAAGCCCGAAAGTTTGACAACCAGTCTTACCAAGGGGTATAGTATTACCCGGTTACTGGGTTGTGGAGGTCATATTCCTCGCTCCATGTAAAATACTGGTATTCAGCTGCATCCGGTTAGACTGGAAGCCAACCCCAACATAGTTGGGAAAAGGCTAGGCAGATTGATGTCATACACATACTCTAAATGGCGGTGAAAACGGCATCACAATCCGTAGCGTGGTTTAGAAGAATAACGCGGTCAGAAGAAGCGATTTAAATGTATAGATTTGTAGAATTCTACTCCGGCCGTGGTAGCCTAGGACTGTCGCGATGCGGTGCACGGAATAATTGCGTTTCCGCATGCCGCACTGCCGCCGCCACTCCGCTAACGAACATAATTGTGTTGGAACCATCAAGTATGTAATATGTTACGACACAATGTTTCGTGTGATTTCTGTTCACTGTCTGATTCGGTAATTGTTGATGCATTTCGTGGAACTTTTGGATGGGGCGTGTAATTCTACATAATTCCTAGTTTACGTTGTTTTGTTCTACGCATTTTTTTTTTAACTACAACGGGGAAGCTCTTCGCCTGTATCTCACCTGATGGTAAGTGATGATCAGGCCGAAGGTGGAAGCGAGCTTCACCCGGAATCCTCAACCAGAGAGGAACTGGCTATCTTACCTCTAACTACCGGAACACAACAATGCTGCTAACATTGTAGTCATGGCGACAGACTTACATAAGATGGTGGTAGCTAGCCAGGCGGACTTAGAACAAGCCCTAACACCAACCAACCGGGAAGAAAATTTTGCCCCCACTGGGAATCGAACCCGGGACCTCTGGGTGTGAGACAGGTGGTCTAACCACTAGACCACAGAGGCGGTTTTTGCTATAACATGGATGCGAATGGCATATGCACGAACAAAAATCGTTAACAAGCAACAGCAATCCGCAGGCCATAAAAATATTTGTCATCATAAAGTCACACCATGCTTCCCCGAAAGGTTACGCAGAGGTGCACCTATAGTACACCCACATTTCGCCAGTTATGTTTAAGTCCCATGTATTAGGGGGCGAGCCTATTGTCATCAACTGGGCACAATTCCAGACTCCGGGCTGCTACTGGGAAATTCCTGATAAAAAAAACCCAAAGGAATTGGCCAGATTATAGTACAGTAAACTGCAGCAGTAGCAATGTTTTAAGTTTTGCATTACCGTTAATGCTAACATTACATCAGACCAGGACCAAAGCGCTGAAGCAAGCAAAGATATTTAATCAAAAGTCTGGCATATATGTGAAATTCCTTCGTGGTGTAACATTGTTTGTATCGTTGTAATGGAATTTACTGTATTACTTACATTTCTATTACAAGTTTTAGCTTTTGATTTCGTAAAGACGTTACCGAGAAATGTTCTCGTTCATTCATTGAAGCCTCTGACTACAGTTTACAAGTATGTGTAATACCGATGTCTTGTAAGTTTCATCATCTTTGCTAAAGAGTTCGTCCGGAGAATTACTACCACAATACCTATGTCTGCTGTGGTCCAGTCTGAAGGGTATTGGTGCGGCATCTACAAAAACCTTACATCACAAAATCCTGCATCGCGCTATTAGAGTTTACCGCACGATTAAAATAAATATAAGGCTATCCGATATCAATCCTCGGGCAGTTGCCCGCCAGACACGACACCCGTCTGGTCGGAGGATCCTCCCTTTTCTATGACGGATGAGTGAACTTTACACCCTGTTCCTCATACCTCTAAATAAATATATCTTATGTTATCTCTTTTGACAAATTATCATGTCTTTCTAAGTTTATCTTAGACATCACTGACGTCGGAAAACATCGTGAGGAACACTTATTATTTATATCTATACTAATAATATAAAGAGGTAAAATTCCTTATTTTTTTTTATTTTTTTTTTTCTAAAACACTTAACCTATTTCACAATTTGGTTTTATCCACACAACGAAAACCTCTCAGGGTTATAAACTTTTTATTTTTTTACCTTACGCAACACAAAACATATATTTAATTATTAGCCAAATATGTCATCTAGAAATAAAAACTAATAGTAAACAGAGCATAATATCTACATATTAAATAGCGCCCTGATCACATAACACAGATCCCTGACAGCTAAAAGCAAAATTTCCATCTTACAAGGTAATTAGTACTGTTAATTGAATTCGTTTCCACTCATAAGCTTAAAAGCCTTTTGTCACAGTCTGAAGTGAAGTTGAAATACATGTAAATGGAAATAAGGAAAATGCCTGAAGGGATTATGTAACTGAGAACGGGAAACAAATATAAAGACTATAGTGAAAGTAAAAAGATAAAAGAAATGTAAAAGATACAAAAGAAATGAAGCTAACGGCTTCAGAAAAACATTATAGTCAGTAATGAAAAGTTACTAAATGAACTGGTGATTTCCAGTCAATAAAGGAAATCATAATTTTTACGACGATCATTAAATGGGCGATCAATCAAAATAAAATAATCATATAATTCGATGGATGGATCAATCAAACGCATTATTATGGTCAGTCCATCAAATATTCTAACACGATAAGGATCGACCTTGAATGAGGGTTCTGTGGTCTACCACTATCAAGATGATATTCTTGATACGCCCGATTCAAACCATTACTAATTGTTACTTCTTTAGAGGTATGAGGAACAGGGTGTAAAGTTCACTCATCCTCTATTGAAAAGGTAGGATCCTGTGACCAGACGTGTCTAGCGGGCAACTGCCCAACGATTGATGTCGGGAAGTCTTTTATATGTGAATCGCGGACTAAATCGTACGACATATACAGCGTGTATCAGAAATGCAAGGTCATATTTAAGGTTGTTACAAAGCATCAAACTGAACAACTTTCGTTATCGCGAAAACATTATCAGTTGTCGCATATAAAACACGACCCAAATGTAAGGGACAGCTGATTACGATGTTGTCCCATGGAGAAAGTTGTCCAGTTTGATGGTCTGTTCCGTATCTTTAAACATGACCACACATTTCTGAAGGCCAATTCTCGTACTTACGTTAAATTTGAACGTTTTTTGACAGATTCAATCTTCAGTTCAATCTTTGACAGATTGTGACTTGAATTTAAACTTGTCAAAAATGTTGGTAAATTGATTTTATTTTTTGAGATTGCGAATGAGATGCGAATGCGAACGTTCTTAAAAAGGAATTGCCCTGATATACTCTGTATAAGTGATGCACAAAATGAGCAACCCAAACGAGCACTGTCACATGCTCGTGGCGTCTTTGTCACATTAATTAATTCTCTACAAACTCTGGGTTCATTTGGAGGCTTAATACAGATTTACTGCACATCTGGTTAATAACATTTTCAGATAAACAGCTGTGGTTCTGTTTACCACATTTGCGATCATTTCATTTGAATAAACCCTTCTGCAATTTGCCGAGTGAATGCTAAATGGCAAAGTTAATTTGTTTTTATAACTATTAACTACCTCATCGGTTTATTGGTGGTAAGCCCTACTGCTGAGCATGAGGTCCTGGGTCTGATTCCCAAGTCGGGCAAAGTGTTATTGGGTTTTTCCATCAAGAATTTCTCAGTTCTCTTATTTTTACTTTTTTTATTAGTATGTCGTCGTGGCATGTTTCTTATCTTATCCGCATCTTACGCCCCAAGTTGCGAGTTCAAACCCGGCAAGTACCAATCGGTTCAGCCGTTTGGGAGCTACGAGGGAACAGACAGATACACACGTTAAACTTATAATACCCCTCTTTTTCCGTCGGGGGTTAAAAAGCTTTAAATGTTAAAGCTTAACTTTAAATGCTACCACAACTCAGGAGTTGTGCTTAATATTTTGCATTGCGCGCTACCTACCGTAAACACCCATTTTTCATAGCAAAAATAACAGTCATTTCCTTGCAATAATTTTTGCTGATGTTACTTAATTTGATGTAAGTACAGAATGCGTAGGTACCGGCTATGTGATGGGTCAAACTCAACTCAAGCTCAAAGCATTTATTTCAATTAAACCATTTACAGGCACTTTTGAATTGTCAAGGAGTCGGTCAGTCAGAAAATATGAAGCAAAATAGGTACACGGAGAAGAATGGGTAAGAAACTCCACGGAAACTCTTCTCAGCTCACGGGTCTTTTTAAACCTTGTATCTAAGACAAGTAGTAGTGAGTAGCACGCATCAGAACTCCACATCTTCTCGTCTACTAGTTACTAATCGTATTCTAGTCTTACCAGTGATGGTCTCCAGAAGACAGCCTAGCCACCAGGTCCGCCACGTCAGCCCCTCGGTGCAAGGCTCCTCGCAGTGCGCCTGCCCACGACTCCATCTCGTTGCGGCTGTCCGCGCAGAGGACCAGGCACCGGCTTGCTGTTATGACCTGGAACAATCGGAATATTTTAGTACAGTTATTGTGCTAAAGAGGCCCATTGACATATCATAACATTACGGTTGTAATCCCTTAAGGGTTAGGCAGAGGTGGGGAGGTGGTTTAATGTTGAGAATAAAGGAAAGAAAGTCACAACCACCTGGGCCTGGGACACCCGGTTGGATCGAAGTCCCTTTCGCTATATATTTTATGTATTAATACTGAGAAATTTCATACAAAATGCATGGAAATAAAGTGCAATTTAGGACACACGGTATGTCTGGACGGACGTCCAAGCAACGACATACCGAGCATTCTGTATGGAATTTTAATGGAATAAGAAGCTGCCCGTGCCGTGTCCGCGCTCGACGCCTTTTATTATGTCGCCTGCGCCTAGTATGGTCTCAAGTTTAAACTGTCTTGTTCGACAAAAACTTTTGACACGTGAAACTAACTTTGTCAGCCATAACGCTTTTTCGTTACGTGACGATTTCTGCCAGTTCACTTCTACCGCAAGCTGCGTTAAAGAACTTGGTTTCAAACGCTTTAAGTAAAGTTTTGCAAAATGTACAATAACTATTATTTATTACTAACAGTGTTGTATTGTTAAAAATAATTCCTAAAAATCAAATTTAGTGAACGCAAAATATTAGGTACATAGTTTAATGTTTTCTGTAAAGCAAAGCAAACAACAGTAATGATGTTAAAAGTTTTGTAAATTCTGCAAAACATATTTTGTTTTTCTAAGAAAAGTTATTAGAATTTACAAGTTTTTCATTTAGAAAATGTAATACATATATTACACAGTTTAATGTTTATTATTAATAATTACAAAACTAAGCTATTAAAAGTACGTACTAAAACTTTACCAGATATTACAAAATCTACATATTACTTTAACAAAAATCTATTTTTTGCTATCCCAGTCCATTGTTCTCCTTGGGATAAGTTTTTTTTTGTTTGTAAATATTACCATTTTTTTAATGAATCTTCATTCAATTTAAATTTCATTTATTTGCATGTACCTACCATAATGTGAATCCGCGTTACTCTGAGGACAGACTGGAGAAAAGTCGCCAAAAAGAGCTCTGCATCATTTATAGTGAAGGGTACACGTGTAGCAGAGTTAAAGGAACATACTGACCCTGCTACCATTCCCATTTACATATTATTCTCGAGGAGTACACACGTAGCCGTAAACTACAGTCGTAAATTCAAGAAGTCGAACATGAGCCTTTAAAAATGTAAAAAGGTAGTGATCTTATCGATTGCTTGACAGCGAGGGTTACAAGCAATCAGTTAACGAGCCATCAATTATAAAAATGCACTTGTGTAAGGGCTTACGTAATAAATATAATGTTAAGTCGCATGACATTATTTTTGACATAAAAAATCGTCAAAAACGATTTGACACAAGCTATCTATTGCGTAACCCATTTTCGTAAACGATTAAGACTAATCTGTTTCATTTTGACAGTTCAACAACATCATTGCGTTGAGCAGTTTTTTTTTTCGAATTCATGTAGTCATGGATTAGCAATCTGTTAAAATACAATAGACGTAGTTATATTTAGTAACCTATTCCGCTTAACTATGCTAAGTAAAAAACCCTGTAAGAAATCCATTTCTTACAGGGTTTTTTAAGACTCTTTAAGAATAGTAAAGCGGAATAGGTTTCTAAACATATCTACGTCTATTGTATTTTATAATGGTGTTCCGCCAATTCACGCCTGAATCAATTAACTAGCAATCTGTTTCAAAATTATTATTTTGAAACAGATTACTAGTTAATTGATTCAGATTGTTATTGATCGTGAATTATGCAATTAGGGTTCTGGTTTGAGAGCCGCCCGTACCGTGTAATTGTTGGTTCATCCAAGTCAAGCTCACCCTTGCTTACCTCCCCTAGCCATTAAACAAAACGCTCCCCTGACTATAATAAGACGGATCGATAACCAGGACAAAGCTAAGCCTACTACTAAAACTATTTGTATGGAAAATTACAAGTTCCTTTAGTCCCGAAGTTTGATGATAGCGGAAACTGTATTATTGTTGCACAACTAGTTATTAAAGGTCTGTTAATTCCGTTGCTTAGCGTTGAGATTCAAGGTTGAATTGGCTCAGGGAAAGTTTCTCATGTTGCCGTTGCCTACAAAGAAAGGCAAAATATATATTGGGACTCGCATAGAACGATCACAAACTAAATATAACGCCACAATAATAGAAACATAATAAGAAATAAAAAGAAAAGTACAAAAAAATAACGCCCCTGACACAGTTTGTAGGACTAGACAAATTATGGAGATTTCGTTGTTATAATATCTAAGTTTAATTCTCAATATTTTTGAACGACCTTTTCAAAGATACCCTACACCATGGGATAGACGAAAAAAAAAAGGTATAACTTTACGTGTAGGGGAGGTACCCTAAAAAATATACTTTTTATGAATTTATTTTACCACTTTGTCGGCGTCATTAATATATATACTCACTCATGCCAAATTACGGCTTTCTAGTACTAACAGTCTCAGCCGGGGACAGACAGACGAACATGGCGAAACTATAAGGGTACCTCGTTGACTACGAAACCCTAAAAAAGGAGAAGAGCTATCTAAGAAGAAAAATTTCTAAGTAGTAATATTTATATTACTGTATTAAACACTTCGGAATAATTTCTCTAAATGATGGTGAAAACCGTATAAAAATCCGTTGCGCAGTTAAGAAGAACAACGCGGTCACACAGACAGACACAATTAGTGACTTTTGTTTATAATATGTAGATATACAATATAGATTTCAAATCACAGCTCTGAAAGGCACGTGCCGATCCGATTACAAAGCTTAAGAGGGTGCATCCTAAAAGTTGGCAACGTCGTAAATAGCTGTCAAATATTAACTGTTTCGATTAATTTGGAAATAATACTGTATGGAAATAAGAAATGTGGCTAACCAATTGACTAGAATATTAATAATGAATTGCAATTATAACATTGAATTTGATGTTGTACCCGTTTTAGGTGAAAAAAAGGCATTTGGAAAGTTACCAAATACTTTTTTTACATCTAAAACTAACTATTCGGTGTTACGATATTAATTATTGCATTTCATAATCAATATTCTAGTTCGCTAGTTAGCCACATTTTTTATTTCCATACAGAAATATTATCAAATTAATCAAAACAGCGAAATATTTGACATCTATTTGCGACGTTGCCAACTTTCAGAATAAACCCTCTTAACCCGATCAGCCGTTACCAACACATTAATATCTAAATTCAATTTAACATTAATTCGAACTCTGAAATTCAATTGATTAATTAATTTATTCACTCACTCAACCTCAATGTGGCCGCCGGATGATTATAATGTAGGTACTTAAACATAATATTATGGGCAATTCCGCATCACACGGCATGCGGAAACTGTTTCAATGCGTTTACGGTGAATCAAATGTACATACGACCCGTGCGAGTTAGGGCCCGATAACGCGTACCACAACCACATCACAATGAAAACACGTTAATTTGTAAGAAAATGAATAGTTTATTCACACAGACCACATTTGGCCGTCAAATGGCCCACCACATCACAACCACCAGCGAGACCGCGCACTAGGCGCCAGCCACAACGCAACTGCAAGAAGCTGTAGCGATACTATTCACAAATCACACGTAACTGCTTGCCCACATTTTGTTGCTGCGATCTGGTGTGGGCACGAGTGAACGGGCCCTAACCTATGCACCTGGCTGTGCACGCTGCATTCCAGAGAGGTGCCTAGTTAATGAACAGGGGTTGTAGGATTATTATAACCGCATAGTTTGTAATTTGCTGTTTGATGTTCGAAATATTCAATCTCCCTATTGCAATGTTAAGTGGAAATATGGCTAATGTAACAAATATTTGCTACATTTGAAAGGCAGAGTTATGTTTTCAAGTTGAGATTTGGATTAAAATGTTTATTTAGCAATGCAAGAAAGAGTGCTTTGTTCTTTATTTTTCTAGATAAGAACTACAAAAGATGTTCAGTTAATAACGTAAATGTTTGCGTACTGACTGTCCCGGCAGTAATCGCTCGTTACCAATTCAAATTAATGATCTTAATGGGTACATTAAAATTGCGAAACATTAAATAATTTCTGTTTGCCTTTTTAATCCCAACTTATATTATAAAATGCGAAAATGAGTTTTTTTGTTTGTTTGTTTGTCACGTTTTTACGCTAAAACGTGTTGTTGGCACATCGGTTGACCATGACCTGTGTTAGGACATAGAATACTTTTTATCTCAGTAGTACGTTCCAGTGGGATAATTTCTGACCTCCAAGTGGGCAAAACTGCGGGCAAAAGCTAGTTTAGTATAAAAACAAAACAATCAACAAAATTAACATAAAACACGATCTGTTTTCCTCAAATTAAATAATTAACAGCAAAAAAAACACACAAAACATACATGAAACAAAATAAATCATGTCCGTCTTAGTAGTTTTATTTTAAAACCGCAACACGTGTTGTTCGTACCGAAGGACCAAAACAATAATATTATCGTACGCCAAACGAATTTCGTCCGGTACCGAGCGTATGTAAACTTACATGACGCACGGACAGTGTGTTAAACGGTGTGCACTGAATCGATGTTTAAGGTCGTATTTTTAATTTTTGCTAGTTTATCATGTTACAAGCAATAAATAGTCCTCCAGACCGAAATTTGGCCATGGCGACCAATCTCAGTGGAGACCAGCCTTCAGCGCGGGAGATATTATAGTGCACAAGTGGGTGCGCACAGACAGACACAGTTGTAACATATTTTGATTTAAAAGAGTGTCCGTGGAGTTTCTGGCCCGTTTACTGGGTAATACGATACCCCTTGATAAGACTGTCGGGCTTCTGACGACTCGTAACGACTGTGAAAGATCAATGAATGACAGCTGGGATCAACGGCTTAGCGTGCTTTCCGAGGCACGGAGGAGTCTCGATAAGTAAAGATGGTCACCCATTCACGGATCAACCCCGGCAAGCGTAGCTTAACCTGATCGATCGACCCGTGCGGCTGTTATTTCTTAGCCACAAGCTCCTCATATACATGCCTACATAATGCATAATTATACAATGGATGCTACAAAGGCAAGTTAAAGCTACAGAGTTTGAAATTTTGAATTTAATGCGGGCACAGGGATAGTTACTGTCACACGCTATGACGATACGGGACCCGGAACGTCGCTATCTCTTTGTGAAACTGCAGCAGACTGTAAACTGAATGGATACTGAATATGTTGGACAACTGGCTTTGAATATTACATTTTAAATGTTATTTTTTTATTCTTTGTGCTTCAGTTTTGGGCACTTTTGGGAATAGGTTTCGTTCGGTCATAATATTAGTTTTTGGTGAAGGCGCTACAATAAAATATAACAAACTACTTTTGTTATATGGATAGGTATGTTTAGATTGATTCGAATAATTCGTTGACGTTGTTGTCGTCGTCATTGGTCTAGTGGTCGCAAGCGATTCTGCTGAGCTTGAGGTCCTGAGTTCGATCCCCAATCGGGCAAAGTGTTATTGGGTGGAAGGAAATTCTCAGTAGCGGCCTGGAGTCTATATTTGTGCCCGGCTGATGGCAATAGGCTCGCCCCCTATGGCAAAATGTGGGTGCACTATGGTTACACCTCTGCCAAACCCTTCGGCGTGGTTTTATGTGTAAACAAAAAACAATTGAAAATGGATAAGTAGATCTTTAACAACGGATGTTTTTAAATTTTCTGATGTTATTAACTTGTTTTAAGGCCATGATACGGCTTAGTATACGGCAATCATACATGCAAATAAACGAAGGAAAATTCCCTTGCGGACTTCATCCGTACAAGGAAAAAGGACCACTAAATTCTATTGGTCCTTTGAGACGAGGGATGTTCTGCTAACTGGCGGTCTTATCGCTCGCTTTGTATGTAAAAGCAATTTGTTTCACAGTACTGAGCAGGCAATGGACAGTGAATGAGTGTAAGTGCCGGTGCTTAAAGACTTTGTGAATGTGCGTGCTAATGGTTAGGAAGTTTTAGTTGCTAGTAGCACGCTATGGAACGTTTAAAGTGGGTAGTTTCAGCTTAAAGTGATGGATGATCGTCTTTGAGGCTTTGTAGTCGAAATTGAGGCAGTGTTTCATGAGGTGTCTTTAACCAGAGGATAAACGAAAGAAGAAGGCGTTTTGAGTTTATGTATGTAAAAAAAAAGATGTAACGAATTGTAATACCTTTATCAATAAAGGGACAGTGTGTTGTTTATAGATAACAATCTAATATTACATAACTGTCGCGGCCTGCAACAAGGGCATTGATGGAGGATCGTGAAAATATGGGCCGAGGCGAAGCCGAGGCACAGATACGTGAGTCCATTAATGCATGGTTGCGGTCAAGGCTTGTTTAGTACTTTTCACAAAAAATGCGCGGAAATCCAAACTAAGTAAATTAATTATAAATTCCAGAATGAATGATGAACAACGACAATTTTTTACGCGCCAATAAGTTCATTTATTTGTTCTTTTCTATAAACAGCTCTATTTGCGAGCAAAATTGAAATTGAAATTAAAAAATCTTTGATTGGTTAACTCCTTGGTTTTTTTCACGACAGATATGATTTTTCATTGTAATTTATTTGGCCGCTAAACACGACAGATATGGATTTTCATAGTAACATTGCCGACCGCCTACTCGCATGTATTCAACCAGTACAGAATTTCGATTTATCTCGAAGGAGGTTGTCAAAATTATGCTAGAAGTTCCAAGCATTTTTGAGAAAAAAAAATTGTCTTACGAAAATCAAACCCAGAAGTAAGTGCCCGACCGAGACAAGGAACAGTCGTGGAAATTGTCTTTTATGGAAAATAATGAAACAAAAATATTACAGCAATTATTTTTGTTAATTAATTCTCATGTAACTGTATTCCTAACTCCATTCCGTATTTTCCTTTCATTTAAGAAGTAACAACGGCTGAAGTTAACAAGAAACAGACAAATTAATAATATCTGGTTAATTTCTTGTATAGTCTGTGGTTCAATAACGTTTGTACGAAGATATTCTTTGATTCTTATTTAGGAATCAAACGGAAACTAGTGCTTTGGCTGGCTATTGTTAAAATTTACATAAAAAATAATAAAAAATAGGATTATTGAAATGATAATAGATTTCCGCGGTTTTTTAAGTAAGTAACAGTATCTATCATTCTTCTAAATGCTGTATCTAAAGGTGCAATACGACAAAACAAAAATGTTTGGGCTTAAACTCACAGAAATATACTAAACGAAGATATAAAAAAATACTCAGAGGAGTAGTCAAAACTAGAACGTGTATGAGGCCAACAGCTAGGTTAGGTTTTCTAGGAGAGCGGTTCCGTCATAATATGCCCTGCGTGTCCAATACAATAAAGCGTTCTGGATGTTGATGGGGTTGCCACGCTATTGTAGCACATAAGATTTGTCATACAAAAATTATTGACAAAAACTAACCATTGAGAGACCATTGTAACGTTTATAAATTAGTAGACTTAGGCCCCTGGTATGTAGGCAGACGCTCAAGTGGATGGCTTTCAAACGATGCATCGCAAAAGAATAGGGTCTTTGATGTGCCGCATATAGTAGTATTTGACAGTAAGGTGTCAATAACGCTCTGTATTTGGACAGCCGTTATTGTGTGACTGTGTTCATCGCTTTCTTAGGAAACCAAGGTTCACTTACTATTTATGTAATATCTCTCTCACAATTTTTAAAGTTACTTTCACTTGAAAATATCTTTTCAAACATGCATTTCTATACATTTTACACACGTGCTGGTACACTATAAAAGCGCACAAAATGGTACACTCTCACTATTTAAAGCTCTATTTAGTCGCTCTACATTCCGACGACGGAAAGTGCTCTTGAGAAAACAGCTCGCTAACGAGAACTCTACAAGACTCTACCTCGCTCTTACAGTCATTTGTTTCACTCTACCTCTCGAGTAGAGCTTGACACCTCCGTAGTACATAATTGTAGAGAAACGAGAACCTCCACTAATAGGGCGAGTCAAACTAGTAATATATTATTAAATGTTTCATTTGAAGTGGTAAAGTGTTTTCTCAAAATCAATTAATATTTCTAATGTATTTCTATAATTAGGTTTTCTTTTATAATAATACTAGCGACCCGCCCCTGCTTCACCCGTGTGAAGCAGGGGCGAGTCGCTGCAATGTACTCAATCAATCAATCAATCATTTGTAAAATATGTGCACTATGTTTAGCCAATATATGGCGTACAAAATTAACGTGGACTTGGCGAAGGGTTGGGCCAACAAAATCTAATTCACTGGCATACCATCTACACGACGAAGAAGTTCATTTTGACGTGGTTACGGAAACCATTAATGCCATGCATTAATGGGTTCCGTACTATCAAAGGAGTCAATCAAACGCTCAAAGGACCAATTTCCATAGTGATACTTTAGAGGCGGATTGCTGGTCGATACTACTATCCATTTCATTGCTGTCATGTAGATAAGATGTTTCCTTGTAAAGTCGTGAAAATTAATTGTCAAAAAATTGCATGGCATACATGCATACAATGGAAATACAGACGTGTGTGGAAAATGGAAAGGGAGGTCTTTGCCCAGTTGTGGGACATTACGGGTTAGATAGACAGAAATATTTTAAAAACAATGAGAAGTATAAAAGTCATAATATGTTCTTTATATCGCGTTTCACGGTACGCAAGGAGTGAGCAACGCGGTCAGTCAGAAATCGTAAACCTTTTTTGGACAGTACATTAATTCTCTTTAATTCCAAAAATATTACGTCACGAGTTATGTGGAGTGTAATTCTTTGAGACCCACTTGTGAGTTCATGGTCAAAAAAAATTACATTAAAATGAATATAAATTCAACAAACAAAATAACAGAGTAATGCGACAATGTCGAACCTCCCGTCCGCCGAAATAAAATTATTTGGAGCTCCTCACCCCTAAATCGGATCCATAAAAAAATACTAATATATAAAAACTGTCCTTAAATGTGCAGCAATTTTCCCTTAGAATGTTTATACTCGTTTAAGGCCAAGAGGCTCTTGACACTTCAGTACCTACCAATTTGATATTGGACCAAAAAAAAGGCGCCATAATTTTATTTTTTTCCTTTAAGTTTTGAGTTTTCCTTTCATTTTTACGTGACATTACAAGGAGACTGAAATTGATTGGATGGTCCTGATTGATCGTTAAAACTACGTTTACTTTTAAATACATATTTGGGTTAAATGTAATTGGATATTAATTTTTTTGGGAACGAAGGTAAATATTTGGCAACATGTTTATTAACATAACATCACGCCTGTATTCCCGAAGCGTTAGTTAGAGGTGTACCTATAGTACACCCACGTTACGCCAGTTATGTTTAAGTCCCATGTAATAGGGGGGAGCTTATTGCCACCAGTCTTACTAAGGGGTGTCATTTTCTTACATCGTACTTCTTTTACTTGTTTTATTTTTATCTGCAATATTAAATAAATATATTTTATTTCTTTCTTTTATAACCCAGTAACTGGGTTGTGGAGGTCAGATAGGCAGTCGCTCCGCGTCAAATACCTGGTTTGACTGGAAGCTGACCCCAACACAGTTGAGAAAAGGCTAGGCGGATGATGCGAGTGTTAATCAAGCTGTAATTACAGCGTTGGTAAAGGTCTCTGGTACCTAATTACAGCTTGAACTGAACCGCTAACAACTTACTTTAATTCCACAAATACAGTTACTGTGGGTGCAATTCTGTTGAGCTGCGATACTGTAATAATCAGCACTTTTAATACATACAATCAAAAATCAAAAGTAATTTATTCAAACTAGGCTGAGAACCAGCACTTTTCGAACGTTAAAATTATATAAGACAGTCCCTCAAAACGCCCGCCCTTCACCATTTCCTAGTGCTTTAGCTGGGAAAACGTGGCGCAATAAACTCCCCCATAAATATGTTGTTTACATGAGGTTATCTACCTCTATACCCTAATATTATGTTAATTTGGTGTATTTGTAGTCTCACGTAGCCAACAACACAAAAACCGGTCAAGTGCGTGTCAGACCGCGCACTGTTATGGGTTCTTTAGTTAGGATGAATATTTACGTACACGGGGATTAAGTAGAGTAGAAGGTCCGTCAATATAACTTCAACACATAATGTGAGACGAAGGCACATCATTCAGACTACCTACCTTACCTACGAGCTGTGAATTAATATTCTCGGTACTAAGTCTAAATACCAGCGCACCTTCAAAATACCGCAAAATATTCCAATACCTGTCGGACGTGGGAGCAATTCATAAATCCTAATTTGCGGAATCTCTTTGAGCGCGTTTGGACTTGGGAGAGTGAGAGGTCTAGTATAAAGTGAAATAGCTGAAATACCAACTCAAACTATTTATTTCAAAACTCAAACTCAAAGCATTTATTTCAATTAAACCATTTACAGGCACTTTTGAATTGTCAAGGAGTCTGTCAGTCAGAAAATATGAAGCTAGTAGCCCATTACAAAGCGTAGTAGGTACCTATGGAGATGAACGGGCAAGAAAATCCACGGGCACTCTTTTAAATCAAATTATTGTTCACATAATGAACACATTAACATTACATTCTTTAGTTTCTGCCTACTAGCCTGGCTTACCTAAATTGGTATTGTAATAGTGTTCTAAAATCCAGAATCAAGTCTACTTGCCTCTCATGTAAACGCACGGTCAAACGTTTGCAATTTCTTAGAATTTTAAGAATTGGGAACATGTAAAGTTATGTTTCTGGAATTCGGGAATTTACGGAGAAATAGGGTTTCAAATTTTACCCTAGTGCTAGCACTTTCTTTTGTGTGTCCGTCGTATGGCTGTAATGAAACAGTTTTCTATTTTTCCTGAAAATTACATCTCGTAAATCGTTTCAACTTTTATTTTCTCGCTAACAAGTGACGCCATACATTTAATTTCTATTTAATAGGTGGAGTAATTTCTTATACTACAACCTTGAACTCAGACATTATTAATTATATTGAGATACTAAACTACTAAGGTAAGGTAGGCACCTATATTTTTTGTTCAATGTTTTGTATTTTGTGGAGAATGTAAACGCTGATTTACATGGCGCGAGTTATGTAGCGAGTTCAGTACCGAGCAAATTGACGTTTTAGTTTTTCGGCGGGTCAAGTGTAGGTGTACGAAATCTGCGAGTATCCCTAATTCCCGAGATACACGAAGCTAGTTTCTTAACCCAAGATAGTAAGCTAGCAAGCTAGTAACTCTGCCTTCGTGTATACAGAACTAGCTTAATATCTAGGCTAGTAAGCTAGTGAGAAAACTAGCGTCTCAAGCTAGGTTAGTTTAACAGGATACGTTGCTATTTTTGAGTTTATAGCACCCCACCACTGATTTTACTATCCTGGCTTGTTTTGGATTCATTTTGCTACTACTTAGTAATATTATAAATGCGAAATTGAGTTTTTTGGTTTGTTACGCTTTCACGCTAAAACGGCTGAACGGATTTGGATGAAATTTGGCGCATGGGTAGACCATGACCAGGATTAGGACATAGATTACTTTTTATCCCCATATTCCCACGGGATCTAGACTTATGTGGGTGAATTTGCGGGGCGCAGCTAGTGAGCCATAAATGAGCATGAGAATTCAAATTTTCTTCTAAATACTTTACCAGGCTGGTCACAAGTTATTCTGTATTTCAATACCAGTAATGTTCAATTATTAATATCTTGACATTTCTCATTTCCTTTTCTAATCTAAAAGCGCGTTTCTATAACGTCACGTTCGTCACGAACTCACACACACTTAAACCTGCGACGGCAGCGCGTTCGTGAAAATATAATTCAGTTTTCGCATTCACATTCGTCAAGCGAACCGGCTAATGTGCGGAAACGCGTGTCGCGTTCAACGTGTTTCGTTTAGCGTGACCCAGTAACGTGAAGGCGTGGTGGCAGCGGACAAACATATATGGCTGTAGCATGTAAGCGGATGTTGTTTTGAAAATGTTATTCGGACGAGGTCGGTTTTAGGGTAGACTTTGATAGATTGTTCTTGGTTGCTGTATTTTTGTCGAACGGCTTGCTTAGCAAAGAATAACTTTAATTTTGGAAGTCGGTGACTTTGGCTCTGTATTTTCGTTTTATTCCATCGACAAAAAAAAAAAAGGTTGATTCAATGTGCAAAAGAAGTACCTAAAATTAAACAATCCAAGAATTTATAAGTGTAAACAGTTTTCATTATTTTGTATACCATTTACGACTAGTATCTTACTATCTACATATATCAAACAACCCAATTAAACAGAATTAATTGAAGCATAAAACATTTCTCGTTTTTCATCACGCTGCGCTGTAAAGGGGACGGGATGAAATTCATTCAACCCCTCAGTTGCGGGTCAGCGTGTTTGCTACACCGCCCGGCGAAAAATCCGTATACTTTCGAGCACATATTTGTTTTGAAACTCCTGGACGGCGGCGCGGCGGCGGCGGTCCGGAGGAATTTTGTTTCGTCGTTGTTATATTCTAAAAAGGTTTTTGGACGGGTTTGTGACGTAACGTAACTGATTGGAGGAAGTTTAAGAGTTCATTTGAAACAATAACGAGTTTTAAAGTAACTTCTAGTTTATTTTAATGGTTCGTTTTTCCCGATGTGTACATTTATCAGAGTTGGTGACAATCGAAACAAGAGTTATGATAAGTTCTGCCTTCTGTGCATTATGTAAACGTTAGTGCTTATAGCGTTAGGTTTTAAAGGTCAAATGCTTAAGATAGGTCGCCTATCAATCTATACATGCCTGCATGCATGGTTACAGTGAGCCTTCAAAGGTACCTATCGTAATCACTAACTTGGCTGAAGAATTAAAGCTGGCAGTATGTTGTTATTAGCAAAGAAAAACTGCTACTTATTTTCTTGACGCACTGTTCACAAGAGCCTTAGAACTAGGGTAGATTTTTCTTTACTAAAACTTTACTACCTACACTATGAAAGCAGGTATTGTGGCTTTCATACTGCAGTAAATCTAACACTCCTTTTACGCCATACCTCCCGTGTGTTAATAGCCGATTACTTCCCCCACAATTCTTTTATTAAGACCTCTTTGTACACCTTATTAGGGGGCGTAGTGACGTGTTACGCCGTGACCCATTTAAAGGAGTGTCACGCTGAGTTTTACGTGCGTGACACGAATAAGCAGGGGTTGAAATAGGCAAGCAATGGAGGGTTATAGTGTTGTTTCATTGCTGTTAAAGACGATGTTAAGTAATCATGAAAGGTATTCGTCGTTTTTTTTGGAATAGATGGTTAGTAATAATTCTAGTTTTTGGGGTGAACTAAATGAGTAGATATTTAAGAGTTTATTTAAGAGTTTATCATTATTTCATACATTTTAAAATATAAAATGTCAAATTCCTCGAAAATGGTTGACATTGGCACAGGGTTCATGAGTGGTCTTTTGGTTGCAAATGACCTCCCCTACATCCCCTTAATGGACTGCCAACATATAACCAATAACCCTGTATACAGGTAGGTACGTATATACATGTCGACTTGAGAACCTCCCCCTTTTTTTTCGTCGGTTAAAAAGAGGGATTCAGCATTACCGGCCCGATTGGGTAATCATTTCCAGAACATGACTTGTCCTCGTGAAATATTCACGAGATGAATAGAAAATCTGATAGGTCATTGACTTCACAAAGACACCAGTAACTGAAGTAGCGATGTTTAACTTTCTGTAATGGATATAGTAGGTAAACCTATCCGTTTCAATTGAGATGGTTGAAGAGCTATACAAACGATACGAGACTATCTAGGTATGCCTAAAGACTAAAGGGGAATCAAAAGGGTGTTGGCCGCTTTTTGAAAGATTGAGTTAAATACGGTATCCAATTTACTATAGTATATTGTGGCGGCATCTACATTGCCACATGCGAACTATGCATCAAAAGACCTGACGTCACAGATCCTGCATCGCGCTATTTAAGTTTATCGCGCGATTCATATATATAAGACTATCCGACATCAGTCCTTGGGCAATTGCCCGCCAGACACAACACCCGTCTGGTAGGAGGATCCTCCCTTTTCTATGGGGGATGAGTGAACTTTACACCCTGTTCCTCATACCCCTAAAATATTAACTATAGTTTGACTGAGACTGCTGTCTTAAGGATGATTTCCATCAAACGGCTCGCATCGCATCAGATCGTAAAGGATACAAACGGATACGGCGGCAACCCAACGCGTCCGGCAGGATGTTTACGCATGCATAATATTAAGTTTAGGTAGATATAGTACATTTCTGTCGAGGCCAGCAACTCAAGCATTGATGGACGATCGTAGCCGAGGCACACATACGTGAGGCCATCAATGCCTGGTTGCGGCCAAGGCTTGAATAGTACTTTTCTCAAATAATGCGCGGAAATTCAAACAAAGTAAATTAATTATAAATTCCAGAATCAATGACGGACAGCGATAATTTTTCACGCGCCAATGTGTTCATTTTTTTCTTCTTTACTTTAAATCGAAATTTAAATAAAATCTTTGATAAGTTACCTCCTTGGTTTTCATGTGTTGGAGTAAAAAGTTAGTTCCATTTTTAAATAACACGACAGATATGAGTTTTCGTAGTAATTTATTTGGCCGATAAACAGGACAGATATGGATTTTCATAGTAGCATTGCTGGCCGCATCGTCATTTGTTTTTGATCTGTACAGCAATTTCGATTTATCTCGAAGAAGGTTGTCAAAATAATGCTCGAATTTCCAAGCATGTTTGAGAAAAAGATTATAATATTAGTAGTATCGATGATGAAATACAAAACACGTGCAGACAAAGTCGTAGGCAACAGGTAGTTGGCTAATCACAAGATGCCTTCCTTTGATTTTTTCAGTTTTCAGTACGGAACCCTTAACATCATTTCCAGCGGCAATATTTTTAATAGAAATAAGGTACCTGAAAGCTGTTGTTGGCGTTGTTGATGCTGCACTCTGCGAAGGTGGCGTCTTCGAGTTCGTACTCGTCCCACAACTGGCTCTGTAACAATGACGATAAAGACGTTATTATGACGTCACAATGATAAGAGATTTCTTATAAAATAGAAAGGACAATGTGCAGATTTATATGGGGTTTGTCCCACCCCGTTGTAGCAATAATGTTTAGTCAAATGTTGGTGGTACTTGTTGCCCTAATCGTAGGTTTATATAAATATACTCGTTTTTACTGTAAGTAACGTACATTAATAAGTGATGTAAATTTTATACAGGCGGGCTACCCTTCAAAAAGGAACACGGTATCGATGCTTGGCCGTAGTAATAGGTATGTTGGTTGGTAACTAAAATACAATGCATCATGCCTATCTCCAGGGACAAAAAAAAATGGAAAAATTTCATGGATTTTGTTTTTATTTTTAAATCATATTCATATGGCACTTCTATAGGTAATGAGATATCCGAATAAAAAAAAAAGGTCTTAAGGGGGAGGCGTGAAAATTGATTCGATGTTACAATCTATAATAGATTGCGGAAGTAAACATTTTTTTTTGTTATTTACTGTCAATTCAATTCAAATCTTTATTGCGTATTTCATATCTGTACAAGATCTGCAAAGACTGACATGCTGAAACTGTCATGAATTACTGCAAAGTAACGCTATATTCCATTTCCACAACTTAAGTAATTTTAAAGTAAAGTATCGAGGCTGCTTTCTTCATTGAAGATTATGTCACTGATTTTACGTTTTCTTCTAAAGGTTACTCAAATAACAAGATAACCAGAGTTTTCCTTATTATCAAAACGACCTCCAATTATTTACAAGATTATTTTCAGCATAGATCAAAGTTAAGGAATTATCTTTCGTCTTGTCTTCTTTTTCCCAAAAAGGAAAGAATTTTAATAAGAGTTTATTTGACAATGTCTGTCTCGTTTATTTCTCTCCTGTAAAATTAAGTACATTTAGGTAGCAATAGGGCTTTCAAATTCTTTTTAAAAGTAAGTTTGTTTGTTTAAGGAATGCCTTTGAAATGTCAAGGTTTTTTTCCAACGGGGCAACATAATTCCTTTTAGAAGTAGCCTTATAGAATGTTGCTTTTGTAACCACGTTTTTTTTAGCGTAAAAAAAATGTTTATGTTGAATGCCAACACAATAGACAGAATAACAATAAAGCAATTTCCAAAAAGTTATAACTTTAACTCAAACATAAATAAAAAAGGGGCGAATTTTTGTTTACAATGCTCCGAATTAAGTAAAATTTTAACTCAAACATAAATAAAAGGGGGCAAATTTTCGTTTACAATCCGCTGAATTAAGGGACAGCAAAAAGAAGTAGAAATTATAATTAGATATATTAAAATTAGCACTTCGTCCGCGACTTCGCCTGCGTGAATTTCGTACTTTCGCCTATTTTTTTTAAAACTTTTACCACCCCCTTTTTATGAATGTTTTTGAAATATTAATGATTACGGGGTTATCATTTACTCAGATAAACATTCGGGTCAATTTTTAAAATAATAAAATAAAGGAATAAGACTTTCATATAAGTAGTGTTCTTCCTTTTTCACTTCGATAGGGGTTCGTTTTTATGAAAAAAAAACTATTATTTGACTAGACATTAGGTATTTATACCCATTTCCACAGTAAAATCCGGCGCCATAAACTACCCCGCCAGGGATACATTAAAAAAAACTCTGCAACCCATAATTCTTAGGTACTTTTTAAATATTTGTAAACAAACTTTGACACCTCTAACTTTGAAACCCTTTTTGGGGGTTTAGTTTAGTTTAAAAAACGTATAACTACAAACTTTATTGTTTACTACCCCTTCAACCTCTATAAAGCGTAGTTTTCAAAAACCATAGATTACGATTATCCTCCAAACAATGAAATTTGAAACCAGTCTTTATGCAAGAACCAGTTTTTGCCCGCGGCTGCGCCCAAAATACTGGCATAAAGAGTATATAAAAAAAAACTTTACTTAATAGGGTTGTTAACACGGAACTGATTCACTTTGTTCCCCGAACTAGTTTAAACTGTGTTACAGTGGAACAGTTTTCCTCGTCCTCTGTAAATGTAGTTATAGTAGCAGTAGACAGTATCCTTTGTCCTAACTCACTTAAGGCGTGAAAACGTTGTTATCTTGACCAGTCTTGACAGACGGACAGAGTTTCTTTTGCATTTATAATACGGAACGAATCATAACCATCACGTAAACTGACAGTAAACATTCTCTCACAAAACCTCAAAAAATAAACCATTTTCTAATACAATTCATTTTTCTCTGAGGAATCTGATACATTCATAATGTGACTTGCAACTGAGGTAAAATGGTTAGAAATATAAATTCTTCAGTGAATACCTACCGTTCATACATAAATTATGACGGGCTTTCTACCGGAGGCGTATCTCGACTTGTCTGAATACTCAGATAGACTGGCAGTAGAATAATAGAAATGTTCCTGTATTTTTAGTTATTTGTGGGGTAGTGCTTGCTGCTTGTTATTGTGTTAATATATGTATTTATTTATTCAAACTTTATGAACAAGTTATAAAAAAAGACCCGTACAAAGACGGACAGGCATTTTCTACCAGTCAACCTTAGGAGTGATGCAGAGACAAAACATGGCAGGTGCAAGATTAGGGATAGATTATCTAGATCTGTCTTCGCGCGTGTCACGCCATCTAAACCACAAACTATTTTCGAATAGAGTTATTACGATGTGAGAGATCACAGAACATGATCTTCCGTTTTTCAGCATTTTCCTCCAATTCTGTAGCCGTACCAATAATAATACGCTGCCGACGCAGTCGTTTGCTTGTGCGGCCCGCGTATCGGTCCCGCGTGTGTTGTGATTTTGATACGCGGCGTACTGTTATACGAATCTGACACTTTTGAACGTAATCCCCGACGACGCGAAGGTTTAAAAGTTATTGAAACTCAAAGGGTAATTTGCAAATTATTCCGGAACACGTACTTACTTAGTATTTTGTAATCTCTCTCTCACTTGGTTAATCAGATTCTA
The DNA here is from genome assembly GCA_914767815.1 of Eupsilia transversa. Lineage (NCBI taxonomy): Eukaryota > Metazoa > Arthropoda > Insecta > Lepidoptera > Noctuidae > Eupsilia > Eupsilia transversa. The sequence continues at coordinate 14,481,074 of OU611876.1, forward strand.
TTAACATCAAATACGCAACTAGAACTTGTAATCTCTGTCCCATCCGTGAGAAAAGACGATTTAGGGATTAGTTACGCCTCTTGTTTGCAAATGACATACTTACATACAAACGTACTTTTGGTTTTTATATTGGCGTGTGCAAGCTGACATAGGTATGGTATAATTTATTATATGTCTTGTGTTGCGTAAGGTAAAGATTTTGCTACTATTGTATAGAATGATTGTTTTTTTTCTAACTGAACAGACAGCTGTGCTGCTGGGGAGTTTGTTGCGCCACTTCTTCTTCCCAACTAAAGCACTAGGAAGTGGTGAAGGACGGGTGTTATGGAGGACTTTCTTATGTAATTCTGACGTTCAAAAAGTGCTGCTCTTCAGCCTAGTTTGAATAAATGACTTTTGATTTTGACTCACTCTCCTGTATTAGTTGCTATATAATTGTATATCCCAAAGGGTTATCCCAATAGGACTTGCAATCACAAATCCACCTGCAAAGCGTGTTGGCAATTTCCTTTTCGACTGTTCATTATAGCGACCATTAGGAAGCCCAGCACGGGCGTACCCAGCACTTTTTTAGGGGTCGGGCAGACGTTAATAAACTCGATTAGTAGTAGGAATTTCTCTCAATGAAACTCTATAACTATGCATGCGCTTGATTCATCGATATTCGATAATGCATTGTCTCGCGCGGTAATTTAAATTCAAAATTACCGTGTTGTTACTTAATAAACTGAAATTTTTTGCTTGGGGTCAGGGACTAGAGCTGTGCCTATGGTGGTGGCCCATATCCCAACCTAGCCCCATCGTGGGTATGCCCATGAAGCCCAGAGTTTAACAGCAGGTAGATGTTTCTTGCTGTACCTACTTCCATTAAGAGTTTAATAAATGTTTTTGGCTTTTATTTATATGTCGGAGCGTCATCAGGATTTATTCCATTAGAATCAGGCATTATGTGGGCAGAAGATGGGTTTCGTGCAATGAATACACACTCGGTGCGCTACACGGCGTTTATTAAAATCAAAAACGAACACTATCACAAATTATAATTTATCCACAATAACTGAGCACAACGAATCGAGTACAGTTTCGCGACGTCTTAACTCCGATGCGATTAGACACTGAATGTCCTCCTCGCCGTGGACTCAAAACATCACGACTCTGTATAAGCGCACTTGCCATTCGTTTAGCAACCGTACTAATGACCGTCTTCGACATAATATATATAATATATAATAGCTTTTATTTTTATATATTATGTAGGTTTAATAAAATAGCGCGAGTAACAGCTTAAAAAACATAATATTCCCCATCATACCAGCAAAAATTGTATAAGAAAATTTCAGTAGGTATCGAAAATTTCCAAGAATTACTGATGCACACTTTATTAAAATATGAAATCGAATTTAAGGAAACATTCGAAAAGGCATTTGAGCATGCAAATAGTAAAAAACGCGTGATTTTTCAGAATTAAATTAAATTTTTCGCACAAATTTCGATGATCGGTATTTCATTTCAATGGAAATTTCACTGTGCACGTTAAAAGTTAAAATAGCTGTGCAAATTGCATTCATTCGTTTTAAAAGGTATTTCCTTTTGTAATGAAAGCTGTACAAGAGCGTTCATTACAATAGGAATATTTCAATGAAAGAATGTGTTGGTTATAGCTTGATAACGTGATTTCGAATGTGCAATTCGTGCATTGTGTGTACTTAGCTTATTCCCAATAGTGTAGGTTCCTATCGGTGACGGAATTTTCTGTATTATAGTAAAAAGCCTTATTCTTCCGACCAAGCTCCTTTACGGTATAATAAAAAAATGTAATGATAATTATCTGGATTTCTAGAGATTACCTCTTAAATACAAACAAACAATTTTATTTATTTCTGGTAACTTAAAAGCGAGTGTACAATTCGTGGATATTGTAAGTTTACTTGATTGCGCAGCTGGTTCAGGGGACTAATATTTGAACGCCCAACTGACAGTAATTGTTCAGGGTTAGGGTGTTTGAGCATGTAAAATTTGTGCCTGTACATACGCACGATCAAGCCTCGTGCGGACTGGCGCGACGCGACTCTAACAATACAATTTCTAAGAAAACTTCACGATGGAACAATTACCGGTGTCGCGCCAGCCTGCACAAGGCTTAATGGTAGAAGTAATGCTGTTCTGATACAAGTTAGGATATTTTTGTATACTTTCACGTCATCATAGGTTATTACAGTTACGTAACTATCATCCATCGGAGCAAAAACTAACACAGCAAATATCCTCCACAATATCGCGTAAAACCACAAGCTTTAGCCTTTATTATCATTAGAGATGCCAGCATCCCAATTGCGTAACACTTTTAATCATAACCCAAAGGATTTTGAAGGAAATTCTTAATCCATTGCCTCATATGTTTCAAAAATTATCTTGCTCAACAACGTAAATAACGCAATGCACGTTGACGAAGTGTCGAATTGTAAGGGCGAATTTCACCAATGAAACTAAACGCTGAACATAAGCCGCGTTCAAGAGCTGTCAGTGTCAATATTCCCCAGCAATTTTGACACTGACAGCTCTTGAACGCAGATTAGATATATGTGCTGATCGCATTGAGTTTCGTTGCTGAAATTCGTTCAAAATGTGTTACACAATTAACCCGCAGTCAGTTAAGTCTTTGCAACGTTTATGAATACTTAGGCATGCCATTGCCCAGAACAAAATTCTAAATGAAACCACGCAGTAACTACGCCACCATTCCAAACATATTATTATCTCGCGTATTCCCTTTCGTGTCGTTATACGCAAAATATGTCTGCTTTTATAATGTGCCTCTTTTATGTGACTTCAGAATGTACTGTTATAATTTGAGTAAAATTATGAATGTGGCGGTAGGTCTATAATGATTATGGTGACTAATTGACAGACATTAGAAACTTTTTAATTGTTAAGGTGAAGTGCCTAGAAATTAATATTTAATTTGAGTACGTAAAACAACAAGGCACAGAGGTCACCTTCAGAGAAATCAAATTTAAACAAAAGTGACGCTAAAATTGAAGATGTGCGATGACATCGAATGATGAGAGACGAACAAAAATAGGCCTCACTCATAATATTGACATTATTGCCATGCTTGATAAACGAATTGCTGATCGAACCCCAACTAACGAAGAAATCGAAAATGATATCGAACATTATGAGCCCACACAACCTCAGGTTTTTATCTCGCTCGCACCATACTACTCGCGGACTGAGTGCAAGCGAGACGGAGGCGGCTCCAAATCGGTAAAAGTTTAGATAATTGCTTTTTACAGCGAAAATAATGGTAATTAAAAAAAAAAAAAACATTGTCGCTGCTTTATAGTTAGTTGAGTTAGTGTGCCAAGTTTCATGATCGAATTTGAAGTTTTTTTTTAATAGCAGCGGTTTATTGTTCGGTTTGGAGGTAACTTTGGTTTTTTTTTCTATCGAGAATATTTTATGAAATCGTGTTTTCGGCTAACATAGTCGCTAACATTAATCCTCAACTTTAACATATATTTGTTTCAAAATTAATGCTGCAGTAGTTTCGATATAACGGCGGATCTTGCTAAGCAATTTGACGACCTATAGGCCCTTAAGAAAAATATAACCAGTCTCATTGGTTTTCATTAAATCTATCATGGCATTCGTACAACTGCTATAAATAATTAAGCGAGATCTACCTAATTAATTTTCCTCAGATCACAAACTAATAGCTCTGGTGTAATTATAATAATAATCTTGCAGCAATTAAAGTAATAACAAACAATCCTTCATTTTGAAAGCTTATCCATTGTTCAGTATCCAAATATTATAAATAAAATTAAATAAAACGATGGTTAAAGTTTAAATGAGGGTCTTAATTTGTAGCTCTTCATAAATAAATTCGGAATACTCAATAGGTAGTCAGAAAAGTACACAAGTAACTTCCATGTCATAAAAAACTTCTGATTGGTACCTAATAACTAGAAAACATACACGATAGTGTGCGTTTACGCTGTCATTTGTTTCGTCCAAACATTGAGATTCGGGAACCCGTGGCACAGAAGCTAATCTCTCAGCCGCTGCAGCGCTGTGCTAAATCACCCCGAATCCTCTACCGACTATTCAGCGCACAATCCAATGCTAATTTAATTTACGTTCCACACTTGACATATGCCTCCCAATACAGTCAGTCTTGTGTCCAAGTTCTGATTAACTTCAGAGGAAGTACCATCAAACTTGTAGTAGTTGTAGTTTCCAAAGTTTTCCCTCTATTAGCCTTACTACTTAGTTTGCGGGCAGAGACCGGGCATCCATCCGGCCCACTCACAAGTTTGCCTGGCTCATCGGAATGAACAGGGGATAGTTTTGATCCCTATTTTATTGAAAACTTTAAGGGACAACACTACTTACTTGGTCAACCCGTACAATGAGGCTTTGGTTACTTTGGATATTCTTCTTGACGTGTCGAAGGCAAATATTAAGGTATGTTTTCTGTTTAGTCCAGAACTCGATTACGATAACGAACGGCTGATAACGATCCGAGCCGAGGTGGTCCCAGGTTGTCGGTCTGTTGTATGGCTCACTCTGCGTCCAGTGTTCGGCGTGGTAACACGTCGTGGTCGGATTCTCGACAAGTCAATCGTTGAGAGGTGAAACACGTGTCAATCTCTTACAGGGTATTTTATGACTCTTTAGGAATAGTTAAGCGGAATAGGTCACTAAATATATCTACGTCTATTATATTTTACGTATATATTGGATTTCCGCCAAGTCATGCCTAAATCAATTAACTGGTCCAGAACGCAGCAACGCTAACACCATTCGCTGATCTGTACATAATGTATGAGGAACAAATATTTGATTAGGTCCTTACGTGTACAGGTGACAGGCCATGCGGCGCAAGATCAAAGGTGGGCCGTGGTCTGCGGGGAAAAGTCGCATACCTATACATTGAGGATCGGAACCATCCAAAAAACCTGTACGAAAATAAATGATTTTCAATGTGAATATTACTTGTAATTTTTTGATATTCAATTGTTTTATCAAAGGCGGTCCCCGAAGATTGAGATAAGTGGAATAAGGGAACAGAGGCCTTTGCCCTTCAGAGTGGAATGAAGGACCAATAAAAAAAGGTGAATCTCTTGGCCCTTGGCGAACGTCGTTAGAAATAACAAAACAATATTAACTTTGACATGAAAAAAATAAATAGAATTTTAAAGGGCCGCGCTGTCATAATGGAATATGAGAAAACGAGGCCCATTTGTACCTACAGCATTTAATAAATAAAATAACACGATTTTTGGGCACGGCTGTGTGACAACCAAGTTCAAGATTTTAAAGAAATAATTTGTATGGAAGATTGCGTTATTATAGCTGGGAGGTGGTTCATTTTGTTGATATGATATGATTTTATTTTCTGTAAATAGGTTTGTACAACACAATTTTACATGTCATAATATGTTTAAAACTATATAACATTGACTGCTTCATTGGTCCAGTGGTTGCAAGCGCTACTGCTGAGCCTTAGGTCCTGGATTCGATTTCCAAGCCGGGCAGTGTTATTGGTATATTTTATCAGGAATTTCTTAGTCGCAGCCCGGAGTCTGAATTCGTGCCGTTAACCAGAATAACTGCGAAACTTCACGTTATGCATACATTTTTAATAAGTCGAGATTTGTAATTCACATTTTTTATGGCACCTCTTAAGGTCATCAGCTATCTAAATATATATAAAAAAAAGCATAGGTCATGGGGGGGAGGCGAGAAAATTGATTCGCTGTTACAATGTATAATAGATAATGGATTTGCGCCAAGTCACGCCTGAATCAATTAATTAACCACTATTTCATAAAATTTTAAGGTAGACAGGCTACTCGACTGTAGTACAACAAATTCTATGAAAACTTAATGGAAATTGATCTACCTCAATCGCGTCACACAATGGCGTCGCGTCTTTATGCTTATGTACCTTAAAACTACAATTCCAACACAAACTACGCAATAGACAATCATATAACAGAAATTAATACGTATTCCGTTTCATGACGTTATTGAGGACAGGACGGTTTTAACTGAATTCTGTAAGGATCAGGCGGAACAAACTTAGGGACTACTCACACTTATTCAGCTCTAGTCAGCGTTTTCACATAGAAATAACGATTTTGTATGTGCATGCTATAGCTGAAAGGACGCGTACGTAAAATCGTTGTTTAAATTCCAATGACCATTAGGTCCATATAAATATTTCTTAAGGTGTCTACACACCAAAGCCCGGCCCGGCGTTGGCGGCCCAATCCGGCTTAGTAGCTGCCGCCGGGCTCATTTTAAACAAAAGTTGTCTGACTTGCAACTTTCTGAAGCCGCCGCGCCGGGTGCCGGAGGCTTTGGTATTTCCTTTCTATGATTTGGTCACTGGAATTTTGTATAATATTTGCTGAAAACCACTACTATAAACGATGTGTAACTGAATTAATGCACATTATGTTCAGAATCGTAAATTACCTACTGTAATTTTTAGTGTACTTATAGCTAATTTTTTTATCCCAAAAATACCTAATTAAAACGGAATGGACGAAGTACCAACTACGCTAAAGTCATATGCGTGTGCGACTGTGTGCGTGCGTAGATTTGTAATGTGACCAGAATTTTCTCCCACAATCAGTAGGTATAACTAATTTGACAAATAAACAATGTTTTATAAATAATAGTAAAAATTCTGTGTACTTATGTAGTTATCAACCCAAGCGTTGAGTTTGTGACAGGTTATTCCGTGACATGTTGTATGTTGTTTCCTTCAGGAAACGAATTTTAAAATTACATACAAAAAACCCAAGCAGCCATTGTTTTGTCAAAATTTTAACGACCACAACAGTCACAACCCATATCTTTAAACTATCTACGACCTCGAACACATCTTCTGAGTATAAAACTTCAACGAAAACTATCGTAACTTAGGAAGGTGAGGGATGTGTAAGTGGGACGCTGTAAATCATCCGGGGCAAATAGTGCGGAGTTGGAACATGGAACATCGCCAGACCGCAGATAAAGTGACGAAAAGTGCAAGCTTTAATTGTTAAGGTTTCCGTGTTAAGTCACATGCAGACTAGCGCGACGCGACACCGGCAATTATTCTACCGAGACGTTTTGTTAGAAATTGTATTGTAAGTGACGCGTCACACCAGTCTGCACGAGGCTTTAAATGAAGCATCAAGGCTCTTACTCACTGGCGCGATATCGCGGGCGCAATAGGCAGCGCAACCCTTGTCGCGCCCTTATTTTGACGTATGAGTTTGAAACAAAAATGACGAGGAAAGTTTTATAGAATAATAACTTCGGTTCGCTATAACAACCCGCGAGTAATGTGACCTATATATTTTATTTTTCTTTATAATAATGGTGGCGATGTTTGCAATGAAAAAAAAACACGTGTTAGGTCATAAATCGAACAGATTACTGTATGTGATGTCTTGTTTATACCTTTTTGGTCGACTTTTGTGTTGTAAGTAGTTCGGTTTTTTTTTAATTTAAATATATTCCATGACTTTATGTGCTCTAGAGGGCGCCATATTCAATTTATTGTGACGTTACATAGCCTATATCGAGCGGACGACCAATTTTAACGATACCTACCCCATTTGTCAAATTATGATGAGTAGTTTAGAAGTTATGAGGGAACAGATGAACAATACATACATGTATGTATGTATGTATTGATCTTTCTTTTTGCTTCACCGTTGTGGGTTAATTAAACATCATTTCATTTCCACTACTTTTATCGATCCTATTTTGGAGGAAAAAAATACACAATTATTTAAGATATATGTTAGGTATCTTAAATTATTTTATATTCTAATTAAATAATTCCTATCTAAGAAATAATATAGAAAGTTACTTTTAAAATAACTGCTGCACATTAAAAAAATTAAAAAAGTTTTATTGGAATCAACAAGTTTTCATAATGCACATCACGTATGATATTTATTTCAATTTCTCACTTATCCAAGGAAAATATTGCACAAGTTTACTAATACTAAAAGAAATCCCTCGAGTCGACGACGAAGTCCAAAGGTATTACATTTTTATACATTTTATTTGAAGGAAAATGGCAGCCGGTATACGATGTATTTAGTATTAAAACTTTTATTTGCCCAACGTATGTCAACACGTGTCCAAGACTACATTGCACGGCCAACCTACATAGGAATATTTTCAGAAATAAGAATATAATTATTTAAAGACGTTGGAGATAATATACTAAGAGGAGGAGGAGCTCGTGGCTTAGTAATAACAGCCGCACGGGAAGATCTATCAGGTTAAGCTGCGCTTGCCAGGGTTGGTCCGTGGATGGGTGACCATCTTTACATACCGAGACTCCTCCGTGCTTCGGAAAGCACGTTAAGCCGTTGGTCCCGGCTGTCATTCGTGGATCTTTGACAGTCGTTACGAGTCGTCAGAAGCCCGAAAGTCTGACAACCAGTCTTACCAAGGGGTATCGTATTACGCAGTTACTGGGTTGTGGAGGTCAGATAGGCAGTCGCTCCATGTAAAATACTGGTATTCAGCTGCATCCGGTTAGACTGGAAGCCGACCCCAACATGATTGGGAAAAGGCTAGGCAAAATGAAAATGAGATACTATACTAAGAAGTCGTAGAAGTAACCTTTAGTTTTAGGTCACCCGACACTAGTGAGGTTAAACGTTCCATCATTGTAACGACTACCTGACGCCAACAAACTGGAGCACAGGAAACTGCATTTAGGTCGTTCATAACTCACAATTTAGTCCTTGTACCTTAGAATTAAGGTCGAAGTACAAACAAGGTTCTGTCTCGTTGTGACGTCACTCCTTCGATTTGTGACGGGTCGACTTAAATTAATGTAAGTGCCACTTACGATTTCTGAAGTCTGTGACATTTCCTTAGTATGAAACCTTTTTTTTTACAACTCACCATTCATTATTGTTATCGTGATTAACTTAATTTCCAAGACTATTTTCATAATCAGAAGGCCAATAATTGTCGTACTTAAAAAACCTTCACATTCAAGTCGCAATCTGTCAAACTTGTCAAAAATGTTGGTACATTGATTGTATTTTTGACAGATTGCGAATGAGATTAGAATGCGAACGTTCTTAAAAATCGTGAATTGCCCCTCAGATTAAGAAACAAAAGGCAAAGTAAATAGTCTATCAAACTATTGTTTAAAACTTTATATTATAATATTAGTTAGTAGACGTATTGTATTGTATTGTAGCAGTCATTCTTAGATCAGTGACAGTCACAGTCGTTACGGATTGTCTGACGCCCAAAAGTCTCACAACCAATCTTACCAAGGGGTATCGCGTTATCCAGTAACTGGGTTGTGGTGGTCAGATAGGCTGTCGCAGCATGTATATAAAATAGGTACGCAGCAGCATCCGGTTAGACTGGGAGCCGACCCCAACATAGTTGAAAAAGGCTATGCAGCTATCTAATTTTGTAAAACTGATTCCGACTAATGTTTCATTTTGACAGTTCAACAACATTCATTGCGTTATTTACGTTGTTGAGCAGATTTTTTTTCGAACTTATGAAGCAGGATGAACAATCTGTTTCAAACCGATCCAGATTGTGATAGATCGTGTATTACGCAGTTAGGGTGCAGATTGATATTGTATTAACCCTTTTCCACAATGTCTTGATATGACTGACACAACTAACAAGTTTCTTTAATATCAAACCTAAATTAGCCGAAACGTTTACGTTGGAGCGTGTAAAATTCTGCTAAACCTTACGCATCATCAATCCTTGGTATTCCCCTATTAATCACACTAGTTCTTCCAACTTCGTGAATACGGCGTGACACATTTTTGAGACATATTCCATATTTCACACGTCGCTTCTAGTTGGAACGGATAATATGAAACTGTCATAAGTTTCATGTAGATTTGAACTCCATGTGTGGCGTGGTGGAATGTGCTCCATACATGTTTAATTTGAGGTTGTCTATACTATTTATAAAGAGGTATTGGTGCCGATTCCCTTGTTCACAAACTTAATTAAATTTAAGTTCAGTGCATCTTTTTCTTTCAATTTCATTAAGAAAAGGTCAGAACATAAATTTTAGTTTAGTCCTGTCAAATTAATCAGTGCCTGACGAAAATTGACGTAATTTTAGTAGGCAAGTCTTTAATCATGTCTAAGTATGGAGTAGTGACAGATTTGACAGGACTAAACTAAAATGTGTCTTCTGTCCTTTTCTTAATGAAATAGAAAGAACAAGATGCACTGAACTTAAATTTAGTTTAATTTGTGAACAAGGGAATCGGCATCATTGTATTTGGGGCTAATCTCCGGAACTACCAGTCGGATTTGAAAAAATATTTTTGCATTGGATAGTCTAATCTGAGGAAGGTTATAGTAGTTAAGTAACATCACGCTACGACCCTTAGGAGTCAAGCAAAAGTAAAAAGAGTCAGAAAGAACGCTAAGAGAAAACTATTTGTTAAAGGAATCCAAGATATGCTGTGATAACCTATAAAGAGTCGAAAAGTCAAAACTTGCGCAATAGAGTTTATTGCGGCGTTCGGTTGGCGAGGCGCAGCGCAGCGCGGTCGTCAGTGCCAAATAAATATTGACCTTGCAGCACTTAAAATAAAGTTGAGAATCAATAAATTAAACATAAGTTATTTAAATAGGTTATTTCTCTCCTTTTAAAATTAAGCCTTAATGTCAGAGCAATAGGTAAAATGCACGACTAAATTTAGGTTTTTTTGTTACCGTTTTACGTTAAGTCAGAACAACAAATTTAATATATTTTTTTAATGTTTTGTAAAATATCAACCCCTGGCGAGGCAGTATAAGGGGGGCGGATTTTACTGAGAAAATGAGTATAAAAATGTTCAAGCCAAATAATTGAAACGTCGCCCTATCGAAGTGAAAGGTTATTCCTTTGATTTATAAACTTGAATAACACTAATTTAAAAAAAATTGCCTCTGGGGTGGCGGGAGTTTTATAAAAATAGGGGAATGTACGAAAACCACGCGGGCGAATTGCTAGATATAGAATAAACGCAAGAACTCAGACACTCTCCGTGTTGTATACATATATCTAACCCGCTTGTCGCCCCGACCCGCTCACTACGCCTGCTTCAGCCTGTCACTACGCTGAGTTACCCATTGTAATAGCTTTTCAACGCGGTTGGGCCACGTCAAGTGGTTTACTTCATTTTACTTGTTATTATTCTTAATCCTTTTGTTTCAAAGTGGGTCGGCGAAGGGTTAAATTTATGCCATAAATCTTTAGGCGTCTTGGAATTTGCATGAGTAATAGTTTTGATTTCGGCTTAGGCAATATTTGTGATTGTTAAGAGCGAATTTCACCGATGAAACTGAACGCGATCAACACAGTGTTAATATTCCAAAGAAAATTATGACACTGATAGCTCTTAAACTTGGTTTATGGTCTGATCGGGTTCAGTTGGTATTGGTGAAATACGCCCTAAGGCGTTTATCTAGCGGGTTTTACGCAAACGTAATTAAATTTTGTTTGCTTCATTTAATTGAAATTTGATTTTTATCTAATTTAAATATACGTTTAGATAGGTATATGCATGTATCGAAACAAATTCCATTATTTATAACATTTATACTAAGGTTACATTATGAATAATCACAGATAAATTTCAATCACTGATAAGTTACCCGTGCGAAACCGGGGCACGCAGCTAGTTGTTTTTTTGATATCCCATAACTCTAAGGTATGAATGAGACAATAATATCAAAGAATTTATTTATTTATTTTTATTTATTATTTATTTTCCTCGTACTTATCAATGAAACTTAGATACACGCATCGAGAGCAGTGTTAAGTTATCTTCGAGAAGGCATTTTTGGACCACATAATTATATTCTAAGACTTTTTGTATTATTTTTACTTAAAGAACCCTAAAGTTATGGGATATATAAATATAAAAACACGTTGTATAAAAACCAATTGCCGTGCGTCTCGCAAAAAATCGAGAATGAACTTAGGTAAGTGTCGTAAGTGTGAGTGCCGTAGAAAGTACCTACCAAATAAAAAAAATAAAAAAAGCAATGCAACGGCATTAGCTAGTAACTAATAAAAGTTATCCCGAACAGTAATCCCCAACTACTCAGCGTATAAAAGATGCCCTTTAGACAATTTCTATAACTTTGCCCGGGCAAAGTTACAGGCACTAGTTGCTCACTGCTATTCATGGGAGGAACACAAACTTAGGGCATTTATTGCAACTTGAACTAATAAGCGTAGAGTGGAAGCTTTTCTGATTGTGGTTTTTTTGTTTAAATTGTAGGCAGACTGGATAGACTTAAATGTAGATTAAGTTAAAATTAACTGTCTTTTTAGTCTAGTGGTCGCAAGCGCTATTGCTGAGTGTGAGGTCCTGGGTTCAAATGAGTTTTTTCGATCTCAGAAGCGCTTGCGACCACTAAACCAAAGAGGGAGTTCCTGTAATATTGTATTATTGATCTACATAATGCAATCTTTTAGTTACCTCATGAAAACATATCCATCAACATCTTAGAAATTCTGGGACCCGGGTTCCCAAGTTTGTCAAAAGTAACTCATTTGAAAGGGGCCTGATAAGGCCTAAAAGCTTTGAAATATGTAGTTTCATGCTGAATTTTTAAAAGATAAAGTGAATTTTGCGGACTGTGTTAAAAGTTTTTCTCAAGCATAATGGCAGTCATGGGCAGTGAGGGGTTGATAAGTCACCGTTTTAGACACATTAGTGTTAACGGCGTGCGTGAGTGAAAATTAAGGTCAAACGGAGCTGTCGAAAATTGGAGCAGTATTCTGCAATTGTAAAAAAAAGTCGGGAGGTGTCGTGGGACACCCGTTATCTAATTACGTACACATTTTCGTAGACGATTAATACTAATCTTGATTGAGTTTCATTTTGAAAGTTCAACAAAAGTCATTACGTTTTTTACGTTGCCGAGCAGTTTTTTTTTCGAACTTATGAAGCAATGGTTTAGCAATCTGTTTCAAAACGATTCAGATTGTGATCGATCGTGTATTACGCAATTAGGGCGCCTGTTGGAACGAAGTTCCTTTCGCTGTTTATTTTGTTCCACTAAATTAGTGAATTGTTTTTTTATGTATTTTGTTTTCACTTCTACTGTTACACACGTTGTCTACATCTCTTTTTATGTACAGACGCCAGCAGGTCAAGCTACCCGAAACTGTTAGATTTTCCCAATCAAACTTGAACCTTAATGCTTTAGCGATAAAGTTGAAAATCTATTAATGAAATTTGACAGATTTTAGTAGCTTGACGTGCTGGCGTCTGTACTTTCCTATCGCAGGTATGTTGGAAGAGATCTTTAGAAATTAGCATTGCCTTTGTACGTATTTTTCTGTTCCTTTCTTCTTATTTTTTTATATGTGCGTACATAAATGGTTAAATAAATAAATGTATCAATACAGAGCCATCTAGTAAGGTCTGAAGTCTCAAGCGTTTCAAGTGGCTCTGTATTAGAAAACAAAAACTTTTTTTACTTGAAACTGACTAAAAATACAATAGACGTAGATATATTTAGTAAACTATTCCGCTTTAGTATTCTTAAAGAGTCTTTAAAAAATACCCTGTAAGAAATCGACACGTGTTTCACCTCTCAACGAGGCATCCTCAGGATGACGATTGACTTGTTGCGAACTCGTACACGACGTGTTAACACGCCGAGCGCTGGACGCTGGTTTTTTTTAAGACTCTTTAAGAATAGTAAAGAGGAATAGTTTACTAAATATATCTACGTCTATTGTATTTTATAATGGATTTCCGCCAATTCACGCCTGAATCAATTAACTATCTTGAAACTGATTGTTTCGGGCATAACTCTTTTTCGTTACGTGACGATTTGTGCCAGTATACTCCTACCGCAAGCCGAGTTAAAGAACTTCAAAAATATTTTATCAAAATCTGAGAATACGTTTACAGTTTGAATTCTACAAAATATATCTAAGATTTCATCAACCATGCACAACCCGATCACATCGGCACAGGCTTATATTGAATTTGTGACGTAATGCAGTTTACTATTCCGGTCCTTTGATACGAAACTGACTAGTCAATTTCAATCTGTATAACCTTATCCCAACTATGTTAGGGTCGGCTTCCCGTTTAACTGGGTGCAACTGAATACCATTATTTTATATGGCGCGACGGCCTAGTTGACCTCCAGCTAGTAACTGGCTAATACGAACAACTGAGTAGTATCATTTTTATTAAGGGCCAATTTCACCAATGAATGAAAATTGAACGCGATCAGGACATAAACCGCATTTAAGAGCTGTCAGTGTCATTATTTTCTTCGTAATATTGACACTGACAGCTCTTGAACTCAGTTTAGATGTGCTGTTCGCGTTCAGTTTCATTGGTGAAATCAGCCCTAAATATTCAGTAAAGTTAGGCACAGTAGGCCACTGGTAACACAAGTTAAAATTAAACATTTAAAAAACCCCCAGCACAAAATATAAAGACCTTCAAAAACACAACATTTTCGTTCGCAGCGTCTAGCGACGCCAAGGTGTAGGTACTTGTAATTGTACTGGTAATCTGTAGTACTAGGTACGCTAGGCCAGCTCAAGGTCATAGTGTTACTACAGACGTGCAGTCGACTGTACACTTTTGCATCCCTCGAGGCGTGCAAATGGTGTATACAAATATATAATACAATATGCAAAAAAATCGACCCTCCTGGATAAAGGTATACCCGATAATATACCATTTTGTTTATGAAGGTCGATTTTTTTTTTGCGTATGGTCCAATAGTAAAAGTTGTTCATATTGCTGGGTAGAACACCCCCTTAAATTTTGTCGCATGTTTTCAAAGTCAGCCTGTATTATGCTACACCATTTGTACGCCTACAGGATTGCATCGGTGCGTTTTACCAGCGCTCGCAAAACCTGATTGTGTTCTGTAATGGATTATCTTGGCTACGAACGCAAACTGCGCCTCATTTCTGTTTGACTGGAGAAAAGCCTACGTGACTTGATTTAACTATCTCTTGAGCAGAATACTAAAACAAGTCAGTGCTTAAATTGAGGCCGTTTGGTTTAGTAAGTTGAAGACTTGTTTTTGTTTTTTTAATACGTTACCCCACTCTAGGAATTTCTCCTGTATCGTGGATGCGTTTACAAACATTTACACTGACATACACAAACAGCCAGACCCGGAAACACTAAATGTAGGTCATACAAATATTTGTTCCGTGCGGGATTCGAACCCGCGACGCGCAGCGCAGCAGTCAATCGCTTAACCACTACGCCAACCGTGCCGTCAAGAAGTCAGATCGTCTTCATAAGATGAAATGAATAAGTCTGTAAATACTTAGGTATCTATACATTGTAATAGCGAATCAATTTACACGCCTCCCCCTTAAGATCCAGGCCAAATATGTTTTGATATTCGGATAGCTCATGACATAAAGAGGTGCCATAAAGAATATGAATTAAAAATCTCGACTAAATAAAAAGTTATGCAACAACGCGTTTCGTGGGTATTCTAGTAATATACAAGGTAATTTATAGGCATCCTCTTAAGGGGTCATTGTACTCATCGTTATGAATAACTCACTTTATGAACAACAATGAAATCGCTGTTCCCTACGTTTATGTTCGCACAGCCCGTCAAAGTGTAGGGAACAACTGATTTTATTATTGCGATTTCAGAGGGGCAATTCGCATATTTTTAAGAACGCTCGCTTTCGCATTTTATTCGCAATCTGTCAAACATACAATCAATTTATCAACATTTTTGACCAGTTTGACAGATTGCGACCTGAATGTGAACGTTTTTTAAGTACTAGAATTGGCCTTAAGGTGTAAAAATACCTTTAATAAAGCCTAGAGTTGCTTGTACTTCCCGTTATTTTCTTTGTTTTCCCGTTGGTTTGTTCCTATAAATAAAGTTGTTCATAATTATGAGTACAATGACCTCTTAAGAGAATGCCCATGAATTAAATTTCATGAATAAAAAAACTATTTGATCCAGAAAACCATAAAAGTAAGGTAATTCTATGAAGACTTTGGTAATTATTTTACGAATATAATGTTACTGAAATTAAACCCACGAATAGAATCCATTCAAAGCAAGGAAGGGTTAATATCACAAGGCGGCATCGATCTAAACGCTGATAAAATTATATTCCGACAATCTTGGTAGCTATGAGGGGTTGGGCCAGACCGTAACCAACCCTTCCTAGCTAATCACTTTGCGGATTAAATAATTACACTGAGGCTATAATCCATTACTAAGAAACAAGATTATGTTTGATATCAAACCTTAAACGTCCGTCTTTGGACATGGGTATGATATAAACCGGTTTGTATTAAGGGTTTCCTAACAAAATTACCTTATTATTTAATTAAATTATTATTAATTAGTAAGATTTTTTTTTTTTGTTCAAACATGGTGTACTTTACATGCAAGATAATAAAAAAATACAGAAAAGTTCAAACATGTTCAGCCGCATATCATACAAATAGGCAGGAAGAGATGGTACATAAACCGTGATAATATTCATCAAAATTACAATATGGAATTATGTGGGCACTTATTAAATCATAATTATTCATTGTGGATTAGATATCATTACAATTCAGCAAGCATATTTTTTTGTTAAAATGATATATCAAAGTAGTCATAAAAATATGAATTACTATCATTAAAATTTCAATTCTAAATCATGACATTTGATAAACTGCTTGGTAATTCCAAGGTTGGTTTGAGATCGCAGATGGCGTTGTTCACAGGAGTTTTTTTTACCTTAAATTTTCTATTGTCTAATAGGTACCCATTGTGAAATAGCATACCTACTTTATTATTTATTATAAACGCGATAGAAACTAGCCTCCGTCGTCTTCACCAATGGACGGAGTGATTCATGAGGAAGGTTTAGAAATTTATTATGGTTTTGTGTAAATTGGTTGAAATATGACGACGATTGTTGAAGATGTCAGAAAAAATCATGCATAATACTGGCGTGCGCCGCGTAAAAATTGGCACATATTTATCTGTGAAATTGGATGAGTTCGAGTCGTGGCCGTCTAGTACGCGAGATCCTAGTATATCTATAGTAGATAATATATCATATTATTTAGTTATTTCTGGAAACTGCAGTAAATGTGTAATATAAAGGCTCAAATAAGTAGGTAAATGATGGAAGCCACTGTCTAAAAGTGAAGAAAAACATCTTTTGAAAATGAAAATTGAGTAGGGACAAACTGAAAAATATTTTGACGTGCATCCGAGGCACGGAGAGGTGTCAGTATACCGTGGCCCGCGTAGCTTAACTTTGTAGATAGATCAAACCTCGCTGTTGTTATTGAGCCATGGGCCCCTTAAGATATCACGTTCCTAACTGATCCGGTTAAAGTTCCTTTGTTCCCGTTTGCCTTTGTTAAAACATTAAGTATTTCCGAAATTGTGTTCAACGGTATATTTGTCACGAATTCTCTCAAAATATACTCGTGTGGAAGTAAGGACCATTTAGTTTAATAATACATAGTTCATAGAATAATCAGCCTTTATTATTCCTCACTGCTGGGACATAAGCCTGCTCTCGGTGAGAGGGAGTGCGCCGTAAATCCACCAAGTGAGCCCAGTGCGGGTTTGGTAGATGTCACATATCTTCGAATTTTTGATTCTAGGACATGCCGGTTTCGTCTCGATGATCCTTTACCGTTTTGAGAGCAGTGGTTATGAAATCTTTTACAAAAATTAAAGCGCCTGTCTGGGTTCGAACGTAGGACGTCTAACTCCTAAGTCACGGCCGTTACCACTGGGACGTCACTGCTTTGCACATAGTTCATAAAGATTAGCAATTTATTTACGAGAATGATAATTATTATATTTTTGGTCCTTAGGTCCGCGGCACAGAAAACACTATCCTATAAATATCTTGTCTTAAAAATTGTAGCAAAGAAATAATATAGTTAGTAGACAGAGAGACAATTAATATTACTTATTCTGACGTCAAAACTATACCTCAAAAATAAGAAAAACTTTTCGAAATACCGAACTTCGCAATATTAGTAAGGTATCCATTACAATCAGTCAAACGTTTGGACGGCGGCGGCGGACTATTAATTAAACGCTTCGTATATAAAAAAGAAATACATTTTGTTAAAACGGCCTTGTTCTACGTACTGGTAATGGTCTACCTTTTTTGGTGCCTACCCATTAGTTGGGGCAGCTACTTCCCAACTCGTTATGATGACGACTGTGATGAAAAATTGTAAGCTTTGCATTTTTATTTTCCAGTGCGTGAATTGTTGTAATGTAGTTATTTGTAAAGAAATAAAAACAGGTAAAAGAACAGATAGAACTACAATCCTTACAGATAAAAATATTCTGTGATTTTTTTGTGAAACACTTAGAATTTAAAGCTCCTCTGAAATAAATTGGTATAAGGGCAAAAGGAATGACGATGATTTGGAATTTCAAGCCTTAAATATTTTTCCATCAACTATTATTACTTTCTTTTAAGTACATAAACAAATTAAAGAAACGCTTCTGTTATACACCTACCCTATTATTCATAAACACTGCTTAAATTTAAGAGTCGTTTAAACGTCAAAAATGTATGGTTAAACAGGCGCTTATCATTACTTAACTTTAAGCAGCGTTTATGAATAAGGGGGTTAATACATAACACAGATTTTTTTTCGCTATGGATTAATAAAGTCAGGCCTTCTTCCCATGGGCGAAAAAAAAGTAGGTACAGACAACACCAACTGCCACGATATTTACATTAGGTACTTCTTGTTTCATTTACGTTCACAAACACTCGCTCACTCGTTCGCTTCGAGTTACAGTTCACAAATAAAAGAAAATAATATTTTTCCAACAGGTTGTCGATTTGGGAATAGGCCGGCCATTTTCCACGTTCCTACCTCAGCGGTGACCTTTTGTTTCGTTGATTTATTTATAATTTCATAGACCACGGTGAGGTTTATTCGTTGTTCCCACAGTTTCTCTCGTAATTACAAGATTTTGTGTTATTACGCTTATTTTAATGGTTTTCAGGCGGTAGATTTTTTGTATAAGCAGAGAGTTTTCAATTATTCATGATTAAAATAGGTATATTGTTCTTTAAAGCCTTTAATAGAAATAAATGCTTTGAGTTTTGAGAATATAATAGAATACTTTTAGTTAGTTCGTTAAGTTTTGTTTTAATTTTATTTTAATTCGTTCAGAATTCTTATGAAAATTCATGGTTGATTCACCAATTTAAGGCTGAAAAAGTCTAGTCGTGAATATAAATATTCACGTCGTTATCGCTTCATTTTCGCTTACCATTACGAAGTAAACTTCGTAAAGTATTATATTACTTTAATTATTGTGAATGTGAAGACTGTGTGGGTAATTTTTTCTTTAATTCTTTTTTTTTTTCCTTTTTGCAGTTACTTTTAATCATGGTCTGACAGTTTGAGTGCTTTACTCGGCCTACCTAAATGTCCTTTCTTTGGTATTGTTCGTCGAATCGTTGAGCTCCTTAAGTTCTGAGTTGAGCTGCACGGTTACTGACAAATACGTGCACTGACTGGTCAGGTCCACTCAATCTGTGTGGTTCTTTCCTCAAAAGACAATCTCAGACACCAATCTACATGGTCTTCAAATGATCTAACCAATATATCTGGACTTTAAAAGAGACTGTGACCTCTGAGTTTGCTTCGGCCTTTCTTCTCAGAGTAGTCAGATAGGAAACGCCGACCTCATCTATTATTAAAAATATTATTGACGTGTAAAGTGTAGTCAAAGTACTTAGTAACACCATTTTTCCATTCAAAATCTCTCATATTACAATGGACGCGCCTAGTTTAATTAATCAGAAACTATACCAAAACACCAAAATTCAGGCTAAGCCAGCCGTGAAAATCAAATCTACAGACCTAATCAGAAATAATTAATTCATAATCCCTTATTTACCAATACTCATTCAATCATACCACTAATGAACGTGTTGTTACCGCTGACCGCTAATTACAAAACCAGTTTAACCGTCCACCACTTCAGGAATTGTTGAACAACAACACCACCGTATTATCCACACAAATAAGCTCCGGTTACATGACGTTAAACCACAGTTTATTTTACCGTGTTTAGATTATAGTTTTCCTAGAAACGGTTGTACGGATTCGGAACACGAACGTGTCTTGGCTTAGATTATATTTTCTAAGCTTGGACGTTTTATTACAGCGGTGTATAATGGTTTTGGTTGTATTTAGTTCAAATATTGTGGTATATCCGAGGGGCTTGTGGCTAAATAATAACCGCTGCACTTGTCGATCGAAAGTTTAAGATACTCTTGCTGAGGTCGTTCTGTGGATGGGTTCATTCAAACTCAAACTCAAACTCAAAGCATTTATTTCAATTAAACCAATTACAGGCACTTTTGAATTGTCAAGGAGTCAGTCAGTCAGAAAATATGAAGCTAGATGCCCATTCCAAAGCGTAGTAGGTACCTATGGAGAAGAACGGGCAAGAAACTCCACGGACACTCATTACATATCGAGACAAGTCCATACTTTGGAAAGCACGTTAAGCCGTTGGCAACGGCGCGGCTGTCGTCAAAGTAGATCTTTGACAGTCATTACGGGTAATGAGAAACTCGAAAGTCTGTCAAGCAGTCTTACCAAGGAGTATCAGATTAACCAGAAATTTGGTTATGGAGGTCAGATAGCCAGTCTGTAGCTCCATATAAAATTGTATTCAACTGCATCTGGTTAGACTGGAAGCCGATCCCAACATAGCTGTGAAAAAAGCTAGGCAGATGCTGATTGTGAAATTTATCGTCCAATCTGGGATTTCAGCAAGGTGACTGTGTCAATTTTTGCAATAAGCGGTTTTTTTTTTAATAGTGACCTATATATTTTAAGATATATTGTATTCAGAAGATTAAGGTAGGTAGGTAAGCTTTTATATAAAACAGCTTCAATATACAAAATGGGGTTTATTTATAAACGTTCAAACTCAAAGCATTAATTTAAATTAAACCATTCACAGGCACTTTTGAATTGTCAAGGAGTCGGTTGCCATTGCTTGCAAGTTGCCGTTGCTTAAAGTTAATTAATGATTAGCGACTGTTTGACCATACATTTTTGACGCTTGCTTTATGTCACTTAACTTTAAGCAATGTTTATAAAGTTCTTAGTAAATATATTTTATTTTATACGACTAAAATAGAAAAAAACAAGTTTTCTAGAAACTCGTTGGACACGAGCATGTCTTAGCTGATATTATAAATTATATTTATAAACTTAGACGTCTCAAAACAGTTGCTGCGAAGTTAAATTGCATTTTAAATTGTAATATACTTCTGAATTTATTCATTTCTTGTTGGCTTCAAGAACAAGAAAGTTAGAGATTTATTTACTCAAAAATGGATGAGTGCCACTTGGGTTTTCGAGACATCGCCAAGTGGTTGGTTGACTCTTCACATGACCAGAAAGCTGGCAACCTTTAGGGCATTTTTCCTGTTGCCAGCGATGCGGACGTATTTTTTGATGCACTATGATTCTTTCCCCTTCTTTTTTACACACTTTCGCTTTTATATTATCATCATGTATTTTTTTTATTTTTTTTGAATTATGAGATTTATATTATTTTAATAATTTTTTTTATATAAATTTAAGTTATTTGCTCTTTAGCTGACTTTATAATATTTTGTAAAACCATAAATGGCGCATGTTGTGTTAGTCTGTAACTAATTGTTGCACTTATAAATGTAATATTAAGGAATTAAGTTGAAATGTATTGTGTAAACAATTGTTGGCTAACCTAAACCTAAATAAATAAATAAATATATTATGTTAATTAGTGCCATTATCGTAAGTGCTGATGATGCCTTTTTATTGCCATCAATCAAAAACCCATGTCTTTTCCAAAATTGACGTGGTCCTTTATCATTCAAAACCTGGTCCTTCGGTACGAACCTTGACTACAGAAGATCTTTCATCTAACAAAGCCTGTGCCTGACGTCACTTTGAAGGTTAAACATTAGATAAAGGCGAGCGCACACCGACCTGTCCCGACTACGCTTAAAAGCCAACTGTCAGTATAATTAAGGATTATTCGACTTCACAAAGTTTCGTTCTGAAGTTTAGTACGCCGTTGTGTCTACAGCGTAGAGTTTCAAACTTGAGATAATACGCATATTCATAATAATTTTGGTAAGCGTGAGAAATATAACAAGCAGTTAAATTACGTGAGATAGTGCTAAGAGGTAAATAATGTTCCCATTGCCCGACACAGGCCTCCTCTCTGTGAATGGGAGTGGGCTGTAATCTACCACGCAAGCCCAGAGCCATATAACATAATTTCAGCATTAATGCAAAATTATGTTATTTTTTTATTAACTGTATTCCACAATGTTTTCTTTATTACTTACAGCATTTTGTATGTATATCACCCGTACCGTCGATTGTAGACACAAATCTTGACATGCATTAACGCCTAGACTAGGACTAATGCACAGTTCATCTTAACATTTACGTCGTCTTTCCTAATTTCGTACTCGCGGGTACAATATAAACAAACACGTGACATAAGTGAAAGACAAGTATTCAGTTACGATACCAAGGTAATTTATATCGTTGCAGAAATTCAAACTGATACGCGTATCTCCAAAAATATCTTGTACAGAGAATACAATTAATCCAACCAACCGACTCTTGATCAAAAGATGAAACCTTCACAACTTTGTCATATCCGACTTTAATAGCACATTAATGATCATACCATTTTAGCACTCTCTACGGGCTGACAGGACAATTACATGCACAGAAACCCTTCATCTTGTTCATGTCTCGCCCCAGTGACGTTCACAAAGCCAACTATGATTGACGTATTACCCTTTGTCTTTAAACCTTCGTCATCTTTCCATGGTCCTTCTGTTATTCAGTTAGTCATGACTTGATTCATATTCTCTTCCTTTGTCGATCCTCAGTCGGTCATTTCTTGCTACAATGGAAAGGGACAAACTGTACACAGTTTGTGTCATGATAACGACTATTTTACAACCATCCGCGTGTCAAAAGGTAACTGCTGTGTTATGACACATTCCTGGTCCTTTGACGCGAATATTTAACATTTGCTCATAGTAAGGTTTAATAGGAAATATTTGTTGCATAGTGGAATTTTTGATTTTAGTATTTTGAGAAGCTTCAACAATAACTAGTAACTTTTCAAGCGCATTTCGATAGAGTGTTAAAGGAAACCAATTTTCATACAGCTTCTTTTATGTGATACCCAAACACTGTATAAACAAATACTCCGTTTTTATTACCATACGTATTTACAGAAAGAAAGCTGGTCTTGACATAGGACCACTTTTTATCGCCTTACCTTAACCACGACCTAGCTAGCTTACTTGAACTTATTTCCCGCTTGACAACTCCCAAAGGCTGGCGTGTTCCCACAATTGTGTGCTCTCTGATACGTAGTCAAACAAGGTACACGGCAACATGGTGTAAAATGTTTTGTGCTCAAACAATACATTGTACCGTCGGCTTTGAAAAACACATGATGCGTTCAGGAATACTGGTATGTATCCGTCCCGGCGCGGCGTGAGTTTATTTTCCATGTTATATTTATTGAACCGTTTTTTGGTCTTTGTTGCCAAATCAATATTTAAATCCTGAAACCGCCGCTGGATAGGTTTGTCTGGCTTTGTAGCGCTATTATTTATTGTGATATCTTTTTGATATTTATTAGGCTACCGATATTTGAAACATATTTCAGGCATGAATATGAAACGTTGTGGTATCACATGAAGCTTATGGCTGAGAATATAGCATACATTTTAAAATAAAATGTTTTTTTTATACTGATATTAGATTTTAATAGTTATTTATGCAACTTGTTTAATAAGGGGTATTAAAACAGGAATGTGGGTTTATCACACGAGGCTTAACTTAGCTTAGCCGAGTGTGATAATAGTATCACATGAGTGATTTGGAGAAAATCTTACACCATTTGCACCAGCATTTTCAGAATTTAACAATAAATAATTGTATTTTATTTATTATTGAATTCTGCAAATGCTATTTATTACTTTTATTTGGTACAATTTTTAATTATAAAGTCCATAATTTATATCAGCTACTGATCGATCTGAAGCCTTTTTTATATTTAAAAAACTTATCATCATTTTTTTTTTCCAAATTTGAATATGACTGGAAGAAGGTTGTTCTTCCAGTCATATTCAAATTTGGAAAAATAACATGATGACCAGCTAGAAAAGGCAAATCCATAGCTGGAAACCGCAGAGGTCACGCTGTAGCGTGACCTCTGCGGTTTAATATGTAGAATGGTAAGTTTCAGTCCATCAAAGCTAAAAACGGCAACCCTCTTGAACTCAGCAACTAAACAATCGTAAATAAAACAGTAGACTCCAGCAAAAACCCGTAACAAACTAAATCAAAACAAATTACCATCCAAACAAAACTCCTTTCTCGGTCAAATACCGACACGTAACAAAAAAAGTCCCTCAATAGGCCACGAAGTCAATGAATCAAGTACAACACACTACGCAATAGTAGTAAGTGTTCATTATTCCGAGCATGCCACAAGGCCAGGAGTTGTGACCTTGGCAATGGGGGCGGCGTGACCTTGGCGCGTACCCAAACGCCAAGAAAGACGGCGCGAGTTGTAAGGGGAAGGCGGGTACAAGGAGCGGGATTTTGGTGTAAGTTGTGGGGTTGACATTTTTTATAGGTGTTTCGTGATCATTTATGAAACTCAATAAATATCTTACCGGCCAGTGCGTTCTATAACACGGTGAAGTTGTAATATAAAATCAAAACCAAAGTGTGCGTGGGTAGAGTATACAAATAATTGTTTGTAAAAGGCGTAAATTAAAACAATATTACATAGGTAATTATTACATTAATATTGTACGAGGTGGATATGGTCCTGATTTCCGCATAACGGAAATTAAATATGGACCTATTAACCGCAATTAAATTGGGATAATAATGATGACGGATGAATAAATTAATCTGGTTATGCACAAGCCCCTTCCACGCTATAATTCCCTTAGGATGCAAAACATGCAAGATATTTATGTATAGGTACATTCACGGACTCCTTAATCGAGCCACCGTGCCAGGACTCAAACAAAATAATGATAAGTTAGAGAAAAAGTTTTTATGCAGTTTTGAAGCTGACGGCCATCATTTTGGTATCACCATTGTTCCAGAATGAAAGAATTTGAAAATGAAAATCGGAGTTTAGTCGCTTTGATTTGAGCATCTCTAAGTCAATAGTTGTTTGTTTTGTAAAAATAGTATCGCAACTGTTTTCCCTTATTTTTTACTGTGCTTAGTCAGCGAAACATAAGTGCACAACTTCATGTAATTCGTCGTAAATGCTCTTAAATTCAAATACAGTATAGATTCATCATTCTAATTTGAAATCCTTTCATATTTACTGTTCGCTACCGCTCCTAACTCGCTCCAAATAGTATACACATAGGCAAATAGAAGTCCTGGTTTCATTTCTACACCAATAAAGTCGAATTCTCATGAGAATATCGTCCTAATAAATGATATTAAATATGTGTTGTGTTTGTTCCTTATTATTTACCTTTGTTGCTGCTAAATCCCAGAAGTAGGGGTCCTACCCTATCTTAGAAGGTTAAGGGTGAGGGTGTCTTGAGGGTTGCGAACAGAGGGTAAAATATTATAAGGGGCATATAGGGGGGCAGCCCATTATAATATTTATAGTTATAGTATCATAATCGTCTTGGTCCTTTTATCCGAATGTGGTAAAACTAATGGCTATAATTTACATAGGATATCTATCCATATTAATATTGTTTTAATACGAATCTGTCTGTTACCTTTTCACGCCTTATGAGCCTGTTCAGACGACATGCGTCCGCTAAGGGCACGCCACGCGCGTCAGCACCCGCGTCTAACTCGCTTTGAAATCTGTTGTGTGAATTGAGTCTTATGACACATCAATATATCTGAAATTGCTTTTATCAAAATCTAACGCGCAAAATCAACAGATCGCCTCGCGCCAACCCCGCGTTCACCCCGTACACGCGCTGCACCCACCCCGCATACGCCTTGCGCCCGCGCTTCGGCGTCGTATTGACGTAGTAGTCCAGTCACTAGTATAAGCGGGTGCGAGGCGTACGCTATGCGTGCGCTGATTTTGCGCTTGGCGAGCGCGGTTGTAAGTTTGTTGTAACAAAGTTGTTTATTGTTTGACATAGTTACATTTTTATATACTTCTTCGGTATTATGAAACAGTGCAGTTTTTTTAACCTCCGTTTAGGTCACAATCAGGTCTCTGGGTTGACTGTAAAATGAGGCCAGGTTAGCAAGAGGTTATCGGCACGGTTCTTCTGTCAAAGCGATCGACCGTGCTTGGTTGTGTTACTGACGTTACTAAAGTAAAAGCAGGCAGTTTATTACGGGTGTGTAATATATGGCATAATAACA
Organism: Eupsilia transversa; assembly: GCA_914767815.1. NCBI lineage: Eukaryota > Metazoa > Arthropoda > Insecta > Lepidoptera > Noctuidae > Eupsilia > Eupsilia transversa. The sequence goes on from OU611876.1 coordinate 14,507,539, forward strand.
GATAGTATAATATCACTTGAAATAACGTTCACATGATATAATTTTCATATGCTATAAAAAGAAATAACCTACTTTCATATTGTGATCTAATGTTATATTTCATATAATTTTTAATTTGTATAATGCACTCTTTATATAACGTTCAGTTGACCTAATTTTCATATTTACTAACTTTCAGCCAAAATTCAGAATCTGAATAAGTAAATATCAGGAAATATCATACTGTTATATCCTCATCTAACCCAAATGATTCACAGGATCTGGCGCTCGGCGGCCGCATATCAGACTATCCCTAATTAATTTAACTTTTGTCTTATTTTCCTTTCCAGACATAGAATCTCGTCACCTTTCAGTGCCTTGCATCTGAACACTACTTAATACCTGATGTTGCGCTTTATTTACGTGTATATATATATACAACACATGGTATTATGTACATCTTTTGTTGGAGATCCTAAATAAATAAATAAATCTTTCTTCGTTCTGCTTTTTCCGTATCAGTAAACTAGGGCTTGCTAAAGAAATATACTAAATTGGAAAGGCTACTACATCTCTTTACGAAATGGAAAGAAAATTTACATATAAGGTGCTATAAAAATATCTGCCACGGCTTTAATGAGAGGTAGTATTGTGTTTAAAGATAACAATAGTGAAGAAATTTCGTACCCCGGCACAGTTAAATCAATTTGAGAAAATAAAGTAGTTAAATAAACATTGACTCTATTCTGCATAACGTGGTTCACAAATTACGCGCGAAGTGCACTTCGTCAATGAAAACAACTGCTATCTCTTTCCATCTGTTCTGTGAATGAAAACTGAAATCAGCTGACTAGTTCGACACTTGCAAATTTATACGTACAATTTTTTGTATGAAAAAAAATATGACACATGATCAATAATTTATCTTTACTATTGTAATCTATAAACACAATACTATCTCCCATTGCAGCCGTGGCAGATATTTTTATAGCACCTTATATTACGGCAAAACAAGTTCAATCCTGTTTTGTCAACATGTGACAAAAAAAACATAACATTTTGTCACATGATTGACAAAATCAAACTTTAGTCTTGATAACAAAAGTCAGTTGCGTCACAATATACGTTTAAATCGATCGTCAATGCTAAAATTATACAAGTCTTTAAATAAATTCAAAGACACGGGTACATTTAGAACGATTGGCAGCCCTAGAGAATTAAATATAGTTTACATTAGGCTGTGCTATACTAAATATAATATCTGAGATAACGATCGAAAAATAAACATTCGCATACTCAAAGAAGTCAAAAATCTATAGAAAAATTTGTTTTGATATAAGGCAAAAATGAGGCCGAATAGAAAATTGTCAAAGACATTTTTTTTCCAGTCCAACATAGAGATAAGACAGAGATACAGGATGCATAGCGCCGTCTCCTTTTCACCTTGTTAAAATTCTGTCTACGGCAGACGACATTATTTTGACTCTGATGTACGCACTGTCTTACTATGTTCAGTCATTCTGAATTCAAATATTAAAAGCGAAATAGTCTCAGAAATATTGAAATATTTCCCAAGAGACATAACGATATTTAAATATTTAATATTTCAATTTGTACAGAATATTTTACCTGTCATTTTTGGCATTCTGGTGATTAAATTTTCTAATTGCTTATTCCATTATTCAGCTTCATTACATAGCTGAAGTAAATATACATTTCTGTTATAATTATACCTGTTCAATTAGGGCACACGTTGTTAATGTTATTTTCCCACAACATTTTCCGTTACCTTCAAATAGTACCTAAATATATTTTTTTTACATTCAACTTTTTGATTTTTTAAATCTTATACGCTTGCGGTACTTTTATTTAAAAAACCGACTTCCAATAACAAAAACGGGTCAATTAAAAAATATCGATGAACAAACATTTAAAAAAACCACAGAGGAACATATGTCTAACCTCCTCCTTTTCTAAAGTCAGGAAACATACTAAATGTACGTAAAAGAAACACTCTGTACACGTGCACCTGTCTTTCAACGTGGAAGACAAGTAATATATATCGACGCCCCCAAGCAATAAGTCGGTAATCGTAAAACTAAAATTTTACAGGAGAAATGTTTTTCTGTTTTTGTTGAATAGCTTTTCAACGAGTCGAAGTAGTGAGGTTATTGATACATCAAACGAAAGCTAATTTTTTGTTTAATTCAATGATTATTTTAACATTAGATTTTTTGCGTGAAAAGCCTTGCAATTTAAGAAAATAAATATTACAAAAATATATTTGGTAAATTGTTTAAGTAATATACACTTACGCCATTATTGCAGTAAATTTGTAAACAATGTTGATACGTAACATTACAATACGGACTTTTCCAGCGTAATTTTTCATCTTGAAGACGATACGTAATTGGCTATTACGGGTGTTATTGTGGTTATTTTAAATTCACACAGTAACAGTATCGTTACAGAACATTGTTTTTGGAGGAAAATTCTGAAAAATATTTTTGTGTAATCATCCAGTACTAATAATTTTTAATCGAATTTTTAAAGTGTAATATGTCTAGGTTTACAAGAAAAGACTGTAGATGATGAGTATAATAACTTTTAATTAAGTATTTACTTTAAAAACCTTGTTAATTCCCCTTTCTTTTTTTTTTTGGGTGGGAAATCATCAAATAACTTCTCCCGCTCTGGGCGGAGCGGGAGGGCGTGTCAGACTCTTACTGACTAAAACCCACCCATGTTCCTTCAGTTGCCTGTGTTGCCAGGGGCCACGGTATCCCTTTCGGACTTTCCCGCAACCCCGGCAGGCATCGGCCCTGGTGGGCCCCGCCATTGGTGCTGACATCTCTTTGAGGCGCGCGTGGAACACAACACGCCGTCGACCCGGGCCTGGTCCTTATCGGGGGCGAGCTACCCATTGCTCACCGCCCGCAAGCCCGCGCCTAAGGTGGCCGGGAATCCTCCAAGGAGTCCCGACGCCCAGGGCGTCTCCTACGGCGGCTAGGCGCGTGAGGGCGCGAACTTTGCCTCTCCCTCACGCGCTCCGCCTCCTCCTTTGCGAGCATTACTGCTTCGCAAAAGGAGGTGACGGCTCCCCATTCCCTCTCGCTCCGTACCATGGCCTGGACCAGGGCCGGACGCGACAGATCTCCACCGCCGATGGCCTCCACGAGGACACGGCGGTGCTCTGCCCAAGCCGGGCAGACCTCCACCGTATGCTCCACCGTGTCCTCCGGGCGATCCACACAATGGTGACACCCGGGCGCTTCCTCCCGCCTTATCCGGAACAGGAACCTCCCGAAACAACCGTGTCCGGTGAGGACCTGTGTCAGGCGGAAGGTGAGGACGCCGTGGCGCCTCTCTAGCCACTCCTCAAAGAGGGGACTTATCGCCGCAATTGTGGCGTGCCCAGCACTGGGTTGCGACAATCGCACTCTCCATGTCGCCATGAGATCCCGCCGAAGCTCTGTCCGCTGTGCCACGACTTCTCGCGGCAGCGGAGTTACGCCCCGGCGTTTCGCCTCCTCGCGCCACTCCCATATGTGCGCGAGGACTTTTTTTTGCCTCTAGATCCCACGGCGGCAATCCGGCAAGGAGGCTCGCCGCCTCACCCGAGACCGTGCGGTATCCCCGGACAAGCCGGATGGCCATGACTCTTTGGGACGCGTTCAACCGGCGGGCTGGCCGCAGCCTCAAAGAACGCGCCCACACAGGAGCCCCGTAAAGGGCCATGGACCGCACGACCCTCGCGTAGAGCCTCCGGCAGGAGGCGTTTGGACCCCCCAGATTAGGCAGGAGCCGCTTCAAAGCAGCCCCAGCCTTCTCCAGTCTGGGAGCCAAACGTCGGAAATGCTCCACGAAGTTCCACCGGCTGTCGAGGACAAGTCCCAGGTACTTCATCGTCGACTCGACGCCGATGTGAACCCCTCCTACCGTTATTTGGGAACCCAAAGGTGGCGCGTTCCGAGGACCATGAAAACACATGGCCTCGGACTTGTGTAGGGCCACCTCGAGTCCCAATTGCCGGATCCTGTCGACGATTGTCGCAACCCCGCGTGTCGCAATTTCGGCCGCCGCCTGGTGCGACCTCCCCTGCGCCAGGACCAACGTGTCGTCAGCGTAGCAAACCACGCTGACGCCGTCGGGGAGGTCGGCGCGCACAAATATAATGGCTGCGTGTTAAAAGTTTCAGATAAAACGTTAGATTCATCAAAATAAGACTTATTATCATTTGAGAACTGATGGAAATTAAGTAAAGTTTTCTTAACGCGGCAATATGTTTCCTTCAGCTTTGATTGACGGACGGATGGACAGTTGGTCATAGTTGACAGAGTGATTAGGTGGGACTTTACATAATACAGTAGCTTCCTGCGAATAAAGAATCGTCTTGAAGACATTATTTATTGATGTTTTAAGACAATGAACGGAGGTCTCGAGCTATCGAACTGCGACAGCTTGAGACGGTGAATGTGTTTGTAAGAACTATAAAACATTAAAAGAATATTAATAAATCAGTTCTATGTTGTGGCGCGTGGCGTAACAAACCAAAAGTTGAAAGGAGTATCATATTAATCGTTTATCTATTTCATTGTTCATTACTTTAGTTGATTCCTTTGTACATGTCATATGGCAGATCAATCAGAAATTGTCAAGAGACATGGCTTGCTATGACCGAGTCTCTAAAGTCATTATTACATTTCCTTCTTCGAATTGTATTGGAATTTTCCTAGTGATTTATTAACATTGATTCCCCTTACGGTCTGAGCCGACTCAAAATAATTCGACAACAACAACGTGCTAGCGTTTACCAAGAACTGCACGAAATTCATTCAAGCCAATAAGTCGGTAATAGCAACTTACCAAAATTAAATACGAAATACTCGTTTGTATTGATACGTAAAGATACTTTTCTCGACATAATTTCGTTTTTTAATTTCCCTACAATATAAGTGTTTTTCATGATATCTTCGTAAATATCACTACGAAAAATGTGAAATAAATTACTAAGATGTATCCCAACTCATAGGTTCCGAATTTGACATAACAATAAAAAGTCCATAATAGCACATTACCGACTTATTGCTTGGGGGCATCGATATGTTTTTTTTTTTAATAATATTTTTATTTCCCTGTTTGCCTCTCCTTTAACTTATTGTATATTTATATAGTTACTTGTAAGCTGACTGACATAATACTAGTTTCATAAGGTGTACTGTGTATTAGGTATATCAATTTCTTAAACTTTACGTAATATAATAAGACGTGTATTTTGGTTGTTTATGAGACCTAGTTTATGAGAACAATCACAAAGTAATAAGTCAACATAAATCCCGAAAAATAAACGAACACAAAAATCATAATAACAATCCCTTTATACCGAAATCCGCGAATACCATTATCATAATGTTTAATACATTTCTCTAATACAACAACCGAGGGAAATCACAAAGGTGGGATTGTGACAAGAAATTATTCTTCAGTTTACAGAATAAATGAATAAATGTTGGCGAGCCTGGGGCGACTCGTTTGAAGGCACGTGTCTTTGGAGAAAGGTAAGGTATATTCTTTGGTATACCTTATTATTTGTTTGCGGTTTCCCCTGATGTTGGTAGAGACAAATAAAGGTGTAATGTCGAGGTAAAAGTTAGGAGAGATTTTTTTTATTGACGGTTTTTTTACGAGAAAATCAAAAGGGCTGTTGCGCGGTTTGATTTTAATTTGATGATCAAATGTTAGCGAACTACTCGTTTGAAGGCACGTGTCTTTGGAGAAAGGTAAGGTAAGTTTAAAAATAACCGGCCAAGTGCGCGTCGGACCACGCACAATGAAATGATCCGCAGTTGGGATGAATTTATCTCGAGAATAAACTTAACGTATAGTTGAAAAAATGTCCTCCCATGCATCGATATACGTCTCGGTCAATTCTGCAACAGCAAATGTAAGTTTGAAATCGCAAAAAAATATGTGATTAAACTACTAGGTATTTAAGATTTTCTGACATTTTTCTTTACTTGTGCAGACGTTGCTTCTTGCCAATTTTTCTGATTATATTTCAACATAAAGTACCCTATAGGTTTTGATTTATTTGCAAGTATCAAAACATGTCGCATAAATGCCCGTATTTTTTATTTCATTCACTTAGAAGCTTGATTTTTTTAGAGCACACACTATTTACGCTTTTAAAGCATTTCACTTTTTTTCTGTTTCATGAACTGTTGCTAAATAAATATTATCCTTTCTTTCTTAAAGGTAATGAAGAATATATTCTTTGGTATAGGTATGTCGGAGAAGGGTAGGTGTGTCTTCGTTATCATCAGCCATATTTTAACTACTGTGGGCGTACTATGTGTAGTGTTGGTTATTGCGCAATAGAAAAACCGTTTGCAGTTCAAATCAAATTATAATTTACGATCAAATTAATCACACTAGCAATTCACACATTGTCGGTACACAACCCAACTACGGCACGCATGACAGTTTCTAGGCACTTGTAGTCCGTACGATGTCCGGTGGTCAAGAGAGCTGGTCCACGCCGCTGTAGCACTCTCGTTGACTCGCACGAACGTCAGGCTAGACTCTGTCGAACGCCGCTAGGCAGCGCTGGCGCTCCGATTAGTCAAATCACTGACGTATTTCCCACAAGTATTTGTTTATGGGATCAGTAGGTAGCTTTAGGGAAGATGCGGATGAACGTGTAATATCAGGGAAAATTTGAAAGATTTCTTTCATTGACGGTGTGTTTGACGAGACTCTCAAAGGCCTGTATGTAGGTTTGACTTTTGATAACGTGACGTTTAGGTCTACATTTGTCTTTAAGAAAACTCATGTGATGGAAGGTCTGCAGCCTGCAAACACGAGCATCACCAAGGAGTTTTGGACTTTACATGTGCCTACAATGTAATACAGACGAACCCATTCATAAGGAGCTTTAATGCTACCCGAAATTAAATTAGGCATAAATATTATATTATTATTATTTCATTTATAAACATAATTTTCATTTTTAAATATTTTTATAAAAATACAAAAAATAAGTAGCCCACCGGTATGGGGAACAGGGTCTAAGCGACCGGTGGTTACGACCCCTGAGAGAGGAACCTCCTAACGATACGCGCCGTGTCCTGAAGTACCGCTTTCTGGATCAAGCCCTTGATCCAGCTGCCTAACGGGAGCCTCCTCAGGTGTTGTTCGAGGCTCTGGGCTATCACGACTATCAGCACAATGAATGCTGTATCCACATCCCATTATATTATTTATTATTATTGTTTGTATTGTACTTTTTTTGCTCTTTCGTTTATTTTATTCTATCCTGATGTTTTCTGTTGTAGTATTGTGAAATTTTATTTTATAAAAAAATGTAATAAGGAATTTTCCAGAATTTTTATTTTTTATTTTTATTAACAAGCTAACATAGGCGCAAAGGACCAATTTTTATGTGCAACGTGAAACCTAGGACCAATTTTCATTTATGAAATAATATGTACCCATTTAAATAGCCACCACTCGTATGTTTGCGGTTCCTTTTGCTAACATATTTCACTTCAGTACATATTTATTATACTAATAATTAATTAACTTGGTGTATTACGTTCTCGTCATGTGGTTATGAAATGTAAGCATAGCGTGTAAGGATAGCGAAGAGAATTACTTTCTTAGATTTGTTTTTTCTTGACAGTGAGCGTAATAAATTAATGAATAGTACCCGTATATTCTGAGGTGAGCACTTCTCATGGATCTAGTTACTATTAGCACGAAAATCAAATATGTACATAAGAATTATTATTTTCTTTCAGTATCTAATATTTGTCTTCAAACAAAAGTCATGATAAGTTCAATTAATTATCTGTATCGTGTTGCTTTTATTTGTAAACCGAATATTTACTGAAACAAATTAGTTTATTCGCAATTCAACAGCTTGCATAAAACAGATTGGCGGTTTTCAAAGTTGTTTTTTAATAATACGTGCATCGAACCGCACGACTTGATACGACGTCAAAATTTCTTTATAATACTTTAATATGAATGTATTATACACATACTCCTGCCGGAGTAAATTTTATTTACTCATTTATTTATTTATACAGCATGGGCGACTTGAAGAAGAAGCTATAACATTGTCTAAATGATGGTAAAATCTGCTCCAAAATCCTTTGCGAAGATTAGAACAACACGGTCATAGAGAGAGACACGAATACCGACTTACTTTGTTTTATACTACGAGTATTTATAGACATGATATATCTAAAAGATGTTAAGTAACTTAACTGTGTTAAAAGAAAACCTCACAAGCAATATGTCAAGGAAATTTGAGCGGAAATTGAACGGCTGCTAACGCCCCGAGCGACCGGCGTGAACGTAGTCATTTATCAGTCGCGTCAAAACCACACCGGTTTAGCTTGAGGCTGCTAAGTAAGCGGATGTTATGACAGCATGTTGAGACAGACAGTAATAAGTAAGGCAGAAAAATTTAATATATTAAAAAATAAAAATAAAGGTTCAAGGAGATTCAAGGCCGTATTCTCAAACGCCACTCAAGTAAATTGCAGCAGCAGTAAAGAGTTTTGAGAGCGCTTTAAGCGCTCTTTGCTGTAATTTACTTGAGTTAAATGTCGTTGGCGGGTTGGATAAGTATTTTCTCAGTAATGAGAAATTTCCAAGCTTTTCTAAATTTTCAATTGTCTGAGCAGGTTTTTTAAAACCTTTAACACCTTTTGGTGTTAAAGGTTTTAAAAAACCTGCTTGCTTATTTTCGTTTAAATAATACAACAAACAGAAAGAAAAAAAAAATCTGCACAAACTAAACGCACATTACAAAGAAAAATTTAAATAAAACACTTATCTAAAAATTAGCCACAAGCCTCGTATTCAATAATGAAAAGTACCTACAAAAAAAAAAAACATTTTGTTCATTGCTTGATGTCAGGGCCAGAGGACCAATGTGTTCCACGCGCGCCTCAAAGAGATGTCAGCAAAACTGACGGGGTCCGCTAGGACCGTTGCCCGCCGGGGTTGCGGGTAGTCCTAAGGGGAAACCGTGACCCCTGGCATGGCAAGGGAAGGAACACGGGTGGGTTTTAGTCAGTAAAAGTCTGACACGCCCTTCCGCTCCGCCCAGAGCGGGAGAAGTCATTGGATGATTTCCCACCCAAAAAAAAAAAGAGGACCAATGGCAATTTACATTTCTCCCTGTCCCAACTAACTTTCCATCCCTACTAACACATTCTTCCCCAAAGCTCCTTGAGGCTTTGATGTTTTTTATCCGGGTCAATGACATAAAATTATGATGATTTTTGTGTAGTCTGTAATCGTGTCAAATCAATCAAATGTATATATTTATTATTATTACTAACAATGTTTTATCTGTTTGTTTCAGTGTACTACTAATCCGCCAACAAGTTTCTATAAACAAAATTTTGTTTTTTTTTTGTTTGTTTCCCCGCACGTTTTTTCTGACATTGGCAGAATTGTCGACATCGGCACCATTGCCATAAGAAAAATAGAATAGAATAGACAATTTACATCGCATAATGCGTAATGTGAACACAATACACAACACAATATAAAAGTCGTCGCTTTAATGGCTCCGTCCTCTGTATTTAAATACTGGTGCCTGTCAATTTCCCGCGCAGCGGCCATAAATCACTCGGACGGCCATGACTTGCTGCTCCTTAGCAAGACTTTTATCACTTTTGATTGCTTTTAAGCAGGAACCGAAACCGGTATGATCGACACGGGTATTTTTCGGTTACAACATTTATTTTTAAAGGTTACCTTAAATTGAATACAACCAGTATTAGTTTTATTGTAGTCTGGCATTTGTGCTGAACTGGGCCTTTTTGCCGCAGCCGTGAGGCACACTCCCCTGCCAATTTTCTTACTTTACATCTTTTTATTTGTTTTATTTTTATCTCTTTTGTCTGCTGTATTTTATATTGTGTGCCTTATAGTCTGTGTCAAATAAATGTATTTTCTTTCTTTCAAACAAAAATAACCTCCATCTGACACGGCCGTCGGCATTAGTTAAAGGGCCTGCTTCGCCTGTGTGTGTGTAACCGGTATTAAAACGGTAATCTAAAAGAGGTAACATGTTTCTTCTTCTTGGGTTAGTACCACAACTAAGCTAACTATCCGAATATAAAAAAATATTTGATCTAGGTCTTAAGGGGACCGTGAAAATTGATTCGCTGTTACTATGTAGGTATATAACTAGCTTTAACTCGCGAAATTACGAGTTTTTTTTTTTCATATTCTATATGGCACCTCTTTAGGACGTGAGCTATCCGAATATCAAAAAATATTTGGCCTAGGTCTTAAGGGGGAGGCGTGAAAATTGATTCGCCGCTACATCGTATAATAGATAGATATATGTTAATTTAGAATAATGAATTCTAGATGTAAATCTCCCTCACCAACTGCAAAATCTACCAATAAAGAAAACTCTCTGACTAGCCTTTTCCCAATCATGTTGGGGTCGGCTTCCAGTCTAACCGGATGTAGCTGAATACCAGTATTTTACATGGAGCGACTGGCTATCTGACATCCACAACCCAGTAACTGGGTAATACGATACCCCTGGTAAGACTGGTTGTCAGACTTTCGGGCTTCTGACGACTCGTAACGATTGTCAAAGATCCACGAATGACAGCCGGGACCAACGGCTTAACGTGCTTTGCGAAGCACGGAGGAGTCTCGGTATGTAAAGATGGTCACCCATCCACGGACCAACCCCGGCAAGCGCAGCTTAACCTGATGGATCGATCCGTGCGGCTGTTATTACTTAGCCACGAGCTCCTCGCTACCAATAAAGAAAACTACCTACTTATAAAAATCCTCTACAATCTTCTGATAACAACCTCTCACACAACAAAGCTATACGAATAACAATAAATCACCGATCAAACTAACCGCCAAAGGACAGATAATCCCCCTTTGAATAACCAACAGTGTAAAGAAGATTTACCCGTTCCATTGACGGCGACATAAGCGGCTTAGCAGCTGCACTTGACTTCAAACAAGCGACGGATAGGAAAGCCAGTGACAAAGTCGCTTCTTCACGCGGATTTCAATTTCGAACGCGGGAAAGCGGTGACTTGAGTTTTGACAGTTCAATTCGAAATATGAAAGATGGACAAATTGATTTTTTTCTGGCGGTTAGAGGATTTTATTGCTGTCTATCTCATATTTTTGAAGCCGCGTTTTTACTACCCCGCCGAGCGAACATTTTGTTCAGAACAAATGTTTTTGTTCAGAACCGATGTTCGTTTAAAACAGAAAAAATAACCTTTTTTCTGACCTGGGAATTGAAGTATCTAATTATCTAGTGGCAATAAATCGTTTCATAATTATTTGCCTGTTTAGAATTCCATCTCAAAAGCCCAAAAATACAATAACAATCAACAATCCAAATAGTACCTTTCCAAAAATAATCGCAATTCGCTGACCGTACAGGAGCTTCAAAATAAAGTAATTTAGAGTCCATGACCCTGCCACTGGCTTTGTAAACCGGTTACGGAAACAGATAATACTAAAACTATTACGTGCTAACATGGAGGTACTATTGCGAACACTGGCGGTAAACCATTTTTCAACCTTATTACTTAGGGCATAGGGGTGAAAAATGGTTCACCGCAAATGTCGAATAGAATGAAAAGGTTTGGAAACTTTTAAGAAGCGATTTTGGAAGAGACGCCTGTTGAATAGGAGAGTGTAAAGTAGTCTTTATACTCGGAGTTTTTATGCTCTGAGTCATGTATTGTGCTCGTAAAGTCTACCCAGAAGCACTAGCTTAGAAGTTACGATATATATTTTGCGACTGTTGACTGTATATGAAATATTTTTTTAAACGACTGCCCAAAAAAAATGAGTGTAATCTTTTCAGAGTTCATGTATGTTTGTGAGTTTCATTATTCCACCATAACTTTTTTTTTTACAATATGGCGGCAGTGTAGCTTATTTTGTCTAAAATTCTTCTATTATTACAATACCTATGGGTTTCATGATATGTGTCACTAAAATGTATAAAATAAAAAAATATTAAAAAAAACACGACTGCCAAAAAACGAACTAAAAGCAGAACTAGCAGTCGGACCTTTAGACTAAAAAGTTAACCTTTTAGACTAAAAAGTGATCCACAGAATGGTCCCCCGACAGCAATGACAATTTTATTTATCTTTTTAGTCAACGATTAGGTAAATGAGTGAACTTTCGCTTTATATTAACTAATACTTACAACTTGTTTTTTTACTTTTTATTTTATTTTCTTATACTTAAACTTACTTCTCGGAAAATAGGATATTGTTTTTTTGTGCTAAAACTATGCCTTGAAATAAATATCATTGTGTAAGTAATTAATAACTCGCGACCTTATCAAAGAAACATATAGTACTTCCTTTTGCAAAGTCTCGTAGAGCGCCTACGATTCTCGTAGCGCACCGCCAACTGCTACGTCGCTCGTAGCAAATTGCGCCGGATATCGTAGCATCGAGCCGCTACTATCACTACGAGGGATCTACGCTATTTCCTACGAGTTTGTGCCTTTATTGTCGATTATGGATGTTAGTAAAATTAGTTTTAGATTTCATTTGAGATTGCACTTCTTATTTATGTGGTTCATTCGTGCATCTAGGAGAGAAATATTAAATTATGATAACTTTAACTAACTAACATTTTTAAAACTTTGATCTATACGTTACTTAAAAGTTTAACTGAATGACGTCACTGTTGTCTTAGTGATCCACATGATTTATTTAACATAACTTGACTTAGATTAAATTTTCATGGGCAAAGCTATTGGTTGGACCATAGGACCAAATATCGAGCAAATGAAAAGAAAACCGTTGAAAAATATAGTTGAAATAAAATCACATCATTTTGACGATATCGAAATATAATACAATCGTCCTATTCCCTGGAGTTCCAGAGGAATGTGGGCAAAACCAATTGTTTGTTGTCCTGCTGAGCACAGACAAAACCCACTTTTGGTACAAATTGCCAATTCTTATACGTTCGTGTGTTGTACTTCGGATATTGTCGGGTTGTGTTCGTTCTTCTTCGAATCTTTGCAACGCTGAGAATAGAGAGATATTTCATAAATAACTATTTATGAAATATCTTTGGGATAGTTTTAATGAAAGAGTATTTTTAGGACATCATAATAATATAAGCCCTTTTCATTATAATAATGAATGAAGATTGGCCGATTCACTTTTAATATTAAAAGAAAAATAATTAAAGGTATTTTCTATTTTTTTTGTTTTTTTTATTGACCTCGGTAGTTTTTTGCTATAGAATATAATTTTGAAAGTACGTCTGTCCGGCTGGCTAGTAATAAATAAACCCATCCAAAATTCAAAAGACGCGAGGTCATTGACTACCATTGTGTAATCACCCATCGCCACTCACGACCATCATAAATATATTTTATAGCCAGTAAATCTCGCTATAAAACTATGACAATAATATTAAAGTTCCTCTTTATATGATATTTAATGAAGCTGACGATAAACGTTATGATTTTATGGGCTACTAGCTGTGCCCCGCGGTCTTACTCGCCGTTCTGACTTTTTAGGTTTGTTTTTTATACGAATGAATGAATGAATTTATGTAATAATTAATTAATTTAGGTAGCTAACATAAGTTTTTAGGATCTATGCTTTCACTATGGGATGCCAAACGGAACCCTATTACTAAGCCTCCGTTGTTCGTCCGCCCAGACGTCTGTCTGTCTGTCAGCGGGCTGTATCTCATGACCCGATGTATCTCATAATAGGTAGACAGTTGAAATTTTCACAGATTATTAAAAATATAAAGTTAAAAAATAAAGGGAGTCTCGATACAAGAAACGTGTTTTTTTTCGGAGATTTTTGCTAATTATTGTACGGTGCTACGGAACCCTTCGTGTGCAATTCCGACTAGCATCTGGCCGGTTTTTTTTACCTATAACCTTCCCCAAGAATTGGGCTATCAAATGCAAAAAGATTTTTCAAATCCGACTGGTTGTTCCAGAGATTAGCGCATTCAAACAAACACACAAACTGTTCAGCTTTTTTATATTATTATTATAGATATCTATAGATTTAATGAAGTTGACGATAAACGCTATGAATTTATGGGCAATAAGTCGCCGCGATTGATTTGAAAAACTTTCCCTCGAGCTGTGACCTCTCGTAATATTTATCGCGTTATTATTTTATAGATGAAGTGGAGTTAACTGCTTCATTCATCTCAAGTTCAGACTAAACTGATATGAGGTTCTGAAGGCGAATCAAAAAGATGGCTGAATATTCGATTTGACTTTTATGACTTTTATAAACAGTAAAAAAGGAGCATTTAAAACTAACAAAATTAACAATTTATAAAAAAATAAAATACGATCCTTGCGAGGTCAAAAATTCCCTGCCTATCTCAGCCTAATGCAGCGACATTTAAAAAAAAATGTATTGAGTATATGCATCCCAAGTCTTCCAAAACTGCAACATTATAATGTGAAGCGATCATAGATCGTAATTTGACATTTTATATTTTAAAACGAATGAAATAAAAATATAAAATGTCAAATGACACGAAAATTGTTGACATTTGCTTAGGAGTCAAATGGGGTCATTTGGTTGTAAATGACCTCTCCTACATCCCCATAACGGATTGCCGACATATAACCAATAACCCTGTAGAATCAAAGAACCCTCTAACAATAGCAATATCACTAACGTACTCTTTGTTACCCTACAAAGCTGATACCTACTCTAATATTCAATTCCATGTAAAGCTTGGCCATCGTATTGGTTACTGCTGGCCAACGTAATGGAGATTAGAGCCAGTGTTGGTAATTCTTGGCGAACGCTTTGGATAGTGGTGGCCAATGTATTGGTTAGTGGTGGCCAATGTATTGGTTATGTTGGGCCAATGTGTTGGTGGCTATCTCACACATATTTGCCGGACGGTTGGGCGCCAATCAATTTCGTAGTTACACATGGGACTTATTCGTCCGTGAAACTTACATTTGCGAGCAGTTGTATAAGATTGTTGTATGAGGATAAGAAGTAAAGGCGTCTATGTTTTTTTATTAAGATTGAAGGTCTTTTCGCACATTTGGAAATGTAGTGGAACAACTAAAAGTGCTATAGACTACTGTAGCATAGTGAAACTATCATAATTACGCTTTCGTCGTTGACTAAAGTTGTCCGCAATTTACGGAAGAATGACGTCACTGAAACGTTATTTATGAAAGTTAGTTAGTTTCCTAGAGAGCGTTTTTGATACCGTACAGTCAAGTCCCGATGCCCAAAGATTGAAATCGCTAGATTTCGCACGCAAAAAGTGTCCTTACTGAGAAGAACCAGCTCACATTATTCAATAGCGTTTCCATGACACCAAGACAAGTGACATTATGTGTCAGAGGTGTCAAAACGAAACTGAAACGCGACTATCTTTTGACGCGGCAGGGTGAATCTAACGATTTAAATCTTTGCCGCTGCCATCATCTTCATGTCAGCTGTCACTGTGGCCTTTATGTGCGGTTACCGCACTTCTAGGAAACCGTAGCCTAACTGACAAAGTCAAATTTTATGATCTCTTCTTAGCATGTCGATGGCAAATATTGTTACTAAGAAATTATGGTACAAATACTAACGATACAAACTTAAAGAAACACTGAAAAAAAGATTAGTCTAATAATTAATAATTAAATATCTAGCTAGCTTTGAATCATGTGCTCTTGTCAGCAATTAGAGGCCAACGCTAGTACATACATAAAGAGCAGTGATGGCTCAGTGATAACGGCCCCGACTTACCGAGTTGTAGTTCATGGGTTTGAACCCAAAAGGCGCTTTATTTTGTTTAAATAATTTCATCACCACTGCTCTCAAAACGGTGAAGGAAAACGTCGTGAGGAAACCGACATGTCCTAGAACCAAACATTCGAATACATGTGACATCTACCAACCTGCACTGGGCCCGCGTGGTGGATTAAAGCCCACTCCCTCTCGAAGAGAAGGGCCTATAGCCCAGCATTGGGAACATTATATAGGCTGATTATGCTAATACATAACCCGTTCGTCAACGATAACACTCAAGGCAAAGCAACTACATACAAGCAAAACAATTATACTAATGTTCCATTATACATTACTGGCGAAGTGAATTAATTAATATTACATGTCTGCCTACCCGTCAAATGTCTGCCTTCGGGGAATACAAGCGTGAAAATGTTATAATATTAATCCGGCAATGTCTTACCCATCCTCTCACCAAAACTTAGCCCGATCCGACCTGCCCTACATTGTATCAAAACTAATTTACCTCCGAACATCTGGATTTTATAATATTCATACAGCATGTATCAGAAATGTGTAGTCTTAATTAAGGGTGTGGTGCAATCCATCAAACTGAACAACTTTCTCCATGGGATCAATATCGTGATCGTGAAAAAGTAATCAGCTGTCCCATTCATACATTTGGGTAGGTATTGAAGTTTTGTATAAGACAGCTGATATTTTCTTCGCGATTCGATAGCCTGCGAAATTCAAATTTTGTTAGGTTTTTTACAATTTGCAGGTCAGTGTCAGGTTGTATGTTCACTGAAATATCATTCGCGACCGTAACAAATATGGCTTCACAGAATTATAATCATTAGAATCAGCAATACAATTCCTTAAGTTAGTATAATCCTCAATGTCATGATTTATGAAATAATCATTCAATTGGGTTATATGAACGTAGAGAGTTGTATTGATGATTTTTAAGCACATAATTCTATAAATAAATATTTGATACGGCCGCGAAGCATATTAAGATCAACATACTAGCTGCATGGTACTGACTTGCAAATTGAAAAAAAAACGTAAGTTAATGTGAATTTCGCCATATGAGGACTCCTCATATGGCGAAATTCACATTACCTTACATTTTAGACACTAATCTACATGGTCCTCAATGAGGATTAGTGTCTAAAATTATCTCTTTTGAGGAAAGAACCACACAGATTTGAGTGGACCTGTCCAGTAAGTGCAAGCATTTGTCAGTAATCGTGGAGCTCAACTCAGAACTTAAGGAGCTCAGAGACTCGACGAATCTCAATACCTAAGAAAGGACATTTGAGTAGGTCGCATAAAATACTCAAACTGCCAGACCATCATGAACTCTAACTGAGAAATAAAAGAAATAACATAGTCCTCACATTCACAATAATTAAAATAATATAATCAAAGTGTCATATCATATCATTTTGTTGTAATATTCAACAATTTTATTTATTTATTTATAAGCCCAGGTGTCCCAGGTGTCCAGGTGCTGACAGCAATTACAGTGAAGTGGAACTTTCATTAACAAGGATCCGTTCTCAATCTTTTGCTGTTAATTGAGTTTCAGAAGAAAGGGTGATGTTGGCACGTGCTGCTTGAAACTGAGTGTTCTTGGTTTAATATTTTTTTACGAAGGTGTAATTATGCAAGTTCCTATCTAGAGCATTATTTTTTCCTGGAAAGTTTATCAGATATACAAGGTGATTTTTAATTTACTGTTAACCTTTCGGGGCGTGAAAGTACTCATTATTATGAGACCAACTCTGAAATATCGAAAAAAATATCAGTTTCATACAAAAACGCAATATTTACCTGATGAAAATGTATGAAAAAGATGGTTTTTTTTATTATGCTTCTGCCCGCGAGTTTTTTTGCGTGTTTTTTTGTTTTGTTTTATAAAACATATCCCATGACATAAGGCAGTAGTGTAGCTTTCTATAAGTAACCAGTCTTATAATGTTCCCACTCCTGGCACTTAGGCCTTAGTTCTTCGAGACTTCGAGAGGGACTGGGCCGTAATCTACCACGCGGTGGGCCGTAATGTCCACAAAAAAGTGCAAGCTGGTACAACTACAAACATCCCTTAACATTCCAAAAATAAACCAGGCAAAGACACCAGGCATACACCCAGTGCCCAAAAACTACACAATAAAAAAAATGTGACAAAAACCAACTCGAATATCAAACCGCAATCAATCCACCACAAAAAAAAAACAAATAAAAGTAGGCACAGACAACATTATTGTTACACGGTATACAGCCAGGGGCAAATTTTGCGGTGTAAACAGCTGTATCGATCGAAACAGCGAGAACCAGGTCACCTGGGCAGCTGCAGCTATCGACTAATATTCTGACACCTAATTGGGCACAATTGTCTTGTTAAACGTAATTTGGATCTTAGTTGTATGTAAAGTGAAAGGTTTTTATTTTTTCATGAAACCTCATGATTAAGCTGAATAAAAAAAAATGGATATATTAATAACCAATTATTTACATTTTAACGAAGCAAAAGTAGTATGTAGGGATCGTAGCAGGTTGCATTGTGTAGTTTCTACCTTACCCCATAGAGAAGAAGAAGAAGACGTGGGTTTATGTATGTATGTTTATCATCAATGTCAATTTTAATGTTCCATTTTTTTTCGTAATAAGGGAAATAAATTAATATAATTTTATTTATTAAAACAAGACTACTGCTGAACCTGCCATTGTTATTATTATCACGCTCGGCATATCGATTAATCATAAAATAAAATAAAATAAGCGAATTTGCACGAAAAACTCGTACACATCCTTTTGGTTACCTATAAACACTTTCAAAAGGGTTCCAAACATTTAGCCATTCTCTTTATCAGCAAAAACAAGTCCACGTAAGCGAGTCACCAAAATGGCAGCCCCAAACGACGGTCCAGTATTTACTTCAAACCTGATTATGCCTTGACCACTGTTCGCCGTATCGTATCGTCACATTTCGCACAATTCCGTCCGATCTCGTCCGAATTCCGTGTTAATTTGCACCTCTTACTGATTAGTTGGTACCAGCGGAACTTGAGACGTCACGTGTCGCCCGATTCCATCCGATCTCGTCCGAATTACGTGTTAATTTGCACGTCTAACTGATCAGTTAGTACCGGTGAAACTTGAGTCATTAGCCGCTATTATCTCGTGTATCGGTCAATTAAGGGCGATGCGGACAGGGAATAATCTCGAAAGATTACGTTATGTTGGGAATAGGGATGCTTGAATGATTTATCTTGTTTTGATGTGAAATATAAATCACAGAGAGATGCTTGTAATGTTTTGAGCGATACGAACGATTGATGGTGATTTAAGAATAATCTTGAATAACTAAGTAGGGGCTTAGCCTAGGGGCTTATATAGGGTCAAATTAAATTAGCTAGCGAAACTTCACAGACGTGGGTGGTATAGTTTTTTTTTTTGTCGTAAATGAGAGTTGATATATTCTGTTTTATCGCGTTGAGATATCGACCCATCATTTCTGTGCACTTTACACAAAAATATATTTTTAAACTGATATTTAACCCCCGACGGAAACAGAGGGGTTTTATTTAAGTGACTACACCATCGGCGGCGGCGGTTGATCACCCCGAAATTAATTTCTGTTTTTTTCATAATTTTTTGATATCGATACCCATCAGTGGCTGCGGAGTTTCGCTAGCTGATTTAATTTGATCCTGTATTTATGGTATTCTATGTTAATTAAGTACGCTATCTATGTGTGTATTTATTTAAAGTTGTATGTAGATTTATATATCGACCATAAAATATTTTATTTCATTTCCAATTAGCACGTTTTACATTTCAACAATCATCGAAAGCTTCGCCTGAATGAAACGGATCACAATACCAAATAAACATACAGATTTTAAAGAAATCGAACACTCAAACGACGCATGATAAAACAATAACGCGGCTATCTCTATCTATGTTCATTTAAACAAACAAGACAAATATACTACATCTCAGTCATCATACGTGCTTATGTTCCTCGGTCACTACTCGCGAATCTCAACGTAAACGCGCGGTTATATCTCAAAACAAACAATTCTAATAATACTATGAACGAAGGTCTATGCCCTGTCGGAAATAGCCACGGTGTGCCAATGTGTGCGGCCCGATGGGCCACGGCTCCCAATGTAAACATGGCTGACAACTGTTGAATACGGGATTAGGTTCATACTGGTTTATGTATGAGGTGAATAAAATAGACGTCGAGTGACTGAATTTTGGCCAACGCATAGTAGCGGCCAAATATTAGTAATCGCTTTAAATAGTTATTTGTTATGCAAGGCTGCAAAGTTGTTTTTTGGTGCGAGTACTTGTATTGAAACCTGAGCGTTGCGAAGGTTTCAAAGGTACGAGACGCAGAATAACTTTGCTACCGAGCGAAATACACAACTTATCACCTTACTACAGCGAGGAAAATGCTAGGTGCAAGAAAAACATATCATACAGTCGTCTTACTGGCCAGTGCGATTATTCTAAAAATGAGGTTAGCGCATTGACATGAAATAAGTATTTATGGATTTTCAGTGGACCCGGCGGTATAGAAAATTATTGAATAGAAAGGTTCGAATTTTAAAAACTCTTTCCACGCTTGCGGATAAAATTCACTTTTGCCCTCAGATTTCGAATGACAAACAGAATCTTTCCGAGCTTGTGAGGTGAAAATAAAATTATTACATATTGTTTTATTGGTTTACTAGCTTCCGCCAGCGGGTTCACCCGCGCGATATCTTTATAAATGATTGCCCATGTTACTCAGTGATAATATAGCATTCGAGTGGTGAAAGAATTTCAAAAATCAGTAGTTTTTGAGTAAATTTTAATTTCGGAAAACTAAAAACGTTTAAACCGAGTAAAGGTCCGGCAAACAGAGAGTATTTTAAAATTGGAAGAAATTAACAACTTCACCTTAATAAAATATGGAAATGTTTGCTTGGGAAGAGACTGGACCCCACGACACAGGGAATCCTAGAGTGGGGTCCAGGGAATTTGTAAAAATCTAGCACCTAGGGCTCCTATGTAATCTGTTACTAGTTTTTTAAATATTTTATCGTGTTTTTTATGAACTGAACACAGTTTTTGTTTATTTATTAATTAATTATTTTAAACTAGACTCAAAATCAATTACGGGAGGAAACTCGGGCATTTGTAATTCAGAACTTAACAAAACATTGCCAGAAATTCGATACCTAGATCCAACTTGTCAAGGCCACCTGCCTAACTAAGCAACACGGATTACGCGACACCACCTCGAGATAACGAACCACCTGGGAACACCTTAATACCTTCTCCGTTCGTCTGTACACGACCCATTAGTGGTTACTGACATAATTAAATTGGTGATTTACCTAAAATAGCGATTTAACGCCCTTAGTACGTTGTAATATGTCCCGGAATTAACGCACACCACCAAACACCCCAATTATAATCACAATACATACCTACACAGATTTTTTATTATTTTGTAATAAAATATTATTTATTTATTTATTGTAGGAGTAAATTGTGGTCAAATTCAAATTTACGCACGCCCACAGTCGCACACGTATTTAAGGATCCAGCGTAGTAAGCACGGCGTCCATTTAAATTACGTTTATTAAAAATTACAGAAATTGATTCAGTAAGCGAATCCGAACAAATACTCAACTGTTTTTGAGCGAAGAAAATTATTGCCCTACCATTATTATTGGTTTGTTTCTGTACCAAGTCGATGAACCTGTAACTCTATATCGCTTTTAACGACTAATGTGTTTCGTCTACAAATGCTGGAGATAGTTTCCGTGCCGAATTGAGAAATAACAAAAATTATAAACTGTATATTTTGTTAGTATATTCTTGAAACGAAAATAACTTTGTTGGAAGGGGCACCGTTGCAAAGTGGGGTAATATTACAGTGCAGAGTCGACTTAAATGCAGTGCAATGGCAGAATATTTTAGTTAGCATACATACGTGCTTTTTTGACTGAACCTATTTTGATTAAATTTGGTATGGGTATACTTTGAACCCTGGGAAAGGATATAGGCTAGTTTTTATCGACATACCACGCGGGCGCAGCTGCGGGTGGAAGTTAGTTACTACTAATACAATTATCCGCCCTGCCCTGTCAAGATTAGCTTCTAGTTTAACCAGTTGCCAATGATGTGGCGCAATTTTGGGAAGGACTAGCAGTTGACTAAATTTATTAACTGGCATTCCACATCCACATTAAGATTTGTAGGTAAATACTAATTTCCTAAGTTTAAACCGGTTCAAAACTTTTCAGAATCTAAGTGTCCGCAAGGGCTTTCCAACTTGGTATAACAACCTCCAAGGTACAGAGAGAATCAATTTGTAAAATCCAGCACACCCTCTCACACTCACCAATACACCAAAGATATAATACGCACACTTTAGTGATTTATATATACTTTATTGTTCACCAGAACAATAAATAATAAAACTTAAACACTTCAAAACATACATTGGGCGACCTCATCACTTTCTGCGATTTCTTCCAATCAACAAAATAAAAATATTTTATTTCACATAAACCTACATGGGCACTTATGAAATGTTAGAAGCTAGGAGCACGGTTCCAATTGGTCATTTCTTATGGAGAAGAGCCGGCAAGAAACTCCACGGTTCTCTTCCAGTACCCTTACGTCCGGTAATCTTTTAAAAATAAATTGGCGTGTACAATGTTTGCAAATTACAGTGTTAATAGGAATGGGAGAACAGTGTAAGCCTGAAAAGAATAGAATCTAAACTCCGGTCCGGAGTTTAGATGCTATTCTCTAATATTGGCACAATTGGGATAAGGGTAAGAGAAATATAACTTGTCAGTCCGCGAGGTCTAAGCTGAGCTTGGCATTTGTGTGAGTGATTACCAAAAGTGGAAGGTGCGTGGAGGAGAACCAAGCAAAGGACACTGCACTCACACAAATGCAAAGCTTAGCTTAGACCTCGCGGACTGTACCAGGTACTTAATTAAATAGAAAATGGTCTACAAATCTCCAAACCTACAACGTTCTCACATTCACAAAATATAAAAGAATCTATTTTTATAAGATAAATAAAATAATAATAAACAATAAAAAACCTATTAAACCAAATGACATGATTGCCATTACAACTGTAACAAATCTGAATTAATATTCTGTCCACAAAAGCCACTAAGCCACAACTTTGGACATAAAATGGGGTTATCATAAGTTTATGGACTACTTCTAAATAAAAGATAAACAAAAACCGTCAAGTTGACACCTAATAACGTGCTAATGATCCAACCATGAAGGGAAGAGATCCGGCACGTCTCGATCGAGAAGCAGGCTTACCGACCGACCAGAAACCAATTTATTTCCTCCATTAACGTCTAGATACCAATGATACCGACAGTAGAAATTTTATACTTGAACCGTGTTATGAAGAGCCTCTCAAATACCCTCAATGTGTTTCTTGGAGCGAAGTGGAATTCTTCTGTTGGATTTTATTACTGGGTTTTTCTAGTTATTATGTCGGTATTTCTGTTTCATTTTTTTTTTTTTAACTTTGCCCCACACTAGGCATTTCTCCTGTATTGTGGGTGCGTTTACAAACATTTAAACTCACATACACAAACAGCCAGACCCGGAACAACTACTTGTAGGTCATAACAATATTTGTTCCGTGCGGCAATCGAACCCGCGACACGCAGCGCAGCAGTCAATCGCTTGACCACAGCGCCAACCGTGCCGTCATTTGTTTTATTTGTCACTATCTCTATATTTATTTATCTATCTGGAATTTCTTAGCATCCTGGACCCTGGATGGTGCCCGGTTGATGGCAATAGGCTCGCCCCCTATTACAAACTGGCGAAATGTGGGGGTACTTTAGGTACACCTCTGCCCATCCCTTCGCGGAAACAAGGCGTGATGATATGTTGTTGTGTTATTTTTCACTGGACTGAAATTGTTTACTGCTATATGATACCCACATCCATTTTGTATTCTGCAGAATATTTGCATACTAATTTGCACGAGGCGAAGTTTAGGACTTGAATTCCTGAATTTGGATCTATTTACAGAAGTTAGTTAGTTTATGCTAAGCAGATTAACCATAGCTCACCATTTCCCTAAAAACATTTTTGGACTCAGTGTCGCGATAAATAAGATGTAGTGTGACATGGCGTGGGCGCACGGGATTGTTTTTAAAAAGATTTTTACTTCTATTATATTAGGATTCACGTAACATTTGTTTTTGTATTTATTTGGTTCAATACGGACAGGTTAAAAATCGGATATAGTCATGGTTTGGTTTAGTACATTGAACGACTTTACTCTGATGGCATCTAGAGTATTATGTTATAATGAAGTTAACTTTGGTGCTAATTTATTTTTTTGTGAATTTATTTTATAATAGTACATATAATTGTAGTTAATTATTGTATTAGGGCGACCTGTAAAGATAGATTTAAGTGGTTGTAAAATAAACAAATAAGTTTCTATCTTAATTTGAAAAAAATATGCTAACTACCACCAGCAGTAGTCCTTATATACAAGTTAATTAATTTATTAATAATATAATAGTAATATTATAGATGTATCTATTTTTTTAGATGTTAACATTATTATGTATGCTCCGATATAAATGCTTAAATCCTCCGCTATTATAATTAATAAGGAACTGGCGCCTGAAAGGAGAATCTCAACAAAAACTGCCATAATGCAAATAACATCCATCTTACTCCTATCAAGATAAATTGTTCCTTTTTCCAAAGAGTAATTAATTACAAAGAGTGATTATACTTGAGAGAGAACACTCAAATTATTTACAGGAACATAAGTATCGATCTCAAACACATGAACGAGTTATTAATGAACGCTTTAAGAGCACCAAAATCGGATTAAAAGTAGGAGGCTAAAACGTTCCCAGAGGCCTCATCTCTGTGAGAGGGAGAGGGTCTAGTGCGGGTTGGTGGATGTCACAAGTTTTTGAATTTTTGGTTCTAGAAAATGCCGGTTTCCTGATGATGTGTTCTTCACAGTTTTAAGTGCCGTGGTGATGGAATAAATGACACAAAGGACAGTGCCTGCCTGGGTTAAAACCCACGACCTAATGGCCACCACTGCTCTCGGAAAATCTGATTATACCCGCATGTTAATAACGCTATAAATAAACACGCCGAGAACAAACTCTCAATTATAAACAAGATAGTCAATTTAACTAGAAACTGGAGTGCACGGGTTACACGAGTTCATTAGTGTGGGAGAGTGTCCTCCTGAAAATGCACTTATTTATGGCATGCTAACTAAGGTCTCTGATGCATTGGGCGGATGTTTCAACCCCGTTATGTAATTTATGAGATGTTATGACCTACAATATACTAGACTTCTATTGATGACTACTCGTGTTCAAACAAGAATATTTTCAGTTATGAAAGACTAGCTTTTTCCCGCGGCTTCGCCCGCGTGGAGGTCGGAAATTATCCCACGGTAACTAACTACCGGGATAAAAAGTATCCTATGTGTTAATCCAGGTTATTAACTTTCTGTGTGTCAAATTTCATTCAAATCCTGAAATAAAATAAAATAAATAAAATTCATTTAATTCAGATAACTCAATCCATACAATTCAATTCGATTCAACATTAACATTAAAATTAAAATAATAAATATAACATAATAAAAATAAAATAATACGTGTCGTGAACAGAAAACCATCTTGTATGCATGCAACATACTATAGAGATAAAATGCCTATATCCTAACCCAGGTCTTGGTGTGTTCAGCCGTTTTAGCGTGAAAGCAAAGGTTAACAAACCAACAAATAAACTCGCTTTCGCATATTTATATTATTAGTTGGGATTATTCTAAATAAACTGCCTCACCTATTAATTATAAGAAAGAAAGAAAGAAGAAAAGCGGAAAAATTGTTTATTCTGCACAAATTAAACGTACACTAATTTTTTTTTACATAAATCACTAATTTAAAAGTTGTTTACTAGCGCACCTCAACCAAAAATACACTACATTGAAAAAAAAATAGGAGTTCTGATACCTACTATCAGAACCCACACATGTCTTCTTCAAACCAAGCCAATCAGCATCAGACACCAGTCTCAGCATAGCAACATTATTTACACCATTCATTCTGAATACATACTAATGAAACAGACCAAAATTGCCAAGCCAAGTTAAACCATAGAGTACTTTATCAAACGAGGAACATTGACATCGCCTGCGCAATATTGAAGCCTCTAATCAATTCGCTTCGGGGTCACGGCGAGGCCATCAATTGACGTCCTTGCGTCCATTTATTGCCTTTGTAAAGCTGAAAAAGTGAGGCGAATTTGTTAGACTGAGTACATTTTAATTAGGAGTTTTTTTATTGTCGATTGATGTAATAATGGAAGCGACTGATGAAAATTTTAGGTCCTTTGGAAGCTTTCTTATGAGTGCAAAGTTTGAATTTTTTTTTTTAGAAATTGAGAGTACAGCAAAAGCACAGCATAATCAGCCTATAATGTCCCCACTGTTGGGACACAGGCCTCCTCTCTTCGAGAGGGAGTGGGCTGTGGTCTACCACGCGGACCCAGTGCGGGTTGGTAGATGTCCCATGTCTTCGAATTTTTGATTCTAGTATGTAGGGGGTACTCTCTGGAACTAGTCGGATATTAAAAATTCTTTTTGCATTGAAAAACCCAATTCTCGAGGAAGGTAGGTTATGTGTTTAGGAGCCGAGCAAAAGGAAAATAAAACCCAGAAGGAATGGTAAGTGAAAATAAAGTAATAAAGCGGGTGGCCGATGGGATGCGACGCGGTGGGTCGGCGAAGTATTACGCGGACGAAGTCGCGGGTAGAAGCTAGTCAGTAACATAAAAGGTGAAAATAGATTAGCTAGCGAAACTCGACCTGATGGGTACCAATATCAAAACATGTTAAAACGATAAATAAAAAATATTAATTTGGAGATTTTTTTTGGTTAACAATCGCCTTCGTTTTAGTTACTTGAGGAATGAGTTTAGAAAATCAGCTATATCAAATAAAAACTTTACCTGCGGTTGTTGACCCCAAAAAAAAACCTTTTTATTTGTGTCTACATTTCGACACCCATCACATCTCTAAACAATTTTCCTGTCTTTTTTTTCTGTGTTGTTTCGCTAGGTAATTTAATTTGACCCAAAATTTGCGGAACTGAAATAAGTTCTCTTAAAATAGCAATCTTTTATGCATGCTGCAGGTCAGTTCAAACTTGAAGTTTTTGCAAGTCAAAGGACCATCTAAACCCATTAGCGACTCTTTTATATTTATAAAGCTCCAGGTAAAAGGACCGATAATTAAAGTGTTAATAAAATTATACAAAAGACATTTCTACAGAATATATAAAAAAAATAAAGGTGTTGTCAAATTTAAGGATACCAACCTCGTAATCGCGAAAAAATGATCAACGGAACTGGGGCCTAAGTCTACTAATTTATAGACGTCACAATGGTGTCATAATGGTTAGTTTTTGACAGATTTGCCATACAAAAACTGTCAAAACTAACCATTATGACACCATTGTGACGTTTATAAATTAGTAGACTTAGGCCCCTGTTCCATAGAAAACTTCAATACCTACTCGACTCAAGTGAATGGGACAGATGATATTGATATGATATTTGCTTTTTTAAATTTATTTTTCTCCATTACGATATTGGTTCTATGGAGAAAGTTGTTCAGTTTGATGGTCTGCGTATACACACCCTTAAATTGATATACGCTGTATAATCATTTGCCTAAAAACAAAGTTGAATAATAAAGCTACTAAACGTTTATTTTTAACTAAGTATATAAGACTTAATGCGGTCAGCTCAGTACCTGAACTAAATGAAACAACAATAAAGCCTCCTATAATATTGATGGCGGTCCCAAATGCGAAGATACGAGTTATAAATATTCCGTTTTATATAGCCGGGACCGCGCTATTAAATGTTAGGACCGAAGGACCATTGAACCATCGTTTTGTTGGGAGAGTGAGATGGAGCTATGTAAATGGCATGCTATCATTTATTCTTTCGGAAAGGAGAAACCTGAATTCATGGTGTGAAAAGGCTCGGTTTTGGATGAAATATTCGAAGAGTTTTTTTCCTCAATATAATAAGCGGAAGTAAGTATTTACATAACATAACATCACGCCTGTAATCCCCGGTTAGGCAGAGGTGTACCTATAGTACACCCACATTTCGCCAGTTATGTTTAAGTCCCATGTAATAGGGGCGAGCCCTGCTACTGAGAAATTCCTGATGGAAACACCCAATGAAGCTTTGCCCAACATGGAGATTGAATCCTGGACGCCATACTCAGCAGCAGCGCGTGCGAACACTAGACCAACGAGGCAGTTAATATTTTTTAATTTTATTTCTCTTCATCAAGTAATAAATATTACTTTTATTAACCACGGAATCAAAATGTTGGCAAACAAAACTACTCTTTGACTACTGAAAGTTAAAATTAAGTCCCACATTTTTTTACCGTACCCTTGAGAAGAACCAAAACAGGCCGACTTTAATTGTAATTTAATGAATTCAAAAGAAATATGAGTTTTGAATATTTGAAACTTAAACCATAATTAAGTTCGAAGAAGAAACTTGTTTGGAATGGAGCAATTTTTATTAAATGAGGTTTTTTTTCTTGCAAGTTAAATAGGTCTGATCCCTCAATGTCACGAAAGTTACCGGTTATTCAAACTTACTGTGTAACATAATCTAAATTATTTTTAATTTATTGTGACGAAAAATGTATCACAGTGATATTTTAAAGCGGTTTTTATCTTTATACTAGCTGACCCGATAGAAGTTGTCCTGTCCAAATATCAGTCCTAATAGTTGTAAGTGATTGTATAAATAAATAAATAATTCATACAAAAATCCCATCGAAAAAAGGACTTTCAGTTTTTCCCGACGTTTCAATTTTTCTGTCCTTATAAACGTAATTCGGACTATTTCGATATCTTAAAATGAAAAATATACATATCAATCAAGCCGTTTTCAAGTGATACGCTCACCAACGAACAGCATTTCATTTTTATTTATATGGATAGATTTAAAGAAGACTATTACTAAACAACCAAATCAGGAACAAATATTTGTAGGGAATCCGGATACTGTTAACAATGACACAGCACAATGGCTTAGCAACGGTCGTAATAAAACCATCAAATTAATCCAGCGAAAGACTAAGTAAAATTCCGACAAAATTTTACGACATTTATGTCTCTAAGGACCAGAATAGTTAACCTCAACCTTCAAAAGACCAACAAAACATAGATACGACAGTAACTTTAGAGAATTTTATACCCTCGGAATGTGCGTTAAAAGATTAACAATGCGCATTAATTACATTATCAAAGACTAAGCTAATAGCCAACAGATGTGCCGTTGTGGTTATAGCGTCAGGCTATAAAGAATTTTATAGACTGTTTGCAGGAGCAATATTAAAGGCCGGCCGTAATTGTTTACACCTACGTAGTGTTTTCAGTATGGTCGAATCGATAATGGTGTTTGGATAGGTGTGTCAAAAAAGGTTGATTGCGTATCATACATTCCAGCTTATCCAAGCACAGCCACTTCGACCGGTTCTGTGCTTCCCGCATCCAGCGGATTCCTGCGGCCTTCACAAGGTCGTCGTCCACCTGGTGTCCATTACATAACAAAAATATGCTTAAGTAGGTAGTAGTAAAAGAGTTGCAAGTAAATTTTATTCCTACTCACATATATATACAATCAATTTTAACGCCTCGCCCTTAAGACCTACGCCATTTTTTTTTGTTATTGGGTTATCTTCTGACCTAAAGAGGTGCCATTATGAATATCAATTAAATAAAAATCTGGACTATCTATCTATAAAATCCGCGTAATTCCGCGGGTATTCTGGTAGATACAATCCAACAATTCTAATTATGCCTTTTATATTTTGAAACCTACATCGACGCCGACGTAATGAATATTGTTGTAGTGACATTTGGTTTACGATATAAGTGCTGCTAGAGACTTTTTATAAGGCTATCATATTTTATAGCCTTCGTCCAAAGTGCCAAAGCCATGTTGTCAAAAAAAACACGCGTGTTCACTATGAATCATACGACAAAATTGTTAATTCACGAAACGGTAACTTTCCATTTCACCCGAGGGAACTCGTATTTTCACTCGCATTGAAAATTTGGGTAATGAGTAGGCACAGACAAAAAATCATACATTATTCCTAAAGAAAAATACGTGGTACCTGTAAATCCGTTGTTAGAAATCAACGTCCCCTGCAATATGATTAAATAAAATTAAAACTTTTTATTTCGGACCTTAAAATCCATAGAATGTTAGTACAGTAACTAAATTAGATTAGATGTAACTAAATTTTTGAAACTCGAAGGACCGATGGTAGTTGGAGCAGACGAGTTAATTTATATAACAGGCATAATATAATAGACGAAATCGAGTTTCGTCAAGGACCATCATTATTATCCTAAATGTTATATGTTATTTGGGGCATTACTCGAAAGACCAACAATCTTTCAAGGGCAGCTGGGATTGACTGGATGTAAAAGGCTTAGAACCTGATATCATGGCGCCACTACATTGTTCTCACATGTATAATTTCAACATGAATGATGTAGCCAATTTTTTTATTTAAAGAGTGTCCGTGAAGTTTCTTGCCCGTTCTTCTCCATAGGTACCTACTACGCTTTGGAATGGTCAACTAGTTTCATATTTCTGACTGACTGACTCCTTGACAATTCGAAAGTGCCTGTAAATGGTTTAATTGAAATAAATGCTTTGAGTTTGAGTTTGACTTAGGAGAGGCCTATGACTAGCCTATTAGCAGTCAACTCATCTTCCTGCCCTTGTCCCATGTTCCTTGGGGTTGGCGCAAAATGTTTATTTTTTCACTCCTTTATCAACCGCCACGCTATCATTCAGTCCCTTCTCTATCATATCATTCTTCACACAATCCATCCGTCTTTTCTTTGGCCTTCCTCTCCCATTCCATCTATCAACGTTTATATTCATCAGTCTTCTATCACATTCGTTTCCTCTCTCCTATTAGCAATGAACTGTAATAAATTAATCCTTAATTTCATTCTGCCTAGCCTTTTCCCAATCATATTGGGGTCGGCTTCCAGTCTAACCGGATGCAGCTGAATACTAGTATTTTACATGGAGCGACTGCCTATCTGACCTCCACAACCCAGTAACTGGTTAAATGGGATACCCCTTGGTAAGACTGGTTGTCAGACTTTCGGGCTTCTGACGACTCGTAACGACTGTCAAAGATCCACGAATGACAGCCGGGACCAACGGCTTAACGTGCTTTCCGAAGCACGGAGGAGTCTCAGTATGTAAAGATGGTCACCCGTCCACTGACCAACCCCGGCAAGCGCAACTTAACCTGATGGACCGACCCGTGCGGCTGTTATTACTTAGCCACGAGCTCCTAATAAATTAATCCTTAAATGAAATAAAAAAGCCTAACAAGTAAAACAAACGTTTTAATTTTCCAAAAAAACCACACTAATTATTTAATTAAGACCCTTCGACAGGTATAGGCCTCATCCAGTAATTTCGTGAACTGCAAAAGCTTGAGTTAATTTCATTGCTGCAGCATTTTAAATAAATGAACAAAAACACAAAACGAAAACCCATTACATAATTCGTTTACGTATCAAATGAACACGCTAAATCCGAAATAAAAGCTACAAAACTATACAAACAGAGTATTGTTTGATCTACAAACGAGATTGTACGGCATTGAAGTCAATACTCGTGCGTGTACTGAACATTGACAATAAAATAACATGGCTGACACGAAGCAGACGTTGAATGTAAACTGGGAATTACAATATACATGGAATTAGAGATTTAAGACTGATGTAGTATGAGTTAGTGAGGTGTAGCTGCTGTTCTCGTGTTGTAGGAGCCCATGCCGTGGCTAAAGCAAATCCAAGCAAATTTCCGAAAGCAAATGCACGAGTTACTGTAAAAAATACCCCAATCCCTATAGGTGTACCTATAATATTTGAAGAGTTCCCTCGTTTTCTCCAGGATTTCATCATCCGATCCTGACCTGACGACAATTGGATCACTTGGGAAGTATATACCTTTTCAAACAAAATAAATATTTCAAATCGGGCCAGCCATCTTTGAGTGATCGGGGAACATACCTACATAAAAAAATTACAAACTGATCAGAAGACTACCAAATCTTTTAACCACGACATTTGCTGTAGGTAGGTAACCTATCTAAGTACTTATTGTGAACAGCATGTGCAATGACTTCAGCTATATCAAATCCTCTTATGTACCTGAATTTAACAGAGAAAAAAAAAAAAAAAGTGGGATAAATCTTTCACGATCATAAAACAAACTTCATAAAAGAGCGCAAAGGAAAGGAGAAAGTTAATGAGTTTGCTTGAGACAAGCAACTAACAATGAAGAACCGTACATATAAAGTCGCTAAGCGGTCAATAACGACAAAATGATACTATAGACGCTACCGGCGTCTATTACTATAGCAGCAAAACCGCTGTAGTTCAATCCAACTGGCTCGCGTCATGTTCCGCCACACTAATCGGACGCGAGTAGCGCAACATGACGCGAGTCAATTCAATTAAACTACTGCGGTTTTTCTACCAGTCAACCTTAGGGGGATGCAGAGACAAAACATGGCAGGTGCAACATATGGGATAGCTAACTTGAAAAAGAATAAATACATAGATACATACTTACATATAACAGAATAAACTTTGTCAGTAGAAATAACGATAGGTCCAGGAGAAAACAAATCCAGCTAATCAGCGCTGCAATGACGCTGCAAATATTGAGCTAATCCGACATAAATGCAGCAGTATGTTAGCTGGGACAGAAGCTTAGATTGTCACCTCGTTGGCTCTACACTACACGGTACGAACGATCAATGGGAATCAACTAGTACTTGCGATAGTTTGACAGTCCATTGCATCGACTAGATAAACCCGTATCGATAAACACTTCGAAGCAGAATTCAAAACACAGGGATGGTAATATCGAAACTTTATTTATGACATCATAATTATGCCTGCTTACCATGGGGTAGGCAGAAGCTATAGAACGCTACGTGTTACGATCATTATACATACTTATTTTGCATCGTTTACGTTCATACCTACATCTGGTCATATACGCACGCTGGTTGCAAGTACCTACTACGCACCTGACCTTTCTGAAGAACATCACTAATAAGGACACTCTAATGTCCTTCTAGGGTGCCCCTTCCGGCGTTTACACTCACATATGCCTTTTGTTAGTCGCCTTTCATTCATCCTCTCAACATGACCAAACTATCTAAGCATCCAAAGAAATAAAATAACGAAAAATTGTCTATTCTGCACAAACTCAACGCACATTACAAAAAAATTACATAAAACTCACACTTACATTTTTTTTTTGTTTTTGTTAAAAAACTTTACCCCACATTAGGAATTTCTCCTGTATTGTGGGTGGGTTTTCAAACATTTAAACTCACATACACAAACAGCCAGACCTGGAACAACTACTTGTAGGTCATGCAAATTACAAAAAAAAATACAAATTAGGCAAAAGTCAAAAGTAGTAAAAATTTGACAAATTTTGTACATTGGAAAACTACTATAAAAGCACTATCTTTCATCACTATTAGAAAAATGCAATA
Source organism: Eupsilia transversa (assembly GCA_914767815.1). Lineage (NCBI taxonomy): Eukaryota > Metazoa > Arthropoda > Insecta > Lepidoptera > Noctuidae > Eupsilia > Eupsilia transversa. The sequence goes on from OU611876.1 coordinate 14,541,004, forward strand.
AGTTTAACATACACACACACTCCCCAACACACATCACAAGTTCCAACTCACACACAACATTACATTCACAATTACATTATCAATCAATTATATCAGTGCGTTCCTATACTCCCTATCCTGGACATATAAACGCAGACTCCAGCATACCGACTAGACGAACAACTATTATTGTCGGATTGATTGACAGCGGATAGTTATCGAGAAACAATCGTTTATACGATACTACGAATGAAAACTACGATATTATGTGCCTTGTATATTTACAGTAGGACTATCCTCATTGCATGAAGATAGCTTTGTTTGCCCTTGAGATACAGCCAGGTCTGTATGATCGTCAGACAGAAATAATCTGTAGTTTTTCGGTTTGTTATTTTGTATGTCTGCTAACTAATTGCGTAACACATTTTCGTAAACGATTAAGACTAATCTGTTTCATTTTGACAGTTCAACAACATTAATTGCGGTATTTACGTTGTTGAGCAGATTCTTTTTTCGAACTTATGAAGCAATGGATTAGCAATCTGTTTTAAAATGATTCGGTTGTGATTGATCGTGTATTACGCAATTAGGGTGCTGGGTTTAATGCCGAAGATATAATCGGTACTGTTACAAGAGAGACTTTTCATGTTTCAAGTGATATCAAGTTTCAATCATTTCAAGTTTAAGATTAAATGTCTGTTTTGATAAGTTATTTATTTATGGGCCTGTATCATCTGAAATAAATTGTCTGAAATAAATGGTATTATTATAAAAGCCTTCCTTTCCTAGGAAGAGGATATCCAAAAGAATTTCCCCACGCCAAGTTAGGATTTAGATTGTGTAGGATGCACGATGATTTTCCAAGAGTTTTCCATAGAAGAAAAAAAATCTTTGACTTGTTATTGTCACCCGAAATCCTATCAACGACTATGGATGAATTTTAAAGGAATGACGAGACCTTACATACTCATTCGCAAAAAAATCCATTTTAAGGGGACTACAGGAACTAAACGCAAGTTTTATAACTAATTCCTAAAAGTATATGATCCACTGTATTAAACAAAATCAGAAAAATATAATGATAATCTTCAGGATATATTCCAGTGTATTGAAAACATAAAACAACTAATTTGATACGATAGACATTAAATAAATATGCAATCATTCTGATTTTTTGTCAGATTATTTTACAAGCAACATATAATAATAACGTAATAGTGTTTTAATTTTTCTAATTTAATCAACAGGTTTTTGTAAATAAATAATTGCTTCATATTTTCGCATCGCAATTCTCTTTCTTTTCTATACAATCCGACAGTGACCGCGCGTTAACTGTTGTCAGCCTCATACGTAGATATTGCACAACACTGCCTGTCCCTTCCGGTATTCAGGCTATTACGGGAATGACAGGTACGGAAATAAAAACAAAATGGCGGCGGGTTCGTTTGTGTTCGGTCTTGCATTATTTATTATTGTGTTTGCTTTGAAAATGCATGCCACGGCTTCGGAAGTTTGAGGGGTAAAATTACACTCGCGTGTTGTGGACAATGGAAAATCAGCTTTATTGTAAATACATACATTCTGCCTAGCCTTTTCCCAACCATGTTGGGGTCGGCTTCCAGTCTAACCGGATACAGCTGAATATCAGTATTTTACATGGAGCGACTGCCTATCTGACCTCCACAACCCAATAACTGGGTAATACGATACCCCTTGGTAAGACTGGTTGTCAGACTTTCGGGTTTCTGACGAATCGTAACGACTGCCAAAGATCCACAAATGACAGCCGGGACCAACGGCTTAACGTGCTTTCCGAAGCACGGAGGCGTCTCGGTATGTAACGATGCTCACCCATCCACAGACCAACCCCGGCAAGCGTAGCTTAACCTGATGGATCGACCTGTGCGGCTGTTATTACTTAGCCACGAGTTATTACTCAGCTTTATTGTAAATATATATGAGTAAAAATCTTTTAATGAACTAAAAAGTCTAAATAAAACTTAAGTAAACATAGAACTTTAATATTTATAAATACCAACTTTACAAAACAGACTTCATTGCCTGACCTAATTTGATAGAATTGATTAAAATGTCTAAGTACCTGTATATTTTTGAATTAAGTCAGTATCTCCTCAAAGAGATATTTAGGTACATGGTGTATTAATCGAAGTGAAATAATCATTAATAGGTAAAATATATGGTCGAAAACTATAGGTATACAAAAGATCAGGACTTGTAAAAAAAACATTTTACATGTTTTGAATAAACCCGGAACTTTGCTTTGTCGTTGACGTGGTTATAGTTTAGGTAATGTTGTTTTATTACCCGACTGCGGCGGAGACCTAAAAGTGGGTAATGTTCTTGGTAGGTATTGTACGTATGTTTGGCTATTTTTGATAATTATCTTATTTTAGCTTCTAGGAGGTAATTCTCTTATAGACTAGAATAAGATAATTATCGTAGAATTCGTATTGATGTCGCGAGTGACACTGGCTATATGAAAATGGATTAGAAAAAAATGTACATGGCGGATTTTAGCCGTTATTACCAAAAGCGGTTTTTTTTTCTTTTGTGTTTGTCATGTGGACAAAATAAAATGCTAGAGAAGATGATTCCAATAATGATTACTTACTGAAAAGTTGAAAATGAATACGATTTTTTTCAATTTTGTTTTTTGTCTTACTATCTCTCTAGAGAAACGTATCAATCCTTGTGATTACTAATAGTTAGTGCATAAACCACATATTTATTTGAATGCACAACCTCACCGCACCGCAGTTTATAGATGTTTACGCTCAGTATTTATTGTTACAGCTGTGAGTTCATGCAGTTATGGCTTAGGAAATAGAGTTCCTGGGATATTACGGCGCTGTGTTTATTATGTACGGAAATATCTATTACTAGGTAATGCCCCGATGCGATGCAATACCTTTTTTTTGTTTGTTAGGAACCTTCTCCGGCGCGTACACAACAACTTACCAAAGTTTCATCATAATCGGTCGAGCCATTTTCGAGTTTTTGCGAGACGGGCAATTGATTTTTATATAAAGAAGAAGATGGTATTTTTTAAGGCAGATTTTTCAATAGTCAGTTAACTTCATTCTCAGTAATGAATGCTGTCAAACTGACAGATTTAGTAAGGAAAATACCCCCATGTCAAACTGTCATATCACTCTTCAGATAAAAGGAAAATGCCCATTTTTCTATGGACCGCCGTTGCGCATCAAATTTTGTTGTATGATAGCATAAATTGGATATAAAAGAGGGTTGATGTCATACTTTCAAAGGAAATAAAATTTATCCATTTGTACTGTGGGTTTTTTTTGTAATTTTCATTTTTTGATAAGTTTTGAGGTTAGTTTTGTAACAAACCTTCCACCAAAAAAAGCAGTCCTTTACAACAATATGATTTAAATTCACATAATATGCAACAAAAATAGTTCCAACAAACCAAAGAATGAATCCGAATAAATAATATTACATAGGTAGGGCATGCTAAATGTAGGTTTGTACCTATAGGAAGTAGAAAATAAAAATGCTTGAATACTTATTGGAATGAAATAGTTTTATTGGTCCATATTATCATCATATTCACAAAATATAGTATATCGTCTAAAAACGAAGCCGGCTGCTCAACAGACCTAAATCGAGCCCAACTAAGGTACCACAAAATGGTCATTACGTGAGCACAGCACCCCACTGTCCGATTACTCACCAAACAATTGCAATAATAGTCAGTAATATCAGCTATCGTTACATGTAGCCCTATTAACCAAAATGTAGGGGTAGTAAGTACACCTTGCTGTTATCATGTCGTGACTTAATTCTTCCCCTTACTTAAATACTTGTCCATTCCCAGTACCAATGGCAAGTCATCCTAAATGTCGTTTGCTAGTTCAATTTTAATACAACCGAGCCTGTTTTATTTGATAGGAACCTAGAGCTACTGGCATCAGATCATGTAATGACAGTCTTGGAAATATTTAGTTAAGAAAATAGTTCTCCTTCTATTAATATTTTCATTTTGTATGTACTCTCCCAAATAATTTCTTGAATTTAATCTAGTTTTAGCTATTTCCAAGAACTGTTGAGCCCATTACTACTTCACGTTTGTTGCCCTAGTTACTACCAATCTTACTACCAGTTGTAATACCGTTAATTTGATTACCCTTCCTACTACTCCAGTAACCACCCAACGACACATTGTAATACGTCTTGTTGATTTGCCTGCTCTGTGGTTAACTGATTTTTGCCTTCCAAAATAGACTCGGGCATAAACGCTTTATTGGTTGTTCAATTCGCCAATTACATCGCTGAAGCCCTAGGCCCCCTACCTAAAATAAAAACAATGCACTTGCTGGATGGGGTTGTAGTGGTGGTGTAGGTATTGAGAAATCCCTTGAAGGCATGGAATTTTCTGATTCACTTTGTGAGATTATTTAGGGCTACAGAAATAAAATAAAACCCATAATACAAGTAATTGTAATCTTTTATTTTGCTGTCATCAATCTTATGACGTATAGAGATGAAATGAAATGAAATTGTTTATTCTGTAGATAGGATATCTGAACCACTTTTACACGCACTAGGTTGATGAAAACACTCGACGTAAACCCGAGGAGCAGGGTCTCAACTCGATGAGTTATAACACAGATTACTATAAGTTATAATTTGTTGAAATTATCAACCAAAACGACCGGCGGTAATCATAGACTAATAAATGTTTATGGGCTAATGACTGACAGATTTATTGAAAGCTTGCTTCATTGCTGCTGAAAAGTACAAAATAACTACTACGATACGAAAGTAGTTACATGTTTAATACAGGTCGAGACGTATCATTTGCGTATAAATGTATGCTGTAGTAATGATTTATTTGCTAAAAAACACATTTTATTATTTATAGATTACGTATTTACTTTTTATAGTTTGGTAGTCTAGATTATTTGAATAAACTCTTAAAATCGTTTTTATTTTTTATTAATGGTAACATTTGGCATTCACCTGATGGAGTTTATGATACAGGATTATAATAGTCATTTGGTCAGTGAAGCTGTAGTGTATTTTAAGCTAATAATAATAACCGACTGAATCTTTTAATTTAGTCGGTTAACGTCAGCAAGCGACATCTGTGTCGACAAACAAGAAGTACATGATTTAAGAATACGTTAAAATTAAAAAGGCATTATGAGAAGGACCTGTTAGTACAATAAAGTACACTTTCAATTTGGTATAATTATTTTCACCTAGTTGCATGGCAACAACCTGATGATTTGTTTGGCAGTGGCACTTTTGACAGTTCACCTTGTCCGTGATAGTGTTACCAACAAGTAATCTAAATCACCCTGACCATAAGTGATTTGTTTGGAAATTATTGAAGAAAGATTTTAATTAGTAAGGTAATATTATTTTTTCAACACACTTGCTCGTAAAATGGGCTATTATTGAATCGCTTTTAAGTTCATAATGCAGTGTTTTAAACACCCGTGATTTTTACTTTATATTACCTATATATTTTGGTTATTAAAAATATTAATAACGAGGAAAAATGTCATAGTTCAAATTATTTTTTAAACTCAGCGTTTGCCCTGACTATCCGTTAAGACCGACTAGGGGGAGGTTCCTAAAATTGGCAACACTGCTATCACTAAAATACGCTATTTAAAAAAGTATGCAATTATATCGAATAAAGAACTAATTTAATACAAAATATTAACCCCACATACGATTTCGATCAAATGAACTAAGGACAGTTAAATAAATATATTATAATTTATGAGTATATTTTTATAGCCAAACTCTGTCACTATAATGCGGTATTGATTTTGATCAATCTCCTTTATCGGACTATATAAAAATCACCTCATATAGGATTTTAGTTTTAATCACATCTCCGTGTCAATTTAATAATAAAACAATGGCAGAGAGTGCTACCCAGAGTGTTAAGCTCAGCCTAAAAATGTGTCGCAAGGTCAAAATATTACCTACTACATAAAATGTTTTAGTGTTACTTCATAAACATAACCAACATAAACATAACCTTGTAAACATTTGGCTTTTTATCTGTTTCGGCCCAGAATAATAATAAAAAGCGCTTAAATGAAAAATAATCACTTATAAATGTTCTCTGCCAGTGAAATACTCTCGATGGCTACATTCAGACGTGATAAAGGAGCTCCATTGAGTACAATAGTTTAACATTACTCACGGAGAGCGAAATGTAGCTAAGTGTAATTTCAAACCGTTAGAAATGGATCGGTAACCTTAAAATATTCTGGAGAAAGGACATTATTTTAAAGACAGACCAATGTAGTTTTAAAAATGTACTTTGTAAAGTACATTCAGAATTTGCAATGGTAATGAGAAGGGTAACGCGCTCCCAGTCCGGGTTGTCGGATGTCATCCGACAACCCAGACTGGGAGCGCGTGGAGGACGTGGGGTCCCTGTGTGTCTAGGAGGCCTGTGTCCTAGCATTGAGAACATTATAAGCTGATTATGCAATGGGAAGATTTCTCCGAGCGGCCAGAATAAATTAATTTGGAGAGGGATAATTATTATTGTATGGTATCATCCTTAAATCTTTATAATAGTGTAAATGCGAAACCTTTGTGACTTTGTTTGTTAATTCGTAGCTTTCACGCTAAAACGGCTGAATGGATTTGGATGAAATTTGGCACATGGGTATAAAACCGATCATAAAATAAATTTGGGTTGTGGAGGTCAGATATGGGCAGTTGCTCCACATCCGGTTAGACTGGGATCCGACCCCAACAAAGTTGAGAAAAGGGTTCATAAAATAAATGTGTCAAGCAATTAGGCTGCGGGCAACCACGTGCAAGCCAAAGCCTTAATAAATAAGCCATAAAATTTAAATTTGAACCCATATAAACCCCAAAAATTTACCGCCGAAATTAGAAGCAATTCCGGGAATCTCTCTTTAAGTCCAGGATGACAAAGTAGTTCTATATTTTTGAAGAAATCGCCCCTCATTTATACGCTTCGGGGAGTTCGGAAATGTGGATAGGTGTGCATCCGCCTATACAATGTGCTAATATTGTGATGAAGGTGACGTACTATAGTTGAGATTAAGGGACTGCCACACCGCCGGCGATTTTACTGACAAATGCGTGCCCGTTCTTCAGACACCAATCTACATGGTCTTCACATGATCTGACCAAGATTATGTCTGGACTTCAAAAACTAACCATTTCATACATTAAATCCTCGTTAATGATACCGTTTAGAGTTTACCAAGAGGTTTCGTGTCACCCAGTAACTGGGTTATGGAAATCAGATAGGCAGTTGTTCTATAAAAAACAACAGCCTAATTGCGTAACAGGCTTTTAATCACACTCCAAGGGTTTTGAAGGAAATTCCTAATACATTGCTTCATAGGTTTGAAAAATTCGTCTGCTCAGCAATGTAAATAACTGCCAAAATTCAGTAGACGTAAAAAACCCTGTAAGACATCGACAAGTGTTTCACACATACACGGAACACGACGTGTTGCCACGCCGAGCGCTGGACGCTGAGACAAAACACCGCTCAGCGTTCGGCGTGGGTGTTCGGGTTCGCGACAAGTTAATCGTCATCCCGAGGATACCTCGTTGAGAGGTGAAACACGTGTCGATTACTTACAGGGTTTTTTTTATATGACTAAATATATCTACGTCTATTGTATTTTATAATGGATTTCCGCCAAGTCACGCCTGAATCAATTAACTAACTGCCAAAATGAAAGGAATTCCGATCAATTGCCACTATATGTGTGTAACGCAATAACCCTAGGCTGCATCATCAGCTGCATCCGTTGAGACTGACAGCAGACCTCAAAACATAGTTGGCAAAAGACTAGGTAGATGATACCGTTAAGATTTTTTACGCAAAGCAAAAAAAATAAAAAACAATTTTACTTGGAAATTATGAAGAGAAAAGCTATCAAGATTGTAGCCATTGAATAGTCAGCCTTCGAATGATTTGCAGAATTTCTTACCCCTCTCATTCGGCACAATAAATCTTTGTTTTCCATTTCCCAGCGAAGGACCGTAAACAAAACCCAACACGAACAGAAACTTAAACCGAATGACAGCAATAAATAAAATATAAAACAAAAAATCGATATGTATCCATCCCTTTCTAATCTCAACAAATTTAAGGGACCCTCATCCCTTGGCTCAACTCCAAGTTTAGGTCGCAAACCTGACTGGGGTTACGACAGGTGATCAGATTTAGGGGGTGTACCTTTTAGGGTTCTGTGGGACTGATATGACCCTAATATCTTCTGAGATAAAAAAATTCTCTTACCTTATAAGATACCAGAATTCCCGCGAATTATATTTTTTTTTAGATGATAAGTCATTTTCTTCATGGCACTTCTTTAAGTCATCAGCTATCCGAATATAAAAAAATATTTGGCCTAGGTCTTAAGGGGGAGACGTGAAAATTTATTCGTTGTTACAATGTGTAATAGATCCCGGACTGAGTTGAAGAATAAAGGTTCCCATAGAGTGGCGCGACGCGACGGTGCGGCGCGATTCTGGTAGAGAACGATTTCCATGATGTCTGCCTTCAAAGGACAGGCTCTCATTGAAAGGGTAATACCCGGTTGGTATAAATTGGTCAATATCAATCTGCCTAGCCTTTTTCCCAACTATCTTGGGGTCGGCTTCTGTTCTAACCGGATGCAGCTAAATACCAGTATTCTACATGGAGCGACGGCCTATCTGACCTCAGTAACTGGGTAATAAGATACCCCTTGGTAAGACTGGCTGTCAGACTTTCGGGCTTCTGACGCGTAACGACTGTCAAAGATCCACGAATGACAGCCGGCTTAATAACGGCTTAATGTCTTTTCCGAGGCACGGCAAACATTGTTTAAAGGCTCGTTCACACCGGCGCGACTTGTCGCGCGACGCGACTTGAACAATACAATTTCTAATAAAACTTCACGATTGAACAATTGCCGGTGTCGTTGCGCGACAAGTCGCGCCGGTGTGAACGAGCCTTAAATCGGTATTACATGTTAATTAAGATTGCTTTTCGTATTTACTGCTCATTAGACGTTTCGCGCTGTTGGAAATTTAGCTACCCTACACCTTCTGATCAGGAGCCTAGGTCTACTAATTTATAAACGTTACAATGGTCTCTCAATGGCGAGTTTTTGACAGATTTGCCATACAAAAACTGTCGAAAACTCACCATTGAGAGACAATTGTAACGTTTATAAATTAGTAGACTTAGGCCCCAGGAGGAATTTTTTAACACCGTTCTTTACTATGAATGATTTGTTTGATTCGAGAGGGTTTTACCTTGAAATAGTACATATCGATTTCAATATAAAGTAAAGCGTGAATTCGGCTTAACGCTGGGTTATGGTTCGCCGAAACAAAAACAAACACACAACAAAAAATATCAATATTTAACCATCAAATAACAATTACAATATTTTATTTGGCTTGGCATCCCAACATTAGTACAATCGCCTTTTGTCGTAAATAAATAAAAACTGCGAAGCCCTGACCATTAATAAAGCCCTGAATACGTTATATCTCTTCAGTAATTTATTCATTCAATTATTCATATCTTTATTCCGAAGTTAATCGCGTTGGATTAGTACCAGCCCTTTGCTTATTACTTTTTTATTCTGATGATGTTCTATTTTATAGTTTTTTTATTATATTGTTTTATGGCGTTTTAAAGTTATTTTAATTGAGTACTTTTAAAATACCAGTAGGTACTTAACTTTTAAAATACCTCAGATCAAATTGACTCCTTATCTCGCTCGCACGATACTGCTTGCGGACTGGTTTCAGTATAATAGAATGTACTCTGTGGGACTGAGCGAGAGCGAGACTGAGGAAGAAGGCTCCAGGGCGCGAATAGTTTAGGTAATTAAGTATAGGAAAAAACATAGTATCTGCTTTATAGTTATTTCAGTTAATATTCAAAGTTTCATGATCTAACTTGAAGTATTTTTTTAATACCAGCAGTTTATTGTTCGGTTTGGAGGTAACTTTAGTTTTTTTTTTCTGTACAGACGGCGTCATGTTTTTGTCAAACATAGTATCCTCAACTTTACCATATATTTATTTCAAAATGAATGCTGCAGTATTTTCGATTTAAAGGAGGATCGTGCTAAGTAATTTGAGGTATTATAGACTCTTAAGTTGTAAAGTACCTACTACCAAAGGCGTTTTCAATAGAGTATCTATGTAAGCAGAGGTGTGTCTTTAGTACACCCACATTTCGCCAATCATGTTTAAGTCCCATGTAATAAGGGGCAAGCCTATTGCCATACGATTTTTATACATGAATAGTTAATCTTATTGGGAAGTGCTCATTAATAGTCATTGTACTTCAGTTGAAGATAGAGAAACTGATTAGTGCTTTGATCTTAAGCTTAGCATTGTCGATAATTAATTTAAGCTCTATATCGCTAGCTCTAATGCCTATTGTAATAACGCAAATCAATTCTAAAGCAATATTAATCTAGTACAAAGACCAGAAAGGTCAGGTACTGGCAACCGGCGTGCGTGTATGACCAGATGTATGAACGTTAACGAGGCAAAAGGAGTATGTAAGGATCGTACCAGCTGGGGGGCTGTAGTTTCTGCCTACCCCCATGGGAAGAAAGTTTGAGTTTATGTATAAATGTATAAAGACCAACAAAAAGACCAAGCATCCGAGATCTTCTATACAAATAAATAAAATCTAGTCTGTTTGTAATGTCAAAATAACAACTATTACCCGACTACGGAAAAACTACACAAACAACACACTACACACATACCCCCACACACACCCCCACACTACACTTCTGCTCAAATTACAACCCTTCCTTTTGGAAGGGTTGTAATTTGAGCAGGCCTTGTATGTAAATGATAAATGATTTATTTTCCATATTTTTTGTACAAACACTTTTACACGTCAATCATATTTTTTACACTAGATGAGGTCGGAATTCCTATCTGACTACTCTGAGAAGAAAGGCCGAAACAAACTCAGAAGTCACAGTCTCTTTTAAAGTCCAGTACTTTTATGTAGGATTGATTTGTATGGAAACTTTTGCCAGTGCCGCCTCAAGAAATGTTATTGTGTCTTTTCATTAGGAATTTCTTAATTGTAGGCCAGAGTTTAGTTTTGTAATCAGTTAATGACAACAGGCTCGCCCTTTATTGCATGGGACCTAAACAAAACTGGCGAAATGTGATTGCACCTCTGCCTATCCATGAATATAGGTATGATGATAGCCATAAAATCAAACAGAATTATCTATGTAAAATTAATATTCGCGGATATACTCCATTTAGACAAATAACGGCTAAATAACGATAGTTATTGTGTAATAATATTGAAATGACTGCACTTTAGAATTATATTTTTAATGTAATAGTACATTTCTGCCAAGGCCAGCAACTCAAGCATTGATGGACGATCGTGAAAATGTGGGCCGAGGCGTAGCCGGCACACATACGTGAGTCCATCAATGCCTGGTTGCGGCCAAGGCTTGAATAGTGCTTTTCTCAAATAATGCGCAGAAATTCAAACAAAATAAATTAATTATAAATTCCAGAATCAGTGACGGACAACGATAATTTTTCACGCACCAATGCAATGTGTTCATTTGTTTCTTCTTGGTTGTCATGTGTTGAAGTAAAAAGTTCGTTCCATTTTTAAATAACACGACAGTTATGAATTTTCATAGTAATCTATTTGGCCGCTACACAGGACAGATATGGATTTTCATAGTAACTTTGCTGGCCAACTCGTCACTTGTTTTTGACCAGTACAGCAATTTCGATTTATCTCGAAGAAGGTTGTCAAAATAATGGTCGAATTTCCAAGCATGTTCGAGAAAATGGTAAATAGATTACATTGCTTTGTATTTAGCGTGAAATAACGGAGTTTATAATAAGTTTATATCGAAATAACAAAAGGATGATACCCGATATTTGTCTAATCTTAAAGTAAATGGTGTATAGAAGAATGAAAGCACTAAAGCAAGATGTTTGAAAATTCACCCCCTTAAGGATCCCCTTAAGGGGGTAAATAGGGGATGAAACTTGTATGGAAATTCGTAATTTTTGTCAATAGTAAATGCCATCGGGCGCAAAGAAAAATCCCAGTCCCTTGATGTCATTGACCTTACATTACGACGGTCGAGGCCAAGGCCTTTACGAACATTTCTGCATATTTTAACCCTTCGCAGTCCTCATACAAATTCAAATAATGCTAAGATTTTCATTGAGGATCGCGTCATATTCATCTGTATTGTGAATGCAGATAATTTAATTTGATTTATTTACATTTATGCAGACTTTGGCGCCCATGTCCTAGGAATGTCAAAATTAGGAGCGTTATGAACGACAAATACCATCTAAAATTCTTAATCTTTGATTGACTGGTTCTCTTATTTGTCAATCTTTAATAATAGGTAAATAACAAAAGTACCTAATGAAAGTTATTGCCTTTTCAGGCTGACTTTAATCATGAAAGACCTTGCCATAACATCGTGTCCAGGCGCTTCATTAAGATTCTTGGAGAGTATCGCGAGGTATCTATATCGTATATCTTTGGAATGTACTTAAATTAAAACTAAGATGATGTTACGAGTATTTTGTTTTTATTATAATAATGTAAGTGAGTGAGTATGTGACTGGGAACGCCGGGAGGGGACGCCCTAGGGGGACATTTATAGTGACGTTATTTGGGATGTTCTTCAGAAAGGTTAGGTGCGTAGTGCTCGCAACCGGCGTGTGTGACCAGATGTATGAACGTTAACGAGGCAAGAGGAGTTTGTAAGGATCGTAGCAGGTGGCGTTCTGTAGTTTCTGCCTACCCCCATGGGAAAAAGGCGTGAGTTTATGTATGTATATTTATATATTTTTCTCCGTAGCAGCCCTGAAGTTCGCCCCCTTTTTACATGAGACTTAATCATAGCTAACGAAATGTGGGTGTACTTTAGGTACATTTATGCCAAACCCTGCGAGGAATACAGGCGTTATGTTATGTTATAATTAGATACGGGATAAGCAGTGTCAATACATTCCTTTTGTACAGGGATTTGTTGTAAAGGATAATCCCGAAATGAAAGAAAAACAGTTGCTTGTTTAACCGTTGACACAGACTAGTACAGAAGGCGCACTCGGCATTTTAGGTATGAAGCTGCAAGTAAGCGGCGGGCTCGTCTTGTCGAGCCAATTCAGAGAGCGTACCGTAGTCAGAAGATAATAAGAGTTACGCGATAGAAGAGAGGCAACTTCTAGGTGAATACAGGGTGTAAGGGACAGCCCTCCGCAGACTGATGGAGTGAATTCAGTATATCATTTTAGATGACCAGTACATTAAATTATTTCAGGATCGTTATGGGAATCCAATAAACTTGTTTAATTACCTCACACGCATTTCAACATCAATTGCTGTTTATTTTTATTTTAGCTGTTTCATTTACTTAAATTGAGACAAAAAAAAAACCTGAGATTTTTTCCGGTGGAATATGATGCAAAATAAGGAGCTGTCCGTCCCTTACGCCCTGTATAACTGTAGGTAATTGACGCTGTGCGATCTGAATTGTACTTTATTGTGTCGTAATACGAGTCGCGTTTTATTTCAATGATTTTGCGGAGTGAACCATCTGTACTAATCCTTATCTGTGCCGTTGAGTGAAAGATTAGAGAATTAATCTGGTATTAAGGAGTATGTCTTCATGGCATGATGTGAGGATTTATGTTCATGCTTAACGTTCTATGTGTTTCTATGTGAAATTGTAATTAATGGAATGGGTTATGTAAATTAATGAATGCGCTCATGGCATCTCATTCTCAACTTCCCATATAGAAGGTACAAAAATACTTCTGTAAATCAAAGGCTATCAAAGTATTCTGTTATGTTAGTTAATAGTTTTCAAATTGACAGTAGCTTACATCAGATAATTAATTGATTCAGGCGTGACTTGGTAACCTAATAAGCTTAACTATTCAGAAATGAAGAAATCGACACGTGTTTCACCTCTCAACGAGGTATCCTCAGCAGGATCATGATTGACTTGTCGCGAACCCAGACACGACGTGTTGCCACGCCAAGTTCCGGACACAGAGATTTGATGTTTCTTTACTCATACATTACAAGAAAACCTATAAGAAAATAACTTGGTAAATCTCTCAATATTGTGCGTAAAAACTTACATTGGCCGTTGAAATGTATGGGAGAACATGTTTTTTTACAACAATGTTGTTTGTTCATGGGATAAATTCACCCCAACTGCGGAACCCTTCATTTTGCGCTGTCCGCCAGGGACTTGGCCGGTTTTTTTAAATCACATTTCCATTATTTATTTTTTCTTTTGGCACACCCCTATTGTTGTGTTCTCGGAATCAATTGAAAGGCTCCCTGTAGGGTTGGCACGATTATTTATTTACAATCTGAAAGACGTTGTGAAGTGTTTGTCAGTTTCGTAGTTATTTCGGGAATTTTCTTACTTTTGTCTTTACTTTTGTGTAATAAAATATTTTATTTTCTTTATCTGGATTAGAGGTGATTTGAAGATGGATTTGCATGATGCTGTAGGTAATACTTGCCTAATCGCCTAATCGCTGTTACATTTATACATTGTAACAGCGAATTAATTTTTACGCCTCCCCCTTCAGGCATAGGCCAAATATTTATAAATAATCGGATAGCTCATGACCTGGAGAAGTGCCATAAATAATATAAATGAAAAATGTCGACTAATTTAAAAGTTATGTAAAAATCCGCGAAATTCGTAGTCTGGTGTACAGTTAAATTCTGGAATTGGCAAAACTTACTTCAGATATATTTATTCCGAACATTTTGTTGGCCTTTTTATAAAGTATGTGTTTTATCAACATAATATCTTGCTGTGGCTATGTGTGGATAAGTGGCAATATAGCAATATATAATCGTTATCAGCCTCTAATGTTCCCAATGCTGGGGCACAGGCCTCCTCTCCCCGAGAGGGAGTGGGCTGTTATCTACCACGCGGGCCCAGTGCGGGTTGGTAGATGTCACATGTCTTTGAATTCCTGGTTCTAGGACATGCCAGTTTCCTCACGATGTTTTCCTTCACCGTGTTGAGAGGAGTGGTGATGGAATTATTTACACAAAGTAAAGCGCCTGCTTGGGTTTGATCCCACGACCTGCAACTCGTAAGTCGGGGCCATTACGACTGGGCCACCACTGCTCTCGGCAATATAGGTATGTAGTAAATAAAAATGGAAGCATTCTATGTTAGTTTTATGTATACAAATTAGTGTTTTTGTATTTTTTTTGTAATGTGCGTTTAGTTTGTGCTGAATGAACAATTTTTCTTTTTTTCTTTAATTTTCTTTCTTTCGTTTTCTTTCTTTCACTATCAGAAATATGTGTATCTATTTTTGAGATGCACAATAAAAAGTTAAGGGTTAACCCACGGGACTTTTCTGTGTATTTTTCGACCTTAACACTACGATTTAAAACGTCTATACAAACGTTTCCCTTTCAGTATAAATGCGGTGACATTTAAATGCTATTGAAATCCGTGTGTCCCACTTTTTAAGCCCTTTCACAGCGTCAATTGAATCTATTCACCATTACTTGAAAAGAAATTCAACGACTGTATGACTTAAATAAAATTATGAAGCATATAAAGCTATCCTTTGTGCTCGAATCAAAATGTTTATACAGGAACATGGTTCATTCTGCCTAGCCTTTTCCCAATCATGTTGGGATCAGCTTCCAGTCTAACCGGATGCAGCTGAATACCAGTATTCTACATGGAGCGACTGCCTATCTGACCTCCACAGCCTAGTAACTGGGTAATACGATACCCCTTGGTAAGACTGGTTGTCAGACTTTCGGGCTTCTGACGACTCGTAACGACTGTCAAAGATCCACGAATAACAGCCGGGACCAACGGCTTATCGTGCTTTCCGAAGCACGGAGGAGTCTCGGTATGTAACGATGGTCACCCATCCACGGACCAACCTCGGCAAGCGCAGCTTAACCTGATGGATCGACCCCTGCGGCTTAATACTTAGCCACGAGCTACAGAACAGCAGGAACATGATTGTGATTGTGGTTTTCATTAGGCACCTGTCCCACTGCCCGGCGATTGACGAGAATGGACTAGAGCTAGCAACTAAAAACGAATTGGCGAAAGACGAGCAACGAGTGCGCGAGACGACGAGCGATTACTCGCTGGTATGCGTATGTACCAAGCGTGGGTCTCTCAGCGAGTGTTCTACCTGCCAAGCGAGCATCGTTGAGCGAGTACTCTCTTTGACAGTTCTTGTCACAGTGTCGCTGCAACTCACGAGTACTCGCCGGCGTTGTGAACAGTCACCGATCAACTATTAATGTATGCATCTCTTTTACTTACACGGGACTTACAATCTTTTGTACGTTTCTTGACTGAGGAAATCGTTGATAGTCGCTTCCGCGTCGGCGGGTAGGACAGTTGCCTTACGATGACGATACTTAACAAAACAGAAAATGGCCAAGAAATCGAAACAAATAAGCTATAAACACTTCAAACATTAAGATTATAAATATACCGGGGTCAAGAAAATATGTATATATTTAAAAAAAAGTCACTGTTTTGACTATCGATACTGTGCTGTCCGTGTGTCCACGTTCAATAAAGATTTGCGCGCAATCAACGCCATTCAGAAAATAAAGTCTCGATGTAAATAAAATTGCTAACACGCTACAAAGCAATGCAGAAATAAACTTGAAGTATAAGAAACTCCAACAGTGCTACAATGTGGGGTTAGCGTGATTATGGAATGAACTTTATCCCTCTTTATTTTATCCAGAACTTGCTTTTGCCCGTGGCTTCACTTGCGTTTTTACAGTACTTTACAAGTACGTTTTTTGTGGATGAAAGATACTAGGTATAGGGATGTCATTTCTGTACCCATGACAACGTGTATGCATTAAATGATGATCGGGTGAGTAGTTAAGACATGAAAGCGTAACAGACAAACAAACAAACTTACTCATTTTCGCATTTTTATTAATACTACAAACTGCTCCTTGCGATTTCACCCGCGCATGTCCTAAACCAGGTCATCGTCTGCCGATCTATGTCCTAACCCAGGTCATCGGCTACCCATGTGCCAATTTTTTTTAGCGTGGAAGCGTAACAATCAAACTCACTTGCGCATTTATAAAAGTCAAAACCTTTGGTATGACGTAAGTCACAAAACAATGCGTGCTTTTTTCAGATTTTCTCTTTAGAATTAAAAGCCATTAACTGATTATTTAAAATGTTACCTTTTAACGGGCCTTTTCAGACTTAAGGCGGGATCAAAGAGCATTTTAATGACAGAATCTAGACCACGACCCTATTCTGTAGTTAGCCGTGAAGAGCACTAATATAACCTCGCTATGACGTCAATCCCAAGTTCTACACAAAAAACAACACTACAATCATAGTCATTATACGCATTGTTACAAGAAAATAATGAAGTAAAAATAAAGCAAGTTGAAGCAAGCATGGCCTGATTCTCTTTTAATTTTAAACTAGGTCACACGAAGCGGTTTGCGGTGTTTCAAATCGGAATCGCGCCTCTTATGAGCCGTTTGGGGCTTGTAATGTTGGACTATTGTACGATGAAACGGGACGGAGACTGTGAAATGCGGATTAAGGGAAATTGGGGCGACATTTTTTTTGTTAACACTCTAAAATAATCCACTTCCTTCCTTAAAAATGAATAGCTTGAATACGGGGTTCCATTGCTGATATAGAACTATACCGGATTCAGACAAAATTTAGTTTACTAAACATATTCGTATGTGGCTATCCCTACCTAAATAAATTAACTCCGCATTTATGAACAATCCGTTTCATGATTAAATCACACGGTTGAAAAATTTAATGGTCCTTCCGTTTCAAAATCAAATTACACAAAGGAATTATACAAAATCAGTCATTCAAATATTTTGCGGCAAATAATTCTTACCACGTTGGCTGCCATGAGCATTACCGGTGGGATCACGTAATCTTCTCTATGTGGCCTTAACCATCACCGGTAGGATCAGAAGCTCATTTTTCAGGGTATTGTTATTCGAATATTTTTGGCGGTCAGAGTCAAGTCAAGGAGTTTGTTTTTGTCTAGTCGTTTACAACCTCTGACATGTAATCTAATCATAATCATAACATAAATAATGACAAAAAACAATTCAAACACATATATGTCATATTTACATTGCAGTAATGTGTCGGTAATCTTTGCTGTGCATGTAAGCATAAAGGTTGCAAGAACTGCGTTATATTGCATGATTTAGCAGAAAAAGTGCAATGAATTGTGAGTTTTAATTTTGACAAAATGGACCCCCGACCATCGACCAGTAGCAGGTCATTAGTAAAGAGAAAAATCCGTCACCACGTTAACGTCCAAAACAATGCCCGACCAAAAAGGCAAAGAAAAAATGTGAATAAGGTCACATCTACTACTGATCTATTGAAAATTTTGGGAGATAATTCGGATGACGGTGGTTTTTCAGCGGAATCTGCGGATGAGTACTCTCCAAGCGAATGGTCAACCGATTCAACAAATTCGTCTGACAATGAAGACATTATTACACAGATACAAGAATATATAGAGCAATTGAACAGACAAGGGGAAAATACAATTGAAAATAATCCAGAGAGAAACGATTTAACTACACATCAAACTGCAAATAGTGACTCGAGGGTGTGGGTCGACGTTGATGGCAGTCATTTAAAAACCTCCATTACTTTTACTGGAACTGAAGCATATAACTATGATAGTAGTTATCCTGTAGACAAGGTAAATCTTAAACCTATTAATGTTTACGAAAGTTTCTTGACACAGAATATTTTGAAATATATATGTGAACAAACAAATTTATATGCAAAACAGTACATAGAAAACCATATATCGAGCAGACACTCTAGATTGAGCTGTTGGAAAGACACCACTGTAGAAGAAATAATGTTTTTTTTTGGCATCATTCTTTATATGGGCTTGGTGAAATATCCTACACTGGAAGATTACTGGAGTAATGATATTTTATATAAAAATACTGTGGTGTCTAGAAATATGAGCATAAATAGGTTTCAATTATTATTAACATGTATTCACTTTGTAGACAATGCTACTGCAGATACCTCAGACAGGTTGTACAAAATCAGAAATTTAATAAATATGATACAAGAAAGATTTAGGGAGCTTTACACACCTGGAGAAACGGTAGCCGTAGACGAGTCCATGATACCTTTTAGGGGACGATTCCTCTTCTTGGAATATATACCTAGCAAAACACATAAATATGGGATCAAAATGTACAAAATATGTAGTCCTCTTGGATACACTCTGCGGGTAAAGGTCTACTCTGGACAGGAACCACATCAAGAAAAAGGTGTAGCTGAGGATATTATCATGGAACTATCTCAAAAGTATTTAGATACAGGGCGGACCATCGTGACAAACCATTTTTATACGTCACTTACTCTGGCTACTAAACTTTTGAATAGAAAAACTCATCTCTTAGGCACAATAAGAAAAGATAGGAAAGGGCTCCCAGAAAACATAACTCAGAAACAAATTGACAAAGGACAAGTTATTGGCAAGGAAAGTCTTGATGGAATCGTAGTAGGTAAATGGAAAGATAAGAGAGAAGTCTATTTTTTGTCAACTCGCGATAAAATAGACATGGTAGCAACTGGAAAAAAAGATCACAATCGCCAGCCAATAATGAAACCTTGCGCCATTATAAAATACAATAAGGCAAAGCAAGGAGTAGACATATCGGACCAAATGGCTAGCTACTTTTCACCATTGATAAAATCCGTTCCTTGGTTTCATAAGGTGGCATTCGAGCTACTGTGCAATACAGCAATTGTCAACTCATGTCTTCTATTCAATCATTTTCAAATCGAAGTTGGTCGAAAGCCTATGCATATTACAACTTTTCGAGAAATAATAGTGAAGAGCCTTCTCAATTTGGATATAAATCCAAATCCTGTAGTAAAACATCAATTGAAGCTAACTTCAGAAAAGACAAACAAAAATCGTAGGAAACGTAATAGATGCATTAAATGTTATTTGCGGGAATCAAAGCAATCGGGCCGAAAACATGCTCAAAAGACGGTTAGAAAAGTCTCTACAATGTGCATTCAATGTCAAAAATATTACTGTTTTACTTGTTTTGCTGAAACTCATTAAAATTCATTACCATTATCGTACTATTCATTACTTTGAACTTTGTCAAGAAATCTTATTGGTAAAAGTACATCCTCTTTGGTGAAATGAAGGGTAGTTTTTTTTTTATTTGAACAAAAATGTTTTTTGGTTCTTGCTATTTATATGTGCTTACGTCAAGAAAGCAAACTGATTTCAGTGTTTGGTTTTTGCAAAAATCCTCTGAAATTGAAATATGCCTAAACTATGCCTTTTAATGCGAAAAAACTATACGTTTTATCTCTACATAAATTACTAACTATTGTAAAAGAATATTTTCAAGAATATTTTTCATCAGAAGACGAGATAGTTTCTCTTGACGAGGTATGTAATAATAGTTGTTATGTTGTTCTCACATTATGATCATATTAAAATTTGTAATCTTTTTTTTATTATTTACATTTGTTTATAGATTGAAATTGTTAAAACGACATTGTCATCACTACGACAAAAAATTCCTCCATCTATATTTTGCGATTTATTCTTAAAAATAATAGACGACTACGAATTTCAACTAGACGAAGAAGTGATTGTGACTGCAAAATGTATAAGTTGTTTTTAGACATGCAAATAATATGAAAATTATGAAATATAAATAAAAGATTTATATTTTAAAAGCTGTACAGGACAATGTTTTATAAAATATAAATTGCATCTGTATATCATAATGTCAAAGCAAAATATGGTAAGGGTTTAAAACAAGGAGGTTCATTTTTAGATGAATTTTAATGTTTCGTTTATTTTATTTTTTATGTTTTTAACAGTGTGTTTAGTTTAGTTTATTACGTAGGTACTTCCTCAAATGTTTATTCTTCAAAAGTAATCCGTATTTTTTTATTATTTTCTCAGGCAGAAGGACTTTTAATTTCAATAAAATCATTTTATATCTGAATAACAGGAATTTTATTCAAGAATACAGTGAATTTGTGTCAACTGAGGGTAGTGTTTAGAATATAGTATAGCAGTGTGAACTAGTGTGTTACGTTAAAAGGTTACATGCTCTGTGGTGTCACCGGTGATGCTTATGGCACCTCAGTTATAGAGCGATGCTTTGAGCATCACCAGTGGGATCAGTAAATTTGTATGGAGCGTGGGAGCAATACTGTAGTATGGTGGGAAGCCAGCGTGTTAAAAAGTAATGAATAATTATTTAAATCATGGTAACAAGCATTATTACGCGAACAAGTATCAACATTGATTGCCATGAAACTTTCACAGCCGACATTTGAATCTGGCACACGAAAAGACGTCGACAAAACTTTTTCCATTTTCAAGTTGACTGACGAAAAGTTTGAGTTGAACAAACCCGAATCAGTGAAACTCGCACACACACACACACACCCTCATACACATTTCCTTTGTAACTAAGACATTAATTGGCCCACTCACACAAAACGCCGTATGCACACTAGAGATGAGAATATTGGTTTAAATTGTTGGTTATTAGTTAATATTATTTAAAAAAATATATCGATATATTTATTGGTTGAAAATATTAGTTAATATTTTTATTCAAGTATCTGCAACATGTTGAACAGTTGAATATTCTATTAACTAATGCATGTTGAAATTGTTAAGTTATCATATTAAATCATATCAACCATTAACCGACCGAAATATTTGTTAAAAATATCACTTCCTTTGTTTAGATTATAATATCCCCAACAGTAAATGTGTTATATCGTAAGAAAGATAGAGTATACAATTGAATGCACGTAACGGAATAAATATTTTTACTGGATGCAACACGACACTGAAGAAGTTGATAATGATATTTTTATTCGTTAATGTTATTCGTTTATGAAATCAACACGTATTTCACCTCTCAACGAGGCATCCTCAAGATGACGATTGACTTGTCGCGAACCCGAACACGACGTCTAGGAATATAAGTTAAGCGGAAAAGGTTACTAAATATACCTACGTCTATTGTATTTATTATAATGGATTTCCGCCAAGTCACGCCTGAATCAATTAATTACGGTATTTGGTTCATGAATGTATCGCAAACTGAATGGTAAGTGTTGACATCATTATTCTTTATAAAAAAATGCAGTAGCTATCGCTTCTCAATCGGTCCGTCATTGCTGACGATCGCGGTCACTGGACTCCTTGACGGACAGTTGCCATAACCACCTACTGCTGCTTGATGACTTAGGCTTCTTTTACTTGGTCGGACCATCGCCTTGGCGACCGGCCTCTTCATCTTTCCGTTGGTTTTCCTAACAATAGGTAGCAACAATAGGTTGCAGTAGGTATACTTACAACTTAAACAGGTTACATTTTCAGATTACTCTTTCATTCGTCGGCGCATTATCTATCGGTACTACAACCTTATCGAGAACTTTGACTTATGAAATATTTCAATAAAGCGCTACAAGGTTTTTTTGGCTTGGGGCTCAAATGGGAACTAACGCCGGCCATCTTGTTTCTCAATACATTCCACGAATCAATAATTTCACAAATGCTTACCAACAGCGCCCTCTGTCATTCGAACGCCAAAAGATTATTGTAGCAGTGTAAGCCATAATCCTGTGATACCGATGAATAAAAATGACACTACACTGTCACATTTCCAGGTTGTTTATTTATTTTTTGTTAATAATGCCTGGTTTATACACAGGCAGTGACTGGCTCCATATACTCGTAGTTTTGGACCCAGTCAGTGGGTTCATGTAGACGAGTTCGGCAGTAAGTCAGCAAGTCAGGCAGAGAAAGCTACTGGGCCCGAAAATAGACGGGTAAGTTAGCACTAGGTAAGTCAGCACTGGACTGGGTTGAAACCAGTGTCTACAGGAGCCCAATTGCAAGTCAGCGCTGCTGGACTGACTTACTGTTCAGTCTTACATTATTGGGCTCGTATAACCCTGCCTTACAGCAGAAAACTGAACTACGTCATAGGTAAACACACAGTAGGTCTCATGATTACGTATGTATTGAAATACTCATATTTCGTAACATTTTTCCCAACGGGGGAGTTATCTGTAATGGCACCAAGCAGATTGTTTTGACAGCTGTCAAAGCCACATCACTAGCAGTGACAAGAGTATCGGGAACAGGAATCGATACGAAATAGATAGAATTGCGTTAGATTTTCTTTCAGTGTTTACGTTTAGGTACTATTTTCTAATCATTGGCGGATATGCGAAACGTTTCGAGGCCTCTGAGAATCTCCAAAATTTGCCAGCTTAGTTTTGTACAATATCTACCATCTCTGACCTCTGTCTGAATCTCTGATATAATGGTTAATGTCATTAATATGATCAAAACCGCGTTATTTTTATCTTTCAACCGAAAGACGTCCACTGAGAAGCTCGTGGCTAAGTAATAACAGCTACGCTTGCCGGGGTTGGTCTGTGGATGGGTGACCATCTTTACATACCGAGACTCCTCCGTGCCTCGGAAAGCACGTTAAGCCGTTGGTCCCAGCTGTCCTTCGTGGATCTTTGACAGTCGTTACGAGTCGTCAGAAGCCCGAAAGTCTGACAACTAGTCTTACCAAGAGGTATCGTATTACCCAGTTACTGGGTTGTGGAGGTCAGATAGGCAGTCGCTCCATGTAAAATACTGGTATAAAGCTGCATCTGGTAAGACTGGAAGCCGACCCCAAATAAGTTGGGAAAAGGCTAGGCAGATTGATTGATTGAACTGAACGACGTCCACTGCCACAATCACCGTCTAATTAAATTACAAAGCTACGCGCAGTGTCATCAAACTCAAGATTTATTACATCACAGCTGACGTTGGTCGCCCGCAACCGCTACGGTTGACAACTGACGAGTTCTAAGTAAAGGACACTTAACATGTAAGCGTCAGTGGAGCGATAGGACGGGACTGGCATACAATTATATGAAAACCGTAGACCAAAGAGTTAATTCCTAGTCGAAAATAGAAAGATCAGACAATATCCGGCTATACTGTCATCCAAAAAGTATCTCGTTATTTATATTATCACTTACTACTGCTGGGATCAGCTTCCAGTCTACCCGGACCAGTATTTTACATGAAGCGACTGTCTGACCTCCACAACCCAGTACTTGGGTATCACGATACCCCTTATTAAGACTGATTATCAGACTTTCGGGCTCCTGAAGTGCCTTACGAGGCATGGAGGGATCTCCAACATTCACGAATTTCACTTTTCAATATTTACTTATCTTCGGATCATTCACGACCTAACCTCGGCAAGCGTTGCTTAATCTTGAAGATCGACCCGTCCTACTAGCCACTAGCCCCTCTTCGAAAGAAGAAAGAAAATAGTTTTATTTGCGGTAAACATGACGCAAAGAAAGAACTCAAAACAAAAAAGAACAAGTTTGGGAAAATATGCGTCATTTCCATGGGTCAGCATAATGCTGAAAAAATAAAAATAAATAAAAATATTTGTTACATAACGCCACACATACATTAGGTTTCTAAATTAAACCTAACTATTGTAAATTCAACTACAATATATAATATTATTAATTAAACCTTACTATTTTATAATTTGAGAGGAGGCATGGAGTTGTAGGCTTATGCTATTGTAAATTCATTCGCACAACCCGGATAGGAATTCAGATCAAAACTGAACCAGAATCGCCTTCAAAGTTCACCCATTTCAATTTCAATTGGACTTATGACTTGTAGAATATATCATGTAAAACTACTGGTGTGAATAGTACCTACTTAAGTTTCAAAGTTATGATAAGTTTAACCAAGTTGTGACTGCGACTTGTGCACTCAGATTATGATGTTGAAACTTTGTGTTGTAAGCAAAATATAAAGTTGAATGCGGGGAGAATATCCAAATGATGGCTTCGCAAGTCGTTACGTTAAATTGCATCGTAATTATGAAACTATCCAAGGAGGGGGAGATAGCGTTTTGTTTTTTGGATAGAGTATACTATCAGGGCCCTATTTAATATAATCTGTAAATGAGGCAAATATTTGTCAAAAACTGAGTAAATTGACACAATAATTGTCACCACTCACATACCTCAATTTTCAATTTCAATTTTTTTCAATTCTTTATTGTGTACCATAATGTATACAGTTGGTGGGAAAAACAGTTATATCAGTCTCAATTATGGACCCTGTCGGGCACAGCATAGATAAAAGTAGGAGAGAGGAGGAAGAACGCTTGGCGTTTCATAAGTCAAACCATGAGTTTATACATGTATTTATTAAAAATATTAGTAATGTTGTAAACTAATTACTTTTAAAAATATTAATTATTGTTTTATATACTTATTATTAATTTTATTTATTATGTCAGTAATTTATTTATTATTAGTTATTTAAAGTAACTTTATTTAATATTATTATCCTAAAATATGAAATAAATGACTTCATTTATTTCATATTTTTAATTTATCATCTAAGTATTCGCCTATACTATAGTAGCATTTACTTTCAAGGAAGATTTTTAATTTATTAATAAATATATTATAATTATCTAAATTCTTAATTATTGCGGGTAACTTATTATAAATTTTTATGGACATGACAAACGTACTATCGGAGTGCATTTTTAATCGCGATAGTGGTAAGTTTAGTCTGTTTTTGTGTCTTAGAACAATTTTCTTTTGTATGTCCTCTCTTTTTGTAAAGAAATCTGGGTATTTACGTACGAACTTACAAACTTCAAATATATACAAGCATGGTAGGGACAAGATCTTTAGTTCCTGAAAGTGGGGTTTACAGCTATCAGTGACTTCAATATTTACTAAGATCCTAATTAGTTTTTTTTGTAATGTAACCTCAGGCGGTGACTAGCAGTCGCGCGCGGATAGTCATTACTGTCCTCATTATCTTTACAAACATTTATTTTTGCCGGTCTCAAAGAACTACAGTCCTTTACAGATGGAAAGCACTTCAAACATGGGTAGCGAGATCTAAACTAAGCAAGAAATCGGTTCACTCCGTGGTCCTTTGATTTCGAAAGGACCAAACCGTTCCGTTTTAGATGACCGCAATATTAAGCCTGCTTTGTTAAGACTTGTGGTCATAGTATTTTACAGGCTTAAACTTGGAATTGGTATATTAACATTATGGCATTAAGTGGAGATATTAACGAAGGTATCTGTACCGTGCTTGAATGATACTGGCCAATTAATCTCAAATGGGTGAGGAAAATGTCGTGAGGAAAGTTTTGAGCAATGAAATGAAATTGTTTATTCTTTAAATAGGATATAGGAATCACTTATACACGCTATAATAAAAATATATTAGAGCTAAGCTAGATGAGGTCGGCGTTTCCTATCTGACTACTCTGAGAAGAAAGGCCGAAACAAACTCAGAGGTCACAGTCTCTTTTAAAGTCCCGTCATAATCTTGGTCAGGCCATAATATGAGGACCATGTAGATTAGTGTCTGAAATGGTTTTTTGAGGAAAGAACCACACAAAATCTGAGTGGATCTATCCAGTCAGTGCAAGCATTTGTCAGTAATCGTGGAGGTCAACTCAGAACTTAAGGATCTTAGCAGTATGAATGTGATGCGATGGCTTTAAGAGTAATAAAATGAAATGTAATATCTAAAAAACTATGGATAAACTGCGTGAAAGATGATATTATGGTTAGAAAGGGTGTGACTAACAAGGTGACGCCTAATGGATGAGAATGGAAGACAAAGACATGTTGTGCTGACCCAATAATCCCAAATAATTTGGGATAAGGACAGGAGAATGATATGTAGTATCGATAGTTTACGTGTATTTAATGTTTACTATGCTTAGCTTTTTGCCAACATAATGCTATTGACAAAGTGGGTGTCCACCACACTCTGAGCATAAACAATTTAAAAAAAAACATTATTGGTTGACACCGGAGAAATAAAGAGCAAAGCTTTTCCTGAGAGTTATTTATAATCAGAGTAACATTTTCTTTTACGTTACGGAATTAGAAGAAAAGTAGGTACGTCACGTATTTTCTTTTTTTTCCTTTTGCAAAGTTGTGAAAATATCAATACATTTATACAAAATGTAAAAATGAAATCATTTATTTTGACATAGCAATTAACCTCTCAATTTCCAAAAACTCAGTCAGAATGTAAGGAAAGTAAATCTCTAACTAATGAACACAAAACTTACAAAGAGTAGTAATTAAATTAATTAAATATAATTCGTTTTGTAACTTGTGGAATTTAGGCAAACTTACAAGTAAAGAAGCGAAGAGAGACGCGTAGGCGACCCATTAACTGATCAAACAAACTCTAAAAACTTTAAAAGTAAGGCTAGTGATAACGTCATCTAGAATTGTGAAAATTTTAATTATTTCACTAACTTTGTTAATTAGTCTATTATTTTACTGATTTTATAAAGAAAAGCTTTATTTGTTTAGCTTACAAGGAAATCCAAATGCCCCAAAATAATTTTCCTTTTTTCAAAAATTAATTTTTCCTGCAACTACAATATTTTCATCTTGTGAGGAATGATATGATTACGGCAACGGTGCGGTCTAAAAGAAGATGTACCTACTGACAAACATTGAAAAGAGTATGCTTAGATGGTTTAGTCATGTTGAGAAAATGAATGAAAGGCGACTAACATTAAGGTAAAGGCATAGTGGAAACACATGATGAGGCGGACATAATAATGCGGAGCGAACTTTCCCACTGGTGATGGTCAGAAAGGTCAGGTGCGTAGTAGCTATGTACTCACAACCGGTATGTGGAACTTAAACGAGTCAAAAGGAGTATTACTATATTCCGCTTAACTATTCTTAAAGAGTCATAAAAAGTCCTGTAAGAAATCGACACGTGTTTGGATGACGCTAGACTAGCGCTGGAAGTAAAATCAGATAGTTTCACTGCGTCCAGCGCTCGGCGTGACAACACGTCGTGTTCGGGTTCGCGACAAGTCAATCGTCATCCTTAGGATGCCTCGTTGATAGAAGAATAGTTAAGCGGAATAGGTTACTAAATATATCTACGTCTATTGTATTTTATAATGGATTTCCACCAAGTCACGCCTGAATCAATAAGTATCTATGGTTAGTTGGTTGGTTAGCAAGATTGATGAGTGGTAGATAGCAAAGTGCACGGCCGATCTGCCTTTCTCTTGTTCGAGACGGGAGCTGACAAACTAAAATAATGACCTAAAGCGCAGGCTACATATAAATGGCGTCGGGCGCGGACATGGCACGGGCGGCTTCCTATTCCATTCGAAAGACACACGGTATGTCGTTGCTCGGACGTGGTTATCTCCGCGGTCTCCGTGGTCCGCGCCGTGTCCTCGCCCGATGCCATTTATATGTGGCCTGCGTCTAATTCGCTAAGGAGTTGCAAACTTATCTAAGCGCTCCAGGTAGCAAACTATTATGCACAAGACTAGATCATAGCGCACGTGTCTTTCCAACTCAACATTATACTTTGGATACTTTCTGTTAGTTTGTAACTGAAACACGTCTCGAAGGACCAGTCTAACATAACTTTGCGGAGACAAAGCCAACGCGGTATCACGAACGTAAACTTTTCGTCGAAGTCAGTTTACGTAAAATTGAAAGATGACTAAGATTATGAAACTGGCGGCATCTGCAGCGCCGCCACATGCGAACTACGCATCACACTGATGTCAGGCAAAATCCTGCAAGCAGCGTTTACCGTGCGAGTAGACAGTTTAATACAACATCCCGACATCAATCCTCAGGCCCACCAGACACGACACCCGTCTGGTCGAGGGATCCTCCCTTTTCTATAGACGATGAGTGAACTTTACACCCTGTTCCTCATATCTCTATAAAACTGATATATTTGGATGTAAAAGTAAAAAGAGTATATTATTAGGCAGGATAAAACGCTATGAAAATGTGATTATAAAAACAAACATCTTTGTACATATGAAGAGAAAATGCGTAATACACGTAAATTGGCAATGCCCATTTTGACAGTTCAACAACATCCATTGCGTTATTTACGTTGCTAAGCAGACGATTTTTTCAAACATGTGAAGCAATGGATTACCTTCAAAAAATTTCAGATTCTGACTGAAAGTATAATACGCAGTTAGGGTGTAGATTTTCAGGTTTCGCTCAGATAAAAGCACAAGAAGAAGCTCGTGGCTAAGTAATAACAGCCGCACGGGCCAATCCGTCAGGTTAAGCTGCGCTTGCCGGGGTTGGTCCGTGGATGGGTGACCATCTTTACATACCGAGACTTCTCCATGCTTTGGAAAGCACCTTAAGCCGTTGGTCCCGGCTCTCATTCGTGGATCTTTGACAGTCGTTACGAGTCGTCAGAAGCCCGAAAGTCTGACAACCAGTCTTACCAAGGGGTATCGTATTACCCAGTTACTGTGTTGTGGAGGTCAGATAGGCAGTCGCTCCATGTAAAATACTGGTATTCAGCTGCATCCGGTTAGACTGGAAGCCGATCCCAACATGATTGGGAAAAGGCTAGGCAGAATGAATGCTCGTAGATACAAGATTAATTATTTAGTAATCCCAACTAAGGTCAGCTTTAAAGCGATATTCAACTGTCATACAACTCTATCCTATTGTACCATTACAAAATTTTATAGATACGTCATTAATAAAACTGCAAAATCAAGTGTCGCAAGACATTTTTCACAATTTTGTGATACATGTCGTGGACGACTAAACAATCCAGTAATGAAAGCCGAACATTTCCGAGTAAAAGCATCGCAAAAACATAATTTCCATAGAAATGACACATTTTTATTTTCCCATTATACTCAACACCCATATCGTATAACTTTTAATGTGTCCGGGAATCGCTTTTGCGTGACATTTGAGATATAGGACACCCGTCAAAAGTAATGGCGTCTGATTTTTCCCGCGCTTTTTTTTCTTGTCAGCCAGATCAGCGAAGAAAGAACATGTCGAGATTAAATAGGTTGTACCTACATCGACTTCACATATAATATATTTAATGTATAGAAAACTAGCTGCGCCCGGCGGTTTCACCCGCATTAGTCTGGATTCCGTAGGAATATCAGGATAAAAAGTATCCTATGTCATGTGTCCAGGTCATGGTCTACCCATGTGCCAAATTTCATCCCAATCTGTTCAACCGTTTTTGCGTGAAAGCGTAACAAACAAATAAACAAACTCACTTTCGCATTTATAATATTAGCTAGGAAATACTTAATGTAAGAGAAAAAGAGTGTTTTCTTCCCCGTTCTTCTCCATACGAAACTACCCTTTGGAAGAGTAGCCTAGAATCATTTCTAATCTTGAAAATGTTGACGTTCAAAAGAGAAATGGCTTATTTTTTCAATAGATGATTTGACTTTGACTTTGACTTCCAATACTATGTTAGTAAATACAATTAAATCAATGGGTTGAATTGATGGAAAAGCAATATTAGTAAAGTGATTTTTAGAGATAAAATAACCGTCGATCCCAGATGTAAAACTAAAGCCTACCTATGTTCAAGCCAACTCTCTATCCCCCCGTCTGTGTAACCACCATATACTGGTCGTTTTAAAATGTCCTTGTCTGTGTCGCCGCCATAATATGGAGGTTACACAATGCGTCATATTTGACTATATGGAAATCTCGTATAACCTGGATATTATGGAGGTTTTATAAATTTCAACATCTGATCTAGACATTTCTAAATCGCTGTCACAATGACACACGTCATGTCCGTCGCCTGTCACAAACTCAACGCTTGGGTTGCTATGCGACGCATCCACACTATGTTGCGGGCCCGCGCGTAGTGAACGCCAGCCAGTCTTCCTATGGCGACACACAGCGCGCAACCAAACGTTGCTCTGTAAATCTATTTTTTTTCGAAAGTACATTCCATGTAGAACTTTACAAAATTAAACTAATTTAGCAAATAAAAGTTTTATTAAAATCAACACTATCTGTAACAACCTACGTGTAGTAATCCATAGTCAGAAGCTTAACAATTCTAGGAATCGTCTGGAAACTGGGTTGCGGTGCTCCATGTAAGTAACTGATATCTAACCATGTCTTGTTAGACTTGGAAACAACCTACTCTAAGTTGTGAAAACTGAGATGTTAAACTAAGTTATTAAACCATATCATCCCTCAGACTTACATCTAAAACCTCAAAGTATTAAAACTACACGTGTAATGTTAGTGAAACCTCGTGTCAAGCCAAGATCACGTGTAAAAATGATCAACTTAAGTTATTAACTCTATAGTTAACTCAATTAAGTTCATTTACTGACAGACAACACCCAGTCTAGACCGCTGGGTCTACAGGTATACAATTTTGCACAAGAGTTCCTTATACAGGGTCAAATCAAATTAGGTAGCGAAACTACAAAAACGTGAAAAAAAAACAACAAAAAAATGTTTTGATGATATTTTTAAGGGTCAACAACCGTAGATACAGTGTTGTTACTTGAATATCTATTGAGTTTTTTTGTTTTCTGATTTTTAGATATCGTTTCCTATCAGTTTTGCGGAGTTTCGCTAACTAATTTATCTTGACCCTTTATAACAAAAGTGAGTACTATGAAAGGTGTTTTTAACAACTATCACTTGAAGGGATAAAAAGGAGATGAAAAAAGAAATTTCAAGTTTCTCATTTTTTCCGATGAAAAATTCCAACAGGTAAGTAACACTATCTAACTGCGCACGTGCAGTCTATTTGGAACCAGTGCTAGAGCCTTAATGGCGACGCCGAGGCCTCATTAGACGTGTAATGGGAAACCAAATCAGGTTAGTACAGGCCGTCATAGATGGCTACAGGAGGGCCATATCACACAGGTGATTTGCGAGTGTGTTTCTAGCGAGGCAATTGTTTAACGAGCTCGCTATGTGTGCATAGCGAGTACGCCACGTATACGCAACGAGTTCGCCGCGTTTGCGGAGCGGAGCCAAGCGAGTATACAGTATTGCGAAAACGCAGCGAACACGTCGCGTGGTCGTGGCTAGCTCGCTTCGCATCCGCGGAGAGCACCTTTACAAATCCCTTCGCTAGAAACACGTTGGCAAATCGTCACTGTGATAACGCTCTTAGAGTGGCTTTTAATGTCACAAGGTGTAACCTTGGCTATACCATGGTGAGCATGTGCAATACACGGTAAACTTTGAAATGTCAAACTACTTTTTCGGGTTCCGTAGTCAACAAGGAACCCTTATAGTTTCGCCATGTCCGTCTGTCTCTCTGTTTGTCTGTCTGTCCCCGGCATAGCGCAGAGACTGTTAATACTAGAAAGCTGTAATTTGGCATGAGTATACATTTTTGTTAGAGCCAAGTGTGTCGGGTGCCAGCTAAATGGTACATAATTATAACGAAATTAAAAGGAAAACTATCACAGCTAAGTAGGCTCTACGAGTTAACGAGTAATTATCGACCAACTTACATTTGCAGTTGCAAAAACATGGTCTCCCATACATTTTGTATGGGAGAACAATTTTTTCAACTACAATGTTAACTTTGTTCTTGGGATAAATTCATCCCAGCTACGGAACCCTTCATTGTGCGTGGTCGGACACGCACTGGCTGGTTTTTAATTTACCTATTCATGTTAATTTTTAAGAGCTAAATGAAACAGTAGAGATCAAATCGGACAGTATCAATGGATTTAAGACCTACAAAAAGTATGCGCGCTTACTGCTACACTACCCCACAAAATACCAACAGATAATACTACGCCAATCTTGAAAATACCTCGCCATTTTGTAGCCCGCGAGTCAATATCATGTCACAGCACTTAACTTTACCTGACTCTCAGTACTAAAAGTCCACAGACTATATCTAGACTTCGAAGTTGTCAAAGTGACAGCAAAGATGCGACATTATCTTGTACACAATTGCTTTCAAAGTCAAGTTGATTATGATCTTGTCTTGAAGTATGAATAAATGACAAGCTATAGACGCTAATGTGATATTGGTCTTTTGAGTCTGAACACAATTGACATAAGTTTTGCTGATAGGAAATTACGTAGTTGATAAAGTTGTAATTTCTACACACAACATAACATAACACATACAGGCAGTATGCCTGTATTCCCTAAAGATAAGAAGACGCAGAGGTGTACCTATAGTTCACCCACAGTTCGCCAGTTATTTTTACCCGGCTACGGCGAAGCAAAAAGAAGGGTTATGATTTTGACCGGTATGTGTGTATGTATGTTCATCTATTCCATCATAACTTCTTAACTGCTCATCATAATTTGACAAATGAGGTATCGTTGGAAGCGTCTTGATTGACCGCTGGTTATAGGCTATGTCACATTTAATTGAATGTGGCGGCCAGAGGACATAAAGTCATGACGTAAAAAAATATATTTTTGAGATGCCATTTTAGGTATCAACTGAAAGGGCTTAATTTGTATATTTCAAGTCTCATGGTATATTATAGGGGGCGAGCCTATTGCCATCAATAGGGCATAAACCTAGACTCCGGGCTGCTACTGAGAAATTCCGGATAGAAAAACCAATAACTGTATTTTCTACGGACAAATATGGCATGGATTTAACATTCAAGAGGAGCCTGCATTTCAAACGGAGTTTCAATCGGTAATCAACTTTTCGAAGCATGATACTACGTCTATATTTCGAGGTATGCTTGTTTGCATCGCGATTTCCTCTTGCAAAATACTTTTTGCTATCAAAAACGTACCTCTATTTCCGTGAACTATTTGAGATTGAGCAATATCGGGCAGTTTGTCTACCAAACTTCATTCTACTCAGTCAAGCGATTCTTTCCAATTTTGTACCACATACGTGTTAGTGAAAAAAGCTGTTCTTTACTTTACATTTTATATTTTTCAATACACTTCCTCGTAAAGTGGCTCTTATTGTACCGCCTTTAGGTTCATAATGCAGTGTATTAAACACCCTTAAATAATACCGCCTAGAGTGTAAGGACCAACATAGCACACTAGTAATATAAAGTAGGTACTATAATGTAACAGAAAAATGGAAATAAGTCGCTCAGTAAAGGCTTAACCTACTTTGGGATCAACCGTAACTCAACTCAATGATTGATAAGAACCCTTATTCATACGTCAAGGAGTTATGAATACAGCGACAGTTGATACGTAAACGTACTATAATTTCCTGGTACTAACTCAAACTCAAAGCATTTATTTCAAATAAACCAATTACAAGCACTTTTGAATTGTCAAAGGGTCGGAAAGACGAAGCTAGTCGCCCATCCCAAAGCACAGTATGGAGAAGACCGGGCAAGAAATTCCACACATAAAAATTTATTATATGTAACATTTGTAAACTTTGCAATCCCATTTTGAAATAAACTATTTTTTTTTTTTTTAATCGAAATATTGGTTACTTCATTCATGTTGAAATTATACGTGTGAGAACACTATAGAAATATGTGCACGTTAAAAGCATCAATAATAATAAAAAGATAAAAAACAAAAATAATTCAATATTAAAAATAATTAATAAAAACAATACAAAAAAACATCCAAGAAACATCTCTGAACATAATTTCTATACGATAGCGTTTGGCTGCTCAACTTTATTCGACTCAGTCAAGCGTTTCTTTCCAATTTTATTAAAAACGTGTTGATGAGAAAAATGTTCTTTACACTTTATATTTTGTTGAAAAACTTTCTATTTCTAGTAAACATGGAAATATTGCTTTTGTGAAACATGGATAAATGAAATTTATTTCTGTAAATTGATTTTAAGAAACATTTTCAGAAACATTTACATATTGCAAGTAACAAATTAACCATATTTTAAAACAAGATGAGGTCGGTGTTTCATATCCCACTACTCACACCTTAACGAATCAGAGGTCACAGTCTCTTTAAAACTCCAGCCATAATCTTGGTCAGTTTATAAGTGAATAAAATTAAAATTTTAAATAACCCCTGGTGTTGTTCAATCCATGATGAAGTTAGTTCTACACAGTAGACGTCGTGACGAACTATGAAAATGGCGAAGCACCCGTTACCTTCGCAATCGTGTGCGCAACTGTTCGCAAGAATATGTGGGAGAATACGCGAAGAATCGAGGTTCGCGCGCTTTGATGTCTGTTAAAAAACCGACACAGCGAAAACATTACATAATCATTTGCAAATGTTGTCCTACACTTGTGGGTTTGCGTATTCGTGCGAGTGTGATTGACCGGCATTAAGCGCAGGTCACACTGAGAACGAAGCTAAGTTCGTTTAGCTTCGCTCATGTAGCTACCACGTCTCTGCATACTTTGGTTAACTCGTAAATACATACACCACAAACTGTGTACTGAAGTATGTAGTATACCTCAACGATGGATGAATACGACAACAGTTGATAACACTTCGTAAACTTAGTATAAACTTTCATGTTACACAATAGAACATCAAGGAAACATCCCTGAAACTCGTTACCGATACAATGAAAGTACGATGTTTTATCGCATATACAGGGTGACTCTGTAACTTGCAGTGTTGACGTCATAACAAGGTTACTGCGGTGTTACATGGGGGTTCCGTTTATAACTGTGTAGCTAATTAGGGTGGTATAAATAGGGATGGCAGGTGACAAATAGAGTTATTTCATGGGTTCTGTACGAGTGATGAAAGTACATTACAAAATTATATATTTAAAAAGATATGAAAGTATATACAGATTGGATTTTTGAGATGGGGCATTAAAGGCAGCTATCTTAACCGTTGTACCTACAGGAAACCGTTACGGTCTTAGGAGACTGTCCTTAACTTTTTGAGAGATTTTGATCTGCATGCTCATTTCCTACGAAATGTATGGGGATATTTTTTTTGCGACTTATTACTTTTTTTGTACCTACTCAAACCTCAGTTGGTCCAATAGAAGTTTTTGATCCTTATAAAAAACAGGACCGATTAGCATAAAAAAAAGTTTTTTTTGAAAATTGCCCATGTTCCTGCTGACGGTTTTTTTTTCAAAATTTTATTATATACCTATTTTGTACATTATAGTAAAAATTCAGTTGCATTGTGATTATAACAAAATATTCTAATTGGGGTGTTTGGTGGTGTGCGTTAATTCCGGAACATGTTGTAGTCATCATTAAAAGCATCAAGCAAAACCTTTCTAAAATGCAAAAAGACCCTGTATATAACACAATAATAATTCTTCCAATGCAAACTTTCTCTACAATTAAAACTACAAGTGAAGTTAAAACAAAATTTTTACAAGATCATTCTAAACTCGGCACGTGATCCCAACACGATCCAACCACCTTGTTACAAGAACATTTTAAACCCGGCACGTGGATCCAAGACGATCCAACCACCGTCATTTCTTGGAAGTTTGTCCCTCCTCAAGTTACTTAGTAACGAGTGCTCTCCACTAATTGTCACAATTATACCTGACTCCTTGTCCAACAGCCGCCTTGCTCTAATGAGGCATGTCTTAGGTAACATACAGTAGCGGACTAGGAATGTCTACAACCACTGTCTTAGTAATTGAACACATTTCAGTTTTGTAAGGCCCCATGATAAAATCAACTAAAGCTCGTTTTTATTAGTCCCAGAGACTAATTTGACATTTCAAGTGATTGTTGTTTGTTTTTTTTCAATTTGGAGTTTGACATTTGCATCTGTCAAATGAGTTAGGGATTAACAGTCTTATTTATAAAAATCTCGCTAATCACTGATTAGCCACTGTTTAGCTAAGCAATTAGTTAGCTCTTAATCAGTGATTAATTTTTCTTTATTCATAAACGCTAGTTAGCAAGTGATTAGTAGCGAAACGAAATAGAGGTGAAATTATGCGTTCGGCACAGATTATAATCAAAATAGTCGACTTATGAACAGGAATTTAAGAA
Organism: Eupsilia transversa; assembly: GCA_914767815.1. Taxonomy (NCBI): domain Eukaryota; kingdom Metazoa; phylum Arthropoda; class Insecta; order Lepidoptera; family Noctuidae; genus Eupsilia; species Eupsilia transversa. The sequence continues at coordinate 14,577,881 of OU611876.1, forward strand.
AAAAGTTGTCAAACCACGATTTTATTATCTGTCGTGACTTTGACATATGCGATTCAATAGTTTTCAGCGGAAGATTTGAACAAAGCAGAGCTTTAGTTATCGTGTTTTTTATTTGAATTCGTTATGGAAGAATTAAAAAGAATACGGAACGCTAATTGGAGTGAGCAAGAAAAGGTATTTATCTCTAAATTTAACTAAGTATTACTAATGTAAATGACTAATGACTAACAATGTATAAATCCTAATTCTTAGACAAAAAATTTCGTCTTAATGCTTGGTAACTCGAAAATGCTCTTTTTAAGAAAGTGCTGCGTACGCTGGTGCTTGAGCGAGCGGATATAATAGAAAGAAAAGATGCTAAGACTAACACGAATGCAGCCAAAAAGCTTGCTTGGGAGGAGGTGTTGTCGCGGTATATTTCGGTGTTTCATGTATGGTTTTGGATTATTTTTGATGCTGCTTCATTTTATGATGTATTGACATTTATTATTTCAGTTTTAACACAGTCAGCTTAAATAAACGAAGTACGACGCAACTCCTCAACCAATGGAGGAATATGAAGAACAACGCTAAGAAGTCGGAGTTTGCGTATAGAAGAGCGAGGACGATGACTGGTAGAGGACCACCCCCGCCTAGCCCGCCTGCTGAAGATCGCGATCTCATTGACGCAATTCCAAATGAGTTCGCAGTAGATTGCAATGAGTATGATGCTGACTCTTTATATGCTAAACAGGTAATTATTCTGATAAGTATCGCCTCCATTTCCTAGTGGTCGCTATAAAAGTTGACAGCAGGTATGCTGCTGGGGTGGTTAATTAGATTTTTCATAATAAGTGCATTTGATTGTGATAGCTAGTTAGCTAACGAATATTTTTCATTATTTTATTAAATATTTTCAGTGCAATATTAATTATTATTTTTTTGCTGAAGGACTCGCAGAATACAGACGATTCCAGTCAAGCTCCTGCTGCGAGTCAAAGTCAAGTTCCTGCTGTGTTGGTATGTATAAACATATTTTAAATTCATTAGATGCTTTGTGGATTTTTGTTTATTGGTTAATGATATATTTTTATTAAACCTGTTTTACGATATTTTTAGGTTGAGACTTCACAAACTAAAAGACTACGCCCTTCATTTAGTCCTCGATCAAACACAAATCAAAGAAAGAAGAAGTAAGTACGTTGATATACTTCATAGAAATCTATTCAGCCATTGTGAAACAAACATACCAACAAAATCCTTCGAATTTATCATTTAAGCGTGATATATTTAATTATATCCGAATATCTAAGAAAGAGGATTACATTCTTCGTTTTGTTGTATTACTTCCTGTTGCTTTTGCAGTAGGATTTATTGTGTCTTAAATAATAATATACCTACTTGTTTACAGGAGCAAGTCTGACTGCTGCCGTGAAAGCCACGAGCATCAGTTATTCGTCCTCGCAAAGACAGCGAGGGAGGAGGCGATGATACGAGAGAAAGAGGCACATGAGTGTAAGATGAGGGATGAAAGAGAATTGCATGAGAGAAGATTGACACTTATGCGTTTGGAAGAGGATTATTGGAAAGCAAAAATTATGAATTTAAAATAATTTTGTAAATACGAGTTTTATATTAAAATAAATGAAGTTAAGTTTATCAAAATACATTGTTTTCTATAAACATATTTCTGTTTATTCTTGCCATCTCGTCGTCAATGATTACATTATCATCAGGCTCAATTTCCTCATCTTCTTGAAACTGTGCTGTATCTGGAAACAAGAAAAACTTGTTTGAAAGTGCAGATAGTGTAGTCTTCTCTGATTTAACAGTTATTTTTGGCTTAATCCTACTTTCCGATTTTTTGCTAATTCTCTTGCAGGTGATGGTGGTGGTGTGGTACAGTAAAAGGTTATTTAGCTGAAATTGTTCATAAATACACACCTTGTTCTTCTTTGAATAAAATTGCTAGATTGTGCAGCACAGCACAAGCAACAATAACCACTTTGATAGTGGCATATGAACCCCTCATCACCTCCAGCAATATCCGAAACCGTTGCTTCCAAACACCAAAACATCGCTCGACAACGTTACGGGTTTTGATATGCTGCTGGTTATAACGCCGCTCTTCTTCAGTTCTAGGCCTTAGAACAGGCGTTATAAGATGAGGGGTACATGGATATCCGCTATCCCCGATAAGCTTCCCTGAAAACTCGTTCTCTTCGAACCTCCTCTTGATTGAGCTTTCTCTGTAGATTCTTGCATCGTGCGTACTTCCCCGCCAATGACACACGATGTCGCAAATCTTCAGGTCAGCATCACAGATAACCTGTGAAGTATTATATTGATATGAATTAAATTAGAAGCCTAAAAGAAAAATCTATGATCAGCTTTCTTTTCCTGTTTCAATATACATTTAACTTGTTTTACCTATACCTACATTTTAATTATTTATCATACTTACTTGAGTATTAATCGAGTAATGCCCCTTTCTGTTTACGTGGTATTGACCCACATCTCCACCAACCTTCCTTATTTTTATATGGGTGCCATCTATTGCACCATTGATCCCTCGAAGGCCGCAAATTGCTTCAAATTTGCGGATCGCGTTGGTTTCCTCAGTCATATTTGACGGCATTTTTATGTAAAGTGAACTTTTTGAAGCTAACGCGATGGCCACTTTACGGGTCAAGCGCGACATGGTTGGTTGGCTCATGCCGTGTATGTCCGCGCAGTCTTCTTGAATCTAAAAAACAAATACTTAATAAAGAATAGAAATATTAATATATATGATAATAACTTATCTATTTACGTCTGAATGAATTCACACATGCTTAAAACTTGAACAAAATAATAAAAACCTACCTCATGACGACCCCAATATCGGATTACAGCCATTACTTGCAGTTCTACTGGGATACCGCCACCTCTGGTATCTACCTGCAGATCAGTTCTCAATAGATCTATTATTCGGCACATATTTGCCTTGGTAAAACGGTATCTTTGCCTGAACTCTTCATCCGATAAGTCTCGTAGCGGATTTAGACGAGGTTTGTAGGTTTTCCCCTGTCTCCTTCCCGCCGGCGTTTCAAAATTATTTAATTCTTCTACGTCGGTTTGGAAATCCCGTAAAAGATTGTCGACATCCATATTTATTTAGGCACGCAAGGATATTAAACAAAACCTCGCACACTGACCAAGGAAAATACACTCCACTGACACAATCCTATTGAATCGATCAGCTGATTCAAATAAAATCCGCCATCTTCCCTCTTAGCATCGTCTTAACAGTGGACCGGTGGTGTTTAATTTTGACAGCTACTAATCAATTGCTTAGCGACCTCTTAGCGCTAAATAGCGTTTATGAATAAGCATTTTGCTAATCAATTGCTTAGCAATTGATTAAAATTTAAGAGGCGTTTATAAATAAGACTGTAAAAAACTAAGTCTAAACGACATAATTGTCATGAAAAGTTTCATGCAAAGAGGTAAATATTACTACAGTTAAAGTTTGAATTTATAGAGAGTTCACAGTCATCAATACGTGGCTAACTGTCATGTTCCCGGAGATCGGTGCTTTAAAATTAAAAAAAAATAACATGGATGTTGTTAAGGCGATTCCACTACCGTCATCTCTGAAGCTTTTTCCTCCTTATTTAAGTTATGACTGTTCTCGACTAATTGGCAAAATTATACCTGACTCTAACGATACGATTGACATGAGACTGTCTTGTGATACGAGAAGATGTTAATTACATCACAGATTCACAATAACATTCCCAAAATTGCATCACAACTCAGCTAAAACTCAAAACACCCAACTCAAAACGTTTGCACCAACATCAAAGTAACCTTCCCTTTCTAAACTAGGTATATCAGTCTACAGATCTAAACCAGTTCTTTGTGACCGGCCTTATGTTTCTGACACCCGCTCCTGGCTCCGTGTAGCGTGAAATTAATTTCATCAAAAGGAATCTCGACTAAATGGTAAAGGCTCAAGTGGTTGTGAGAATCACCACAATATGTTTTTTGTATATGCAAAAAAAACGCTTAATTAACGTAGCAAATTCACACGTGCGTTTTCGCCCAGACATTGCAACGAAATAAAGGCGCGGGCCCACCGCGGCGCATGCTGTGCACGGGCACGCGGCGCATTTTACCTGCGTGTATTAATTTGTTTGACAACGTGGGTGTGTTTATATTGGAGTACACGAATATGACCCACGACTATGTATAGCGTGGCACGGCGCACGGAGAGGCTACGTACGTGCCACTGCAATCCACGGACACGGGCTTCACTCCACAAGGTACACGAATATGACCCACGACTATGTATAGCGTGGCACGGCGCACGGAGAGGCTACGTACGTGCCACTGCAATCCACGGACACGGGCTTCACTCCACAAGGTACACGAATATGACCCACGACTATGTATAGCGTGGCACGGCGCACGGAGAGGCTACGTACGTGCCACTGCAATCCACGGACACGGGCTTCACTCCACAAGGTGTATATCTGAAAACTGCGCTGCTATAAGTGAGCTGTACATAGTTGTGGGTCATATTCGTGTACTCCAGTGGAAACGTAGACCCACGTTGACAGCGTTGAGCTATGTAACCGCCTATTCGAGCAAGCCACGCATGTATCAATGACGACAATTCATGCGTAGCCTCTCCGTGGGTTGCAGTGGACACAACCACATACATTTTCTTACAAAGTACACGTGCGTAGACTCTCCGTGCACCGCATGCACCGCAGCGCGTGCATTGTATTACTAGCTTCTTTCCGCGACTTCGTCCGCGTGAAATTTCGGACCCCGGCCCACCGCGTCGCAATCAATCACCCGCCTGCGGTATTTCTTCGTTTTCGCTTAGGGTTTTTCTGACTTTTTTTCATTTTGCTCGGCTCCTACGGGTCGTGGCGTGATGTTACAAAGCCTATAACCTGGCCGGGGATTTTTTCTACATATTAGTCAAGTTTACATCAAAATCCGTTCAGCCGTTTTCACGTGATGCGCGAACAAATAAACAGACTAACAGACAAACAGATTAACAGACAAATAAAAATTCTAAAAACTGTTGGAACGTGTGCTGTTATCGATTCTAAGTATCCCCAGCCAATTTGTTTTCGAATATCTTCCATGTACAGACTTTCGACCATCTTCAGCTTTATTATATGTATATAGATTACAATGCTATAGCAAATGCTACGGCATACTAATTATGTTCCTACTATTCTCAAGAATGACTTTACAAAGGTATTAGACGCAGCGAACTCAACAGGTGACGCTAACAACTGTAGACTTTGTGAGAAGAACACCGGGGGACTGCTTACGTTAATTACACGACGTTAACTTCCGTAGGATTGTGGATTGTGGTAGATTGTGGCTAAAGGGAAGGCAGAGATAGCGGCGGAATGGACTCTAAAAGCCGTAGAATTGCGAGATAGAAAGAGAAAATTGTATTTGGCAGGATTGTATTTATGTTAAAACAAAAAATAAAATAAACTGTAAGCGTAAGGCCGTTTGTTCATCACCACCTAACGGGACGTCAACGTCGGTTCGAATAATCTCGATTCTCGTTGACATCTTGTTGACGTCGTGCGGTGGACAAGCAGTGTACAGAAGCCCGTAGGTATGCGACAATAGTTCATGCGCTGATAACATGATTAGGCCATTCTGTAGGGAGCTGACTGTCTGCTTGAGGTAATTAAAATTTGTTTTATGATGACAAAGAAAAGTTATTGCTTGTTTTAAGTTCAATATAATTTTTAATTTCGAATGCCTCGTCGTCGGTCTGCTAGTCGCAAGCGCTACTGCTGAGCATGAGGGTTCGATTCCCAAGTCGGGCTAAGTATTATTGGGTTATATTTTTTTTTAAAGTATATAGTACAAGCCGTGATCTTATGTATGTATGGATTATTTTTAAATCATTTTTCGGCTATCAATCGTCTGATTAAATTATTATCCATTTACCTATATAAGTAAATATCTTAGGATTATTATGCTACTATGTAACAAAATAATTAGTACATACCAGAACTGATACCTGAGCTACAGGTTTATCCAAGTTCAGGTTGGATCCTATTATTATAGATGTTATGAACCAAGTGATTAATACGGCATTATTCATAATGCCCGGGCAATCTGGAAAATGCCCAATATGAGTAGGCAATATGATAAAAACTATTGAAATAATTAAATTGACCGGGCTTTCTGAATAATGCCCATCACTTATTGGGCAGGGTAATAAAAAGATGCCCGATGATGATTCGAATTGCCCAACCGTTACGTAGCAATATTCATTCAGAAAATGTGATAAATAAAGAAGTTTAAATCAGCATTCATTACATTGCCCGATTTGACTTGATTAGATTCATAATGCCCGGGCATTATACATAGTGCCCTGATTAATCACTTGATCCATGACATATAGGTATATCATTTTAGTGTAAGACCAAACGCATAAGTTAATTTTTTTTCAATTTGCAATACCTATTGTCACGGAATTGTGTACATATTACAGAATTCTTTATTATATCAATATCCCAAAACATAAATCCCAACTTATGCTGGTTACGTCATAAGTAAAACAACGTATAGAGCGCTATCATGACCAACTTTATTTAATAATACTGCAAATTGGCCCATCCATTTTCAGTTAATTATAAAAGCCAATTAATGAACACACTTATCGCCAGCAGCATAATGGGATGATTTTAATTTGATTATTATCTTCAATGAAAACATTATTATTGGTATGTTTTCATCGAAGTATCTTGCATTGTCAGACCCGATGGGTTTAACTATACTTTATTGATATTGAAATTAATATAATGTTGTCGACAAATTAACGTAAACAGAGGTCATACAGTGTTCTTTAAAAGGTCAGGTGCGTTAACGTAGTAAGGCCAAATCTCGTACTTAGTCAAAAATTGTCAGATTGCGAATGAGATTAGAATGCAAACGTTCTTAAAAATACGGGAATATTGTCCCTCTGATGTATGAACACGGAGTGGGGCCAGAAACTCCAACTCATCAAATATGTACACACGATGTGACGTTATATGACCGCCATTTAATTTTGCAGCCGAAGGAATCTGTGCGAAAATGATATTGCTTTGTGAATATTATATTTTGCCTTTTGGGGGTACTGTTACACGTTGTGCTGAATTTGGGCAAAGGAGAATGCTTATTAAAATATCAGGTAGCGTTGACTTAATAAGAACTCAGGTTGCTGATTACAGCAATCTAAGTTGAATAGATTGCTGTAATCAGCAATCTCCTACTCTTGCTGTAATCAGGGGAGTTTGTTCCGCCACTTCATTTTCCCAGCTAAAGCACTAGGAAGTGGTGTAGGGAAGGCGTTTTGAGGGACTGTCTTATGTAATTTTGACGTTTGAAAAGTGCTGATTCTCAGCCTGGTTTGAATAAATGACTTACAATTTTTGATTTTGGTTTTTCTATCAGTTTACTCCTACCGCAAACCGTGTTAAAGAACTTCCTTCCAATAAAGCAGTCTCCACGATGAAATCGTTCTTTTATATTATGTCGTGCTGTCTTTTGTGTGCACCAAATAAATGATATACCTATCTCTTTCTATCTATCTCTATTTAAATTCTACACCGGTACCCACCTAATGTTACTGATGACGTTCAGGTCAGCTGTAATTAATCACGATTCAATTTACATATTAATTGTACAGCTATACGGACTAATTGAATTGGGATCATTCAAAGGTGTCCGCTAGTACACTGCACAAAACATAATATGACGGGGTACACAGTAATGAGATGTTATGCCGTTTCTGCACGTTTCGTGATAATGGACTGATGCATCGCTAACCACTGTTTTGCTTATGGTGGACCTAATCTGCAACCCGTGCGAGTGAACTAGGCACCTGGCGCTGTGATGACACTCGTACAAAACTGTTCACAACAGTATGGGGGCCGCATTCCAGCGAGGTGCCTAGTCAATAGCCCAGAATACCGAAGTATCCAAATATACAATAAGTTACCTGAACATATAAGATCCACAAAACACTAGGTTTATTTAAATTTAGACTTAAGTCATTACTTTTAGAAAAAAGTTACTATAGTATTAACGAGTTTATGGAAGATAAGAAGCTAAAATAAAGCACAAATTATAAATGTCTATGTATAAAATATTTTATTAATGTTACTATATATTTCAAATGACTTTAATTACTACTTTAATATAAATTTAATTAAATATGTTAGAAAGAGATTATATATTACCTACTAATAATAATGAATGCTGTGATATTGATATCTAGTTGTTAAGCTAATATAATGTTAACTTAAATATTTAACATAGCTATAAGTCAATTTAATAATACTTGCTGCGCCCTAACAGGGTCATGTACTCTTAGTTTTAGCCTAGCCTGTAACTGAGTGTACATTATGCAAATAAATAAAAATTCGCACGGGTTATACAGATAAATTAATAGACGAGTTTCAGTTGAACTGTGTTCTAGTGATTCCCCGCTTAGTAGGTATACTCAATTTACGTATGTACTGACATAAGCTGACATATTATATGGTCAATATATAAGCGTATGGTGTGGTGGTGTTGTGATGGTATGGTCACAAAGGTGGTGGAGGCGGTGGTAATTTTTTATGTAAATAAATAAATTCTCCAAATGATACATTGCGTAGTTAAGAAGATCTAAGCGGTCACACAGACAGACGCGAAAACCAACTTTGTTTTACACCATGTATTTAAATTAGATAGAGAAGGTGTTTTAAAATAGCCTCCATAAATGGCGATTCGTTTGAAACCATGAGTCCCAAAGTATACACGAATTTTTACATTGAATAGCACTGACAGAACGCTGCTCATTATTTGTTTAAAGACTGAATTTACTGGAAACTTTTAATTGCTCGTGCTGGTGCTCGCTATCAATTTATACAACATACACAAGGGAATGAGCAAGCAGGAATACGAAACCAAAATTACACGACCTGCTCGACAATGTTAAATTATATGCCATGCAAACCTAATCTAAAGTAAGTCATTTTAGTCAAAAAAAAAGTGAGTCTAACATGGGTTAGGGTTATTATTAGGGGGAGTATTTAAATTGTATGTAAAGGTGTTCCCGGGGATGGGCCCGGTTACACCTTTACTTGCAACGTTTGTATTTCTTGTGCGTGACCCAAATAAAATACTATTCTCTCTTTTCTCTTTCTTTCTACAATTCAAATACTATTTGAACTCTAATCAAATACCCGTAGGTAGATTTGCGCGCACGTTTCTAATATCCGGCTTGTAGTGTGTGTAGTTAGCAAATAAGAATACTTTATGATATGCAGTCATTTTATTAATCGTTCGATAAACAAGGTAAGTAATTTCCCCGTCCACAAAAAAATAGCGGATCGTTCGCGCGCTAGTTGTGTACTTCTTTCAATAGGGGTGCTAGAGTATCCTTGTTTTTGTTTTTGTGAAATGCTATCTCAGGTCAATCTAAGGAGGTTGTCTTCTGTTTAACCGGACTTTTCTTGTGGTTGCTATAAAGGCCTCCAGCCAGGGCAAAACTACACGCTAAGGGCACCCCCTGCGGGGTACGGACCTCGGCTTAGGGCATCGCTGGGGGAGGAGAGTAAGGGACAGGCTGGATCGGATTATCCTTCGTCCCAAAAGTAGGTTAGTGCCTAAAGTGCAGGCCACACTGGGAACGAAGCGAATTTTGTTTGGCTGCGTTCATGAGGCTGCCACATCTTTTGATAATTCAGTCCATAGTTCGCGGTGCGAACCGGAGTATAAAAAGACAGGGTAGCGATATGAGCGAAGCTTAACAAACTTAGCTTCGTTTCCAGTGTGGCCCGCGCTTAACATGGCTCAAAGTTGAGCGTTAAGACGAATAGTTTCGGAACTTCTAAAAGCCAAATATCAGACTAGTTTCGGCTACTTATCTCTTAGGTCAACATTCATAGACCGTGGTTTGTCTTTACTATGCTAAGCAAAGTCAGCACTTCTTACAAATATGAGCCTTAATCTTAAGCTTATTTCGTCATATTCGTATAAGTGGACGTGCGACGGAGCGTGTGCAATTGTTTTTAACGAATATGAACCTTAACCGAAAAGTGATCTGTGAATCTTGGCCTTAAACCGAATTTTACTTGTGTAAATTCTGTAATTAGGGTGATTTTGTACAAGTATAGATAGTCTAAAATGATGATATTCAAGAATAGTATTTGCAGCGAATAACAATATAAAATACAGTGAAAGAACCTTATCAATTTGTATCTTGTTTTACCAGCCATGGATTTGTTTTATTTTTATGTTTAAAGTTACAAAGGAAACTGAAGCCTCTTGCAAAAAGTCTGCAAGTCGCCAAAGCTGGTATCAGAAGCTTCGTTCACTCTCGTGAACAAAAAGTAAATATCTAGAATTAAATATCGACTCGCACTTGGCCGCTTTCTCCGAGGCATTAACAAAGAGTAAAGTGGTAGAAGTTAAAGGATTTGTTCCAACCTTCCAACCTGGATCCGTCTCGAACTTCACTTGTAGTTACTTTAATCTACTCTGAAATTTTCTCCGTACAAACGGAAAATTGTAAGTAAAATTATAAAATAAAGTTTACGAAAATGGGCCTGTTTTGTGAAAGGTTTTGTGTTTCAAAGTAAACAAAGCTAATGCTTTGGTGTCTCTTTACTGTTTACTGGTTGAAATGATTTTAAATAATACTTACTTTTACTACTCAGAGCAAAATAAACAAGTGTTCAGGAAAATTATGAGCTACTTAATCCATCAGTAATGTAGATTTGTGAGAAAAAAATACTATAAGCATTTCTGTCCAAAATATAAACTGATCTCATACAAGCTTTGTTATTATGTTAACCTAGTCTGTCGTGTAATGTAAACCTTCTTTCAAATTATTAACTGTTTATTACTGTTAATGGATATAATTCTTATAAATTGTATTGTGATCATAATAATATGGACTATATGGAAATACTGTCTAAAATCATTTCTTTTTTATTATACAACCTGCACCCCGTGGGTTCACCTGCATAAGTCTCGATCCCGTGGGAATATTAGGATAAAAAAATTATAATCCTATGTCATAACCCGGATCATGGTCTACCCATGTGCCAAATTGCATCTAAATCCGTGTAGCCATTTTAGCGTGAGAGCGAAACAAACAAATAAACAAACAATAACACTTTCGCATATGTAATATGTTGTCAAGAAGTTAGGATAGTTAGTATTATATCGTGTGAAATAGCCGCACTAATTAAACATATTTGTTCGCTCTGTATCTGTAGACTCACTTAGACGAACGATGTTACTATCTTACGTCACTATTTAAATCACTACTCAAATCTTAATAGATTCTGAGAACTGCTACCTAATAAAAAAAAGATGGATAGAGTTTAGAAAATTCTACCTCCATAGTCCACCACTTTATAATCTAAGGCTTGCTTCATACTGATTAAACATAAATCTCTAAGATTAATCCCCGGTTTATTCCGCGTCATTTCTGCTACCAATTATAAATTAATCCGGGCATCCTGCTTACAGAACAGAATATATAATTACAATACTAGAACAAAGAAAGGTATTTTAGATATTTACAACAATTTGGTCAAAAGAATTACAGGAAAACATTGTTAGTATATTTCCTGTTCACCTTTGCCATTAAAGGTTTTCGTTTTTATTTTTAGGTACACGTGTTTGGTAAGTAATTGGCAAAAATTGAATAATTGGGAATCCAGACTTTGTAACTCTCGTTGCAACAATTCAACAACCGAGTAACGTCGTGAGGAAAGTTTTGGATATGGACGTGGATGGCCCGCATAGGTTCGTAGCATTATGCTGAGCGATGGCCGTTTTGCATGGATGTGACGCATATTTTCCTCCAACTTGTTCTTTTTTTTTTATGTTCTTTGTTTGCGTCATGTTTACCGCAAATAAATGTATTTTCTTTCTATAATAGAAGTAACGATGGATGGACTGTATGAAAGATTATATATGGCCAGAAACTGGGTGATTACCGAGATGAAGACTAATAGAGAAATAGATTCGGACGAAAGAAGAGCGGAGAAGAGAAGAGATGAGCGAAGCTGTGCCAATATTAAAGAATAGAATCTAAACTCCGGACCGGAGTTTAGATTCTATTCTTTAATATTAGAACAATTGGGATAAGGGTAGGAGTAAGATAACTTGTCAGTCCGCGAGGTCTAAGCTGAGCTTTGCATTTGTGTGAGTGATTACTAAAAGTGGAAGGTGCGTGGCAGAGTAAACCGGCCATAAAGCGGTTTAAACCAAGCAAAGGACTCGTCGCGCTCTAGGCCAACGTCACACCTACACTATCTATGTGCACTCATACAAATGCAAAGCTCAGCTTATACCTCGCGGACTGTACCCTCATGAGAGTTTCAAATAATTTACCGTAAATTTTAGCTTTATTACTTACTATTAGTAACCACCTTGAGCTACATAATTAAGTACTGGTCGTAGTTATAACCACCGATATAAGAAAGAGTACTTAACCGCTTCTGAGAAGTTAATCATTTTCATTTTTTAGGCTGGTCTATTCATAGCCTCAACATGACAAGCGAATAATTATGATCTTAGTAAAACATAATATATTTTACAGGAATATTCCTTGTTCAAACCAGATTATATTACAAGCTTGCCTAAGGCAGTACACGGATTTTAGCCGTACAAAGGGATTTTTGGAATAATAAATACATTATCAAGCCCATTTAGTATAACCCCGAAGTTCACGAGTACTTACTTAATGAGATGTATTATCACATAAGACTCTGGAAGAAAAAAAAAATTGTTTTCGCTTTTTACGCATAAAGGCGCGACGCGACACCGCCCTTGGTAGAACAATTTCCGTGAAGCTTTTATAGAAATTGTTGCTGTAGACACGACGCCGCGCCGTCGCGTTGCGCCTGTCTGCGGGAGCCTTTACGATACGATAATGGTACCTACCTACTTAATCCAATTAAATAATATGATATCATAAGTAACATCATAATTAAATTAATGCCTTAGCGCTGCAGTGAGACGTATAACGGCTAAGCATAGATTTATAGAAATGAATGACTGCCTCGTTGGTTTAGTGGTAGCAACCACTACTGCTGAGCATGAGTTCCTGGGTTCGATTCCTAGGTCGGGCAAAGCGTTATTGGGTTTTTCCATTAAGAATTTCTCAGTGGCAGCCCAGAGGCAGGATTTGTGCCTGATGATGGCGATATACTCGCCCCCTATTACATGGGACTTAAAAATAATTGGCGAAATGTGGGTGTACTATAGTTACGCCTCTGCCTAACCTTTCGGGGAATAAAGGCGTAATGTTATGTTATTAAATTAATAAAAGGCTTCTCGTACGCACATCAAACAAAATGGTTACCATTGTAACTATGTATATGTGACGATAATATGAAATTCAGAGACTGTAGTTAATTAATTCTGGCGTGACCTGGCGGAAATCTAAAATAAAATAGACGTAGATATATTTAGTAACCTATTCCGCTTAACTATTCCTAAAGAGTCATAAAAAATCCTGTAAGAAATCGACAAGTATTTCACCTCTAAACGAGGTATCCTCAGGATGACAATTGACTTGTCGCGAACCCGAACACGACGTGTTGCCACGCCGAGCGCTGGACGCAAAGCTGGTGCTGGTTGGATGTCGGATATCAATAGATAAGCATTGATTGATTGACTGATTTACATATACGTTTACAAAATAGGGCCTTAAGCTAGAGGTTAAGGTATAAAATAATTGGATTCTACCTGAACTACGAATAAACCTATATCTCAGGTATCTCACTCAACTGCTTATATATAAGTGTTATCTAAGATTCCAACAAAAAGTTAATGATTTATCCACTACCTAATTACTACTACTAAATAAACATAAATTATGTTTCTTAAAAATAGTAATTTTGCACCATCGTAAGACATTTTTGCAACTTTTTTCTATTATGATTTTGGCACTATCTACACAAGACACTTTGGCAAAGAATCGGCGCCAAACACACACACCTTAAGGGACAAAGTTATGTACAATATCGTATCGTTTCCGTGTCGTATACAGAAAGGGATATCAAAGGAGCCATTAGTCGTTATTTCGTACCTACACGGCATAAATAACTTATTAGCTTTGCAAATAAATGTTAAGGTAATTAGGTAATGTTTTCCTCTCTAAATATTTTAGTGTTTTCTTTACTTAACTTGTCTTCTGAAGAGAAAATTACATATATGTAGGTAGTGAACTATGTCACCCTTAACTCTAGCATTTTAACTTCTTACAATCAATCTGCCTATAGTGTTTTTCCAGCTATGTGTGGGGGCCGGCTTCCAGTCGAACCGGATGCAGCTGAATACCAGTATTTTACATGGAGCGACTGACTATCTGACCTCTACAACCCAGTAACTAGGTTACACGATACCCCTTGGTAAGACTGGTTGTCAGACTTTCGGGCTTCTGACGACTCGTAACGACAGTCAAAGATCCACGAATAACAGCCGGGACCAACGGCTTAACGTGCTTTCTGAGGCACGGAGGAGTCTCGGTATGTAAAGTTACCCATCCACGGACCAACCCCGGCAATCGTAGCTTAACCTGATGGATCAACCCGTGAATTTAACTTATTACAATACTTGTTAACCTGTTAGGAGCTTTTCATGGGGAGAAACGTTTTAATTTTTTATCTCATAGGAACATTAATATATTTATTATGGTGACCTGTAATACAGGTTTAATATAAACGTACCTCAGGCACCAGTCTCTCACAAAGTTTGCTTTCTTGTTCATGCACTACTGTCAAAGTTTAGCATTATGTTCATAACTTGTGTAGAGAAAACTTTAAAAGGAATCTATGAATAGAATATAATAGATCATTAATTTCCTTTTTTTTTAAAGGATTAAGCTAAAAATTGTGCGAAAATATGCGAAATAAACGATGTAATCATTACCCTTAGTATCTGAAAGCCAACCAGACGAATCACGCGAAAAAACTAGTTATAAAAGTAGAATATAATACCTATATTACTACATAGTAATTTCACATTTTCTGTCAAACATTTTGCTTCAAGACAAACTAAAGAAAAAATAAGAAACAAACTGTTTATTCTGCACAAAATAAACGCACATTACATAAAACACATATTTACAAATAAGCTAAAAGCATCATAGTCAACAGCCCAAAGTAATAAAAAAATGACAAATTTTGTCCATTGCTTGATGTCAGGGCCGGAGACCAAAGAGAATTTGCATAGCGATAACGTGTACGCACCTAAACTACGATTCTGAAAATAAGGAATGTGAGAAATACCCCACAAAAAAAAAAAAAACTTTCTTTTTCTTTCTTTCTTTAAAATTACATCATCATTCATCATCATCATTCTCCTGCTCTTATCCCAATTTATTTGGGGTCGGCGCAACATGTCTTTTTCTTCCATACTTCTCTGTTAGTCGTCATCTCGGTAGTCACCCCGTTTCTAGCCATATCATTTTTCACACAGTCCATCCATCGTTTCTTTGGTCTTTAGCCATCGACATTCATACTTAAAAAAAAATCTTTAAAATTACATAACAAGCAAATATTCAAAGAATTCATTAGATCTTCAGCTTCATTCACAAATACATACATCACAATATTCTGAGGGAACTCGATAGACTGACATAATAGCCTCCGGATCGCTCATGCCATTACGTCGGTCAATTTACTTCGAAACGACCATTATGTGGCCTTCAAGGGTAATGGATGGCCAGACTAACAGATTATGTTCAACAGAAGCCTCGTAGCTTCTAGTGGTCTATCATTTGTAGCCTGTTTAATCGTTTGTGTGTATAAGAAGAACTGCATGTGACTAGAAAGGCCAGACAAAATATTTTTTTATTAAAATAATTCGGCCCTGTCCTGCGTGAGCGACGAATACAACGCGACGCGACGCGATGGTACTCACGACAAATGTCCTACGTGATTTTGATCATTACTTTTCGAATCATGGAGAAGTACAGTACAATTTTAGTTGAAAGTTCATTCTTTCAACTTCTTTGTTAATAATATACGATTCCTATAAAGCTTATGTTTTTTGTCCCACAATAATCCTTGCTCACGCACTGCGGTGGTCAACGCTTCTGAATCAACCATTTCGTAGTTCGTGGTGTCGAGTCTGGGTCGCACTTAAAACAAGTACGCGTTACGTCGCGTCTCGTCGCAGACTGCCACATATGCCGCAATTAGGATAGGCCATTGAGTTGACCGCGTTCGTCGCGTTTGCAGCGTCGCGTCGTATTCGTCGCTCACGCAGGACACCCCGTAACTCTCTCGAGAACCGTTTATTTTTGGTTAATCCCCAACGATAAAAAAAATCTATAAAGTCGTAAAACCTGTATACCAAGTTTCGTCCAGATCAGTTGTCAAATACGACCTGTAGAGTGTAGAGGAGTACCAGCAAAGTGACACACGCAGTCAAATTTTGCCAGACTTGAAGCAGAGACGCTTCGCTCGCTCCGCTTGCTCGGTCAATTAATAAATTGACTTATAATACATGAAGGAAAATATTCACATTCTACATTAGTTTTCTGTTCTTAGGTACCTACCTATTATTAAATACAAAGCTTGATTCTTGAAAACGCTAACTATTCAAGCTTTATAACAACGTTTTTCGGCGACTAAAGTCTCGTACACACTGGCGCAATATCGCGGGCGTGGCAATGCGCGCTGGCTGTCGCGCCCGCGATATCGCGCCGGTCTGCGCGAGCCGTAACACGTCTTTGTATGTATCAATATATCGTCTGTTTTAGCTCACCATTAAAATGCAATAAGTACTTTTGCATTGATTGGAAATTATTGGAAAAGTCAATTAAAAAAGTTACTAAGCGAAAACGAAGTAAAAGCGCGGGCGGTCGATGCGATGCGACGCGGTGGGTTGGGGGCCGAAATTTTACGCGGACGGAGTTAGTGCCACAACACCCACATTTCACCAGTTTTGTTTGAGTCCCATATTGTAAATGGGACCAGCCAATAGCTATCAACCGGGGAGTGATCCAGACTCCAGGCTGCTACTGCGAAAATTCTTGATATAAAACCCAATAAAACTTTGCCCGACCTAGGAATCGAACCCAGGACCTCATACTCAGTAGCCGCTTGCTATCACTACACCAACGAGGCAGTGCACGAGGTAGAATGGCTAATACTTCAAGCAATTTATACTCTTTATAACAGGGAGCAATAGATTTTAAATTTTAACGTTCATTATCGCTATGCTGCGACACAAGAGAGCGCTACATGGCGATAATGAACGCTAAAATATGGAAATTGCCAAAATCACTTGTACGAACGAACCAATTAAAAAACTATTTAATAAAATAAAGTGTTAGTTAGTCGGGTCGTGTACGGACCGTCATTGAAATACTAGTGCTGTGATATTCTGGCTATACTCATTGGTGGTTTGAGTATTCAACACGTTACTTTTGTTTGAGGAGCGTCGTGGAAGATAGGCCTTAGTAAAAAGTATACTACTGTCACAGTATAAATCAATACAGTAGTCTATCTTCATAAAAAACGGCCGAAACGACGCGATTCGAAATCGCAGTGTATATCAGTACGCAACAGTATCGAGTGCGCGGCAGTTACGCACGCGGAAAGTTTATCTACTCACCGGCCGTAGGTAATTATTTCAAGGTCAGTGCCGCATAATACTGCTGTTTATTTATTCTGTGCTACTGCCCATCCCCCGGCACTGTAACCCTTTAAACGAGAACACGTACACGGCAATGCTTGACTGTAGAAACACGTACGTTTGTAGAGGACTGTATGCTCTTGTCTCAGGATTACTGGTACATTCAGTACTGGTAATTAATAAAGAGTATTTTATTTAATTCTATTCCCCGAACAAAATCCTTCTCAAACCGCTCAACTACTAATGAAGTACCCATTCCTTAAATACTTTTCCTAAAACCCTTAATCACTTTTTCCTAAAACCCACTGACAAAGATGCTTGGAAATGAAATGTCAGACAGCCCTTATACAGTAAGTATATTATATTTCCCTCATCATTCAACAAAATACAATTCCCTGTAACGTGCATCAAAATTCCATATCAAAGCATACCCAATTTTCCCAGAACTATGACAGTTTAGGGTCCGTTCACATAGACCGGCTTGGAGAGCATCGGCTGGCGCGATTCTTTTTACACAGACCGGCGCGAGTTATACGCTTGGAACTGGCCGGAGCCGGCGGCCGTTTCAGATAGAACGGTTACACATAGAGCGCGGAACATTACGTCATCGGAAGCAGCCGGTATGCTCGTCTTACTAAGCGCGTTAGGTTGGCTCTCAAACGTTCTCAATAATAAATAATAATAATAATAAAAATGTTTATTTTTCTTCCACAAATAACACTTATTATCTAAACTTAAAATAAAATAAGTGACATGTAAAAATAAACCTTATTACAATGATACAAAACTCTGTTTTAAACGTGATAAAAAATCTGTTCTCCTCTCTGAACCGGTCTGTGTGAACGGACCCTTAGTTCCTCAAGCAATTTAATCAACATTTTGATGTCATTGCCCACATTTCGGGTCACGCTTCCCAGAAACCAAGTTTACACCCCATGAACTATAGTATCCATTCGAATTTGAACTTTATCAACTACGTGATTATTTTGAAGGTAGATGCCAGTCATTTGGGCGTTGTGGAAGAGATTTTAGATGGATAATCCATCTGAAATGGCTCTATGCTTTTAGTAACTTTTAGTATAAGATTGTCTAAGTCTTTTTATCACAGTATGGAATCAAACAAATCTATATCGTGTAAAAATCTTCGTGATATGCCAGAAAATGACGAAATAAGTGGGCGATATTGGGCACACCTGTCAGGATGCATGACATCGCTTTTATGGGTTAAACGGCTGCACCGATTTGGGTCAATGAGGTGTCGTTCGATTCGTTCGGTTCCGGAGCGGATACTCGTGAAGCGACAGGCGACAACACTTCAGTGGTCTGAGGTTGGTTTTGTATTGTTCAAATTTAAACCTTATCTGTAGACTCTATGATTAAAGTATTTTTATTTCGTTTTCATTATTTTCTAAAGGCCTAAATTAAACTGTATTTATGAACATTTTATTTTTGTCCCTTTTTGCTGCAGATAATTAACTAATGCAGACAGTAAACAGTTTGAAGTGGTGCGGTTACAACCTGTTTACCAACCTTTAAAACATTAAAAACTTTTAACAAAAAAAAAACAGACTTCAAAATTAAACGATCCATTTAATAGATACATACACCTATAAAATGTTGTAAGTATATATGTTTGGAAGTCCTAGTAGATTATCATAAATGTCTAAATGTAGTTCTAATAATACCTATAACAAACTTACGTGTCAAATTGATAACCTCCATAATTATTTTAAGTTTCAGAACTTTGTTCAAGTAACGTTTTTTTCAAGAAACCACTTTGCCCGGATAGCATATTTCTGAAGAATAAAACTGTTATAAGATTAGGTTTTCACAATAAAACAAATGTGATCGACTGCTAAAATGGAAGGAAGTATATTCCTCTTATATCTATGACATTTTTCTTTTTTACAGACATTGAATACATTCATAAGATTATGGAAATAATGTCAAAACAAGGTGGCACTAGTAATTACTTAACTAACACATGGTATTTTGAGTAATTACAACAAAAATCAACATCATCATACCATCAAAACAGCCTAGCTAACCTACATTAATAATTCAGTACCCATCAAAATATTCGAAGCAGCCACACCAGGGAAACAACGGGCGAACTGCAATTAAAACTACCCCGACCCACATGGAAGAGATAACTATAGTTAATACACATCAGCACCGCAATTTGTCTAAGTCAACACAGGTTGGAGTTCATAGGAAAATGGCTGAAGGCAACTAATGTCAAGATTCACAGCGCCTCATTCGAATATAAACTATATTCGTATAACCTTAAAGATCATGATTATTCGTATGGAACGCTTGCTCAGAATCGCCTAAACGAATTTGAATATTAGAAGCTAAAGTATAAGGTTCACATTCGAACGCCATTATCGCCAGCCTTTTAACGAGCTGCATTAAGGACTATGGATGAAGGTATCGAGGAGAAATATTAATTGCATGGTTCGAGTAACATTTATACTTCTGTAAAGTCAGGGAATATATTTGTTTAGTAAATTGACTGCAATGTACTTAAATTGTTCGTAAAATGACGTCACAGCCATTTTTTTTTTACAATAGTATGGAATCAGTCAAGTCAGGAAAATTAAAGACTTAATTTCCCTGATTGAACAATAAATTTAAAAAAAAATTGTATTGCATGCATACAATTTTTTTTAGTAGTAATACTCTTTGCAGATTCATTAATGACATCAAAAGAAAGGCTAATTCAAAAACTTTAAATCATTAAAACGTGTGTGGGATGATTTACCACAAGTATCCTAGCCATTCGGTATCACGCAGACTTGTGCTAACTCTAAACTTGCGCAAGTATAGTATGGCTACCATTAGAGAACTCGGTACACGGCTATAAAATGAGTTAAAAAGTAGTTGGGGTTGTTCTTATACTTATCTTTTTAGTGATACGACTCTGGCGGAACTTGGAAAGTCCACAAGATACGGTGTGGAAACGGTGCTATGTAGCTTAGCGCGGTCGTTGTGCTTTTGTTTTATTTTCGAGCTCGACAACGACACTATCACGATTTTTTTTATCGTTTTTTATTTTGCATATTATGCATCCAGTATTTTGGAACGCAGCAATCCCGTGTGTCAACCTCCTAATTTTTAATAAAAATGTATTCATAATGCGGTTAAAGATGGATAGAATATACTTTCTTGTACACTAAAATTGTTGTTGTTATTGGCCTCATTAAGGTCCCATTCCAGATATACCTAGTCATTGAATTTTTCAAGTCCATTATTGTAATTTGCACCAAGTTTTTTGCCAGTTCAATTGTAGCAAAAACTTATGACATAAGACGATAGGTAAGACCTTCAAACATCTGCCAGAATTATAGGCAATATTTGTAGTTCAACAACTACGTGCGAATTTAGGGCGAATTTCACCAATAAAACTGAAGGCGATACAATTGGATAGGCTTTAAACTTTTTTCGTTCCATTTAATAATAAAAAACTACCTACGTCTTCAGTCTGGTACCTCGATAATACTACGATCGTGCGTAAACGGTGGACATGTGAAAGCGCTTGCACGGCACGGCACCGCGCCGTTTGCACGGCAACCGTATGCATGTGAAAAGGCCCACATAACAGTTTTTCATTGAGAAGTGTCACGTATAGACATAAAAGAACTTAATACACGATATATAAGGTGCTATAAAAATATCTGCCACGGCTGCAATGGGAGATAGTATTGTGTTTATAGATTACAATAGTAAAGATAAATTATTGATCATGTGTCATATTTTTTTTCATACAAAAAATTGTACGTATAAATTTGCAAGTGTCGAACTAGTCAGCTGATTTCAGTTTTCATTCACAGAACAGATGGAAAGAGATAGCAGTTGTTTTCATTGACGAAGTGCACTTCGCGCGTAATTTGTGAACCACGTTATGCAGAGTAGAGTCAATGTTTATTAAACTACTTTATTTTCTCAAATTGATTTAACTGTGCCGGGGTACTAAATTTCTTCACTATTGTTATCTTTAAACACAATACTACCTCTCATTAAAGCCGTGGCAGATATTTTTATAGCACCTTATATACGAATCTAGTTTTAGAATATGTGATTGACGTGTAAAAGTGTTTCTACAAACCTACTTACAGAAAATAAATCATTTATCATTTAGCATTTATAATAACTAATGCAAATTTTAATCAAGCCTCAATGAAGTTTCAATCTACTGTGACTTGTTAAATGTGGTAGTAATTACGAGGTCCACTATACCAAACATTGACGAAGAAAATATCCATAAAATTGTAATACTTTCTCCTTAAACATGTCATTGTTATGACATGTGTCTGTATTAGGAGCGGCTTCCACGAGCGAGAGAATCGCGGCGATGCGATGTGACGAGTGGCTGAGTGCGAGCGAAACATCATCATATCGCCGCGCTCTCATCGGTACTGGCGGCGCGGCGCTCCCTCATAACGTGGCGCTCTCGCAGCGAGGGCGCGGCGATCACTTGTTTTGAGAGCCAAAGATATCGGAAACGCGGCGATTCCGTAACGATTCGCAACGATACGCTGGCGGAATAACCGCTCGTTCGTGGAGATTAGGCGACGTAGAAGCGCGGATCTGTCGCGATTCTCTGACTCATGGAAGCGGCCCCTTATTCTCGACTTTAAGTGCTCTCGTTCCGCCAAGTGTATTGCTTACTTTGTAAACGGTGTGCGAGCCCGGCACGTAAACTCACTCACGCTTGATGGTGAGATAATAAACACCGTATTATTTATTCATACCTGAACTAAATCCATAACATTGTTGTCCTTTTCTTGCTGATATAACAAGAAAGTGTTAGGTGTAGGTAAACTGGAGTACCCGCGACGCGACAACGCGATGCCGGTAATTGTTCTACCGTGAAGTTTTCTATTGTTAAAGTCGCGCCAGTGTGCATGAGGCTGTAGGACGATCCCACTGATGACCTTTGACGGAATACGTATCGGTAGGTAATAATGGAGAATATTTAATTGATCCTCTCAAAACGGTTTGGATGACGATTGTTTTTTCCCCTTTTTTACTCAATTAACTTTGTTTTAACTTTCTGTTTTTACAAACTATTATGTAGGTAGGTAACGTAAGTTGGTCGCCAAACATTGGTGAACAAACTAGGGCACCTCGACCAAATGGGTTATATTAGAACTGTGAAGATAATTGCTTACATTTCAACTACCTATTTTAAACTCTAAATCTATAATCTCCTTCTTGTTTTGCCAGTACGGGTAGATTCAACCAAACAGGAATAAATTTTATCCGCGGAATAACGTTTACTTCTGACAGTTTTCGTATGGAGAAACTGTCATAAATGCAAAATTTATTCGGGAGAGAAGGCTTATTCCGCGGATAAAATTTATTACTGTTTGGCCGTTTCAATACAAAACTACTTGAAACAATCAATTTGATAATATACCAATCAAAACAAAAGTCTAAATTAAATTAATTTAGTCTACTAATTTGTGTGCCGATCTGTTTCACATCCAAGTCTTGGCGTGCTGTCTCCAGCACCAAATGGGTCAAGGTACGATGTAATCCAGCATGAGCGATCAAAAACAAATGTAAGCCAATAATAAACGGATCAGACGGATCCGTTTATTATTGGCTTATATTTGTTTTATTCAATTTGATGGTTTTCTTTATCCTGGCTTATGCTGTAAGCTGGTTAAGTCTTGGGTTTTGAGTCTTGATGCATCAGCTACGGTAAAGGTTGTCAGAGGGTTTAGTTCATGAGTCGAGTCAGTCCAGATTTGTAAGTTTTTTTTGGGTTGGAATTTAGTTATTAAAGAGAGAGGATTTTGTTCCTCAAAATACGACTTTAAAATAATCATTTCAGAGGCATTTGAGAGTTTTTGATTACAACTGCTGTGCTAGCATTAATACACTTAATATTAATGCTAGATTTATAGGTTTACTATCTCTAAAACTTGATTACCTGAAACTAGAAATAACTTGATTACCGGTTATGTTAGTCAAACGGCAGATAGTCCTTGAAGTTCGAAGTACAATGCCAGAAATTGACAAAGCTTGCATAATAGATTAGCGAGCTGGGTAATGTACTATGCAAGCTTAGCTTTATCGAGCTAGGAGCTCCTTGCTAGATAAAGTGACGACAGTTAATTGATTCAGGCGTGACTTGGCGGAAATCCATTATAAAATACCTACAATAGACATAGATATATTTAGTAACTATTCGCGTACCCGAACACGACGTGTTACCACGCCGAGTGCTGGACGCTGAGCTTAACACGTCGTGTTCGGGTTCGCGACAAGTCAATCGTCATCCTGAGGATGCCTCGTCGAAAGGTGACACGAGTCGATTTCTTACAAGGTTTTTATCGACTAGGTATAGGAAAAGTTAAGCGGAATAAGTTACTAAATATATATACGCCTATTGTATTTTTTTTTAAATAACAAGCCCTTACATAGCTACGGATAAGTAATCTGATGGACTTATTAAATTTCAACTATAATACAGGCTTTTATAACTATTGTTATAGGAATTTATGATTGATTTTTAACCCTCCAATCTATAGTGAATGGAATATTGAACGAACCTAATTTTAAGCCGAAATATCTTCTATTTTTGGCATTCACTCCGTTCGTTCATTTAGCAGGAAAACAATGCACTATTCTGGCAAAGATTTTCGAGATTTATGAAAAGTATTTTCGAAAACAAACCTCGAATTTCCCGGAAAGGAATTTCCTTTCATCTAGCGTGCCTTTGACATTATTGGCAGGTTATTTGATTAATATCAACTGCAAAAGAGAAATAAATTAAATAGATAGCTTGAAAGGGATTTACGAATTCTAGGAATACCTCGTTAGCGTAAGTTAATGGCCACAAGCGCAACAGTTTGGTTTCCCGTTTGTTGCTGGGATCGGCGGGATAATTGCGTAACACACTTACACTGCTTTTCATTTAGGCAGTTCAACAACATGCATTGTGTTATATACGTTGCTAGGCAGACACATTTTTCGAACATATGAAGCAATGGATTAGCAATATCCTTCAAAATCATTCAGATTGTAATTCAAAGTGTGTTAAGTACCTACGCAATGTGCAAGGATGCTGGTTTGCAGTTCCTCATGTCTTCTTCGGGGAATACTCTATACATAACATAACATCAAGCCTTGTTTCCCCGAAGGGTTAGGCAGAGGTGTATCTATAGTACACGCACATTTCGCCAACTGATACACTGTTCCTACACTGTACATCTTCACGTATTTACATAACTAAAATCCACTACCAATTTAACTACTGTCCGATGTTAGGGGAAGCGTAAAGCCAAACAACAAAAGCCGGTCTTAAGCACCTATTCAGTCTGTTTACGAGCGGTACGTATACAACCATAGATACCGCGTATTAACATTATATGATTATTGCACTGTAAACTGCCCATACTTCACTTGTTATTTATAAAGATTATGCGAGTACGTAATGAAAAGCGGTGAAAATTTTCCATGGTGTTATCAGTACGATATTTTCAATGTCTAGTGCATTTATAATACACGGCGATTGTATATATAGTTATTATAGTTATAGCTATTGTAGGCATGTATGCTTCCCGATCAGGAGGTTCCAAAACATTTTCTACCATTTTTTTTTTAAATATAAGAATTTAAAAAATATATAAAAAATTGTAACCCACCGATATCGGGGACAGGGTCCAACCCTGTTCCCGTTATCAGATATATATTTTTCAATGTTTAAAAATAAATTATTATTATTATCGTACAAGAAAAAAAACTTAAAAACGTTTTAAAAGAAAGAAAAACTTTTACTGGATAATCTACAAATACACTTAGCTCAGTTATTTAATTCTTCAAAGCCCCCAGACGACAGTGGCTCTCGTTACGTTTCAGATGTTTACTAACAGGATATTATACAATTACTAAGTTCACACGTGGCGCGGGTGTACAAGGCGATTTGTTATTTAATTAAACGCTTTTAGTGAAATCCTCGCTTGTCCCCGTGACTTTGTCCGCGTGAATTTTCTCGTCTTAGCTTTCCATTAGTGAAAGAATTTTCAGAATCGGATCACTAGTTCTGAAGATTACCCCGTACATAAAAGCTCACAAATGTTACTGCTTTATAACATTACTACAAACTGAACAGTGACATCAAGGATGCAAAAAAACTAAGTACAGAGTAAGTTGGAACGCGGCTCTAAGGGCAAGATTCACAGTTCGTGCATCGACTTTACTTTGTTTGGATTCGACCAAACACGAATAAATTTTATCCGCGGAATAAGATTTACTCTGACAGTTTTCGTATGGAGAAATGTCAAAAATTCAAAATTTACTTGGAAGAGAAGGAATCCAGCCTTAGTAAAGTAAGCGTTTCATGTATACCTTATTCTCATGTTCATAATAACACATAACATAAAACCTCACCCCTCCACACTACATCACTCCGGCAGAACATCTGCCCCTTGGACACGAACTGAGGTGGCCAATCTGGAAATCTTTGAACCGATTTCGGGCCCAGGTTGGCCGCTGTAAAAACAATCTGGCCAAATGGGGGGTATCATTGACTCTCACAGGACATGCCTTTCTTCCTGCATAACCACCTGCACATTATTAATAGTGAAACTAATAGGAAAAAAATACGAAACAGTGATTACGCATTGGAGACTTCACGTGGTGCCATCAGCTCTAACTTAGAAGTAGCTCAAGAATTTGTACATTTCTTTACTAATATACCATCTAAAACGACGGAAGCTTTAAATTCTTCACCAGATGTCTCAATTGATTTATTAAAAGCGAACGTTCCAGGCTGCCCGGTTGAATTTCAATTTAAGCATATAAACCCTATGACAGTTATGAAAGCTTTCCGGCAAATCAAAATAAAATTGACCGAAGATCTATGGGGATTATCTATCAAAGTTTGTACATCCATAATCGAGACTATAGCACCATACTTAGCTTTAATATTTAATTTATGTGTGGATCAAGGGGTCTTCCCGGATTTAATGAAATACAGTAAAGTTATACCACTTTTTAAATCTGGAGACAGTAAAGACACAAACAATTATAGACCAGTATCCGTGCTGCCGGTATTCAGCAAGGTATTCGAAAAGGTAATGCTCAATCAAATGCTTAATCATTTTAACACCAACCAAATCTTACACGATCAGCAATATGGTTTCACCAAAGGACGTTGTACGACTGACGCCGGTGTCACCTTATTAAAACACATATTTGCAGCGTGGGAGGAAGCTCAAGATGCCATAGGAATCTTTTGTGACCTCTCCAAGGCATTTGATTGCGTAAATCATGAAACCTTACTCTTGAAACTTCAGCATTACGGATTAGGTGAACTTGCGCTCAGTTTAGTAAAATCCTATTTAAATGATAGACAACAGCAAGTTCAAATAAATGGTATCAATTCATTGGGTCTAAAAGTAAAAATGGGTGTTCCACAAGGCTCGATATTGGGTCCTTTCCTCTTTTTAGTATATATTAATGATCTCCCCAATTTATTAAAAAACCAACCACAAATGGTGTTATTTGCTGACGATACTTCTTTAATTTTTAAGATAAATAGACGTGCATCAAATCTTGACGACGTAAATAACGCCCTACTGCAGGTTCAAAATTGGTTCACTGCTAATAATTTAGTATTAAATGGGAAAAAAACTAAATGCATAAGATTTGCTTTACCGAATGTTAAAAGTAATGATTGTGATATAGTATTGAATAGGGAGAAACTAGAATTCGTGGATAAAACAGTTTTCCTGGGGATCACGCTCGACTCAAGGCTGCAATGGGGTCCTCATTTAACATCTCTTGCAGGGCGGCTAAGTTCAGCAGCATATGCTGTAAGAAAAATCCGTCAATTTACTGATGTAGATACTGCGAGGCTAGTCTATTTCAGTTACTTTCATAGTATTATGTCTTACGGTATTTTACTATGGGGACGGGCTGCAGATATCGAGTCTATTTTTATTCTGCAGAAAAGAGCCATCAGAGCAATATATGGCCTCCGCAGGCGCGATTCTCTAAGGGAACTGTTTAAAAGTATTAACATCATGACGGTACCTTGTCAATATATATATGAAAACATCATGTACGTAAGGAAAAATCTTAATCTTTTCAGTAAAAGAGGTGAAAGACACAATTATAGTACGAGAAATAGGGACCAATTAGTTCAACCTGGTTTCAGACTGGCTAAAGTAGACTCATCCTTTATGGGGTACTGTTTAAAATGTTACAATAAAATACCTCCCCACATACTCCAACTAAATGAAACGAAATTTAAATCTTGTATAAAACGCACACTATGCAGCCAAGCATATTATACGTTGGGTGATTACATCGCTGACAAAAATGCTTGGCTCAATGCTGGTCCAGCTCCACAAGCGCGCATAAACTAGTTGATTAGCATTCGAAAATATTGTTGGAGCTGCTGAAAATTGGGAAAAAACTATCTTTGCATTGTATAAATTCAATCTGTTAATATTGTATAATTGCAAAGCACATGTGTGAGCACTGTGACCACATACTTTTTATAAAGCTACCATTTACTGGGTACGTCTTTCATTGACTTGAATGTGCCCTGGCGGCTGAGAGTATGTCATGCTCACTCAAATGTCTCGCTGGTGGTGGCGTGTGTGTTGGATCGTTAAGTTCCCTTCAAAATGGTTGAGCTAAATGGTGCTGATCCATGCGTCATGTTCGTGAACGGGCGCCGTCAGTAGGGACTGGTCATCTCTTAGCTGCCACGGCTTATTTTAATTTTTGAATTGTTTCTATATTTTTTATTACGGACGCTTTTAACGTGCACGTCTTTTTACATTGTTCTCACATGTATAATTTCAACATGAATGATGTAACAAATATTTTGTAACATATATTTTGATTTAAAAGAGTGTCCGTGGAGTTTCTTGCCCGTTCTTCTCCATAGGAACCTACTACGCTTTGGAATGGGCAACTAGCTTCATTTTTTTCTGACTGACCGACGCCTTGACAATTCAAAAGTACCTGTAATTGGTTTATTTGAAATAAATGCTTTGAGTTTGAGTTTGAGTTTGAGCACACTCCAGGATTTGAACGGTGCGCATGACAGAGCTATCCTGGTAGCTTTTTAGGGGTATGAGGAACAGGGTGTAAAGTTCACTCATCCTCTATAGAAAAGGGAGGATCCTCCGACCAGACGGGTGTTGTGTCTGGCGGGCAATTGCCCAAGGATTGATGTCGGATATGTTATTCGCGCGGTAAACTTAAATAGCGTGATGCAGGATTTGTGACGTCAGGTCTTTGATGCGTAGTTCACATGTGGCAATGTACACAGCTTCTTACTGGTCGGGCAAAGTTTAAGTAGTAGTCAATCGATTTAAAAAGAGGAAGATATGATAATATATGAAGGTATTCATATGCGTGCTTGGCGAACATGACCAGACGCATCGTACGAATATCAACATAATGTTATTCGTATTAGACACTTTCTTTGCCTGGCAGAGTAATGTCAAAATGCAATCTCT
The DNA here is from genome assembly GCA_914767815.1 of Eupsilia transversa. Lineage (NCBI taxonomy): Eukaryota > Metazoa > Arthropoda > Insecta > Lepidoptera > Noctuidae > Eupsilia > Eupsilia transversa. The sequence continues at coordinate 14,607,025 of OU611876.1, forward strand.
TGCATCTCTTGCTCTAAGGTACGACTGGAAAAGTGTCGCGGACCTTGCTAATTTTCTTGAGCAGAAATTCGCAATTTCCCTAATTATTGCGGGCTGTGGGTTGCAAATTTAATGCATGCTCCGTGACTTCTGTAATGAGATAATTACGCTGAGAGGGCAAACCTGGATTTAAAATGTTATGAATCGTCAACACCCAGCGAGAAAGTGGTTTTTTTTTTGTATTGCGTCTCGAAGGTCAAACTAGGATATTGTCGGCTCCACAGGTAGGCGTCCACAGGAAAGCCCGGTTAAGCACCGGGCTTTCCTGTGGACGCCTTAATAAATTAAGGCCTCCAGCCAAGACATAAAATTTAAAAGCGAAGCGTTTTCTCGGTAATGTGTTGGGTACGGACCTCGGCTATGGGGGTAGCTGGAGGAAGGCAGCAAGAGATCTGAGAGCTGGATTGGATCGCAAGGGATCTGAGAGCTAAATCGGATCGTAAAGTGGGGTTCAATTCTCGCTCCTTACCTGTATAGGTTCGTATGTAGTCTGATAAAGCTTATTAAAGCTTATTATTGAAAATAAGTAGTATTTTTTTATTTCTGTGGATAGTTTCTTGTTTTTAGTAAAGAAAGAAAAAAAAGGAATAACTTTTATTTGGACACAGTTCGTGAAACACAAAATACAAATAAAAAAGTGAAAATAATGTGTTCCGGCTGTTGCCGCTGTGTATAAGCCTTCGGAAATAATGGACATTAGGCCTGGTATTTAATATTTAATAAATATTATTAAGCTATTCGTCCACCATGCGATGTCTGAGCAATGTCTTCTCTTTTCAAAAAACGCGCGGCGTCCCTGACACGTGACGGCGCGAAGAACACTGGCTGGCGCAGCGGTATGGCTACAGTAAGTCCCGCCGTGCGCCACCCGGCGGAGACGGGTCCGTAACATAATGTTTTGACAACAATAATGTGCCTCACAGCTGCATTAATGCCATATAGATGCTGTCTGAGGCTGGTTTTCTAATGAACCCTGGACAAGTGATGGATAAGCAACAAACATTTGCAACATACCAAATACTTAATTTTTATACAGTACTGGACAGGATGACGGCCCTTCCCATCCGCATAACGTTATGATTGAAATTACTTACCGTACCTACATCACACGCATACCGTGGCACAAAGCACTCTCTTAATTGCATTCATTTGTCGCTTACGCCCTTAGCTGCAGTACAATAAAATGCAAATTATCTTTCACTCGCACGTGTGTATTCCCAGGACACAAGGACCAAGGTCGGAATCATTTATTCAATTCACAAGCTGTAAAACATACACGCTTGAAAGTAAGGATATAACCATAACATCACTCCTATAATCCCCGAAGGGCTAAGCAGAGGTGTTTATGTATAGTATACCCACATTTCGCCAGCTTAATGTTCAAGTTCCATGTACCAGGGCGCGAGACTAAAGCAGTCCCCACGATGTAATCGTGCTTTTGTATGTCGTGCTATGTCTTTTGTGTGCACCAAATAAACGATTTATTTATCTCTAACTACACAACTTAACATGATGCCTTGCTTCCCCGAAGGGTTAGCCAGAGGTGCAACCATAGTACACCCACATTTCGCCAGTTATGTTTAAGTCCCATGTACTAGGGCGCGAGCCTATTGCCATCAACCGAGCTAAACGCCAGGCTCCGGGTTGCTATGGAGAAATTTGCGATGGAGAAATCCAATAATACTTTGCCCGACCTGGGAGTCGGAACCCAGGACCCAGGACGTCGTGCTCTGCAGTAGCATTTGCGACCACTAAACCAACGAGGCAGTCATATGAAAAGATATCTTGTGTAATATTCAATGTAATTGAACTATAGGTACTTTAATTACATGTTTGATATTATTTGGGTTTCTATATTAAGGCTCATACATACTGGCGCGACACCGGTTCTGGTACCGACACCGATAATTGTTCTATCGTGAATTTTTCTTAGAAATTCTATTATTAAATTCGCGTCGCGCCTGTTTGTAGGATCCTTTAAAAGGTACCTTTTTTTTTACCTATTATATGATTTTTCCCGTCGATGGTTGGGGATAACCGATATTAAAGGAAAATGAGATAAAAATGTACCCTTACCAGCATCAATTCAGAAAAAATATTTTCGTAATGAGATGTAAAATTATTCGTAAAGTTAAAAATACATACATATTTTTTTCCCAATTCCCTTTGGTTTGCCGTGCCAAATATTATTTTAACATTATGTAGGTATCGAAATATAATATCTTGTATTATTTTATCTTTATGATATTGGCCCATGAAACCTTGTAATGCCCGCTATGATCTTACTTTCATGTTTTTAACAGACAGGATGACGTAGATTCCCGGCCTAATAACGTTCTTATACCGAAAAACTTTTAAAACTTACGGCTGGGGAAGAACACAGATTATAATTATTTACTTTTATAAGTTTTTTTTTTTATCACGACAGTCACGAGTGACAAACAAGAAAAAATTGCCCAAAGGACCAGCTATATAATCACTAAAATTTTTTATAACTTTTAATAAAAATGAGACTCTCTTGAAGATTAATGATAAAAAATGGCCAACTCCGAGTCGGATTCGAACACGAAGGGTTCCGTACCGCCGTACGATATTTACCACTATAAAAAATTTCAAGTGTCTACTTAATACGGTTCAAAAGATACAACCCTGGGATGGACGGACGGAGAGTGGAGCCTTAGTAGTATGGTCCCGTTGGCACCCTAGAGTACGGAACCCTACAAACAACCTTGACGTAGTTATAATAAGCCCCAACGTGATAATGATTAATTACTACAACATTTTAACAACCTTTTAAAAGAAAACTTTTCTTTTTTAATCGTTTTTGGCTTAATAAGGAAAATAATTGGATTTTTAATAAGTGATTTATATGTTAATTTTCTTTGGAAAGATGTAATGTGTTGTTTAGACTGTCATTAATTAATGGCAAGTAATTTTGAAATAAGCTAATTAAAATGTTGTGAAAATGTACAATCTATATCAATATAGTTACAATATATTCCAAATAAACCAATTTCTGCACTTTTGAATTGTCAACAGTCGGTCAGTCAGAAAGATGAAGCTACTTGCCCATTCCAAAGCCTAGTAGGTTCATATGGAGAAGAACGGGCAGAAATATCCATGGAAACTCTTTTAAATCAAAATGTTCTAAACGTCGCCCGTCGTCGGCAATATGCAGTTAGAGTGGCTGTTATTGCCTGTCGTAACTACACACACACACATAAACATAAACTTAACCTATCTATAACACAACATAACATAACATCACGTCTTGTTTCCCCGAGGGTTGGGCAGAGGTGTACCTATAGTACACCCACATTTTGCCAGTTATGTTTAAGTCCCATGTAATAGGGGGCGAGCTTTTTGCCATCAACCGGGCACAAATCCAGACTCCGGCCTGTTACTGAGAAATTCCAGATGGAGAAACTCAATAACACTTTGCACTTTGCCTAGCTATAAGTCAGATGTAATATCACTTACTCTTAAGTTTTAGCCTAGTCAGCAACTGTGTGAACATTGTGCTCACAAATAAATATATATAAACAAACGCTTTCTTTCCTGCTACGATGCTGCTGCTGGATGAATATTTGCTGTCAAACATAACATTAAGATAGTAAGTAAACATACCTTTTGAAATAAAACATACATTTCCCGCCATCTGAGTAAAACAGGTCATACAAATATTTGTACCGACGCGCGACGTATTTCAACCCGCGCTGCGCCTCACAGGACCAAAAGCGAATCCTCTACTATTTCGTCGCAGAGATCGCCAATCGATACCGACTCCGGATACCGGCTCATTACTTAGTACACTACTATGGACTTCTACCTCTACTTGAATTCACATCAAAACAATTATATTTTATACTACATACATATTTATACATAAACTTATGCTTTTTCCGAGGCAGAAGCTACAAAACGGTACTGGCAACGATCCTTACATACTTCTTATTGCCCTATGGGGTCTAATGCTATTAAATACATAAATCCGAACACGACGTGTTGCCACGCCGAGCCCTGTTCGCAACAAGTCAATCGTCATCCTGAGGATGCGTCGTTAAGAGGTAAAACATGTGTCGATTTCTTACTCTTTAGGAATAGTTAAGCAGAATAGGTTACTACATATATCTACGTCTATTGTATTTTATAAAGGATTTCCGTCAAGTCACGCCTGAATCAATTAACTATCGAATTCTATATTTTAGTTTAAATGTACAAACGTTTAATTCTGCAGAATCGTATCCCGACGCATTTCAACCCGCGACGCGCCTCGCAGGACCAAAAGCGAATCCTCTACTGATCGTCGCAGAGATCGTCAACGGATCGTAATGGCAGGATACCGGCTCATTACATAGCTGCCTCGTTAAGTAACCCATTTTCCTTGCAGATAACACGCTGGAAATTAGGAGTGAAGTTATCTAAGTTAGAAAATGGGATTCACTTGCTAATGTCGCTGCTGTAATAAAATTAAAGCTTGAATATTGATTATCCTAACTAATCCCAATTAATATTATAAATGCGTAAGTGAGTGTTTGTTTGTTATGCTTTCACGCTAAAACGGCTGAACGGATTTGGATGAAATTTAGCACATGGGTAGACCATTACCTGGAGAAGTACATGGGATACTTTTCATCCTAGGTCGCAGACGAACTTGCGGCCAATAGCTAGTAATATCATAAATGCTAAAGTAACTCTGTCTGTCTGTTACCTTTTGTTGCCTTAATGGCTGAACATATTTCGATGAAATTTGGCACACAGGTTAGGACGTAGGATACTTTTTTATCTCGGTAATACGTTCCCGTGGGATCATTCCCGACCTCAACGCGGGCGAAGCCGCGGGCTGAAGTTTTAATAAAAGGACCAAAGAGGTTGTTGTCATTTCGTAGAACACTGTTGTTTGTTATTTAATTTTTGTGGTTTATGTTTGCACGAAACATAAATAAAGTTTCGATTCCCTATACAGTTTGTTAAAAGTAAAATCCGATTAAAAGTTGTTTCAATATTATCATTCTAACAGTTTACGTAAATATTGCAAAAATAGCAACGAGTTCGTTCAATACATACTTTATCACTATCACAAAATATTATAAAATGTATGTCTGTCTGTGTGTATGTGATAAACTCAAAAACTAGAGAACAGATTTTCATACGGTTTTTACCAATGGACGGAGTGCTTCATTTGGATTCATTGTTTTCTGTAAATTGGATGAAATATGACGATGATTGTTGAAGATATAGGATAAAATCATGCCGACTGGGAGCTTTACTGGTATGCGCCACGTAAAACAAAAGAGTTATATGAAAACAAATGTATCTGATCTTAACTTTTTTTAATATTTACAAGATTGGAAATAAAATACATAAAAAATAACCTAACCTAACCTAACCCACATGCTTGACGCAACTGGCTGATTCGACACTAGTCCAGAAAAAATATTGTAGGCGTAAATGCTCTGCTACCCGTGCGAAGCCGGGGCGGGTTGCTAGTTGTTTTCGCGCTTGTTCGCGGCTTCGTACGCGTAAAATTTCTTGGTCCCCCGACCCACCGCGTCACATCGCATCGCCCGCCCGTGCTATTACTTCATTTTCGTTCCTATTGCTCGGGTCCTAAGGGCTGTAGCGTGATGTTAAATAGCTTATACCTTTCCTCAAGAATTGGGCTATAAAAAACAAATAATATTTTACTAATACGTGTGCTAGTTTCAGAGATTAGCTAATTCAAGCAAACAAACAAACTCAGCTTTATTATATTAAGTATAGATAGATATTCCAGAAAATATTTCGTAACTTTACGTTAATGGTAACGCGTTTCGAAGAGATAGATTCGTCCGTAATTCGACCTTTTCAACGTGAGTAGATTGAAAACCCTTTTTATATTATTTTTGTAGTAAACATAGTTAATGTATTGTCGAGAGCCCGGAGAGCAGTGTTATGTAACATGGGTACTAATTGCAAAGGACACTTTGCGTCACGTTCTTAACATAAAAAATAACACCAATAACTGAAAGTAGAAAAATAAGCATTTTGGTATCGCAGGCAGACAAGCCAATAAACTGAAATCTGGTGTAAGTTTTGTTTGTCCCCGCTTGCAATACCAAAATTCTATATATTATAATGCTTATTTTTCTCTTTTCAGTTAAGCGTTTTTGCAATCGGGTTTTTGTTTTTTAAATAATTTTCTTCATTTCAAGCTTTTTAGTTTTCTGATTATATGTAAATATTTAGATAAGACTCGTTACTTTATTTGATACCAATATTATTGTTATTTTTTTAAACGCGGAAGGTTTTAAAAAAAAAACAACAATATTGGTAGTAATTGTCTACTTACCTACTTACAGAAATGAATATAATAATTTAAAGCTGGTGTTAGATTTTACAGAGGTAAGAATATTCTCCAGGATATTTGCAAAGTTAGTAGTCTTTTTTATAAACCGGGGAAGGTTTTAAAAAAAAAACAACAATATTGGTAGTAATTGTATAAACCTACTTACAGAAATTAATATATCATTTATCAGTAAAGTCATCGCGGAAAAACTTTTATTTAATGTGACTTCACTTTCTAACGCTGTAACAGTTTGAGCGGATAAACATTCTCCATAAAGAAAAGAAAATAACGAAAAATAGGTCACCGAAACACGTGCATACAAAGAAAAGATGGATAATAAGAAAAATAAAATATAAGATCTACATAAAGTTATCACGAGCATAAAACAGAAATAGTCAGCAGCTGCACGTCATGACTGTGACAAGGAGGCGGCTCAGCATGATGCTGTGCTAAGGGGGACCCACACCACAGCGCTGATTTTCAGTGGTGGACATTTCTGTGCTTGAAGTATTAAATAAATAATTAACAATAATTCCTAACACTAATGCTATATATCTTTCAGTTTAAATGAAGAATCGTTTAATATGCGCAATCGTACGACAGCAGACTCAGTTCTACATTCCCAGGAGACACATAAATATTTCTCCCGACGCGATGTGGTTATTAGAGTAAGTCATGGAACCGCTCTACTTAGTTGCGTAACACAGTTTCGTAAACGATTAAAACTAATCTTTTTCATTTTGACAGTTCAGAACATTCATTGCGTTATTTACGTTGTTGTGCAGATTTTTTTTCGAACTTAAAAAATAAAACGATTCAGACGATCGTGTGTTACGCAAGAACACCAAAAAAACAGACGTCGAAATGTTCATGTATGTTATGGAAACAACTTGGTCAAAACATGTTTATTACCTAAAAAGTTTTTGATGCAATAGTAGTTATCTGGTTTTTTTCTATATACATTAGTGACGTGTACACTTAAGAAAGTAAACTCACATAACATTTGCGGTTGTCACCGGTCAACGCAAGTTAAAAGACAAGAGACAAACCTTAAATATCATCAAGAGTATGACACAAAACACACATACAAAAAAAAACACGCCTTTTCCCATGGGGGTAAGCAGAAATTATAGAACACGATAATCATTCACAATAATCGTTCACGATCATTTTCAATGTTCTGTAGACCTCGCAAGATAGAAATTGCACTCCCTACTTTCATATCTACATACTCTTTTTGCTTAAAACTCAAACCAAATATTTCAATTAAACCATTGAGCCAACAGTCACTTTTGAATTGTCAGTCGATGAGTTAGTCACAAAGTTGAAGCTAGTTGCCCATTCCAAAACGAAGATCTCTCCGGAGAAGAACGGGCAAGAAACTACAAGGACACTCTTTTTAATCAAGATATTACAAAATCCTGGGTACGTTTATGTTCATTTTCATTCTTAGGTAGGTGCTGGTCATACGCAGGAAGACTACGCACCTGACCCTTCTGAAGAACATCACCAATAACGTTAGTGTATGTCTTTCTAGGGCGTTCTGGACAAAAAAGGTCCACAAAAATTATTTCAGCGCCACATAAGGTTATTTCAATTACCTTTAACGCGACCAAAAGTTCAGTTATTTAATTTAAAGTTCAAAACTCAACTCGTTTTTTGATGAAATTAAACGTTAACATTGACATTACTTTGGTTTAGTTTTTTTTTCATGTTCCTAATTCAAAATTACAAGCAAACACTGCTACCGCCGCCGCCGCGCTGGGAGGCTATTGGCCATTTAATCAAAACATTAAAGGGTTAAGATCAAAGGAGTTTTTAGTAACCATTCGCAGTGCCGCTCCTTTGATGTTATTATTCTGCCTTTAGGTAATTTCGTAAGTAAATAAGTTTTGGTATACGAGATAGGTTAGTAGTAAATGACTGTGTTTCATTTGGTAATTAAAGTAGGCCTAAATAAATTAACACAAATAGTAAATACATAAACAGATAAAAAGGTAATGTACCACTGATAAATTACACTCCTTTTCAATCCACATAAAATGAACGTACGGAAAATAAAATATATCCCACATGATAGGTAGTCGACTGTGGGTCCTTAGGGACAACATACGCCAAGAAACAATAAAATACGTTTAACATAACATAACATCACGCCTGTAGGGACGAAAGGCAGAGGCAGAGGTGTAACTATAGTACACCCACGTTACGATAGTTATGTTTAAGTCCCTTGTAATAGGGGGTGAGCTAATTGCTATCAACTGGACTCAGATCCAGACTCCGGGCTCCTCCTGAGAAAGTTTTCTTATGTTAAATATTATTTTTTCTGTTCTATAAGTAGAATCTATTTTCTAGTGTACAATGACGTATATATAAATAAATAAAAACCTAGTGATATCCGTTTTATATTGTGTGTAATTTCAAAAACTCTCAAACAAAAAGTTTAGAAGCCCAAGGATGGTTCTCATCCTTTACATGAACAAACAAACTCAAGGATCAATATACCAATAAACCTACGTCAAAACTTTGAAGGGTTGTATACGTCTAGAACCTATCGGAAGATGAATCGAATAGTAATAAAAATGGAGGACCGACATTACATTTAGACAACATCGTAGTTTACATTTAGAAAACATCGTAATTTACAGTTCTATGTAACGCACCTGATTTATTAATAATATGACTTAAAAAAATGTATAAGCATTCTCGTACGTTTTATGATTTAAATTAAATGAATCTAAAGATTATTATTAATTTCTTGATTCTAAATAATTTTGATGATTTTAATGAATTTCTTGATTTTAAATCTTTTTTATGAATTTGAATGATTTTAATAGATGATTGTGATTTTTTTATGTAAGTAATGTTCTTCTGTTAAAACATGGATCACTGTGTCTGAAGTAAATAAATAATAATAATCCCACAGGGTTTTTTCTTCTCATGTAGGTACGTATGTATATGCACCGATTTTTCCGTGATTATTAGACTGACTCATTCGGTTGAGGGAGCTCGCGCGACAACGAACATGCCTGTTTGTTGGTTTCCCCGGATTTTTTTATAATTCGACAAACTGAACGTTATAATTTATTCTAAGGAGTTTTAAGATTTCGTTTTTATTTATTTAGATAAGATAAGACAAAAATGTCTTCAAAGACTTGGTGGTGAAAATCACACAATTATGTAAGCCTTTTTGAATTTTCGCAACAATTCTTAACGTCGCAAAGGACGAAGTCAATACTAAACTTTTTTGTTTTTTAATAATTCGACTATGCCTATCGTACTCCGACACTGATGAAAGGCTTCAAACAAATTACGGAACAAACTGTCCAAAGTTTCAAACACCAGAGTTTGTACAATTATAATTTGCATTAATAATTCCCGAATACCAATTCCAAATTGAATTCTCCAAAATGAATTTTATTGTCATTCGTCGAACCATACGTTACGAGAACATGTTTACGTTCCATTTTCAATTTAATATGACGCAGTTTGTATTTTGTGACTTCTAATTTAAAATACATGAAATACTGGTTCTATTTCTGTAATCATCTAATATTATAATATACATTGTAACAGCGAATCAATTTTCACGCCCGTTAAAGGCTCGTTCACACCGGCGCGACTTGTCGCGCGACGCGACTTTAACAATACAATTTCTAATAAAACTTCACGATTGAACAATTGCCGGTGTCGCGTCGCGCGACAATTCGCGCCGGTGTGAACGAGCCTTAAGACCTAGGCCAAATATATTTTGATATCGGATATAAAGATGTGTCATAAAGAATACTAATAAAAAATCTCGACTAATTAAAAAGATATACAACAATCCACGGAATTTCGCGGGTATTCTGGTAATTTAATAAGATATTAAATAAATATACAATAAATTTAATATTTTTTAATGACATTAAAACGTTATTTATTTGAAATTTTTCGACAACTTTAGAAGAGGGTTGATTTATGATTAAAGTTTCTTTTGAAAGTTATTATTAGGGAAATAGGGAAAATCTTAGTTCGGTACCAATTTCCATCTTTTTAAGCCTCTTTTTTGTGGCCGAGTAAATTCAGGTAACAAAAAAATTGGTCCTTTTCACCGCGTTCTAGATTTCTAGTGAAACCACGTTCTTTTCCGAGAACAAACTTAAACCTTACGTTAGTACACGCCTATATTTACTATGTAACTTTTTTTGCCTGTAATGAAATTCGCCGAGCCGAAAACCTGCCCGTTTAATTTTGGACAAAAAAGTTCAGTATTTTGTTTACAGACTTTGTATGCCTAGGATAGGTATTTTTCATTACACTTTTTTGTTTATTTAGGAACCTGATATACCGTTGTCCCAGTTTTAAATATGAAAATAAAAAGTAATCATCTTGAGTGTAGTCCATGCAGATCCCAAGTATTTTATTCCTTTTGTATTTTTCATTTGTCGCAGTGGGGCACTGACATAAATTTCGAGGAAAGAGAACAGTTGGTTCTATTTCGTAGTATAGTGTAGCTACCATAAACATAAACATTATGTTTCATTTACTTCACAAACTTCTACGGAAGTCCGTAACATTGAGTTGGGTCGACATAGCAGATAATGATTTGACTGCGTAAAGTTACGATAGTAACTTTAAATGTTTTGAAATTCAAAATTTGAATTTCCAAGATTAATTAATAGATTGAATTGATCAAATTCTAAACTGTCAATTTTACTTGTATTTTATTGTTAAATAGGTACTGTCAGTACTAGAGGTGAGCCGATGATAAAGCAATATTATGTGATAATAAATAAAATTTCAAGAAATACGTATTCACTTCCATGCGTCTAATAAATCACAATCTAATTTTTTTTTTTAAACTAATTTTTATTTATTTTTTATTTTTAAAGCTAATTCCAAATTCGCTTGAGCTTTCGAATGCAACCAGTGTTATTTATTTTTCTACTGGCCTGAGTGACTTAAGGACTCCTTTTGCAGATAACGTTTACAGTACTTAGATTTCCATGATAAGTAAAAAAAAAAGTACAAGACATCAAGAATTACTTATATTTTCAACAAGAACTACAATAAATCAACCAAGAAATTATATAATTTAATTAGCTCCACATAAATGTTTGATGTGATAATGTTTGGTCCTTCGAGAGAAGCGCTGAATATTTTGCAAACCTGAATGAAACACACTAAAACAACATATCCCTGTATAATACGAAAGTCAATATAATTTCAAAAGTACTTACATCGAAAATCCAGCTGATCAGCACAGCACAGCTAATATTGTGCAAGAGTTCAAAATCAAAATAAAAACCAGGTCAATTTTACTAAGAAACACTCACACACCACACAAAATATTTAGAAAAGGTATAGTATACACGAAGATCACTTTTAAGGCATAACTTATTGCGAAATAGAAAGTTTAAGATAGATTTTAATTAATGATTTATAGGTTTTTATATCGCACTGTTTTTCGTTGCGACCGACATAGAGTGAACGTGTGTCTGTCGCAGCGTCGAAAGCGCGACTAACGATGTCTAGGCAAGCGAGGCGCCGAGCAGTCTCGGAAAAGCAGGTGTACGCCACTGACATACACAAGCGTGGATGAGGCAAGGAAAATAGAGATGACACTTTACTGCTATCTCTTTTACTCTTACTTTCCTACCGAAACCGCATCTTCGTTGTCAGAAAGGGATGGTGCGCGTTGGCGTAGTCGTAGTACGCTAGCGTATCTAGTAAAGGGTAGGCTTTTGTCTCCGCCCCGCTTCACGGCTACAGGCAGGAGTTTAAATATTTAAGTTCAGAGTGTATTTAAAGTACACTGAAAGGGCATTATTTAGGCGCGAGGGTCAACATTATCAGTTATTCAAGTGATGTGAGCGATTATAGACTACTTTGTTTAAACGAGAGCCTATAATTATTTCTTTATTTAAACTATGGTCGGCTAGACGTCAAAATTCGATCATAATTCATTTAAATTTGAAATTGTATAGTACATACTAATTCCATGCTGCCATGTCATAATGTCATTCCAAGGTAGCCATCTTGTGTCAAACGCATGAAAGTGTTTGTAATGTTTTTTTTAAAAATTAATTCAATTTATTTCTAATGCATAATAAAAATATTGCCTGTGCCAAAATTTAATACTCCTTCCTGCGTTCGCGTAATTTTCGTAAAAAACGGTACAAAGTTTTTGCTTCACGTATTAATATACCAAGTGTTTTTTTTTATATCCCATAACTTTAGGGTATGAATGAGACCATATCAAAGAATCAACTGGCATAATGAATTATTTTTCAATTATCATTTTGTTATCATCTTTCATACAAAATAATTCGACAAAGTCACGATTATTAATTTAAAACACCCTTACCTGCGTGAAATATGACAACGTCGCATTTTCTTAGCTTTAAATATGAATGATTGGTTTGCATGAAAATGATTTACTCGTACTTATCAATGAAAGGCATTTCTAACATGTCTTAATTAAAAAAAACTTTATTTTTTTGTCATCTAAATGTCAGAATAAGTTCTAACAGAGTTAACCTGTAGCACCAAAATATTATGTTGAGAAAAGACCAAGGTCTTTTCTCAACATAATATCTTGAATATTTTAAATTGAATTGTTCATGAACCATTATATAACAACCCTGATATTTTATGTATTATAGAACATTGGTTAAAAAGCCATCAGTTCATATTTAATTTCAGCAATCACCTAGTTGGTAGTTCATTCAGCAGAGATAAAGCAATACATGGTGGCTCATTTATACTGAAATAAAATCATTAATTCAATACATGCGAAAACCAAGCCCTGAAAACGAAACCTCAAACATTTTATGACGTAAATAGGTTCAGCATACAGTTCCGTTGCCAAATCCAAGCGGAAATAACGCCGAAGTGGGTCAAATAAGGTCATATTAATGTAGATGTTGCATTAAGTTATCTTTAGCCCGCTTAAATCTAGATGGAGGTAAATTGGCTAGCCTGACATTTTGCCTATGGCAGGCTTTAAATCTGGAAATTCTATTTTAGGACAATAGGTAGCCGTCATTGTATTCTAAACAAGCTTCTGCCCGCGAGTTTGACCGCGTGAAATTTCGGCCCCGCCTACCGCGATGCATACCATGTTGTTACTTCGTTTTCGCTTAGTGTTCTTTCTGACTTTTTTTCGTTTTGCTTGGCTCCTTAGGGTTGTAGCGTGATTCTGTATATCCTATAACCTTCCTCGAGAATTGGGCTACCCATTGCAAACGGAATTTTTCAAATCCGACTGGCAGTTCCGGAGATTAACCCCATACATACAAGCTTACAAACAAACATATTAGTATAGATTATATAATTTTAGGATCGGGGTAGGTAGCCCTCTTTAATTCCATACTAATTAGTATAATTACCGTTCTCGTGTAATGAAAGGTGCAACTGATTTGCAAGGGTAAGCTGTGCATACCAAGGTTAATCCGTGGATGGGAAACCATTTTCCCCTTCCAAGGAGACATTTCGCACAAAGAGCATTTGCTCAGAGTCTATCTAATTATCTAGCCTGTATTATGACACTGCTGGGAAATGCTTCCCTCTCCCCCTTTTCCAGACACAGAATCGGTTCATACGGTTTCATCCTAATATTATAAATGCGAATGTGAGTCTGTTTGTTACGCTTTCACGGCTAAACGACTAAACCGATTTTGATGAAATTTGGTATGATGATACTTTGAACCCTGAGAAAGTACATAGGCTAGTTTTTATCGACATACCACAAGGGCGAAGCCGGGAGCGGAAGCTAGTAGATAATAATTGAGGTTAAGCATAACAAATAACTTAATAAACGCAACATGCTTCAAAGTCAGGGATGTGCCATGAATCAAAGCGAAATGAATAGGTAGGTAATAATTAAATTAAGATTGATCGAGGCGATGACCATTCTTGTAAACGAATAATCCTCTAGCCATTACAGATTGAGTAATGACAAAATAATTATTGGTATCAAATAATATAATTCACTCCGCACATTTTTTTCACAACACTAATAATTCTGATATCTGAGGAGCTCGTGGATAAGTAATAACAGCCGCACGGATCGATCCATCAGGTTAAGCTGCGCTTGCTGGGGTTGGTCCATGGATGGGTGACCATCTTTACATACCGAGACTCCTCGGTGCTTCGGAAAGCACGTTAAACCGTTGGTCCCGGCTGTCATTCGTGGATCTTTGACAGTCGTTACGAGTCGTCAGAAGCCCGAAAATTTGACAACCAGTCTTACCAAGGGGTATCGTATTACCCAGTTACTGGGTTATGGAGGTCAGGTAGGCAGTCGCTCCATGTAAAATACTGGTATTCAGCTGCATCCGGTTAGACTGGAAGCCGACCCCAACATGATTGGGAAAAGGCTAGGCAGAATGACTAATAATTCGGATATTTATCGCATCCACTGGACGTCTGTATGTCACTGCAGGGATCCAGCAGAATATCAGCGTCAGGTACATTTGTCTCACACATGCCGAGTTGGACTCCCATTTGGTGCAACCTTGAGACGCACACCGCTCTTGTGTCATGGCCAATGCGGTCACAATTTATGTCTTGTTTTCAACTTTTTGTATATTTTGCTTATTTATATTATATTTTATCTATATTATACGCGAACCGCTTTGTCGCGTTGAAGTGACACACACTCAGCGTCCAGCGCTCGGCGTGTTAACACGTCGTGTACGGGTTCGCGACAAGTCAATCGTCATCCTGAGGATGCCTCGTTGAGAAACACGTGTCGATTTCTTACAGGGTTTTTTAAGACTCTTTAAGAATAATAAAGCGGAACAGTTTACTAAATATATCTACGTCTATTGTATTTTTTAAACAAACTCACTTTCGAATTTATAATAATTAGGTAGGCTGCTATTTCAAAATGAAATCCGTAATGACCAATATCCGTGTTAGTTAGAATTTCACCCATCAACCACAAATGCGTTTTACCAAAACCCATTAGGCGGTGGAAAACAAAGCTAATCAGAGCGATACATTAGCCTAGACTAATATTCAGTTATTAATAACGGTTTATATTAATTATATCGATTTATCTATCATAGTATTCATATCTAAATGAAAGACCTTGAATGTGATGCCTCGTTGGTGTAGTGGTCGTAAGCACTAATGCTGGGCATGAGATCCTAGGTTCAATTCCCGAGTCGGGCAGAGGGTTATCAGGAATTTCTCAGTAGCAGCCCGGAGTCTGGAGTTTAGCCCGGTTAATGGCAATAGGCTCGCCCTCTATTACTTGGACTTAATCATAACTTAAACACAACTTGACATAAATAATAGTTTATGTCAATAAATAATTTTTGTATTTTGTAACTGGCGAAATGTGGGTGTATTACATGTACACGTCTGCCTTACCCTTCGGGGATTAAAGGTGTGTGATTTTATGTAAAATGCATATTTATGTGACCCTAAGATTTTCTTAGGAATGAAGCCCCTGCCTTATAAAATTGCGATGCGATGCAACGCAGAAGTTTCGGAAGAAAATCTAAGGATTGCTGTCGCCAATTATTGCGATACGACGTCGCAACGCAGTTTTGTGTACAAGCCCTTAGACCTTGATTTAAGTGAGCATAAAAAACACTATAGAAAAAAAACAGAACAAAGTAAATCAACTTTAAACAGTCATAAACTACGACTGTCGTAGACCTCGTAGCGCGTAGCGCGTAGCGCGTAGCACGTAGACTTAAGCCTACGCAGACAAGCCTACGTGCTACGACTTAGTTGTTTTGGGCTCAGCTGTTATACCGAACGATAATATTTCTTGTTTAAAAAAGGTACTTTAATATTAACATCGACAATGTTTCTTATTTAAAAGTGTACTTTAGTACTAAAATATAGTCTAATTTGGCAAGCAAATGACGAGGGGTACTATTAGGGTTTGGGTCCCGGGACGACTCGTGTCTCAAAAGTCCCAGGATTTTTTGTAAATTTAGTTGTCTCTAGTCTCGAGACTTTCGTTTCGAGACTCGAGACAGGGTTGTTGAAATTGTATTGTAATAAATTTTAATTTTCAAAAGTTTTTTTTTTTTTTAACGGCCTTAATAAACTTTATTATCTTCCCTCTATCATTTAAAGCGTAACCATTACGAATAATAACTTGATATTCAAATTAAAATGGAGCAGGCAATCAAAAAAGGCTATACTTGCTACGGTCGGTCCGTTGATGGGTGACCATCCATTACATATCGAGACACCTCCGTGCCTCGGATCAGATAGCACGTTTTAGCAGTCCGAAAGTCTGACAACCAGTCTTACCAAGGGGTATCTTGTTTACCAATAAATGGGGTTGTAGAGGTCAGATAGGCAGTCGCTCCATTTAAAATACTGGTATTCAGCCGCATCCGGTTAGACTGGAAGCCGACCCCCACATAGTTGGGAAAAGGCTAGGCAGATTGATTGACATAAGCTAAAGTAACACGTACCTATGTATTACAGCGACTATCTAACGGTCAAGATACAGGCTTGTCACATTTATTATATAGTTCTCCAGACCAAATTTCGGCCATGACGACCAATCTCAGCGGAGACCAGCCTTCGGCGAGTGTTAACACATAGGTTACTTTTAATCCCTGTACTACGTTCCCGTGAAATATTTTCCGACATCCACGCTAGTTCTATATAATAGGGTAAGCTTTGGTATCGAAACCCCAAAAACCGCATCTCTGTTTCCGAGCTCTTTTATCATCGCCATTCAAATGATCCACCCAATTTTTCCTAGTTTACAGTACGAATATTAGCACGAGTATTATTTCCACGTGCGTATAAACCAATCTTAAATAAGACTAAACAAATTGCTTGCCTTTGTTCTCTATTAAAATTGTACGCACGAGAGGTTTTTCAACATCTATTAAAATAAACGTTGAAAAACCGCTCGTGCGTTCATGACCTAAGTGTATGTTCTTCTGTAGTTAATGAGGCGTTCATAAAAATCTGTTTGTCTCTGCAAGGTAGGTGAAGGGTTAAAATAAAACGGGTTGGTTTACGGTCTACCGGTTTTAAGGTGTTATCCATCATATTTTACGTTTAGTATCTATGTTCAGTAAAGTTGTTGCTAGTAAAGATGTTTCGCAGAAGTTTTTTTAAATACATTTTTTTTTATACGCGCCGATTTCTTGTGAATTTTTATCAATGTTTATTACCAAATAATAATTTCAACCGATACGCAGCTCAGTGGCAGGTTGTATATTGATCGAAATATGATTCGCAACTGTAACAATTAAGTACTTATTATTATTAGTAGATTGGTCTCAAATGTCATGATGTCATGAAACAGCAATTCAATAGGGTATTTTGAACTTAAAGAGTATTATGGTGGTATTTGTTACTGTCGCGTTTCATAATTTTATTAACAAACAATTTGACACTGTTAAGAAAATTTCAAAAAAAAAGAAGAAACCCCCCCCCCCCCCCCCCCGCCAACCCTTAACAATATGAACAACTTTTTTTCTAAAGTCGACAGAATCCAAAAAGGCAAAAAACGCGTACAGAAACGCCAACTTTCATTCGATATGAGAGTTAGAGCTGTACGCTTGTAATGAAATTGGTATTTTGACAACATAATTTAACCTCATAAGTATCAGAAAACACACTTATATAAAAAGCCCCTCTGGGTCCTCAGTGCTGGGGATGCCCCACTTACAGCAATCTCGGAAATTACGCAGTCGGCCATCTTGCAAATTTTCTATTACAATATTTCGTCGTTCCGTATCAAATAATAGGTCTTTACCTATGAAATTGCCGTTTTGTATGAAGAAATTTAAACGAATTTTTTTCATGTATTTTTTATTTGTATTAATCGAAGTAATCACCCATGCAATCAATGCATCTTTGCCATCGCAATGGCAGTTTATTGATGCCCTTCTTAAAGAAATCACCTGGACGGGAGGCAACAAATTCTTCAAAGGCATTTTGTACTGCCTCTCGGGTATTGAATTTTTTTCCCGCCAAGAAGTTATCCAAATTCTGGAAAAAGTAGTAGTCTGTAGGCGCAAGGTGTGGTGAGTAGGGCGGATGACGGAGAGCTTCCAACCCCAGTTCTTGCAACTTGGAGACCGTCTGCTGTGCAGTATGAGGTCGCGCGTTGTCGTGCAGGAGCAGCGGAGACGAGCGATTGACCAATGCTGGTTGGAGATGTGCCAGCTTCTCCATCATTGTGTTCAGTTCTTCATAGTACACATCTGCAGTAATGCTCACCCCGTTTGGTAAAAAGCTGTGATGAATCACACCGGCGCTAGACCACCAAACAGTGACCATCACTTTTCTAGGGGTAAGTTTTCGTTTAGGGCATTGTTTAGGTGCTGAAACAGGATCCAACCAAGTTGCTGAGCGCTTGCGGTTATCAAACAGAATCCATTTTTCATCGCAGGTAACAATGCGGTTCAAAATTCCTTCATTTTGTGTGTCTGTTGAGCACTGCAAGGCACGTCTCGACGCGTACTTCGCGCTGGCGATCATTGAGTTCGTGGGGCACCCATTGGTCAAGCTTTTTTACCTTGCCAATTTGACGCAAATGGACCAATATTGTTTTGACGCTAACGTCGAAAGCTGCTGCTAATTCAGCCGTAGATTGTGTATCATCAGCTTCCACAATCGCCTTTAATTCGTCATTGTCGACCAAAGTCTTCGGATGACCGCGAGGTTCATTTTTCAGGTCGAAATTTCCAGAACGGAAGCGAGCAAACCAATAACAGGTGGTGCGTTGGTTTGTAGTGTTAGCTCCGTAAACGTCGTTGATGTTGCATGCCGCTTGTGCCGCGTTGCTGCCACGACGGTACTCATATTCCATAATTACTCGAATTTTTAACGTATCCACGATGACGAAAAAGATTGAAATGCGATGAAAATGTAACACTAATCAATAAAGAAATGACTACTTTTGGAAAAAAAAAACATGTTTTTAAAATAAAATTAATTTGAAATTAGAATTCTTAGCCAAACAAAAATTATTTTGATTTGAAATGGCCAGTACTGCAGAACGGCAATTTCATAGGTAAAGACCTAAAATTATGGAAAGAGAATCCATCATATTATGGTAATCATATGTTCTGCATTACACTTATATGAAGAATATTAGTAATTTAAAAGAACATCGATGTAGTGGCGTATCAAAATCATTATTCTAATTTATGAAATAAGACATTATTTTACGTTACGTCATTTATCATTTAAGTAAGAGTACCTACAGATGAGCAGCACTTTGCTGCCGAGAGCTAGCTTCAGCTGTCGACAGAGGCAACTGCAGCTGCCGCTATTGGTCGACGTTTGACAGCCGAATTTGGCTCTGTCGACAGCTGAAGTCGGCTCTCTCGACAGCTGAAGTCGGCTCTGTCAACAGCAAACTGCTGCTCGTCTGTTTGACGCCTAAGTAACGCCAGCGTATTTTAGCATCCTTGCAAGGATACATGTAGGTCAATCAACTTGACAAGCGAATCGGGACGGCATTTCGGGCCGAATTTTGGGACCTCTTATCCTCTAACTTCATAGATAAACCAATTTGGTTTTGTTACATCGAGGTGTCATTGAAATATATTTGCTAATCAAAATAAACATCGGACACAACCACAGTTTAGAGTAGGTATATCTTGACTTACAACATATTTATATTGTTCCTTATTCTAAACTGAAATAAATTAAGAATATCTAAGCCTTAAGTTATTGCAGATATTTGTAAAAAAAATACACAGATATCATAAAATTCCTGAAAATACAAAATCCGGAAATTGACGATAAGTACACAAATATTCAAAGTTTCGTCAGAGCCTTAAAACTATAATTATCAAACTTATTGCTCTACTACTCACGTCTTTCTCCTTGGCATAGTATAGTGTGCGCCCGCGCAGCCTGAAGTACCGGCGTTGCCATCGCTGGAAGCTGCGCGTCTGTTTCATCAGGTAACCCTCCTTGACCACGGGCTGGAGGCAATAGAAAAATAAGCGGTTAGATCGGAATGACACGATGTTGACCGATGTTGACACGATGTTGACCGATATAAAATCAGACAAAATAATAAGCGCCTTGAGGTCATTTTCAACTGGCACCGTGCATTTTATTTTCCAATTAAAACTGGAATGGTAGCTCCACTATGCGGCAAAGGAATTTATTTCAGTCTCTGCCCGCGGCTTCGCTCGCGTGGATCCTAATTCTATTTCTTAAATAAAAGTAGTCTAACTTAATCCTTATCACATCAGCTATGTGCTAGTCAAAGTCCCGTCGGTCCAGCCATTTCGGAGATTAGCCGGAACAAACGGACAGAGAGAAAAACTTTTTTTTTTTGTTATCATTTCCGTATATACTTCCATTGACATTACAAACAGACACTTTATTTAATAATAAAGGAATATAAAGTTATTAGTAAGTTAAATAATAATGAGCTAAACCTGTAGGTAATTTAACTTTTCAAAACAGCATCTCAAGAGACAGCACTTTAAAGAGTTCGTAAAACTAAGAACTGAAACTAAAATAGTTCGCAAGAGCTTTGCTACACAAAGAACGTTCGCATTCGCATCTCATTTGCAATCTGTCAAAAATACAATCAATTTACCAACATTTTTGACAAGTTTGACAGATTGCGACTTGAATGTGAGCGTTTTTTCTGTACGAGAATTGGCCTTTAGAATACCACGAGTCAAAGAAAGCAACTAAACTTAGCGCTTGCTCGCAGATTTTGGCGCTAAACCACCTAACTGTGAAGGTCCTGAAATATTACAGAATCACCATTTACTAGACCGTTCTGAAGGCGGCTTTAGTCGAAGATATCGTAGGTGTAAGTTAACGTATTGTGCACTGAACTTAGCAATCCTTTCACTATAGGTATAAATACTAAGACTTACATTGTGTAAAGCCGTGGAGCGTGAGGAGCTCGTGGCTAAGTAATAACAGCCACACGGGTCGATCCATCAGGTTAAGCTACGCTTGCCGGGGTTGGTCCGTGAATGGGTGACCATTTTTACATATCGAGACTCCTCCGTGCCTCGGAAAGCACGTTAACCTGCCGGCTGTCATTCGTGGATCTTTGACAGTCGTTACGGGTCGTCAGAAGCCTGAAAGTCTAACAACCAGTCTTACCAAGGAGTATCGTATTACCCAGTTACTGGGTTGTGGAGGTCAGATAGGCAGTCGCTCTATGTCAAATACAGGTATTCAGCTGCATCCGGTTAGACTAGAAGCCTACCCTAACATAGTTGGGAAAAGGCTAAGCAGATTGATTGACTTCCTTATGTGTAAAGCCGTTGCCACACAGCTAGGACCTTATCTTAGTGCCACTTGGTGAGCAGGGCAGCTTGAACAAGCGACAAACAAGTCATGCAGCATGGCACCATGCGTCAGCGCCATTAAGCATGTAATTTTGTGTGCGCCTACTGTTTATAAAATACTAGCGACCCGCCTCTGCTCTGCACGGTTTTTACGAGTTGTCTTCACATCGTAATTTGTTTATTTTATAATAGGTTAATATTAAGGATCATGTATTTTTTTTTAATACACTTTCCGCGATAAATTACCTATCTAAATGATGGTAAAAACCGCATCAAAGTCCGTTGATCCGTCCGGACATACAGACAAACACGAAAAGCGACTTTTATTTTATAATATGTCTGTACAGAACTTATTTTTTTTATTTATTTGAATCTCTTACCTGTGTGGCTACGGCCTAAGCCTTTCTTTATCCCTAATACTTCTTTTATTCGTTTTAAAAATAGAACGTCTTCCTTGTTGACTGTTCCAGACGTCGGAGCGCAGCGGCACGTGAACGAAACCGTGCGGATAATTACGAAGACATGCGGAAATAAAAATAAAGATGGCGGACACTGTTCGGGACGTGAGTTATCAAAATACGTAGCTGGTGAAGCGATAGGTTTTAAATATTATTGCGACAAGCTTGGAAGGCTTGCAAGAATGTTTGTAACTTGAACTCCTGCTGTCAATATCGATTCTCTGATGATGAAGGTACAGACCTGGATCTACTCAAGACTTTGCGCTTTACATAAAAGTAGGAGGAGCTCGTAGCTAGGAAATAACAGCCGCTTATTATGAAATGAAATGAATTTATTTTCTGTAAGATTTTCTGTAAACAGGTTTGTACTAACACTGTTACATGTCAAATATTTTTTAAGTATGGTGCTAGATGATGACATCTACCAACTTATATTATAGGTTATACACATATATACATATGCTATAATAATAGATACCTACATAAATACATTCCTACTTGACAACAATGTTTTTGTTTACTTCGTTGACTCGTTTCTTCGTTGTCCGTCGCTGTTGTATTTGTTGTTCATTGTTTCTGGTTTCCATTTGTAGAAATAGTGAAGAAAACAGTATTTTATTTACTTCAATTTCTATTTCAATACATTACGGTTTTAAGTTCAACAACGGCCAAGTACAAAGAGCGCTACACTACTCCCCGACTATAATTTAATTTTTAGTATAATTAATGAAGTTGAAAGCTTAGAATTTTTGGCCGATTTCGCTTGATTAATACCTAAACGACAAACAAGACTGCTTATTCTTTGTATTTAATTTAATTTTCTACAAAAAAGGAAAGGAAAGTGAGGCCAGCTCTGCAGTGGGACAACACAGACCGATTTATTAATTAACTTATTTATTTATTTCCTACAATCATCCATATAATATTACTACGACTGTTTTGTTATAATTTCTCTCTTCACACTAGTTTTACCTATATCTCTCCGCCATTTTGTTCACCGTAGAGCTCCCCTAGAACATCTCACAGTACGATGTTCGTTTCAGCAAGTGCACTTGTTCACCCGAGAGCAGCCGGTAATAGGCTTCACGAAGCGAGCTGGTGGTTGTTAAGAGTGGCTTAAAGCCGGCACGATGCTGTGGCTCGATCTCCATTGTTGTTATGCGCCTAACTAGAACGTAATAAGGTAGACGACGAAATCAAATATTTGAATGAAACGTAATAAATGCAGCACTTCTGAAACTGATAAGTGGGTAGGAACTGCTCCTCGTTAATACCTATGTTGTTTACATGTGAAAGTGTTTTTAGAGATGTAGGTGGGTTTTTGCAGAAATAAAGATACACAATTTAATTCACAAATAATGCATTGTTTGTAATAAATAATAAAATTTAATTATTGTCGAAATAATAAGTTAGGATGATAGTTAAATAAGTACACTATTGCATTAGGTAAATAAATATATAAGATAAATAAATAAATTTATATATCATGATTTCTAAGCCTGCTGATCATTTTTATGGTAGCAACTGTTGGGATCGTTTAATTTTGGCGATAAGGCTATCAAATCTCTCAGTTTTCCGTGTATTACCGCTGATACCCAAATCCATAATATTCTACCTCCTAAGAATGAATCCAGCGCTAAATAATACAGTGACATTTATAGCATAAAAAGGTATAAATGTATTCATAGGTATCATAAACGGGTGGGTATGCACTAATATTCCGCTAGGCGGCGCCACGACCGCAAAATGTTTAATTACAGTCACCGAGGCACGCTGGGACGATAAAAACCACTTCTTTTGTTTAAATACTCTATGTTTTTAATATTGTAATTTTTTCGAAAAATCTTTTACAGTTCAAATATTAGAGCCCATACCATGACAACTTTTCAGTCACCGGTGCCACTTTCAGAACTCCTCTTATGTACTCATTTCTTATTCTTTTCATTCGTCACACCACATATCCCTTTTAACATTCTCATGTCAGCTGTAGGCAATTGCCTTTCATTCATCCCTTTTATGGCCCAACATTCTGATCCATACAAGACAGCAAAACCTACTACACTATTACCTACATAATATCAGGTATCACTTCACTTAATATTAACATCATTCAAGTGGTACTTACACGTCCTTATCTTATATTGTCTAATGGAGATAAGCCTCCAGCTTTCTATTACAAGCTCCTCTGTGACGTCACGTAATCACATTCCAATCTATAACCGTCAACTATTTGAACAATGTTGTGTGCCCTGTAGTCTGTTTCATAATCATAAATCTTTATTTATCTTAATCTCTACATGAGGAGCGTGGCTAAGTAATAGCAGCCGCACGGGTCAATCCATTAGGTTAAGCTACGCTTGCCGGGGTTGGTCCGTGGATGGGCGACCATCTTTACATACCGAGACTCCTCCATGCCTCAGAAAGCACGATAAGTCGTTGGTCCGGCGTCATTCGTGGATCTTTGACAACCGTTACGAATCGTCAGAAGCCCGAAAGTCTGACAACCAGTCTTACCAAGGGGTATCGTATTGCCCAGTTATTGGGTTGTGGAGGTCAGATAGGCAGTTAATACAGGCAGTAAATACTGGTATTCGGTTAGACTGAAAGCCGCCCCAGTGACCCCACTATATTTGGGAAAAGGCTAGGCAGATTGATTGATCTCAACATCATATTACAGGTACTTACTGTTTAATAAAATGGAGAATCTTAAAAAGGGGAAGGTGTGTGAAGAAACAGGTTACTGAGTCACAGATCACCCGGCTCCTCTCAGATAGGATTGTTAATTTACAAAACGGTTAAAGTCAAGATATTTACGATACACAATAGCAACAAACACGCAAACACACCCCCACATACACCACACTCACATCACACATACACAAACACAATACCATTGAAATCACCTCTCTAGTCTCCACTCTGGAAGTTGTACCCCGAGCCCCAAGATACAGACTAACTGTCTAGTTTGGGGTTCACTGGTAAATAACTGCAGCAAGCTATAGGTAATATTTCAAGCTACTCATGTCGCCTGCCTGTCGCTTTGTGTGCCTGTAAACCTGCAAACCTGCTTACTGTATTACCTGAGGCCTAAGTCTACTAATTTATAAACGTTAAAATGGTCTCTCAATTATGAGTTTTTGACGGTTTTTGTATGGCAAATCTGTCCAAAACTCACCATTGAGAGACCATTGTAACGTTTATAAGTTAGTAGACTTAGGCCCCTGGACAATAAACAATTTTTCTTTTCTTTTTTTCTTTTATTATACAATACCTGACAGACATTATCCTGCCCAAACGTTGGTTTGCCTGCTATTAGTGACGCCACCTACCGGGTCCAATTGTGAATCTATAATACTTATATAAAAAGATAAGTCTGAACTCTCAATTAGGTAAAAGCAGAACCTACAATTTAACATGTTATTTTTGTTCATCATGAAACTGGGGAATATTGCAAATTATGATTTATTACAGTAAGAGACAGGTCATATTCCTGAAAACGATTTCAGCCGTTACAGGAAAATGCATTATTATTGGGAACTATTAATAATATGAATGTAAACAGATGTGATTAGTATTTACCTGAACACTAGCTTGCGGCTAAGGCATTAATGTTGGTTCACAAATTGGCATTGCTTGTATTGGTATATCAGAATGTAAGTACGTTGTTGAGCAGATTTTTTTTTCTCGAACATCTGAAGCAATGGATTAGCCATTTGTTACATAACGATTCCGATTGTGTACGTTGCAGGAATATGTTGCAGTGTGGAACGTTATAGATAGTGCCATCTACGAAGACGCGCCCCACCTCGCGATTCGGTACTGTACGTACTGTACGCTGTACTAATAGTACGGAACGGATCGGAACGGATTACACTATCTAAACCTACTGGAGAAGTATCTAGTAGAGTCACACCTAAAATATGTTCGTCACCTTAGAGGCTAATTTTGTCTGCTCATTGCACGATAGAATCTGTATTACCGACTCAGAATTATACAGGGTCAAATTAAAATTAGCTAGCGAAACTCCACAGTCGTGGTGAGTCTCAATATCTAAGCATGATAAAACCAGAAAAAAATGTTTTGATTACTTTTTTGTGGAGTCAACGACCGCTGGTATTGGTGTCGCTTGAAACGTCAGTAAAAAACGGTTTTCAAAAAGGAAAAAAAAACTGACGACAATTTTAAAAAGAGGGTTTGTATGCATCGTAAAGAAAAGTTCCAAAAGAAACGTCAAAACTATATGTATTGTATCATCCTTTAAAAGTACGACGACACCGTGACCTCATTTTATTTAATTCCAAAATATAAAAACCTTGTTCAGAAGAGCAGAAACGATATTATAGTAAATCAATTAGTGTCACTACGCACTACATCTTGGAGTTTTGGACGAGAGCCAGCGAGTAAACAGGGCTACACCGCGGCCCACGATGGCTCACGAACGGCCCACGATACAACTAGTTATACAGAGTATGTATGTATGTATGTATGTACTACCAAACGGTCATTGATCTCCTGAATCGTAACGTAAGCCCGTAAGAGAAGATTTTATTTGGTTTGGATTTTAATTTTGAAATATTTTGTTTTGATTACTTCTGTTGATTTTGATGAGGAGTTGATGTAATTTGGCTTCATTATTATGATTTAGATGAGTAATGGAGTGGTAACGGCCCCGACTTACGAGTTGTAGGTCGTGGGGTTCGAACCGAAGCAGGAGCTTTACTTTGTGTAAATAATTGCATCACCACTGCTCTCAAAACGGTGAAGGAGAACATCGTGAGGAAATCGTCATGTCCTAGAACCAAAAATTTGATGTCATGGGACATCTACCAACCCGCTCTGGGCTCGCGTGGTAGTTAGATTACAGCCCACTCCGTCTGGAATATTTAATGATTTTAGTTTAAGGTATTGTATTAAATATTTTCGTATATTTATCCTTACACTAAAACAACACCGAGTTAGCTTAGTTAAATCCTTTTTGCTGGACCTATAATTTACAGTTTATAGCGCTTGAATCATTTAGCCTGTTTCTAAATAAAAGTGATTTGAGGTAAATTTGTATCAAGCGACATTTATTTCTGGTATTAACAGCTATAAAAAAACGAAAACTAGACTAAATTGTGTGGATTTTGTAAAGTAAAACAACTTCGGCTACTTTTACGCCAAGAGCTTCCCCGTTGTGGATAAAAAAAAAAAAAAAAAAAAAATTATGCTTGTTTTATAATGTTTTTTTTCCTAAAAATGAAACTTTGAAATGCTCTTTTGTAAAGTTCCAAAAATTGGACTTAACTTAAAGATAGGCCGAGAACTCTCTATATATTGATTGGACTTTAAAAGAGACCATAACATCTGAGTAAGTTACGGCATTTCTTGTCAATGATCATTCCGCTACGAAATGCGGGCGTCATCTGGTTTTAACATATTGACCAAAAATGTGTCTTAAAACATTATTTCATTTCATTTCAATGTTTTAACAATTCAAACTCAATATTAAACTGCAATCAATCAAAGTGCATTGCATTGCAAATATGATCGAGCCGATAGAAGTCCGTATCTGATCAGGTATAATTGAAGTGTTCCGGATAAAACGCATACTACGGAAATATGCCTCTCGAGTTTCCCTATCATACACTCGTTCTTGTAATTCACATTCTATTTCGAACGACATAGGATTGGAATTGCAATAAATGGTTGCATTCAATGTCCTTGCTTCTGATTGAATTTATTTTTTTATTCGTAATTAGAACCTGCGATATGAATGCATTAGTTTTATTGATTGGACGTGGGTTTATTAGATATTCTTTAATTGGATTCGCGGAAGTGTTTATCTATGATGTCGATATAGACATCGTAATATTTGCAACATTAAGTTGTAGTGGTCGACAAATGTCGACCTGGCCTCAGTTGAAATAAAGTTGAGAATTTGTTTGGCAGTGACGAGTGCGCCGCGCTGCGCCTCGCCAGGGGCCTAAGTCTACTAATTTATAAGCGTCACAATGGTGTCATAATGGTTAGTTTTTGACAGATTTGCCATACAAAATCTGTCAAAAACTAACCATTATGTCACCATTGTGACGTTTATAAATTAGTAGACTTAGGCCCCAGATGTGCGCCCGCCGTCCCTTATAATAATTCAAAGTCGTAGGTAGGTTACCTAGGTACCTTCTATACTTCGCATCGAGCAATTGAATACCTTCGTGCGTTAACCGCACTCGTGGTATCAATTTACAAGCAATGTACTGATTTTTTAGGAACCTTTGTTTTAAGTTAAAAATGTCTATTTCCGAATTTCTTTTTTTTTCCTTTGTTTATAGTGACTAACCTAGTATCAGAGTTTATATGCTGCCCATGGACCTCTGGCTTCACATGCCGTCGAGAAATATACCTCTCAAGCATACCGGTTTCCCCACGATTTTTTCATTCGCCGGTTTTGAAGCCAATGATAATTAAACAATACGCACATGAATCTGAAAAGTCAGAGGTGTGTCTTGGGTTAGAGCTTGGCAGACCGTCGGTCACAGCACTAGGCTATCACTGCTGTATTTCCTACAATGATATTACCTATAAGACATTGATATACCGGATGACTTTTTTACCGTCTCGAAAAAAAATGGTTATATTAGGTGAACGGAGTAGAAGCTTATGGCATACCTAGTTTTTTGTTTTTTTTTCCATATACTTAGCTTAGAAAAAAAATTATCTATCATCAAAAAACGCAACAATTTTATAAAGTAAACTTTTCATATTAGGATAAGGAAAGAGAAATTTTGAAAAAAAAAAATTGATAAAAAATATCGAATTTCAAATCATACACAATTTTAATTTCGTTTTTTTTTTTTTTACCTTCACCTGCTGTACCCATATTTTTTCGAGAAGGTAAAAATGTCATCCAGTAGATACCTATCACCTGCGTCGTGTGTCTCCTGGTCGCAAGCACAACTGCTGAGCATGAGATCCTGGATGTGATTCCCAGGTCGGGCAGTTTAATTGGGTTTTTCCATTAGAAATTTCTCAGTAGCAGCCAGAAGTCTGGATTTGTGCCCGGTTGATGGCAATAGGCTCGCCTCCATTACTGGGACTTAAACATAACTGGCGAAATGTGGGTGTACTATAGGCACCCCTCTGCCTAACCCTTATGTTATGTGTATAGTAACAAGCCATGTGCCCGATGGGATTTCCCATCGACAATAATCACGAACTTCCTCCATACAAACTTTCATTCCCTTCCTTTCCTAATCTAACCTAACTTGGTTTCCGTACGTCTTTTTCGGGTGACCACTGAAAATCAGCGTTGTGCTGTTGGTCCCCCATAGCATAGCACAGCATTATGCTGAGTGGAAGCCTTCTTGTCACAGTCATGACGTGCGGCTACCGACTATGTGTTTTATGCTCGTACTTGGTACCTATTGTGCATCTGATATTTTGTTAAATCTTTCTGATTACCTTTATATTTATATCTTTATCTTTATTTATATCTTTCTGTGTGCACGTGTTTCTATGACAAATAACCCTATTTTTCTTTCTTTATTTCCTTATGTATATGGTGTTCACTTCATATGATCTAACCAATATAATGTCTGGACTTTAAAAGAGACTGTGACCTCTGAGTTTGTTTCGACTTTTCTTCTCAGAGTAGTCAGATAGGAAACGCCGACCTCATCTAGAACTTAAAATATAATTGACGTGTAAAAGTGTTTCTACAAACCTATTTACAGAAAATAAAATCATTTCATTTCATTTCGTTAAACTCTTCAAATGCAAAAATCTCATGCTTTTAGCCCAGCGATTTAGACTGCGTGTCAGTCAATAAATTAATGAATTTTATATTATTAAGTAGATTGATCTCCTAGGTAATATTAATTAGCTTTAACCTCAATATTGTGGCTTAACTATACACCCACATGTAGACCTATATTCACAAAAGGGATCAAACCAAACATACCTACACGAAGCATAGGAGGAACAAACTGTATACGAAGCTGGAACAGTCAAAAGATTGACAGCCACCGGACATCCGTGGTCGGACGCGGCATAACGTAGGGCGTCCATAATGTTGGCGTTTGAGAGACAGTGTAACAATGTGATAGACGATAATACAGTTAGAAGGTGATATGGGTGTGAACACCCGATGGGGTACTTGCTAATGTGACCAGAAATTCTGTGTTCCGGGAATGTGGGTTGTGGCTATCTCAGAAGGCTAATTTTCGTACTCAGAAAACGTTCACATTCAAGTCGCAATCTGTCAAACTTGTCAAAATGTTGGTAAATTGATTGTATTTTTGACACATTGCGAATTAGATTTGAATGCGAACGTTCTTAAAAATTACGGGAATTGCACCTCTGATAATGCAAAAATAGAATAGAACGTGATGGTATTGAATCCTAGAGAAGCTTCAAAAATATTCTCATTTAACCAAGAAATTACATGTCTCATATACGCTCTCACGTTTTTCAAAGCACACAGCATTTCGAAAGAAAAACACATAAACTGCCGACCACAATAAAATAAATAACGAAGGAATTTATCTAATAGTTTACAACAAACTAATTCATGGTAATAGATTCGTGATAAATCGGCCCTTTAGCTATACATAAATTTTTCATACGAAACGCAATCCATTAGTAGAAAAGTAGTTAGTTAGGGAAAACCGCGTTTTTATGCAAATATTGGCAACAGAAGCGGGTCGATAACATCGCATAGGACTCCCGCCAATTTGTTAAGTTATCAAGGTTGATAATAAGACCATTTTTTGGCCCTGGCAAGTAATAAATTCTTAACGCTTTAATTATTTACATTATTGTATCTATGTAAAAGCGAAATCCGCTACAAAAGAAAAGATCTTACTGAGAAACTCCCAGTAATCAGTCTTCCTAAATGAACAATATTTTACCGCCAAAATCCATGGCGCTCTTATTGCCCCAAGCCATTTATCATCGTGTCGAAAACTAAGGCGGACAAACAAAAATAGAACGCCTACTCAAACTGATTAAGATCTTTAGACGAAATATTAAATAAACTGGACTT
The DNA here is from genome assembly GCA_914767815.1 of Eupsilia transversa. Lineage (NCBI taxonomy): Eukaryota > Metazoa > Arthropoda > Insecta > Lepidoptera > Noctuidae > Eupsilia > Eupsilia transversa. Next base: position 14,638,132 of record OU611876.1, read on the forward strand.
TTCTATTCCATGTATTGTATTTAACAACAATTGCATTGTTCCCGCACCGCTCAGGACGTTGAACCACCTGTCGGAGCAAGGAGATCAATAAATATGAAGGATCAACTTTATCCTGGAGAAATCATTGTCACCGTACAACCCCCTTTACGCCACTCTTCGCTTCCCCAAATAGGTCAACCTCCACATCTCATTACTTGAGCACACAAAATTTAATACCGATGCTAAACAAACATTATAACTTGAAAAATAAAATTGATCTTCGAAAATTGGGTCCGGGCACATGGAGCCCCCCGCTCCCCCGCGCTTTGACAGTTGGCACGCCCAAGCTTACAACAACAGATCCTTTACTATTCCCTCATTAGGATGCTACTCACGAGTCTCCCGACGCACTTGCTTGTTGATACCCTCCGAAGGAGTCTCTTCCTCTCCGTGTCATTGTCGCTGTCCGTGCTGTCCTCACAATAACCTGGTTTTTTCTCTTCCGCGGGCGCATTCCCACCGGCCACTGACATCACTCCACGGGCGTTCGCACACCACACACACGGCACTCATCAAACACAACTACATCATACAGGATAAGCTAATAATTTACATTGTATAAACGATTCGCTACCTCGGTGACATTTCACGCGAGCGCCATGACAATAGTGACAGTACGCCGCCGCTGAAAACAAAACAACCCTGAAAGGTGGACAGTGACATCTGGCGGAAGATGGCGGAACTTTCTGGTTCGTATGTGTCAAGCGTGTACTTCGCGCGGGAATATCTAGTTGCCTGAAAATTATGTTTCAGCGTTTCTTTTTAGTACATGTAAACTTGGTTAGATGTCGCCCTAAGTGTTTTATTTTGGGATATACCTAGCGAAGGTATTCGCTTTTGTTAGGTAAGCGGATTTGTAGTCAGTATTTGCACACAACTTTTTTCCCAATGTATAAAAATGTTTGCTGAAATGAAAAATTGACACTGGTTGAAAACTTTCTTCTCAAAAAACTATAAAATATTCTAGAATTTCATTTAAAAATTCTTGGACGTCAAATCCCCATTTCTGACTTCACTTTTCTGATATCCGACTTAAGATGCACAGTATGGTGTAATTGTTGCCTATCGATTTTTTTATATATTTTTTTTATTAGTTTTTAAGCTAATGTTAAGCATCAATTTTGAGAACAATTTTGGATATTTTTTTACGAAAAATTAGCAAGTATTTGTATCTACACTTTGCATGATAAATTATCAAGATGAGGGAGATCATTAACCTTCAGGCTGGTTCGTGCGGGAACCAGATTGGCGGAAAGGTGAGTAACATGTTTCTATGTTGTGACCCCTCTTTCAGACTTCACTGTACAGAACCTTCTGTACTTACCTACCTTGATTACCGACAAATCTTTCTTCCGTGTCATCTATAGCACTAAATTAGTCTCCTATTTGTCTATTACATAACATTTGTATACTTGTCCACAGTTCTGGGAGGTGATATCTGACGAGCACGGGATCGACCCGTGCGGGTGCTACCACGGCGACTCTGATCTCCAACTAGAGCGCATCAACGTGTACTACAATGAGGCGTCCGGTGGCAAGTACGTCCCGCGCACCATCCTCGTGGACCTCAAGCCGGCCACCATGGACGCCGTGCGCTCCGGACCCTTCGGCTGCCTCTACCGACCCGACAACTTTGTCTACGGACAAAACAGTGGTGCAAACAACTGGGCACGTGGACATTATACCGAAGGAGTGGAGATCATAGAGTCCTGCCTAGACGTCGTCCGGAGAGAAGCAGAGGGTTGCGACTGTCTGCAAGGTTTCCAAATCACGCACTCCCTCGGAGGTGGCACAGGCTCCGGTCTAGGCACGCTACTTATTAACAGAATACGCGAAGAGTATCCTGACCGAATCATCCTTTCATTCTCTGTATTCCCGAGCCCCAGGGTCTCGGATTGCGTAGTGGAGCCGTACAACACGACACTGGCGGTGAACCAGCTGATTGAGAACACCGACCACACGTTCTGTCTCGACAATGAAGCGCTATACGACATCTGCTTCAGGACGCTGAAGCTCACGACCCCCACGTACGGGGACTTGAACCACCTTATCTGCGCCACCATGTCCGGTATCACGACATGCTTGCGCTTCCCTGGACAGCTCAACGCGGACCTGAGAAAGCTCGCCGTGAACATGGTGCCGTTCCCACGGTTACACTTCTACACCCCCGGCTTCGCACCGCTGACGTCACGGGGTGCGCAACAATACAGAGCGCTCACGGTTCCCGAATTAACACTTCAAATGTTTGACGCTAAGAACATGATGGTCGCCTGCGACCCGAGACACGGCAGATACCTGACCGTGGCCACGATATTCAGAGGGCGAATGTCTATGAAGGAAGTGGACGAACAACTTGTGAACATCCAGAACAAGAACAGCACCTATTTTGTTGAGTGGATACCACATAATGTGAAGATTGCGGTCTGTGATATCCCGCCACGAGGGCTGAAGATGGCGTCCACTTTCATTGGAAACACGACAGCTATCCAGAGCATATTCAAGAGGGTAGCGGAACAGTTCGTGGCGATGTTCAGGAGGAAAGCTTTCCTACACTGGTACACTGGTGAAGGTATGGACGAGATGGAGTTCACCGAGGCAGAGAGCAATATGAATGACCTGGTGTCCGAATACCAGCAGTACCAGGACGCGACAGCAGATGATGAAGGGGAATTTGACGAAGAAGCGGAAGGCGAGGGTATGGAATAGCAATTACTATTCGTTTTATGTGTTTGTGTTTGTCCTTGTGAATGTCCGAATAAAACTAAAACCAGAATCATATTTATTAGTTTTCTTTCAATAAACGCAACAAGAACTTTTCATACATATCTAACACCTGTCAGCTTTTCAATAGGTACCTACACACTCAGATACACATACACGAAATTACTCTATCGATATCAGAACTATGGTCGATAGTCTCCTCCTGAAGGCCAATAATTCTCGTACATAAAAAACGTTCTTATTCAAGTCGCAGTCTGTCAAATCAGCAAGCAGCAGCAAGTGCTGTATTTTTTAAACGAAACGGCAAACTTCTCAAATGTTGGTACATTGATGATTGTATTTTTGACAGACTGATAACGACATTTACATTACACGACATTGGTCAAGTCTGATATTGGTCAAATCGGCAATTCGTCTTTGATATTAGGAATGTTCTTAAAAAATACGGCCTCTGCTTATGCCCTCTCTGCACTCAGTCCTTGTGATTGTACGTTTACGTTGAAACGAAAATCGGTCAAAACGGAAAACAGTTTCGTAAAAGCGATTCAAGTGGCGGCCACCAGCGTCAACCGTGTGCGGGCGAGTCACGAGAACACTAGGCGCATGGGGTCTGGAGGTCGCGCGAGGTCGCCAGTTATTTGCATAATAATTTCGATCTTTCTGTTGACTGTGACTTCGCAACATCGTGTATCTTTGTATTTTTTTTTTGTTTTGTTTAAGTAGGTATACAGATCCCACCTGTTTTTCATAACGATCGGTTCAATGGTAGCGCCACAATGGAAACGAGGTTAAGTTTGTTTAGCTTCGCTCATGTAGCTGCCGCGTCTTTTCATACTTCAGTTCACAGTTCGCGGTGTGAACCGAAGTATGCAAACACCACCTGCCACCACTACCACTTGCAAATTGCAAAAAACGTAAGAAAATTTGAATTTCGCGGGCTACCACTCCATGGAATAACATCACGCTCACGCATAAAACGCAAACAAACCACGCAGTGAATAGTGTGATTCTGCGTTTAAAAAACGTGGTGTGCTCGTGCAGAACCGTGCAAGCCGGTGTGGCGCGACGCCTCACCGGTAATTGTTTTACCGTGAAGTTTTCCTAGAAATTGTATTGTTAACGTCGCGTCGCGCCAGTCTGCACGAAGCTTAACCATTTGCAGGGCACATGCATGCAGGTCAAGGTGGCGGTGGTGGTGGTATGTACCTACTTAGAAGTATGGTAATTCTCTAGATCGGTCCGCGTCCATGGCAGTTCTGATGACGGATGAGTTATATTCCGAAATAAATGATTGCGATACGACTACGCTGCGAATTGCGAAGAAAAAGTGCCTTAAGGCGCGTAGCACACCTTCGGCCGCGAAACCATACCAGCGAAACCGAAGTAGTCGCGACATGTTCCGCTACTCACTTAAGCGACGGCACGGTCTGGCGGCATCCACATTGCCACATGCGAACCATCAAAGACCTGACGTCACAGATCCTGCATCGCGCTATTTAAGTTTACCGAGCGATTAACGTAAATATAAGACTATCCGACATCAATCCTCGGGCAATTGCCCGCCAGACACAACACCCGTCTGGTCGGAGGATCCTCCCTTTTCTATAGAGGATGAGTGAACTTTACACCCTGTATTAAAACGGCACTGACGACAGTCCGCTAAAGTGAGTCAGTCTTTCATCAAATTCAGTAAGAATTCGAGGTGGGTAGTGCAGCTCGTGTGAATTCACCTTTTGATTCAAAGAACGAAGAACGATTGTTCAAAAAAATATAAAAAGTTTTTAATAAAATCATCGTCATAAAATGCCTGGCCATCGTGATTAATTGTCAAAATGTAATAATATTCAAAAACTGATTCAATTTTTCAAATCGACTGACAAAAGAATTCACTGATCTCATTATACAAGAAAATTTTGTGCTATGCACATGCAGTAATAAGTTACAGTTTTTGTTATTTTTTTTTACTTTTATTTTAACTGGTTGATGAACAAATTAAGCTAAAGTGATTCTTTGATACCAGAGTTTAGGCGCCAAATTTTTTGTGAACTTATAATCATGAGGGAAATCGTCCACATCCAGGCCGGGCAATGCGGCAATCAGATCGGAGCTAAGGTAAGACATTTTATACCTACTGTTGAAGTAGACTACAAAACGTAGAGCGCTCATACCTCCTGCCCCGTAGCACCCGGCACGATTGTGATGTTCAGATCAGATCGATCGCTTGGGTTGGGTAGGGTTGCTGTTCACACAGCGATTTAAATCTTATATTTCCCCTCACCGTACTAGTCGCGCGAAAAAGTGTTCATACTGAGGAGAGTTCGCACAATAATAATGGCGTTCCCATGACAATCATGTCTCTGCGACATTGTCAGGTGTCAAAACAAAACCGAAACGCGACCATCTTTTGCGGCAGGGCCAATCTACTATTGAAAATCTTTGTGTCCACATCACAACGTCGTCATTGACTCATTCTGCAAATAGTTATCCATCACACCACCTTTCCACATAACTCCGTAAAATTCGTTAAAATTAATTAAAAGAGATTTAAAAAACTTGCAGCTGTGCGATTTTCTTAATTTCGGTGAAAATCCCTTCAATGTTGTTGAAGCTTACCAAACAAACAGTACATAACCATTTTCTTTTTCAGTTCTGGGAAGTGATCTCCGACGAGCACGGCATTGACTCCACGGGTGCCTACAATGGAGACTCCGATCTGCAACTGGAGCGTATTAACGTGTACTACAACGAGGCCTCGGGCGGGAAGTACGTGCCGCGCGCTGTCCTCGTCGACCTCGAGCCCGGCACCATGGACTCCGTGCGCTCCGGACCCTTTGGCCAAATCTTCCGACCGGACAACTTCGTATTTGGACAATCTGGAGCTGGAAATAACTGGGCCAAAGGACACTACACCGAGGGCGCTGAACTAGTCGACTCTGTTCTCGATGTAGTCAGGAAGGAAGCTGAAGGATGCGACTGCCTGCAAGGCTTCCAGCTCACGCACTCACTCGGAGGCGGCACCGGCTCCGGAATGGGGACTTTGCTTATTTCCAAAATCAGGGAAGAGTACCCTGACAGGATTATGAATACCTTCTCTGTAGTTCCCAGCCCGAAAGTATCGGACACCGTAGTAGAGCCTTATAACGCGACCTTGTCAGTCCATCAATTGGTTGAAAATACCGATGAAACATACTGCATCGATAACGAGGCATTGTACGACATCTGTTTCCGGACGCTGAAGCTTACGACCCCAACGTACGGTGACTTAAACCACTTGGTGTCTGCGACCATGTCGGGCGTGACGACGTGTCTCCGGTTCCCGGGACAGCTGAACGCGGACCTGAGGAAGCTCGCCGTCAACATGGTGCCATTCCCAAGGCTGCACTTCTTCATGCCCGGCTTCGCGCCGCTGACGTCACGTGGCAGCCAGCAGTACCGCGCGCTCACCGTGCCGGAGCTCACGCAGCAGATGTTCGACGCGAAGAACATGATGGCGGCGTGTGACCCGCGTCATGGGAGATACCTCACCGTTGCCGCAGTTTTCCGCGGTCGCATGTCCATGAAGGAAGTGGACGAGCAGATGCTCAATATCCAGAACAAGAACAGCAGTTACTTCGTCGAATGGATTCCAAACAACGTTAAGACTGCCGTCTGCGATATACCTCCCCGCGGTTTGAAGATGTCTGCTACCTTTATCGGCAACACCACAGCAATACAGGAATTGTTTAAGAGGATTTCTGAGCAATTCACAGCAATGTTTAGAAGAAAGGCTTTCTTGCATTGGTACACTGGTGAAGGAATGGACGAGATGGAGTTCACCGAAGCAGAGAGCAACATGAACGACCTGGTGTCGGAATACCAGCAGTACCAGGACGCGACGGCAGATGACGAAGGGGAATTCGATGAGGAAGTGGAAGAAGAGTAAATGTTGTTTGTAACCGTCCAATGTTTTGTTTTGTCCATGTCCATGTTTAGTGTTAGGTGTAACTATTCGTTTTGATGTTTTTTAAGTTGTTACAATATAATGAAAATTTACGTAACAATATTGATTTTAATTTACTGTCACACCACCTGACCACACCACACAATAACCCCCGACACAAAGACAATTCCAGGTGATGCTGCAGTATCGGTTCAAGATTACCATGTTCTTCTAATATCATTGAAGTAACAGTATAGGTACTAAATTTCGAGTCGAACAGACCTGTGGAAGATGCGCACATCCATTCATCACATAGAAAAGAGCTGATAATCTTCAAAAGACTGAACCGATTTTCTTGAATTGTAGCTAAGTACACGCGATGACACCTTTCAAACAAAAAAATAAATAATCAAAATCGGTTCAGCCGTTTGGGAAGCTATGAGGGAACAGACAGATACACAGATACACACGTTAAACTTATTCCGTCGGGGTAACAATTATTTCGTCGCCCTTCTTTTTCCGTCAGGGGTTAAAAACATTAAAGTGCAACGTTAAAAAAAAAACCTTATTGGATTCACCTGTCCCATCAAGATACTATCTACCTATAATTTACGGTAATCTCAGATATGGTTCGATGAAGAAATCCGTCTGTTGCTATTGCTTTAGTTATTGTTCTGAGGTTTCTATAGCTTGTTGTTGAGTCTATGGTTGTATAATAGAGGGTTTTTTTCGTGTGCGTCCCCCAGCAAGAAAATCTTCTCTAGCTCAATGAATATTAATTAGAGCTGCTGTAAATGTGTGCCAGGTAAAAAATTGTGCATGCTGTCGTTTTGGAAAAACTAATCCTGTTGGAGTAATTTGACGGCACGGTTGGCGTAGTGGTTAAGCGATTGACTGCTGCGCTGCGTGTCGCGGGTTCGATTCCCGCACGGAACAAATATTTGTATGACCTACATGTAGTTGTTCCGGGTCTGGCTGTTTGTGTATGTCAGTTTAATTGTTTGTAAACGCAATCATGATACCGGAGAAATTCCTAGTGTGTGGCAACGTTTTAAAAAAAATAAAAAAATGCCATTATGAAGATATTTTCTGGGAATTTTTTGCTCGTTCGTAACCCTTAGTGTTTTTTGTTTCCTTCTTACTTTCCAAACAGTTCAAACTGCAACAGTCCTAGTATACCTAAAGTAACCTATACATGTAAGGTACCTACGAGTATGATGGTGAAAACAAAATGGGCGCAAATCAAACGAGGCGCCGCCTTTCTTTCTATATACAGGCTTCAACAAAATCACTAAGTAAGATTAGTCTCATACAAATAATTTATTAAATAAACAATAAAGACATCCTATCCATCACTATCATTGGCCTCCTCTCCTTCTTCGTCCTCAAAGTCCTGGTCTTCAGTCGTCGCGTCCTGGTACTGTTGGTACTCCGATATCAGATCACTCATGTTGTTATCGGCATCCGTGAAGTCCGTCTCGTCCATCCCTTCACCTATGTACCAATGGAGGAATGCTTTCCTCCTGAACATGGACGTGAACTGCTCTGAAATTCGCTTGAACAGCTCCTGAATCGCTGTCGTGTTTCCTATGAAGGTCGCAGACATTTTTAAACCTCTTGGAGGAATGTCACAAACTGCTGTCTTCACGTTGTTGGGGATCCATTCCACGAAGAAGTCTTTGTTCCTGTTTTGGATGTTGACCATCTGCTCGTCTATCTCCTTCATTGACATACGACCACGGAAAATAGCAGCCACTGTCAGGTATCTTCCATGGCGAGGATCGCAAGCCGCCATCATGTTTTTCGCATCAAACATTTGATGCGTGAGTTCTGGCACAGTCAGAGCTCGAAACTTCTGACTTCCACGTGACGTCAGCGGGGCGAAGCCGGGCATGAAAAAGTGCAGCCTTGGGAATGGCACCATGTTGACGGCGAGCTTCCTCAGGTCCGCGTTCAGCTGTCCCGGGAACCGGAGACACGTCGTCACGCCCGACATGGTCCCGGACACCAGGTGGTTCAAGTCGCCGTATGTCGGAGTTTTAAGCTTTAGGGTTCGGAAGCAAATGTCATACAACGCCTCATTGTCGATACAATAAGATTGCGTGGAAGTTTCTATCAGTCGATTTATTGCTAGCGTCGCGTTATAGGGCTCTACTACAGTATCAGAAACTTTAGGACTAGGTACCACGGAATATGTGACAGAAATTCTATCAGGATACTCTTCGGCCAAATTCCCCAAAAGCAGCGTTCCTAATCCAGACCCAGTACCGCCTCCAAGAGAATGCACAAGTTGAAATCCTTGCAAACAATCGCATCCTTCCGCCTCTTTCCGCACAACGTCGAGGACTGATTCAAGCAAATCTGCGCCTTCGGTGTAGTGTCCTTTAGCCCAGTTATTGCCGGCGCCTGAGACGCCGAATACGATGTTATCTGGTCTAAATATCCGGCCGTAGACGCCACCTCTTATGGCGTCCATGGTGCCAGGCTCCAGGTCGACTAGAACTGCTCTGGGTACGTATTTTGAGGATAATCCTTCGTTGTAGTAGACTTGAATTCGTTCTACTTGTAGGTCGGAGTCACCGTGGTATTCGCCGAATGGGTCGATCCCGTGTTCATCGGAGATTACCTCCCAGAACTGAAATTAAATAAAGGCTTTGCTGATTTATTGTACGTACCAATTGAAACACAACCTTAGAAACTCTACCGTAGCGCTCAAATTGCTGTTTTAATTTTAGTTATGTAGAGATTGCTGTTTTAATTTTAGTTATATCTCCCAATTTCAACCACCTTCTACTTACTTTTGACCCAATTTGATTGCCGCACCTTCCGACCTGGATGTGGACTATTTCTCTCATTATAACACAGCGAATTTATCTAAAACAAACAAATAAAACGAAATAGTTCCTTAAAAAAATAACTAAAAACATAAAACTTGTTGAATACGCCTACATCTAATTAAAATGGAAAATAAACTTAATTATCTAATGATGTAAGTAAAGGCGTTTTGTTTCATGGCCAAGTAGCTTTACTTTAAACGAGATGGTTATGGCATACCAACTAGAATATCTGCATAGAATTTGAAGGAGTGTTATCATGACCGCCTAGTCTGTGGTCTAATGGTTGTGGTTCTCTAGGTGTGGTCTAATGGTTAGACCACCTGTCTCAGATGCAGAGGGCCCGGGTTCGATTTCCACTGGGGGCAAAACTTTCTGCTCGGTTTGGTTGGTGGTAGGGCTTGTTTTAAGTCCGCCTGGCCAGCTACCACCATCTTATCTAAGTCTGTCGCCATAACAACAATGTTACCAGCATTGTTGTGTTCCGTCAGTAATAGGTAGGATAGCCAGTTCCTCTCTCTGTGGTAGAGGATTCCGGGTGAAGCTCGCTACCACCTTCGGCCTGATCATCACTTACCATCAGGGGAGATTCAGGCCAAGAGCATCCCAGTTGCGGTTAAAAAAAAAATTATGACTGTCTTGAATATTAATCGAGTTTTATCCATCATACGGTCTGGCAGTTTGAGTAATTTATGCGGTGTACCCAAATGTCCTTTCCTTGGTATTGTTCGTCGAATCGTTGAGGTCCTAAAGTCAGAGTTGGGCTGCACGATTACTGACAAATGCGTGCACTAACTGGACAGGTCCACTGAATCTGTGGTTGCTCCCCCAAAATACTATTTCAGACACCCAATCTACATGATCCATCCTTCCTTGATTTCGTAAAAATATTATTAACTTTTAAAAAGGAACACTCAATCCTCATACACACCTTCACATGATCTGACCAAGATTATGTCTGGACTTTAAAAGAGACGGTGACATCTGAGTTTGTTTCGGTGTTTCTTTTTATAAAAAAAACTACTTATAGAAATAAAATCATTTATAAATACGGAAATCACTTGAGATTTCCTTTTGAGAAGCAGTTCCAAATCACGAGCTCACGTCATAAGACTTTTCATCATTGACATAAGGTTTAAATTGTAATAAAGAGAATACACCGATTTTGGAAGCTCTATCTTCCTCAATCAAGTGATTATCCAGGTAAGGATATCTGAACAAGCACTTAGAGGCTTGTCTTACTTTTAATCTGGAATAATATGCAGTAAATTAAGTATTATTGTATAAAAGAGAAGTGAAAATCGAATATTCAGAAATAACTTTAATAATAAAAAATATAAATCACAAAACAACAGTTACATCAAAATTGCGTCGTGCTTATAAAAATGCAAAATACAAATTAACGTTCTAGCTGAATATATTAATTATTAAGTAACATCTTCCATCGTGCTAAATCTTTTATGTTGCAAAATACAGTCAGCGTGGCAAATTAATCATTTAATTTATTTAATTCTTATTTTATCAATACAATACGTAAAATGAAGTGCAAAACCTCAACATTATATTGGCTCACACGTTTATAAAAGTTGCGATCGTTAATGATACCAAAGGTACTCATCAATTTTATTTTCACAATTTCTTGTGTAATCTTCACTAAAAAGTGGGTTGTAAAAATAGTCTAGGAACTGACACATCGACCTCCTATAGTTCACTAATAACGGGAAAAAGATGATTTAATGATGACGATAGTGCACAAAACATAAAGTTGCAATTTCATTGACAAAAAACATGTATTAAATATGATTGTGAACTAAGGTATCGAATTGTAGAGGTCAGTACGGGCGGCAAAATTTGAATAGTCTACTGGCGGCAAAAGTATAAGGGACTACTCACACTTATTCCGCTCTATTCAGCGTTTGCCCATAGAAAACTACGATTTTGCTGCTTTCAGCTGCGGATAGCTGAAAGGACTCGTACGCGTTTCGCGCGTTTTCTATGGGCAAACACTGAATAGAGCTGAATAAGTGTGAGTAGTCCCTAAATCCGCCACTGTGTCCAAATACAGAGCGAAATGACAGATTTTCATGACGGTCGTTATAATATGACGGCCAACGCTCTTCTATCGTAACTTTAGTGATTTGTGGTGTATGTGGGTCCTTAGTTCATTAATAACATTCGAATGATTTTACAAGTAAAATTGTCTACAAAGTCTCTTCATACGAAAGGGTATACATTGCAAAACTACGCACCAACGTTTGAAAAGCCCGAAATTTATTGCTTTCAAATGTAATTGGGATTTATCCAAGCAATATACAGGATTTAAGAAGACCCTTCACGAAGCCGTCGTCTACGTATTCTTTACTTACTTCACTTTACTCCTTTTTATTTGCCATTTTTTAAATATTTTTTTAACAACTGTATGTTATATTGTGTGCCTTTTAGTCCATGTTACATAAATGTATTTTCTTTCTTTACTAAATAACTGCGCAAAAATAATTTCTAAAAAACGACTTTTCTTTTTGGTGTGATTTGCTATTAACAGTATTGAGCGATGGAACGCACGCAAAAGATTGTGCTTATGGTGCATGCAACAGGGACCGTAGGAGTATTTAAATGAAATTTATCACATTTGAAACTAGTTTTCGTAAAAAAAAAAAAAACATTTAAACCCAGCATGACTACAATAGAAACGGGTTTAGTCGACAGAAGAATAGACAAAATGCCATAAACTCACACCTTTTTCCCATGGGGGTAGGCAGAAACTACAGAACGCCACCTGCTACCATCCTACTATTCTATTTTTATAATATGGCAAGTAGAGCCGATGTCGACTATTCTGCCAATGTCTAGTGAGATGGAAAGGCAAGTGTGTATTACGAAAAAAACAAAAAAACTTGATGCTACAGTTTGATCTTCTAGAACCTGCGGGGTTAGTACTGGATGCTACGATCCTTACAAACTCCTTTTTGCCTCGTATAGACAAAATGACAGATAACAATCTGTCATTTTGTCTATACTTCCGTCGACAACACCCGTAGAAAACTCGTTTCTATGGTTGTCATGTGACAAAAAAATATCATAATAACGGGAAGAACAAGTGACTTTCGGCTTCGTCAAGGGTATTTTTACACCCGTTATAAAAAACAGGATTTCCACACTTATAGGAGTTTCAATATTGAGGTAAAAGTCCAGACTTCGATCGAACGTAACCAACCATTTTACATTTAAGAACACTTATAGAGAACTGTCGTAACATTATTATTGCACTAGAAACTTACAACTAATTATTATTAGGACATAATTTAAGCATATCTTTTAAATTACGACTAGCTCCGTTTTTAGGATGGTTCTATCGCTAATTCAGTGCTGTGAGAAAAACATACTTGATATGTTTTATTATCGTATGACTGTACGCTGAGTTTCACAAATGAAACTGAGTGCTAATTTCACCAATGAAACTAAACACGATCAGCACATCTCAACGAGTTCAAGAGCTGTCAGTGGCAATATTCCAAAGAAAATAATGACACTGACAGCCCTTAAACGTAGTTTATGTGCTGATCGCGATCAGTTTCATTGGTAAAATTCGCCCTGAATGCATCAGCACATCTAAACCGAGTTCAAGAGCTGTCAGTGTCAGTTCAATTTCATTGGTAAAATCGCACTGATTGATTGATTTTAATTGAAATTCTGGAAGTATTCATGGTTGCTTTTTAGCTTTCCCGAAACAATTCCTATAATACCCTACTGAGGGTGAATTTCAACACATCTAAACCGTGTTAAACAGCTGTCAGTGTAATCATTTGTTGTGAACTATTGACACTGACAGCTCTTGAACCCGGTTTAGACATGCTGGTCATGTTCAGATTCATTGGTAAAATTCTCCCTTATTGCAGATGTATGTTAAACTTTCGGTACTAATGTTAAAATATGGCATGGCAGTGTATTATTATTGCATCAGATTTTTTTGTACTGACAGCTAACCTTAACTAGACCAACCTTAGTGTTTTTGGTAACATTAATTATACCAATTTGTAAGTATTTCCACATTTTTAGCTCAAACATAATTCCTCCCGTATCATTCTCAATCTCAATAGATCTCAAATATATACGAAAAAAATCACATTCAGTAAATGTTCATGAATATCATATTATTATTCGATTGTAATTCTCAAACATCACATCTAGATTGTTCAACGAACAGGAACTTAGGCCAGCACCATAATGGCGTAACACATGATCAATCATAATCTATTTCCTTTCCACGTTTCAACAACATTATGTTATTTACGTTGCTGAGCAGACAACTTTTTCGAAGATATGAATGGATTAAGCAATATACTTCAAAATGATCGTGATCGTGTGTTACGCAATTAGGACTTCAATACCTCCAATAGGTTCTATACATAGATCCACACATTTTCGAGCCCAAATCATGACGATTGGCTTTCGGCCTCCTTCTAGTGTAGCGATATGAATGGCTTATGCCAAAATAAAAATATCAGCCAGTGAACAAGATACTAGTGGAGCTGATGGCTCAGGGTTTGCCAACATAATAATCGGTGATCGCGCAGAAAAATCTCAAATCTACTAAAAATGTTTAAACACTTACAAAACCTTATCTTAGACGAGCACCTTATTCTTCAACAAATACAAATTAGCATAAACATTTTTTCTACTTGACAACACCGGCACATAGAATGCTCTGAATACTTGGTGGGACTTTTTAGCGTCGAGTATGGCAACACTGGATATGATTTCCCATGAGGAGTCTTTGTGGTAGGCCGGTTCTAGGGTTGAAGGGCGTCCGATGTTGGAGTCTAGTAAGTAGTGGCATTCTTTGGGTGAGATGTAGGTTCTGTTGTCGCCTTTATTGAGATCGTTGAAATGTGGCTGGATGAGGCGAGTTGCTGAAAAATATAATAGTTATGAGGTATTATGTTTTTCAATACAGCTCCATTCTTCCCAGAAGTTGTTAAATTAACCTGCTATCGAATCCTACCATTTATGTATATTATAAATATGAAAGTTTGTATGTTTGTTACTCTATCACGCAAAAACGGCTGAACGAATTTGAGTGTACTACCTAGTAAAATAAGGCTCCCGTAGATAGGCGCGACGCGACGGTGCGACGCGATTCTTGTAAAATGATTTCCTGGCACACAGATAGTTTATAACCTGGATTAATATATAATATACTTTTTATCCCGATATAACGTTCCCGTGGGATAATTTCCGACCTCCACGCGGGCGAAAACTAGTAATTATTATGAATATACCTATGAGAGCACAGCACATTACCATTTCGAAAAGGTCGTTTCAATTCAAAATCTTGTGAGGCGTTTAGAGAAGTGTTAACTCATTGTGTGTAGTCATGGTGCGTAAAAAAGAGATGGAGCTACACATGACGGATAGCATTATCCTTTTTTTCTGTTACAAGGCCGCAGATCGATCTAAAAAATGATCGGCTTTAAAAATATTTTGAGAGAGGCTGAGATTTCCTCACCATTATGACTCCCCGCATACGGCGCCGGGAGCTGTCCAGTAAACTCGCTGGGTATGAACCTCACAGTATAGCCGGGCGGCAGGTGGAAGCTTGACGGTGAGCGATGCCATTCCTTACCGAAGCAGACGGTAAGGTCGGTGTTATCGGGCGCTTGTGGCAGGTCGCGGAGAATAGTCATAGGACCGTGGTAGTTGGTGTACAGGGCTGCGGTGCGGGATATTCCTGGAAGAAAAGAGGGTTAAAAGTGGATTTGTTTTGCATTGAAACAGTTACACAGTACACTTCCAATTTTATTACATACTTTTATTTTTGTACTACAATTTTATTTTTTATTTTTTAAATTAATATTGTTTTAAATTCAATTATTGATCTAAATTTTAATTCTGATTTTATTCTAATTTTATTTTCTAATTATATTTTTTTGTGTGCCTAAGTAAGTAAATGTATAATAACTATTGAACTTAATTTTAGATACTTATTACTACTTTGTCACCTTTTGGTGCATAACACTTGCTCAATTGTACTACACCAGCATACTGCACTTCCTTTTTATCCAGTACCTTCCGACAAGAGAAGGAAGGACTTGGTTTGCATAAAGCCTCAAACTAGACATGCGTTTGCTAATCGTTTTTATGTGTTTTTAGGACCTTTTCTGTATAATAGGCTCAACAAGTTACTTAACTTCTATAGTGTAAGTTATAAAAATTGTAGTAAAATGTTATCAGAATATTTAGCGTTACTCAATTACACAGACACAGAAAATCTTCTAGAAATTTTGTCATGATGATAATTTATTCCCGCGTAAGTATTTACTTTTATATATTTACATAGTTTTAGATTTAGATATTAATGTACCAATATGCTTTTTCTCACTGTTGTTAATAGATTATTTTATACCACTAACTTAAAATTTTAGTGCTCCCATATAATTGTAATGTAAAGTGATGGCCTGAGACACAGGTTTTAATTTAACCTAGATCGGGCGGGTCGCTACCTAACATCGTAATTCCGCACAATCATTACTTGCACCTGTATTAAACATATATTAGATTTAGTTTATTTTTAGGCACTTTAGTTGTTTCGGATAGTCCTAATGTTGACCAATTTGTACACTTTTGTAAACATTTTTATTCAATAAATTATTTATTTATTTTATTTTTATTTAATTGTAACCTAAACGGAAGAAGTCACTGGCTCCTGAAATACAGGTACTCTAACCTAGCTCTGGAGCCAGGGTCTCACATTTTTCTGTAACGTGTTTTTATGCCAATAAAGATTTATTTATTTATTTATTTATTTAAACAGTGGTGAAAGTATGGTCTGTAGAGTAAATGCTGCAAATAACAACAATTCTACTAAAAAAAAAGAAAGTAATTTATTCAATTCAAACTAGGCTGAGAATCAACATTTTCGAACTCTCGAATCGGCTTTTCGAACTGAAAAATTACATAAGAACAGTCCCGCTTCACCACTTCCTAGTACTTTAGCTGGGAACAAGTGGCGCAACAAACTTCCTAGCAGCAATTGTATGCCAGTTTGGGCGGATTCGACCAAACAGGAATAAATTTTATCCGCGGAATAAGATTTACTTGCCAGTTTCTGTATGGAGAAACTGTCAAAAATTCATATTTATTCGGAAGAGAAGGCTTATTGCTGTTTGGCCGAAATCAAATCTCTTGAAACGTTTCTCCACGCTCACGTCAAATCCTAACAAAGTCTACTTTGTCTAATACTCACTCTGTCTAATACTGGTCAATCACATATTAATTTCTAGAGCAATTGACGTGTTTTTCAGAGTATCAATAACTCAACATCAATAAAAGTAAAATTGCAAAGGTTTTCGAAACATGGGACGGTTTTGCCAGGGAAGTCAGAATACAGTGATGTTTCGTTCGATGGCTTGACTGAAATGGAGTTGAACATTTTACTGACCTGCAAGCCCCGCTATAAGCACACACATGACCATCAGCGGTCCGGTGTAAGCGAGATAGTGTCGTCTCTCTCGCTCCCTCCTCCAACGGAACAGTTCTGTACCGACTGTAAACGTCATCTTTTGTAGGCAGTCGAGAGCTATGGCGCCTGCGAGGATGATCATACTGTATGCTGGGTACAGGAATCTGGAAAAATTTGAAAATGTTTTTTTTTTTAAAGGGAAACATGGTGAGAAAACTAAGTCTAACATTATCGCCATTTTAGTTATCTGTATAATTATGAAGAAACATTAATTGTCTTGCAGAGATCAGGCGGATATTTTGTTTTAAAATATATAGATAAATTAATGTATATACATGAAAACACTGGCAATATTAATACATAGGGGTATTTAGGAACTATCAAATAAATGCTAATATTGAAATTAAAAAAGTGTTTTTTTCTAACAAACTAAATAGTAGTTATGGGCCGAGTACGGGTTTTGTTAATCTTTGACTAGTAGAACACTATAGTGACTAAACTATTGGATATATTTGATTGAATTTTCGTATGCAGACTGAGAACGTCATTAGAAATACGCAGTTTAATTTATTGTTGTATTGTCGTCGCCACCTTGTATAATTGACACTAATTATTTATTTATTTTCTTTGGAAGACTTACGGCTAAACAAAAGAAAGACGATACAATAAAAAAAATGTTTCTTTCAATTACAAAGGGCATGGGGATACAAGTTATTGGAGATCACCTTTTAAGCAAGGAATTGCTTGTGTTAGGAGACTCCGCGCTTCCACTTAGCATTAACTTTTTCAAATGGTGATGATGAAGATTCAAAGACATCAGAAATTAGCTTAAGTACTGATAAATAAATGGATTCAGTCTGCACTCTAGTAGCAATTAAAAACTAAACAACAAAACTACTGTGTATAAAGAGTATAATACGTAAATGAGCATACCTCTCTTCCTTATGCGGCTGTAACATAAACACGGCGAGCCACAGTGCGAGCGGCATCAGATCTAGCCAATAAGGTGCGCAAAAAGGCGCGCGCGCAGTCGAACTTGACTTCATCGCTGTGCATGCCAGTAGGAATAATGGGCAGGATAGGGCTAGCACCTGGAATTCGTAATATGAATTTTGTTTAAAAATATTTTAATAATTTACTAAACAAAATCCGTTTAGTGTGACAAGGAGAAAAAATACATCCTTCCCTAAAAATACTGTTTGCCTCTGTACTAAGTTCACTTAAATAATGATAGATAGAATACTCTTTAATATGTACACCATAAATATTATAGACTTAAATTGACATAGGGTGACACAATGGGTGGTCTTATCGCTAAAAGCGATCTAATGATTTCGATTTTCCTAAAACACTTCAATAAAAACAAAACAAAAACTCACCCACACAATATTAAAATTCAAGAACGCATTCACAAAGTAATACGTCCAGGGTTCCACTCCATACAAATCAGGTCCGTGTTCAGTAAATATATTATACGCGATGATATTCCATGGAGCCACCACCAGTCTTCCATAATGCCAAGAGTCTACCACCACGGTAGGTACCAGAATGATGACAAGAGAGATGACTGACCATTTGATAAAGTCAAGGATTTGCCTCTTCATTAAAACCATGTCGATTGCGATTGGTATGCCCAGGAGTGCTGTGAAGGGCCAGCCTGTTGGATAAGGAGATTCAATTATTTGGTGTTTTATATTTTTTCCCAATGTGAGAAAAATATTGGAACTGCGGTAGTCTTTCGTAACATTTCACGTTCAAAAACGTCGACTCTCAGTCTAATCTGCACCCTAATTGCGTAATACACGATCAATCAGTCTCAATCGTTTTGAAACAAATTGCTAATCCAATGCTTTATAAATTCTAAAAATATTTAAGAATGTCTTTTTAGTTTTACAGTGTAAAATACTAAGCAGATGACAGATCAAAATATCCTTTTCACCAATTTTCCATCGGCCATGTTAAATTGTGCACTTATTTGTTATTAGTGCATTTATTTCTTACGTGGCTTATTTTGGAACTTCAAATATTATAGTTTCAGTTAACATATTTACACAGTTTTCTTTGCCACTTCATTTACACTGTACTGTAAACATAAACAGACCAGTATCTCTTATTATTACTATTTATACAAAGACAGACTTTTATGAACTGCAAATATCAGTAATTTAGGACTACTTACTAAGTAAAGTAGAAGCTGCCGTCAAAAATATAGCAGGCGGGTATCTCCGCCGCCACCAGCAAGCAAGCGCTCCGCTGGCTAAAGCACTGCTCCACGCTGACGGTAGCATTGCAGCGCTGCAAGCGAACATGCCCGCTGCAGGTAGCGTCATGGCCAACCATACTCGGCCGACGTGGACGCCAAACTCGTGGCATACAGCTCTGAAAAGATGGAAAGACAAAATTAATGTTTTTTTTTTTAATTTCTTTTATAGTGTCTTGTGATAAAGGCAGTGATTCTAGAAAGAAAAACCCTGGATAAATCAAGCCATTGTGTCGACTTCATACAATATAGCCTTCTTTGTCATTCAATGTGACGCGGCAGTGCGATAGTCGTTTGTTTCACTTACATTGCAAAATAGACAATACTAATAGGTAGGTAATACGGGCTGGTGTCCGCAACTCCACGTCAATGCGCGTATTTTGTGTACGGGACAATACTAAATAGAACAATAAACAGAAAATGGGCTTTTAATGTCACAGTTTGTGCCTGGTATGCATAAACAACTTGTTTTACCTAATTATAATTATATTAATTAATTTAACATGGCAATAGAAAGAAAGACAGAATAACACAATAATTTGCATTTTATTTATGATTATTTTACAAGTAGTAGATAACCTTTTCTTATCAGTGTACAAACGAATTTCGCAGATTGCAACACAAAAATATACTAAAGAGGTACTCACTTGTAAAACATTAGCTCAGCGCAGGCCGAGAGGACGGCTAACAGCATCTTTAAAGAGTAGAATACTGAGACTGGAGTCATGAACCACGACAACATCTTGGCAGGGACCGCAAACAGCCATAGTGGCATGTACGAGCGTATCGCATAGATTGGACTGTACTCCCATGTTTGGAGTCCACTGCCATATACTGAAAATAATAAAATAAAGATCTTTACTGAATATTCAAGAAGAAATAGCCATTTGCAAAAGAGGAAGTCCTGAAAAGAGATATATTTTTTGTTGGATTGAGACAGATAATTCTATTATATTCTTTAATTTTTTTTATGTTAGAGGGAACATTGCAGATGAAGCATTTTAATATTAAAAATAATGATATAACTTAGCTTTTTTTTTTGTCAGAAGAAAATGTCAAAAAATTCTAGCTTACTTTAATTATTTATTTCAACAAATTGACAGCTTACCTAAATAATGCAATGGCTCCCAGTAGTTATAAGTTTCGTCACAATCAGCAATATGTCCCCAGTATGCAGACACAATGCGGGCAGCTAATAGTAAGCCTAGTGCCACTGCACCACCCGGGTATGCTATACTGCGCAGGTCGGATGGGGCATTTGTTACGAGAAACTCCCTGGAAAAAATATTTATATATTAAGAGATGATGAAGGGAACAAATTAGCACTGCTTAATAATTATGCTATGTCACTGAGTTTTGCATGGAGTACATTACTTCCCACATGCATAGGAGCTATGCTGAAGTATTTTTCTGAGCTGTGCTGTTTTCTTATTCAATTATAAAGCATGAAATATTAACAGTCAATTTTTTTATTGACAACTATCCTAATTATGTTGACATAATGGTAAGGACAGGGGAAATAAGCATCTCGGAATTACTACCATGAAATGAATATTACACAGAAAACATTAGGACACTTTATAATTTAAGAAGTAGCTCCAAAACTGACAAAAAAATTACTTCCCCTAAAAAATAACAGATTTGCTTTTTAGTTGTTAACAATTTCTGTTAAAGGTAGCATCAAAAACCCCTTAGTATAGAATGCAACACAATGAAAAGAAGAAAGGAAGATTATTATTATGGAATTACTCAAGTGAGGTAAATTATTGGTAGAATATTGTCTTACATGATAATTTTCAAGTTGTTTTGTTTTTTATTCATACTATTTAGATTCTAATAGGATTTAGTAATACCTAATGTGTTTGACACAATAGTAATATAATCAACAATAGTATCTAGTGTCAATAGCCTGCTATCATTTGCCCATTACAAAAAGACTGACAGAATATTAGTGGCACGATTGACACTGACTAATGTAGCATTTACGAAAAAAAAAGTTAGTACTCAACTCGAAAATAGTTTTTGTTAGTATAGCATCATGCTTAATTAACGTCAGCGGACTGTTTTTACCTTTGTTTGAGTACGGAAACGTCTGGATAAGCGCCAAACTGTAGTACCAGCAACAAATTAGAGCATTGATGAGCCAAAATTAAAATTATTATAACCTATAAATAATGCCAACTCTTTTTATACCACAAAACAGTAAGCAAGTTTAGAATTTAATAATAGACATTAATAAAGCGTTTATATTAATAGAAAATTGGCTTTAATTGCATACCCTTCGTTAGCTTTCCGCTTCCCTTTGCTGAAGCTTGTGGCCCTTTTAGCTCCGTTCTTATTGTGAATACTCCGTTGTCTTGCCGTGAGCGGCATTGTAATGTTTGTTGTTTTGTCTAAATCATTTAATTCCCTATATTATGCGTAGAAACTTCGCGTAAATGTGAATTGATTTTCAGAATGAAACACCGCGTTCAGTAGCTGCGCAAGCCAAAAGTGACACTGACATACTGACAATGACAAATAGTCAAAAGCTTTAGGAGTGAGAGTGACAGCCAGTTGACATTAAACGCGCATTTATGACCATAGCTTTCACTTCATCAGATACTTTTTGTAAAAACTCATAATTTCAATATCAAATCAATTATAAGTGTGCGTGAAAATGCGGCTTAGCTGTTGTCAGTGGGGCCCCCGTCCCACGGCTTCGCACCTAAAGGGGCCTCGCAAAGCCTTGCGATGCCCCCAGACTTTACAACAGATACTAACTAATTAAGAAAAAAAATCTCGCATGTTACAACACGTCACTTTTTTCAAATCTATATGCTTTTCAATATTCTCCCACCGCGCATTTATATTTTTTCACTATCATGAGTAGGTATGTCGTGGCAAAGCATTTTTGGTAGGATAGATCTATTGGGAACGAAAGAAGAGGGGCCTCGCTGATATGACTTTGCCCACGTCTATATTAGTCCACGCTACGCCTCTGGCTGTTGTACTCTGTGTATACAACCACGAAGTAATCGTGATTGTTCCATAAATTTGCATTATTAACATTTTGATTATTGAAGTCGATTCCTTCGATCTTTCGACGACAAATTGACAACCAAGAATACAGGTGTTGTCAGGTTATGCTGTCGACTCGAAGAAGAACAAGAAGTTACATCCCTCAATAGACCACCTTTTCTTGAATTCGTTGCAGCTTTAGAGGAGAAGCAACCATACTTGGAAGATGGGACAGGTGCCTAAGGTTTTACCATGGCCCCACTGACCAAAGTGACCATATTTTATATTTATATCCCCCATAGATAATAAAAGAAACAGATTAACATTTATATACATATTTATTAGTTAAAATGTTTATAAATACAGTGTTGGTACAACACACCAGTCATACATTCTACCTACAAAGGTATTCCCACATTATTTAGCTTATCAATATTGTACTACTTTGCAGTAGGTACAGTCAATCACGCATCAGTAGTTACAAATATTGACATTAACATCATCTATACGTTGGCGATTTTTGTAGTGCAAGTGTTACTACTTTGTGTGGTTGTCTGTACATACTACAGAGTAGACAGCTAATAGAGTAAGTAGGTAATCAAAATCATTCTCACCTTACGAGACGTCTCAATGCGCCTTAGGGTCAATTTATACTAGCGCAGAGTCGAAGCACATCGAAGCGTCTATGCAAAACTGAACTTAACAAATTCAGCCTTAACTCCACAGCGTAACGCATACGTTACTTCTGAGATTTTAAAAAGACCGCGCATTCTCGCGTATCCTTGCGCCCACTAGCGAACCTACGCGTCATCAGTCGGAAATTGGATAGCACTGCTGTTGATGCCCATTACTACACGTTAAAGAGTGCGCGCGTATTTTCGTGAATACGCGCGCATTCGTGCGGCTTCACTTTAATTGTAAAGAATTTGACGCTTCGATGCGCTTCGACTCTGCGCTAGTATAAATTGACCCTTATAGTGTACTATGCGACTGATAGTCACCCAATAGCCAGGTATAGACCGGTCCAGTTGTTTGACCCGGCTATTTTCTAACTACATACTTGTCGGAGATGATTATTTTGCAAATACTAAAGTAGTATAATTAACATTGTTATCGAAACATTGTATTGTAAGGCATAGGAAATATTTATCAGCAGGCCCCCAAATCACTTTCGTTGCAAGAACAGGTACCTATTCGGCGAAAAAAGGCAGCATAAAAATTTCCTTTGCCTTACGAAACAGCAGTAGAGCTACTTATCCTAATTACCTAGTGAAGTAACATGATCGATAATACATTCACACAACAGGGCCCTATGTTCGAGGTTGTTCGATTTCAACAAGTATCTATACTGGTACTTATAACAGCACGCAAAACAAAACGATAGAAATAATTTATTTATGGATATTTTTCATTCAATGCTACAGTTAGTAGGTAATCGAAATATATTTTTGATAAAATACAATTTTACTTAGGTATATCAAATAAAAAATATCATATTATCTTGAATCGAATCAACCCCATCTATGATTTAAAACATTAAAATCATTCTATGACTATTCAATTCATATTTGAGCTGCTCATAATTCTTTTGTGCTGTTACATGCACTTTCTAAGACTTGGCAGTGACTAAACATTCAACAATGGATATGGTTACTAGTGAGTAATATGCAAGAGTGACTGTAATCAATACTATGTTTACATTAATCTAAGGGTTAGCGCAAATCGACGGGAAGCTGCGCATTTTATTACAGTTACAACTTTATTACCATTAAAATAAAGCTTTTTTTTATAGATGAAAAGTAAAATTACAAGACTGCAATCCATTGGTTTGCGCAGACCAATAAACTAGCAAGTATTACCAAGCTAACAGATATGTTTATAGCAATTCGAGCAGCTCAAATTTGATAAAAATTTGACTACAAAAGAAAATTATTGTTTTAATTCCTTCGCCTCGATCGCACAACTGTCCACCCAGGGTCTCCGTCTTCATCCATTGGTTCTGGCTGTTGATTTCTGTTTGATGAAGATGCAGTTGCTCCATTCATATTGTTATCCGGGCCTTCATCTTCTCCGCTACTGTCTGTTGAGTCGTCATCTGGGTTGCCATGGCACTGGAAAAAGAATGAGTGAATTTGTTATATTTTCGTGATAAAATCTGCTTAGATATTTAAAAAAAACCATTTTTTATTACAAAGAGATAAATAGATAATAGCGTCGTCGTCATCACAAAATGACAGTTTTTCCTAGGTGTGTGAACACTCCATTTATGTTATGCTCTGTGGAAAATATATATTTTTATAAATGTTTTTAGCTAGTGGGTGACAAAACTTACTTGGGGTGGTACAGATTCATGAATAGGCTGGCTGAGCCATTTCTGGCACTTTGGCATTGCATCAAGTCTAGCCCGCAGCTCATCATGTAGTCCATCTTTTAGAAGACTCAGAAACTGCAGCAATAAAATTGCTACTTCTGGAAACAATAAATATATTATTCTGAGCGAGAAGTCTTAGATCAAATGTGAATAATAAGATTAATTATATTGTAAAATTCTCTTTATTAAAGAATAAGGCACAGAACTGTGCAGTACTTTCTTACTATAGACATGTTATAATGTAAAGCATAAGGTAGACAACAATTCTGTTTTACAGAAGTAAAAAGAAGCTGTAAATCCTCATGGGACACACTGCTTGCCCGGCCTTGGTCTTACGCAAGAGACTCCATTTACTTAGGCAACTAACTAACTAATATAAATATTATGCTTTCCTTTATTTCATTAATGTACATATATTTTAAATGTTTAAAAATAAAAACATATTAATATTATTAATAACTAATATTATAAATGTGAAAGTGAGTTTGTTTGTATGTTACGCTTCCACACTACAATGATTTGGATGAATTTTGGCACACAGTATCCACCTGAGGATATTTTTTATTTCAGTAGTACGTTCCTGCAGGATATTTTCCGCCAACCACGCGGGTGAAGCCACAGGCACCTAGTGATTTATATTTACCTTTAGGAGAGTCATCATGACAAACAGTTTCAAACTCCTCATCCATCAGATCTTCTATCACCTCAACCAATTCATCTCTATCCACCACATTTTCAACACAGTATCTTGCTATGTAGACTGACATTAGTTGGGCTGTCTGTAATGTAAATCAAAAGTTTAAGTAAGTAACCATACATACATCATTCATAATTCTGCCTAGCTTTTTCCCAATCATGTTGGGGTCGGCTTCCAGTCTAACCGGATGCAGCGAAATACTAGTATCGCTCCATGTAAATGGAGCGACTAACCATACATAAAAATGAATAAAATTAAAGTGTCTGTTTGGAATGTCAAAATAAAAGTTTTTTACTTTATGAAAGTATATCATTCTAATAAATAGTATCTATTATACAATGTAGCAGTGAAACAATTTTCACGCCTGCCCCTTAAGACCTAGGCCAAACATTGTTTGATATTCGGATAGGTCATGACCTAAAGAGGTTCCATTAAGAATATAAAAAAAAAAAAAAAAAAGAAAACGCGAAATGTTGTGGGTCGTACAACAAAAAAACAATTTTTAAATTTTTTGTCTTATTGTTTGTTCTGGCTAATCTAAATGGCTAGACCGATTTTGACAGGGCTTTCACTGACAGATAGGTAACTGATATTATAAGGAGTAACATAGGCCTCTTTTATTTAAGAAAAATAATAAAGGGTCCATGCGGGCAACGCTGCGGGTAGCAGAGTGTTGATAATAATAACTTTCAAGCCCTGATTATCGTACCTTTCAGGTGTCTTTTAATGTGTTTGTTTCATATTATAATTTTTTTGATACTACATAAGTCGGTGTAAGTTACCAGGCATATGATAACACAATCCCTACAAATCTCAGATATTTGTAAACTTAGTGTCGATTAATGTAAACAATTGTGAACTTATATTATGATTAATATAAACTACCAATGATCTGCTTATATTAATTATATAGTGTAGAAAAATTGTTCAAAAGTGCTGCATGCATTTGTTACAATAAATTGCACATACTGTTACAATAGTATGCACAGACATTTTTTTTATTGTTCAGTTACGTTTTCTATATTATAGTGCGTTACATTAGATTGAAAATACTTATTAACTTCGAAGATATTTACCTTTTCGCCCCCGGGCGCTCCCATTCCATGTTCGACAGCGAGCTGCAGTGCTGTCCAGTTGTTGAGCACTAAGTCTACGATCGGTTTAAAGTCGTCGTACAACATTATCACGTTTTTTATTCACTTTAACTTAATAAATATAGAGAAATTGGTACATCTCACATTTTTATAACCTCTTTACTTAATTTTTTTATCGATTAGACATGGAATGACAGCTGTCCGTGACAAGACAAATGTTTTGTTCGGAAACTAGAACAAAACTTTAATATAGTCAGATTCATAATTTTTGCCATTTTTAGAACAAGAAGTTCATGATTTACTAAAAAGTTAGTCGCCAAAATTTTAGTAAAGGACAAAAGAGATAAAGCTACAATTTTTTTTTAAAAATTGGTCGAAAACACCTAAATGTGGCGGCAAATTCATGTTCCAACGGTTCTGGTTCTAACACTTCCAAATTCCAACCGTCATCTCATCATCTGTGATCTGTCTGACCCACAGATTACTATAAGCACAGAACACATATACTCCTAACGGAGTCTGACCAGGTCTGACCAATGACTAATAATTTAATAAATCCTCATTGAGTCTGACTGAATCTGTCTCACAACCTGCAGTGCCTATAGTAAAAGTACTCTGTGACCTGCAGTCACAACTCTCCCACTCACATAGATCCGTAGTTCATGACTTCACTCATTCATTCGTTCAATCAAAAATTTTGTAAACAAATCACGTTGAGGTTAAAAGTTGATAATTTTAGGAAAACGATGTAATTCACAAATAATAATTAAAATAGAATATCTGTCGTGTGTTATTTGTGTTTTTGGGTATCGAGAAATCCTAACAAAATGACCGAGGACATAAGTGTTACGTTCATAATACCGAAAGACTGCCGATCTGAAAATGAATGTTCGGAGGACATGCAACTTGCTTTTGTCGTAAGTTAAAAACAAGAGTTTGTTATAAATCTGTGTCTAAAATATTTTCCACAACATCTTAAATGGAATGGTAACTCTAAAGCTGAACAAAAAGTGGCAATTGGTTAAGTACTTAATGCAAAAGAAATGGACCCCCTGATAGCTATCATCATGATAAAGTTTGACCACCAACAATGTAATAATCTCATCTTTTCATAAACACATCGACACCTTGAAAAACCAGTCACTTGATATACATAAATAAACATTTTATATATAATTGGTTAACCCAATGCTTTTATTACATTACTTCCTGCAGTCTCAACATTTTATATAAAATCTGAAAAGCCTGTGTGAAAAAGTGCTCAGCAAAATTAAGCTTCCATTATCTTGGGAAGTATGCTTGCTATCAACAATGTGTTTGAATATGCTTGCAGACATGTGAACAGCATTGCGGTGGAGGTCTCCAAGCACGATGGGTGCCTGAGAGCCAGTGGACTAAGTTTGATGGGCTCACAAAAAGGGATGTCTTTGTACTGAATGAGTTTGAAGGAGCGCTCTATGAAAAGCTACATGCTACTAAGTGTTTGTAAGTTTTACAATGATCAATACAAAAAAAAAAATTGACAAAGAATTGCCAAGAAAATAGGCTTTCTGTTTTGTAGTTGACTTATTCCTGCTCAGCTACCTAGGCTCGGTACTATCCCCAAAGCTACCACATAAATTAATATTGTTTGTCATTCATTGATATAAATATTGTGTTTATTTTGTAACCATTGGGATTCAAACTGAATTCTTATAAAATGTGTGAATTGCTTATCATGAATAATTTACATCATATTTGATATTATGCCCACTTAGATTGGTGGGTCCTCGCTGCCTATCATGCTGCCTGACAGAAGGTACTCCAATACCATCAGGTCCACAGCCTGTCTTCACAATAGCCATGAGAGGCCTGGTGGTCACTGCAAGTGGATTGTCAAAGTTACAGAAGGTAATACTTATTCTCCAACATTCATAAATATTATTATTTATTATGTTGTTATGTTGGCTGCCTCGTTGGTCTTGCGGTCTTAAGAGCTACCGCTGAGCATGAGGTCCTGGGTTCGATTTCCAGGTCGGGGAATGTGTCATTGGGTTGTTCCATCATGAATTTCTCAGTAGCAGCTCACAGTCTGGACTTGTGCCAGTTTGGCAGTAGGCTCGCCCCCTGTTACATGGGACTTAAACATAACTGGCGAAATGTGGGTGTAGTTTAGGTATCCCTCTGCCTAACCCTTCGGGAAACGGGGAAACAAGGTGTGATGTTATGTTTTGTAATTATATATTTAATATTACTATGATGATGATTTTTGTAGACAGACGGCCCAAAATGTGTCTCCTTTCTTTCTTTTCATCAGAAGGTTGTCTGTAAGAGTTTGCCTTGTAGAAAAAAACCATCGATCATACACTAGTTTTAAATAATGTGTTTTTTTTTTATTTATGTGCTGTACAATAAAGTGTTTAATAAATAAACAATAGCATTTTAAGGAAAGACGAACATAGAACTTCTAAAGGTTCTATTTTCTAGAGGGACTTCTATGTTTGTCTGTGTGTTTTTGGTTTAAATAAGCTTTATCATCTGTACTTTAATTTCACCTTGTTTTCAGGAAGAAATAAAGAGGAAAGTACATTGGATGGGTGGCATTTACAGCTCAGTTCTAACAGATGATACCACACACTTAATATCAGACACTGTGCTTTCTGATAAATATGTTGTAAGTACTTATTTTCTAGACCTTTTTGGCCCAAGCTATAAGATAAAACTTCACATCATAGTTAAAAGACCAGTCAGCTCAGGGTGCTGATTGCCTGGAGACTGGACATACTTTGTTATTGTGATTTTTGGAATATTTTAAATAGAACCAATTTGTAATTTTCGGTAGTTCCAGTGATGGGAGCAATAAGAGCTTGACCACCACTACCTCCTAAATAAAAGAAGCATTTTTAGCATTTAGACCATTTCAGACACTAATCTACATGGTCCTCATATGGCCTGAAGAAGATTATGTCTGCACTTTAAAAGAGACTTTGAACCTTGAGTTTGTTTCGGCATTTCTTCTCAGAGGTCGTCTGTTAGGATATGTCGACTCCATCCAGCTAATTTTTTTGTTTTAGTATGACGTGTGAAAGTGATGCAGTCCTATTTACAGAATAAACAATTTCATTTCATTTCTTGACTTGTTATCTGTTTTATAACATTCATAAAGATTCAAAGGTCTTTTGTCCAATTGTTTTATTTTTTCCAGAAATCAGTAGAAAAAGGCATACCAGTGATGGCTATAACCTGGATTGAGGCAGTCTGGGAGGCATCCCTCCGTCTCAACGTCAGTGGTGCGTCACAAGACTTCCTGGTCCACCGCCTGCCTCCCTTCACCAACCTTCAAGTGACCACATCTGGGATCCCTAAGAAGGATAAACAGTTGATTATGAAGCTGGTCCATGAACAGGGTGGGATTTTCTCTGGAGCATTCCAGAGTGAAACTACTGATGTTGTGGTGTTGACCAAGTTAGTAGTCAAAAATTAATGCTCGGCGCAAACGGGCCATCGACCACAGCCACCGGTGGCCGTCGCCACTTCCTGCTGTGTTGATTACTGCTGTAGCGTATGCATTATGTATAAGTCGCTGTCGCTGGCCACGAGTAGCTGTAGTCGGTGGCCCGTTTGCGCCGAGCCTTAGATCTACATAAACAAAATGTGCAGACCACGGAGTCTAGCAGCAGGAAATCTTGCACACAACTTCCTTTCGTAACTACAGTGTTTATTAAGGATTTTTGAAAATTCATCCCCTAATGGGGATAAATAAGGGATTTAACTTTGTATAAAAGTTCAGCATTTTGCCGATAGGAAATCCCTTCGGGCACACGGCCTGTAGATTAATAACATCATCGCATTCATAGCCGCCATAGAGTTCCTTCATAATAAAAATTAACCTATAAGTCCATTACAATATCATTTTAGCTTTCATGCCAATTTGATAGCATCCATTATATTGGTTATTCTTTGGATGTCGGCGCGTCGCTATTTGTAAGCTCTTTGAATGATTGAAGTACCTACCTATAATAACCTTACCTATAGTTATTTACCTATAGTATTCCTTCCTGCTCTTTGTAAGAAGTTTCTTTTTTAACAAAAGTTTTCGACTTCGTAAATGTCAGTTTTTGGCATCCATATAGCAGCTATGGCTGAACAGCAGAATACACATTCATTTGGAATCGTTTTCTTTTGTATTATAATTTTAGATTGTATGATTGTAAATAACTTTAAATCTCAGGGAAGGTATCGGCAGCGAGAAATACAAAGCCGCCCTAGAGTACGGGAAAGCGGTAGTCTTACCCTCATGGGTTAAGGATTCAGCTGCTAAGGGCGTGGCACTACCACTTGCTAAATACAGAGTCGCAGGCGCATCAACTTCGTCACCTCTCGCTGAATCGCGCTTGCCTGATATGAGTGAGTTTTTTTTTAAATCGGAGGGCATTTGAGGTGTTTTTACTGCTATTAAATTGTCTTGCTTCATAGTTGTATGTCATGCTATTCAGTAGTTTAGTAGCAGTTAATTTGTGGCATGTATAACTACTTAATTGTTGGTCCTGCTATTTAATAGTATGACTTGCTATTCAGTTGAATAGCATGCTATTTAGTTGCATGCTCTGCGATTTAGTTGTATTGTTTTGTTGTACTTTTTGCTATTATCTGTATGTCCTGCTATTATATAACAATGTCCTTCCATGAAGTGCAATGAAATATGAACATTTGTTATTCTTTAGGTTTAAACTTCTCCCGTATCACAAACTTGAGGCCACCGAGCAATTTTGTAGACGAAACCAGATCAGCAGACGCAACTATGGTATCCGGTAAAATAAAGGTATGGTACTAAATATTATGGTAAAAGAATTTTCAAAAAAAGAAATGGTCGAACCATTCAGATTTTAAGTGACAATTTGAGTATTTATACTATTTATTTCAGTTTTCGCAAGATACGAAGAAAACTGATGTGTCCATTGACAAAGAAATTCTGACGGCATTTGAAAACCTAGACATGAGTCTCATCAAGAAGGCTGGATCTATATTTGATGGATTTTGTGTAAGTAAGCACAAGTAATAATGATACATTTCTTGAATATTTAAAAAAATGTTTGCCCTGTTTACATTGTTGAGAGATATTTTCATTTGATTCCGTGTTTTGCAGATTATGTTTTGTGCAATAAAAAAAGGTTGTTTTATTTTTCGTAAATATTGTTGAGTTCTTTTTGGTTGCATTTAAAAACATACATATGGTTCGATTTCTCTCTAAAATCAAGCTAATATTAATGAGTTCTTGTTGAACACGTTGTGTTTAAGGCCGTCCGCTGAGTTAAGCGGGTGCACTGCGCGGGCGCCCGCGCGGCGTGCTGTTTTCTATTATCATCCTTAGAGCAGCGCTGCGTAAGGCGGGTCTCCCGTCTCACGCGGCCCATAGACAACAGCACGCCGCGCGGGCGCCCGCTCCGTGCACCCGCTTAACGCAGCGGACGGCCAAACTTGTAACATTTTTCGACTTAGCCCTGAAGTTACTAAAAAACTATCGTCGACTAGATCTGGGTAACTGGCCTCGAAGGCATCTCCCGCGAGCGTGCCGCAGCGTGCGTGTCGCGCTGCGGCGGCGTGCGGTACGACGCCGCGCACCCGCGCGTGACGCACGCCGTGGCCGCGAGCGCGGGCGCGGCGCTCGGCGCGCTGAGAGAGCTGCCCGCTGTGCCGGTACTGTCGCCGCTGTGGCTCGTGAAGAGTGTGCAGGCGGGACGAGCGCTAGACGAGGCTCAGGTATGTGTTGCTTGGGAACATAGGGGATCCTGACACGGATATGTTAGGTTTGATGGCAGGCAGAATGATGAATGAGTTGGTTTATTTTAATTATTGCTTGATTATTGTATTATTTTTAATGATTTTGACTTTATGAATAATGATTTTTATTTTATTAATGATTTTGACTTTATTAATAATGATTTTGACATTATTATTAATTATTATCATAATGTGCCTAAGTTGTTAAATAAATGATTTAAATCAGTAATTTAATATTTACGTTCTTGTATGTTGTTAATTTACCAAATTAAACAATCTAAAAAAAGGTATTGAACAGCACTGAGTCAGTTTCAATTTAATTAGACTTGATTTATTTTAATTTATATGATGTTTGATTTTATTTTATTTGATCTCATATTTTATGTTTGGCAATGGGTGTTATTTACCTGAAATAAATGAATTAATAATAATAATCGTGCAACCTGACGCAGATTGGTTAAGGTCAACGAGGTCACAGGGACAGATATTAATATGCCACATTATATAGTTTTTAATAGACACAAAGCCGGGCACTCCAGCCAAGTCGAGCGCCCGCAAGCCGCGGCTGGAGCCAGCTTCACCGATGAGCAAGCGGAACTTGGCGCTACTGCGGCGAGGACCGCTCGACTTGCCGCCGCCTACGCCCGAAGTTGAAGAGCCTCAGGATGAGCTTGTCAATCATTATCTTAGCCGTAAGTATTACACTTTCAATGTATTTAAAACGTTTTATTTAATTTCACTTGTATGTATGTCCTGGAATATTGCAATCAATATTTCACCCACTTCCACTGAAGCTATCGGGCTGAAATTTGGCATACGTGTTCTCGTGACAATGCATCATGCATTTTTTTAAATTATTTTTTAAACAAAAGCTTTTTATTTTTTATTTTAAAAAAGCTTTTATTTTTTTATTCTTTCTCGCATAGCGTTACAGCATTATGCTGGCTGCTTTACGTGGATGTGACGTATACCTATTGATTTTTTCTTTATCACAAAAATTTCTGCTGAAAGTTTCTTAGTTTGCTGCCTACAGAATGCGTAGGTGATATGTGATGGGTCAATTACAGCCTGTATTTTCCACCCATCAGAGCACGTAGAACCAGAGCGAGAGAAGACTCCCGAGCCAGCTCGTAATGTGACGGTGCACGTGGATGGACAGCCTGACATCACAGAGGACGTCGCCGAGGATCCCACTGAGGAGATCGAACAGATATTTAGTGGTAAGTTCTGATTAAGTGAACTTTAAATCTTCGCCAGTTACTTTCGGAAATGTGTGAGCTATGATGATTAATATACTCACTAATATTATAATGATATTTAAAAATGAGAATGAGAAGATGTAGTCACAAAAATTGAAAAGAATATGCTTAGATGGTTTCGTCATGTTGAGAGGATGAACGGCGACTAACAAAATGTATTTACAAGGCAAATGTCAGTGGAAACGCCGGGAGGGGACGCCCTAGGAGGACATATAGTGACCTTATTGGGGATGTTCTTCGGAAAGGTCAGGTGCGTAGTACCGCGTGCGTGTATGACCAGATGTATGAACATTAACGAGGCAAAAGGAGTTTGTAAGAATCGTAGCAGGTGGCGTTCCGTAGTTTCTGCCTACCCCCATAGGAAAAAGGCGTGAGTTTATGTATGTATGTAATATTCATGAATTTTTAATCAAATCATATCAGGTATAAAAATCGAAGTGCAAGGCCTAGACGAGGACGCTATCTGCGAGATAGGCGCCGAGGTGTCGGCTGCGGGCGGCGCGCTGGCGGCTGCGGGCGCGCGCGGGACGCACGTGCTGGTGCCGCTGGACTTTGACGACGACGAGGTGATCACTAAGGACGCTGAAACTGTCACTGTGTTTTGGGTGGTAAGTTTTTATAGGAGCATTTACGATCATACAATAATTAAAATATTAAAAACAGACATAATGAAAATTGTTTAAAGTTTAATTTTGCATGTTTAATTTTTTAATGATATTTTTTATTTAAGTATGTGCATTCTACGCACATGTCGTACTTGGGTAGCAGATGGCTTTTTGGCGTGAAAACGTCTTTTTGTTCAATTTAGAGGTGGTAAGTTCAATATTTCTGACCGACAAAACCATGACGCTCGAACCGCTCACTTTCCTCGTGCGAACACGCTGACTCGTGGCGTAGATGGGCTCGCTTCGCTCGCTCGATTTAAGAATATGCTTGTATGTTGAACTTGCTTGCCTTGTGGGGGGGGATCGCTTCGCTCGGCCATTGCTTGAATAAGCGCTCAATCGAGTCGTCTGTGGGCTCGCTTCGCTCGCTCGTCACGAAACTGCGCTCACTACATTAGTTGGGATTAGTCATATGAGCAATTACTTATGTGCTAGGATTTGTCATGTGTCAGCAGTCAATGTGTCACATCGTAATGTTGTGTAAGGGCTGAATCCATTTCCACATTATGCAAATGAAGTAACTTCCAACAGTCGATTTTCACTTTTCACAAATTCTCTTTCACTTGCCACTAGCTACTCCCACTTTTGTTCAAATTTTTGTATTCTTTCTGCCTTAAAAATAGCTGTTTTTTTTGTTACAGAAAGACTGCCTCTCCCAACAAGAACTCGTCCCAATCCAATACTACCACCGACCGGTGCGAGTCACATGCTCGGCTCCGGGGCCTCTAACCGGTGTAGTAGCCAGCCTCAGTACATACAGTGGCGTCGAGCGAGCCTTCCTAGATGAACTGGCGAAGCTACTTGGAGCCACGTGAGTACTTGCAGTACGTACAGACGTCCCAACAAAAGTATGCGCTTCGGTTATCATCGTCTACCTTCAGAAATACGAACAAGCGATTAAAAGATCTAACATAGAGCTCTTATAATTTTGAAAGTGCTTACAGTCCGCGAGGTCTAAGCTGAGCTTTGCATTTGTGTGAGTGATTACCAAAAGTGGAACCAAGCAAAGGACGCGAGCCGCTCTCGGCCGATGTTACACCTACACTCTATGTGCACTCACACAAATGCAAATCTCAGTTTATAAGTATCTCGCGGACTGTACCAAGTTTACATTACCATGGTTAGAAGATTTATAACTGCAATAAAAAAATTAAAAAAAGTTTGAGTGAAGTATATGTACAAAGTACGACCCAACAGAGAGAAAGGTTCGTAAAAACGCG
This sequence comes from Eupsilia transversa, assembly GCA_914767815.1. Lineage (NCBI taxonomy): Eukaryota > Metazoa > Arthropoda > Insecta > Lepidoptera > Noctuidae > Eupsilia > Eupsilia transversa. The sequence continues at coordinate 14,673,430 of OU611876.1, forward strand.
CAATGATAGTTGCACTACGCCAAGGCGCTACAGTACAAAACTTAGAAGCATTGATCTCTGGAAGGTTACTCTGTGGCGCGATATTCGTACTTTTCAGAACCACAAACTTAACCAAAGCGCATACCTTTTCTGGTCTACCTGCACACACGGTGTGAGTAGAATATGGTGGAGATTTTTAGGAGACTATTAATACTTATCCAGTCTCTGTGATAGGGAGGTGGTTGCAATACACGAACACTCACTGGGCTTTGCACGCTAGTCCAGTGCGGGTTGGTGAAAATGACATCAAATTTCTTGGATTAAACAGTAACATTATCGTTTTGGTGACGATTAATTGGGTAAAATTGAAAAGTCTGCAAAAATCGACTGTTTTATTTTTAGCAAATAAATAAAGTTCAAGTACAGAAGGGTTGTTTAGCGCTATCTACTACAATGGCCTATTTAGTTCATTCATTCTCCCTAGCCTTTTCCCAATCATTTTGGGGTCGGCTTCCAGTCTAACCGGATGCAGCTGAATACCAGTATTTTACATGGAGCGACTGCCTATCTGACCTCCACAACCCAGTAACTGGGTAATACGATACCCCTTGGTAAGACTGGTTGTCAGACTTTCGGGCTTCTGACGATTCGTAACGACTGCCAAAGATCGAATGACAGCCGCGACCAATGGCTTAACGTGCTTTCCGAAGCACGGAGGAGTCTCGGTATGTAAAGATGGTCACCCATCCATGGACCAACCCCGGCAAGCGCAGCTTAACCTGATGGATCGACCCGTGCGGCTGTTATTACTTAGCCACGAGCTCCTCCACAATTCCCTATTTAGTTATACCTGAAAAATATACTTACAAACTACTACTACAACTACTACTACTTTACTTATATTTTAATTATGTCGTTTTTTTATGTATTTTACTGTGTGTACATAAATAATAAAATAAATAAATAAATAAATAAATATATTTGTTTTTTCCACAGAACCCAACTCCGCTTCTGCAGAAGAAACACAGCGAATGCCCTCGCCTCCACCCACCTGATATGTCCCACCGCCACAGGGGACAAGTACTTAGGGGCCCTCAAGTGGGGCCTGCCCGCGGTACGAGCCACGTGGTTACTAGAATGCGTGAAGGAAGGCAGGAGAGTGAGCGAGAAGGCACATCTTGTAGGAGATACTAAAGGTATGTCAAGCTTGAGAGTTTTTCAAACCTGTCAATAATATTCATGACCCTGCAGAATTGGAAATTTTCATTCGGAACTAAAACTTATAAATACTTGATTAGTTTCTAATACACCAGAAATAATTGTTTCCTATCTTTTAATTATTTATTTAGTTAGTAAACGATTTATTATTATTTCGTTTATTAAGTCTTTATACATATTAAATACATTTTTAAATATTTCTTAAAAATATATTTAAAAAAACATTTAAAAATAGTGATCCGCCGGTGTCGGGTCCAAGCTCCTCACAATGCGAGCCGTATCGAGCAGTACTGCCTTCTGAATCAGGCCCTTGATCCCTTATTAACCCCCGACGGAAAAAGAGGGGTGTTATAAGTTTAACGTGTGTACCTGTCTGTTCCCTCGTAGCTCCCAAACGGTTGGACCGATTTTCATTATTATTTTTTTGTTTGAAAGATGTCTTGATCGAGAGTGTTCTTAGCTACAATTCAAGAAAATTGGATCAGCCGTTTGAAGATTATCAGTTCTTTTCTAGTTGATGATTGGATGCGCGCATCTTCCATAGGTCTGATCGATTCGAAATTTAGTATTCTGTTACTTCAATGATGTTAGAAGAACATTGTAACCTTGAACCGATACTGCAGCATCACCTAGAATTGTGTCGGGGGTTATTAAAATGTTTAATTTTAACTTGCTATTATTATTATTATTTCAAGCACCACAACCTCAAATAGAAGAAGAACCTCCAGAACCTATGAAGGTTGCCGAACCCGTACCTGAACCTCAACTAGAGCTTCAAGCAGACATACAAGCTAACATGACAGCAGATATAACTACAGATAAAGACAAAGAGAACGCCATGCTTCCTCCCGTTGTCACCGCTATACCGAGGAGAGGCTCCGTGCCGAGTAGTAGGGAGCAGACGCCTAAGGGGAAAGGGAATGGTAAGAAAAGTAATATTATTCATTTTTAATTGACTTCCCAAAAACCTCCTTTTTGGCAAGTCGATTAAAAATGACGTTGTTTTTTTTTAATGTGGTCCTCTCGTGCGTCATTTATTTATGAACCGATTCGGTAAATTCCTTTTTTGTTTGAAAGGGTATACTTGCCAGGTGGTCCCATTGTCATCAAGTCAGGATCTGATCATGTGATCCTGGAGAACAACACACTCCTCAACAATTAACGTCCCTGCATCGAGAAAAGAAATATTTTGTAAAAGGTTATGAGTAGTTGCCATTAGGCTATTCTAACTTAGATACATTACAAGCCGACCTGCTAAAAAGCGATCCGTAGACAACCGACTTCCTCAAAATTAATTTCGGAAGTCGGTGTCTTTCGTTTTGTATTTTCGTTATTTGCCACCGACTTCCGAAATTAAAGTTATTTTTCCTAGTCCTATTTAAAAGCGATCATCGTACGAATACGCAATCGGTGTGCATATGTCACGTTTTGTTCACCGAACAAAAAGTTTTCCGAACAGCAGCTTTCTGAATCAGCTCATCATCCTTAATCCAGCTGCCCAACGAGAGCCATTGTCTGTTACAACTATCAGCATAATGATCGCCGAATCCACATCCCACATGACGACAACCTCGCGAGCAAAGTCAAGATACTTGATAATCATGTTATATCCAAATGTAAAGCAAAAATAATAACTTGGCTTCTTGATTTGGATTATTCTGAGACGGAAAATATTTTAGCTGTTTAAAAAAAAAATTAGATAGTAAATTTGTAATCCGCACACACACACACACTCATACACACACAACACACACACTCACAGACACACCATTCACTACACACTCGCAAATCCTTTTTTTTTTTTTTTTTTCTTGTTATTTAGTTTAAAAATTCTCTTATTTTTTATTTTAGTTTAATATTCCTCTCTGTACGTGTAGGCCTTGATGTGTTCAAATTAGTACTAAATAGCATTGTTTAAGAGGGTGAGAGCCTGGAGATCTGTCATACAGGTCCCGAATTTTAACCCACTATAGACTCCAGCTCTCACAAAGGTTACAAATCTGATTTGACATAATATGACATGAACCAAAGTCTGTACCTTTTTGAGAGAAATAAATCATTATTTTTATTGAGTGTTTTCTCTTCTCAGCTCTTAGGCTGGTTTTTGCAACATTTACGGACCGAAGCCAAGTAAATGCAGCTTGTGGTGTGTTATGCTTATGTTACAGATGTGTTGTGATGAGGACCTATTTCGTTTTCATCTATTTGCATGAACTTTCTGACGATTCGACATGTATTTAAAATTGCAGCTTTTTGAAGGGTGATATAGAGGGTTTCTTTTAGATTTAGTAATTTAAGGCTATGGAGAAGGTGATTCGGGATGACGCCTGTTGTAGAGAGGACTATAGGGACCACATAGACTTTTTCTTGGCGCCATATTCTAGCTACTTCATCTTTGAGTTCTGCGTATTTGCTAATTTTTTCCGTTATTGTCTTCTGAATGTTATGTGTGTTGGGAACGGCAATATCTATTAGGTAAGTGACTTTATTTATTTTATCCCGTAGGGTTATATCCGGTCTATTGTAGTGAATTGTTCTGTCGGTTAGAATGGCGCGATCATAGTAAAGTTTGTGTGTGTCATTTTCTAGAATTGTTTGTGGTGTGTAATTGTAGTAAGGAGTGTTTGTGTCTTGTATGAGTGTGTATTTGAGTGCTAATTTTTGATGAATTACATTTGCCACCTGATTGTGCCTGTGTGTGTAGTCTGTCTGCGTGAGAGTTATGCAAGCTCCTGTTATGTGCTGAATCGTTTCTGATTGGATGTGACACTTGCGACATTTATCATTTGTTACTGAAGGATCTTTGATAATAAATTTTCTATAGTTTTTAGTGTTAATAATCTGGTCCTGTATCGCAATTATAAATCCTTCGGTTTCTGGGAATAAATTGCCTATTTTTAGAAATTTATTTGAGGCTACTTTGTTGACATGGGATTGTTCTAGGTCATGAGGATGTCGGCCATGGAGTACCTTTTTCTTCCAGTCCTCAATTTTTTGTGTCTGCGGGTCATCACAAGTAATTTCTGGAGTATCTGGCTGTTCATTTAAATTAAGTGGGGTGTAGTTAAAATCATTTTGAGCTATGGCTTTATGAATGTTACTAGTGCGAGATTTTGAGTGAAAGAATGTTTTTAGTCGACTAACTTGTTTCCGCCAAAGGTGCTGGATGTCTATTAGGCCTCTCCCCCCGTTTTGTCTTTTGATAGTTAGTCTTTCTATTGCAGATTTTGGGTGTAATTTGTTATGTTTTGTAAGAGTGGTGCGTGTGGTTCGTTCTAATTGTTCTGTGTCTGTTTTTGTCCATTTAATAACTCCGAATGAGTATGTTAATATGGGAATGGCAAATGTATTTAAGGCCTTGATGAGATTTTTACCTGAAAGTTGTGTTTTACATATGGCGTTAAGCCTCCTTTTATACTCTGCAGTAAGTGTTTCTTTAATCCTAACATGATCTAGTCCCTTTAGTTGCGTGTATCCTAAATATTTGTATAAGTCAGTCGACTCCATTGCCGTTATAGTGTCTGTGTTATTTACTACATAGTTGCCGGGTCGTATCTTGCCACGTATGATATGAAGTGTTTTACATTTATCCAGACCAAATTGCATGTTTATATCTAAACTGAACTCTGCTGTAGCTTCTACTAATTTCTTCATATCTTTTTCGGTTTGTGCATATAGTTTAATATCGTCCATGTAAATGAGATGTGAGACTGTTGTTTGTTCTATAGTGTGTTTGAGACAATATCCGGCCCGACAGCGCTGCAGCAGATGAGACAGAGGGTTTAGTGCGAGACAGAACCATAGGGGACTCAGTGAATCACCTTGATATATACCCTTTTTGATAAATATTTGTCGCGTTGTAACATTATTCTGATTACAGTTTAGTTGAAGTGTGGTTTTCCAAAGTGGCATTATGTTTCGTAGGAAATCTATTATTTTTGAGTTTATCCTATAAATTTCTAGTATGTGTATCAACCAGGAATGTGGAACACTGTCGAAAGCTTTTTTATAATCGATATAGGTACAATGAAGGTTTCTATTCTTTGTTGCGGCATGTTTATGGATAGTAGAATCAATAATTAACTGCTCTTTGCATCCCATATGGCCCCGTCTACATCCCTTCTGCTCTTCCGCCATTATGTTGTGGTGTTCAATGTGTGAGTTAATTTTTGTTGTTATTGCTGATGTTAATATTTTATATATGGTGGGTAGGCATGTGATTGGTCTATATTGGGAAGGTTGTGGTGAATTTTTAGTTTTAGGTAGCATGTATGTTATACCTGTTGCGATAAAATCGGGTATATTTTGTTGTCCTAATATAATTTCTGTTAAGTTTTTTGCTATGGGTTTGTATAATGAAGTTAACTTTTTGTACCAAAAATTGTGTATTTTGTCTATACCAGGAGATTTCCAATTATGTAACCTGCCTGTTAAGTGTGTGATATCGGCCTCTGTAATCTCTACAAATTCCATTTCATCTATTGCTCTCCATTTTGTTTCTTCTTCTGTTATCCACGTTGCTTTGTCTTTATGTTGTTGTTGTTCTTCCCAAATGTTACCCCAATATGTTTCTAGTTGCTCTTTTGTAGGTTGGTTAGCTGCGTCTGTATTATTTTCATCATTTGTGTCGGTGTCTAGTTTGTGTAGGTTTCTATAAAACATTTTTTCATTAGTGGCAAATATGGCATTATCGTTTTTGCGCTGTTGTGCTTTTTTGTATCTTCTGAGCCTATGGACTTTAAGTGAAAGTTTTTGTTTTAATGTGTCTAAGAACTCTTCAGGTTTTCTGTTGTTATTTTCGTGTCTTGTGTGCGTGGGACTGCTCCTAAATATAGCCTCAACTCTCCTTACTACTTTACTTGACCTAATGTTGTTAATGTATTGTGTAAGTCTACTACAATCTGCTCTTAATTTTTCTATGTCTTTTTCTAACCTCTGTTGCCATGCTGGTTTGATATTCTGTTTTGGTCTTGTGTTTCCTGTGTGTTGTGTGATTTTAAAGTTAAGTTCTTCAGATACGACTACCGCTGTGCAATATATAAGTGTGTGTATATCTATAAGTTGTGTGTCATCGGAAATAAATTGATTAAGTATGTTTTCATTAAATAAGTTAACTAAACGGAAAAGATTAGGGCTATATCGAAGTTTAGGTAGTTTTGGTCGAACTGTTGGGTCCATCCCAGAGTATTGTGCTAGTGTTGTTCTGAATTTATCATGTATTTCTTGAATATATATATCTGTTGTCAGATTTTGATCTGGAACGGTTAAGGTTTCTATATCATTTTCTAGAGTTAATGTTATGGATTCGGTTTGTGTTGATGTGTGTGATGTTTGCGTGTAAGCTTGCGTTTGATTGTATGATTGAGATTGAGTATAAGATTCTACTTGGGTGTGCGGCTGTTCAGCAATTTCGGTTATGTTTTGTGATAGTAGGATAGCGTTAGCGCCTGTATTATTTTCTGTTTCTTGTAATTTTATTCGAGTTTCTTCTTTTAATTGTTCTATTATTTCTTGAGACAAAAGTTTATTTCTAACTATCGCTCTTCGCTGATCTGAGATTCTTTGTTCTGAGACGGTTATCTCAGGATATTGTTGGGAAAAAAGTTCATGCAATTGTTGTCTGTAGGTGGTCATGTCGGTCTCTAATTTAGTGATATAAAAGTAAGTTCGCATGATAAATAGGTTAACTTCTTTGCTCCATCTCATGCGAACTCTTGCTTTTCCAGCCTTGGTTTATTTTTATTATTATTTATTATTATTATTGGTAATGTTACATTTAGATGGAGACGAGATGTCACCGGCATCGCGATACATAGCGATGGCGCGACAAGGCCTACTCGGATGTGACTCGCAGGAAACGCCAAAACGCGTGGGTGACCTCAAAGATGATGCCAAACAAGGTTGGATTTTAATAGTTTTGATTTATCCATCCTTTTTTACTTATCCATCCTTTCCACACCTGAGTATGTATGAAATAATGTGTGGCGGCATCTACATCGCCAAATGCGAAGTATGCATCAAAGTCCTGACGTCACAAATCCTGCATCGCGCTATTTATGTTTACCGCGCGATTAACATATATAAGACTATCCGACATCAATCCTTGGGCAATTGCCCGCCAGACACAACCCCCGTCTGGTCGGAGGATCCTCCATTTTCTATAGAGGATGAGTGAACTTTACACCCTGTTCCTCGTACCCCTAAAATCGTATAACTCATACTTATGTTACATAATGTGGTAGTGAGATCTTTTCTGCTAGCACTGTTTCATAGCTTAAATTCCGAACAGAATGTTTGATAGCGTCGTAGTTTGGTGCCTGGTGGAAGACATCGGGGGATACCATTCTTGAAAAGTTTAATTAACTGCAAAGAGTTCTCCAACTTTCTATGTCTAGGTGGAGAATGCGCAGTAAGAACTCCAACACTAGAAGACGCTCTATCGAGCCCTAACCTGGCAACACTAAGCCCCACCACGCGGCGTCGCCTGCAGGCTGTGCGGCGCGGTGAGATGCCCTCCGACCCGATACGCACACCCACCGATCCTTGTGAGTTACTTTTTATAAATGAACATTTCATACATCTAAAAAAAAACCGGCCAAGTGCGAGTCGGACCACGCACAATGAAGGGTTCCGTAGCTGGGATGAATATTTATCCCAAGAACAAACTTAACATTGTAGTTGAAAAACATGTTCTCCCATACAAAATGTATTTTTTTGTGTTTTGTGTGTTTTTTTCATGATCTTATTTTACCACTTTGTCGGCGTAATTAATATGTATACTCATGCCAAATGACAGCTTTCAAGTACTAACAGTCTCTGCGCTAAGCCGGGGACAGACAGACAGACAGACATGGCGAACTATATAGGCTTCCTTGTTGACTACGGAACCCTAAAAAGACATGTGTATTATTATAGACTCTCTCTGATACTGAAGGTCGCGTCTGGCCTAATATATTTTTGCCCACAGCTTCCACTATCTTCTTATCATTCATTTGGTGGTCTTAGAACTGATTGTTACAACGCCAGATATCTTTTATCCGTGAAATAAAATTTACATCTGACAGTTTTCTTTACGAAACATTCACCCCTTTGGGCATTATTAGTAGAGTGCGTTTCATCAAATAGTTCCTATGCCGTAATGTTGGCTCCACTGTTATAGGACGAACACGAATACGCTACGGCGCTACCTAATAGGTCCGTTGATAAAATTTAACAGTAGAGCCAACGTTACAGCAAAGGAACTATTTGATGAAATGCTCTCTAGTTGACTGATGTTTTTGCCCCTTACTCATCCGAAGTCAACGTGAAACTGCATTAGTCTGGCATTAAGAGGGTGCATCCTAAAAGTTGGCAACGTCGTAAATAGCTGTCAAATATTTACCTGTTTCGATTAATTTGGAAATAATACTGTATGGAAATAAGAAATGTGGCTAACCAATTGACTTGAAATAATGAATTGCAATTATAACATTGAATTTGATGTTGTACCCGTTTTAGGTGAAAAAAAGGCATTTGGAAAGTTACCAAATACTTTTTTTACATCTAAAACTAACTATTCGGTGTTACGATATTAATTATTGCATTTCATAATCAATATTCTAGTTCGCTAGTTAGCCACATTTTTTATTTCCATACAGAAATATTATCAAATTAATCAAAACAGCGAAATATTTGACATCTATTTGCGACGTTGCCAACTTTCAGAATAAACCCTCTTAATGCTGAAATGAATCTTTTTGGTGCAGCCGTGAGGCACACACTATTGTTGTACATTATTTTTACTTTGTTTTTTGTATTTGTGTTTCACGAACTGTGTCCAAATAAACATTATTCTTTCTTTCTTTCTAAGTCGACAAGAACCCATCGACGCCCGACAGTGCATTCGGCGCGGCGTTACGGCCCGGTTCCGGCAGGATGTCGCCGGATGCCCGGAAGAGGCTGTGGAAGTTCGTTGACGGTCTGCCCAGTAAACAGCCCGAGCCGGTTATACGGGATAAGCACACGGTGAGTTAGATTTGGAGCTTATAGGAATATAATTATCTTAGGTTGACGATACTTTCTATAGGTTCGCCCTTAATTAGATGGGACCTAAACATAACAGGTGAAATACACCTGACAATTCCCAAAAAGGGTAATTGAGAGCGTTTGGGGAATTGTCAAGAATTACTACAAAAATAATGCTCTTCGAAATCCCGTATTTAAATATTTGTTTGACAGAACGTAACACCACACTGTTAAGGCTCCCGCAGAAAGGCGCGACGCGAAGGGGCGGCGACTTTGGTGGATAAATTTATATGAAAACTTCACGGATATTGTTCTACCGGTGTCGCGTCGCGTCTTCGTGTCGTGCCAGTCTGCACGAGCCTTTACGTTCTGTCAAACATATTTTTAATACGGGATTTCGAAGGGTATTCTTTCGGAGTTTTTAAAGGATAGGCCTTCAGTCTCGAGTTAATTTAATAGTTATAAGTATTTCGAGGACTCCCTGAAAACGTTAATAATATCTAATGTAAATACAACGTTTTATTTGCATAGCAGACAAAATTGAAGAGATGCGTAGTAAGTTGTTTATATATGTTGTTTTAGATTTATTTTAATTTTAGTGTATTAATTAAATTGCAAGGCAGCAAGATGTTGTTATGAAAGCTATTTACGCCTTTATTGTCATGAACATTACGTTTATATATGTATGTATGTGGATAATCTTTTTTTTAAATTTTATTTAGTTATTAATTTATTTAACCATTTATGCACACACTTAACAAAAGACAAAAAGAAAGGAACAGACAAATGTGAACAAAGGCAAAGCTTACTTAAAAAAAAAATGTCTTCTGTATAAGTTTACAGAGCGTAGTGTTTATATTTATATTTATATAAGGTGCTATAAAAATATCTGCCACGGCTTTAATGAGAGGTAGTATTGTGTTTAAAGATAACAATAGTGAAGAAATTTCGTACCCCGGCACAGTTAAATCAATTTGAGAAAATAAAGTAGTTAAATAAACATTGACTCTACTCTGCATAACGTGGTTCATAAATTACGCGCGAAGTGCACTTGGTCAATGAAAACAACTGCTATCTCTTTCCATCTATTCTGTGAATGAAAACTGAAATCAGCTGACTAGTTCGTCACTTGCAAATTTATACGTACAATTTTTTGTATGAAAAAAAATATGACACATGATCAATAATTTATCTTTACTATTGTAATCTATAAACACAATACTATCTCCCATTGCAGCCGTGGCAGATATTTTTATAGCACCTTATATAGGTGTATTCCTGAAATAAAAATGATTTGATTTGATTTGATAAGATACGTAGTTCCTGCACATATTAAACTTTTTATCTCATATATAGCCATTGTCGGAGATTCGCAACAGATTCCTCGCTCAGTTCAATGGTGATGCAGCGACGCCACCTTCAGAACACACAGTTGCGCCCAGGAAATTACAACTACAGGTAAAGATAATGCTATTTACGAACGTGTATTGTGACTCTTATGTCATTGTAATAAGGTATAAATTGCAAAGATTGACGCGCGTTCGTGAAATGCAACTTCTTTATTCAATTTTCCATGTATAATGCGTATTATTTTGTTTAAATAGTTGCGTTACTTGGGTTATAAAATGGGGAGTTCGTAGCTAAGTAATAGTAGCCGCACAGGTCGATCCCATCAGGTGAAGCTACGCTGGCCGGGCTTGGTCCGTGGATGGGTGACCATCTTTACATACTGAGACTCCTCCGTGCCTCGTGCCTCGGAAAGCACGCTAAGCCCCAACGGCTTAGCGTGCTTCCCGGTTGTCATTCATGGATCTTTGACAATCTTTACGGGTCGTCAGAAGCCGAAAGTCTGAAAACCAGTCTTACCAAGGCGTATCGTATTACTCTGTTACTGGGTTGTGGAGGTCAGATAGGCAGTCGCTCCATGTAAAATACTGGTATTCAGCTGCATCCGGTTAGACTGGTAGCCGACCCGAACATAGTTGGGAAAAGGCTAGGCAGATTGATTGACTTAGGTAAAACAAACTATACACTATGCTATGCTATATTTGTCTTTAAAAGAGGCTGAACTCTAAGTTTGTCTCGACCTTTCTTCTCAGAGTAGTCGGATAGGAAAACCCGACCTCAATTAGTTTAAAAAATATAATTGACGTGTAAAAAAGTCTTCGTACAAACCAACTTACAGAAACACGATCATTTATCATTTATGGTTATTGTAATAAAGCTGATTTTGTATTAGCAAAATAACGTCAATATTTGCACTAATACGCCAAGTGCAGTGCCGGAATAATTTTTTTTGTATTTATTTTGAAGGAACAATGTGAGATTCCACCAGCTAAAGTTGCCAAGTTTACACCAGATCAGGTGAGCTTTATAATATATTTTTTAAGTAATGTTTGCCCAACTTAAATAGGACTGGGCAGGACATGTCTGCCGACATACTGTGTACAATTAGCACAGAACTGGCAGACCACGTAGGAGACGGAGGGGCGAACTAGATAGGTTTCGTCCCTACGCGAAGGAGGACGTGCGGGCTCGCGAAAGATGGAAATAGTTGTAGAACCAATCAGAATTGAAACAGCAGGATCGTTAAATAAACGTCCCTACCTTAGGAACGAAGGCATGATGTTATTTTATGTAATCTCAATGATAACTCTCCCTCAATTCCTCAAACGACACTTTTTTCTTGCCTTTACTGCACTGATGGGTAAAGGGCTCCCCCATTCCAGGAGTTTTTTTTTTCCATACGACACTCAGTTTTTATGAATGATTTCTTGCTCTTTTAGAGTCCAGGAGGCATCAGCACCCCAGGAGCAGAAGACACTCCTAAAAGCGTATCATCAGCATCCATACCTGCCGCCGTAGACGCGCAACTGCAGCGGCTGAATGCCGCGCTCACAGGGAGACTTAGCTCACAGCGCGCTCGACGGAATAGGGACTCGGTACCTTCTGTACCTGTTCCTCGTAAGTGTATAATGTTTCAAGGTTTTTTTGTTGACAAATAGGCTGTTATTATATAATGTGTACTAGCTGCCCGCCCCAGCTTCGCACGGGTAGCACTAACTACCCTACCTACCCTACCTAACCTACCTACCCTACCTACCCTACCTACACCCTACCTACCCTACCTACCCTACCTACCCTACCTACCCTACCTACCCTACCTACCCTACCTACCCTACCTACCCTACCTAACCTACCTACCCTACCTACCCTACCTAACCTACCTACCCTACCTACCCTACCAAACCTACCTACCCTACCTACCCCACCTACCCTATCTACCCTATCTACCCTACCTACCCTAACTACCCTATCTACCCTATTAACTACCCTACCTACCCATAAACCATCTACTAAATAGTCCGAACAAAGCCTAAACATTTGGTTTGGATAGGTGAGCCCGTTCTTGAGTTATAAAATTACAACGAAAAGTGGCATTGATTTCCATGAGGTGAAGCTACGCTTGCCGGGCTTGGTCCGTGGATGGGTGACCACCTTTACATATTGAGAGTTTCCTGCGTGCCTCGGAAACCACGTTAAGCCGTTGGTCTCGGCTGTCATTCGTGTATCTTTGACAGTCGTGACGGGTCGTCAGAAGCCCGAAAGTCTTCACCAGTCTTACCAAGGGGTATCTTATTACCCAGTTACTGGGTTGTGGAGGTCAGATAGGCAGTCGCTCCATGTAAAATACTGATATTCATTCAGCTGCATCCGGTTAGACTGGAGGCCGACCCCAACATAGTTGGGAAAAGGCTAGGCAGCTTGTTGATACATATTGTAAGGGAATTGAATTAAGAATTTAGTTAAAATCCACTGAATTGTTTCCGCCGGTTAGTTCTGTAATTCCACTGCGCGACCAGCTCCATTAACGCAAAATCTGAGCGGGTTTAATCCACAGTGCAACTTCAGTTTTCCGTTTAGTATAAAAACATCTCTTTGGTTATTATTTTGCTCTTTATTATTTTTATAATCCATTTTTCTAGCCCCAGATTCAGAACCCGCGCCAGAATCCCAGCCAAACACTGTAGGTTGGGACGATACGACGCCCGCGCAGCAACCGGCCGAGCCTGAACCAGAGATGTCCATGCAAATACAAATCAAGAGGTTTATGCTGTCTTCTAATGTTGATGTGAGTCTCTTACTACTTATTTATTTTTATCCGATTACTTATTCACATTATACTTATTCAGTGCCCAGGCGTAAAAATATTTCCCATAGGCTTGGCGCTTGTAACAACGCCAAGTCAAGTATGGAGAACTCAATTTACCAAAAAATTACGAAAAAAAAAATCCGTAAAAATTTATCCGATTTCTTATTTTATTTATAATATTTATTATTTTATTTATTATAATATTTACTATTTTATTTGTTATTATCCTTTTATTTAATTAATATACATATATTTTCATTTTTTTTATTTTTATTTAAAACAATTTAGAAATTAGAATACTTTAAAAAAAATATAAAAACATTTAAAAATATATAAAATATTTATTATCATTTATTATTCCGTTAATTTCGTCTTTTAAATGAAATCAGGCAATCTACTATTGCCTGATTTCATTTCAAAGATAGTCGGTGCATAATTTAAAGAGCCTTCAGACATCGCCAGATATGGATGATATAATGCTTCACTTAAGCATTCAAGGCGACTGCTTGCGAACATTTGTCAGACGCGTTTGCACAGTGCGACAGTTTGTGGACATCATTTGAAGGCCTTCGCGATGTCTGTGTCCCCTTGGCTATCTTTCAACGAGGAAATAACAACTGTAGCGAATAAACAATTGTTTATTCGAATTATTCATACCAATTTTTTTATTTTGTCTTCACAGAATCGAGACGACATAATCTCAATGATAGCCCAGCTCGGCGGCGAAGTATTTGAAGGTGTCGAGTTGGACCCCGAGGTCACCCATCTACTGTGCGCAGCGCCCGGCCGCAGTGAGAAGATGTTGGGGTCTATAGCGGCTGGTAGATGGGTGTTACATCCTGTTTATATCGCTAAGAGCCGAGCCGCGGGGAGTTTTTTACCGGTGAGGAATCAAAATGTTTCATATCATAATATTAAAAAAATTGTTCTGCACAAACTAAATGCACTAATATCTTTATCTAGCTTCCGCCCGCGGCTTCTTTCGCGTCATATCTTTATAAATTGTAGTCAATGTTACTCAGTGATAATACAGTGTGATTCTTCATAATGTGCACATATCGAAATGGGGAAATCTATGCTTAATTTTACCGACGGAAAAAATAAAAAAATAAATCTAAATACATTTTTTTTCCATTTTTTTTTTATTTATAAAAATTCGTCTTATTCATTTTTTTTACAAATATTGTAAAAATTGATTTAAAAAAAGAGATTTTTGGACGAAATACCTGTGTATTTTCAATTGAGGGTTTTTTTGTTTTAATTGGGAGGGGTTTTTCCCACAATTTTCATTTTATAAAAACACTTAATTACTACCAATCATTAGGTATGGAGTTTGTTTCATCGCGATAGATCATTTAAAAGTTACAACGTTTTTTTACATTGGGGTAAAAAATACAAAACAAATAAAAAAATAAAAATAGATTTTTTTAAATATTTTTTCCGTTTGTCAAATTAAGCATAGAATCCCTCATTTCGATATGTGCACATTATGAAGAATCACACTGTATAGCATAATACTGGTGAAAGAATTTTTAAAATCAGTTCAGTAGTTTTTACCCGACTACGGCGAAGCAATAAGGAGGGTTATGATTTTGACCGGTATGTATGTATGTTCAACTGTTCTCTCATAACTTTTAAACTACTCATCATAATTTGACAAATGGGATATCTTTGGAAGCGTCTTGGTCGTGTGACATTTCAGGATTATTTTAATTTTAGGAGTTGTATTGCTGATTATAATGATTATAATTCTGTAAAGCCATATTTGGTAGGGTCGCGAATCATATTAGAATTACAAAATAATGCAGGAGATACAGTTGGCAACGTCAATTAATGTTCCTTTTACACATTTATCTTAGTTGACACAAAATTATTTCAGATTAACAGTTTGTTATTTTAATTAGTTGTTGTTTTCAAAAGCTGTCTTTTTAATTTTGATTTAAAAACAAAAAAATGAGATATTTTTTTTGCGATTTCTGACTTTTCTAGTTCTCAAAGCTCAGTCGGTTCGATAGAGGTTTTTGATCCTTATAAGAAACAGGATCGATTGGCATCAAAAAAAGTTTTTGTGAAAACTTTTTTTGATGACTACATATTTTTCAAAATCTGTGAACGCAGATCAAAATGTCTCAAAAAGCCCTCGCTGCCCCATGTCAAAAATCCACCCTGTATATCACCTTTTTTCTCAGGAAGAAGAATACGAATGGGGCAACCCCCTAGCCACGTGCTTGCCAGCTCTGTCAGGCGCAGAGCGTATCCTGGCGCGCGCGGCGCACCGCTGGCGGGCGGCGCGCGCGGCGGGCGCGGCGGGGGCCTTCACCGGCGTGCGCGCGCTGCTGCACGTGCCGGCGCCGCGGAGACGACTGCTGGCCAGGCTGGTGACGGCAGGCGATGGCGACGCGCCGGATGACGAGTAAGTGCTTTTCTGCCATCCTGCAGCACTTCTCGAACATCGTCGATTATAAACTAAAGCCTCCAAAATGCAAACCCTTCGCCACTGCATTTAGATTAAGATACCTTTGATCATGGAAGTTGGGTCACTTTCATGCAGGAATTATTGATTATTATTATTTTTATCTACACCCATGCTATAAATCCTCTATAAAAGTTTCTGAAACAGTTAGCTTATTACCAACATTAAAACGACCAGTGTCATAGTAACCATTATATCATCGAAAAGAGTGTTATAATGTTGTACTAAATTTCACGAAACTCTTTTCCAAATCGATCCCTTGCGATCACCTGCTGACCCCCACGCCGACACATGTCACACATTTTCCAAAATAAGCTCCGCGTCACGCTTGGAACGCTACGGGCTATGATCGTTTAAATGTTGGCAATAAGCTAACTGTTTCAGAAACTTTTATAGAGAATTCATATCATGGGTGTAGATAAAGTCTTGTATGCAACTGTATATAATTAGGTATTAAAACACTCATGTGATACTATTGTGTTTTAATACCCCTTATTATACAATAGTTGCATAAATAACTATTACTACTCTGGTGTCTGGCTCAATTTTTTTTATTTAATTTGTAGCAATTTGGCAATATTATTTCGATACAACTTTTTATCTTTGTATAGTCCATATTTCATTATCGCGAAAAAAAAACAAAGACTGCCGTTACAATTCGCTGGAAAAACGCGAGACAAATATTTCTATCTCTCTCGATTGGCATAACTGTCATAATGATGCCTGTATACTATTTACAACCATTTATTAAACTTTTGACATATACACGCTTATGAAGTTCCGACCATAGTGAAAAAATGCAATGCTTTATGGGCACTTTGTTTTTTTTAATAATAGTTATGTGAAGTGACTATAACCGTAAAGTTAAATCGAATCAGAAATGCAAATCGGACATCACTATAGTGATGTCCGATTTGCATTTCTGATTCGATTTTTAAAAACAATCGATTTTATTTACGAAGAAGTTTTAATCGATTTAACTTTACGGTTATAGTCACTTCACATCAGTCAAAAGTTAAATAAAAGGTTGGAAAGATTATAACTTATTTGCTTATTTTTTCATTTTATTTCAGGCCGCCTTACTCGAACGACAACATAACAGTATGTTTCGCGGATAAACGGTACCCGTTATCAGACAGAGACAGCGCTTGGCTCATATCTAAGAGAATACCAGTATGTGCTCCCGTCTTACTAAGTTCATATCTCACCGATGACCCTCCACCGAAGCCTGAGGAACATTGCTTGCCAGATTTCAGACCTTAAGTTAAAGGTATTAGAGTTTAAATTCATTGCGTAGCGATGTCAAAGAATTTTCCAGCCCGTTAGACAAATTCAGAGGAGTGTTCCTTTGAATGACGTGCCTGATTTTAGACTATAAGTATATGTAGTCAGAGTCTCAAATCCTTATACAAGACAGAGACGGAGTATGACTATATATAACACAATTCCAGTCTGTCCGCTGAAATCGGGGCCCCAATAAAGACATTAAGTGTAACTGCTTTATAGTTTTAAATCGAGTGGAAAAATACAAAAGCAGAGTCGATCAAAAATGCGAAAAAAAAGGCTCGGATCAGAAATACTAATTTTCAACTTTTATATAAAAATTTAACCAAAATTATCTCGGTACATCACAAATGCGCTATTTTATTATTATAAGGAAAATAAAAAAATGCGTAGTTGATGAATACTCGATTATTTATTCGATTTAATTGTTTAATATTATCGATTAATTCAGGCAATTTTGTAGAATTTTAGCGTTACGTTTAAAGTTTCAACTGAATTAAGAAGAATTAATTATTTATGTTAATGTTGACTGAAGTGTGTTATTGTATATTATTAGTTATAGATGCATTATTTTGTGACAATAATTATTAAAGAATATTATAAATAATATTTATTTGTTTTTATTTAATTTTTTTCAAATAATCTTATAGCTTTAATATTTCTTATTTTTTTTAAATAATTATTAAAAAAAACTAAAGGGCGACACTGGACAAGATTTTACTAGAAACAGGGATTAATAAAAAAACAACAAATGAAAAAAAATGTATTAACCTAAAATAATCAAAAAACGTATTTTTTATTTTTTTACAACACTACACTCGTATACCATGTTTCCTAAAATATATATTACTGATAAGTTTAGCTATAAATATTACAAAAAAATCCAAACGTAACATAAAAACTAAGTAGGTAATTTATTTTTAATAACGAATCTAAACAGTGACGAGATAACTCATATCAACCATCGTAAAAAGAACAGAGTATAAAGAACCGACTCATAGTATTATTTGTAACTACCTACTCATAAATCGCAATGCTTCAAAAATAACACCTACATTAAATAATAAATAATTATATTTATACTTTACAACAAAGTCTAATCAAAGTCAAATAATTTATTTCAAATAGGCACATAAACAAGGTGGAGAAGACAATACAACAATAAATTAAACTGTGTATATCTAATGACGTTCTGCATACGAAAATTCAATTAAAGATCTCCAATGGTTTAGTCACTATAGCTAGTCAAAAAAAGGCAAAACCTGTAGTCGGCCCATCACTACTATTTAGTTTGTTAGAAAAAAACACTTTTTTAATTTCAATATTAGGATTTATTTGATAGTTCCTAAATACCCCTATGTATTAATATTGCCAGTGTTTTCATTTATTGTTGTAGTGTCGTCTCCACATTGTATAATGCAGTTTTGCACGTCGAAATTTACAGAAAAAACGGAATTGATTCTAGCCCCTTCCAAAAGGTAGTTTTCGTATGGAGATGAAACTCCACCGTCACTCTTCTAAAATATTTTGTACATTAAGAGGGAGCATCCTAAAAGTTGGCAACGTCGTAAATCGACATCTATTTGCGACGTTGCCAACTTTCAGAATAAACCCTCTTAATATAATAACTTTGCGTTATCCTGCCGCATTATCTATTAACATAATTATATTATTACTTAATAAATTCATGCTATATTAATATAAGGCGCCATCTCGTGATGATAGTCTCACAGTGCCATCTAATTCAATAGAAACTCCACACGGTGATATCATCGTGGCGATAATTTGAAGGCACAGCGTGACTCGCCGCTATTGTCTCTTCCTTGGAGATGGTGCCTGTAAACAAAACATAAACTGGTTGTAAGGTTTTCATTTTGATTTAAAAAGATGTTTCTATAAATCAGTTGTGATTTTTAGACAGAATTTTTGCAGATTCTGGTCTCAAACCGTTAACAATAATACGTTCACTGTTCACTTATTCCTTACTAGCTTCCTTCAGCGGCTTTGCCCACGTGATATGTAAGAAATCTTTATAAATTATAGCCTTTGTTACTCAGTCATAATATAGATTGAGAACCTCCTCTTTGTTGAAGTCGATTAAAAAGTTGTTGATGTGCATTGCCTGGTCTCTAACTCAAAGCATTTATTTAAATATTACCAATTACAGGCACTTTTGAATTGCCAAGGAGTCTGTCAGTCAGAAATATGAAGCTAGTTGCCCATTCCAAAGCGTAGTAAGTACATAATATGGAGAAGAACGGGCAAGAAACTCAATGGATATTTTTTTTTTTTTACAAAATATTGGTTACATCATTCATGTTCAAATTATACATGTGAGAACAATGTAGACAGACGTGCAAGATAAAAGCGTCCGTAGTAAAAAAAAAAAACAATGCAACATTTTAAAATAATACATACTATTCACTTATTCCTTGTAAAGCAACAACATCAGTCACCTTTATTCTTTATCAGCCATCATTCAAACTTCTTCACCATAACCTTTATGGCTCTAGTCTCATCTTCAGGATAGTTAAGGCCGGAGTCAGCCAGTTCCTTCAAGGTTATAGTAGCAATGGTCGTGAAGCCAGCTCGGGCAGCACTGATCTGTGAAGCGGGGCCGGTGAACACTGTGGATGTGGCTTTAATGCCGTGGTGGAGGCTGAGAGGTTTCCTGTAAACAGTGCGGTCGGCTGGTCAGTTATTTTGAAATAGGTTTTGTTGTGCGCACATCTTCACTTGGCGTATTTGCCCAAATTTTCGCGTCATTTCGTAAGTATAAAATGAACTTTACTTCAATAGGCATAGGGTATATTTTGTATTAACGAAGAACGCTAATATTTTCAATACGCTAAGTGGAGTGCATTTGGCATGCACTGCACTTGCACTTATTATGAAATTGATTGTGATGCGCGCAAGGCTGGACGGTTGAGCAGTTATTTTGAAAAAAGAAAATCGATAATCGCTTTTAAATAGGACGCAGCCTTATAATCTAAATTTTTGCAGTTGACCTACTAAAGTGTATGTCTAGATACGGCCATTTACGCACGAAAATCGCCTTTACTGCTAGGACACAAAAGCGCTGCCAAATTGAAAAATGTTGTTACCCTAACTAGCGAGTTTTTTTTTTAGGTAGGTACCTACAGTTTAATGTTTTCTGTATGTTTGTACACGTGTAGTTCAGATAAAAATGTAATATTATGAGGATTTCTCTGGTAATGGTTGCATTATCAGATAAGCCACCATAATATTATGTATATGAGAGTGTACGAAAATAGATTCAATGGAAGTGAGTAAAGCCATATATTATGTAAACTGCGATAAGCTACGCCTGAGAAAACAACAGAACGCGTGTATTCTTAGAATGGGTAAAACTGCACCCAGAGTTCGCGCACTTTGCCCCACGAACCTGCCCCACTGGTGGGGGCAAAGTGCTTCAAACTCCCGAGTAATAGAACGCGAGCCTGTGCCATAGAACCATCACAAACCCAGATTCCGCACACTTACCTACTTACTGCAAATAATACGCTGCTGATAAAGCGCTTTGCCCAATCTGGGAAACGAACCCAGGATCTGGACTCTGCAATAGTGCTTCCGATCTCTTGACCAACGAGGCAGTCGCCATAGATCGTTACGAAAATTAAAATAGATACTTAATACTGGCTTACCTCGCTGCCAGTATCCGTGATCCAAGTTTCGCTCCCCGATAGTCTCTTGTCACCACCAGGCCGAGGGCATACAGTAACTTATCCAGGCCCAAGTATTCGAAGGCGTCCACCTTCTCTTCTGCTACTTTTAAAGCTCCGTACACGTTCTTCCACCTTTCGCCTTCGATCTGAAAGAGTATTTAATGAAGTTCTTACTGATATCTATTATTTGAGTTCAATTCACGAGTTGTGAACGTAACGTCACTCTGTCTATGAATTCTTGAGTTTATTTTTTATCAAAGTCACACTTATTCAAGCCCTGAAGTTTTAGTGTTTGATGAATTTTTCCGAATTTTCTTCTGAGTTGTTTCGAACCCCCTGAGTTGTTTAGAAAAGCCTAAAAAGTTGACTGAACTCCTATTTTACCACCCCAAAGGCACAGTATAAATAAGTAACAGTATATCTTCATAGAAAACGGCCCAAACGACGCGTTTCGAAATCTCAGTGTATTTCAGTAGGTACGCAACATTATCGAGTGCGCGGCAGTTAAGCACGGACGCGGAAGGTTTATCTACCGAGCGGCCGAGGTCACTGCCGAGATATAATACTGTTCCATTTTTATACTGTGTGAAAGACTAGAGTAATTAAAATGAAACGCTTACCACATCATTAGCCTTTTCTCCCTCACATATCACCAGACACACGTTCAACGCTATTAGTTTGCTCTTGCCATCTTTCTCTGCGTAACAGCCCAGTGACATCCTCTGTGACAGGTAACCTCTCCAGAAGTCTGCCATACTCCGCACGCTTAACGGCTCCTCAATAAGGTCTGGAAGATATTATTTGTTTACCTAGCAAAACTCCGTAAGCAGGATAAAACCAAAAAAAAAAAATTGGGTCAGTGACCGGAATATGTTAATAAATATATTTACTTCTACTGCATTATTTTTTTGAGCTTGTATAGCATGGAACTGATACCTAGTGGACCCACGAATATTGAAAGTCACGGGAATCTGGTCGTAAGGCCGACTGCTGAATGGATAGTTCTGACTAATTGACTTAAACTGTCATTGTTTTGAGGCACCCACAGAGGGGGACCCCTAGATTTGCGGGCTATGGTGGATCCACGTTGAAGTCTATTTTCTGTATAGCCAATTTTCCAGCAAAACTTGGTAAATGCGGATAAAGAACGGGGATTGTATTACTGTCATACACTTACTTCCGTGATTTGCTCATACAAAAAGCAATCTTTTAAAGGAATACCTCATTAAAATAACAAAGAATCTGCTACTGAACGACCACATTTTAAAATAGTAGCTAATATTATTATACGGTTGTCAACCACGGTAATAATTTACTGAACAAAGTAGCTAGTCATGTTTAAGTAGGTAACCAATGTTTTTTCTGTTACTACCTGATTACCTTCTTTGACGCTAGCTTTAATTTGGATAAATTACTGTCTGTAAGTTGAAGACGTGTGTTAGTTAAATTTCGTGATGTTACAGAAACAGTCTTTGTAATTTGGTGTACTTTATACGCCATTCATTTTAAGATTAGAAAAATATCGGTTATCACCCTTTCGTTATTTCGATATAAACGTATTATAAACTGCGTTCTTTCACGATAAATACATAGCAATGTAATCTATTAACTATTTATATTAAAAATATAATTTTAAAGTGCAGTCATTTCAATAATTTGCACAATAACTGTCGTTATTTAGCCGTTATTTATCTAATGCTAAATTAAATGGAGTTAAGTTTATTAAACATAACATCACGCCTGTATTCCCCAAAGGGTTAGGCAGAGGTGTGCCTATAGTACACCCACATTTCGCCAGTCATGCAATATGTTAAGTCCCAGTAATATGGGGCGAGCCTATTGCCATCAACCGGCCACAAATCCTGACTCTGGGCTGCTACTGAGCGATTCCAGATGAAAAAACCCAATAACACTTTGCCCAACCCGGCGATCGAACCCAGGACCTCATGCTCACCAGAAGCGCTTGCGACGACTAGACCAACGAGGCAGTGTTTTTTTTAAATCGGAACAAGTTATTGATGAGGTTTACAATTGTGTATTTAACCAAAGCAGAAACCCTGCCCTCTTTTAGGAGGTATCTTGAAGGAATCGCCTTTAAGAGATTACCTACCTCAAGAGTAATCACATCATTCTGGCAGTAAATTGCTGACAGCAAACATAAACTGCAGTCACACATCCGTCTCTAGACGAAACAGTACATAAAGGAAAATATTAAGCGGTTGAAGCGGCCCAGCCCATCGCCATTTTGAACAGTGAACCTATGATAAAAGTACTTACTACTAAGACAACACAGAGCTTCATCAGGACAAAGGTTCTCCACCAGTATCTTGATCGCCTCTTCATCATCTTCCGGTGGGAGGTCGCGGATCACCCACGTAGTTCCATTGTCCTCCCACTTGTCCCAAACTCTGGGGCAGGATGAGTCCCAAACTCTTTTGAATCCCATGGTTATCCTGAAGATCAAACAATTTCATGAAAAGCTTGCTAAGATTTATTTTACGGGAATGCCCGAATAGTTTTATTATCGAGCCTTCTTTTGAGCTGTTCGTAACCTCTCATGAATTTTATTGAATACTTACCAAATTAATTTCGGAAAATAATAAAAAATATTATAATAAATAATATGTTATAATAAATATAATATACTTAATAAATAACATATTATAATAAATATAATATACATTAATAAATAAATATTATTAAAACTAATTTGGTATCAGAAGGCACTTATATAGATATGGAATATACCAATATGTTCGTTTCAAGCAACCTACCTAATCGTACCTACATATCTCATATTGTTAATTATGCTATTTATAATTTGTGAATGCACTATGACAGTTTATTTTAAATTGACATCTCTTAGAAATTATTGCAAAAAAAATGAAACAATGTTTATTTTACTGTCCTCTAAATTGAATGCAAACAACTTACTAATGCAATACTTACAACTTTCGTCACACTTTTTTTTAGAATTAATCGTAAATATCTACACGCACAGACAAGACGTTATTTTCAAGATATTACTCAACACAGATTACATCTAGATTCCGATAGCGTATACCACGTGTATACAATTAATGAAGGCCAATTCTCGTACTTAAACTTTCACATTTAAGTCGCAATCTCAAACTTGTTAAACATATCTATTGGTTAGATTGCGAATGAGATATGCATGTGAATGCGAGGGTTCTTAAAAAATACGGGAATGGTCCCTGTGATCAACACAACAGTGAACTGTATCAAATGCTACGATGACCTCACGAATAAAAACAAAAGACTACTTATCAAAATCGAATCAAAATCGTTTATTTACATAAAATGTGGTACAAAGCTGTTGCTGATGACACATAAAATTCAGTGCAAATACCTACACATTCCGCCATGCAGTGATGGCATGCAAATATTTAATTGATGTTAGTTAAATTGTAACATAGGAATTCTAGTTACGTATTCTATACCTAGGTACTTAACAAATAAACATTAAAACAATTTACCTGATTTAAAACGAAGCTGCAGGCACTTTATTCACTACTTCAACAATCAAGACGTTAGCACTGCACAGCTGATACACGACTGTGTGATAATGTTTGCTTCCTGACGAGAGGTTTGCCTAGACCTAAATCAAGTAAGTGCACTTCTTAGTGCCTGTGTCTACGTTCCAACATTTACGTTACGTTTAATGACATTCTCTTTCTAGCGTACGAACTCGTTTGCACAGTTCGCAATTTGAGAAAATACATTTCAAAGAAGCTGTAGTGTAATTTGCCTGTCTTATCAGATCTAGCGGGTGTTCGGGCCTAGACAGTCGGGACCAACGGCTTTACGTGCTTTCCCAGGCATAGAGGAGTCTCTTAATGTAAAGATGGTCACGCATCGACCCGTACGGCTGTTATTACTTAGCCATGAGCTCCTTCACACATTGTGTCATCTAGGTACTTGAATGCAAAAGAATTGTGGCCGGTTATTATATTAAAGAAGTTATCTTTAAAGATAGTGCTTAGAAGGCCACAATAACACTAACTTAAAGAAGTAGGTACATTACATTAAATAAATAAATAAATAAATAAATAAATAAATAAATTACTATAAAATGTAGTTACCTATTTATGTATATGTATCCAACACCAATAGGTATGTTGATTAAACAATGATAATAAACGTGCATGTTGGTTTGTGGACCTCAGCCTTTACTGCAGCGTGTTACCCTCTTGACCTCGGTTACAAACAAATAACATAAGACGAAATATAAAATGTAAGTATTTGTATAAGCAGGTTTCAGTTCACTGTTTTTTAGAGTTATATATAATTTCGTTTTTTGTTTATTAACAACCGGTTTTACTGTTGGTAAGCCGTTTTTAGTTGCTGTACCTAAATAGATTTTCTGGCTTTTTTATTAGTGTGCCAAGCGTAACGTTTTGCAAAACAGTAAAAAAAATAGCCATCTCAGATGTAAATAATTAATTGAAAAGCAGTACAAAATAATAGTTATTTATGCAACTGTTGTATCAATCGCCTCGTGTGATAATAGTATCACATGAGTGTTTTAATACCTAATTATGTACAGGTTGCATAAAAACTTTATCTAAACCCATGATTATGAATTCTCTATAAAAGTTTCTCAAACAGTTAGCTTATTGCCAACATGGCCCGTAGCCCTCCAAGTGTGACTGAGCGTATTTTGGAAAATGTGAATCATGTGTCGGCGCGGGGGTCAGCAGGTGACCGGGTAGGAAGGGAAGGGAATGGGAAGGGATCGAACAAGCAACAGAGTTGCATAATGAGTAAAACATTAAAGTGATTAATCTATTTTTATTACAGCTAAAGGATTTTTTGATGACGTATTAAAATAATTGTTAATAAAATAAGGGTATGAGTGCAACATCAAAAGTTTTCTTTAGCACCTGCAACCTAACCTTTTTTTTTTGAATGTAAGCAACGAGTTAATAGAACAGCTTCTATTATATTAATTCATCATCTTTACTATTTCAACAGAATTTAAAGAAAACAGCGTCAATTTAAGAACGTAAATTAATATGACTCAGTTACCGATAAATATTATATTTACTTCTGAATTTGATAACTCAGCGAATAATGTTGTAAGTGAGCTACTTTATATATTTTAGAGATTCAACATCTGTCTGCTAATAAAATCAAATTACAGCCTTCAAATAAGCAATCAAAGTTTTTTTTTCAACAACTAAATTAATAAATCATCTACACCGCCACATAAGAACTAAGCATCAAAAACCTGACGTCACAAGTCCTACATACTACGAGTGATTAACATATCGTCGGCGTCAGTGCAGGACCTTGTAAATGCAAAACACTCTTTTTTACAGGAGAAGCTAAAAACCTTCTAAATAGGTAATAAACACAAACAAGTAAACCCATATTTTTTTAAATTATTTCATACTGCAGATACAAGGTACTGTTTTAAATATCACCCAACATGCATGTAGAAGGTCCTAGATTCGTTTGTTTTACCGTCCGTGCGTACTGGCTAGCTACTCAATGTTTTGCCGCTAGATGGCAAGCTACTTAATTTATCAATTTTGATAAAAAAAACTTTTTGACCAAAAATGTAGATACAAGGTCCTGCACTGACGCCGACGATATATAAGGCTATCCGACATCAATCCTTGGGCAATTGCCCGCCAGACACACCACCCGTCTGGTCGGAGGATCCTCCCTTTTCTATAGAGGATGAGTGAACTTTACACCCTGTTCTTCATACTCCTAAAATCATATTCTTTTTTCATAAATTCGCATAATGTTACTAGGCGCAATACCCGGAACCGAACGGGTTCCTCTATTTGGCAGAATCTTGATGTTCCGAAACTTATTTGGCAGAACATCACTTGGCAGAATCTTCTTTAAATGAATATTTTTATGGCATATAAAATAAACATCATTTGGCAGAATGTTATATGTCCGAATTTACAATGAAAATGACTCTAAATATAACTTATATCTATGGTTAAAACCATCTGCGACGATAAGCTCGCGTGGGAGTGCCGCAGCCCTGCAGCGCCGGAGCCGTGACAGAAACCATGCTTGCTGCATGTTGCGAGCTCGCTTGCATGCTGCATGCTTGACTGTAAACTTTCTATGATATGTTAGGTCTGCCTTTTAATGACTATCGGTGTTCATTATGCGTAAATATATTTATGCTGTAGAATGTTATGCTTATACATATAATATTATGATTAAAGAAATTAAAATAATTATGCATAAATATAGTTCGGGTATGTAAACAAAAGCATGCCATGATACATTATTATGTCTTAAAATAGTATGCAAATGGATAGGGAACCCAATTAGGGGTTGATATAAAATATTATAATAGTCAAGTCATCAATTACTTAATCATAGTAACATAATATAGGTATAGATAGGTGACTACATGAAATTAAGACTATTATTTAATGACAATAATATGGTAATTTTATGTTCAATATTATAGTAGATTCACTCATCAATTACTTATGGTTAGCATAAGTAATTGACGAGTGAATATAAGTGAAAGTATAAAAATATAGGTGACTTTGTGAAATTAGAGTACGTTGAAATTATTTTATAATAATATATGCAGTTGATGCACTTATTAGAAGCTGGCAATGCGTAAACGTATCACAAATTTTGTTGTTAAAGAATTATTACGATGCTGTGTCATATTTACAGTAGCTTGTTTTACAATATGATCGTGATATAAACACAACATGAATGTTTGCTTATCATAATTATTGTTGTTTATTTATTCATTTTGTATTTCATAAACATGAATGTTTTAAGCATAAATTCTTTGGAGTTCCATACCAACATTAACAAAACGGAACACTGGAAATCACTTTTTTGTCCTGAGACTGGGATCTTACCTTAATTTAGCACTAGTAGCGACCCGCTCGGCCCTTATTTCGCACGGGTGTGATCTACTGATGTGGCGATATATCAATACTTACATCTATTATATGATAGGTGCGACGCGACGGCGCGACCCGTCACCGGTAGAACAATTTCCGAGGTGTTTTCATAGAAATTGCGTCGCACCTGTCTGCGGGAACCTTTACCTATATATATATATATTTTTTTAATTTAGACTTGGAAATCCATAAATTTGAACAAGCCCTGTTTCCGATGGGAACTCCCATTGGAAAAAATACTTTCATCCCCTATTTCTAAATCCTTCCTGTGCTCAACTTCTCAAAGGTTTAGGTTGAGCGTCGTCTTTCAGTGAGTGAATAAATAGATTTAAGATTTGTATTAGGTAGATCTAAGTTAAATACTTGAGAGGTGATTCCATAGATACTCATAAGAAATATTAAGATGTGTTTGTTATGATATTATTTTGCATACCAGCGGATAGCAGAAAATCGTTTGGCAAATACTCATTTATCATACAATCAAAACTCATAATTTTGTAAGTCAGAATAGTCTTTTGGCGTACATTTCATATCAATAGTCATTCAAATTTGTATACATTTTATGGAAATTCATTTTAACACAGCTTAGTTAGTATTACAGTCAGCAACAGATCGCTGGAAGGTAAAAATAATAAATCAGAAGCTTTATTATTTCCCTTTTTAGGATTCTGTAGTTCGCCATGTCCGTCTGTCTGTCTGTCTGCGGTAGCTCAGAGACTGTTAGTACTAGAAAGCTGTAATTTAGCATGACAGCAAAAGAAAAAAAAAATGTTTACCTCCCCTACACGTAAAGTGGGGATACATTTTTTCATCTATCCCATAGTGTGGGATATCATTGGAAAGGTCGTTCAAAAAACCATTTTTGGATTGAAGGATCCGTTTGCGAAATATTAAGCTTTAAAGTGCTAATTTTTGTTAGAGTCAAGTTTGCCCCCCTGCCAGTTAAATGGTAAGTTCTGGATATGTGGAAAAATTCACAGCAGTAGTATATATAACGACATTAAAAGGAAAACTATCACAGCCAAGTAGGCTCTACAAGTTGACGAGTAATCATCGAACCAACTTACATTGCAGTTGCAAAAACATGTTCTCCCAATACATTTCGTATGGGAGAAAATGTTTTTCAACTACAATGTTAAGTTTGTTCTTGGGATAAATTCGTCCCAGCTACGGAACCCTTCATTGTGCGTGGTCCGACACGCACTTGGCCGGTTTTTAATTATGTTTATGTTCGATATAGAGTAGGGTTTTTGATTTTCTGTATTGAAAAAGGAACTATAATGTGATAATAATTAAAAACAGATATGCTCTAGGAGACTATATTGTATTCTCTAATTATAATATTTAATATTATCTATACAGTATTGTAACTCGGCCGTATCTTTGAAATAAATGCCTACAGCCGCGCGGTACGTAAACATGCGATAGGGCTGCCCGCCTCCAGCATTTTAATTTCATTTGCCTACTTTGTGTTTCCATTTAGTCAAGCTGAACAGCTGGCCACGAATGTTTTGAAATCACAACCCTCTCAAACATCTAAATATTCTATGAATATTTCATGAGTCTAGCTATTGTTGTTGTTATTAATACCGAGAAAAAAAATGGGTTTTAGTGGTACCTTTATGTTGTTATAGCAGCAGCAGACATACTTAATCTGAGAAAATTTCAACTATCTAGTGACAGACAGACGGTCAAAAATCTTTTCTAGTATTATTCATACACACAGTACAATAAACAACTATTATTAATAATAAAATACCACGTCTTTGCTTTGAATTATACAAACTAACAATACAAAACACACATTTCCCGAGGTTTTAACACAAGCGTACCTACCGTATCATGATTCATGAACCGCCTATAACTACCTATTTCACTCGTGTCAATCACTTTCCTTTACTCTATTCACTTTTATTTATTTATTTGCATAATGTAAACTCAGTTACAGGCTAGGCTAAAACTAAGAGTACATGACCCTGTTAGGGCGCAGACTTATAACTAGGTTAAATATTTAAGTTAACATTATATTAGCTTAACAACTAGATATCATTATCACAACATTCATTATTATTAGTAGGTACACTTTATTTATTAATCCAGACATCTTTTTTTCGGGAGATAAAAGGAAATACTTATCCATTAATAAAAACTTTTTACAAAAAAAACCAACCGACTTCCAAAAAAAACACTAGAAAGTGAAAAATAACTTTAATTTCGGAAGTCGGTGTCTTTGGTTTTGAATTTTCGTTTTAAGCCACCGACTTCCGAAATTAAAGTTATTTTTCACTTTCTAGTGCTTTTTTTGGAAGTCGGTTGGTTTTTTTTGTAAAAAGTTTTTATTTTTCACTTTTTAGTTGTGGTACCTACCCCCTACAAGTTCGAATATCACGACCTGCTATGTAAATAACAGTGACAGGAAAATGTTAAAAGATCGTCCATATTGGCTAAGTGGGAAAAATACGTATTAATGAAGCTAACTCAAAAAGTACTCAAGCTAAGTTAATAAAATTTATATGGGACCACTTTGAGAGCATACCCTTTCAAACAAAAAAAGAATTTTCAAAATCCGTCCACAATTGACGAAAATATCG
This sequence comes from Eupsilia transversa, assembly GCA_914767815.1. Classification (NCBI taxonomy): domain Eukaryota; kingdom Metazoa; phylum Arthropoda; class Insecta; order Lepidoptera; family Noctuidae; genus Eupsilia; species Eupsilia transversa. Next base: position 14,703,741 of record OU611876.1, read on the forward strand.
ACGGACATACACAAAAAAAAAAAAAACATACGCTACGAACATATAACCTCCTCCTTTTTGGAAGTCGGTTAAAAAGACACAAATTATGTACTTACCTTTCAGAGTTTCAGGTAATCTAAAAAAAGTTATCTCTGGTTGCGTTATTAATGAATTCATGCAACCAAAAACAGCACAATATATCCTACTCGTTATATTAAATATGTACTTGAACTTATTTTTAGTGAAATAATCGAGCGGTTATTGTTAAAAAAACAACACACCATCCGTTCTTCACTGCGGCACAGTCGCGACTGTCTGCATGCGGAGCGCGTGCCGAGATCGAGGCGTGTAGGCATAGCTCGCGCTTCGTCCGTTTGTATGAAGTTTGAATACTGTATGATAATATTACCGTGCCTTAACCAAGCAAGACTTAATCATATTCTCCTGTTCCTTAAAGTTAAGTATTATAATTTTAGTAAGTAATAAAATTGTATTTAACATAATCATCTGCTGACGGTACTTAGCTAAACTGACTTTTTATCAAGATAAAAATAAATCGGAGTCCTCCGGGACGCGGGCCTCGGGGATCGGGGTACTCAGGGAATAGCCCCAAGGTTTTACCTTTCTTTTTTCTATGCGTATTTTGTGTGATTGAAATTTGGACTGGACAACGTCTGTCGGCTTAGCTAGTCTTAAATCAAAGAGAAGATAAGAACTGTATATACCTACCTGAGTAAAAAAAAGGAAAAAAATAATGTTCATGTATTTTAGGTATCAGTTCTTGTTCAGTGTATTAGAATAACGATTGATGTCTATAAGGAATACAAAGCCATGTTTGTAACCACCCCAGCAGTGACAAATTCTTAGGTAGGTACTTAATTATTTATGAGACCTTAAAAAACAATACAGTGCAGAACATTAATATTGTGCAAGCCCGACTCGCTCTTGACCGGTTTTCTTTAATCCAAACAAACAACATGATGCGACCATATATAAAGGTAGTTTAAATTATTCTCAATCGTGTAATTGTTCTTGATCACTACTAGTGGAAGGTTGACAAAATGTAAGTAGAAAAAAAAGTTTATTTTAAAAGATGTAATTAACTAACTGAAAAGAGATCATTGTGCTCATCATAATGAACAACATTTTCTATAGTACAATAACATACTACAATCTCGATTAACAAATGCCGTTCAAACTATGCAAGTTATTCGAAAATGTTTGCATAATTCGACAAAGTGTAACTTACTTGTACTTATCACTTTTTGACCGAACATTTCAAATGGGCAGTAATAAAAGCTCCAAAAAAAATAATTGCATACTCAAAATATGAAATATACTGCTTTATATAGATACTAATCTCCCGGTAGCTTGTATATTATTTATTTAATTTTATTTAATATTGTTTATTTGTTTACTCGCATAAAATTTGTTCATTATTATTAGTGTCGTATTTTATTATAATTTATTTTTGTTATATTACTTATTAATAATCTGTTATTTATAATTATGTATTATTATTTAATTTATCCGTTAGGTATTCGTGTACCTACTGTGTAATAGCTTTTTTAAATTAAATATTGCTTTAATTAATTTAAAAATATACTGGTTTTGTTTTGTTGTTTTATGTCTTCTGGTAATTTATTATATATTTTTATTGACATTGAATATGGACTAGATGAGTGTAATTTAAGGCGGGAGGAGGGCAAATTTAGTCTGTTTTTATGTCGCAGCGAATAATTTGTTTGTATGTCTTCCCTTGTGTTGTAAGACTATGGATATTTGCGAACTAGTTTACATAATTCTAATATATAAATACTAACTAAGGTGAGAATCTTGTGTTTCTGGAAGTTAGGCTTGCAACTATCTGTTGGTTCGATTGGTAATTATTCGTATTAGTTTTTTTTGGAGGGTAAATAGGGAGGTTGCCTCTGTGCTATTTCCCCATAGGATGATTCCATAGTTAAACCAAGCGTGGGCATACGCGTAATACGTGACGCGGTTTTTAGGTTTGTAGTCTTTTTTATTTCGCGGAGAGCGTATGAAAATTTTGAAATTTTTGATTTTACTCTCTGTTTATGTGTTTTCCAGTTTATATGTGTGTCTATTGTTAAACCTAGGAGAGTGAAATTGTTAACTGTTTCTAATTTTTGCTGATTGAAGGTAAAATCTAAATTTAATTGGTTTTCCTGCCGGGGGTGAAACGCTATTAATTTGGTCTTGGTAAAATTTATTTCGAGATTGTGGTCGCTCATCCAGTTTATAGTTTTTTCAAGAATTGTCGTAAGTTTTTCATTTAAATTATCAATTGTTTGGCATGAGATCAGGATCGAGACATCATCAGCAAAAAGTACACATGGCCCGTCTATGGTTTTGGGGAGGTCGTTTATATACATGTGTGTCATGCATAGATATAAGAAAGAAGGTGTCATGTATATGAGGAAAAGGAGGCAACCTATAACACTTCCCTGGGGAATTGAAGCATGTATTGATTTAACATCAGATCTTATGTGCTGTGCTTCTTTTGTTTTTTTATTGTAATATTCAATCTCAACCAATTGCTCTCTATCTTTTAAATATGATATGAACCAGTCATGAGCTTTCCCACGTATGCACAGTTTCTAATTTATCTCTGGTGAGCCAGGTCTCGCACATACATATTGCTTTGTAGGTGGGTTGATCGTTGATGAAAGCCTCTAGAAGGTGTTGCTTGTTAAAAATGCTTTGAACATTTTGGAACAAAATTTTAAAATGTTGGTCTGCGCTTTCGAAATGTATGAAATGTACGATCGTCGCTATCTTCATTTATATTTAAATGTTGAATTTGGTTCTGTTCATTATTTACTTGTTGATTATTAGTGTAAATGTCGGATATCTCCTTTTGTATTTCTATTCTTTTACCTTCTATAAACAACTGGTTGTTTCTTATTATTGCATGTAATCCTTTTTTCCTTGCTTTCAGCATTTCTTCATGCATTTCCTTTCTTTCCAATCTTGCGTTTTCATCTAAAAATTCAGATAAGAACAATCTAGTTCCTTGTAGACAGTGTTTATTTTCCACAATGTATTTAGCCATTCTTTTACTAATTAGTTCAATTACTAGGGGTCGGTTTTGGTTATAGTTTCTGCCTAGTCTATAAGTTTCTTCTATATACCCTGTTAGGTCAATATTTAGTTTTTCATAGCAAAGATCAATTAATCTACATTGTTGATCATAATCTGCCTCTTTATAATATTCAGGAAAACCGTAGAGTACTATTTTCTTGCAGTTGTTCTCAGTACATTTCAAGAGTTTTGTCGTTTTTAGTTGTATTAAGCCTTTAATCTCATTCTTCAAGTTTGGGTCTGTTTTTCTTTCAATATCTTCTCTCACTTTAGTAATCGCCTTGTTAATTTCAGTTTCTATAGTGTTTTTTAGTTCCGTAATTATAGAGTGGTTCTTTAATGTTAGCTCTCCTTGGATAGTTGTGCTAAATGATGTTTCTTTATCTTCCGAGTATTGAGTATCACCTAATAAACTTTGTATAATAAATTGCGTTTTAGCAAAAAATACGGTTAGTTTTAATCGTAATTCATCTGTTACCGTTCGATTCAAACTTAATGGCGGCTCGGAAGTTAGCTACTCGCTGCGCAGAACCCCAACCTTCACCCCCGCTGACACGTGAAATGGTTACTGCGCAGCGACTCGCCAAATGTTCCGAGCCGCCATTAAGTTTGAATCGAACTGTATAAATTTAGAATTGACCCTATACATTTTATAAACTGTGCCGCTTGTTAAACTATTGAGTCATTATAAAAATACTTTTATAGGTGATTGCATAGATATCCTAAGAAATATTATAATGTGCTTTTAATAGTTACTTAAGCAACTGTTGTATAATAAGGGGTATTAAAATAGTATCACATGAGTGTTTTAATACCTAATTAAACTAACCTAACAACAACTAATACGTACGCGGCCCTACACATATTGTCTCGTGCCTCCGCACTATACAGTTGCATACAAGACTTTATCTACACCCATGATATGAATCCTCTATAAAAGTTTCTGAAACAGTTAGCTATTGCCAACATTAAACCGACCATAGCCCGTACCCGCCAAGCGTGACGTATGGTATTCTGGAAAATGTGTCAGATGTGTCGGCGTGGGGGTCTGCACCCGCTGACCAGAAGGAATCGAAGGAGCAAACGAGTTGCATTATGAAATTTAGTACAACATTATAACACTCGTTTGGATGTTAAGTATAATGGTTACTATGAAACTGGTCGTTTTAATGTTGGCAATAAGCTAACTGTTTCAGAAACTTTTATAGAGTATTTATAGCATGGGTGTAGATAATTATATTATTTTGCATAACAGCGGATAGCATAAGCTTCATTTCGTAGAAAATCGTTGGGCATCGATAGTCATTAAAAGGCAGAACTATCAAATCCCAGAAATGCAATCAATCAAATGCAAACATGCAGCATGCAAGATAGTATCCAACATGCAGGAGGTATCTGTCACTGCTGCGGGGCTGCAGGGCTCCGGCGCGGCGGTCCCACGCAAGCTTAACGTCGCAGATGGTTTTAACGCTCGCCGTCGCGGCTGAGGCTGGCCGGCGTAGCCAACCACAACAACCTGCTCCAGAGCTCCATGGGCGCTTGTTTTAAAGTATTGAAAATCAATCATAGATAACACTTTAATCTCATGGAGCATTTCTCAAAGTAATAGCAACTTATAAACTGAAAGAAATATTAACATGAATAATCATTAATTCGATTTAACACATAAGAAATATTATAACACATAAATAGTCAAGATATATAATAAGAAAACTGATTAATAATAGGTAGTTGGGTCATAATGTTCCTAATATATTGCACACCTCACATTGTTTTAATACAGTGTACCTTAAGAATCTTTTTGTAACATCCTCTGAACCTGTGTTAAGCAAATACATGATTTGATTTGATTTGCATTTTTGGAAAATATTAATTTTATTTTATTCTACATATTCCGACACGCGCCTGTTTGCGGGAGCCTTTAAAGTTCCAAATACTATTAGTAGTATCATGTATGTACCAGTCGCGCAAAAGCTGCTCCATATTATATAATGTATGTGCATATATAATTATGTGTGTTTTATAGTGAAAGTAGTTATGTGTAGATTTTATGATCTGAAAATAAAAATGATTTGATTTGATTTGATTGGTTTGGGGTTGATTGTACTAGAACGAAAGTGTGCGCCCTCACTCACACATTTACGGGTGTAAATACGATATTATATTATCTATCTATATCTATACTTATAATAAATCTGTAGAAGTGAAAATTCTGTACATTGAAAATATCAAAAAAATAAATGGCAGGGGGTGTGACTAGACCGACACCGAACCCAAAAATTTGATTAAAAAATTTTTTGTCTGTCTGTCTGTTTGTTCAGGCATCACGCAAAAACTACCGGTTCGATTACGATGAAACTTGGTATAATTATTCTTTAATATCCTGGGCACCACACTGGGTACTTTTTATCCCGGAAAAGTGTCCTATCCTACTATCTATATCTATATATACCTATTAATAAAAAGACAAGTCCTGACTGACTCACTCATCAACGCCCAGGCCAAACTCTTGGACCTAGAAAGCTGAAATTTTGCACAGAGGTTCCCTTTATAATGTAGGCAAGGAATAAGGAAGCATTATTCGAAATTCAACCCCTAAGAGGGTCAAATAGGGAATGAAAGTTTGTATGAAAAATCTTATTCCTTGAGGTAATAAACATGAAACTCCGCACGAATAATTCTCACAATCAATGAAAAAGTTTGTAATTTGTTGTTTTTCTAAATTACCCCCTAAAAGGGGGTTGGGGGGTGTCAAAGTTTATATGGAAGAATTTTAACGCGCTGTCCGATTAATTCGAAACTCAATATTTATACTTAAACCCAAAAAATAAGAATAACGTGTATCAGGATTTTTCGAAATTCAACCCCTAAGGTGGTAAAATAAGGGATGAAAGTTTGTATGAAAAATCTTATTCCTTGAGGTAATAAACATGAAACTTCGCACGAATAGTTATCTAAATAAATTATAAAGTTTGTAGTTTTTCTAAATTACCCCCTAAAGGGGGGTTGGGGGTGTCAGTGTTTGTATGGAAGAATTTTAACGAGCTGTCCGATTAACTCGAAACACAATATTTATACTTAAAACCCATAGGGATGTATGGGGTAATTTCCGACACTCACGCGGGCGAAGCCGCGGGCAGCAGCTAGTATTATATAAACTTGTTTGATTATTACTTTTTTGTTGCAGGTGGACCACTGGCCGTATGTTGATTTTCGTATTTTTAAACCTTTTCAGCTACTCTCGGGCGTTAAAAGCATATGAAAACATGACGGATTGGCACAAGGATCCCCGCGACGCGTGGCCTCCTGTTACAAAAGAGGACCGCTACGTGCACAGGATTGCAATTATTGCCCTAAATATTCCAGACTTCTTAGGTCGGTCCGGCACAAATTATACATTTATTGCGACTGGGGTCGTAATAGACAATAGTCGTATTCTAACATCTTATAATCCTTTTAGGGGCTTGATATTTTCTTCCAATTTTACCGAAAACATTTTGGTGTTGATGGCTACAGGTGTATACGATGCCCAAAACGTATTGAGAATAGCAAACGTGGTGTGCGGTCGTCAAATAGCATTTGCGTCACGTTTGTTGAGACCTGTTTGGTATGATACACAACACTCTCCTCTTCACGACCTTATGGTAATAAGAATGGAAGAAGAAATTGGAACACAGGCTGACGTGAAAAAGTTTACGTCTTCCCCTGAATTTTTTTATTACGGTGGCTATTTCACAGGAACCCCGGATAACACTTTGAAAACCGAAATCGCTGACCGCAGAGATCCAATGGATAGGAACGACATTCGGATTATTTCCTTAGGACATAGGAACAAGAAAGAAATGAAGCATTACGATAAATTATATCAGACTATTTACGATGCCAATGATGCCGCACTGACGGATTGCGACGAATGGTTGCCCCGGGATTCGGGTGTTTTCATATGCATTAGAAATATTGGCGACTTCACTAGCCTGGGGTCCGGAGCAGCGTTATTTTCGAGAAATAAACTACTTGGCATTGGCAGCTTTGCCATGTTTAAAAACGATATAAGTATTCTAGTGTTTACCGATGTACGATATTATACAGAACTAATACGTAAAACGTGCGGTGTTACGGAGTTCACTTAGGTACAGTACTATTCACGTGTCCAGAGGGCTGGCAAATTTTTTGGCCACAGAATCAGCATAGTTATACCTACACAACGTGGCAATGCTGCCAGCCTTTTGGGCACTTTTCCTGTTGACAGCGATGTAATTGCAAAAAATAACTGTGTAATTCATAGTTCTATTATTTAATTAATACAAAGGAGACCAGCCATATTGGGCACAAATCCCGAAATGAAAAAAAATGTGTTACCCTGATCGGGAAAGTCTTCTTAATCATTTTTACTATAACGGCGAATCTCTACGACCATTCCTTCAGCTGTTTTTAAAAGCTTTATAGTGTAGCTTTGTTTTCAGTTACTCCAATTGTCATCCGTTTTTCAAGCACTTGCTGGCAATCGATTAATCTGAAACTTGGCATACTTATAAAGCAACGAGTTTAAACTAAAGCAACTCAACGACGCTATCTTATTAAATTGAGGAGTTCCTATGGCCATCTTGGTGCTCCATCATCAGACCAGCTCCATGATATCATATTTTCAAAATGTATCCGTAGTTATGTAAGGTCGGACCAGGGCAACACTTGGTTCTTCGCGTTTTGGACCCTACTTTGTATGGAACGTGAGTGTTCTTCTTTATACATGCATGCATGTGCACGGCAGTGACTGCACACCCTAGCGTAACAGGCATACCCTAGCGTGTATGTGATAAAACTGTACAGTTATCGTTGCATGTACATGCAACCAGATAAATATCAAAATATATATTTTTTGCCGCTCGGTTATGTTTGCGCGCATGCATAACCGAGCGTGTGTGGCACCCGCTTGTGCTTGCATGCACAGTTCTCAGTTTTTTACCCGACTACGGTGAAGCAAAAAAGGAGGGTTATGATTTTGACCGGTATGTATGTATTATGTTTGTATGTAAGTATGTTCAACTGTTCCCTCACAACTTCTAAACTACTCATCACCATGTGACAAATGAGGTATCGTTAGAAGCGTCTCGGTCGTCCGCTAGTTAAAGGCTATGTCGCGTCACATTAAATTGAATATGACGCCCTCTAGAGGACCAAAAGTCGTGAACTAAAAACTCTCTCAAAAAGTCTCTCATGTGGTGATATAGCATTCTCATTTCAGTATCTTGTCTCTCTGGATGAACGGAGTGGACAAAGATAAAAGTTTCAAATATAGTTTTTCATCCATACGTAAATAATTTTTGTAATCATTTGGCGAAAACCTCAATTCATTTAACAAATTTAATTGAGAGAACTGCTTTCTTTTCAAAAGCCAGGCTCAGCCAGGCTCTTTACACCACTCAGTCTTCTTCTTTTTCTTTTCTATATTGCAAGTATTAATTCAAGTACAGCTATCAAATCGTCGTCATCCATTGTTGGTGCACGGCAGTGACAAATATGTCCTACGAAACACCTACGCGCAGCTCCGACGACTGTTCTTAACTGAGTGATTTTGGGAAAACTGTGCATGCAAAACCTAACGTTTAGACCATCGGTTTCCAACGATAATTATGACAGTAGTCTAATTAAAAAGAATATAAGTATAATATGTGCATTACAATTTTCAATAAATTACCTAAGATAATAAGAGAGCTCCAATTTAAATATTTTAAAATTAATATGTAGATGGTTGATAAACAATTGTTTTTATAATATTTACAAGAATTTTTTCAACAGAAAGAAAATATTTTTATGTTTCCAACTGTTCTGTGGCTTGTTTTATTTAGTTTTAACTTTATAAAGATTTTTTGTTACATTAAATGTTACTTTAAGGTTAAGTTTTGTTATGTGTGTACTTATATTTATTTGTAACTTAAAATGTAAGTATTAAAAATTCTATTAAAACATTTAGTTTTCATGCCTTAAACAGGCAAAAGGGACTGTACATTATATCACCAAGTTTTATAATTGGTAACGCCTGTATTTTTGCAAACAAATGATTCTTCTTCTTCCAAGTTATGTTCTTGTAAAAAGAAGGCGTTGTTGTTAAGACTTATTTATAATTTCTAATGAAAGAAATAATGTTTCAGTTCACGGTCATCTATGATCTAATTTGTTCGCCACAAATCCTTTTCTAATCCACGAAGTATGAGATACTCCACAAAGTATTCACACTTCGTGGTCGTTCCGGAATTTAGAATCTAAGCGGGTTACAAAAAAGTGATTTAAAAGTTGTGAAATAAATCTATTAAAAGTAAAAAGGTTCAACCACGGTTTAAACCCTCGGCGCTATTTATTTATCTCGGATACCGAGATTATTTATATATATTTTGCTGATATTTTTATCTGTATAGGTATGTAGGTACTGTAAGAGCCTTTGGACTGCTTGGTTTTAATGCAACCTTCATGAATATTACATTATAAGTTGATGTTATAAATTATGAATCAAATACTAATTCGTATTAGAAAAGAATTACTTAGGAGTCGGCTAGTCGGCTTAAGGTGGGTCCACATCAGGGCAAGCGCACGAACCTTACACGCTAGGCGCTTCGAATGGTTATGGACGCTTCACATTCTAAGCGCGCGCGCATGTTGCGAATGGTCTGCGTGCAAGGATCCACACCTGGCGCAATTTAAGCTCGCGCGTACAAACTGTGCACACTACGTACCTCGAACGGTCTCGAACTCCTGAGCACATCCGCGGTACCAAACACGTTAATACTATGTTACTAAGATGCACGCGAACCGCACTGTTCGTGCGCGTGCGCAGGTGTATGGGCCCGCCTTTAGCGAGCCGACAGATGGTGTCATGATGTTAAATATTGTAAACTGAAATATAAGAATAATTATTATCCAAGTAATATTACGAATGCGCGTTTCATTTCGACCTCCCCAAAGTAAAAATTGTTCATGAAAGAAAATAAATAACTTTTAATTAGAAGTTTATTTTAATTTCTTAATTTCTGAGTAAGCTATTCGTATCTACGATTGAGAAAGATGTTAATTTAATTAAAATTACTGATGAGTTTATGACATAAAAAATGGAATGGAATTTTGTTTTAAGAGAACAAGTAAAAGAAATCTGAAGATCTACCCTACTACTAATAATAAAAATAGTAGTGATATTCTAGTGGTGCGACCGAGGAGCTTGTGGCTAAGGAATAACAGCCGCACGGGTCGTTCCACTAATGGAACGACCCGTGCGGACCAACGGACCAACCCCGGCAAGCGCAGCTTAACCTAAGTTATGCTGCGCTTGCCAGGGTTGGTCCGTGGATGGGTGACCATCTTTACATACCGAGACTCCGTTAAGCTGCGCTTGCCGGGGTTGGTCCGTGGATGGGTGACCATCTTTACATACCGAGACTCCTCCGTGCTTCGGAAAGCACGTTAAGCCGTTGGTACCGGCTTTCATTCGTGGATCTTTGACAGTCGTTACGATTCGTCAGAAGCCCGAAAGTCTGACAACCAGTCTTACCAAGGGGTATCGTATTACCCAGTTACTGGGTTGTGGAGGTCAGATAGGCAGTCGCTCCACGTAAAATACTGGTATTCAGCTGCATCCGGTTAGACTGGAAGCCGACCCCAACATGATTGGGAAAACGCTAGGCAGAATGAATTCTAGTGGTGCGACCGTCGGACTGCCAAGTCATAGGTGTCGAGTTTGAACCCAAGGCACGCACCTCTAACTTTTCGGATTCATGTGCGTATTGTACAATTAGCGCTGGTTCAAAAACTGTGAAGGAAAACATTGTGAGGAAACCGGCATGCCTGAGAGATATTTCTCGAAGGCATGTGTAGCTAAGTCAGAGGCCCCATGGGTGGCATAAACACTCTGTAACTAGATGAGGCAACTCCTGTATTTTTTAAGAACGTTCGCATTCTATTCTTATTCACAATTTGTCGAAAATACAATCAATTTACCAAATTTTTTTAAGTACGAGAATTGGCCTTCTGGTTAGTCACTAAAAACACGAAAAAGAAGGAAGACCTAATAATAAACAAATGCTGAGAGTAATAAATATAATGATAGGTACATAATAGAACCATCACAAGTGTAATAATAATTACTATGCAGCACAAATATTAGCCTGCCACCGAAACGTATCATGTTATCAGGTATCATCGCCGAGCCCGAAACGTATCATGTCTTTAAGGGCCTATATTACCTCAAATTGCTTAGTAAGACATATCAAGCCGTTATTTCGAAACTACTGCAGCATTAATTTTGAAATAAATATGTTAAGGACTACGTTAGGCGAAAACACGACTTCATAAAAATAAAAATAAAAATTTTGATAGAAAAAACCAAAGTTACCTCCAAACCGAACAATAAACCGTTGCTATTAAAAAAATACTTCAAATTTGATCATGAAACTTTGCATACAAACTGAACTAACTATAAAACAGCGACTTTGTTTTTTAATTACCATTATTTTCGCCGTAAAAATCAATTACCTAAACTATTGCCGGTTTGGAGGCCGCCTCCGTCTCGCTCGTACTCAGTGCCCGAGTGGTATGGTGCGAGCGAAATAAAAACCTGGGGTTGTGTGGGCTCTTAAGCTCTTTTAACCAAAATTATCAAGGTAAGTATCGTAATTTAGTATAATTGCAATGTTGGATAACTTATCTAATTTACATTTTGTTTTTACTAAATGATAGTGTAGTTGCGTGTTAAATGTTGATAGTGTTGTTTGAATAAGGCTCGCCACACACTTGCAGGTAGCGGGGGAAAATATCGAGGTGGTGCCTTTGCTCGTCTGCGAATACTGACGCGGAAAAGCCAATGACATATAGCTAGATTTCGATTTTTAAACTATTTTTATTTATTTAGTTTGGCACCCTTCGGGTACAGAACCCTAAAAAGGGAGGGGGAAAAATGTTGTTATTGGTTGTTGAGTCGGATCGGAAGTAGCACTATCGAAATCCTGGCTGAGATTGGCTGATTAAAACCACCACCATTTGATCGGATAAATTGTGCGTTTGTAACAGGCCTTATGTCTATCCTTATGTTTATCTTAGCAACTGCTTACGTAGCCGAAAGTCGACATTTTTTTTCGTGTTTGCTTCTATAATTGCAAAACATCCAGAGGTCACAGTAAAGATTTGGCAAAAAAAATACCATTTAGATAAAAAATCACCACAAAAACTGTACAACATACTCGTAATTAGCGGCAGACGAGTAATGCAAGTTAAATATATAGGTACGTAAAATGTTGACACAGACTTATAAACACAGGCTTATAAACACAAATCTTATAAGATTCTCAATCAGTTGCCTCCTGAACTTGAACTAGAAGATATCATCAAAAATGCTAACAGTGATACTAACTTGCGTCATTTTTGTGTTAGCCATCGCTTATTTGAAAGGCAAATATAATCAGAACTATTGGAAGAAACGTGGCGTTGCTTTCTACGACAGACATAAGACCGGTGGACCTTTGTGGCAATTTGCTACAGAAGATAAATCATTTTTCCAAATTTTGAATGAAATCTACTGGAGCTATGAAAAGGAGCCTGCTGTCGGCCTGGGCTCGTTCTGCGATCCAGGACTATACGTGAAGGATCCCACCAATATCCAGCACATCGCACAGGGTGACTTTCAAGCTTTCAACCAAAGAGGAATTGCGTTTACCGAGCAGGACATCTTGGCACAAAACGTTCTTTTATTGCACGGCCCGAAATGGAAGCTCATCAGGCAGAAAATGAGTCCTCTTTTCACTACTGCCAAATTAAGAAATATGTTCTACATTATTGACAAGAGCGCCCAAGATTTTGTGGATTTTTTAAGAATTAAACCAGAGAGATTGACGGGAGATACCTTTGAATACTTGTGCCAGTTTTGCTCCGCTGCTATCTCGGCCGCTGTGTTTGGAATCGGAACAAAATCAATCTTCGATTCTCCATTCCGTGAAATAGCTAGAGAGGCCTTAGTGCCTACTTTCTGGACCAACATAAAGTTTACATTAAGTGGAGTAAGTGAAACACTTTTTAAAACTTTAAAATTGAAGTTGTTTCAAACCAAACAAGAGGAGTTTTTTATTGGAGCCATCAAGCAAGTAATCAGACAACGTGAAAAAGAAAACGTAAAAAGACACGACTTCGTAGACATGTGTGTTGAGCTTCAAAAGAATGGAACGATGGTAGACAATGAAACTGGCCTGAGGTTAGAACCAACGGATGAGATATTAGCTGCTCAGGCTTTTTTCTTCTTCCTAGCCGGTATTGATCCTACTGCCGCCGGAATCTTTGGAGTTTTAATGGAAATGGGAAGAAACCCTGATGTCTTGAAAAGAGTACATGAAGATGTAGACGCACTTTTCGAGAAATACAATGGTCAGCTCACCTATGATTCCATCTATGAAATGAAGTATTGGAATAATGTTTTGAACGAGACTCTTCGGTTGTACCCTCCTATTGCTTTCGTAACGAGGCAGTGTGTGCGGGATTCCGTGCTGCCCGTAGGTAACGTGCCTGTTGAAAAAGGGGTGAAGATATTTACACCTATTTGGGAGTTGCACCACGACCCTAAATACTTTCCTGACCCAGAAAAGTTTGATCCTGAACGGTTTACAAGGGAAGGAGAGGTGAGTGATACGACGTACATGCCTTTCGGAAAAGGCAACAGATATTGCATCGGAACCAGATATGTTCGCGTTCAGATCTTGACCGCGATTATTCATCTTCTAAAACACTACACAGTGCGCACACACGTTCAGAAAGGAGGTATTAAATATAAAAAAGAGCAATTTCAACTAAGATTAAAAAACGTTAATGTTGAATTTATTCCTAGGTGCCAGTGATATTCACCAGCCAATTTATTTATTTTTATGAAATAAACTATATTGTGTATATTTGTAAATACTTGAAACAAGTACCTACTTTATTGTACTACTACATAACCAATTAATAAATTATACATTTTCATGTTTCAATAAATTTCACATGCATCCTAACCGAAACTTTTAGTAATGCCTTCGACGAAGTGTAAAAGCGCTTTTAGAATAATGGTCATTTGTCAGATTTACCTTCAGATGCTTCTGATCTGATCAGGACAAAATTCGTAGGATGTAAGCATGTTTGTCTGCTGTGGATCCGTTATGTTTAATCCCTTACGACGGCCGAAACATCAATTACTAGATCTTTGGAAGAAATCGTTGAAACTAAACAATATACAATATGAAAAAAAAAATGTCAAAATGGGCACATGGGATAGTTGCTGTAAATATATGAAAGAACTTGTAAAATTGTCAGATTGTCACCTGTCGCCTCCGCCTCCTCGCATCCTCAGGCCGATTGAATTATTTGAATCGTCCCGTTTTCTCTCTCTTTTTTTTTTTTTTTTTGGGTGGGAAATCATCAAATAACTTCTCCCGCTCTGGGCGGAGCGGGAGGGCGTGTCAGACTCTTACTGACTAAAACCCACCCGTGTTCCTTCAGTTGCCTGTGTTGCCAGGGGCCACGGTATCTCTTTCGGACTTTCCCGCAACCCCGGCAGGCATCGGCCCCGGTGGGCCCCGCCATTGGTGCTGACATCTCTTTGAGGCGCGCGTGGAACACAACGCGCCGTCGACCCGGGCCTGGTCCTTATCGGGGGCGAGCTACCCATTGCTCACCGCCCGCAAGCCCGCGCCTACGGTGGCCGGGAATCCTCCAAGGAGTCCCGACGCCCAGGGCGTCTCCTACGGCGGCTAGGCGCGTGAGGGCGCGAACTTTGCCTCTCCCTCACGCGCTCCGCCTCCTCCTTTGCGAGCATTACTGCTTCGCAGAAGGAGGTGACGGCTCCCCATTCCCTCTCACTCCGTACCATGGCCTGGACCAGGGCCGGACGCGAGAGATCTCCACCGTCGATGGCCTCCACGAGGACACGGCGGTGCTCTACCCAAGCCGGGCAGACCTCCACCGTGTCCTCCGGGCGATCCACACAATGGTGACACCCGGGCGCTTCCTCCCGCCTTATCCGGAACAGGAACCTCCCGAAACAACCGTGTCCGGTGAGGACCTGTGTCAGGCGGAAGGTGAGGACGCCGTGGCGCCTCTCTAGCCACTCCTCAAAGAGGGGACTTATCGCCGCAATTGTGGCGTGCCCAGCACTGGGTTGCGACAATCGCACTCTCCATGTCGCCATGAGATCCCGACCCGGCTTACCCATGCTACTGCTACCGGGAATGGCGTCGACTATCCCGTATTCGGAGCGTGTGAAATGGTCCTAAGTCAGCACGTAATCGACAGTCATATTGCGGTCACTACAAATTACAAATTTATGGTGTCTATCTAATCATGAATCTACTTAATACAAATCTTAAATGCACTGACAAACACTCAGCATGAACAGATGGGTTAGTTATATATGGAACAAGAGGTCCATAATATAACTTATCCATCTTCTTTCGTATGTAACTAAGGAAGGATTTTTTAGAAATTCATCCTCTAAAGGGGTTAAATAGGGGATGAAAGTTGATATGGAAGTTCGTCATTTTTTAAGTTAGAAATATGGTAGTTGGTACATAGAATTAGTTTTTAAGCAAAAGTTAGTTGTATCGACGTTTTTTTGAAAATCATCCCTGAAGGCTCCTGACAATTTGCCGATGGGAAATTCAATCGGGCACACATCTTGTATTAAGAATGATGATTCTTTTTACAAATCTCAACGTTCATCTGGATAGTATCTTCACAGCAACAACGGAACTACGCATTGAACTGGAAGCATTATTATTTATTGACATTTACAAGTTTGTGAAACATCATTACAGCAGTTCTTTCATTTGAAACAGGACACCGTTGTTTGTTGATGCTAAACCGTTGTTATTTGAACCAATTTGTACTCACATTTGTCGTGTTAACGTAAGTTAGTGTACCAGGAAACTCTGTTGGTGGAAGATCAGAGGAAAATGAGGAAGACGTTTCTTATAATGTTTATGTTTGGAGTGGTCAAATGTAAGTTATGTTTTTGTTTTGTTGATGTCATCGAGCTCCATGTCTAGTTTATGGAAATTGGACCTGTAATGAAAATTGGCTTGTGATAAATGTAATTACATAAGCTATCTTGTAGTGCCTGTTTGATGGAGCTTGAATTTTAATTGGGGCTGAATTGGATGGCAATTAATCAAACGATAATGAAACATTATTTAATAATTGATGCCACGAAGACCAGCACGTATCTCGCGACTGTTAATGTTGATAGTGCGTGCTAGTTCTTGTGCTGACAAATTGACAAAGATACAAATAGATTTGGAAAAGAAAAAAAAAACAAAAGAACTGGTGATACAAGAAGAAAAGAGTTACAATAATAATAAAATATTTACTTTGTTCCATAAAATTTCTCCAATTCATTCTTTTGACAGAAGCTTGACCATAGAAAGACAAGACCATAATACGACAAAATTCGGTCACCTACCTACCAACTGACCGCACCAAATAAAGTTGAATCCAAAATAAGATGTACAAGTAAATTACGAGGGGCAAACCCAAGCCAAGTTCTTTACTTCGCCATTAAATATAGCCTTAAGAAATGTGACCAGATTCGTGCCAACTACCAGCAGTGTTTTTTTCCTTTTTGGCATGTTAAGCACAGTTTGAAATATATGCCACAATATGTTTGAGATTTTTGTTTTCTTTGTTTGAAAATATTACTCGTAAATTAATTGTTGGTAGCAGACACTCGTGTGAAAGAGTTTGTCCGGGGAATAAAGCTGTATCCATTTTTGCTGCCAAGCAGTATTGTTTTGGTTGAAAGGCTCTCCATGCAATTTAATTTAGGGTAGGTACAGTCAACAAAGCTATTTAGTATACAGGCAAAATTATTCATCCCTTCACTACACTGCCAATATTCATTTTTATTGTATGCATAATAACTTTTAAGCATAGGTACTTAAAGCGAGTAAATGAATTGACTACCCAGCATATTCACAACATTTTTTAAAGTAGTTTAAAGTTACCTGCTTGTATACTAAATAGCTTTGTTGACTGTACATAAAACTTTTCATATTTATCTTCCGGTGCCAGGAGCAATGCTAATAATCTAATTAAAATCACAATTCATGTTGTCTCGCTAATTTTTCTTCTGTACTGCTTTGTTTCAGATACCCACAGTCAAATCCTCACAATTGGATCGAGCCGCAGAACATCGAAAACGACATGCGAAACGTCAGCCAAGTCATCACTGGTAGAACATTTCTTCAACTTAGTCTTCACAGAGTTTCACAGCACGCCGCCAGTCTGTGTGTGTGTTCAAATGTGCCCCGATCAACCAACATATTGCTATCCCAATGGGTGCTTAAAAAGAACGGAGAAGAATAAGAAGGCAGAAGTTCCACTTCCCGTCGCTACGCTGAGTGACAGCTCTAAACCAATCTTCTTTATTGACAATGCGAATGATTTCATGAATGATTTCCTTACGAAGAATTACATTGATGATAATATACCACTAGTTGCTCCAAGTAAGTTTACAGTAAAATACTTTTTGCATGTTTCCTGCCATGATGGTAGAAGTTTTCAAATCAATCAATCTGCTTAGCCTTTTCAAAACCATGTTGGGGTCGGCTTCCAGTCTAACCAGTTGCATATCAGTATTTTACATGGAGATGGATGGATGGGATCAATTTTTTTTTAAATCCTTTTTTTCTTTTTTCGACACTTGCAACACACTACATAATTTTCTATGTTCTCACACTATTTATCATCATATTCATCCCGAGTATTCAATCATTATTATTATGTATGATTGATAAAAAATTGTCAACTGTGTACTCATATTCATTATCTTTTTAGTGGCTACACAGTCTGAAAATTCTATGACAACAAATATGCGCCCTGATCCATTTAAAGACAGATACAAGTTTCTCTTCAAATATAAGAAACTGCCAAAAGTGGAATTGAAGTACAATCTTGGTGAACAGGTTAAGAATATGAAATCAGAAGTGTTGAGAACTGAAACCGTAGATGTGTCTAACACAAGATGGCCGATGAATAAGTACGACCGTCGTGTTGGCCAAAGATCTGGCCAAAATAAATCTCAAAAAAGTACACCTAACCCCAGATACTTTATGTCCTTGTTCCCCGATAAAGACGCAAATTACCCACCCAAATACTACAAAAGAGAATCACCAAACAATACGAATAGTGAAGTCGATATCAAAGCGATTTATGTAGTAGGAAAATCCGAAACAGAAAGCAGTGCTTTCTCATTAGAAAAACTAATAGATAGTTTAATTGAAAGCAGTTTTGATAAGAATTCAACCTCATCCGATGCTGGTGCAGAGACTAAGACCCTAGTCAACCAAACAAAAGTTCAAATTGAAGATCTGAATCACGTACCTAAAGACAATACAACTAAACATACGATGAAGAACGAGACCACAAATATCATATCAATGAATTTAACAAATGAAAATGTCGACAAGAATAAATACTCAGACGATATAACGAATAACTCGAATAATTTTGGAGACATGATCGCGACGCTATCTAAAAGAATAGAAAAACAGAATAATACCAGTTTAGAAATTATGAAGCGAATAACCGGGGACTTCGAATTTGAATCGTTTAATACTACATCGGAGAAACCCATAGTTACTACGTTCTATCCGGAAAATGAAACTTCTACAACAGAAAATGTCGCTTCATCAGTCGTCTATGAAACCAGAACGACGAGAAAGATCAGAAAAAGACTAGTGAGAAGACTTCAAAATAGCAAATATAATTAGTATGTTTTAGCTATATGGAATAAGAATGTTATATTTTGTAAGTTATTCTGGTATTATAAATTAAAACATATTTTTTCAGCCAATCTATTGGAATCCGAACTCAAAAATAGTAATTGCCAATTATTGTTACTCCAAAGAAATTCACGATTTATTATGAAATGCTTGAGTCACAGATAATTGGTGGCTTCGTTATTTACACTTTCTTTGAAACGAAGAAGAAGCAAAGATTTATTAGTTGCTGTTTTTTTTTCTAGTTGTACTTCAGCGATTTTTCTTTAAATATTATTATTTTCAGGCAGAATGTAATATTGGTAACTTTGCACGTGTAATATGTTTTCCAATTACAAGGCTGTCTCAGCATATCAAGCACAAAGAGAATACGTGATGTGTCAAGCATTTCAATACCTTTGCCTACTCTGCAGCATACTACAGAATTTACTACATGTGTTCTTCTGTAGAGTCGCTGTATCGAAATTGTCCAAGGCTTTTCTACGTTAGTCTGGGTGGTGACATTTTTGTAGCTATTTTAATAGATACCTTCTTTTTCTTCTCTTTGATTACTTGAGCTTAGTATAGGTGGCTACGTTAATCGCAGCATTAGCGGGCCTCAAGAAGGTCCCTGGTACCTAGCTATACGAAATGTTTTCAGTCTAGACTTTTCTCTATGTTGGGGTTGGACGTCCTTTTTATTTTTTATGGGTTTATTCAAACTCAAACTCAAAATCAAACTCAGAGTATTTATTTCAAATAAACCAAATACAGGCACTTTTGAATTGTCAAGGGGTCGGTCAGTCAGAAAGATGAACCTAGTTGCCCATTGCAAAGCGTATGGAGAAAAACGGGCCAGAAACTCCACGGAGACTATTTTAAATGTAAATATTATACAAACGATTAGAATATAGCTACCTGCATGTTGAAATGATATGTGAGAATAATGCAGAATTTTAAAAGCAAAAAGAACAGCAATTCAAAAATTACAATGAGCCGTGGCAGCTAAAAGCAGATGATCAGTCCCTACTGACGATGCCCGTTCACGAACTTGACGCATGGATTAGCACCATGCTGCTCAACCATTTTGAAAGGAGCTAAATGATCCAACACACGCGCAACCATCAGCGAGACATTAGAGTGAGCAGGACAGACTCTCAGCCGCCACATTCAAGCCAATGAAAGACGTAGGTACCCTAGTATATAGCTACTACCTTAGATGGTAGGTAGCTTTATAGTAGGTACATAGTACTCACACATGTGCTATGCAATTATACAATACTAAGAGATTGAATTTATACAACCCTTATTTTTTTATTATTCTTTTGCATCTCCAACAGGATTTTGAAATGCTAATCAATTAGTATAAGCGCCCTTATGGAGCCTGGACCAGCGTTGAGCCAAGCATTTTTGTCAGTGATGTAATCCCCCAACTTATAATATGCTTTGCAGCATAGTGTGCGGCACTTAGATTTAAATTTCGTTTCATTTTGTTTATCACTAAAATTAACGTGAGTAGATGTTGCTTTCTCCTAATTCATTATCTTGATCGAACAATACTCTTCATAAAAGAGTAATAAAGAATCACAGAGCAGTAAAATTCACGAAATCCCTACCATTGTGTGTTAAGAAATAAATGACGACCGCCAATTTACCCGTAGCCTTTCAAATGTCACAGCTCAAAAAACTTCAGTATAACAAGCGACATTGACCAGAATTAATTCACCTCGACCAGCGTAAATTATACGCAATGAAAATTGTAATTTTGTAGGAAGATACAATGGAATTGAACCCAGAAAGGGTTGGATGTAATGGTGGAAAGCATCTGGGTCCGTTCCGTGAAATGTGTCGAACACAGCTTGTGTAATGCAGATGTTTCTCAACCTTTTTACTGTCTGTCAGGACGAAATATTTAACATACAACATGTCCTGGAATTAACGCACACCACCAAACACCCCAACTAGAATATTATGTTATAATCATAAAACTATATTTATTAAATTAATTATACTGATTGTGGGAGAAAATTGTCAAAGTCTGACAACCAGTCTTACCACGGGGTATCGTATTACCCAGTTACTGGGTTGTGGAGGTCAGATAGGCAGTCGCTCCATGTAAAATACTGGTATTCAGCTGCATCCGGTTAGACTGGAAGCCGACCCTAACATGTTTGGGAAAAAGGCCAAGCAGAATGAATGATTGTGGGAGAAAATTGTGGTCACAAATCTACGCACGCACACACTCGCACACAGGTCTTTTGGTTGCAAATGACCTCTCCTACGTCCCCTTAAGAGGGTTTACGTCGTACGGCATTTCATACAAACTTTCAAGCCCTTATTTTTCGAAATGACTGAACCGATTTTAATGAAACTACATACGCATATATGCAGGATACAAAGGTCTAAAAACTTAGTTAAGAACATTTTTGAAAAATAGTGTTCCAGACCAATTAGACCAATTTAAAATTTTCCATAGAAACAGAGATTTTCAGTTATCTGTTTTTAGATAAGACATTTCGAAAATGTTCTTAACTAAGTTTTTAGACCTTTGTATCCTGCATATGCGTATGTAGTTTCATTAAAATCGGTTCAGTCATTTCGAAAAATAAGGGCTTGAAAGTTTGTATGAAATGCCGTTCGGCGTAAACCCTCTATAAATGAGAAAATTAGTTTGTTTATTTGTTTGTTTGTTACGCTTTCACGCTAAAACGGCTGAACGGATTTGGAAGAAATTTGGGACATGGGTAGACCATGACTTGGGTTAGGACATAGTATACTTTTTATCCCGCTATTCCCTCGGGTTCGAAACTTATACGGGTGAAACCGCGGGGCGCAGCTAGTACCTAGTTAATAAAAGAGTTTTGGTCATTCAATGCCTCTATTTATCCATTGGCAAACACAAGAATCCCTTTGATTGCAAACTGGCAACTCAAATTCCCTTCCAACATTGAGAACCGCAGCGAATGACCTCGATTTAGCGCTATTATAGCTGTATAAAAGTAGGTTATTAACTGTAATAAGCTTTCATTGGCCTGTATAAGATTATTAGCTGGATATAGGTCTGTATTACTAACTGTATACGCACGTCTTTGTATCATGATTGCATTTCGGATTAAGGATGCTGTATGCTGGTGATGTTATGAGGGATAAGAAAAGGATTTTTTTAAATCAAATCATTTTTATTTCAGGTATTCACCCATATATAAATATAATATTTTAAACCAGATTACTAATGATTATATTTATGCATTACTTAATCATAAATTATTTAAACAAAACAATCAATATTACGTTACATTACAACAAGTATTATTTTTATAGTAATACAGGTACCTTTTTCAGTAAAAGACTTAAATTGGAAAATAGTAAATGTAATGTATGAAAATCGTAATGAGAGTAGGTACAAAAGAATTAGATGAAAAACAACTTGACGGTTTTTCTTGACACACACGACTGACACAATGTTTTTTATTATTATTATGTCACTGCAGCTGTTTATGCCAAAGAGGCTATAACTTATTATTCCAGCTAAAATAATACTTGTTGATAATGTAATGTAATAACGATTGTTTACTAGAAGAAAAAGTTTACCTCGTTTGAGGCCCTCAAAACTCCATTGTCAGATTTGTTTATTCGGTTACTTTAGGTAAACATGATATAAATAATGATTGTTTAATTCGATTATTTTTCAAGGTTTCAGACTGACAACCCAGTAACTGGGTAATACGATACCCCTTGGAAAGACTTTTCAGACTTTCGGGCTTCTGACGAGCCGTAACGACTGTCAAAGAACTCCATCATTAAATCAAATAAAAGTCGGTTCATTTAACAAATTAATGAGATAAAACCATCAATAATGTCATTTGGAAACAACTGTTAGAAAGTAGAACAATTTTCTTTGGAGTAAAGCGAGTGGCCAGGAGCAAGTCGGGAAGTGGGGCGTGATACCGTGATAAGCGGTAGCGGGCAATGAAGCGGAAAGCGTTTGAGCCTTTCAAGTGTAGCTTTACACCTTATTTCTAACCGTATAAAGATAAAAATCGAAGTTCCGTGGGCGTCTGCGGTTTTGAGACCCACATCCTGTTATATTTTCACTAGCTTTTGTTCGCGGCTTAGCCCGTGTGGATGTCGGAAACTATCCGTCGGGTATGTGCTGAATTTCATCCAAATCCGTTCAGCCGTTTTAGCGTGGTAGGATACTTTTTATCCTGATATTCCCAAATTTGCTAGTCGCTTACATTTGTTGACTGCCAAAAGTATACCATGTTTTTTTTTCTTTTTTTTTCTGAATTTATTTAGGGGCTTTTAGTCACAAACAAGACCATGCCAGCCCCATCGTAACCTAAACATGTACTTATTCTAAACTATCAACTATTTTATAAACTAAAATGGCTGCTTCCGACAGAGGCGCTGACAAAATACTTACATCTAACAAACTTATATTTATTCGAATCATCAGAGCCTCTCTCCCAGCCCTAGTTTTGACACACTCCACCAACAAGTGATAGACGTCCTCCACAGAACCGCACTCAGTGCAATTTGGGTTGGTACTTATTCCCATGAGATGTCTAAACTTATTAAGTGGAACGTGTCCAGATCGTAGCCTATGAGCTATTACAATAAACTTCCTACGAAGACGACTGTTGGCAAACCAAGGAACACGGGGGGTTCACTTTGAATCGTTTTATACCAGATTCATATCATGTTTCATTGCATAGTTTGATGATAGTAGGGTTATACTATCATTAAACTATGCAATGAAACATGTTAAGATTACAGCTAAATGTTTCCTTTAATCATCATTATTATTTTAAGCCCATAAAATTCTTTGAATGAATGATTTGGCCTCTGTGATGATCTTATCATCTAACATACCTATTTATGATATGCTGGATATGGTCAATGATCTGGATCGCGGGGGCAAATGCTATCAAAAGTCACCCAAAGATATCCGGAATAATTCTGAGAATTTGAACATGGAGTTAAATTGGGTCTAATTGAAAATACCTACATATTTCGCACTCTGTAAATTAACTACTTACTGTGTTTTTGAACGCATTTCCCAGTCGATTGGTCAATTTAAAAAAAAAAAAAAATTCATTTTGGAAGTCGGTGTCTTTGGTTCTGTATTTTCGTTTTTTACCACCCCACCAATAAACCAATAAGCCAGGCCGTCACATTTATACGTATTAGTCCATATCTTGAAAACGACTGAACCGATTTTGATAAAACTTACACTGTTTCCTAAGTTAAGTAAATCTAAGCCAATAAACAAAATGGTCACGATCCGATTAATTGTTTCGGAGAAATGCGTGGAGAAACATACATACATAAAAAACATACATAAACCTATAAATTTTTGTAAATGTGTTTGGAATCCCTAATAGATTATCTTATATTATGTGAATATAATATTACAGTTCCATTAAATACGTGTTGCTATTTTTAAAAGTCGGTTTAAAAACTACCAACCCGCTGTTCCTGCCACAAGACCACACCCTTAATTCATTCAAATAAAGTAAAAAAAAACCAATTTGTACAGGAAACAAAGCAGAGCCCATTCAGAAGAGTCTTTTTCTATTAAGTTGTGGGAGAAAAAGTTTTTCCATTTGACCCATTAAGCCGGCGGCGGCAAGACACTTCGTTTTGCCGTATATTGTAATAATGTTCGAGGTAATACTATTTATCTACTAATAACGTTACAACTTGAGTTATGTTACACTCTAAGGACTGTGTACAATGTGTGTGTTTATAAAAGAGGTGGGTAGTATTGTGTTTCATTGTAACGTTTTGTTATTTTGGTTGGAAGTTGGAACAAAAGAATGCGACGATTTCCGAAGGATGCCAAACGGTACCCTAAAACACTAAGGCTCCGCCGCTGTCCGTCCGTTCGTCCGTCTGTCTGTCAGCGGGCTGTATCTCATGAACCGTAATAGGTGGACAGTTACAATTTTCACAGATTGTGTATTTCTATTGCCGCTACATCAAATTAAAAAAAAAATTGGGGGTCCCTATACAAGAAACGTATATTGTACGGTGATACACACTCTTAGTGTGCGAGTCTATCTTTTTAAATAATTTTTTTGACTTGCAATTGTCCGTTTTTTGTGCAATATATCTGCGGCCATATCTAGGATAAAACGTAAGTTCAGGTCAGGTGCGTAGTACTTGCAACCGGCGGGCGTGCGTGCGTGTGATCGTAAACGAAGCAAAAGGAGAGGATCGTAGCAGTTGGCGTTCTGTAGATTCTGCCTACCCCGATGGGGGGAGACTCACGCCTTCTCCTGTAGTGCTATTCTGTAAAAATCTCACCGTGAAAACTTAGGTAAAGTGAGCTGTCAATATTGTTAATGCCTAGAAATTGGAATGGCAGCTCACTTCACGGTGAGATTTTTACAGAATAGACCGGCTAAATGTATGTAACAATAATAAATAAACTAATCTCTACATGACTCTTAAGGCGGAGGCGCCCGCCGGTAGTCACAGTATTAACGAGGTACCAGACTAAGGAAAGAAAGAAAAAAAAAATTGTTTATTCTGCGCAAACTAAGGGTGGATTCGACCAAACAGGAATACATTTTATCCGCGGAATAAGCCTTCTGTTGCTAATATATATTGAATTTTGACAGTTTATCCATACGAAAACTGTCAGAAATAAATCTTATTCCGCGGATAAAATTTATTCCTGTTTGGTCGAGTCCGCCCTAAAGACGACGGTCGTTTTTTATTATAAAATGGAACGAAAAAAGTATATTACCTTACTTCTTTCTATTGTAATGACGTCGTCAGCGTCGACTTCATTATACGTGAGAGAATATATTGGATCCATCCATACAATGCCATGAGGAAGGAAAAGGGAGATTTTTACACAAAGTTTATAGATCTTCGAGAACACGAAGACAATGTTTTTATCTATTATCGGATGTCAAAGAGCTCATTTGACGAAAAAATACAATAGAATACAAAAATATAAAATACAAAAAATAAAATACAATACGAAAAAATCATTATAAACCTATTCCGCTTAACAATATAATAGGAATAGGAATTGGTTACTAAATATATCTAGGTACCTCTATTGTATTTTATAATGGATTTCCGCCAAGTCACGCCTGAATCAACTATCTCATTTGACGAGTTACAAACCATGTTTATAGTGGATAAGGACGGGGTCCTGAGAAAAAGGGTCTTGACAGACTGACAGACAGACGGACGGACAGACATACGGACACCGAATTGAACCTGTAAGGGTGCCGATTTTCCTTTTGAGGTATCACATAAAAATCAGCTCAAATACTTCGAAGAGACACGAAAAAGAGGGCACAGAAACTTTTATACCATTCCACCTCTAAAAAGCTTATTTTATTCACTGAAAACAGTGAATAAAAAGCACTTTTAATCACTGTTTTGGTGTTTGAATTTAGAACACCAATATATTCAACATCCATCTCAATGCTATACAACCTCCTTGCAAAAAAATTAATAAGCATTTAAATTATTTTCGACGGCACGGTTGGTGTAGTGGTTAAGCGATTGACGACTGCACTGCGTGTCGCGGGTTCGATTCCCGCACGGAACAAATATTAAATATTGTATGACCTACATTTAGTTGTTCCGGGTCTGGCTGTTTGTGTATGTCAGTTTAAATGTTTTTAAACGCAAACACGATACAGAAGAAATTCCTAGAGTGGGGAAAATTAAAAAAAAAAAAAAAATTTTTTTCTTCATTAAATGTCTATTTTCGCTTAAATCTTTATTTTTCTCGTAGTCATGGTATAAAGTATAGTATGCAACTCTTGAATAAAACGGATTTATATCGAGGACCATGAATCACTCGCGTCGCTCAGGATTCTAACACTTGAATCACTCGCTATGCTCGTGATCCAATCATCATGAATCACTCCCTATGGTCGTGATTCAGTCGTTAGAATCCTTCACTTGCTCGTGATTCATCTATGGCCCTCGCTTTAAATCCGTCCTTTATTCACTAGTTGCATAATATACTATTATACCATTCCCCCTCTAAAAAGCTTATTTTATTCACTGAAAACAGTCAATAAAAAGCAATTTTAATCACGGTTTTGGTATTTGAATTTAGAACACACGAATATATTCGACCTCCATCTCAATGCTATACAAACTCCTTCCAATTTCTTATTTTATTTCATTAAATGTCTGTTTTCGTATGTTCGTTCTTTTTCTCGTAGTCATGGTATAAAGTACCTATAGTATGCAACTCTTGAATAAAACGGATTTATACCGAGGGCCATGAATCACTCGCGTCGCTCAGGATTCTAACACTTGAATCTTCATGATCGTGATTCGATCGTTAGAATGCTTCACTCGCTCTTGATTCATCTATGATCCTCGCTTTAAATCCGTCCTTTATTCACTAATTGCATAATATACGTCGCTCTTTCAATCACATTCGATTCATTTTCCCTTTTAAGATACAAAATCGTTCACTAATGACTTCAAAAATTATTAATTGCATTTTCCTTTCTTCTAATACCAAAACCAACATAATCAGCCTATAATGTACCCACAGCTGGGACACAGGCCGGAGAGACGGAGTGGGCCGTATTCCGCCACGCTGGACCATTTCGGTTTGGTAAATGTCACATGACTTCGAATTTTTGGTTCTAGGACATGCCGGTTTCCTCACGATGTTTTCCTTCACCGTTTTGAGAGCAGCGGTGATGAAATAATTAAGCAAAGTAAATCGCATCTGATTTCGAACCTACGACCTACAACTCGTAAGTCGTGGCCTTTACCTCTGGGCCACCACTGCTACAAAACCAACGTAGCAATATAAAAAAGTATCTCAGTATCTACACTTGTAAAATCCATTAAGTTGGTCCCTAAAATGTGGCAGAACTTTTTTGCGGGGGCGAAATTTTTGGCCAAACATCTTGATAACTCTTTTGGACGACCCTAAATGATTTAAGGTTGTTCCTTACTTCTTGTTCGGAGATAAAAACGAATGTCGCGTTCCAAATGTTTATTAGAATCCAGATTTAGCTGGTTTTTACCCGACTACGGCGAAGCAAAAAGGAAGGTTATGATTTTGACCGGTACCTGTGTATGTATGTTCATCTGCTCCCTCATAACTTCTAAATCTGCTTATCATAATTTGACAAATGGGGTATCGTTGGAAGCGTCTCGGTGGTTTGCTGGTTAAGGCCATGTGACGTCACATTAAATTGAATATGGCGCCCTCTAGGGGACATAAAGACCTGTATTAAAAAAAAAAATGGTGCTTGCAAATGAAGGGGCTTAATTAGCACATTTCATATACCAATATCCCCAAAAAAAAAAAAAAAAAATTGTTAGTGGATAACTCGAATAGATTACGTGTGATTTTGTATTTCTGTGATGAGTTGGGTTTGGTTGGGTGGTTGGGTTGGGTTTTAGTTTTTATTACTTTTTTCCAGGGTGGTAAAATCATTTGGAAAAAACAATTGAAGTACCTACGTTTCCGATCGCGCGTCTCAGCATACTTTCGGCAACGATCGCGTGTCGCGGAAGACGCCCGTGGTCAAGCTGCTGTGCGCGGCTTGGTTATAGGCTTTAAATACTGTGTAAACGATTTAATATCGCCTAAAGATTGTAAAATTCGTTCCGATCCGATGCGATGCGAGCTTTTTTGTGGAAATCATCCTTTCGTCGTGATCTCGATTCCAATAATTATCCTTACAGTACGTATACGATAATAAGTTTATTCCAAAAGTCAAGAAATCTCTCACAAATATCAGCACAAGTTTCTAGATACGGATATCCCTGATCTCGATCGAATCAGACACCATAACCGTTCGGCAGTTTAATTGAATATTTAATGGGTTCAGTCGTCCTGTAATTTCACGGGTTGGATCAATCAATTAATCCCTCAATAGTAAATGAACTGCGAGGATCGATTGAGATTACGGTTTTTGTTAGTTAACGATTGATATAGAAGAGGAAAAGTTAGAAGTTTATTTCTTAGTGGTAGGTGGCTGGTGGCTAAATAATAACAGCCACTTGGGTCGATCGAAGGTAAAGCTACACTTGACGCGGTTGGTTCGTGGATGGGTGACCCATTACATATCGTGACCCTTCCGTGTCTTGGAAAGTACGTTAAGCCGTTGGTCCCGGCTGCCATTGTAGATCGTTGACAGTCATTATGGGCCATTATGTCTGACTGACAGAAGCCCAAAAGTCTGACAACCAGTCTTACCAAGGGGTATCGTGTTATCCAGTAACTGGGTTGTGGAGGGCAGATAGGCAGTCGCTCCATGTAAAATACTGATATTCAGCTGCATCCGGTTAGACTGGAAGCCGACTCCAACTTAGACCGCAAAATGGTTCAGGAAAAGCTTATATCCAGAAGTTGACTGCGATAAGCAGAGAATGAAAGAGTCCTTTATATTAATGAAGAAAAGTCTATGATTTAAATAAATAAATATATATTTTTTAAATGTAAAAGGGAAACAAAGGGAGTAGAACAAAAAAAACAAGGGGAGTAGAGTCATCTCAACACCTCTTTCCCTTGACTTCGTATATATATATATATATATTGGTATATATTGTAGTAAATATGTATGTATGTGTATTATAAGTCCAACCCTACCTTTTTTATTTATATAATGCATTTAGATATATTTTTAATAATTATAAATATTATCTTTTTTCTCTTTGTTCCTCTGTAACAGAGCACCTGCCATCTAATCTCTTCACCACCCTTGGTTGACTGGTAGAGAATGCCTAAGGCATTAAGTCCGCCTTTGTACCTTTTTTGTGTGCGAAAAGTTTAAATAAATAAATAAATAAACTAGAGTCCTACTGATCAAAATATTATGTGATGCAGTTACAAGATGTATTGTTACCATCAATCTATCGGCTTTTGTAATAATAACGGTTTTACATACTTCAGTTAAATTGAAACGGTAGCGTAAGCCCTGCTATCCGGCTAATCCTGCCAAAATAAGCGGTGATAAAAAATAAAAATCTATAAGTAACGTTTTTAGGAATCCGTATCCAAATCCAAAGGGTGCCAATGGAACCTATCACTAAGGCTCCGCTGTCCGTACGTCCGTCCGACCGTCTGTCACAGGGCTGTATCTTGAAATTTAACAGTGTGTTCCACTGTGGTCGCTTTATCAACAAATAATAAAAATTAAAATTATAATAAAACAAGTTTCATGCATGGGGATACAAGAAACTTGTCTTTTTTACTAAAGTATTATCTATATCTATACTTATAATAAATCTGTAGAAGTGAAAATTCTGTACATTGAAAATATAAAAAAAATAAATGGCAGGGGGTGTTACTAGACCGACACCGAACCCAAAAGTGTGATTAATTTTTTTTTTGTCTGTCTGTCTGTCTGTCTGTCTGTCTGTCTGTTTGTTCAAGTATCACGCAAAAACTACCGGTTCGATTACGATGAAACTTGGTATAATTATTCTTTAATATCCTGGGCACCACACTGGGTACTTTTTATCCCGGAAAAGTATCCTATCCTACGGTTGGGGGGTGTCAAAGTTTGTATGGAAGAATTTTAACGCGCTGTCCGATTAACTCGAAACTCAATATTTATACTTAAACCCAAAAATTAAGAATAACGTGTATCAGGATTTTTCGAAATTCAGCCCCTAAGGGGGTAAAATAAGGGATGAAAGTTTGTATGAAAAATCTTATTCCTTGAGGTAATAAACACGAAACTTCGCACGAATAGTTATCTAAATAAATTATAAAGTTTGTAGCTTTTTGTTTTTCTAAATTACCCCCTTTTTTTTTTTTTTTTTTTCTTTTTTTTTTGGGTGGGAAATCATCCAATGACTTCTCCCGCTCTGGGCGGAGCGGGAGGGCGTGTCAGACTTTTACCGACTAAAACCCACCCGTGTTCCTTCCCTTGCCATGCCAGGGGCCACGGTTTCCCCTTAGGACTACCCGCAACCCCGGCGGGCAACGGTCCTAGCGGACCCCGTCAGTTTTGCTGACATCTCTTTGAGGCGCGCGTGGAACACGACGCGCCGTCGACCCGGGCCTGGTCCTTATCGGGGGCGAGCTACCCATTGCTCACCGCCCGCAAGCCCGCGCCTACGGTGGCCGGGAATCCTCCAAGGAGTCCCGACGCCCAGGGCGTCTCCTACGGCGGCTAGGAGCGTGAGGGCGCGAACTTTGCCATTCCCTCACGCGCTCCGCCTCCTCCTTCGTCTAAATTACCCCCTAAAGGGGGATTGGGGGGTGTCAGTGTTTGTATGGAAGAAATTTAACGCGCTGTCCGATTAACTCGAAACTCAATATTTATACTTAAAACCCATGGGGATGTATGGGGTAATTTCCGACACTCACGCGGGCGAAGCCGCGGGCAGCAGCTAGTTATAAATAAATACATTTAAAGATATTTAAGAAATTAGATGAAAAATGACCATTATCTCCGAAACTAAAAAGCCTAAAATTAAAAAAAAAAACACAGAGAATGGTTGTTTACTCATAGATTATAGGACAACCTAAGAAGTCTATGGTCTTAAAGTAGCATGGTAATTCTCTCAACATTGTGCGTACAATCTTACATTTGCAGTTGGAATGTATGGGAGTATAAGTTTTTCAACTACAATGTTAAGTTTGTTCTTGGGATAAACTACGGAACCGTTCATTGTACGTGGTCCGACACGCACTTAGCCAGTTTTTTTATTTAAACGCAATATCCAATAAATATTAGAATCCGTTCGAGTTGCTTAAAACGTGAAAAATATTTATTACTCGCAGAGGTAAAAAATATCGATAAAATTGGTGGAGTAAAATTAAATTGTATGGAAGATTTATATATAATATAGGTACGTATATTATGTTTGTTACATTTTGTTTTCAAAATACAAAGAAAGAAAGAAAGAAAGAATAATGTTTATTTGGACACAGTTTGTGAAACACATTTGTACAAAAAACAAACATAAAAAAAATAAAAAATAATGTACAACAATAGTTCATCAAAATGGCAAAACATATCATAGTCCCAGTATTTAGTGTAATTGTTAAGTTGTGCTTTGAGCAGGGGGTTTTTCCCTCTGTTTTTAAGAGAGCTCTCATAACACCTGTCTACAAGGGTGGGGCACGAGACAGTGTCTCAAACTATAGACCTATCTCTGTACTTCCTGCACTTTCTAAAGTATTAGAAAAACTTCTAAATAAACAACTGATGCATTTTTTGGAGCATAACAACATCCTCTCAAGCTCCCAGTTTGGATTTAGAGCAGGAAAAAGTACAGATGGAGCTGTTAGCTCTTTAGTAAAATATGTTACAGGAAGTCTTGATGAGAAACAAAAGTGCATAGGAGTTTTTATAGACCTCGCGAAGGCGTTTGATACTGTCTCGATCCCAATCCTTGTAGACAAGCTGGAAAGATATGGCATACGAGGAACTGTGCTTAAAATTTTTACTAGCTTTCTGTCAGGTCGCCGACAGAAAGTTAAAATTAACAAATACACTAGCTCTGATGCGGCTGTCACATGTGGCGTCCCACAGGGCAGTATTCTTGGTCCCAGTCTCTTTGTCATTTACATCAACGATCTGTGTCAGATGAAATTCGAGAAAGGAAACATTTTTACATATGCTGATGACACAGCTCTTGTTTTTAAAGGAGAAACTTGGGACGAGGTACGCCATGTTGCAGAAAAGGGACTTTACAGAGCTCATCTGTGGCTGAAACATAATTTATTGACGTTAAACGTATCCAAAACTCTATTAGTTCAGTTTACTAACTCTTCAGTAAAACAGCAAAACATAGACGTCCGTATTCATACATGTAAGTTCTTAATGAACCACCAATGTTCATGTGTTAACATAAATAAAACTCCTACAGTCAAATATCTTGGAGTTCTTCTAGACGCAAAATTAACCTGGCAACCTCATTTAGACATGATATCGTCACGTGTCAGGAAATTAATATGGGTGTTTAAAAATCTGAGGCATGTGCCTGAATTGGAACTACTGCGTAATGTCTATTATGCACTTGTTCAATCAGTAATTGGTTACTGCATTCTAGTTTGGGGAGGCGCATGTAAAACTCGTATTATACACTTAGAGAGAGCGCAACGATCTTTGCTCAAAACTATGATATTTAAACCCTATAGATTCCCTACTAGAACGCTCTATGAAATATGTCAGGTACTCACGGTTAGACAGCTATTTATTTATCAAGTCATTACCAAATTACATGTCGCTACTACCTACGATCCAAACAAATTGCGTAACAAACGTACAGTTATAAATGTAATTGATCACATAAGAACCCGTACTGCATTAGCAAGACGCCAATGGCTTTTTCTTTCTGTGCATCTTTATAATAAACTTAATAAAATCTTAAAATTTTACTCATGTTCGCTTCACGATTGTCAATCTAAAATTAAAAACTGGCTCCTTTCACTTAACTATGAGGAAACGGAAGAGGTACTAAGGTAAAGGTATTAATTTTTTTGTTTCATGTTTTAGTAAAATCACACACATTTACACACACACGCACACACACACACACGCACACACACAATAAACACATACACACCGCACAACATCAACACACACACTCTTTTTCACACTCAATTAGCTAAATATTTAAAATATTGTGTCTGTAAATTTTGCATGTTTTCTTAATCAAACTTTTTGTTTTTCTTTATATCTCCATTGTACTCTTCATTTGGCATAACATTGTATAATAAGGTTTGGGAGAGGGCGCTGACTCCTGACATACAGGTTTGTACCTAGTTTGGGAGTCAGAGGCTTCATTGAATTTCTGTATCTAATTATTATGTCAATAAAGATTATTCTTATTCTTATTCTTAATAGTGAGTGCCTCACGGCTGCGCCAAAAAGGTTCATTTCAGCATTAATGCCAAACAAATGCAGTCTGACGCTGCGCTGGTTTAATACCATATTTTAATATGGTAAGGTAAGTTTAGCACAAACAGCTCGATTACGTCCATGGGCGTTATTGTCATTTACATGTCTGTGTTCGTTCTCACATACCTATTTTTTCAACATGAATGATGTCCATTTATTTTGTACCAAATATTTTTTGTTTGAAATTGTAAGTTTCTTTTTTTAATCATCATTATATACCTATTGATACCGATCACATCTGCTGAGTTTCACCAGCTTATTTGGACCCTTTGACGTCTTTTGATGATGCTACTCACATTTAACAGAAAAGTCTTAAATTTTGAACCCTAAAGCTTCCAACTTGGTGCCATAAAGCTCTTCTTCCCAGCTAAAGCACTAGGAAGTGGTGAATGGCGGGCGTTTTGGGGGACTGTCTTATGTAATTTTGACGTTCCAAAAGTGCTGATTCTCAGCCTAGTTTGAATTTGAATAGATGACTATTGATTTTGTTTTCTACCAGCCAGGACTCTTTTGTAGTTCATCTCCTAAAATAGTCGACTTTTACGACATCCCGGCATTCCTCGGAAGTTGTAGTAAATAATAAATAGATGGATGATTAGAAGATTTCTCAGTAGCAGTACCAGCTCAGAGTCTGGCGTTTCCCGATTGATGGCAACAGGCTCGCCCCCTATTTACATGGGACTAAAACATAAATGGCCTAATGTGGATACACCTCTGCCTAAGCCTGAAAATCGGCGAAAACAGGCATGATGTAGAAAGTAAAATAATCTATATCACTGTGTTTTTTCCAATCAAGAACCTTTCCAATAAAAAAAATATTCTAGACGAACAAACCCACAGGAATACCAAAAACTGTTTACGACCCGCCGAAGGCTTTGATATGAAATATTACGTGAAAGTGATAAAAAAATCCCATCAACTTTTAGGGGTATGAGGAACAGGGTGTAAAGTTCTCTCATCCCCCATAGAAAAGGGAGGATCCTCCTACCAGACGGGTGTTGTGTCTGGCGGGCAATTGCCCAAGGACTGATGTCGGATAGTCTTATACACGGTGAAATTTTAATCGTTTTTTTCCTCTTAAGGGGTTATTGTACTCATCATTATGAACAACTTTTACTAAGGGACCAAACCTGAAATCGTGAAAAAAAAATCAGCTGTTCCCTACATTTATGTTCGCCTAACTCGTCAAAATGTAGGGAACAGCTGATTTTTTTTTCACGATTACAGGTTTGGTCCCTTAGTAAAAGTTGTTCATAATGATGAGTACAATGACCCCTTAAGAGGAAAAAAACGATTAAAATTTCACCGTGTATATATGAATCGCGCGGTAAACTTAAATAGCGCGATGCAGGATCTGTGACGTCAGGTCTTTGATGCTTAGTTCGTATGTGGCGGTGTAGATGCCGCCACATCACTCCCCTCCGGAGACCGGAGGTCGATAGTGGGCTGAGTCTTGTATCTTGCGATGCTTGCCAGTGCCATTTGAGGTTCCAGTGAGTCGGAACCGGGTGCCGCATAGTTCACAGTGGGTCGGAACTGTCTGCGGTGATTGAGGGTGCTTTTAGTTTGAGTTTTTTGAGTTTGATTCCCCAGTGAGTCGGGGTGGCGCTGCGTTGTGATCCAGTGCGTCGGATGTGGTACAGCGCCGGGTTGCTGATGAGGCTGAGGGTAGTGACCAGGAATGCGCGTTCGCTGCATGCTGGTGGTCAGGATACCCGTTGAAGCCGTGGGTGCTGGCTGGCTGTGTGAATCGCCTCACGAAAGCTTGCGGGAGTGATGTTGATGACGTCACGCTGAAGTAGTTGCACGAAGGCTGCGTTGACGTTCATATTCGGGGTCACCAATTTAGGGGTATGAGGAACAGGGTGTAAAGTTCTCTCATCCCCCATAGAAAAGGGAGGATCCTCCTACCAGACGGGTGTTGTGTCTGGCGGGCAATTGCCCAAGGACTGATGTCGGATAGTCTTATATATATGAATCGCGCGGTAAACTTAAATAGCGCGATGCAGGATCTGTGACGTCAGGTCTTTGATGCTTAGTTCGTATGTGGCGGTGTAGATGCCGCCACAAACTTTTTAGCTACACTTTTCAAGATACTTACTACTTACCTAGTTATGTAGGTAACCCATTTAATTTTATTAAAGACGTTACGTATATTAACTTGTTTGATAAAAACTCTACGTATTTTAAAAATGTGTCCGTATCTATATATATATATGTTTTTGTTAGCCTATATGGTGTCCCACTGCCCCGACAGTGGCCTTAAAGGCCGTCTAAAACTCTCTATTTCATGCGATCTCTGGCCATGTTGGCTCTGTAAACATGATTAGATCGTCACACCACTTCGCTGCGGTCTACCTGGACGGGCGATGTCCCCCATGACGCGTCCAGTGAGTGACGATCTTTGCCCATTTCTCCGGGTACATTCGTGCGACGTAGCCCACTTTAGTCTGGCTGTTTTTTCTCCAAGATTGAAATATGAAGCACAGAGTGGTGTTTCTAACGAGATCTGTCCCCTTCTTCGATCAATATTTGAAGTAAAAAAGCTCTTTGTGAAACCCTGTAGATATCTGACGCAAAAAAACATTGTTGTGGTTCCGTTTTAAGGAATGGGCGTCAGTGAGATTATAGGCATTGAGGATTTTCATCCCACGGGCATTATTTTACAGGGCTCATAGGCCTAGGTTATAATTTTTCAACTTACAAAAAGAACTTTTAAGTATAATTTTATTAAAGGTAACACCAAAGTAAGACGTTCGTTGCCTCTGAATCCCTCAAAAACCTAAGGATTTAAACGAAATCTTTTAATTTAAAGAAAGAAATAGTCTCGAAAATTGGCGGAAAGTTTGACAAAACTCAATTTCTTTCGTAATTTGCGGATAATAAACAGATTGAAGCTTCGGTTCTTTTTCGGGATACTTCGGGAAAGATCGGCTAAAAGAAGAGGACTAAAGTCGGAAAGCGATTGCTTTCAGGAGGTAATAAAGTAGGTAATGGTAGTTTTATGGTTTCTTCAGTAACTTAGCAGTTTCTGTATCCATTGTCAAGGTTTCCAGTGCTTATATTATACGCAATGAAAAAAACGCGCAAATATCCCATAGTTTTTCGATTTCCCCTTAATTTACATTTCAACACGTAACCGCGAATCGAATATGAAAACTTTTTTATAACATGGCCGCACCCCATACAGCGTCGTTAACAATAAAGTAGAAAGCGCTTAAAAGCGGCGCGCCCATTAAACCCGATTCCGCTGTTGATGTTTGTTTTTTTTTTTTCATCTTTTTTGGAGCGATTTTCTTGCTGTTGGCGTAGACGCTTTTCGGATTAAACTGAAAAATATAGCTTCCGTCTCAAGTGCTTGTTTGGAAATTAACCTATTCGTTATTTTGAATTATGTAGGTACTTAATTGTAGACAAAATAAACTTGAAAAATAGAATTAAATTTTTATTTTTTAGCGTTTCTACAACCCTCAAAATAAAAAATAAATCTATTTGAACAAGCACAGATTAGTATAATATTCATTTAATATATATGCACATCAATGTTATAAAGATTCAGATCTCTAATACTACACCTAGCTGCATCTTTCTGTCTCACCGACCTCTTGACAATTCAAAAGTGCCATTGGTTTGAAATAAATGCTTTGAGTTTGAGTTTGAACTAATCATAATAAGCAGACTTAATAGTTTTACTTTAATTACATACTTATGAAACCAATTTAGGGAGAACAAAATAGTTAGGATTGTTGTAGGAACGTTGAGAACTACACGCAGCATAAACACCGCACATATTTTTTTTTATGATTAGTGTCTCGCATAACATTATCAGGTTGTCGGCTGCTTAACGGGACTTTTCTGTGGGTGCCTCAATAAATTAAGGCCTCCAGCCAGGGCATAAAACTTCAAAACTAGGTGACCTCACGTTAAGGGCACCCCCTGTGGGGTACGGACCTCGGCTTAGAGCCTCGCTCGGGACAGCAAGGGACAGGGTGGATCGGATTAAAATAAACCCCGATCAACTAATGCAACGCTTTTTTAAATCGTTCGACTGTTGTGCGTTGACCCGTCCCGCGGCGAAGGTGACTTCATGCATTCGATAAAAAGAGTAGGTACCAGATAACCAGGTGAGTGGTTTGAATGTTCACCAACATTCAAACCACTCACCATCACACTGATTAGGTATTTAAACAGTTAGTTTATGTCAAATTCCTTTGGAAATTCCTTTGGAAATTTGACATAAACCAATTGTTTAAATACCTAACCAGTGGTTTGAATGTTAGTGAACACAGGCCTAAAAAGGTAAACCGCTGTTTACACGTGTAAAATTTTAAACCATTCAAGCTAGGTTTATGTTCCTAAGTGTTCATAACACCTAACACTTAGACACATCCCAAATAATATGCTTTAATAATTCAGTGTTTATAATAATATAGGTACCACTGAATACCATATCATACGATTTGAAACCTTGAACCACTCTAGTGTACAATAATTTCCACAGAGTAATAAAAATATAGAGGGAGTCATAAAAAGGTAAACGCTGGAATATATCCGTCTAAAATACAATAGACGTAGATATATTTAGTAACCTATTCCGCTTAACTATTCTTAAAGAGTCTTAAAAAACCCTGTCAGAAATCAAAACAAAACATACAAAACAAAACAAATAGTCAAAACAAAACAAAACTCAAATAATCAAAACAAAACAAAACCAAAACAAAAAACAAAACAAAACTCATAACCAAAACAAAACATAAAACTTATAGTTATCAAAACAAGACAACACATCATAATTCAAAACTTGCAGTTATTACTCTGTAATAATTTCTAACATCATAGTGTTTCGAAAGTGCCAATTAACATCGTACACTCAAGTGGCGTTGAATTGACACTTCGATAACAAGGAGATAGTTACAGTTGAATTATTAGAGATATTGAAGCTTTAGATTTGGTATTAACTGTGTAATTTGAAGATGGTTAGTGACTTTGGGAGAACTCACATTATACATTACTACTAAGTGCAGATTTCACCAATGACACTGAACGCGATCAACCCATCTAACTCGCGTTCAAGAGCTGTCAGTGTCATCACTGTTATGGCAATATTGTCAGTGACAGCTCCAAAACGCTGTCCAGATGTGCTGAACGCGTTCAGTTTCATTGGTAAAATTCGCCCTAAGCCCTTTGGCGCTCGCATGACGTTGACAGGGCGCTATTGGTGAACATTTGTGCTATTGTTTTGTGAAATGTTTTAAAGAAACAAGATGGCGGTGTTGTGAGATAACAAACTCACAAATACTAAAACTAACAAATATGGCTTTTCAGATGTATAATCATTAGAATCCGAAATACAACTCCTCAAGTTGGAATTGATCTCAAATGTCAATTAATACGGTAATATGAACTTAGAGAGTTGTATTGATGATTTTTATGATTATAATTCTATAAATAAATATTTGATACGACCGCGAATCATATTTAGATCAACATAACCTGCTAATGACAAGATTTGAATTACACGGGCTATCCTGACGTTTTCGCTGTAAGGCTTGTATTTACAAGGGCATGAATTTCTTGCGATTTGAGTTGCTAGCACTGATGTGCTATGTCGGTAGAACATGACGCGACTAGTTGTCGATAGCGATGTCTTGAAAATCAAGAAATTAAAATTAATTTAATGCAATTTTTAACAATCAAGGGAGTAAAGAACTGTGGAACTTTTTTATGTCAAACTTAGGTGTGTTTTTGACAATGATGTGATGTGTAAGATCATAAGACGTGTGCGTTGTGTACGATCACAAGGCGTAGGTATGTGCGTTATTAAATATTAATTTTGTTAACAGAACACTTATCTTATTATCTATACTTACCACATTACGTCACTGTTGCAATATGCACAACAATATCGATTTAAAACAAAACAATACCACTGCAAAAAAACAAAACAAAGACCAAACTACATCATTCTTAAAGTAATCCCAACTTTTGAAAACACGTACAAACAGAAAATGCGACAGGAATTCGCAATTTAAACTGCGTCCGAACTCATTTACAAATGGTCACCCTAGCCGGGACGTAAACTAGATTCTTTAGCGCCAAGGAACAGCTTGTTCCAGCTCCGGGCACCATGATTTACATAAAAAGCGGACACTCCACGTCCCGCTCGTTCGTAATTGGACAATTTTGTTACTCCACTTTTTAATACTATGCGCTTTTGCAGTATTTGCTTGGTGGCACAGAATAAAAAACTTCAGAATTCCCACTTTTCGCTCTTCCAACAACTTCACAATCACTAAAAAGTAATGAATTGCAAAAATAGTATGGCTGCAGGTGTAGCTAACATTTACGCGTCATTTTGTCACTGATTAAACCATTTGTTTACTTTTTATTCTAACTTCCTAACTTTAATATTATAAATGCGAAAGCGAGTTTGTTACGTTTTCACTCTAAAACGGCTGGGTATGAGGAACAGGGTGTTAAGTTCACTCATACTCTATGGAAAAGGGAGGATCCTCCGACCAGACGGGTGTTGTGTCTGGCGGGCAATTGCCCAAGGATTGATTTCGGATAGTCTTATATATGTTAATCGCTCGGTAAACTCTTAAACCGCGATGTAGGATTTGTGACGTCAGGTCTTTGATACGTAGTTCGTATGTGGCGGTGTAGATGCCGCCACACGGCTGAACAGATTTGTATAAAATTTGGCACATGGGTAGATCTTGACCTGGATTAGGACATAGAATACTTTTATCCCGATATTCCCATGGGGTCTAGACATATGCGGGTTCAACCGCGGTGCGCAGCTAGTTCATTATAAAAAGAAGTATGTACTTACATAGTAAATTTTATCAATCTACATAATGATAATCTTAAATTCGCCGACAAACAACGCAAAGCCTAAACCGCTTGGTCTCGATGCATGAAATTTCGCACAAGTGTTCTTTAATTATCGAAGGTAAACACTAAGGGAGATTTTTTTTTGGATGAAATAATGTTTAACTGTTTGTCATTACTGGGAAATAGGTTATCAATAATAATATTAGCTTTTTTTTTAACAATGAAACAATTAGGCACAAGTGAGGTTGAAAGTGGGTTCCAACGACAATAAATGGATATTTGGATAAACAAAATCTTCAAAGCCTACGTATTTTGCAAACATTTGATCCGGTCCT
Organism: Eupsilia transversa; assembly: GCA_914767815.1. NCBI lineage: Eukaryota > Metazoa > Arthropoda > Insecta > Lepidoptera > Noctuidae > Eupsilia > Eupsilia transversa. Next base: position 14,744,625 of record OU611876.1, read on the forward strand.
GATTATCCTCATAAAACTTTCTGAGTGGCCTTTCTGCATAGACCTTTTACAGTATTTGCCTGTTAGAGTCCAGTTGTTTATGCAACTGTCAGTGTTGTTTTAGCCAATCATTACTGAGACCAATAATTGTGGTTCCGTGTTATTTTTAGGCCACAGTATTATTGTGATCTCAAATTGGATATTACAGCAGCGATAAAAGTCATTATTAATATTAGTATACTAGTTTTTGCCCGCGTCTTCGTCTGCGATCTAAGATGAAAAGTAGCTTGTCCTTTTCCAGGTCATGTTCTAAGTATCTGCATTGCGTTTTTAATATAAGTTTTGGCGATAACTAATATTATGGATGCGAAAGTGACTTCGTTTATTTATTTGCTTAGTACGCTTTCAAGCTAAAACGGCTGAACGTATTTGGATGAAGGCATATTGGTAAACTATGTCCTAAGTTAGGAAATAGGATACTTTCCTGCCGGGGTTGCGGGAAAGTTCGAAAGGGATACCGTGGCCCCCGGCAACACAGGCAACTGAAGGAACACGGGTGGATTTTAGTCAGTAAGAGTCTGACACACCCTCCCGCTCCGCCTAGAGCGGGAGAAGTTATTTGATGATTTCCCAACCAAAAAAAAACATACTTTTAATCTCGCAGAAGCTAGTACCTACATAAATAAAAATATGTTAGAAATATGAGTAAATCGGAGTCTACAGAGGTTTTATAAATGATCGTTAGTCTAATGAGCCGGTAGGTACTTACTTTTTCTTCCTTTTTTTAACAATTTGTGCCCTATATACTTCACGTATTTCAATTTACTGCCACACCAACTTCTGCCAATCACCGCCTTCAGAACTTAAATCGAATGAAATTGATTGATCATACTTTCCCACGTTTTTTTCATGTTTAAAGTTCGACAACTTTCAACCGTGGCTCAACTCAATGAATAAAAGAATTTCTTTTGAAAAACTTTACGTTGCTTTAGTTTTTCTTTCACTTGTATTTTTATTAAAAGGAATGTTCGGTGATTTTTTTTCTTTTGATTCTGTGAAATAAATGTTACGTGAAAGAGCAAAACTTCTACTGAATGGTTCTGCGTAACTGTCTTAACATTAAATCTTACCGAAAATAGGTATTATTTTTGAAAAAGCCGATGATTAATTTGAAAGAACAACCTTTCTCAAACTGAAGGGAACCATGAACTTTAGAAATAAAACTTTTCTATTAATGCTATATATTTTTCGTGTCCGCCTGTGTGACCGCATTGTTCTTCTAAATTGCGCAACGGATTTTGAAGAGGTTTTCACCATTACATAGAGAATTTATTCCAGAAGGTTTATGTGTATAAAACTTTAATATTATACTTAAACATAATAACGAAACCTCCATATTTTGTCAAGTCGTAAAAACCGTGCGAAGGGGGTTGCTAGTAAGAAATGAAAGCAGGTGCATACTAGCGCGACTTGTCGCGCGACGCGACACCGGTAATTCTTCTACCGTGAAGTTTTCTTAGAAATTGTATTATTAAAGTCGCGTCGCTTGTTTGTAAGAATTTAAACATTCGAAGTTTAAATCAAAAACGGTAACTACCACTTCCATTTCAGTTACCTAACCTCTCTAAAACTTTTAAATCGTTCTAGAACGTTCTCAAACTATAGGAACGTCGCGACGCCAAGCGGCGCTCATTACGACGGAGGCACGTAGCACGCAGATTGCCTTAATGTCTCTATCGGAACAGTTGGCTAGACCTTAACCTCAGGTGACGGGTTACAAAGATAGTTTATGGCGCAACTTTGGTTTGGGTTCGTGTACACAATGGGTCGAGTTGGCTGCAGTGTGGAAGTTAGAGGTGTAAAGGAATTAGGCATCTTTATACCTTTGCGACTAAAATATAAAAACCTGAAACTAAATTATGATAATGGCTTCTGCAATTAAAATTGAATTGTTGGCTTTGTCAAAAAAAAAAATAAGAAAATTATTCGGTTTTAGGACGCAGGAGAACAAAATGAACACGACCGATCGTGAGTAACAATTTCACTAATTCCATTGTATGTCTTCAAAATTATATATCACTATCCAAGTTCGGTTTTGCTACTCCCATACTTAGTGCAAAAAGGTTGTATTCATTAGCAAGCAGGCTGTACCCAGCGCAGCTTGGTTTAATGTTCCTTGCCGTATAACTATCTTGCTCCAATTTATCGCCCCTTCGCTTGCCAGCCTTGAATAAAACTTTGAATTTTATTTTTTACTTTTTTAAGTCTTGCAAGTTTTGTGCAGTTTTTTTTTAATTTGGACTCGTGTAGGTAAAAGTTTTTAGTTTATAGAAGCTGAGAAAATTGTTTGTGTATAGTCAGGAACATTAATACCTTACATTAACGCAAAATGCAAAAGTGATTTTCTCCTATAGTATTGATAGATATTATGGTGCATCGCATGTTTCGCGGTGTATAGCATTATGTAATCATAACCATCATTATGAAATAAGTTTTATCCTAAAGTTGCAAATTTTATTTAAAGAAAGAAGAAATCGTTTGTAGTTATTTCTTGTTTTCTTGTTTCTGCTCTTCTTGTTTAGCTTTTGGCAATAGCTGAAGGCTAGAAGAAGAGCCCATTCCTTGGTGAAGAGAGTGAATTACCCTGTCAATGAGGCACCCAGGGTATGCAGAACTTAGGTGTCTTCACACGTAGAGGCTCTTGCATCTCAAACATTAATCGAATCAGCCCATATCTTATGAGCATAACAGTCTTGACTTTTAATTCTCGGTCTAATTAAAATAAATGTTTTTTCATTTTGCATGCATGATGTATGTAGGCAGCTACAGTCAGTAAAAAAAAACTATTTGATTTATGGAGTGTCAAATAATATTTGTTTTTTAAATATAATATTCAATCCACATTGCAATTTACAATATAATTTAACAGAGTGTCAAGTAAATGTTTTTATTTTTATGATTTTCTGTTTAAATGCTCAATCCGCATTGCAAAACAAACTAAAATAAAAAGCCTTATTTTATTTCATTCGGTACACAATAAATACACGCTTATAACCATTAAAAAGCGCCGAGTATCGACGCGGGAGTTATTTATTCAGCTCCAAATGGATTGAAAGTGATTGATGCGCGCCATCGCGCTGTTGGTATAAAACTTGCTATAAATCACTTTATTGGCCATTGATGTACTGCAGCGTTGGTTAAAGGAGGTTTTGTATTTTGTAAGTCTTATTTGTCAGCCTGCCATTTCAGATAATTATATCTTGCTCAATTGCAGTAGGTATGGCAATTAAAATGGTCATGTCTTTAAAAAAAATGTACCTAATACCAGCTATCTAATTGCGTAAAATGTTTTCGTAAACAATTCCGATTAATCAGTTTCATTTTGACAGTTCAACAACATTCATTGCGTTATTTACGTTGTCAAGCAGATTTTTTTTTCGAACTTAAGAAGCAATGGATTAGCAATCTGTTTCAAACCGATACAGATTGTGATAGATCGTGTATTACGCATTTAGGGTGCTGGATAAAACATATTATCCTATATTTGAATCTAGGTCATAGTCTACCTATGTGTTTAACTTCATCCAAATTCATTTATTTGATTTACACGGCTTGAGCAGCCAATTACATAAATCGCACTATATACATATAACAAGTACAAACATAACACATCGACGAATAACAACAATTAAATAACATTGTTTTCACAAAAATGCAGGCACATGACCATTAAATTGGCGAACTTATCATCGAACAGATCACAGTCCGGGTTGTCTTCCACGAGCTTATTTAGTGCGATCGACACGCGCGGTAGCCGAGACGCAGCACGGGCCACTATAATATAATAATAAATAAATAAATAAATAATAAAATCTTTTATTGAACTAAGCCTAAAAAACTATTACAATGGTATAGTAGAAGTACATACATTGACAGGCTTATACTAGGTAGTATTACATTGAAACCCTGACCTCTAAACTAGGTTAGTACCTACCTGTATCTTAGAAGATCAGTGTCCCTCCGCAACAATGTTAACAGGCCAGAAATTTTTATAGCTCTAGGACGACTACTAAACATCGCAAAAATAAAAATGAAGGATAAACTTATATAAATCAAAAGAAGTGATGAGGTATGGCGTTAATGTGTGATTGATGTATGTGTGTTGTATGTAAGTGTGTGTGTATGAATGTGAGTGTGTGTTGCGTTTTGAAAATTGGAATTTGAAAATTGGAATTGCTTTTATATTTAACTTTAACTTGAAATGTTGCCTAAAAGAAGAACCTCAGTGTGTTGATGAGTCAATGTCAATAGGTACTTATGTAACAATAGGCACTGTCCGACACAAAGGCACGTCTAGCAGTTGATGTTTTCTGCCACGGAGATAATTATTGTGTGTAGAGACGAATCAGCTCATTATGGATGTCAGGTGCATCCGTCATTCAGTCGTTAAAGCGATATACAGTAACTTACATTCAAAATCAGCAACATCCACATGAAATAATATAAGCAAGAATCCTGTTGTCCCAACTCTGTATCTCAAACTCCCAGTACTAAAATTCATTGATCTAAAACAGGAGTAGTTACGAACACGTTATGATAAGCACTAGTTTCGAACTATGCACGTGTCGGGCTAAGTTTCGGTCTAGTCAGCTCCAAGTCGGTTAGCTTTAGTTATTGTAGTTCGATGTTCGAGTTCAACTATAAAGATGTTGTGTTGGAGATGCAGATAGCAGAGTGGCGTGGTTTTGTGATATTATGATTGGGTTATATGCGCTTCTGATGCTAGGAGTTGCTTTCGAACATAATACTCGCAACGGTCTACCTAAGCAGGTATATGTATTGATTTGGCTATAATTTTTGCAAGTGCTGAGCACTCCTGTAAGTGACAAGCTGGCCTTTGTCCAAAAATTCCAAAGGTCATGACCAAGCAGATTTATTTAGTGAAAACTTATCTTTATTTTTCACACAGTCAGTCGTAGATTACTGTATGCGGCATGGGGAGGCGCCTGTAAAACCTATATGATCCCCCTCGAGAGAGCCTAAAGATCTCTGTCAAAACTCAGGACCTTAAAACCTGAGCAGCCGTCAGGCTTCTCATGCCCTGTCGCTCTTTACCATGGCCTGGACCACGGCCGGGCGGGAGAGATCACCGCCGCCGACCACCTCCACGAGGACACAACGGTGTGCATGCAATTGTCCACAGAAAAACAGACACTTGTGAAATGAAACAACTTATCAATTAAATAAAAAATCTAGATGTTCCTTTCACATCCTTCATTACAATAACTCCTTCAAATTGTGTACTTAAAGTACACACTTAACATTATATATCCTTACTTATCAACTCGTAATTAAGACAATACGTGTGTTCGTAACACGACGCTGTTTGCTCAGAACAGTTATCTCAATTTTATCATAATGAGAGCGTTCCTTTGTGTCACTGTTAGGCATTGTAGGATTGTACATAAATACAGACTTACGGAGTAATAGGATTTTGAAGAAAATGTTCATGTTTGAGTTATATTCTCTTTGTAAAATAGGTAGGTATTCAGTTTAATTAGGATTCATTTGTTTTTTTTTTTATAAATGAAATTAACGTTTAAAATATTAAAAAAAAGTCAAAGTCGTTTAAAGTTTTTAAGTCTTCGGTCGCTAGCATTCTTAAAAGACGTAACCACATTTTTAAGATTTCAATTGCAATATTCTTAGACCTTTAAACGACCATGTTTAGTTCAAAACATGTTACTTCTTTGAGTTGTTTTATCACGTGCAATAGTTCGCGGTATGCCCACTGCACGCGTAGCACGACTTGCGTAGAAACGGGTTTTGTCAACGGGAGAGTAGACAAAATAAAAGATTGTGATTGTTTATCTGTCATTTTGTCTATTATTCCGTCGAGAAAGCCCGTTACTGAACATAGTTGAAGTGTGCCCTTACTGTTCGTAGCCCGCAGCAATGTGCTACGGCGTAGCACATCGTAGCTCCCAAGATGCTACGAACGATTTAGGTCCTACTTATACCAGGCGCCTGAGGCACGCGTCGTGTACGCTGCGTCATGTAATTCTTTACAAAGAAATTCATATATAACTAGGGCCTTAGAAAGTTATCTTTGAGTGATAGTCAAATATTTCTATGGTTTGCCCCATTGCTGCTCTTAATCTACACCACGGGTAGTTTTCAAAACTAACTATGTACTTTTCGAGCAGCGAAAAGACGCCTTTATTTTCACACAGTTCCCCATCATCTTCAAGCGATAATAGATAAAGAAAATATCATGAAAATTCCCAAGCAAAACATAAATAAAGCTGAAAATATGATACAGTGTTATGTACAGCTACATTGTAGCTCGAGTAAGCCTCTTTGGCGCAAAGTTTTTCAATTAAAAAGGTTTTACTGCGACCACGGCGGGCGATGTATGATACTGTGAACAGTTTTTGTTGTATAATAGTGTTATGGTTGATGGTAGAAGTTTTCGTCTAAGGATTGCATTATACGGTGTAAGTGTGGCTTTATTTGATAGCCCCAAAATCATTCGTTTCTGCACTAGGGTCACTTTATTACCACGGAATAGTTTTCTTTATAAATAAAAAAAAAAAAATAAAAAAAAAAAACATTCCATAATACTGTAAAATGATTAACTAATAGCTTCTGCCCGCAACTTCGTCGATGGTATTCCAGTGCCTCATAAATGGACAATCAACCCTTCCCAATATGGTATTCAGCAGGCTGCTGGTGATGCCTCGCTCGTGGTGCAGGAGGCCACTCTTTTTCGCACTCTTGCCCTAAAGTGCTGGCCTTAGCAAATAGACCTGATGCACTGCAAAAGCGAGGTAACCCCAACAATAGTGCTTCAAGTTTTTTCAATGGGCTTTAAGAGAGGAGATAACATAATATTCTTTCTGGGAACATAAAACCTAAAACTACGAATTTAAGAGATCAAAGTTCGTCACAACAAGCAATTGTCTAGCTCATATAACTTAGCGTACAAAAAGTTATAGAAAACTCTTACAAGCCATCACTATTTAAATTCAAAGTTTCAGAAAGAGCAATAAAGAATAAATTGAAACATAACTCTGTGCTTAAACCTCTTCAAAAATGTCGCAAGAATAAAACAAAATGGTCTTCGGCTATTTTCGCGAAACATCGTCAACGTTCGGCCTCCATCGCTCACCGTCGACTCTCACCGTCCCGAACGCATTCCATTTTGAATTGAGAACGTCCATGAATTGCCGTTTTTGTTGCTGCTCGGTTGAACAGGCATGTACTGGCACCAAAAAGGGTAGATTGAAAAATTTTCGCGCGTCCTACGAAATATGGAGAGGGATTCTGAACCCTTGACATGTTGAGATGGAACGTACATGTTGCATTTTGGTAATTGAAGTAAGAATGTATTAGAAAATCGCTTTTTGGCGCATATTTCTAGAAATAATGACGTATCTTTCTTTCTAACGTTTTCTTATTTCGGACCAAAATACGACTGGATTTCTGAACTCAAGCCTCCTTCCCATGGTGGTAGGCAGAAGCTATAGAACGCCACCTGCTCCGATCCTTACGTTCACACATCTTGTCATACACGCACGTCGGTTGCGAGTACAACGCATTTAATCTTTTTGAAGAACATCACCAATAAGGTCACTATACAGAATCTAAATCCGTTAAACTATAATTTACTTAGATACTTGTCCTCACCTCCTCTTGTTTGTCCACGGAGCTCAAGGAGCTCCGGCGACATATGAAGGGTAGACCTCTATCTAAACCAAAATCACCATCATGTCAAATGCCCACATTAAATAAGACCGATCGAACCAATTATTAAAACACCTAGTTCTACAAAACTTCTTGAACATTTCGAGACACACTTAAAGCTTTCAAATTACTTTTAAAAAAAAACTCAGCTTCGCCCACAAGAATTTCAATATAAACCCAACGCCAGACGGAAACTATTTGAATAAAATCCCTTTTGTTGCGCGTAACGACACTGTCTCGGCCATTACACAAAATAGATAGGTGCAGAAGGTCGGGACCATGCAACGATCAAAAATGCACGCTCACATGGACACGTGTAGAGGTATGAGGAACGCATTTAGCCGTAGGTGTTTTAAACGATACAATCAAGAAACCAACGATTTAAGAAAACCAAAAAATATTAAACATAAAAAATTTAAGTCCCTGACGCCGATATGATAAAAGGATCCCTTCGACATCGTTTTTACGATAAAAGGTTGTTCGGAGACAAAAAACACCAAGATGGTTTTAGCCTTTTAGGGGTATGAGGAACAGGGTGTAAAGTTCACTCATCCCCTATAGAAAAGGGAGGAACCTCCTACCAGACGGGTGTTGTGTCTGGCGGGCAATTGCCCAAGGATTGATGTCGGATAGTCTTATATATGTTAATCGCTCGGTAAACTCTTATACCGCGATGTAGGATTTGTGACGTCAGATCTTTGATGCTTAGTTCGTATGTGGCGGTGTAGATGCTGCCACAGCCTTATATTTAGGTTTCATATACGATAGAATCGAGAAAATAAACGATGGCAAAAAATCTGTCTTTTTCCCTCAGTTTGCTACACTCCAACCAGTACTAAGGTATTGAGAAATATCATTAGTGTTGACCTGTCAAACATAAATATGGGTTAGGTGTTACCTTGTATGTACTATCAAGTTTGAGATCACAGTACGTACGTGTCTATGTGTGCGTGTGCCAGTTTTCGCCAGTAGTTTGAGGCAAACCTTCTGTCCCTATGTATGCTGTGGCGTCACTGTCTCGGCAGTTACATGAAACTAGCTCGGTTGCGCGTGGAAATACAAGAGAATTACCTTTATTACGCAAACGTGCGGTGTATGAGAATTTATTAGGTATTATTTACATTACTGTTTATGTTCAGTGGCTGTGAAATGGTCGGGAACGTTAGTGGTAATGGATTTTGAAGTTTAGTTTAGAACTTTAGACACATGGTTTTGAATTAGGTTGAGATTTTTAAGTGGGTGTGCCTATGTTTAATCTGGCGTAGGCGTTGACGTTAAGCTTTATCAAGTTCTAGAATAAATGCCGTCTTGTCTTGCCTATTTTGCTTAACTTTGGGTTTTAGGAGAACGATTATAAAGGCAATTACCATGATTTTCTTAATTGTTAGTATCATCCTCAGCTTTTTGGTCGCCTATTTCTAAAAATAGTTTCTGAAAGTAGTCTAACTATTTGCTTTATGTATAAACGATATTTATAATATAATATTTGTATTGTATATGTAAATGGTACACCACTGACTACCTGCAGTGTTGTCTCTCCTTCTCCCTTGAATCCATTCAAAGTTTGTCTGTAAAGATCGCTTTTGGCGATAAGACCGCCCATTGTGTCACCTGTAAAATGTCTATATTTATGTCTGTAATTTTTATGATGTATGGACATAATAAAGAGTATGGTGTATCTACTATCTATAGTCTTTTACCCAAAAGTCACAAAGATCCATTGAAAAGGCAAGTTGAGTGGTTCGAAATATCTAGCCTTGCAGTCCAAATGAAACACATGCTTTGCGTAATAAAAATAAAAGTAATTAAAACTAAAACCCAACTACGGCAAAAGAAATGGGGTATCGTTGGATGCGTCTCGGTCGTCCGATGGTTATGGGCTATGTGACGTCACATTAAATTGAATATGGCGCCCTCTAGAGTATAAAAAGTCATGAACTAAAAAAAAAGTTTTTTAATGGTGTCATGTTTGGTACCAAATTAGCACATTTCAAAATAATTAAGATAAAAATAAAAGTCCCTGCATTTGATGCCCAACATACATACGTACCGGTCAAAATCATAACCCTCCTTTTTGCTTCGCCGTATTCGAGTAAAAATATCTAGTTCCTGTGTAATTGTAACTTATGCGGTCTGTCATGGGTCTAATTACGAAACATATGGACGATCTTCAGGGTGGCTGGTAGCAGCTGTTTGACCGAAAAATGGCGCGTGATTGGAAAGGCCTATATTCAGCATTGGACCGCAATAGGTTGACGCTGATGATGATGATGACAAAAGGCATTACCGAACACACGCATTAATAAATAAAGAAATTAAACACAAAATGCAATTTTAATGTCGGTTTGTCGTAAATATTCATACCGGGGCATACGCAAAATGAATTCTGATTTATTCAGAATATTATATTATTACGAGTAACAGCAATACACAGTTATATTTCAGTTTCTGGCTTCTTTTTAAAGAGGTCAGTTGCTGCTGAGCTTAAACCCAGAAATGGCACATTATTATTTTGAATGAAATAATTGGAGCATACATTTTGAATTGCTTGTTGCGAAATGTTCTTATTCGTTAGCATGGTTTTCGAGCGTGAGGAATTAATTGCGTTCAATTCTCTATTAAGGAATGCTTGTTTGCTTGAAAATTATTGGAGCAAAAGCTTTATGATTAACTAGCTTATGGCAATCTAGCAATTCCTTGTTTCCCTAACCCACTCCGTCGTTGCATCGCATTGCCTGCACGCAACTTCGTTTTTTTTCTTTTTGCTCGTCTCCTAAGGCATGAATGATGTTTAATAGCCTTATAGCCTCAAGATGTTTTCAAATCTGGCAGTTCCAGAGATTAGCGCGTTCAAACGAACACCATGAAGTTTGGCTCAAAGAAGCTTCCAGCGAGTTCAAATAAGGTCAGATATATGGCGGTATTTATTGCAAAAGGCACTGCATTTTCCCGAAAAGTTCGGCAGCGCTCCCTGTCCTGTATTGTTCCTTTAATTTCTCAGCAGCAGCATATTTTATATACCTACTTACGATAGAGCATACCCACATGCAAATGACCCTATAATTACAGAAGGAAGTTGGTGGGTAAATTCTCATTAGCAGCTCCTAATTTAGACATAATGTGCCCGATAAATGGTTCGATAACATAGTCCTAATTATTATTCAGTTATTAAGCATTATCATGTTTGGATATTGATATCCGTCTTGCCTTTTGGCCTCGTACTCCACTTTGTTTTGTTTTTTTGTTTTTATATACTGTTTTATATTTCTAAGTTTATGTTTTAACAACCTCTCAGCTCCCGCCGTTTTTTAAGGCAAATCTCCTTCACGTTCCTGTTTCTATATTTGTATACTATAGTTGAACAATATTAATATCCGCCATAGAGTTCAATAATTCCGAAACTGTATTGAACCATAAGCAACATACAAATAAAGTAAAAAAAGTGGCGGTGTGCTGGTACCATATGGAAACACCAGGCTTGAGGGTGTTTATTAAGCGTTTACAGGCTCCAACTGGTACCCACCGGAGTAGGTTCTTCCCGTTCGAGTCGAAATAAAAACTTTTCCTTAATTTTCTATCTTTGTGCCTGAGCTTTCGCCCGCTGATTTGATCCTTAGTGTAAATAATAATATACAGTCTCAGCCAAGCATCGCTCAGTCAGTATGCAGCAGTGCGGTTTAAAAGAATATGCTTAGATGGTTTGTGTCATGTTGAGAGGATGAATGAAAGGCGACTAATAAAAGCTATTACAAGGCAGATGTTATTGGAAATGCCGGGAGAGGATGCCCTAGGATGTTCTATAGTGACCTTATTGGTGGTGTTCTTCAAAAAGGTCAGGTGCGTAGTACTCGTTATCGGCGTGCGTGTATGACCGTAAGATATATGAACGTAAACGAGGCAAAAGAAGTATGTGAGGATCGTAGCAGGTGGCGTTCTGTAGTTTCTGCCTAGTCTCGGGGGAAGAAAGCGTGAGTTTATTATGTAAGTGCGTGTATGTACAGTCTTCTCAGTAATACCTAGCAGATCTAGGTAACTCTGCTGACCCTTTTGAGAAAACAGTACGTCTGGAACTTTCTTTCCATTCTGAGAATTAAAGCTGAAAACGTTTTCTGCAACAGCTGTTTATACCAAGGAACTGAGGAAGCGTGTGTAGTATTGCTATCTTTTTACTGAACTCCGATATTGCAGTACGTGACTTCATGCTGTGTAGACACTTTTAAAGGAAGCTTGTGTAATGTGTGATACGTCACTGGAAATGGTTGGAATTGGTCTTTATGTACTGTTTAAAAGTAATGGTATTTATTATGATTAAAATCGATTGATTCGCGGTAAAGACACTATTTTAAAAAGCTGTCACTGTTAGCTGTGGTACCAATAAAATAATAGCCCAAATCTTCTTCGTTTTTTCGTGACGATGGTACTCTTCCTTGTTGTTTTTTGATGCGGGCGTATTGGTGACGTTCAAAGAGTACCATTCCTAAATCTTTTAGTTATTTTCCGCGGAACTCAATGATGGAAACAAGAACCATTACTGCAAATTAGAAGTCTAAGTCTAAGTCAAAGTCAAAGTCAAAGATTTATTTGAAAACTAAGTGTACATTTTGGTGTTATTTACAATATAGGTAGGTACTTACAACTTAGCGGCCTTTTCCAAGCATCGCTTTGTGTGACTAAGATTTATTTAATTTTATACCATCTTTGTTTCATAAAACTGTATCAATTTTTGGCTACCATTTAGTACCGAATGTTAAATATGTTTAATACATTGACATATCGATAAATGAATTTTTGTCCTTGTGTCTTGTATCTTGTCTTTGTTGTTGTATCTTTTTGGGGCGGACTGTAATTTGCTTATACTGTGGTTATGCCTTAAATAGTAATGAGGTACTAATTATTAAACAGTCATTTAAGTACTCGTAGTATCACGATCATGAATCACGAATACGTACAAACGCAGTTAATGTGTAAAACTTTCACGAAAGGTTATAATAGAATATTCGTACCGATTCATCGATCGATGTTACAAGATTAACGACTCGCAAAAAGAATCACTTAGGTGCCGTGCATTTGTCGCTTCATTTCCCAGTTTTACTTATGCAAATAAGTTTCGACAGCGGACGAAAACCTGCTGAAATGAAAGCGTTTGTTTCGCCCACATAGGTGGCGTGGAGTAGTTGTTGAAACCAAGGTTTTTTTTTTAATATACATTTTATTTTACGTTATTAGTAGTCGTTCTTACTATTTATTTATTTATTTTATTTGTATATACTTTATTGTACACCAGAAAATACATACTTACAAAAACAATTATAATATTATAAAACATACAATGGGCGGCCTTATCGCTTTCTGCGATCTCTTCCAGGCAACCTAGAACCTAACTATAATATGCACAATAGTCTTATAATATTTAATGCTTTGGTTGTTTTGGAGATGGTTCTTTTGGAGGTTGGTATTCAAGAGCAAATCCATAATGACCTAAAAAGTAATTATGGTTTTGGTCTTAGGTAGGTAGAATAATGTAGTAACTAATCTATACTTCTATACTCACACAGGGAATTTGTAAAAATCTTGCACCTAAGGCTCCTATGTAATCCGTTACTTTTTCTTTTTTTATATTGAATTGTGTTTTTTCTGAACTGAATAAAGTTTTTATTTATTTATATTATTTTATTTATACTAATATTATAAAGACGTATTTTTTTATTAACCTGACATACTGGTACTACTCCTAGGCTAAGGCATCCTCTCTTCCACTTCTCTCGATGTTATGCTTCCTCTCGCCAATTCATGATTAAGCCATCCAAAGTATCTCGACGTTTTCTCAGACAGTTGAAAAAAAAAGGTCTTTGCAAAAAAAATATAAACCAACACCACTCCAGTCCCTCCACTGTTTTATGAAGGAAAACTTTTTGCAGATGCGAGAGCGCTGTGCTCTAATGACGACGGGTCACCGGCCGCTCCGAATATCCCATAATGGACCATTGTGTGTAACGCTGTTCAATGATGGATGGCCACAAATATTTTCAAAAAGAGAATACGTATTTATTCTAGAAAGAATTTTGGAAGGAAGGTTCGTTGTGTTGGGAGAACTATGGAGTTCCCTGTTGGGCGTGAACTGTTTTATCCAGATATATATTGATATTTGTACTAACTATCAGTCTGTACTACAATTTTACAAGAAACCGATTGGTTTAGACTTTTTAAACACAGTTTTCTCACGAATAATCTTAGCATATTACTCAATTAAACTTAATTGAGGTTGTTTGTTTTAGAGGCGGTTATATAGCAAAACTTCGAAATTCGCTATTCCGGTAAGCACACAGCAGCAGTTAGACTTTTGTTACCTATAATAGATATCCTATGAGTCCGTACAAATAAATAACGAAATAACTGTGAATAACAGTTGGTGGTAGAAGTAAAACAAATACTTAAAAACTGCATCAAATTAAGTCCAAACTCATTCCGGAGGTGTGATAGTCACATACAAACAAATACGAATTCATAATCCCGAGCGTCAATCTCATGAAATTCCTTTTTGCGTCGAGGTTAATGAGAAATGAGTAAAACCTGATGTTTTTCTCATAAAAATATCATATTCTGGAAAATCTAGCAACAAGTTTTTCCGTCCATGAAAATTGTGCAGCGAGATTCTTTTTTAAAACCTTTTAAAATGTGGCGTTCTTTCATAACGGAGGGAATATTTTAAAATATATCAACACTATAGTTATTTGCATGTTCATTTGTTTATGAGTTATCCAATTAATAGATTTCTGGTCATTTTTATATGGATACCTTATGTGTGTTTCTCCTAGAGGGGCTTGTGGCTAAGTGATAACAGCGATCGGTTCGTGGTTGGGTGACCATCCACTTCATATATCAAGACCCCTCCGTAACTCAGAAAGCACGTTAAGCCGTTGGTCCCGGCTGACATTTGTAGATCTTTGACAGGCGTTACGGGTCAGAAGTTAGTAGTCAGAAGCCCAAAAGTCTGACAACCAGTCTTACCAGAAAGTGGGTTGTGGAGGACAGGTAGGCGCTCTATGTACAATACTGGTATTCAGCAGCATCCGCTTAGACTTTTCTGCTGGGGAGTTTGTTGCGCCATTCTTCTTGCCAGCTAAAGCACTAGGGAGTGGTGGTGGGCGTTTTGGGGGACTGACTTATGTAATTTTGACGTGCTGATTCTCAGCTTAGTTTGAATAAATGACTTTTGATTTTGATTTTGACTGGAAAAGGCTCGGCAGATCGATTGTGTTCCTCCTAAACTGTAACAATGAACATTTGCAAGAGATCTTAGAACTATCACGTGATAGTAGGTATTAATTGCAGTAAGTATAATAAATGACTAATTTAGGGAGATAACCACGTGAACAAATAATGACAACTTCCATAATTTGTACCTACAATCACGATTTGTACCTAATTACTGGCTGGCTATTTAAAAGCCTAGATGACAATGAGTAGAAAGTTAGATTCACAAATGAGTATTTTGTTCAGGACGCTGCTGCTTATTTCCGATATCATAACAATTCAAACTCAAACTCAAAGCATTTATTTCAATTAAACCATTTACAGGCACTTTTGAATTGTCAAGGAGTCGTTCAGTCAGAAATATAGCTAGAAAGAAGAAATATAGAAGCTAGTTGCTCATACCAAAGCGTAGTAGGTACCTATGCAGAAGAACGGGCAAGAAATTCCACGGACACTTTTAAATAAAATAAAAAAAATGTTACAAAATATTGGTTACATGTATAATTTTAACATGAATGATATGTTAAAATTATACATGTGAGAACAGTGAAGAAAGACGTGTACGTTAAAAACGTCCTTAATAAAAAGATAAAAACTATTCAAAATTTAAAATAAATTTAGAACGGGCGCCGTCAGTTGGGGCTGTCCATGACAGCCCCAACTGACGGCGCCCGTTCACGAACATGATGCATGGATCAGCCATTTCAGCTCAACCATTTTGAATCAAACAAAGAATACACATATTCAATAGGCTCTATTATACCCAAAGATTAACTCTGCCTACCCCAGAAGAACAGCAAGCACAAAGATAGCCTCAGTCTCAAAATAAGCTAGCACGTATCAGTAATTCGTCTTCGAGAGTAGGTCGATTAGATTGAGGAGAGCAGGCTAATGCGCCCAATTCTGTACCAATGGGGAAGCAATTTGTCTCTTTAAAACACTTGCAATTTTAAAGCATCTCCTACGTGCTTTTACTTGGTAGCTTTACTGGGTTTTAGATTATCCTCTTTGCGTTGTGTTAATCTTTAAATATACGACAGGGGTGTTGGCCTAACCCCATTTTTTATTTCCTGTGACCTGCTTGCAGATGTTGCGATGCTGATGATTAATGCCTCCTTCAAGGTATACTCCCAGGCATAGTAAACGATACAAAATCATTGTAAAATTAATACGGAATCAGACTTTGACGATAAATCGATGTTATGTGATAATTTATTACACATATGATGAAATGATGATATACCTAGACATCTTTTGAATAGATATCAAAATTTGTTTGACGACAAGACGTATGTACTCTTATGAATCCGGACGTAAACTTCCGGGTTTCACTGCCTTGCAACCATCCGGTTATCCTATTAAATGTGAGCATGTTTTAAAATATGAGCATTTATAAAAATATGAGCATTTATAAAAATATGAGCATTTATAAAATATGAGGATTTATTTTAAAAATAAGAGCAGTGGTGGCCCAGTTCTAACGGTCGAGCTCTGATAGGCGTTTTAATTTGTATAAATTATTTATTATCATCACTGCCTCAAAACAGTGAAGGAAACATCGATAAGAAACCGAAATGTCCTAGTACCAAAAGTTCGAAGACATGTGACATTACCAACATGACTGCTTCCGTCAATGTGATGTACTTTTGTAATAGGCGTATAGTTCTTTAATTTAACACCACGAGCCATGTCGATTCCAAGAGTACAAATATTTAACCTGAATCCGGAAAAGTCAGGTATTCCTTCCATGAACTAACCCGTGAATTTTGTATGTCATTGAGCATTGACAAACGTCGATCCTAACCTCAGCAACCCCATTTCATATAAATGGTATTGCCGCAGCTTCCGGCGATCCGGAACGGCAGAACAACAAGCAAATAATAGAGAAAAAGCCTCAAGTTATAGGATTATAGATACGTGACAGATGCACTAACCACAAGGATGAACTATGCAAGTTTTTCCTGTCCGATTCGTACTCGGAACGCAAATCTGTGTGCAACTCAATCAATGATTTATTAGTTCTATTTATAGACATGGAATGAGATGAGAGTCAAAATGGCGGGTGTACCATAGCAAATCAAATTATACCAATTACCAAACAAATGTACCTAAAATGTACTATTTTGTACCTAGCTCCAAAAAATCTGTACCTCCTTCAGAACGAAATTATTTCGAAATTAAGGTACACCCGCCATATTGACATCAAGATGGCGGGTGTACTATAATATTTTAATATTTAACCATTACTCATAAAATGTAATTACACTAAAAAATTGTACCTAAAAAGTACCTCAAGTAAATAGAAACACATACTTGATCAGTGGGATAGTTCCTGAGAAATAAAACAACCGTGTCTTGTGGATAAGAAAACACGATAATTATCATGATATATTGATATAGTACAGCACCCTAATTACGTAATGCACTATCAATATTAAATTGAAATAAATTGAAACAAATTGCTAATCCAATGCTTCATAAGTTCGAAAAAAAAATCTGCTCAATTTATTTTGTCGAACTTATGAAGCAATGGACTAGAAATCTTTTTCTATTGGTTTCAATTTAAAATTGATCGTGCATTACGTAATTAGGGGACAGGATGTGACAACAAGACCCTTAAAAAAGCCGTCAACCAAGCATTATGTACATCAAAAAAGTATTCAACATTTTTCATAATCGATAAACAATGTGCTTTAGGCGCAGGCCCGGATTACCGCCTAGGCACACAAGGCACTGGCCTAGGGGCCCCACCCACCAAGTTAGTTAGTTAGCTTGCTTGCCTGACGGCCACTGATCAAATGTGTGTTTCTATTTACTTGAGGTACATTTTAGGTACAATTTTTTTGTGTAATTATATTTTATGAGTAATGGTTAAATAATAAAATATTATAGTACACCCGCCATCTTGATGTCAATATGGCGGGTGTACCTTAATTTCGAAATAATTTCATTCTGAAGGAGGTACAGATTTTTTGGAGCTAGGTACAAAATAGTACATTTTAGGTACATTTGTTTGGTAATTGGTATAATTTGATTCGCTATGGTACACCCGCCATTTTGACTCTCATGGAATGAGTCCGTTCGAATACCGACGCCTGGGTTGACAATTTAGTGGCTCACTGGTGCCGATTCCATTGTTCACAAACTAAACTAAATTTAAGTTCAGTACATCTTTTTCTTTGTATTTCATTATGAAGAGGACAGAAGATTAGTTTAGTCCTGTCAAATTAATTGCGCCTGTCACTACTCCATATAAGTTTAGACGTGATTAAAAACTTGCCTACCAAAATTACGGAAATTTACGTCAGGCGCTGATTAATTTAACAGTGTAGGAAGATTAGGCATATAGCGTGAACGCGCGCATCCGCCGCCCGCGTCTCTCACGCCCCGCGCACCGCGATCGCCCGCACCCCGCTCCGCGGCAGTTAGTCCGGCCCGCATCACGCTCGCTAACGGCACGATTTTGTACTGTCTCCGTAGTGTTCTAATCGAAATCGTTAAAACTTGTAATTTCTGTGATTTGTAACGGTCGAATAATAAATAATACTGAGTACCTAGTTTTCCTGTGCAAAACTTTACTTTTATTCCATTCGCCCCTACAAACTGGCGCTCCAACGCGGCACGCGTACGTACCTAACCGACGCGACGCGAACTCAAATATCTACTTACAAAGTAACGGTTTTCAGTGGACGCTACGACACTACGAACTTTAGTGCATATAGTGAAGTGTTTCCTCGTGTTGGTTGACTATTGTGTATCGTGTAATAATAATGCCTCGTCGCAAAAGTAGAAGCAACAACGATGACGACACCATGAGTGGCGCGCCGGCGTCACCGACGCCCGCGTCGCTATCGGAAGGGACGCTTACGTCGTTTTTGGAGGCGTTCGCCAAGGCTCAAGCGGAATCGAACCGTCAACTGGTTCAGAGCCTGCTGGCTACGTCTGCCACCAACGTCGCAGCTTCACCGTCTCCATCGCTTGCACCAACAATACACGGAAACTTCGCGCGCTGTACGGCGAGATTTAGTGGATCACGCCACGACTCAGAGGCCTTCGAAGCATTCGTCGACTCTATCGTGATATACAAGGAGTGTACATCGATCAGTGACGAACATGCACTTCGCGGCCTACCCATGCTCCTAGAAGGGGATGCAGCTGTGTGGTTCCGCGGTGTTAAATCATCAGTGACGTCATGGCAAGACGCGCTGCAAAGGTTACGCGCCATGTACGGTGTACCGCGACCACCGCACAAGCTATTCCGCGATATATTTGCCGTGGAACAAACAGAAGAACGCACGGAAGTTTTTGTTGCTCGTCTCCGCGTGCTTATCGCCAAACTTCCATACATCGTGGAAAACGCTATGGAAGTCGACATGATTTACGGGTTACTACATAGACGTATAAGGAAACGTTTAACCCGTGAATCCGTTAACAACCTAGATATGTTGGTTGAGAAGGCGCGAAACATCGAGGAGTCGCTGTCCGAGGTGTCGAACGACGCGCGCACCCGCGCCGCTAGCGCGCATGCGCCACACGCGCCGCCACCGCAGCCCCGGCCTGCGCAGCCCGCGCCGCCCGCGCCGCTAGCGCGCGCCCCTGCGGTCACCTGTGGGACACCGGTGGACATACCTACTGGGTCGTCGAGCGCTACGAGTAGTGCTCCGCCCCCGCCGACTGTGGTAAACAATAACAATTCGTCTGAAAAAGGTAAACGACTATTTTGTGTTTATTGCCGTAAAGTCGGACACACTCGCGACTCTTGCAAAAATATTAAAGATAAAACCGATAAAGGTTCAGTGAAGTGTTATGGTTGTGGTGCTAACGGTGTAATACGATCTAATTGTCCTAAATGTTCTGTAAATAATACTAAGGAATCATTTTCTGTCCTAGATATTGACATGTTAGACTATGATAAGGGTTTTAATAACACTGATAGCCCTAATATTGTTTCACACGAATGTTGTAAGTGTAACTTAAATGTAAATAGTGAAATTTATGTAAATAATTTGTGTAACGTGTCTCAACCTGCTTATTTATGTAATTGTAAGTGTGTTAGCGAATCTGATGCATTGCCGAGTCGAGTAGGTAACTTGTCCGCGTCGAACTTATGTACCGACAGTCGTCCGATACTCGACATTGAGATAGGCGGTCATCGTGGTACGGGGTTAGTTGATACGGCTGCCAAGCGTAGTGTAGCCGGTTCGAGACTTTATGCATTGCTTCGTAAACAAAACTACTCGTTTCGTAGTTGTTTTATGTCGGTAAAATTAGCCGACGGTATAGTGCGAGACCTTAAAGTTTTACTCGTGGATGTTGACGTATTATTTAGGGGGTCAGCAGTAGGTACCTATCACTTTTGTAATTTTTCCGGATTCTGTAAATAATGACACGTTACTCGGCATTGATTTTCTACGTAAAGTAGGTATTGTTATCAATATGTCGAACAATACTTGGTTCACAGCTGATCGGCCTCAGGTCATTCACCCCTTGCGGTGTGAGACCTCACGTGACGTCGTAGGTTGCGCTTCCACGGATGTCTTACGTAATAATGAGGGTTCGATGCTGTCAATTTCAGAGAAGAATTGTCTCGGTCAGCTGCTCCAGGAGTATGGAGATATCTTCGCAGAAGGGGGAGAACCTACATCGTTCGCTGAGCATCGCATCGATTGCGGTGATCACCCGCCGATTGCAGTGCCGCCGTATCGCCTCACGCCCGCTAAGAAAGCGATTATGGAGGCGGAGATAGAGAAGATGCTGCGCGAAGGTATCATCACGGAGTGTGAATCTCCATGGGCAGCACCAGCTCTTCTGGTACCAAAGAAGGATGGTACTTACCGGTTCTGCGTCGACTATCGCAAGTTGAACGCCGTCACTAAGAGTGACTCGTACCCGCTCCCGGTGATCGATGACCTGCTACAATACACTGGTAAGAGCTGTTTTATGAGTACCATTGACCTGCGATCTGGTTACTGGCAGGTCAGGGTAAAAATTGAAGACCAGGATAAGACCGCCTTCGTTTCTCCGTTTGGATTTCATAAATTTACGCGTATGCCGTTTGGTCTGCGGAATGCACCCGCAACCTTTCAACGTTTGATAGACCGATTTCGATCTGCATCATCCCTTAAGGGGGTAACCCTCCTTGGGTATATCGATGACCTAATATTGATATCCGGATCATTTCACCAGCATATTCAGGACTTACGTGCGGTATTCGACCGCTTACGTGTCTTTAACCTCCACGCAAATCGCGATAAGTGCACATTTGCTCGAGAGAGTGTGAAATACCTGGGGCATATTATCACCTCTGAAGGAGTGACCCCAGACCCGGATAAGGTTGCTGCAATATTAGATATGAAGGAACCAGCTAATGTTAAGCATCTTAAATCATTTTTGCAGAGTTGCTCATGGTTCCGGAAATTTATGCCGAACTTCTCCCAAGTTGCGCAACCACTGACTATGCTTACGCGCAAGGACCAGTCCTGGTTGTGGGGCGAAGAACAGGCTAAGGCATTTAAAGAACTTAAAGGATTGCTGACCTCACCTCCGATTCTTATTCAGCCAGACTATAATGTGCCATTCATTCTCAGGACTGATGCCAGCAACTACGCACTGGGTGCAGCTCTACTCCAGGGGGAGTCGCCGCGTGCAGAGAAGCCCATCGCGTACGCCAGTCGCTTGCTTACCTCTGCGGAGCGGAACTACAGTACCACCGAGCGTGAGGCGTTGGCAGTTGTCTGGGCAGTCGAGAAATATCGTGGGTACATCGATGGCCATCCTGTACGTGTCGGCAGCGACCACCAGCCCCTAAAGTGGCTACTCACCTTGAAGTCGCCTGCCGGTCGTCTCGTACGATGGGCTATGAAACTCCAATCCTTTGATCTGCAAGTTGACTACACACCCGGGAAAACGAATGTTGTTGCTGATTCGCTCAGTCGTCCGCCGTGTGAGGAGGAAGGTCGAGATTCCTGTGGAGTCAGCACGGTGCTTGTCGACCCGCCGCACTGGGATGCTGCTACTCTTCGTGAAGACCAGCTCGCAGACCCCGAAGTGGCGAAGATCATGAAGGCTCTGGAAGGCAAGGACGAATTGGAACTTACCCGTTGGACGGAGAGAGGATATCATACGTGCAGAGGTGTACTATACCGTTATACTGAGGCAGAGACTGAAGAACCGCAGCTCGTTATTCCTGAAAACCGACGAAAACAGGTAATGGTTGAATGTCACGACTCTGCTACTTCAGGTCACGGCGGCTTAGACCGAACCCTGCACCGTATAAGTCAGAGATTTTATTTTCCCGGTATGCGACGTTACGTAGCAGAGTACTTGAAGACCTGCATCGAATGCCAGCGCTACAAACCTTCCAACGAGAAACCTGCGGGGCTGTTACAGACTCCAGTTCCCGCTCAGCGTTTCGAAGTCTTGGCTGTCGATCTCTTCGGGCCGCTTCCCAAAGGAGTTAAAGGAGAGAGGTGGGTGTTGATCGTTGAAGACACAGCCAGCAAATGGGTCGAGCTGTTCGCCCTCTCCGAAGCCACAGCTGAAGCATGCGCAAAGGTACTAATTGAGGAAGTTTTCTTACGCTTTGGCGTTCCTCGACGTCTCATTTCCGATAACGGTGTACAGTTTGTTGCCGATGTCATGCAACATGCAATGTTCACGCTTGGAGTGAAGCAGAGCCTTGTACCTCTCTACCATCCAGAGGCCAACCCAGTCGAGCGTAAAAATCGCGACCTCAAGACTCAGTTGGCGATCTTAGTAGAAGGACACCATCAGCAGTGGCCAGAAGTTCTGCCATTCATCCGCTTCGCGTTGAACACATCACTGACTAAGGCAACTCAACAGACACCTGCTTATTTAACATTCGCTCGTGAACTCCGCTCACCTATTGCAGTACAGAGCGATCTTCGTGCTGTCATAGAGGCTGAAAACTATGTTCTACAGATTACGCCGTATCTACTGAAGCTTGCGGAGACACTCAGCAACAGCAAGGAGTGCATCGAACATCAGCAGGACCTTCGTAAGGCTGCGAAAGACAAGACTCGGAAAGCTGACGAACTGGCTGTTGGTGATCTTGTCCTGATGAAGTCGCACTGAAGTTGCTGCTAAAGGTGTCAGCTCCAAGCTCATGCCTAAGAGGGATGGCCCTTATCTAGTGCAGAAGAAGGTTAGTCCAACTACTTACCTCTTAACGTTCCCGGGTTCACCAGATGAAGTCATCGGTAAATACCACATTTGCGACTTACGGAGGTATCATTCTCGAGATGGTGAATGCCCTGAGGTTCCGCAGCCGGTTGCTCCTAAACGTTCTCGTGGTAGGCCGCGCAAGCAACGTGTCATAGTTGACGTTTGACCACCTGTGGGGGCACTTGGTTGGTCAAAAGGGGGAGTATGTAGGAAGATTAGGCATATAGCGTGAACGCGCGCATCCGCCGCCCGCGTCTCTCACGCCCCGCGCACCGCGATCGCCCGCACCCCGCTCCGCGGCAGTTAGTCCGGCCCGCATCACGCTCGCTAACGGCACGATTTTGTACTGTCTCCGTAGTGTTCTAATCGAAATCGTTAAAACTTGTAATTTCTGTGATTTGTAACGGTCGAATAATAAATAATACTGAGTACCTAGTTTTCCTGTGCAAAACTTTACTTTTATTCCATTCGCCCCTACAACAGGACTAAACTAAAATTTATCTTCTGTCCTTTTCTTAATGAAATAGAAACAGAAAGACGTACTGAACTTAAATTTAGTTCAGTTTGTGAACAAGGGAATCGGCACCATTATCTGTCAAATCTATCACGACGATCTGTCACGTCTAATACGATATCAGTTTGTGGTTTTTGCCGTATATCCTGGTATATTTACTTCGTGCATATACATAATATATGTATATCCAACCGTCATTATTTGTTCTTAGTGACATTAGGTAGGCACGTTTATTTTGTAAGCAGTCCACAGAATGACTATGCCATTGGACTCAATTGTGTTGCGCACTTTTCATACCGTTAAAACGGTGACTCCAAATTAAAATTCGAAACAGTTCCGAGTCGAATTGCCTAATGTTTCGGGGCTAACTTGATCAAAATCTCTTAAAATCCATTGGACGACAGAATTTAAGAAAAATGGCGTCTACATGGAATCAAATGCCGAACATCAGACAGACACTATCAGGCGGAAATTCTTTTTTTCCAACTTGTCCCTTATTTGTTTTATCGAACGGGAAGAAAATTTCCATCTGTTCAAATGGTTCCGAATTATTTTTCGGATTTCTGTTATTTCATCGTACGCCACTTGGGTTACAAAAAGTTTTTGGCGCGGAGCAATTTTGTTGAGCAGTTTTTTGGAAGAATTGCAAGAAGTTGCCTTTTCATCTTTTGTTCGAGTTTTGTGGAATATTTTTATGAGATTTGGGAAATTGAAATGATTTCTGGCTGTGAGTTTGTTTTGATTTTGCGAGGTAACACACGAACAATCATAATCTTAATCATTTTGAAGGATATTATTAATACATCGCTTCATAAGTTCGAAAAATTTGTCTGCTCAACAACGTGAATAACGCAATGAATATTGTTGAACTGTCAAAATGAAACAGATAGTGAGTGATCGTGTTTAATGCCATTAGGCTGCCGTTTGAATGCAATGTTTAATAGAGAACCGTTTCTTACTAAAACTTATTAAGTGTTTGGAAGTGACAGCTGTCTAAATAAATTATTATAGTAACTGTTAACATTAAACCTTGACATAGTTTCTCGACAAACTGACCCTATGCCTGTTCGACTTCTTCACACAACTCATTATAATCTTACAGAACCCAAACCTCTAAGTCCCCACTATCACTCTAACTAAGGCATCGAGCCCCACATATAGATGTAACAGGATATTACCCTAAATCCTCGCAGGGCCCATTAGACTGGACAAACGGGATTAATTAGGGATCCCACTTGGCAACTACCGACCTATTTAAACATAAGGCCGCCTCACAAATTGGTGGAGGTATCGATATCGGGAAATGTAAGTGCTGGGCGGGTTTAAAGAGAATGTGTGATGTAGTTTAGATGTGGTTGATATTTGGTGGTACTGGAAATTGGTCGTGTGTAACAAAGGTGGCCTTACATTTATGGCATAATCATTCCATTTGATTTTTGCTGCTGGTAATGTTAATTGGCTTTGGGTACCGTGTCTCGAGTGCGGAAATTGTGATTGTTGTATACCCTATACATCCCATCTGTAAAAACAAAATAAATGCAAGTGGTAATAGTAAATAAATAAATAATGAGGTTTATCTGTAACTATCTTTATAATTAGTTTTTTTGGACGGTGGTCCCCAAACTGTATTGTAATTATACAATACAGTTTTTGAGTTTCATAAACTGAAAAACTACAGGACCGATTTAAAATTATTTCAATATTATCACTGAGTAGCATAGACTATAATTTATAAAGATATCACATAGCTGTTGAAATATGGGAAAAACCATGTGGAATATAATGGTACAATAAAGATCTTTTGGCGCTCGAATGACGTTGACAGGCGGGCGCAGATGTCAACATGGTGTGCAATTGTTTTAGGTAATGTATTGAAAAAACAAGATGGCGGTGTTAGTTCCGAGTTTGGCCACGCGCCAAAAGATCCTTGTACCGTTGTTTTCTGCATGGTTTTCCCACATTTCCACAGAAGCTATACTTGTTGGTTTGTAGGAATATGAACGTGTCGTTATGTCACTAGTAAAATCGTGTAAAATTGTGGAACGCAATAAAGAATTGAGTATTGAGTATTGAAAAAATTAGTTTACACTATTTATAGTGCGCTCATTATAAGTTGACCTGTGGCACGATTGACACCATGTGATTAGTACTGTTCTGTCAGTCGCTATTTTGAACTCTATTGGTATTGAAACTAAGACTGCAGAATTCAGTGCTATTATCCTCATCACGGGTCAAGTTATAATTAACGCAGTGACCCAGTGATGTCAATAAGCAACTTTGTTACGTAAAACTAAGTAACTAAACAAAGCAATCGAATCCTGGCAGAAAAATAAAGTTTTTAACCGTAGTTGTAACTGAAATCTAGAATTTTAATGTGTAGTTTGCATAAGGTAATGTTAACTTTTTGATGAAAACGTTCTTATTTTGTTTTTTTTAACTCATTATGTTTAAAAAAATCTGTTAAAACATTTGCATAATTTGACTTAATTTCGATCACTTGAACTTTGATTTGGTAAGCTATCGTAGCTATTACAAATATGATATCTAGATTACACTGTACGTTCAGCGTCTATATCCTGATAAGAACTGTCCAACACCCGCCAAGCGACCGATACCCACATGCCACACTAAATCTCCCCGATTTCGTTTTGGTAAGGAAATGGTTTTATAAATAATCGCATGAGGGTGTAATTGAAAATCGAATGGAAATGCATCAGCCGTAGGAAATATAAATAACCTCAGATCTGGGGAAGTGTAGACAGAAATACGGAATATCAAAACTGCATGCATGGATGGTGAAGGTCTGTTTCACGCGCTAGTTTACTTGCATGATTAGAATCAGACTGGGAGTGCAGTTGTTACTCTTATGGCGAATTTCACGAATGAAACTGAACGCGACCAGCACATCTGAACCGCGTTTAGGAGCTGTCAGTGTCAATATTTCTATAGCAATGATGATACTGGCAGGTCTTGAACGCGATTTAGATGGGTTGATCGCGTTCAGTTTCATTGGTGAAATCAGTGTGTAACCCTTACCCATTTTAAGAGGTTCCGTACCTCAAAAGTTAAAAACGTTAGGGGCCTTAATGATCATCTTTCTGCCCTTAGCCTATAATACTTGGATTCGGTGCAAGACTTTCCAAATCTTAGGGCACATTCATTAATTTAAAAAAGGTCTTACAGACACAATGAATTCCTATAGACCTTTTTTAAATTAATTGTGTCATTATCTGCTGTACTGCATGCTGTGCTTTTCAATAAGTAATAAGGTGCTTAGACGTAAGATTGTAATATAATGTACAAATTGTAAAGTAATAGTGTACTCACTGTTGAAGAGCCTAATACTTAATGAATAAATAAACTTTTTCGAGCCCACAGTTCCAACATTGACAGACTGTAAGAAATCGATTTAGGTTTTCTAGAAAAGAGTTTGTCGTTTGTACACCGTTAACCTATTACAAAATGTATATTTTATCACTTACAGAATCACGACATACGAGTAGTTAACAACAAGTTTATATTTAAGACAGTGTATACTTAAACAGTTTACTCGACTAAACATCCCAGATAAATTCAAACGCAGCACCGTCTAGAACCGCGGCGAACCCACGGGAAATGTGGTTTTATGCGGCCGCTACACAAATAAACTGGTTTTAAGAAACCCCCAAGTGTCGGCAAAACTTGTCGGATACGTAAAATAGTCGGAATTTTGTTGGAACTGAGTTGCATTCTTTGAAATTGGAAAAAACGTTCATATTGATCTTTTGTACGGATGAGGAATAATTAATTTTCAGTTACGTGATCTTTTAGTTTTGAGTTAGTTGGTGCGGATGGAGGAATGTAGGAAAGTTGGTGACTGTGTGGGATTATATTCCGTGTTCAGAAAAAGATCCGACAGCATCCGGAGGATATGATACATCAAACTTTAGAAAAAAGGTGGTCGGGCAGGTAACTGCAGTGACAGACAATAAGCTAGGAGGCCCATGTTTTTAACAAGAAAAAAACAATAGCCGGCCAAGAGCGAATCGAACACGCACACGGAGGGTTCCGTACCGTATTAAGATCGAGCAAAAAACGCCTAAACAACACGTTTCCTCTATTAATAAATTTTTATTATAGCAGCAATAGAAGTACCCAGTCTGTAAAAATTTCAACTGTCTACCTATTACGGTTCAAGATACTGCCGGCTGATAGACAGACAGACGTACGGACGGACGGACAGTAGAGGCTCAGTAACAGGGTTCCGTTTCGAACCCTAAAAAAGAACCACTACAACTTTATAACTATTAATTTTTCTATCGAACATTGGGCTTGTATTAACCCATACCTACTTACAACCGCAGCGCCGCACCGCGGTAGTAATGTGTGTTCGCATGCTGATGAGGCACGCAGTCGGTCGAATGATTGAAACCTGTCAAATCATGAACACATTTATTCAACCGCGTTTGTTAGGTATTTCACTATCCTATATGGACAGGCCAGTCGGCGGCCGATAATTGCCGATCACTGCCGAACGTGGGCTGCACGAGTGACAGCGTACCAACGCATAAATAAGGCATTTTCACTTTGTTCCTGCGCTCGTGGAGTCTGCGAACCTGGGACTGAACCGACTCAATACGAATCATCGGCTTCCAGTCTGACCGGATGCAGCTGAATACCAGTATATTATACAATGAGTAACGGAAAGGGTATATCTATCCAAAAGGGGTGGAGATTACATTAGGTATAGAATCTCTATGCAAAGTTTCAGCTCAAAATAAATTACTCAAATCATTTTTTACCAAACTTTAGGTTTCGTAAGTTTATTGAATTATGAATGAAAAATTGATTGTCAAATGATAACAAACGTGTCACCGCATTACGAAGATCAGACGGGATCGAATAAGCCGAAAATACGGAGAAGCGCGAGCGACACAGAATACATAATAGTACCGCGCGGTTGGTATCATGTACTGAAATTTCTCATCATGTTCGTAACATGTAGAAATAAGATTTTAAAACACCTGCCACATAGTTTGTTATCATCCAAAGAAGCCGTGCACTTGATATACCCTTTCCGTTACACGTTGTATAGAGCGACTGCCTATCTGCCCTCCACAACCCAGTTACTGGGTAACACGATACCCCTTGGTAAGACTGGTTGTCAGACTTTCGAGGTTCTGTCGACCCGTAACATAACTGTCAAAGATCTACAAATGTTAGCCGGGACCAACGGCTTTACGTGCTTTCCGAGGCACGGAGGGGTCTTGGAGATAGTCGCCCATCCACGAACCAACCGCGGCAAGTGCTAGCTGTAGCTTAACCGGATCGATCGACCCGTATGGCTCTTATTACGTAGCCGCAAGCCCCTCAATACGAATGATGTCTGATAAAAATCTCACCTTTGAACATGGGAAAGGTGTGAGGAGGGTTCTCTGTTTGTTACACTAGACATACGAGTAAGACTGCAGGGTTGGATTAAATTTGTTTTTAGGGTTCTGTACCCAAAGTGCGCCAACAGGACCCACTGTCCGTCCGTCCGTCCATTTAACATAGAGTTCTATCTTTTAAACCGTAATAAGTAGACACTTGAATGAATTTTCACTGAGTGTGTGCTTCTAACGTTTATTTGTTGCTATAGCAACAAATAAACGTGTTTTTGCCAAAGAAAAAAAAAGGAGTGTTTAATATTGTACGGTGTTACAGCACCTTTCGTTTGCGAGTCCGAATTTTATTTTTAATAATACAATTTATAAGAAAATTTCACGGTAGAACAATTACCGGTGTCGCGTCGCGCCGTGATGTCGCGCCAGTCTGTACGAGGCTTAACTCGTCCAAGTAAGTACTAACCTTACATAAGTTAGCCTTGAAGCAGCGTTGCTATGTATAAGTAATCCGGTTTGAATTAGGAACCGAAAGAAAAAAAAAAATGTTTGTTATGATAAAACTACAAATTAGCAATTTTTGACTTTTTCCTTTTCTTGTGCTATGAGACCTTGCTTCTTGCCAAGTTTCATGATGCTAGGTAATTTATTTGTGAGTATCAAAATATGTCGCTTATGGCCGTATATTTCTTTATTGCTTTGACTTAGAAGCTTGATTTTTTTGAGCTCTAAGGCACCGTAGACCTGCGTATATGATATTAATTTCAACTTGTTACGTCCTCCACGCGTTCCTGCGAAAAAGACAGCGGACAGCGAAATGATCCTATACGTGTTTCATTTTTATCTTTTGCACGGAACCCTTAAAATACACAATATTTTGTTCTTAGCTTTTCTTGTTCTCGTACTGGTGAATAAATTACAATAATATTATATATAAGGTGCTATAAAAATATCTGCCACAGCTGCAATGGGAGATAGTATTGTGTTTATAGATTACAATAGTAAAGATAAATTATTGATCATGTGTCATATTTTTTTTCATACAAAAAATTGTACGTATAAATTCGCAAGTGACGAACTAGTCAGCTGATTTCAGTTTTCATTCACAGAACAGATGGAAAGAGATAGCAGTTGTTTTCATTGACGAAGTGCACTTCGCGCGTAATTTGTGAACCACGTTATGCAGAGTAGAGTCAATGTTTATTTAACTACTTTATTTTCTCAAATTGATTTAACTGTGCCGGGGTACGAAATTTCTTCACTATTGTTATCTTTAAACACAATACTACCTCTCATTAAAGCCGTGGCAGATATTTTTATAGCACCTTATATGTACAAAGTTCGTGAACTTTGAAACCGATGTGAGCTGCATACTTGAAAATCCACGAATGTTTGCTAATCAACTTCAGGAGTATTTTGAAATTATTAATTTTGTTTACTTTCGGTGTCAGCGAAATAAGATGGCAAATTGGAAGATAACTTTTGCTTGATTATGTTTATATTTTGTATAACAATATGACGGCAGACGGATAGAACAATACACACACCGGACGTGGTGTAGTCGTTGTTCTTTTGTTTCCTTCCTTCTCAGAATATCAGCGCTGCGGTAATTTTTTTTTTTTAAATATCGAAATCAAAATCAAAAGTCATTTATTCAAACTAGGCTGAGTATCAGCAGTTTTCGAACCCTCGAATGTCAAAATTACATAAGACAGTCCCCCAAAACTCCCGCCCTTCACCACTTCCTAGTGCTTTAGCTGGGAAGAAGAGGTGGCGCAACTAACTCCCCAGCAGCACAGCTATCTGATCAGTAAGAAAAAAATCGCTGTGATATTATGCCTTTTTGGCCTCGCACAGGTCGCAAGATTTATTTAGTTAATTTAGTTGTTATTTTCGTTTTATTGATAAATTTATTTATTTACTTAAACTTTTCACACACAAAAAAGTTACAAAGGCGGACTTAATGCCTTAAGCATTCTCTACCAGTCAACCAAGGGTGGTGAAGAGATTAGATGGCAGGTGCTCTGTTACAGAGGAACAAAGAGAAAAAAAGATAATATATTTATAATTATTAAAAATATATCTAAATGCATTATATAAATAAAAAAGGTAGGGTTAGACTTATAATAGACATACATACATTTTTACTACAATATATACCAATATAATATATATATTTAATCATTTATAAAAAATATAAATTGTTAATTTTATTTGTTTTAAATGCTCCTTTTTTACTGTTTCTATTTACTGTGCGTGTCACAAATTAAATATTTTTCTATCTTTCCTATGTTGTATTATCGTCTTTGTATATATTCGAATCTTCTATATCTATAAGTGAATTTATTATAACTTAAAGTCGCTTTTCATGGCTGCATATGACACCACGTTATTCTTCTAAA
The DNA here is from genome assembly GCA_914767815.1 of Eupsilia transversa. NCBI lineage: Eukaryota > Metazoa > Arthropoda > Insecta > Lepidoptera > Noctuidae > Eupsilia > Eupsilia transversa. The sequence continues at coordinate 14,776,067 of OU611876.1, forward strand.
TTACGCAACGGATTTTCATGCGGTTCTCACTATCATTTAGAGAATTTATTTAGAGGTTTGTATGTACATCGAGGAGCTCGTGGATAAGTAATAACAGCCGCACGGGTCAATCCATCAGGTTAAGCTACGCTCGCCAGGTAAAGCTACTCTTGGTCCGTGGATCGGTGACTATCTTTACATATCGAGACTCCTACGTACCTCGGAAAGCACGTTGTTCCCGGCTGTCTTTGGTGGATCTTTGACAGTCGTTACGGGTCGTCAGAAGCCCGAAAGTCTGGAATTCTAGCTGTTATTTCCAATATTACCTGTATTTGGTTGCAATTGCAACAGCTACCTGTTTTGTTAACTTGCTTATGTAAAATTAACAGATACTATTCAATGTTACTATCGTTATTTGATTGAGTTTCGTTTTCTTTTATTTTTTATTATTAATTTCCACTACACTTCTTCTTAAACTATCTTTTTATACTATCTTATACTACCTTCGCCCTTAGACTGGAATAACCAACAAAAAATACCCTTTCCAAAATATCTTTTAATACTACGTCCCTTTCAATTCAAACTGATCTCAAGGAAGGATATCCGTTAGCAACATGTTTTTTATCTGTCTAATTTATAGGAAAGGATAGCCATTAGTGTGTGGTATTGGCAGCAGCGTATTCAACGGGAGTTTACTTGAAAGGTTACGATTATATTGCTAGTTTATCTGAGTCGAAATCTGTGCCTCGAGCTACGATTTCTACAGTAGGTATTAGTTTAGTGGGTGTCTTTGGGTACAGATTCGCAGTCTCAAGTTTCAAGTGTCAAAAGTTTTTGTTTTAAATCATTCGTGAGGACCTTCGTTCCTGACGGCGCGGTAGTGCCTCGACCGCTCGTGTTTTTATTTTTCTTATTATTAATTATTCTTATTAATTTTCTTGTAGAAAGAAAGAAAGAAAAATGCATTTATTGGCATTGCAGCAGAAAAATACACCTGAAAACTATAATAACAGAAAACAATGATTATAATGCCAAAAGGGCCTCAGCTCAGCATAATGTCAGATGACAAAACAAAGTATACTACCTGATGCTGATTTTAAGCTGCAACCCACGAGTGTCATACGCTAGAATAATAAACACAGGGAAGTGTGTCCGTTTTAATAAATTAAAGGTACTTTAGGATAGAATAAATTAAAAAAGCTCATAAAAAATCAAATAAAATGTTTTGGCATACATGAGTGTGTGTGTTATGTTGTGATTCTTTTCCATTATTTATTTATAATTGAATTTCCTTCATCACAAAAATACTAATTTAATACAATGTCAACTTCAAAACATCGTCCCCACACAAATCCACATCAAGAACCTGAAAGCCTGAAATTCGCGGTAATTATTCAACGTACGAAATAGCTATGACTCCTGAATTTCAATAAGACGTCCTGAGATTTCCTTTATGCAAAGAATGGTTGTCATAATAAACATTATGTATTAATAGCAAGCGTGGTAAGCATCGGGATTTGTGTGCTTAGAATGTATTTTGTTTGTTTTTTTTACTTCGTTTTCTTATGTTTGGTATAAGGAAATGTTGTTTCCTCAAACATGCTTATTGAAGCATGTTTGACAACCTTCTTCGAGATAAATAAAAAATGCTGTACTGGTCGAATACATTCGAGGCGGTCGGCAAATTAGTATAAAAACCCATAACTGTCGTGTTTAGCGGCCGAATAAATTCAAAGGTTATTCAATTTCTTTCCTTGTAAGTACCCTACCAATTATTTTTTAGGGAGCTTTAACTTGTTGGAGGTAAGGACAGGCCTTGATCAGCTCACGGTAGCCTGTAAAACCTTATAGACTGCCCAGAGTTCCATGGCCTTTCCTGCCGACTATTTACGACACCGTCCGAGCCGCCGGCACAATCTGTTTGCGCAACCGTTATCTAAAACTGTGGCCAGAGCTGAATCCCCTGTGTGTCGTACTTTGAAGATGCTCAACACCCTTCTGACTGCCAATCCTGACTGTCATGTGTTTGCGGATCAATGAAGTAAAGTATTATGCGTATGTGTCTGGTGTTCTGTGAGAGGTCAAAGTGTTACTACCGACGTGGGGTCGGCTGTACAAGGCCAGACGCTTGCAAATTGTTGATTGCAGTCTTTGTTCGGCACAGAAGAATGGAACCTTCCTCCATGCTAAGCAGTAAAATTAAAGCATCATTGCCAAAAACAAACACTACATTTTCGTGTTCTAAAAACAGAAGACTATTATCGCAGTCATTCTGTTTACTTTAACAACAGACTTTCCTAATAAAATCAACTTTCAATATTTATGACAAGCACGAACCCGTGTAAAGCGTCACCAGTCATTATAAGTACAACAGATTTGCGTACTGAGGGAAATCTTCGTCAACACCGTACCGGTAACAAAACTGAAATTAAAACCACCTTGAAGAAAATTTCATCAATCATTGCTTGTTTTGTTCGAGCGATGAAAAGTCTTTTAGTTAAAAACCAGCAATGGATGTCGTGTAAAACGAAGTTGTAGTGTAGAAAATGTAGGTTGGTGATGTCGTGGTGGAAAGTGAGAAGTGTTTGCAAAGCAAGCTAAGCTGTCTAAGGAATTAGGAGCCTCTAAGTATTCACGGACGCTGAATAAGTGCGAGCTTTGATGTCTCACAGACTGCTTTTTGTGAAGTAAGGAGTACAGGGTACTCAGGTAATGAGGTAAGCATAATTATGATGTAGGTGCTTGTGTGGAAGAGGTGATTTTAAAGTATGATAATAGTGCAGGAATTTCTTTGGTTTCGAATTTATACTTAGCACCTACTTAAAGCTTTCCGTGAGAATGAGTTCATCTGGGGAAGCACTATATTGTAATCACTAGCTGTAAAACACAGTAGACGTAGATATTATATTTAGTAACCTATTCTGCTTAACTATTCCTAAAGAGTAATAAAAAACTCTGTAAAAAATCGACACGTGTTTCACCTCTCAACGAGGCATCCTCAGGATGACGATTGACTTGTCGTGAATCCGAACACGACGTGTTGCCACGCCGAGCGCTGGACGCAGACACGGTGGTGATTTTGTCTGCGTCGTTTAACTTTACCATTTATAGAATAGAATGCTCTTTATTATGAACACCATCTTTATATGGCATACAGGTATAAATGTAGAATGTATTATGTGTATTTATTTCATTTACTTTAGCATTGCATAGCATAGCATAATCAACCAATAATGTTCCTACTGCTGACACAGGCCTCCTCTCTGTGAGAGGGAGCGGGCCACGCGGGCCCGGTGTGGGTAGGTAGATGTCACATGTCTTCGAATTTTTGGTTCTAGGACATGCCGGTTTCCTCACGATGTTTTCCTTCACTGTTTTGAGAGTAGTGGTGATGAAATAATTTACATATAGTAAAGTGACTGTCATGGCATCTAACCTACGACCCACAACTCGAAGTCGCGGCTGTTACCACTGGGCCACCACGGTTTTTTATTATACTTATTTATTTTAATTTTATTATATTAATTATTATATACTATTATAAAACCCTTGAAACCCGATTACAGAAGGCTATTCAAACCACAAACAGCGATGGTCTGACAAAGCAAGACCGTAACTCGTTAATTGAGCGCAGTTAAACGTGCAACTAATTTGAATAAGCCATGCGGTCGCAGTTACGTGTGGCCATAGATACTAATGGTGATAGAGAGTACAGTACATTGTACATAGGTGTTGGTATAATTTGCTTATGTAGCTTTTTGGCATAACCTTTCACTTGTTGTTTCATAATTGAAAAAGGAATTCTGAAACAGGGATCGAGAACCTTTATAAATTACGGTACAGGTATCGAAGAATTACCGACTAAGGTTACCGATATCTGGGTAATAGAAGAAGAAATAGGTATATACCTTTTTAAGGTTAACGTTTTAATACCGGTTACACACACAAGGGCGATGCGCGCCCTATGACTAATACCGACGACACGCGTAAGATACAGGTAATTTTTATTTCGGTAACCGGTATTAATACTGGTTGTATTCAATTTAAAGTAAAGTAACCTTATTTTTTTTATTTATTTAAGTTACAAAATATGACGTCATATCGAATCCATTTATCATTACAATGGTTCGGATTTAAAAAATTCGCCTATTACCAATCTACAAAATGCTTGCTGTATTTATGTATAGTTAAAAATAGCGTCACTGTTTTAATTTCATGCTACATATATGTTGCAACTGCAGTAATTCTGCCTGGAATTCTGTCCTACACTTAAGGGGGGGAAACAGCGTGCAGATAAAAGTAAATTATCGTGCATATTTCCCAGAGGAATGGCCCCCGTCATTGTGAGAAAGTAAAAGTCTAGTCGAGAAGGATATTGTGGTGCTTGCAAACTAGCTGCAGACTTCTCATTAGTATTACAGTTATATTTCTTTAAGGTTGCACTAGTCGATATTTTTTCTATACAAATTTCGCGAGGGTATTGCTCCACTGTTACTATTTGACATTGTACATCCAAAGTTAAACTTGATATCATTTTGTCTCATTATTAATTTTGTCTATGCGGCAACACAATTGAAAAATAAAAAGACATTAAAAAGTTATGAGCCAACAAAGATTCGTTTTCCTGGCTAATTTTAACGCAACTTTGGGCGTAAATAAGTAATAAAAGAAGTGTAAAATCTCCAAAGCAAAGTCGGCACCGACAAAGCTCAATTATAGAAGAGTTCAATGAACTTTATAATTTGTAATATTGATGCAGTGTATTTTCAAAGAGCCTTTCGTAATTTATTACTCGCTCGTTTGACTAAAATAGTTCGGCATGGTGTTTATGTATATGCGAACTAGACGTTGTACACGTAGACTAGCTTCGAACTGCTCATCACGGATACTATCTCTGTCAGACGCGGTGCCAGGTGAGACAGCGTGCTTCTTGGCCCACCAGTGAGTTCGAGCCCGCGACTAGTTCAACCTTAAGGTGTTATTATAGTGCCTTTTGTTTCAGCGCAATTTAATCAACAATAACATGTGTGCAAGCTCCATAATCGCAAAGATATCCAATAGCTAACAAAATAAATGACCAAAATATCAATTTATGCAGTGCGATGTGCTCGTAGAAGGATTTGTCTCTAGTTAATTGATCGTCAATTAAATATTTTCATGAGCTACCTATAAAGTAAAAGACTTTTTATTTAAGAAACGACCTGTAAATCTAAGCAGGGAAACAATAATGTTGTAAAGATTAATAGATCATCCATGAAATAATGTGCGCTTTGACATTGTTATAATTATGTTACCTGTTTGTCTTTCTAGGCAGCGTGCAATGAAAACGCGAATGATGATCAAGGAACCAAACACCACCGCGCAAAATATCTTAAAAAAAAAAAAACAGCACCTACTTATTACAATAGAGTCGGAACTCTTTGCATACCCACACGCACTACTAATAAACTGGCTGGCGGCTAGACATTAGAAATGATAGGATAGCAATAATAATAATATGAACTTTATCGAATGCCAGCTCTTCCAGCTGTAGACGTGCAGCTATTCCTTAATAGCTATGTTGTATTGTGCAGCTGATTTGAATAAGCCTTACATCATATTACGTGTGCTGATAGAAATATTTTCTTGCTTTGGCCAACCATTTGATTTAGTTTTAATTACAATTCACTTGGTCTAACTTAAGGCAGAGAGCAGCTGGTCTATTCTGTTAAAATCTCACCGTAAAAACTTAGATGAAGTATAATAATAATAAGTATTTTTTATATTTTTAAATGTTTTTTTAAAATTAAAATATTTAAAAATGTAAATAATAAGTTAACAAATTAAATAAAAGATATAATAAAAATAAGTATAATTTTATGTAAAAATAAAATAAAAAAATAATGTGATTCACTTTATGGCACTAGTTTCACAATAGTATTAATTCCTAGGAATTCTTTAGATGGAAAAACCGTTCACTTCACGTAAGTTTTCACGCTAAGTCGTGCTATTCTGTAAAAATCTCACCGTGATAACTTAGGTGAAGTGAGCCGTCAAAGGTGTCAATCCCCTAGCATCGGGTGGAATGACAACTCACTTAAAGCTCACTTCACCTAAGTTTTCACGGTGAGATTTTTACAGAATAGCATTACAGATCTTTATAGAATAACACAAAGTACAGGTGCAATGACAGCTCATTTCATGTTGACATCTTTTCACGGTGAGATGTTTACAGAATATACCGGCAGGAGTAGCACTTGTCCATATTCAGGATCCAGTTCCATAAAAGTATCGAGAGCGGATATAGCGTGATTCTAGTTGCTTCACCTAGAAATCCATCCTTTTCTACAAAAAAAGAAATATTAGTATTTCGTTCTTTTGTCAAGATAAGAGAGGCAATTCCCGAATTTTAAACAACGTTCGCATCCGCATCTCATTCGCAATCTGTCAAAAATACTATGAATTTACCAACATTTTTGACAAGTTTGACTTGAATGAGATTGCGACTTGAATGTGAACGTTTTTTAAGTAAGAGAATTGGCCTTCAGATGACTGTCTCTCTTACTCTGATACTGACCCTGATAATATGTCTAAAACTGAGCCGTATTCTTTATTTTCACGCTTCTCTATATTATCAATAGCCTCCAATCTCTATTCCCATCCCAACACTTAATAACACTACATGTGCATTTATATTAAGAGCAACACAAATGTCACCCGTTGACTTAGCGCGATTGGTCTAATTGCTCCGTATGTATGCACCCAACGCACCCGTTGCTTCATTGCTCCCGTTGCTCTATTGCTACATTGGTACCTAGCTCAGCTCAGCTAATACAATTTAAAGTGATTGCTCCTAAATCTGCTGTTTGCGGTTCGTGTTTGATGAGATGGTTAGGAGAGATAGTAGTTATCGGTAGATTGAGTATTTAGACTGGATGTGTGATGCGAAGAAAAGATATCTTCTCCGTTTTAGTGGGTGGTGTGACCTACTGTACAGCTAATTTAATTGGTTCTTCCTTTCGTTTCTGAAGATGGAACATTGCAAGATTGAAGGTTTCGAATCAGCAAGATAAGATTTTTAAAATGCGGGTCCATCACCGCAGAACACGCAACCTGCACCGTAGAGAGTTTTGAGGGATATTGCTAATCCATGTTATATAAGATATTGCTTCATAGGATCCAAAAATTCGTCTGCTCAACAGCGTAAATAACGCTATGAACGTGGGTGAACTGTCAAAATGTCATTTTATGTGTCTAACGCAATCTCCCCACTGTACCCACAAAATGTTCAATACATCATTTCTTTTTTAAACCGTTTGTTGCAGTTTTTAACACAGTACAGTAGGATTGGCTTCTAAACTTCGGATTTTTTCAAAGCCTGTCAGTGGGACTCTAAATACACACAATTTTATCCCTTACATAAATATAACCTAACACGTCAGGTGTGTACTTTTTCTGTGTATTCTGTGTCCTGTGTTGTGTAAAAAGATTTAAGCCTGGGTTAAATGTTTGGAAGAATTGGTGGGTTGTGTATCAAAATAAAACCTGTGAAACGTTGTGTGCATTTGTTATTGGTAACATTTTTAGCACCGTTGCTGAAAATTCGGTTGGATTTTTTAGAGAACAATAGAAAATTGAGCGAACATCGATGTATAAAATATGATTCCGGAAAGAAAAACTGTTGGTTCAACCTTTTGCAAAAATATAAAGTCATGCATATTTATTTATTTAAACTTTTCACACTCAAAAAAGGTACAAAAGCGGACTTAATGCCTGAGGCATTCTCTACCAATCAACCAAGGGTGGTGAAGAGATAATGAGATACCTGTGGTGGTGGGTGTGTGGCATTTTGTGTATAAAAAAATATTCAGAAAATATGCTTGTTACGCATATCTATCATGACATTTGTGATTCAATTACAATTAATGTCAGAAATATCCGAATTAGTTAACTATTATAACAAAATATTGCATTTTTGATGAAACACACGACCTTTAGCAGTAGACGCATTTTATGTAAATGGCCGCAATAAATACTGTCCTAGTAAAAATCAGTACACACCACACCATTTCACCCTGATATCCGCAAATGAACTGCGTGACGTCAACCCCCGTAAGAGCCCCAAAATGGCCTCGTATGATTAAACGTAAGGATTTACAAGACGAATGCTCGCCAAGCCTTGAAGACGAATCACCAGTGCGTTTGTTATGGACATTATGTTTACCTTATTAGCATTTTGTGCTTTATATCTGGGTTTACTGGTCCTTTGAGCCTCGTTTAAAAACTTTTGACCTATTCCGTAAAGATGGTGGCGATAAATTATGGTATTTTGTGGTTTGAATAGGCCCTAGTAGTAATATTATGGCCTGGTAGTCTGTTAGAAAAATATTTCAGAGGTTTGTCGACAGAAACATGTTTGGGGGCAAAAAACAGGTCATATTTTCTTTCAATATATAGAGAGCTGCCAACTACTCATATCTTTAATATTTTAACGTACTCAAAATCAAAGTCAAAAGTCATTTATTCAAACTAGGCTGAGAATCAGTACTTTTCTAACGTCAAAATTGCATAAGACAGTCCCCAAAAACGCCCACCCTTTACCACTTCCTAGTGCTTACTCTGGGAAGAAGAAGTGGCGCAACAAACTCCCCAGCAGCACAGCTGCCTGTTCAGTTAGAAGGTACTGGAGCGAGAGAAGGAGCTTTAAGATCCCTAGAGCATTGATAACAACATATTGCTATAATCAAACAAGAAACGAAGACGTTAATTTGGCCGTTTATAAAGCGATGTGATTAAAACATTATTCCCAAGCGACATTACATTGTAGCATACACAATCTTACAAAATATACATTTTTCACCACTGGAAATTAACATTCATGCATTCTTAAAGTTATGCTTTTGCCCATGAGGGTAGGCAGAAACTACAGAACGCCACCTGCTACGATCCTTACATAATCTTTTTACTTCGTTTACGTTCATACATCTGTGGCCTAAGTCTACTAATTTATTAACGTTACAATGGTCTCTCAATGGTGAATTTTTGACAATTTTTGTATGGCAAATATGTCGAAAACTCACCATTGAGAGACCATTGTAACGTTTATAAATTAGGCGACTTAGGCCCCTGGTCATATGCGCACGCCGCCGCCGGTGCGTAGTACACGCATACTACGCACTTGATCTTTCTGAAAAACATCAATTCCAATCTTTAAACGATATTAAATCGTATACACAATATTTAAAGTCTATATTATCAAGCCGCACACAGCAGCTTGACCGCGGGCGTGTTCCGCGACACGCGATCATAGCCGAAAGTAAACTGCGACGCCCGATCGACTCCGTTCGCCTGTCGTATCTAATCGGATCCTTTCGGCTGCAACACGGTAGGAATGAAACTATTTGACTAGGCTTAGAAACGGATACGGTTCGTATCCTTTCCTTTCCGATCCGATGCGACGCGAGCCGTTTGGTAGGAATCATCCTTTAGGGCCCTATTGTTCTTCTAGGGCGTCTCCCTCCAATTATTTCCACTCACATCTGCCTTGTAAATATCTTTTGTTAGTCGACTTTCATTCATCAACTCAATATGACCAGTCCATGTCAGCATTCTCTTTTTTACTACATCTTTTAAACCGCAAAGTTGCCTTTTCACATGATTACTGGCAATTTATTAAGGTAAAAGCAAGTACCTATAATTACTTAACTTACATCTGCATACGAGGTAACGAGGTAACCCACCTCTTCCATGTACTTCTGGACGCACTGCTGCACAAGTTATTATTAAGGAAAATTTAATGCAGCTCCTTGGGGCTCGGATGCGCCGCCGGCAATTAAACCTTAGTTATGACATCGCGAGGAAACCTCACAGGAGTTACGAGTTCATATTTTGAACGTGAAAATTTTAGATTATATGACTAAGCAAGGGAAAACAGTCTGCTCATTCTTACTTCCTTAAATAGTAGGTGAGTCAACGTATTTAAAACTGCATCAAAATTTCAATGAGCCCGTCACTATCAAATCAAATCAAATCAAAATTATTCCTAAATGTAGGTTGCGGCCTTAGCATAGCCTTTTCCAACTATTTTCGCTTCGATGCACAAAGGGGTCTCGGTATGTAAAGATGGTCACCCATCCACGGACCAGCCGCGGCAAGCGTAGCGTAACCTGATCGATCATCCCGTGCGGCTGTTATTACTTAGCCGCAAGCTACGATCCCATCAATTTTTATTTTTTATTTTTGAATCCTGGTCCTTGAGTCAGCCATTATTCCGACTCATAATAAAGTTCTGAAAGTGACATAGATATGAACTGAGCATCGTCCGATGATTGACTTACAGCTTGAGGAAGTGATAAAATACTACTTGAGGCATCACCATAATGATGGTGTGGCGTACCGACGTTTTCGTGGAAGGTTACGCGACACCACACAGCTAAATGCTACGCCGACACAGTCATCAGTTTAGGTTAAGGTATTTTTCTATGGGCCTGTTTCGCCTGAAATAAATGGTATTATTATTATTATTTATTATTATAACTATATACTTGATTAACGTCTTCTTGCCCAAAAGATGATCAAGATCTCATTCTTCAAATATTTACATCAGAATACCGTTTAAGACCGTTCCGTTCAAAATTCCATTCCTTATATCCCCGCCGCCGGTCACCGACACGACACTTTATTAATGTGGGGAACGAGTACAACATTCATTATACTCTATTAAGCGGTCAATTGTGACATAGAACCATTCTATGGTTTATAAGAAGATACACATAACAAAAACATCACGCCTTGTTACCCCCGGAGGGTTAGCAGAGGTGTAACTATAGTACATTCAAATTTCACCGGTTAGGTTTACGTCTCATGTAAAAGGGGACAAGCCTTTTGCCATCATCCGGGGTCAAATCCAGACTCCAGGCTGCCAACCAAATAACACCCAATAATATGTTCGACCTGGGAATCGGAATCCAGGAGTTCTGATGAGATGCTCAATAGTAGCGTTCGCTAACACTAGAACAACGAGGCAGTCACAGTGAAAAAGAATTTATAAAAAGATTCAGTAATCAATTGTTAAGTAAAATAACAGTGAAAATCGATTGAGTTGTGTGAAATTTGATGGTTCACAGACCGTATGACTAGTGCTGTGCTGGGTCTGAGTATTGTACTTGTGTTGTTTGTTAACATAGTATTTGCACGCAACTACAGTAATGAGGAACCATTTGTCTTGAAAAAGAAACTCTTTTGTGGTGGCCGTGCCTTGTGATTCATTGCTTTAAAATCAAATAAATAATTTGATTTGATTTCAAGCCCGTCCTAGTTATTTAATCCTTATAAGTAGAATCCTTCGAAGCTTCGTTGCAAAGATCTGATTTCAGGTGCTATATGTTTATTCCTACACCCTGATTTTCGCTGGGACTCTATCCCGCATAGAGTCGAAGCATTATGCTGAGCGATGGCCGTTTTGCGTGGATGTGATGCATATTTTCCCCCAAATTTTCTTTCTTTCTTTCAATAATATCTGATTAGATTATTACACAAAGGCTCAAGGAAGGGTAAACTAATAAACTTAACAATAGGTTCATCAACGAAAATGTGAAAAGCAACGTAATAATATCTCATTGGCTAACAAAGCACGGTCGACAAAATGGCGCCGATATTCAGGGGTGCACGATTTGCATATCAACGGGCCAAACATAATTTTAATAGCGAGTTAACTACTTCCTCGTGGGTTTGCGTTGAGTTGAACATATATAATTATTTTTTAAACAAACGAAGGGTGAAAATCATTTCGTACAAGACATTTAGATAACCGCTTTGCTATGTCTACATTTAGGGTAACTGAGTTGTTAAATTAAAAAATAATAGTCAGTAGGTAGTGTTATTTTTTAAATTAATCTACAAAACGACACGTTCGTTCGACTTAATATGTATCTTGTTGCTCTCCTTATACCTACCATCTTTACTGTCCAGACCATAGAGGTAATAACCTACAGCTCAGCCAGCAGCTCAGTCAGCTGTTCCCTACATTTATTTTCGCATAACTCGTCAAAATGTAGGGAACAGCTGATTTTTTTTTCACTATTTCAGGTTTAGTCCCATAGTAAAAGTTGTTCATAATGATGAGTACAATGACCCCTTAAGAGGAAAACGGTGATTAAAATTTCACCGTGTATAGATTCCTTTATATTTTGTGAATGTAAGAACGTTGTAGGCGCAACAAAACGTTTGCAGACTATTTTCTATTTCTTTTTTAAGAATCTTGTTGACAGGCCTACGATGTCCTCTCATACCTATTCAAACTGTACATTTTTGAAAGCATTGTAAAACCCATTTATTTTTAAAAGAGTAACCGTGGAGTTTCTTGCCGGCTCTTCTCCATAGGAAACGACCAATTGGAACCGTGCACCTAGCTTCTGACGTTTCATAAGTGCCCATGTAGGTTTATGTGAAATAAAATATTTTGATTTTTTGATTTTGAATAGTATTTTGCGTAATAAACATTCTATTCGCGATCTTTTGTTTTTTTTACAACGTGGCTTGAGTCCTTTTGAAGATATAAATAATTTATTTTTATAGAACCGAATTACCTACATCTTGAATGAATAATATTTCATAAAATGATTTTTCAAGGCGATCTACCGATCTCCCTGAAGCGAAAACTCATCGATATGTGTATTCTGCCCGTCCTAACCTACGGTGCTCAGACTTGGTCGCTCACTGAGTCGCAAAAGTTCCGCCTTGGGGTTTGCCAAAGAGCAATGGAGCGTAGCATTCTGGGTGTAAAACGAAGTGACAGATTAAGGAACACCACGCTGCGCTCCAAAACGGGGATCCTTGACGTAGGCAAAAAGGCTGCCAAGCTAAAATGGGATTGGGCGGGCCATGTCAGCCGCATGCACAACGACCGCTGGGCAACAGTTTCCACACGATGGGTGCCTGGGGATGGACGGCGCCGCCGAGGCCGGCCCAGAAAGAGGTGGCGAGACGACCTAGACGCGTACCGCAACGACTGGATCGAGGTGGCCCTAGATAAGAATACTTGGAAGGATTTGGGGGAGGCCTTTGCTCAGCAGTGGGAAAAATGATTTTTAATTTTTTTTCCTTCTTATATTAGATTCTTTTTCCCCAATCGACTATTAGAGAGCAACATGGAGGTCTGAGCTGCTTGCATCGTCCCGTAAGCAGCTTATAAGCTTTGTTTCTGCCAGTTAGAAAACGTTATTTTCTGTGGATTGTATAATACATACGGCTGATGTTGTAAAGCGTAAGACGTAGCCTTTTATTACTCTCAGAAGCATTGCTTTTTATTTCTTTGAGAACATCAACCTGTATTTTTCTCGCAGTAGGTTAACGCTCTGGCCAAACTGAAGCGGATTCCACGTGTAAGTTGGAGTCTCATTTCTACGAAATGTACGGGAAATGTTTTTTTCCGATTTCTGACTTTTCTAGTACTCAAACCTCAGTTGGTCCGGTTGAGTTTTTTGATCCTAAAATTCCGAGAGAATTTCCGAAAAATCAGAAATTCCTCGTATGAAGTGAAATGTGAAATACTGGAATTTTATGAGATAACTGAGGTGAATAAAGTTTAATGTGTATTTAATCTCTCGATTGATTAAAAAGTGTTAAGTATTGGGTTTTTCTAACTGGAGTTTCTCAGTAGAAGCCCGGGGTCTGTGCTCGGCTGATGGCAATAGGCTCACCGCCACATCACATAGGATTTAAACATAACTGGGAAAGGTGTACTGAAGGTACGACTCTGCCTAACCATTCGGGGATTACAGACGTGATGTTATGTTATGTTAATTGCTCGATTGGTTAAAGAAGAATGGCCTTTTGTTGCAATATTAATTAAGTATAGATAATTATATCATCATTCTGCCTAGCCTTTTCCCAATCATGTTGGGGTCGGCTTCCAGTCTAACCGGATGCAGCTGAATACCAGTATTTTACATGGAGCGACTGCCTATCTGACCTCCACAAACCAGTAACTGGGTAATACGATACCCCTTGGTAAGACTGGTTGTCAGACTTTCGGGCTTCTGACGACTCGTAACGACTGTCAAGGATCCTCGAATGACAGCCGGGACCAACGGCTTAACGTGCTTTCCGAAGCACGGAGGAGTCTCGGTATGTAAAGATGGTCACCCATTCACGGACCAACCCCGGCAAGCGCAGCTTAACCTGATGGATCGACCCGTGCGGCTGTTATTACTTAGCCACGAACTCCTCGAATATAGATATATATATATACCTCCTATAATATACTACACCTAAATCCCTACATAAGTGGAAATAAATTTTCTACCCAATTCCCTACCACATGTCTTCGTTGACTGACATGGAACATCGCATTAAGCCTACACTCGTACTTGGCCACTACAAACACAAGCTACGTAATAATTTTCTATTCAGCCTGCTACACAGAATGCATTAGGCACTGCAATCTTTAAGCCTAGTGGACACGTACGTGGCTTTAAGGCAGTATCAACAACGCTTGTTGACGCTGTTCTGTACCAAGCCTTGTTTACGAAAACGTAGTGCACGACTGTACAATGTATGTGTTCACTTGTCTACGCGAATGTACGTTATTATGTGTGCATTTCCAGGTAAGTAGGACTCTAGCTTTGTATTTTGGTAATTGAAATAGTATCGTACATACATACATACATAAACTCACGCCTTTTTCCCATGGGGGTAAGCATAAACTACAGAACGCCACCTGCTACGATCCTTACAAACTCCTTTTGCCTCGTTAACGTTCATGCACGTCGGTAGCAAATACTATGCACCGGACCTTTCTGAAAAACAACCCCAATAAAGAACATCCTCAATAACGATATTAAAATGCTTTCGTAAGAGACATTATCATCATTGACACCAATGAGGTACGGTGGTATAGTGTTGCGCGTCATGTTTGCCGCAAATAAACGTATCTTTTTTCTTTCTTTCTTTTGAGATTCTTCTTTTCAGATTGACGGCCAGACCACCTGTTCTCAAACTTATAACATTAAAAAGTATTCTAAGATAATCTAACAAGAAAAAGTCCACAAACGTAATGGCATAAATATTTATCTTTTTTTTTTTGTATCCTAAAAGTAACTTTTATAAGTTTGGGCTTAAGTAAGTGGAATGTTACTCGATTCGCACATTGTTTATTCAAAAACTTTTATGATTAAGTCTCGGAATTGAATTTACCGAGAGCGGTAGGACGCGCTCAAGTGTTTTGGGACATACTGCTCGGAAAAATTACGGTGGAAAACTTTTTTTGTTTATATTTGTATAACAACTCTCTTACCTGCTTTCATTGCGCGACTCGGAGGATTTCTAATAGGATTGAAATTCATGAATAAACATGACAGTGGAGAATGTGCAGCTGTATCATGAACAGAATTTCCTACTATGGGAAATTGTTTAAAAAAAAATTACTTGAAAAAATAACTACTTAATTCTTGAGGCGATTCGCAGGAAGTTAATTTATTTGCAGGCGAATCGATTTCTGGAGTTGTTGATTCGTCTAACAATAAATTAACTTCGTGTGAATCGCCTAAAGAAAAAATAATATTATTTAACCGTATCGATTTGCTAGTTTTGGGGCGAGAAAATTCGTGCAAATTACCAATAAGCTAAATCTACATCAATGGCGGAGAACTAACGAGTTGACCGTGCATCTATCTGCAGATTTATTGTAGATGTCATTTAGAGGTACATAACATAAAATAACATCACACCTGTAATCCCCTCAGGTTCAAGCAGAAATGTACCTATAGTACACTTGCATTTCACAAATTATGTTTGAGTCCCATGTAATGTTTGTGCGGTTAATGGCAATAGGCTCGCACCTAGGGCGATAGCCGGGCACAATCTAGACTCCAGTTTGCTACTGAGAAATCCCAGATGGAAAAACCCAATAAAACTGCCTGACCTGGGAATCGAACCCAGGACCTCATGGTCATTAAATATTAAATATGATATAATGATATGTCAGGTTTGCAGGCTGCAAGAGAGGCTCTGTTCTTGTTCAATAGTGGTTATATGGAATTGGAATACTATACGAGTACACGTCAGTCAATACCTAAATCATTTCAATCACGCACAAAGCACATTCCCGTCAGCCATCCTTCATGTCCATATGTCCATGCACAGCGTAGTAACTTGTTTATTGGTCCGTATTTGTCAATCCAATCGGTCGGTGTGTGTCAATAAAAAATATTTTCGTAATTTCGCGCCGATGCCAATGTTGTCCTATAAAGAATATAAAAAATAAATGTTTAAGGAAACGATGGATAAATATAGAAGGAGAATGTTTGTGTGAAATTGTGAAAATAGTATGTATTATTACAGAAATTATTTAGGGTAGGTAGAATTTGAACCCTCAACAACCTAGCCGTGAAAATATAGTAACTATATAGGTGGTGGTGAGTCAGAAATAGAGTTTGAACAGAAACTTCTAGTAGGAAATCGTGAACACGAACGTCACATCACACCATAATCCACGAACCCATCAATCACCCCAAGATTTGTCACAAACACTTCTAATATTTATGCTCGAACAAAAGACATCGCGCCTAGGACATCCATCCGTCACAAAATAAATAGTAAATAACTCACACGAGGCAAATAACCCACTTTAAATAATCCAAAACAAACGAAAACTTTCACAAAATAAAATTACCATCGCGTCGCACAACTTATTACGCATCAAATTGAACAATTCAGCGTTACTCAAACTTCTTCCAATTTAGACCCCCACGGGCTGACACAGCGGATACATAGAATTTTCCACTCAGAATACATGTCAAATGTCTTTGTGATTCTCAAAGTTGTCGACGCAGTGACGGGGCGCAGAAATGATAAATGACAGCGGCTAATGAGAGCCCATCAGAAGTTACTGAATTATTTCAATGATGAAGCTGAATGTAGCGAGCTTGTGTACTGACTTTGACTTCTGTTGTTATTTTCTTTTGTATGCTAGGGTTGAGAGGGTTGAATGTTTTCAATATTTTTATTTAGTCACATAATTATACACCTACATATAATTTCTTCTAAATTTTAATTATCAAGCCGTCTTGCTCCACATACAAGTAGGTACGGTAGAGGTAAATGATTTACAACCGAGATACCAGAACGACATTTACAGGCTATTCAATGATGTTTTAGAGTTATGAGGAACAAGGTGTAAAGTTCACTCATACTCTATAGAAAAGAGAGGATCCTCCGACCAGGTGGGTGTCGCGTCTGGCAGGCAACTACCCAACGATTGATGTCGGATAGTCTTATATATCTTGATCGCGCGATCTTAAATTCTAATAGCGCGATGCAGGATTTGTGTGACGTCAGGTCTTTGATGCGTAGTTCGCATGTGACGTGTATGTTGTCGCCACAATGTCTGCGTGGCTAATCATTAAGATGTCTCATACTTTTGTTTATACTTCATAAAACAACTAACAGGTGATTATTAATCGCGCGCCGCGGTTTCTACCGCATAAGTCTCGATCTCGTATAAATATCGAGATAAAAAGTATCCTATGTCCTAATCCAAGTCAAGGTCTACTCATGTGCCAAATTTTATCCAAATCCGTCCCGCCGTTTTAGCGTGAAAGCTTACAAATAAACAAACAAACCAACGAACAAACTCACTTTTTCATTTAAAATATTAGTTAGGATTATACGGAAGCACAACACATTTTATTTTTATTGCGTTTTTTGTTACTGAGAATATTATTCAAATGACTTATATCTAGGACGTCCATTTTCAACGAGGCTCGGCATTATCCTTTGGCTTGCAAACGAGAATAAAATAGGCTTAAGCTAAGATCACTTAGGGACATAAAGAAGGTACTGAATGCGACCTTAATGTTACGAGACATAGATAAGTGTCTATAATCCAGTTTTTTGAATTTATCCATTTCCGTCTTTTTTATTTTTGGAGATTAAGTTTTTTTTTATGTTTCGCAATGCATCTAATCATTTCTTTATTATATATTTTTTTTATTAATTTCAATTTTACTCAAGTGATACTAAGATCAGTGGTATGAAGTTTCAACTTCTACATTCTTATTAAACACCACTTTATTAGGTATGCGACTTGGTCTAGTGGTCGCAAGCGCTACAGCTGAGCCTGAGGTCCTGGGTTCGATTTCCAGGTCGGGCAGTATTGTTGGGTTTTTCTATGGAACTTCTCAGTAGCAGCCCGGAGTATGGATTTGTGCCCGGTTGATTTCAATAGGCTCGCCCCCTGTTACGTGGAACTTAAACATAACTGGCGAAATGTGGGTGTACCTACTATCGCTACACCTCTGCCCAACCCTTCGGGGAAACAAGGTGTGATGTTATGTTATATTTATTTCCTATGAATAAGTAAAGAGGCGAACAAGGCTGATGCTAGATCATAGGTTTTGTGATCAGCAGATCAGCGGTCGTTTGTGACAACCGGAACTCGATAAAAATAAAATAAAATAAACAAAACACAACCATCAACATAATCACACCATCTTTTACATAACAAAACAAAACAGAACCTAATAAACAAAACACAAACTTCATCCATTAGGTATTTAAATCCAGTAATAATTCGAGAAAACCAATGTAACGCCATAATGGAATCACTCACGATCCATTCGAGAGCCTTCGTCCCAAATAATTATGCTTGAAAGTACTACGTCACAAGTTGTCCTAACTTTCGGGCCGCACCGGGAAGTTTTTTATTTGTAAATCGCCAATCCGAAAGAAATTAACATTTTTTCTGACATCCAACAAGGATTACGTTCCTTTATTTCTGCGGTCTATTGTTTACAGAAAATGAGGTTTGGGTGTTAGTTTTTTTATAATAAGACTGTTTTTCAAAGTTTTTTTTGTAAGAAGCAGGAAGGTCTTAACGTTTTGCAATTCAAGGAAATTCTTTGAACAAAAAATCCTTTTATTTTTCTCGTACTTTTTATTCGTGAACTATTTTCGAGTAGATTAAAATCTGATCGTTGAAGGAAACTGACCTTTGCAATGAATACTTACGGGTAACGATAAGATAAGGTAAGCTCGATTTTCAGACTTGCCTTTAGTAATCGTATCCTAGGTTTTATATATGTAGGTAACTAGTTTTTGAGACGCATGATTTTCGATAAGTACGTAGAATATGATACCCACTGCCATTTATTCTAATAGTTCGATCCACACTTCCATCTATGAGACTCTCAAACCATTATCTATTTTATGAACGAATGAATCATTTTATGAATTGTAAATCTTTAAAATGATCATTTAAGATTTGTAAATCTTAAAATGATTCATTCGTTCACTGACAGGCAACGCACAACATACACTGGTTCTAAAAGCATTAAATTTTCTAAAAGCACAAGAAATTCATAAATAGCAGAAATGGCAGGATTTTTCTTTTAATTCACCCCCTAAAGAGGTAACATAGGGGATGAAAGTTTGTATGGAAGTACATCTTTGGCCGATGGGACACCCTATTGAGAACACGGCTTGTTGTTTACATTATTATTATCCTTACAAACACCATGATTGAGAAGTAAAACAAAAATCAAATTAACACATAAAAAAGTTATCAAAAAAAGATGAATTCACATTAACCAGTGTTGTTATTGCATAAATCCTATTTATACTTTTCATATAAAAAAAGTTTCAGAATTTATGTTCTATTTTTTGTGTCGGCAACACTGAAGAGTCATTTGTTATACAATTACAAAGTTTGTAGTGGAACTGACAAGTTTGTTTGGTAACTTTGATATTTTTTATTGCAATAATTTACAACTGTAAAGCGTTTTTATGAATGCTATATTATAATTACACATAGAGAGAAATGCATTAGTAATAATAATAGTGCACAGAATTGTAACATTATAATGTAACGTGCATGAGAGCAAATAAATAAATAAATATGTGTTGTTTACTGTGCCGAACGAAATTGCGTCACGTTGAACTTTCGGAGGTAAGCTTTGTTGATAAAAATGTAACGTTTCTGAGTATTAAATCCACACTGTGAATGGCTCCGAGTACTAAATAAACACTGTTCATTCATAAGAAGTTTGTAAAGATTACTACTCAATGACGGATTACGTTTTTTTTTTTTTTTTACATTATGTCCCAAATAAACGTGTTTCTATAATAAAAGAAAAAATAAAGAAAGAAAATATGTTGAATTGCGGAAAACTGACGCAAAGAAAAAACAAATACCTACACGCAAATAACAAGTTGGTTGAAATTAAGGCTCGTACACATTGGCGCGACGTGTCGCGCGACGCGACACCGGTAATTGTTCAATCGTGAAGTTTTATTAGAAATTGTATTGTTAAAGTCGCGTGGCGCGACAAGTCGCGCCAGTGTGAACGAGCCTTTATGCGTCACATCCACGCAAAAAGGCGATCGCTCAGCATATTGCTGCGACCCTATGCGAGACAGAGCCCCAGCGCTGGTTTTCAGCGACAGACGGTGTTGACGTACCCACCATGTTTGATCCCCATTTCGTAATCCTCCAATATTTAATTTAAGTATAATTATTTATATAATTCATAAGTATAATTTTCAAAACGACTTCATTCCATTCAAGAGTAAGTATAAAGAATAGACGCAAAAAATATAACATTTTAAATCTGTGAAAATGGTTCCAGCGATCTACTAGGTTTTCAGCCAAGCGGGAGCGTCGACTTCCGATCCCACCGACGTCACTTCCGCACTCACCCTCGCGGGCGAGCCTTTGTTGACTGAAAATTGTAAAATGCATGTAAATAATAAATCCTTTTGGAAAATTGAATTGTTTTTCCATGCTTCTCTCCATAATTTTTGCTTGTGATATGTTCGTGTGAGGAGTTTTGATGTTATTTGTTTATGAATTATAGATAACTAACTCTTGTTTCACTCGGTTTTTACGATTTAAAAGTCATTTATTTCAAGTAGGCCATTAAAAGGCAGTTTGGAACGCCAAAAAACATCAGCTATCTGCCAGTGAAAGACCTGTCAAAATCGGTCATCAATTATCTCTTAGGTTTTATTATTATATAATGTATATTAAAATTGTTTATTTAAAAAGAAACTTAGACATAAATTAGTCAGTTTAAGTGGTGTATTCATTTGTAGCCGAACTAGGCAGAGCCTGTATTTCGGCTGTCAGTGCCATACCCCACGAGTATTACACATAATTATTAACCATTAACATTTCATAACTATCTTGTACATAATTTTAATTTACACGAGGATAATTTACTTAGATGATAGAGGAAGAAAAAAATTATTGCAAGCTATTTGCTGGCAGATAAAACATAATACCATAAATAATATTTCCTTTATTTTCCCATAACTTACCTTCTTATTATTTCAATACCAACATCAAAACCTCAACACTTTCCTTAACAACCGAACCACCAACAAGGGAAACCGTATATCCCTAAGGGCCTATAAGTCGTCAAATTGCTTAGCAAGATCCGCCGTTATATCGAACCCACTGCAGCATTAATTTTGAAATAAATGTATGTTAAAGTTGAAGATTAATGTTATCGATCATGTTAGCCGAAAACACGATTTCATAAAAAAATCTCGTTAGAAAAAAATCCTAAGTTACCTCCAAACCGAACAATAAACCGCTGCTATTAAAAAAATACTTCAAATTAGATCATGAAACTTGGCACACTAACTGAACTAACTATAAAACAGCGACTATTTTTTTTTTTTAATTACCCTTATTTTCGCCGTAAAAAGCAATTGCCTAAACTTTTACCGATTTGGAGCCGTCTCCGTCTTGCTCGCAATCAGTCGACGAGTAGTATGGTGCGAGCGAGATAAAAATCTGAAATTGTGTGGGCTCTTAAAATGGCAAAGAAAAGAAAAATACCTTTCTTTCGCAGGTAACCAGAACCTACGAAGAACGTATGGCCATAACGTACAATAAAGTTTATCGCGGCTTCGAATGGCCCGACAATGAAAGCCGTGGCTGGACCGTGGTCCGTACCGTGCGCCATAAAAACTAGCCGTAACCCTCGTCCGTCCGCTTTACTTCACAAACGTGGCTAAATAATGTAAGGTTGTTGCGGTAAGGGTTGGCACGTAAAATGACGTCAAGTGACGAATGAAATTGCTTAATTTAAAAAAAAAGTGTTATCTTTTCAGATTATTGTCTAACATCTTCCTCTAGTCAAAGGTGTTATCCAAATTATGTCCCAAGATGTTTTCTGAATGAAAATTAAAAGAATCGTTCATCACAATCAGCCTAAAGCGGCCCACTGATGGACAACAATCGCACGCCATTTGACTTAACTCTTGATCTTTCCGATCTAGCGCTACCAGATGGCTAGCCAGGATTGTTTTCTTTTTCTTCACTAGCCTGAGCAATTTTTATTCTGTGGGCCATGACAATGACAGCCATAACGATGATGGAAAAGTCAACAAGCTTATGTCAATCTTGTTGAAAGTCATTGTAGAAATACAAAGCTCTTGAGAAGTTATTATCACGTATTTAATCCGTCTGGCCTCTGGACAGATTAATTTCGATTAAAATAGCCCAAAAAAATTAATGAATTTAGAAGCAGCGGGGTAATTGCGTAACACACTTGTGGCGGCATCTACACCGCCACATACGAACTACGCATCAAAGACCTGACGTCACAAGTCCTACATCGCGGTATAAGAGTTTACCGAGCGATTAGCATATATAAGACTATCCGACATCAATCCTTGGCCAATTGCCCGCCAGACACAACACCCGTCTGGTCGGAGGATCCTCCCTTTTCGATAGAGGATGAGTGAACTTTACACCCTGTTCCTCATACCCCTAAACACTTATAGTATCAGAGCTTTCATTTTGACAATTCAACACCTTTAATTGCGTTATTTACGTTGTTGAGCAGACATACATTTTTCGAACATAAGAAGCAATGGATTAGCAATATCCTTCAAAATCATTGATAGTGTGTTCTCCAATTAGGGTGCACACACTGGCTAAGAATTAAGAACTATGGCCTCCACTTTTATCCGTCAAATCGAATTTCAGCCACACTTTGTTTTCTTTACAGCCCTACAATCATAACGCTTGCTAGAACAACAATAGAGCATAGAAAATAGAGCCTCAGTGGGTAACTCTATGACATTGTCTAGTATTTTATGTGTTGACTGTAACCTGGTTACGACTCTGTGACATTTATGGGTAAGCGGAGATGGCTATCTTCCTTTATCTTTTAAAAATCTTACATAGCCGCGAATTTTATTATCGGTTTCATTCAGCTAGCTATTGAATGGTATGGCCTTTCTCAAGATATTTATTAGATTCCAAATACGCTGAATCGGTGCAAAACTTGTCGATAGGGACATGATTATAATGACTAGCGGGTATTTAGTCTGAACGGCCCAAACCGTATGGCCCTCGGGCCATTCGACCGTAAACAGAAATTAACTTTTTGAAAAATTAACTTAAATTTTTGTAAACATTTTATGTTATTGCTGATTGTTTTTGTGAAGAAGATAATACAAATCTATGAAAAAAGTTAAAACTGCTATGACAAGTTTTTCACTTTTGCACCCGAATGTACTTGATGTAGTTTTTATCATTGAATTTGTTTACAAATTTTTATCAGCACCGGTCCCTTGGAACGGAGAAGATTTTTGTTTACGGTCGAATGGCCCACTGTCCATTCGCTTTTGGGCCGTTCAGACTAAATACCCGAAATTCTGCCTATTCTTCTCCATAGGAAACAACGTTTTGGAATGGTAAATTCAATTCATTTTCTTGTTTGACTTTCAAAAGTGCCTACTTAGTAAGTACTTAGTAGGCACTTTCAATTATTTTGAACCATAAATTGGTCTAATTGAAATAAATGATTTGATTTAGACTGCTGAGTTTGCTTGATGATTAAATGCTGTAAGTACTCGCGATATGAACTGAGCGCTGTTCCGCCGCATTCAGCGTCGTAAGCGGCGGAACAGCACTGCACACGGATGTTTCTCGACTCCTTGTCGACAAGTTGCGATATGCATAGTTCCTGCATAGATTTTATTTATTATTATAACTATTCTCATTCTTAAGACGCCGTACGCGGCTGATAGAAGCAGAATTGTATAAGTGTGACCAAAATCGTTCAGCGAAACGCGAATGGAGCTGCATAAGTGTGTGGTCCGACGACTCAGTTCTTAACGCGGCGACTCTAGGCATACTGAGGTAGTGTAATGGCGTACTGTGAGGAATGATGTCATAAAAAGGTCATAACAAATGAGTATACTGCTACAAAAATCTTTTGGCGCTCGATCATTCGTTGACATGGTGGCGCTGTTGTGTCTTGTCAATGTCTAGTTTGAAATGTATTTTTTTTTAAAGATGGCGGCGTTGGTTCTGGTTTGGCCTCGTGCCAATAACCATATAGTGCGATACCTTTATGGCACCTGTTTACGTCATGAGCTATACGATTTTTTTTTTGTTTTTTTTGCTGTTCAGTTTTCAATTTTCATGCCTCCCCCTGAAAATTTATTCGTTGTTACAATGTATAATAGTTCTTCACCATTGTGACATTGAATGGGATATTTTTGTGTTTGTAACAGCTCTCCGTCAGTAAATAACAAACCGACACGAAGGGTTCCGTACCATAAATGAAAATACTAAACGAAGAATATATTCCATATTAAATTTAAAAAACCGCAAAGATAGTAAGTATTTCACTAACTATACCCATATTAATAATACCCATATTTAATTAAAATACCATAAGAGTAGGGTAGTATTTATTGATAAATATACGTTTCAAATTCCTAAATTGTTTAGTTGTTGCGATAGAGCGCTTACAAAAATGTTCTAAGCCCCGTATTACAGAACCTCCCTCAAAACTCAAGCATTACTTAAAACTCGTTTTAAACCTTTTGATTGGTTGAAACTAGTTTTAAGTAATGCTTGAACCTTGAGTGAGGTTCTGTAATACGGCCCTAAGAGTGACAACTTTTACGGCACCCTATTTCTTCATTTTCGAAGATAAAAACAAACAAAAATTGCGACACACTTGCTGACACACGAACACTCCATATGCGAGACAAGATATTTTTTTCAAAATCAAAGGTTGTAAAGTTGTAATTCCTTGAATTTTTAACTTTATAAAATTTCTATTATAGCGGCTTATATAATATTATAATCTGTGAAAGTTTCAAATGCCTATCTATTATGGTTAATTAGATACAGCCCGCTGACAGACAGACAGACCTATAACTAAACCTCCGCTGTCAGGTCTGACAGCGGAGGTTTAGTTATAGGGCACCCTTTGGGTACGGAACCCTAAAAACCTAGAAATTACCGTCTATTGACAATAAAATCTAATCCCGAAGATGGGCCAACATTTTCCAGATTTTGATATGGTATCCAATCTCCTAAAACGTTTCTTTCTTAGAATTATAATGAAAAGTCTTGTGATCTTAAAGACTTATTCGAGATAAAGGTCACTCAGCTTATGCGATGCGCGTACAAAGAAAATTAACATACAGATAGTTTGAGAGACGTGGCGTTGGATCGGGGTCTTAGATTTAGGTTTTTATAGGGATCTAGATAATATGAAGGACGTGAGGCTGATTAGAAACAAGTTTAGAGTTAATTTCAAGCAAGAATCTGTGGTGAGGACACGCAATTTGTATATGAATTCCACACGTGGTTTCAGACACTAATTATGTTTATCGGTATAAACGATGATATTATATGCTTTTTGGAGGACTTCGTGGCTAAGCAACAGACGCACGAGTCGATCCATCAGGTTAAGCTACGCTTGCCAGGGTTGGTCCGTGGATGGGTGATCATCTTTACATATCTAAGTCTAATGACATCAACCGGGCACAAATCTAGGCTCCAGCTGGAAAATGGAAATAACACTTTGACCGACTTGGGAAAAGAAAATGTAATAATTGGTAAAAAGAATTAAAGGTTTTGCCCAGACGATTTCTGCCTAAAAAGGACTATCCACTTTAGATATCTATAATGTAAAATAATATTGTTATAATATCAGTACTGTTACAGACATCTGCGCTGATCGCAGGTCTGTCTGTGGTGTGATCGCGACTCGATCCATCCCAATTCCATTTGGAGATCAAATACTATCTCCAGTTTTCGTTGTAAAGTTATAGGATGTAACATTTGTGAGGTCTTATTTTACATTTTGCATTGATTTTTACAAGGAGTGTTTGTAGATTATAGAAGTATGTTTATATTATTAAAGGATAATAAAAAAGTCGACGAACTACTGAATGGAAAACGATCATCGCTGTTTGTAACAAAAGCATGAATTTTTGCTGATCCCTTGCCTAAACAAGATACAAAGTTTTTTTTTTTCTGTTTTTAATTAGGGACTTTTATAACCGCAAAAGATACAAAGTTAAAATGTCTCATGTGCCTGTTATTTCACCAACGACACTCGTCTTTTAAACGGAAGCATAGAAACGTAGGTACTTACTGTTTTCTTTATTAGTTAAGTGCATGTAAAATTCACACATTGACACATCTATTTTATTAAGCTAATTTTTTATCTTACGCGTGCTAATACTTAGCACTTAGGCCGTTTCCTCATTGGTCGGTGCGGTATCGTTTCGGTATAGTATGCTCGGTATACCGAAACGATACCGTACTGCTTTCATTTTTCCTCCTTGGTCGGTAAGCAGCAGTGCGGTATAGTATGCTCTGTATACTATAGTATACCGAGCCAATCAGGAAACGCCCATTGAAATGTAGTCGCTCGGTAAGCTATCGGTACCGAGTATACCGAGCATGCTGATCCCGTGCCGCTGACGTACCGCCCAGTGAGTAAAGGGCCTTACAGTTTTAGTAGCTGTTATGATAACATCTACCTACATACTTATCTTTTTAATATTCAATGTAATATAAGTCAGATCAATCAATACAATAACATTAACGTTTTATCGAATTATGAATCAATTTACAAAATACTCAACCTTTCATTTTAATCTCACAAAAAACACTATTCGATAATCAATAAGTAGGTACATGAATATTTTACTACTCGATATAAAAATTACGACCCACCCTGTATACGAAGCACCTGCGCCCGGATCACGTTCTTATTAATTCCACAGAATAGAAATTGGATTCCCTTATTGGAGCAACGATTATTCCAATGGTTTTCATTTCGATTCGCGCGTCGTCACATAATTTATTCGAAGTATAATTGAAGAGGGAGCCACTGCGTTTTCGTCAATACCTTCGATTATAATCTTTTGGGAATTAGTTTTTGATAGGTCAGTGAAATCTTTAACTATAAACTGATATTCTTCTTGTTCCTTTTGTTCCCCTAAAGGTAATCCTGCTATCTAATTGCGTAACACATTTTGGTAAAAGATTAAGACTAATCTGTTTCATTTTGACAGTTCAACAACATTCATCGCGTTATTTACGTTGCTGAGCAGATTTCGTTTTAGAACTTATGAAGTAATGGATTAGCAATATGTTTCAAAACGATTCAGATTGTGATTGATCGTGTATTGCGCAATTAGGGTGCCGGATACCATCCTAAGTCATTTCGTGCTATTACCAAAGGTAGTCCTCCAACAAATGAAAATTTGGCCCTGAATTGTGTATTGATTAATTCTTCTAGACTCCTACCTACATAAATTGGAGCATGGCTGGCTTAGTAGTGACTTTGCGAATCGACTCATTTAAATAACATTATTTTTTCTTGACACGATTCACACGAAGTCAATTTATTTGTGGGCGAGTCGACAACTCCAGAAATAAGTATTAGTCAATTTGTACATTTTGAATTTTTATAGTGTATTTTTTTACTTTATTGCATTTCGGGTACCTACCTAAGTAAATTCGTGCGAGTCACCAATAAGCGTTAACACTTACATTTTAAAGGTAATTTGCAGTTACTAAAGATTCAAACAAACGTAAAAATAAACCCCTTTTTCCAAAAGTACGTTTTAGTTTCCATTCAACACTACAAACACTTTCTTTTTCTATTTTTATTTTTTTTATTTTGTTTATTATTGTGAATGTGAAGACTATGTGGGTCATTGATTTTTTCTTTTTCTTTTCTTAGTTAGTTTTAACCATGGTCTGGCAGTTTGAGTACTATATGCGGCCTACCCAAATGTCCTTTCTTTGGTATTGTTCGTCGAATCGTTGAGCTCCTTGACTTCTGAGTTGAGCTGCACGATTACCGACAAATGCGTGCACTGACTGGACAGGTCCACTCAATCTGGTGGTTCTTTCCTCAAAAGACCATTTCAGACACGAATCTACATATTCTTCACATGATCTGACCAAGATTATGTCTGGACTTTAAAAGAGACTGTGACCTCTGAGTTTGTTTCGGCCTTTCTTCTCAGAGTAGTCAGATAGGAAACGCCGACCTCATCTAGTTTTAAAACATAATTATGATTGACGTGTAAAAGTGTTTGTATGAACCTACTTACAGAAAATAAATCATTTATCATTTATCATTTAAGTAGCTTATCTTATCCACGTGTTTCCCTGTTGGCATAAAAGAACATCTACAGAAGGTTCAGATTCCACGACATTATCAATGTCTACTCAAGGAGACAAATACGTTATTTATTTTATTTTTTATTAGCAAAACTTACCTACAGCTACATATAATGGTTACAGTTTTTAGTACAATTAAGGATAATTACAAGTTTTCACATAAATTAAAACGAGCTCGTGGCTAAGTAATAACAGCCGCAAGGGTCGATCTATCAGGTTAAGCTACGCTTGCCGGGGTTGGTCCATGGAAGGGTGACCATCTTTACATATCGAGACTCTTTCATGCCTCAGTAAGCACGTCAAGCCGTTGGTCCCAGCTGTCATTCGTGGATCTTAGACAGTCGTTACGGGTGGTCAGAAGCCGGAAAGTCTGACAACCAGTCATGAAATTAAATGAAATTGTTTATTCTGTAAATAGGATATCGGAATAACTTTTACACGTCAAGTTAAAAAAATATTAGAGCTAAGCTAGATGAAGTCGTCTGACTACTCTGAGAAGAAAGGCCAAAACAGTCTCTTTTAAAGTCCAGACATAATCTTGGTCAGGTCATGTGAAGACCATGTAGATTGGTGTCTGAAATGGTCTTTTGAGGAAAGAACCACACAGATTGAGTTGACGTGTCCAGTCAGTGCACGCATTTGTCAGTAATCGTGCAGCTCAATCTTATCAAGCTCAGTCTTATCAACGGATACCGTATTACCCGGTTACTGGGCTGTGGAGGTCGAGTATATGAATTAATTGTTACGCGTCGGTTTTGTTCTCCAACAATTACTGCCAGATCGAATGTGCCGACCTGAACATGCGTGTAGAACCCCTGAGATCCTTAGCTCATAAAGTACCTCTTCGAGATCTTGTTGGACCTTCCGTGTCTACCGTCCTTTGGTTAAAGGTCTCGGATTTCATCTCAGTTCAATACTAATGAGGTCTCTTTGGTACCTCGGTACAGTACAATGGTATGGTGTAGGTGTCGAACGGGGTATCAAAAACCATTTCTATGGGGATTTCTGATAGTATATTCCTTCAAAAGATATAAAATACCTGTAGGTGTGGATTTGTTAGGGGAAAATAGTTATTTTTTTTGTATTGTTATAGTCGCACCTGCGTACATCTTATGATCAGTAGATTTTAATGTTACCCAGTAACTGGGTTGTGTAGGTCAGATAGGCAATCGCTCCATGTTAAGTACTAGATTCAGCTTCATCCGGTTAGACTGGAAGCCAACCCCTATATAGTTAAGAAAAGACTAGGCAGATTGATTGAGATGATCACTTGCACGTTATAAAACGATAAGGGCTTTTTCTCTTTGTGACTGTTAGATAGTTTCAACCTTAGTGAAGTCTCAATTTACTTGGAGTTGTTGTCAAAAGTATATTTAAATAATCGAAGTTATTTAAATTATACCTTGTAATGTTTTAGGAAAGAACACACATTCCTCATAATCAAGATTATTGAAACTTCAAAGCATCACCAAACATTACAGAACTCTTTGAAACTCAAAAATATTCATACCACTGGCTAATACACGCTTGATTAATCTACGAATGTACTGAGGCGTAATAATACTCAATTTAAAAATACATTTGTTCAAATTAATAACGCTTGAGCGACGCGAGTTCAAAGGAGAAGGCATTATTGCATATGTGAAATAATTTAGCAGGCTGCTTTTAGCACCAGACGATATAATGCGAACGGACGGATGGGCAATTCAAACTCTTTTACATGTCGAGCGTCGCC
Organism: Eupsilia transversa; assembly: GCA_914767815.1. Classification (NCBI taxonomy): domain Eukaryota; kingdom Metazoa; phylum Arthropoda; class Insecta; order Lepidoptera; family Noctuidae; genus Eupsilia; species Eupsilia transversa. The sequence goes on from OU611876.1 coordinate 14,806,225, forward strand.
ATTCGCCCGTAGTCCGTCTGCTGCTCGATTTGACTGCGTCTAGTTTTAACTATTCTGACAGATCTAATATTTACCCTGTCCATACTCTGATGTGAGATAGAAGTAGTTTATTCAGATACTTCTCCAATCGTGTTGTGCTCATTTCAATTCCTACTTGTCTTTGAATAAAAATAGAAGATGGTTCGCAGGCTTGATTCATTTGAAGAAGTTAATAATGATGCTCGAATTATTGGTCTCCTGGCAACGGCAAAAAAATTACAAGTTTATTTATTTATTTACTATTACCACTTACACTTGTTTTTACAGGTGGGGACCCAATACAACAGTGTAGTCACAATTTCCACAATCAGAGACGTCACCTACCAACCAATGCCAATTAACTATCACCACCAACAACAAACTTCCTTCCGAAACTTCCTTTTTAAACTGTCCTTTTTAAACTGTCGTCTATTGGCCGACAGGGTCCACATTTTTTATCCGTCGTTTCACGTGGATAGTCAATTAACCAGTAAGTAGTTAAGTCCTGACGCAATTATGTTGCTAATAAGCTACGTTAAATTCATTTAATGAACGTAATCATCAATCATCATTATCCCCTATTTTTAAACGACTGCCAAAGAAAAAGGAGGTTCTATTTTCGTAGCGTGTTTTTTTTTATATGTCCGTCTATAAATCGCCAATTTCGGATGGATTTAAAAAAAAACTTTTTTCATTTGGTAGAAAAAGCTTACGCGGTGTTCCCATATATCATGTATATTGTATTCTTGGGTAGTTTTTCAGTTAGCTTCAATATTACGTATTTTTCCCACTAAGCCTATGTGAATGATGTTATGATAAGTTCCTGTGAATGTTATTTACATATCAGGTCGTGGTATTCGAATTGGTGTGGGGTAGTTACCACAACTAAAAAGTGAAAAATTAAAACTTTTTATTAAAAAAAAAAACAATCGACTTCCAAAAATAACACTAAGCACAAAGTAAAAAATAACTTTAATTTCGGAAGTCAGTGGCAAAAAACGAAAATTTAAAACCAATGACACCGACTTCCGAAATTAAAATAATTTTTCACTTTCTAGTGTTTTTTTTGGAAGTCGGTCGTTTTTTTTTTTTTTTGAATAAAAAAGTTGTTTCAGAGTTATTTAATTCAATATCTTAGTACATGTTGTAAAGAGCGTTTATCAACAACCTCCTCCAGAATAAACCCAGGAGTAGGAGGAGACTAGTTATCTATACTAACATAATAAGGAGAAACGATTTGCATTTTTGTTTGTAATGAATAAACTCAAAAACTACAACACCGATTTTAAAAATTCTTGCACCAGTAGGATGCTACTTTATCATTGAGAAACAAAGGCTATAATTTATAAAGATATTACGCGGCTGAAGCTGCTGGCTGAAGCTAGTCTCAGAATATTTTTTTTATACTAAACTAGATGGAGCGTAAGGATCAAATCCCCATAAAATACAAAAACAAAACATCATAACTTATTATTAACAATATCTAAACAGATTAAAAACACAAGATTATCGTGTTGACCACTAATATATCTTTAAGTAGACAGAATGGAAGCAAAGAAAACAATTTATATATTGTGTGAGGTGAATAAAACATCAGTTACCGAGAAATATTACACATATAGCCAGATTAATGGTGCTAAGAGAAGACGGCTATTTTGGACTGGGAGCGTGGAGCAAATATAATTGCTTAATGTACCACTAATGAGATAATAGGGCTTATGTCTTTTGTATATGCATGAATAGCAATATAACATAGTGCGATATAATATGAAGTTGTTATTATGTTGGAAAGTTAAGGCATCGTTTGAACTGTGGGTAGAATACAGTAAGTTTAGCAACCGAAGTAATTTTAAAATCGTTTTTTTGATTACGTATTGCAGGTGTCATAATATCGCGGTTGGTTGAAAGTGAACAAGAGTAAACACTCATCTGATTACAATGCACGACAGAAGGTATTGCACATTTTCATCTTTATATTAAAAGATTAAAGTCATTATAATTTTTGATGTCTAGAAATTGAAATCAAAATCTGAAAGAAATATGCGCACAAGTCAATGGATGAAACAATTTTGCCAATCGGAAGAAATACAATAGACGTAGGTAGATATATTTAGTAACCTATTCCGCTTAACTATTCCTAAATTGTATTTTATAATGGATTTCCGCCAAGCCACGCCTGAATCAATTAACTATTTGCCAAAAGGAACTCATTTCAATAAGAAACATGTTCTCCAACATACTAAAATCCAGACTCCCGGTCTAAAACTTATGCAGTCGCGACACGTGGTGTGTACCAACCGATTTAGAACATGGCGGGCGATAGGAATTATTATCAAGTATTATTTTTTATCCGCCATGACAGACGACGCTTTATGGCGGGGGTAATGTGCCTGTGCGCAATAAATTGAAGAATATTAGAAAGGATAGACTGACGTCATGAGGAAGTGATGTTTGCAGTTCATGTTTTTATACGAAAGCAAGAAGGAATTTTGTTCGTGAGAAACATAAAAGCGAAATGTAACGAAAAATGTATATTGGAACCAATTCCATACAAAAGTAAATCCGATCAACCATTGCAAAACAGAATTTACAAAATATGCAAGAAATGACATTGATAGTGGGTATTTTTTACACAGTCATAGGAACTCAAACGGGAAATATTCCAATCAGAAATGAACGAAACTTTACAAGCTCATTTTTGCATATTCCAAGGAAAACTAGAACACAGTGACGGCATACTGAAAATATTTAAAAGAGCTAAAAATATCCATAGCTAGAACTCCTCATAACCACACCACCACAAAGAAAATTATTATGAAGTATTATTTTTTATCCTCCATGATGGACGGGGTATTATGGGGCATGGCAATATAGGCCAACAGTCGCTTAGTGATTTTTTACTTTCATGGGAGCATTTTGTAGGCTGCCATGTTGTATGTATGGGATTTTTGACTGTTAGAGCACCGGCTATTTGTTGTTGAGGGCCTGTGAACGGCTTAAATATTCCATTATATTTTGCGCTATTGAAGTGGGATTTTGGTTGGAGCCGCGTGTATAAAAATACATAGTATGTAGTTACTGTTGTTTTTACAGTATTTTGTTTGTGTTGTGTGGATAAAGCAGAATGTGGATTGTAAACGTGTTCTTTTTAGCATACCTACGGATTCATATTTTTTATGATTTTTATTCATTTAATCATTTTGCAATGTCGGTCAAGGTCGCTTATTCACTAGTATTAGTGAACTTGTGTACTGGCCACATTGATTTAGGGGAAATGCCACAAAGTCTTACATGATTTTTGGACAATAATAAACATGTACCTTTTTGGTAATTATGCGATAATGGTTCACTTAGATAGGATAGGACCTTCTACTTACATAATAATTTTCAGGTACATTACCCAAAATTTCACGACCCATAATAAAGTAAACATCCTTTTGCAATTAATCATGAATGAAACCTCGTATTAATAAAGAACAAACCCACTCACAAGTTAAAAGCCGACAAAACTTCGTCTAAACCACGCTCAAAATATCTGAACTCAAACCGAAAACTCATCAAATCTTGACGTATTTAAGGCTGATATAAAAATTTTCGACAAAAGCGGAGTCGCCGGTAAACTTTCACAATTAAGCCGTCGTGGTATCGTATCGTTCGACTTTTGTGAGCGAATTTATTAAAACCGTGCTCGCGATATTTTGTTCCAGCTTTTGGGATCCTTTAGGTAGGGACTATTTGACTTTTGAATACCTCGGTAACGACGGATAGCCAATAGAAGATGTATAGACGAGTCATTATTATGTATATAATATACTGTACGTGTATGAGAAACCTTCGTTGTACAAATAAAACTTTATAGTCAATAACTTCTGGTAATGTGGCTATTTTTTATCGAAAGTAACACACCTTGGTTATTTCAAATCAAATAGTTTTAGAATTAGCCTTTGAGACACATAACAATAGGAACCATGACTTTCTTTTAATTAGTGACCTCATTAAAACTTATTGTCAAACATTTTTGGTTACCCCATAAACATATTCAGCTCTTTTATCGTCTTTCAAAATATAATCATAAGCAGAACCATATAAATAACACGAGGGTACCCCAAGGCTCCATCTTTGTTCCCCAACGAACTTTGACGGTAAACAATGAGCTTCTAATTAATTTCGTCTTTGAAGGTGTGCGTACGACTCACAACTTTACAAAACATTATATTAATTTCTCGAATTTTACTTTAACACGGGAAATTTAATTTACGAAAACACGTTAGTATTATCAGTTGGTAAGAATGTATTTTCTGTTTCTTGTGAGTTGTTTGAACGTATTTTGATGGGGTGCGATAGGAAGAAACGTATATAATTATCATATTATTTTCTATGAACAGTGCTGTCTACAAAGATTTAACTGCACAGTACTACATTTCCTTGTGTTGATATCAATTTAACATAATATTAATTTGTGCTGATAGATTTACCATCCCGATTATGTAGATATTATATAAAGGACTCTAACGAAAAACACAAAAAATATAAAGTTTCAAGAAGCTTTTCTTGAAATAAGACTACAATATTTTAGTTGGAAAGCACACAAACTTATCTTGAAAAGAGAGACTTATCTAAGTATCTCCCTGTAAACGATACCGTAGACCTTAACTTAGACAGCTTTACGAAGAAAATTGCTGTAATTTGAGGGCACGTAATAATTTTAAGTTGATTAAGAAAAAAAAGGGGTTAAGAATTAATTGTTCAAGGACGATGGTTAAACAGTTCGTAACAAAAATATGATATTGAAATTTTAGGGACTAGTAAGAAAAAAATAGATAATCGTTTTTTGGATATAAGATAATAATATTATAGAAGAAGCGACGTAAAGCTGCTGTGTTGACAAAATTATCTTTATAAATCGAAAGCGTAAACCAGAATTAATTAACACTAACTGAAAGCAAAATATCTCAACCCTCCCCTCCCTCTTAAATCTCCCCAAAAAACAACAGATCTCACTCCCCTAAAATAAACTCCATTCACAGAAATAACAAGTCACAGTCGTCATTATGATATTAATTTATAAAAATAATCTTTTTTTTTCAATTCCGGATGGTTTCTGCGGATAATACGCAATCAGCGAAACAATTAAAGCCTGGCCGAAAAGGTCGGGACTTTTATTTTTTTCCAACCCCTTTACCTGATCCCCGGCTAATAAATCCGTTGAGGAAAATTTGGATACAAGTGATGAGAGGATGGAGGGCAAGTATTTCATCTAATGGAGGTCTGATTTTTCAGGTCTGGTCTGTTAACTAAGAAGTTACTAAGAAGACCAATTGGAACCGTGCACCTAGCTTCTGACGTTTCATAAGTGCCCATGTAGGTTTATGTGAAATAAAATATTTTTGATTTTGATTTTGTTAAGCTTACATTTATTTATACAAACTGGCTTTGGTCAATGAGGTTTGACTTTCAATATGCTTCTTCGGTACAACTATGTAGATTGCTTTTAAAAAAAACCAACATTACATCTAACTTTGACATATAGTATCAAGATTAATTAGCCTTTCTCGAAATAGTAAGTATTTTCGCACCATGTAATTGATACACGTGGATGTGGTTCTCCATAATTATATTAGATCTAAGTTCGAAATAAGCTTTGGTGCTTGTTTAATTAACTTTACAAATAATGCAGATATTGGAATTGTTAGTTGTTGTTGTTGTTGTGAAACTTCACGGAAGCAAATTGTTTAGAACATTGCAATTAACTATTGGTTAGCTTGAATTTAGATTGTAACTTCATGATCTATTGATCGTTATTAGCATTCCAAGAGACACTAGCCTGTCAGTTTGAGTGGATAGGCCCAATATTACAATTATTGGGACATTTGAGTTATAATAATATAGTGATTATACGATACCAAAACTTTAAACCGAAAAGGAGGAATTTTCAAGTAAACTTTTTTGTGATATTGTGCAAGCCTGCATACCGCCTAGTTTTTGTAAATGATTTAGGGACCAGGTAGTTTTTTTTGTGATGGAAAATTTCGACTCTTTATTACTCGAACGCAAATTCCTCCTTTTTGATGAAAATTTTTACCTCTCGAATGAATGATAGGAAGCTGATTATTTTATGTCTGAAAGAATATTCCATAACAATGAAAATTACACAAACAGAATGTCGTGCCGTGGCAAAAAAAAGTATTTTATTAAAGCGGTTCTCATAGTTTTTTTTAAAATAATGATAACTCAAAAACTATGAAGAATCCCGAAGCATGAGGAATGAATCCTCATGTATGAGGTATTTTCGGATACCCCTGAAAAATAGAATTGAAAAATATTTGACCCCTCATGATCAAATATTTTTATAAGACGTCTTTATTTGGGTCAGCTTGTGTAAATAAATATACCTACAGTAACAGTTCACCGCTAGTTATTGAAATTGATTGATGGCCTCACGATCGATACGTCTAAATAGCAAGACGCCTAACTACCCGAAACATCAATTTGGCAATACTTCATAAATATATGCATAATAATATCAAATCGCTAAACAAACGAAATTGTACCACAAAAAAATGGAAGGAAACGCCGACAAAGCGATATAAATGTTTTATTGTACTTTTGTAACTGAATTGCATATCAGGCTTCGTGTTTTATTAATAACAACGAGCCCAGTGCTGGGCGTGGGCTTATGCGGGCACGGATTTGTGTGGGTATCGGTATTAATACCTGTGGAATAATTAAAATGCGAGGTGGACGTGTAAGTATTGTTCTCGCTTTGTGCTGCAAATTGAAGGGATGTTTTTGCATTGTCAGTTTATACAGCTGTTATCATTTATGATTTTAATTTGTTTCATGTCTTCTGGTTAGCCATTTTAGTGAATTGCGTTGTTACAGCAGAAAACCTGCTTTTTAGGGTTCCGTACTTCAAAAGGAAAAAACGGAACCCTTAAGGGTTACTTCGTTGTCTGTCTGTCAAGACCCTTTTTTCAGGAACGCGTGGAGGTATCAAGTGGAAATTAATATTAATACGTAGGTCTGTGGTCCCTTGATGCTCTTAGAAAATCAATCTTCTAAGTCAACGCAATAGAAATATACGGCCATGTATGCTGCATGAAAGGCCCCTCTATCGCTTTGGATCGCAAATAAATATATAAATAAATAAATAAATAAATAAATAAATAAATAAATAAATAAATAAATAAATAAATAAATAAATAAATAAATAAATAAATAAATAAATAAATAAATAAATAAATAAATATATAAATAAATAAATAAATAAATAAATAAATAAATAAATAAATAAATAAATAAATAAATAAATAAATAAATAAATAAATAAATAAAATAAGTAAATGTTTTCATACTCTACAGAGTACTTCCCGTTGACCTAGAATCATGAAATTTGGCAGGAAGCAAGGTCTCACAGCACAATTGTAAAGGAAAAAGTCCGAAAACTCCTTTAAAAGTTGTAGTTTTATCACACAAAAAATTTTTTTGCGATTACAAACTTACATTTGCAGTTGGAGAATTGACCGTGACGTATATATCAATCAAAAAATCAAAATCAAAATCAAAATATTTTATTTCACATAAACCTACATGGGCACTTATGAAACGTCAGAATCTAGGTGCACGGTTCCAATTGGTCGTTTCCTATGGAGAAGAGCCGGCAAGAAACTCCACGGTTACTCTTTTAAAAATAAATGGGTTTTACAATGCTTTAAAAAATGTACAGTTTGAATAGGTATGCGAGGACAGCGTAGGCCTGTCAACAAGATACTTAAAAAAATAGAAAATAGTCTGCAAATCGACAGTCTGTTGTGCCTACAACGTTCTCACATTCACAAAATATAAAGGAATCTATATAAAGGTCGAATAAAATAATAAAAACCAATTTAACCCAAATGGTTGTCACTACAACTTTAACCAATCCGAATGAGAACCCTACTTTAAAATGAAATTTGAATTGTAGGCATATAATGTATGGGAGACCATGTTTTCAACTACAATATTAAGTTTGTTCTTAGGATAAATAATTCATCCTAACTACAGAACCCTTCATTGTGCGTGGCCCGACACGCACTTGGCCGGTTTTTAAACCAACTCCTTATAAACACGTCACGAAAACCACAGAGATCTTTACATCGTCGTAATGTTGGAGATTTTCCGGAGCTTTATCATGCAGCCCGGACTTAAGTGTAAGACGGCGTATATATAAATTTTGTTTATCACTAATAGGCGACTCTAGTATGTCTACAGAATATAAATATGGCCACTCTATTGTCGCTAAAGCTGGTAAGAAGTATGGCGACCGGCGACGTGGCTTTGTGAATGTGGTTCTGGGCCTTGAGATTTTTATTTTCAGTGATGTGTGTATTTTCATATGTGATTTCTTTTGCGAAAGTAGTTTTTTCGCTAAATCTCCTCCTTGGCAATTAGTTGTTGGCAATCAACACTCAGCGATGCGGACGTATTTTTATTATGTACATTTAGAGGTATGAGGAACAGGGTGTAAGGTTCACTCATCCTCTATAGAAAAGGGAGGAGACGGGTGTTGTGTCAGAAAGGCAACTGCCCAACGATTGATGTCGGATAGTCTTATAAATGTTGATCGCGCGGTAGACTCTAATTGCGCGTAATGCAAGATTTGTGAGACGTCAGGTCTTTGATGCGTAGTTCACATGTGGCGTTGTAGATGCCGCCACGTGTACATTACATGTACATTTATTATTGTTACTGTAAGGTTGGTTAAAAAAACACTTCTGTCAATAAAAATCAACACTCAAAGGATTAGAAGATGTTATGATTGGAAAGACTGGAATTTTATGTCTATGAGAATGACAAAGTGTTGGATGATAAATCTTCCGTTGCTCCTACGGGTTTGTCATGTTTCAAGTTTGACTATACCAATTAAAATTAAAATTAAATTAAATATCGTTTATTTCAGGCAATTACTAAACCCAGACCATACAGACACATACTCATAAATACAATATACATTAACATAATAACACAGATAGACAAATACAATAACAATGACTAAAACTAAACCTATATTAAAAGTCTTTTGCCTCTCTTGCAAGATGGACGACACGGTACACAGCTTTTACAATTTCATTCCTACTCAGAGTTACCCTTGTGTAGAATGACACTCTGAGCTTACTTAGCAGCGCGGAACAGCCGGCAACGTTGCTCACAGCGAACATGTCAGTCGCACTACACCGCCAGGGCAAGTTCATCATAGCCCGGTAAGCATTATTATACTGTACACGAAGAGTGTTATAAGCACTCCTCGTGAATTTAAGATTATTTCCCATTCCCAGATTTTAACTTAACATAATGAGGCGTTAAGAAAACGGGCGATAGGACCAAATTGTCTAGACTAAAACTGATCGTAAACCCAAGCTGTGTACGTGAGTCTTCAAATCTAGAACCCAGAGAGTAAAAGCCTACCAAAAACCTACTTTGCCCTTAACACTAAAATAAAACAGACCTTTGCCCAAAAAAAACTGCCTTCATTAAGGCCTTAAGTTGTAACTTAAAAGGTAATTAACTAATTTAAAGGTACTCTTTAAAGTTATAAACCTTTTAGTACCTTTGACGTTATTTTTTTCATGACTTCTTTTTACGACGTCATTCGAGAGAATGGTGCCTCTCTTTATAGGTTTATTTAATTATTTCTTATTTATTTTAGCAATTACCTAATTATGGGGCCGTTAGATTCTTGGGGAGTTATTTGCCATATTGTTTAGTTGGTGTCTTGGGAGTTGGTGTAAAGGAATTAGTTATCTTTAGCCAGGTCATAGAAATGACGATGAACTCGGCTGTCCATGTTTGGATGTATTATGAGTGGGGAAATTTTAACCTCCTTTACTAGAGATGTGGTAAAGGAAATGGTGTTATGGATATAGATTGTATAAAAAGCCTATGTTTGCAATCAAATATCTTCAACCAATTGAATTTATTTTGGAAAATTCGCAAACAATATGGCAAACTTTCTATAGCTCTTATTTATATAACAATACAATTTCATGGTCAATCTCTACAGAAGATACCCGTGAACTCGATCCTGGAGAATGTAAACGATTATCAAATCCCTTTCATCTTTATGCGAACACAAGGACCAAAGGTGTGCCTAACAAGAGAAAAAGGACCAAACTTTACAACGAAGGACTCATTAAAAGTTTTTCGAGAGAATTAAATAACGTCTCCGAAACGAATCCGTTTACTAGGAAAACTTTTAACAAAGTTCCGTATAAAAGTAATTTTGAAGTGCGGTTTTAGTTCTTTATTAACTGGCAGTTTATGTTTATACTGTATAATATTATAGTCGGGTCGTTATGTAAAGATGTTGCTTTTAATTTATTTATTTATTTATTTATTTATTTATTTAATGCACAATGTACACAACCAATTTTACACGCTAAGCTTAAACTAGTGAGTACATGACCCTGTTAGGGCGCAGCAAGATAACTTAAAACTAATATTGCATAAGAGATATATTGGATAAATCTAGTTTATCCAATATCACATAAATATCATTAGTTTAATAAACGAAAACATGTCATACAAATAACAAATAATCACAAATAGTGTTTACATACAGAGGAACCTTAAAATGAACACATGATATATATTTTTAATTCTATTTTAACATTTTATCTTCCATAAATTCTTGAATACTATAATAGCACTTTTCCAAGAGAAATGACTTTAGCCTAGCTTTAAATACACATACTGTTCTCGTGGACCGTATATTTTCAGGTAATTTATTATATATCTGTATGCTACGATATTCTGGGCTATTTTTATACATTTGTAATCGAGGTGCAGGTAGTATTAACTTAGTTTTGCGGCGCTCGTTTTTATCAAAATTAAACAGTTTTATGTTTTTCTTAACAAAAGTGGCTATTTCTAATATATAAATGCAGGGCAGAGTTAACATTTTTTCTTTAATAAAGTGGGGTTTGCAGCTATCTCTAGGTTTTATTTGGAATAATATTCGCATGCATTTCTTTTGTGCTATGAATAAGTCATTCGCATCTACACTATGTCCCCACATGATGATGCCGTAGCGTAGCCACGCGTAGGCAAATGCGTAGTATGCAGTGAGAGCACAGTGGGTTTTTGTGTTCGATTTTAGCACGCTAAGTCCATATGAAAATTGAGACAGTTTGATTTTAGTTTTTTCGACATGTTTTTTCCAATTTAAATGAGAGTCTAATGTAATACCTAGCAATTTGAATTCTTCAACTTCTTCAATTTGGATAGCGTTAATTATATTTTTTAAGTCAATTTTTTGTTTTTGGTAGGGTTTAAATTGTATGATTTTAGTTTTATTGTTGTTTACTTCGAGATTGTGATTCTGAAGCCAACATTTTATTAGATTAAAAGTTTCGATAATTTGGGAGTTATATTGTAGATTGTTAGTAGGACTTTTAAAGAGTACGGAGATGTCATCAGCGAATAACACACATAGATGGTCACATATTTTTGGCAGGTCATTGATGTAGATGAGGAAAAGTATACATCCTATTACACTACCTTGTGGAATAGACCAGTTTGTGGTTAGTATATTCGAGCGCACGTTTTGTAGCTCGCACGTGTCGTCATCTAGGTGTTCTATCTGTACATACTGTTTCCTATCGGCTAGATACGATTTTACCCATTCAAGCGCGTCGCCCCTGATGCCAACTCCATTTAGTTTCGTTAATAGGATCGAGTGAGATACTTTGTCATATGCTTTGGTCATGTCGAGCAGGAGGCCTATTGCATAGTTTTTGTCTTTGATATATGTAAGTATTTCTTGTGTGTATTTATATACTGCTAGGGTCGTCGATCGGTTTGTCCGGAATCCAAATTGGTTGTTATCGAGTATGTCGTATTTTTCTAAGAATTTACACATACGTTTAGTGACTACTTTTTCAAATATTTTTGAGAATGCTGGAAGGATTGCTATTGGTCTGTATTGACTAGGGTCGTTGGAATTTCCACCTTTTTTTGGTATAGGTTTAATTATTGCTATTTTTAGTTGGGACGGGAATGTTTTCTCCTCAAAGGATTGATTAACTAGGTATGTTAGGGGGGGGGTGAGTTCTTGGATACATACAATTTCGGCTTTTAAGCGTATGGTCAGGGCTTGATGAATCTGTAGACGTATGAAGAAAGTGGTAAAGTTAAGGTGTAAAGTTCAGTCATCATCTTTAGAACAGGGAAGATCCTCTGACGAGATGGGTGTCGTGTCTGGCGGGCAACTGCCCGACGCTTGATGTCGGAGAGTTATTTATATGTCGATCGCACGGTAAACTATGTTATGCAGAAATTGTGTGACGTCAGTCGTCAGTCGTCAGCCGTCAGGTGAAGTGAGCTTCCTCCTGAAACCTGCGACTATTGACAGCTCACTTCACTTAAGTTTTCACGGTGAGATATTTACAGTATAGATCGGCAGGTGTTTGATGTTCGCATGTGGCGTTGTACTCTATGACGCCACAAATGATTAATTTTTTAAATAACTAATGTTTCCTTCCTATACGCTTCTGTGACCGTTGAGTTATCCAAGATTACTTGCACATGAAACATGTTGTTTTTACCGACTGCGTGACGTCAGCATTTAGTGGCATCAAATCAAAAATAACTGCCAAAAACTGCATCACATTGCTTGAAAATTAACTTGTTTTGAACTTTTTAGTTGCAGTCGAGTTATATTTTTTAATTTTTGTTTTTAAGGAAAAGTTAAGATTCGTTAACTACAGCTGAAATTCCTGTCATTCAGGCTCTATAACGATATTTTTCAATCAAATTCAAGTTAAAACATCAAAATGTATACTCATTTAACATTTCCAAGTCCCCAATAATTGTATTTGAAAGCCACCCGCATTGCAGTTGGACATAGCGCGTCGCAATTAAATCGTATCGTAATTAAATGTGGACCATCGGTGGCTTCGCCGATAATAATTATCAGCGAGGCGCCATCGCGCCGTGTAAACCACTTGTGACGGGTGTAAATTGACGGGTCGGAATTGTTTGTGCACGTTTTTTAGGCTCAATCCGGGTGCATCAGTTGAGCAAATATTAGGTTTTACCAAAATTCTATAGACTTCACGATCAGCCAAAACCAAGTTTAGGAGCTGTCAGTGTCATTATTTTCTTTATAATATTGACACTGACAGCTTGTAAACTCGGTGTAGATGTGCTGATCGCGTTCAGTTTAATTAGTGAAATTCGGGGTAAATGCTCGCTAGCCATTTATAGTCAACCTTATAATTGCTTTATCAAACTAAGCTTGAATTTCAGAAAACACACTGTTTATTTGTGTTTATAACAGAAAGTTTCGATTTTCTGCCAACTTCGCCAATGAAAAGGAACCCGATCAGCAAGCACATCATAATATTATGTAACTGCGTTCAAGAGCTGTCATTGTCCATATTCCACAACAATGACGACGGCTCTTGAACGCGGTTTAGATATGCTGATAGCGTTCATTGTTGTCTGTTGTCAAAAGTGGTTAAGCAAACACAAGGTCGACTGTACCTACATTTCCAATGGTATTTTTTAGGTTCAAAACATGGGAACTAAGTAATTAAGTTTGCTCATTGTTCTCGCTTACCATAACAGGCATATCTTTCTCACAATGTTTTTCTTAAGGCTCTTCCCCACACACGGCTGCACCACCCGTGCCACTTGACGCGCGATATGGGTACGCGACTGTAAAAGTTTGAGACACTGCGGTACTCGATACCGGTAACCTTTTTGGCGCAGCCGTGAGGCATACACTATTATTGTACATTATTTTCACTTTTTTTTACTTTGTTTTTTGTATTTGTGTTTCACGAACTGTGTCCAAATAAACATTATTCTTTCTTTCTTTCGATACCACAGTCGCAGCACCACAAGTCACAGTCGCATCTGTGTCGCGTGTGACTTCATGAAAAATATAGCTGGTTTGCTTCTGAAATTAATAACTAGAAGTCCACTATAATTACTCTATAATAAAGTAAATGAACAGTGCTAAACAACATCCTTATTTCACCTCTCCTTTCAAATCCAGATAATCGTGAATAAAATAATCACAACACTATGTTATTGGACATTAAAGGTAAGCGCACATTTACAGCCTCATAGAGCCGCAGTGCAACGCATTTCAATTAATCCGAAAAAAAAACTTCGGTTTAGTCTGCCTGTAGTGTCAGCCTTTTATAATTAATTTGTACTTGTCATTAACCTGTCCGACATTACCTGTGGTATTAAACGTAACGCATTATTGGAAACTTATATGGTTGTTATATTGATTTCATTATGTAAGTAATAAACGTTTTACCACAAAAAAGATATAAATGTAGGTACAGAAGGTTGGCTCCATATATATAGCGAACGAAAACGCACGCACATATAGACACAGCACTCTTACAGCTAGTGCAAGCGACTGGTTTTTGCCTTGATTACACGTATCGAGTAGACACAGACACAGGAGACAGTGCTGTTTTATTTACTAGACAAGTACTTACGCCCGCGCTTGCCCGTACTGACAAGCTAGCCCACTCGGCAGGTATAAAAATGCACTCGATGCGTACTAGCCAGTGGGCACACTTACCTCGCTCGCAGCTCGCTACCGTTTTCCGCGATTTTTGTGAAACGACGGGGTCAGTGGCAAGTAAAAAAGTACGTATAAACACCTACTCGTCCACCAAATTGTCTGAGCCTAGTAATCATTTTGCTGTTTCGCCCATCTACTCAGTACGTGTGATCAAGGTTTTCCCCGTCTATGTGTGCGTGCGCCAGTTTTCGCTCGTTGCATGGAGCCGACCTTCTGTGGTTTTACTCCAGCGAAGTCCGCTAATTGAAATCCATTAGCTGACCACGCGGATTATTTAAAATTGCGAAGTGATTTTGATAAAACGGCAGCTGTTTATGATGAACAAGATTACAATTATTGTGGATTGGGTGTTTTTTTTAATCGAGGAGCTCGTGGCTTAGTAATAACAGCCGCACGGGTCGATCTATCAGGTTAAGCTGCGCTTGCCAGGGTTGGTCCGTGGATGGGTGACCATCTTTACATACCGAGACTCCTCCGTGCTTCGGAAAGCACGTTAAGCCGTTGGTCCCGGCTGTCATTCGTGGATCTTTGACAGTCGTTACGAGTCGTCAGAAGCCCGAAAGTCTGACAACCAGTCTTACCAAGGGGTATCGTATTACCCAGTTACTGGGTTGTGGAGGTCAGATAGGCAGTCGCTCCATGTAAAATACTGCTATTCAGCTGCATCCGGTTAGACTGGAAGCCGACCCCAACATGATTGGGAAAAGGCTAGGCAGAATGAATGGGTGTTTTTTTAAATAATATATCGTTGTGTGTTTCTGTTCCTGGCTGGCAAGCCAGCGGCTGGCGCATCATTTCAGGTCCTCCTCCTAGTACCGCCATCTCGACCGGTTCTTTGCTTCTCGCATTCAGCGGATTGATGCGGCGTTCACCAGGTCATTGGTCCACCTTGTTCGCGGTACGCGGTCGCCACTCCAGATCCTTTTGACACCATCGGCCATCTGTTCTGCGAGCAATGTGCCCTGCCCACTGCCATCTGATAGTTAACGGTCAGTGCCATCTACGGACATCTGTCTACAATACTAGAAGCATCATAGAGGCAGAATTATCAGCCATTAAAGTTCCCACTGCTGGGAGACAGGCCTCCTCTCGGTAAGAAGTAGTGGGCCATAATACACCACGCGGGCCCAGTGCGGGTTGGTAGATGTCATGTCTTTGAAGTTTTGGTTCTAGGACATGATAGTTTCCTTACGATGTTTTTCCTTCACCGTTTTGACAACGTAAAGCGCCTGTCTGGGTCCACCTACAACTTATTAGTCGCGGCTGTTACCACTGGGCCACCACTGCTCTCTATAGAGGCAGAACTGAATTTTGTACCTACCTGTAATTACACCAGCACGTAACTCTTGAAGCCAGCAACACAGCAAAGCTACTTGGTGGTAGAACCTATTAGCTAAAGTGTGAGTACTTTCCGAAGAGCTGCTTCATAAAGACCTCCTTTATTTTTCACCCGTCTTATAACGACCAATGAAAGTCGGTACAGGTAGCTAGAAGATTATAAAAGGTAAATGTACAGAAAATGTTTATAGATACCCTATAAACGAGCAGGTTAATGTTAACACAAGTAATTGACCCGGTTATCTGGGTCGTTACGTTTTTTCATGTAAACTTATCCGGAATTTTTCCGCATCTTAATTATTATTGTGGCGAAAACAATGTAGAATTAAGGTAGTTCGGTGTTGAGAAAGTTTGCGGGTCTTTTCACGTTTGGTTTGATTTTTTGAGGTATTTTTTTTGTATTTTACCTCAAAAAATCAAACAATCAATCTTTGCAAGAAGTTATTCAATGATAAAAAGAAAATACACAAAAAACAAGTTGGGAGAACATATGCATCAGTATAATGCTGCGACCACGCTGCGACCCTATGCGAGACAGAGCCCCAGCCCTTGCTGATCACTTATGGTGACATAAACAGATCGGTGCTGCCATTTTATCAAAATAACCTCACAATTTTAAACAAACCGCGTGATCAGATAATACAAACATACTCTCGAAAAACATTATCCTCCTTGTGGAGCAGTCGGGTAAAAAGCAAAATAAATACCTACACAATACATGTTCTAAATCCTTTTATCAATTTAATATTTAAAAGGCAACTTTCTGTACCGTCGGCAACGTTACGACGCTCGCACCAGTTTTAAGTTATCTGTGCGCGTAGCTGTCATAAAACTATTTGTTTGACGTTTAACATAGTTACTATCACATATATGAAAAAACTGCCAGAGGTTACGAGAAAAATTCGAAAAATACCATTGACGTATTATTGTACTAACGTACAGTACAATAATACCTCAATGAAAAATACAAACAATGTTCTAATAGTGTTTGCAAAGCTATAAAAATACGTAGAACTGTAACATGTTTTTGTTTACTAGATCCGAAATATCCCTAAGGACTGTCTGAAAGAAATGGGCTACCTACTACATAATTGAACGAGGTATTGGAAGTTTTTCTAGGTTATGTAATACATGGTCAATATTCCTTGAATACTAGGTCTAATTTATTCCGGCTTAGAGAGTGCAAACGGCGTAGTAACCTGATTTATTGGTGTTTATTTATAAACTTTGCTTAAAGTTAAGTAATTATGAACGTCTGCTTAACTCTATGGCTTAACTAGGCATGTAAGAAGTGCCAAAAAGTGTCTATAGAAAAAAATATATAAATCGATATCGATAACGAAAAAAAAATCTACACTACACACTGGTTTTCTTTTTTACTTCTACAAAAACAATGCCGGTGCGAATAAATCAAATATTTTTATAACATTATACATGATGACGCGCTCTGTCAAGTTGTTGTCTTTCTAAGCTGAATCTCTCTTATTTACTACTCTTCCAAATATGAAATAGTGTTTATCTCATAATAATTATTATGCCAAGCCATCAACTTTAATGCTCCCGGCGGCGGTTGCATGGAAACCCCATGCAGGCTAAAGCCTCTACATTATAATAATGAATTGGTATTAACCTGTGAATAAGCAATAGCTAAGTTACTGACTGAACATAAAAGGGTGCAAACCTGACACAACTGCGAGCTAATCCCCATAAATATCTAATCCGAAATCGGTGTTCCAAATTCAAATATCAAACACACGATTTCAATTGCCGAAGCCAGGACATTCATTATTCAGCCCCTTAATGCTTTGCTAATACTCGAACTGTAAAAGCGAAACACGACTTATCCACCATTTTGCCCCACTTTAGGAGTGCCAAAAAGAATAAAATGGAACGATCCGACGAAACAGGTGGGTTTAGAAGGTTCGATTTATAGACTAGCTTAAAGGCCTCGGCTTCGCCCACGTGGATGTCCGAAATTATCCCACGGGAACGTACTACTGGCATAATCTATATCCTAACCCGGGTCATGGTCTACCCGTGTGACAACATCAAAATCCGTTTATTCGCTAAGGCGTGAAATGGTAACAGACTGAGAGAGTTACTAAGTACATTGAAATGTATAATATGCTCCTGTAAGATTGTGAGAACCTTTAGTTTATAATCTATCGGTGTTATTTCCGTTAGGTTATAAACAGACGAAAATTTGTGAACGAGGAAAAATTGGGTGCGAGCCGAGCGAGCGAAGCGAGCTTTGTTTAGGCAGCGGCCGGCGAGCGCTACTTCCGAGTTGCTCCTAGGCAGGCAATTTAGTATGAGCGCAAGGTGCAGCAAAGTCACAAGCAAGTTTGATACCAGCACACAATTTGTCGATTTCCCAAAAACTATAGACAAAAATGTAAATAGTTTGTTGCTTACTACCACGCTGAACGCGTATCTCAAATGGCCTTCCATTATATACTCGTTCAAAGATGATATAAAGGTAATTTAAGCTTGTTGATTGGGTGATTGCAGTTAATTTTACCAAAAGACTGAGCTCAACAAGGCTTCTGCACCTTCCTGCAATACCATAATACGGTGAAAGCGTATTCGGTTCCGTGTTATCCATTCATGAATTGCTTAGCCTATCTAGTACTAATGGACTTGCCTTTTTACCAGTAGTGTCCTCTATGTGCTTCGGAAGGATTGAGTTTTTTTGCATTGAACTGGAATTACGGTGAATATGACTTGCCGTCGTACTTTTTTATTATGTGTTTGTTTTTTGCAATTTCTTTCGCCGTTCCCGAATGGTACATTTTTTCCACAGTGTACTGACAATTTGCATTTTGGATGGATTCATAGCGCGTGGATGGAGTCATAAAATGTAGTTTGAACCCAAGACACGCACCTCTGACTTTTTGGATTCATATGCGTATTGTATAGGTAATTATCACTTGCTTCAAAAGCGGTGAAGAAAACCATCGTGAGGAAACCGGTATGCCTGAGAGATCATTCTCAACGGCTTATGAAGTCAAGTCAGACGCTCATGAGCGGCATAAAAACTCTGACACCAGGTTAGTCACCAACCACACGAAAAAGAAGAAAGAAGATAGCGTGTGATGTAGTTCTTGAATAGCAACAAAAACATTGTGCTATCGAATGTTATTGAAAGCCATTAAATAATATTTAAGGTGGATGCTCCAATTTGGCCCGCGAAATTCAAATTTTCTTACGTTTTTTGCAATTTGTAGGTCAGTGTCAGGTTGTATGTTGATTAAAATATGATTCGCGATCATAACAAATATGGCTTTATAGAATTATAATCATTAGAATCAGCAATACAACTCTTAAAGTTAGAATAATCCTCAAATGTCATGATTTCATGAAATAGTCATTCAATAGGATTATATGAACTTAGAGAGTTGTATTGATGACTTTTATGACCATACTTCTATTAATAAATATCTGATACGGCCGCTAATCATATTTAGATCAACATACAACCGGATACTGCCCTGCAAATTGCAAAAAACGTAACAAAATTTGAATTTCGCGGGCTACCTTTGAGCAAGCCATCTTAGGCGTCACGAAGAAATAATAAACCAGTCAAGATTTGATGCCCAACTCTAAGTTTTCGCTTGCATCACTTTGTAAATGAACACACTTTGACACCTCTTGAATACCCCTTTCAAGAACCATGTTTAATTTACATATCCAGGCCTAAATGTTTTACCATGCAATTTCCACGTAGCTTACCCAGAAAATAATTTGTTAATACAGTACCCACTTTATTTCCGCCACCTACCTGCTGGAAAATAAAACCGGTAAAGATACGGCCATATATACAAGACCTCTTTGTTGTAAAAATACGTGATGCGGGCTCGGCCAATGAACGGGCTTACTTCGTAGCTAGATACGTTAGGGGTCTCTGAGGCACCCTAAAGCTAAAATACTGGAGATAGAAGATCCGACCATGATGTTAGGTAAACAGTATATAACGCCTCTCCTAAATTTTCTGGATCTTTCTTATAGTGTATGTTTAACTCTATTTTTGGTTGTTGGTTTAGAAAATTAAACTGTAGGCGCTTTTGTTGACTGGCTTTTATGAAGTGGTTGGTTTGATTAGGTTAAGGTGTTAATTAAAATGATTGGATAGTTAAAATTGCCAATATTTTGTGGATTTTGAAATACTCGTGTTATTATTATGGAGATGAATAATTCTTGAGAGTATATACGTTAACCCATACTTTAGTTTCTACTCGTATTTAGTGTTTGTATGCAACCTAAATCATTTTCGTTTTTGCGATGAGGTTATTAAGAATTTATTTATTTATTTTATTATATGGTAGCTAAGAATAAAATTTAATTTCGTGAGTCACTACTTTTTTATACTAAGTATGTTATTTTTTATATAATTTACAAACGTCATGCGATCCCTCCCATAAAAATAATTATATATAAAGAAACCGGTACCTCCCGTATCAACATTTTTCACCCGGCTTCACATGCCCGGGTAAATACTGAAAAATAAATAGTGCTCGTTCGCGCAGTAATTAGGTTAGACGGATAAATTGGCGCCCCGGGTGTTATGTGCCCGCTAACGAACAGACCAACCGGGTATATACAAGAGGTAATCAGTATGCCCAAGAACTGGGTAACATTGACCTTGCGTTCGAGGGTCAAATCGACTTTTTTGGTCATTACTGTTTGCTTTTATTGGATTAGGTAGGTACCACCTGGGTAATTGTCGCTTAGTGTTATTGGGTCGTTATTCGGTTTGCTGCTGGAGAACGATTCATGGTTTAATTTTCTTTTATTACCCAGGTAAAAATCTCACAAAGTTGTCTCGAGTACAGTTATTTCTGTTCCTACGCAAAATGATAGTTACTATCTCAGTTACGTTATACACTACTTGTGTTTTAAAATATTCCAGAATGTAAGTCACTCAAAAAAGAATATTGATTGCAGTAGCAGACTGCACCATAACTTCATTAAGTGCATCTTATAGTCGAAACAAGCGTAGCGCGCAGCAAAACGTTGAAAACATAATGTATTCATATTTTCTATAAACTGCACCAGACACTCATAAAACTCAACCAACCCACGCCCGCGTAAGTCAAGTGCAGTCACTATCAAATCCACCTGAAGAACTCCAAGAAAAACATATCAAAGCAATAAAACTGGTCCAAGTCGCGATAGATTCCCCACAAGCGTTCGACTCTGTGAAGCATGGCCCCTGCGACACCCAGATAAACATACAGCCGTCTATCATTCCGTTTGTGGCTACCAGCCAAAAAGTATCGCGCACAAACTCGGTTCGCTGCCCAACTACCCAGTGTTTTTCTGGGAATTTACAATTTCACACACGGTGGAACACAGTAACCTAATCTGTGGAGACTTGGACCTTAGAGATAGGATCTTGATTAATTTGTGGAACGCCCACTGTTTGGTTTGAACAGTTAATTACGACATTTACGCGAATAATTTTGTAATCTGTTTATGTTATAAAAGGCCAATTAATTAGAAGGCTAACCACATAAGCTATCCACTACCTTATCTAAATGCAGTATGAATAAATATGATATAAATAACGGTTATCATTGCAACCTTTCGTTATTTTGATATAAACTTATAAGAAACTCACACACTAAATACAAAGCAATCTACTCTATTTATCATTTACATTAAAAAGATAACTTTAAATTTAACATTTCAACAACATTACACAATATCTGTCGTTATTTAGCCATCATTTGTCTAATGCTATAATATATGGAGTATAGTTAGTAGTATTTGTAATTGCGGCCCCAACTGTAGGAGAGTTATTGTAAAAGATTTAGGTTCGCATATTACCTAAAAAATATATACTCAAATTAAAAAAAAAACATTATTCTCTACGGATGATGGTATCTTCAAGCAGCAGTCTTTCATCGATGACGAGAATCATAACTTTGACTTTATGCCATCTTAATTATATTCCTATCATAAGTTTAGATATTCATCAAGACCTAAGGCAAACTTCATTTAGTTTAAACACATAAATTGAGCTTGTTACGTAATCTCGCGGAGTTTATATTTGAATCTACAGACATATTAAAGTGTATGCAAATTACGATTTCATTAAAGCATTTTGAGCATGTCTGTTTTTTGGAAGCGTCGACACAATCGATCGCGTATTGGCTATTAGCGGTATAATAATGTGGTCGGTGACGCGAGTCGTAGTCGCGATGGTTATATGTGGTTTGTGTTTACGTTTTGTTTTTGTATCATGTTGTAGGTTAAGGAACTTTCTGTTATGTTTTGCAAAGTTTATAATTCTACTAGTGTTAAATATTTGTTTTTAGTAAGCTTTGTTTGGATATTATTTGCAGTAAATGTCGTCGGTTTTTGTATCGTTTTGGCAATTTTCGTAATACATTTTATTTCGCAAAATTCAGCCAAATGATAAAAATGAAGAAAGGGAGAAGAAAAATGCGTTTATTGGCATTACAGCAGAAAAATACATCTCAAAACACTATAAAAACAGAAAACAATGAATATAATGCCAAAAGGGCCTCAGCTCAGCATACCGGCCGATGACAACACAAAGTGTACCACCTGACGATGATTTTCAGGTGCAACCCACGAGTGTCATACGCTAGAATAATAAACACAGGGAAGTGTGTGAAGTTGACGGTATTGATATTATACCAAACTTGTTCGAGATAGGTAATTTACTTAATGAAAATCTTAAATTCACTGGTAGACAAGGCACAGCCTTAAACGCTGGGTCTAGAAGCATACAATTTTGCACAAGAATCCTTTTTGTAACGAAGGTTAGCACTAAGGGAGGATTTTTGAAAATGTATCTCCGAACGGGGTTAAATAGGGAGTCGACATTTTGCCGATGAGAAGTCTGAGACTGCGGATTTTTTATTTGTCTGTCTGTGATGTCCTGTTTATACCTTTTCAGTTGACTTTTTTGTCGTAGTTGGGTTTTAATTTCTATAAATTTTATTTTTTAGCTCGTATCATTATCATACAACGGACACCAATGTGTAAACTTTAGACTTCCCAACGCACTATGCCAAAATTACTCCTCGAGATGGAAACGGGAAACGACGATCATTCCCCAGTAATCTCATCACTCCACTTGTAATCCTTTATCCGCTGCGTTACCCGGGTAATCCTTTGAAACGGTGACACGGTGCATACCCGGATAATGAAGATCCAACTGACGGACTGACGTATTGATCCGGTTGTGACGTTTATAATGTAGTAAAAAAATGGGCGGGTATAAAATAGTTTACAGTAGGTAAAATGGATTGTCCATGGCGTTTTAGTATCGCTGTTAATGTCGGGAGCATAGTGCTAATAACAAGACTACTTTGGTTTGACATGCAAAAAAAAAACATTTATTTCAGGTCTTGGCAACATTTATTTGTAAGTGATTGGTTTTTTGTAAGTGAAGTTTTGTAATTTTGAGTTAAATAAGTGATTGAGCGATTAATAAATAAGTTCATTGCTCTGTGCAAAACTGCTCTGTCTTCATTAGAAATCAAATGTTTTTAAATGTTACCAACCATATCTAACACAACAACTAACAACATGCACCAACAACATACAACATAATATGTTTGTGTTTATGTGTGTGTATGTATGTGTTTGTATGTGTGTGTGTATAAGATATGTTTGTTGTTATTTTGTTGTTGTTAATTAATGTTGTTACCTTAGTTAATTCTGCTGACAAGCAACGTATGAGTGCCGCTGTAATTACAGAGACGTTTCAATTTCGTATCTAGGATAGCAACGCATCTGCGATGCCTCTAGTTTTGCAGATGTCTATTGTCTGTGGTGAGTTGGTGACAGCCGCCAGACAGACATCAGGTGGACTAAATGCTTGATTGCCACACAATAATTTGAAGAACTACCCCGTTCTTTTTGCCTTCTTCAAGTAAATGATTAAGACTTTATTGAATAAAATACAGTTTCGAACTAATTGCAAACACCTAATCTTGTTACAAGACGCCATATTCCAGAAGTTACGACAAGTTAAACAAAATTAATGTTTGAAAGACTTCAACATTTGGTTCAGAATTTTGGTTACTTGCTAAGTAATTTAAGTAATAAGCTTAGATTTTCGCTTATTTGTTTTTGGATTCGACGGAGATAATATGATATCATTATAACTTAAATGTCATTTCGGTTTCCTCATTACTGAGTTTACTAAGTGCGCTCATTTGGTATTTCCTTCTATCAACCGATTCATGACTGATGATGGCTGACTGTAGAAAGACCTTTTCGGCAAAATGTTGGCATTAAACTAATTTTAAAATAATTTCCCATGTACTGTAAGCAATATCAGAATTGAAGTCGCCATCTTTAGATGGCTACTTATCAATAAAAGTACTTACGACGATTGACGATTTCCGAACCTCCCTTTTTTGCAAGCTGTATATTAGCTTGCTTTGTTGGTATATTTCCAGTTACTTCAATTTTATTGTCCTCCATTTTTCATGCTAAAAAAATTCTAATGCTAAAAAGTACAAAACAAAATGTAAGTTAAAATCTTTATTAAAACATGCTTTTTATGAACTATAAAGTACTAAATAAAACTTACGTAGACATAGAACTTTAATATTTTTTTAAAAACTTGAGGCGCAAATGTCCTTCTTACGCTTTAAGAAAAGATTAAAGTTCTATGTGTACGTAAGTTTTATTTAGTACTTTTTAATTTATAAAAAGCTTGTTTTTTAAAATATTTTTTACTTTTATTTTATTCGTTTGTAGAAGAAGGGATCTATTCAAATTAGTATCTAAAAGGGTTCGATAAAAGGGCCTCGATTTAGTTGAGAGAATTCTATTGTGAAATCATTATAATAGATATATACGTACCCAAATACTTTCTTTAATAGACTTTTATTTAGGACTAGCTTCTGCCCGTGACTTCATCCGCGTGTTAGATACTAAAGATGTCCTATGGCACTAGGCAATAGCGTAGCTTTCTATCAGTGAAATCACTGTTTTAATCGGATCAGTAGGTACTTCCACAGATCCTTTTACAAACATATAAACAACCAATTTTTACCTCTTTATGAGTTTAGGTTTAGATGGAATGTAAGCAAGGTTCAATATTGCAAATCAACGATGACTTCAAATTTTTTATATATATTTTCATTAATATTCTTCTTAAAATTTTGTGTCGATACTACTCTTGTTACGGCCCCGCTGCCGCCAGGTGGCGCACGGCGACTTACTGTAGCCATACCGTTGCGGCCAGCCTGTGCTATTCGCGCCGTCAGGGCGAGTAGTTTGAAAAAAGAAGACACATTTTTCATCAGCCATCGCATGGCGGTAGTATCGTCACAACATAATTACCTGGCCTTTAATAATGTCCATTATTTCCAAAGGAACTTACACAGCGACAACAGGCGGAACAACTCTTCGTTTTTATATTGATCGAGCCCAGTAGGTGGCCACATTGATCGCGGCAACAGTGGAATTCTTTAGGTCATCCGGGGTGCAGGTGAACTGCCCGTTCACCTGCACTTTAGGACACTCCAGCAAGTGGGGCATGGTGTGATCAGAAGCACCGCTCTCGCACTGGGTGTTGGTTGGGTCAGTAATCCCCCACTTCGACAAATGATGTCTGCAGTGGCCTCTTATGGTACGCAATCGATTGAGAGCTTTCCATAGGGTACTGCAGATCACGCCCGGGAGGTAAACGTTCTCGGGGTCGAGACGAACGAAGTAGAGAGGTGGAGTATGCTTATCTTCCCACAATTTGCTTTACTTTAGCCGGGTCTGCTGCGCCATGTTTGGATGTTTTAAAAACATCAAATTAACATGAACCAATCAAATCGCTTCGTGTTTGATTTGCGGATGCCTGATGGGTTCGTGTTTGATGTTTGATGTTTTTATAACATCCAAACATGGCGCAGCAGACCCGGCTTTAGAGGTTGGTTTTTCCTGGATGGCCTGCGTAGTACTAATTCTATACGCGAAGATAATAAAGATTCGCGACACTATCGTTTACTCTTTCATTATCACTTTTTATCATCCATCTTGACGAAAAGTATAAACAAAAGAATATAGGCATGTTTTTATGTTTTCAAGTCTCGGCATGATGTTTTGCTTTAGTAGAGTTCATTGAGATAACGGTTCCACAATAATTTACTTATCTATTAATAGTCGTGTAAACAAGTCTGCCTGACTTGCACAGTCATAATGATTTTAATTTTTAATTAGGTATTTGTGTTAATGTTGAGCAATTTTATGAGATAGTTGTAATACAAACAGAGGACATGATAAGGATTGACCAATTTCTGTTGACACTTTCAAGGTTTTATTTATTTATTTACTAAGGCATCAAGTTCATATATACATTCATTAGAATAGGTTTTGTATACAGCGTGTAAATGAGGAAAATTTCTTGAGGAAAGTTTTGAGTATGAATGTGGATGGCTAAGTAGGGTAGGGGAAAAACCAAAAGAAAAATATGGAAGAAAAAGCCCCCAAATAGATTGGGATAAGGTATTAAATTCGCCTTAGTACATTTGTGTGCTTAAACTATTAATCATATGTAATAAAGGTAGGTAAATTTTATTGTGAGTTATACAGGGTGGATTTTTGGGCTTATTGATTGATTCGCACGAATTTACTCGCCCGAAACGAGCGATTCGACGCTTTTAAATAATATAAAGTTAAAATATAAAGTTACTTAAAAATCGGCTAATTGGTTGATTCACTCGTTTCGGGTGAGTGAATTCGTGCGAATCAACCAATAAGCCGATTTTTGAGATGGGACAGTAAAGACGGGTAACTTAGCCGCTGTAGCTACAAGAAAACGGTCAAAGGATACTGTCATTAACTTTTTTAGGAATTTTGATATGCATGCACAGATTTTGAAGAAAACATGCAGTCATCAAGAAAATGGGTAATATTTACTAACACTTTTTTTTATGCCAATTGATCCTGTTCCTTATAAGGATTAAAAAAAAACTTTTGTCCAACTGAGGTTTGAGTACTAAACCAGTCAGAAATCGCAATACCTATGTTTCGCAGAAAATGAAACCTCTAAATTACATTTTGATGATAAATGGCCGCCACAACGAAGAAAAAAATTAAGTTGGCGTGTCAAAAACTGGACGTAATAAAGATTAATTTGATTATTATCTTCACTAGTTATATAATATAAAAACAGTGTTTCTAACTGTATTTATTAGGTACCTACTATAATCGTTGCCAAAGATGTTGTTGATATAAATGTTTTTTTTTCTAAATCATTTCGACATAGTTTATTGATTTTGTTACGACTGTCATCTTATTAGAATATTTGATTATGTTCTTGATACTGTTCTGTTTTCGAAATCTTGCAAAATCTAATAATAATACCTATACGGGTACCACATTAAATAGTAGATATTATACTTCTTTTTCATTATTGTTAATTAGACCGTGAATTGGCGCCTCTCAGTTATCGTAGTGTCGGTGGAGAAGGTGAAGAACCAAATGATGTGGCACATCCTATGTCAGCAATGGACTGCGATAAGCTGAATTTATTGATTGATAGCGAAATCCGTACAACAGTTTTTACGTAATACCTGAACAAGACAGAACGAAAAATAATAATAAGTATAACTTGTATTTATTCTTATGTACACAACATTACTAATAATGTCCATCGGTTTTTATGAAGAGGAAAACATTGTATCATTTATTGACATACAGCGCAAGAGGTCATACTGTAGATGATAATGATGTAGTTATCTAACGTAGGTACGTGACATGCATTCAATGCATTTCTATTTAATTTATTCCTACTGACTAAATAAATTAAACACCAGCACCTTGTTTTTATAATACTGCCCAAAAAAGGATAGTTATGGTTTTTTTTTTTGGACAGTTCATATTGTAACTATGTGTATCTAATGAAATCGAAAGAGCGCATAAAAAAAAACAAATACAAAATGGTATAGTTTATTCCTAAAAAAATATCAACAAATAAATACAAAACTTTAAAGATCACTTTATGAATTTTGACCTAAATCTAAATATAGTCATCAAAACAAGTGCTGTCAAAATAAAAAGTAGTAATTTTTTTTTTATACTTACACAAGAACACTTCAGAGGTACTCAAGATCACTCGATGAATCTTAACTTAAATCTATAATCTAAATTGAATTCGAGAGTAGGTATAGAAGTCATACGCAGACAGAAATAATTATAACAATGAAACAACGCTGCTTCTCAAAGGGAATGTTTTATAGGTAATGAATCTTAATTACTATACCTAGCTAATGACTTAAATTGATAGTTACCTAATGAAATCTTAATCAGACAACAAAATGTTGGTATATAAAGCACAATCACAAGATATAACTACACTTAACAGCAAAGTACTAGTAAGCACTAAATATTAATTTTTCTACGATAAAAATCCAACAAAAAATAAAAATGCAACTGTTTGGAAGTTTCTGATTGTATTAGTTTGGATATTTGTCAATTAATCCTATTTTTACGGCAAAATTAATTTGCATTAAGTGGCATACAAAATAGCAAAAATACATAGATCATGTCCTCAATGAGAATATAAGATATTTTTACACGGGCACCCTAGGATGCGAGTGAAATCACAGGCAGTAAAATTACAATGATGAATCTTGATCTAAATATCTCGTAACTTCAATTCATAGCGAGCAGTAGGGCTTCGCAGACCAAATGGGCTTCGTTCAAAGGTTGGAGTACAGTTCTGTTCACCTAAAGTGAAACGACGCAATAGCCGAGCTAGCCCGACCTTCACTTGAAGGCGAGCGAACCGAACACCTGAAAAGTAAATACAAATAATTATCATTGGATTGGAATCATCATATTAATTTATATGAGATAAGGTTAGGCAGAGACAGAGAGAAGGACAACATATCATAACGTAATATTGCACTATATCTATAGTAACACCAACATTTCGCCAGTTATGTTTGAGTCCCATGTAATAGATAGGAGCTTGTTGCCATCAACCGGGCACATACCCAGACAACCGAGAATAAGAGAGAGAAAAAGGGGTTAATGGGTAAAGGGTAAGAAAGCGATGATAATATAGTCTCCATCATCTGATAGGTTTAGAGACAAAGTGTAATAGTGTAGCCTGTGCAACATAGTGATAGTAATTCTCTAGGCGAAACACAAGGACCGAGTGTACTGTTCTAAAATTAGATGGTATTCAGACAAAATATATCTAATCTCATAATGAGAATCATGTGATTTACATTAGTATCATAATCATGAATATTCGTTTTAAGATGACAATTACCGTTTTGATATTAAGTAATTTTATCTAGCTACCGGTATAGACGACACTAAATATTATGTGGATTGGTTGGTGTCCATTGTTTTCAATCTGTGTAAACACGCTAATATTTTTGAACAATGACACTAAAAATCATGATTGACACTGATAAACCAAAAGATATGTAGATTACTTACCAATGCAAATACGGTTTCCTTCACCAAAAGGTAAATAAACATAATTCTTTATTTTGGAATAGTTTTCTGGTGAAAACCTTTCCGGGTCAAATACATCTGGGTTGGGGAAATATTTTTCATCCCTATGAAGAGCAAAAACTGGTAACAATACAATATTATCTTTTGCTATCGCTACTCCAGACGGTAGATATGTATCTTTTGTACATAATCTTTGTATGACACCTATTGGGGGATACTTTCTCAGTGCTTCGTTAAGCACTTTATCCAAGTACTGCATTTTCTCGATGTCATTGTAAGTGATTTCTTCAGTACCACCTTCAAACGCTTTGTCTATTTCTTCGTGCAATTTCGTTAAGATTTTTGGATTGTTTGACAGTTCCAGTAGACTGTAATGCATTGCGTTAGCTGAGGTGTCGGCGCCAGCAATGAAGAAGAAAAATGCTTGTGCAGCCAGGACCTCATCAGTAGGTTCCAATTCATAACCTGTAGTGAAGTCCTGCATCACTCCATGTTTTTGAAGCTCCAAACAAATGTCTATAAAATCATGTCTTTTCGCAGTCTCGTGTCTTCTATTTTCTAAAACAGTTTTTACAGCGCCCACAAAGAAATCTTCAAACTCACCGAAAACTTTCAGGTTTAGGAGCTTGTATAGGGAAGGGAATATATTTGCAATTGAAAGTACGATATTTTGGCGCATTGATGGTTCAAGAGTTTTCCATGCCATGTCTAAGAACGGCGAGTCCATAGTATTCTTAGTCTGAGTATCTATGCCGAACACTGCCGCGCCTATGGACGATGTAGTGTACGTGTACAGAGCGTTGAATGGTTTTTGCCGCATATGAAGATTATCTTCAAGAAAATCCACAAAATCTCGAGAACATTTGTCTAAGATATAGAACATATTCTTAAGTTTTGAGCTCGTGAAAACTGGACTCAGTTTTTGCCTTAAGATTTTCCATCTTTGAAAATCGTTGATGAATAAAAGATTATCAGCTAGAAGATCATTCGGGTTTGCTATTATACCACGGCTGTGGAAGCTTTGGAAGTCTCCAGCTACCACTGCTTGAATATCTTCAGGACTCTTCACGATCAGTGTAGGAATTGTTCCCGTAGTCATTCCAACATACGGTTCGTCGTGCTCATTGTATATAGTTTTCACAATTTCTGGCATCGACTGGTTACCGAACACAAACTTAAACATTATGTCACTGATTTGCACTACATTTTGCTTCTTCCAGTAATTTCTATTCGTAGACTTGAAATAGAACACCACTATGCACAAAACTGTCGTTATCAACAATATTATGAACAACATTGTGACCACGATGCGCGCTCGCAAAGGTTACAATACCGACTGACAGATAGCAGTATACTCAGTTCTTATATTTAATGTAATTTATGTACAAATGAAATGAGTTGTTATTGTTATTAATCTACGCATTCCAATGGTTTTTGTTTAATTTATTAATGACTTTGGTTCTAGTTACGGTGTTAATGATTGCTTCTTATCTGTAAGTATAGCGAAGGGTAACCGTAATTAGGTATTTGGCTTATTTTACCCATTGAGTGGAATTGCACTTTGTTAAATGAAATTGTATGTTTACTTTGGTAAGTATGTGTGTGTGTGTTATATTATTTGTTGGTTGCATGTTACGTACATCACACATTCAACCAATATCAAAGGCCTAGACAAAACACCGGACGATGAGGATGCGGATGTCGGTGGATCCTATCTTTTCTATGGAGGATGAAGAACTTTCTACCCTGGCTGTTGGAAATTGAACCCAACAACACCTTGCGCGCGGTCTGCTCGGGCATGCAGCGTGATAAACGCGTCATCGGCAAGCTGAGACGTGGCGCGGTGGTGACACGGCTCAGCCCGACTACCACTCGCTTCCTTGGACTCCACCGCGACGGACGATTCTCCTGTCTAATAAAAGAAAACCTTTAATTGTTTATCCGGGACAGTTTATGATTTGTAATAAGCATAAATCATTGCCTAAAATATAGTGCACACTTTTACTGGTTCCCGAGTTAACATTGGCCCTCCAAGGATCTCACCGTCTTATTTTCGAAAGATAACGGTTTGGGAAGAAAAAACTTTAAACTTGAAGTTCTTCAGTTGCGGTCTTCAGCGGCGATAGTTCCTGCAGGATTCATCAATGTCCTATTGCAGAAACTTCGCGTAGCTCCCGCACAGGCCTAGAGGATGGTCATCCAGAGGTCATCCGGCGTTGGACTTCGGCCCCGTCGAATGTTCGAGTCTTCTTCACGGACTAGGAAGAACGAAGACATCGTGTATCCAGTGGATGGTTCAGACAGTTTGGGAGTTCGTTACTTTTACGTTACGTTTATTCGATATTTGTTCCTATTCTCTGTCTTATTTCATATGTTTATATAGCCATATTTAAATCTGTACATTCATTTAACTTCTATTTAAGTTGTTTAGTGACAATCATTTTGTTCATAGCCTTACATTTCTCCAAAAACACTTTTGTGCATATAAAGCTAAAATATAACGTCTATATTACCCATAATTCTGCTTACGCAAATCCTTCGCTTCTTTCTATATTGGCTGATCGCTCGATTTTTTTGTCCACACCGTCGTCATCGTCGCCGCGTCGACTCATTCATAACTCATTAGCTGGTTAAGTAAGTACTTACATATTTTTATTGCTTTTAAAAATTGGTTTGTAATATCGCATTAGTTCATAAAGTACTTTCGCATTAGTCATTTGCGAGTTTACTACTGGTGTTTTAACCGCTATGGCTGACGAAAAGGTTGAAAAACTCGTTGAGAAACGCAGCTGTATGAAAGGGTTAAAATGCCAATGTTCAAAACATCGAAAATTTAAATATCGAACGACCATAAAACCGACAATTAAAATATCGTAAGTTTAAATTGTCGAATGGTTAGACAACCTATGTCCTATTTAACTAAAATCGAATTATCTACAATAGTGATACCCGTATGAATTCGAAGCTTACAATTTTGAGCTACTACCTCCATGCTTAAAAGTTGCACCGAACTTAGCAGCTTACAACTTCTTGATTTAGAAATAATAGATAGCATAGGTATAATATGTGTATTTCGACAAATTACAATGTGACATAAATACGAGTACAATCAAGTATTGCCGTGACTAGTACGGTTTCATTCTCGAACGAAACAAATATTTGATTGGTCTACAGACAGTTGTTATTCCGGCACTGGGTGTTTGTGAGTGCGCAAACAGGAGCTAGAGCAATTTTATGTGTTGTGCACCAAACCAACGATTGAGGGGTATGGATGCCGGAGTAGTTGCAGGCTCATGAGACATTTCATTTGTTTCTGATGGCAACGCACTAGTGATGTCGTTTGTATTGCAGTTATTCATAAGTTGTAACCACTTGAAGGCCAATTCTTAAAAAACGTTCACATTCAAGTTGCAATCTGTCTAAATTGACAAAAAATTTGGTAAATTGATTGTATTTTTTACAAATTGCGTTTGAGATGCGAACTTTCTTAAAAATACGGGAATTGCCCCTTTGATATTTTTACTTCGTGGTAACCACCACCTAACTTAATTTTACCTCTAACTTTTTAAATTGATCGATGGAGTACAGCTACAGACTCTGTGTGGTCGACATAAGGTTCAGTTTAGTTTAATTAAACAAGATCGATAGAGGAGTGGATAACAAAAACAATACGAAAACTAAATGGTAAGTATAGTTTATTCATTAACAAAATATAATATATTAAAAAAAAATCTTTTTGCATCTTGACTTAAATACCTACAACAGAAAAGGTGCTGACAAAAAAAAAAACCTTATTACAAAACAACACTTCAAAGGCCTTGATCACTTGATGAATCTTGACTGAAATCTAATAAATAACCTAAATTGAAATCGACAGTATCAAATTCATACACAGACAGAAATAACAATAACAATCAATTTGCCTAGCCTTTTCCCAACTATGTTGGGATCAGTTTTCAGTATAAGCGAAAATTTTACATGGAGCGACTGCTTATCTGACCTCTACAACCCAGTACTGGGTAACACGATACCCCTTGGTAAGACGGGTTGTCAGACTTGAACTTCTGACTACCCGTAACGATTGTCAAAGATCTACGAATGACAGCCGGGACCAACGGCTGAAAGTGCTTTTCGAGGCACGGAGGGTTTCGATTTGTAATGAGTGGTCACCCATCGACGAACCGACCGCAGCAAGCGAAGCTTAACCCTTGATCGACCCGTGCGGCTGTTAGTATTTAGCCACGAGTCAATAACAGTGGTTTAATAAACAAAACAACGCTTCTTCTCAAAAGGAATTTTTCATAGGTTATGAATCTCTACTTAATTAAATATTGACTTAAATCTTTAGATAAATAAATAAATCATACCTAGGCAACTAAATATTTTGGTTTTAAAATCACAAGACAAAACAGCTCAACAGAAATGTCTTAGATAACATAACATAACATCACGCCTTGTTTCCCCGAAGGGTTGGGCAGAGGTGTGCCTTAGTACACCCACATTTGGCCAGTTATATTTAAGTCCCAAGGCGGGCGAGCCTTTTGCTATTAACCGGGCACAAATCTAGACTCCGGGCTGCTACTGAAACATTCCAAATGGAAAATCTCAATAACACTTTGCCCGACCTCAGAAACGAACCCAGGACCTCATGCTCAGCAGTAGCGCTCGCGACCACTAGACTAACGAGCTTACAACGGCCTAGATCGCTTAACTAAATCTTTGACGATGATATTCCTATTCTTTCTTATTCGTGTGGTTATTGACTAACCTGGTGTCAGAGTTTTTATGCCACCCACGGGCCTCTGACTTGGCTTCATATGCCGTTGAGAAATATCTTTCCGTTTTCGGCCTCATGATATTTTTCTTCACCGTTTTTGAAGCAAGTGATAATTATACAATACACACATGAATCCGAAAAGTCAGAGGTGCAAGACTTGGGTTCGAACTCAAGATCTATGACTTGGCAGTCCGACGGTCACAACACTAGGCTATCACTGCTGCAATATTCTTATTAATATATTATGATAAGTATGGATAAAACATGAATGTTTCTGAATTTTTAGAACTGATTTGGATGAAATAGCACATATAGAATCATATCCTGGATGTTATTATCATATATTTGTATATCAGATTTACATCATTATTTCATTTTTACCCGGGCACATACATAGTCCCCCTAGGATGCAGGTGAAACCACATGCTATAACTAGTCAAAATATAAAGACATCTAAATTTTGATCTAAATATCTCGTAACTTCAATTCATAGCGAGTAGTAGGGCTTCGCAGACCAAATGGGCTTCGTTCAAAGGTTGGAGTGCAGTTCTGTTCACCTAAAGTGAACCGACGCAATAGCCGAGCTAAGCCGACCTTCACTTGGAGGCGAGCGAACCGAGCACCTGAAACAGAAATATAAATAATTATTAAGGGAAGCAGCTGGTCGACTCTTCACGTGACCAGAGGGCTGGCCTATTCTTCGCCCAAAGGATCAGCATTGCGATTCAACGCGGCAATGCTGCCAGCCTTTTGCGCACTTTCCCCATCGACAGCGATGCGGATGAATTTTTTGATGCCCAATGAGCTCTTCCCCCCTTTTTTTAAGTTCCGATAAATACTTGTACATACTATAATTATTTTTTTATTTAATTTAATATAATTTAGATTTATAACTAAGTAAGACATGTAAATAACTATTTTAAATTTATAAGGGATAAGGCTATGCAGAGACAGAGATAGAAAACATAACATCATGCCTGTTATCCCCGAAGGGTTATTCAGAGGTGCAAACATAACTGGAGAAATGTTAGGTGGTCCTAACACCCACATTTTGCCAGTTATGTTAAAGTCCCATGAGGGGCGAGCCTATTGCTATGACCCGGGCACAAATTCAGACTGATACTGAGAATTAAGAGAGAGAGAGAGAGGAGTGTAAAAGGGTGAAAGGTAAGAAGACAACGACAGTAGATATAGTCTTCATTATTTTATATAGTCTAGTATCAGTAGGTAGTAGTTCATTATCTAGTATATCTAATATAATATAGTCTCCATTATATAGTTTTGATATTAAATCTATACAAATCCATACTAATATTATAAATTCGAAAGTAACTCTGTCTGCCTGTATGTTACCTTTTCACGCCTAAACCACTGGACGGATTTCGATAAAAATTTGGCAAAGAGATATATGGCATCCCGGGAAAAGACATAGGCTACTTTTTGTCTCAAAAATAACCCTAAGGAGGCGGATATAGAGGATAAAAGTATGGGAATCATTTCTTAAGTTAGGGCTATGAAAGTTTAAATTAATGCTTTTGGTAATGCTTTTGGTTAATCAAAAATTACTTAGCGTTTTTCAAAAATCATCCCTCAAGATGCTAAAATAGTGGATGATTTATAAAAAAATATATAATAGATATATTAAAATAGTGGAGGGATAGTTTCCGATCTCCACGCGGGCGAAGCCACGGGCAGAAGGTAGTAATCTTATATAACTACCGATAACGACGATACTAAGTTGATTGATATCAATTGTTTTCAATCTGTAAACACGCTAATGTTTTTGAACAATGATACTAACTAATCATGATTGACGCTGATAAACCAAAAATAATTTAGATTACTTACCAATGCAAATACGGTTTCCTTCACCAAAAGGTAAATAAACATAATTATTTATTTTAGAATCTTTTTCTGATGAAAACCTCTCCGGATCAAATACATCTGGGTTAGGGAAATACTTTTCATCCCTGTGAAGGGCAAAAATTGGTACCAATATAATATTATCTTTTGCTATCGCTACTCCAGACGGTAGATATGTATCTTTTGAACATAATCTTTGTATGACACCAACTGGGGGATACTTTCTCATTGCTTCGTTAAGCACTTTATCTAAATACTGCATTTTCTCAATATCATTGTAAGTGAGTTCTTCAGTACCACTTTCAAATGCCTTGTCTATTTCTTCGTGCAATTTCGTTAAGATTTTTGGATTGTTTGACAGTTCCAGTAGACTGTAATGCATTGCGTTAGCTGAGGTGTCGGCGCCAGCAATAAAGAAGAAAAATGCTTGTGCAGCCAGGATCTCATCAGTAGGATCCAACTCATAACCTGTAGTAAAGTCCTGCATCACTCCATGTTTTTGAAGCTCCAAACAAATATCTATAAAATCGTGTCTTTTTGCAGTCTCGTGTCTTCTATTTTCTAAAACAGTTTTCACAGCGCCCACAAAGAAATCTTCAAACTCACCAAAAATTTTAAGTTTTAATAGTTTATACAAAGCAGGAAATACATTTGCAATTAACATTACGATATTTTGGCGCATTGATGGTTCAAGAGTTTTCCATGCCATGTCTAAGAACGGTGATTCCATAGTATTCTTAGTCTGAGTATCTATGCCGAACACTGCCGCGCCTATAGACGATGTAGTGTACGTGTACAGAGCGTTGAATGGTTTTTGCCGCATATGAAGATTATCTTCAAGAAAATCCACAAAATCTCGAGAACATTTGTCTAAGATATAGAACATATTCTTAAGTTTTGAGCTCGTGAAAACTGGACTCAGTTTTTGCCTTAAGATTTTCCATCTTTGAAAATCGTTGATGAATATAAGATTATCAGCTAGAAGGTCGTTCGGGTTTGCTATTATACCACGGCTGTGGAAGCTTTGGAAGTCTCCAGCTAGCACTGCTTGGATATCTTCAGGACACTTCACCATCAGCGTAGGAATTGTTCCCGTAGTCGTTCCAACATACGGTTCGTCGTGCTCATTGTATATAGTTTTCACAATTTCTGGCATCGACTGGTTACCGAACACAAACTTTATCATTAGATCACTGATTTGCACTACATTTTGCTTCTTCCAGTAATTCCTTTTCATAGACTTGAAATAGAACACCACTATGCACAAAACTGTCGTTATCAACAATATTATGAACAACATTGTGTCTGTGATGCGCGCTCGTGAAGGTCACAATACCGACTGACAGATGCAGTAGTCGGTTACTATATTTAACACACTTATGCATAAATGAAAAGAGTTGTGTGTTCTTGTTAATCCACGCATTCAAATGGTTTTCGTTTAATTTATGAATGACTTTGGTTCTAGTTACGGTGTTATTGATTGCTACTTATCTACATATATGTATAGCGAAGGGTAACAGTAATTTTTGGGAATTTAGCTTATTCTACCCATTAAGGGGTATGGCATTTTTTTAACGTCTGACTGAATATTCAATGTTTACTTTCGTAAGAATGTTTGTGTGTTATATCATTTGTTGGTTGTAGGTCACGTACATTCAACCGACGAATGATATGACACATAATAATTTTCTCAATGTCAGCTTTAAGTGGTCATTGTCGGGCCCCTCAATTACCACTATAATGTGATTCGTCCAGTGATCACTTTGACCGCTGTCAACGTACATTAGGGTGCTTCTTAAGTGGGCAAAAAATTTTTTTTTTTGATTATTATGCGTGTCACCCTTTTATTCTATTCTAAGGCGCAAAAAACGAATAGGTATTTTTTATTTTATTTTTAAATTAATATTTAGGGGTCGCTACCAGCGAATCAAAAATAAAAAAAGTATGTTTGAAAATTCTTTAATTAAGTTCTAAAAAAGACAAGCATACATAAATTATATAACTATTACGTTAAAAAAGAAATTGTAACTTATGCTAATAAAGCAGTTTTCTTCGTATTAGCAAGTTTGCCTGAAATTTTTCAGAACCAAAAGAAGGAATTGTTTTTGTTCTTCGTCTGTGGCACCTAATTAGTTTATTAAATTTTTCAATCAATGCTACGCCGCGTTCCGCAATGTCTTTCACCACTCTCATAGAATGTACAATTTCTCTGGAAGCTTTGTAGTCTTCATCTTCTTCCCAAAGACAAGGTTCTTTTTGCAAAAATGCAGACGGAACCCCAAGTATTCTAAAAAATCTTAAGGTGTTGCTGGGCACGAAATGCTCAATATTTTTTCTTCGATGTGACTTAGATCCAAGGTGATTCGTTTTGGGTTATAGTCTGGACCTTCCTCATTCAGTGCAATCACCAATTTTTGTTTGCTTTCAAGAGAAACTTCGTCATCAAAAAAAGCAAGTTCAACAAGTTGTTCGGACAGATAGGTACCACAAATGCCCCAGGAACTTCGTTACAGTTTTTTTGGACATAGCCACAAGTCATTCCTTGGTGCTGAAGTTGCCACGGGAGCTTGGAACCAGCATCTTACATAAATCGTAACGACGAAAACGCAAATTTCAGTAATGGCTTTAAGTTCTTTTTTTGTTATTTTAAACTGGTCCCTGAACATAAAAAGCTTATGGCAATAAATTGCTTTTGCCATCCACCGTGCGCGATGAAGACCTGCTGGAGCGCTGAATGATATATCCCTTTATTAGGCACACTAAATATAAAAGCGTCAGGTTCTGAAGAAACTATACTGACCTTATTCTGGTCAATGTTAGGTTCTAGCAGTATTTCCATTACATGGTGACGACAGGCCAACCAAAGAGCATCTTTTTCCATCTTTTGCTCTAATAGAATGCAAGCACCTGCTCTTAAACCAGTGTTGACTGCAGTGGTGTCGAAGCAAAAGCATTTTATTTTGTCGTGTTTGTTACTAGTTTGTTGCCTATCTCAGGGAGTGACTGGTGCGTGCGGGAGGGCGAGAGGGGTGGGTGCGAGTATCCATGTATGGAATAATATGACAACGTGTTGCATTAGGATGTTTTATCATGTATAAATGATGAATATAACTGTTTTATGTACATTGAGCTGCAAGTTATCATTATCATATTTTTTTCAAACTTTGACACGAGGTAGCGACCCCTAAAAACCTATCTAAAAAATAAATAAAAAATATAGGTTCGTTTTTTAGGTGATAGAAGCGAATGACGGGCTGACGCAGTAATTTTTCAAAAGTCGAAAAATAAGAAGCACCCTAACGTACATATATGTTATAAGTTACATCATCGTCAAAACATAATAACGGGTGTAAAAACAACAGATAATAACGCAAAAACCACTCACGATTAAGTAATTCGGTAGAATATTTTTGCTTTTTTTTCATTTTTTTATAAAATCGTATTAGGTATATTCATATGCATAAGCATTCTTCAGAGAAGAATGTTATTATTATTGTGAATACCAAATATATCAAATTTTCCTATGTGTGTGAATATCAAAGTCTCCTATACAGCAGTGATGAGGTTTTATAAACGCGTCTAGACTAGTCTTGTAGTGATACTTCCAAATTGGATGGAATTGGTTTCAAGGCAAGAGATGCCGTCTATTGGAATAGACGATATCGTGATACAGGAGAACACAATAACAAAGTTCTTAATAATATTAAATTAATAATCTAGTGAAAGCCGATAAATAATGTTGTGATAAGAGAGATAGATAAAGAGCTCAAGTATATAACTGACATAGCATACGAGGTTGTCGACATGTGATACGATCAGGGATAATTGTATAAATATCAAATTCAAATTCATTTATTGGTGTGATTTTTGGTACATTTTACATGAGATCTTAATAATAAATAATTAGTTTCTTTAGAACTCTTTGATATAATAAGTAATTATAATAAAAAAGAATAGTCAACTTATTAAAATAAAATAATTACAACGAAACACAACATAAGTCACAGAACATTATAGTGATCACAACATAGTTATGAACTTTAATTTACGAACTTTATTCACTGCCTATGTTACACAAATAAGAATGATTTGACAAGTTGATCTTCAGAAAATTTATTTTATAAATTTTTAGAAAAATAATGAAGGTTTGACTCGCTACCATACCATGAAAATCGTCGCATGTACTCATGCAGGTATTACTTACTCAAGAACTATGAAAGATAAAATCGAAAACTCCTATAACATTTTATCAAGTGAATGAACTTATCATAACGATCATCATTAGTACATTGACGTACATTGTAATAGCCGCTACAATTAGCACATAACTATCATTAGCTAGAGCAGTGGTAAAGGCCGCGACTTGTAGGTCGTGGGTTCGAACCTTGACAGGCGCTTTATTTATAAATATTTCATCATCACTGCTCTCAAAACGGTGATGGAAAACATCGTGAGGAAACCGGCATTCCTAGAACCGAAAATTCGAACACATAACGACATCTACGAACCCGCCGTTCTGGGCCCGCGTGGTGGATTGCAGCCCACTCCCTCTCACAGAGAGGAGGTCTGTACCCAGCAGTAGGAACTTTACAGGCTGATTCCGCTATGCTGTTTTGCTACCATTAGCAAAATATTAACTAATTAGCTTTCGTCAATTGTTTATCAGTATTTTTCAAGTATCTTTATTGTTTGAGAAATCTGTGAAGACTTGAATACTTGTTTTGTCATCTTTTGTGAACTCAGACAGGCAATCTGTCCAGGCAGATAGGGATACCCTGGCCCCTGGCAACACAGGCAACTGAAGGAACACGGGTGGGTTTTAGTCAGTAAGAGTCTGACACACCCTCCCGCTCCGCCCAGAGCGGGAGAAGTTATATATTTTGATGATATCCCAAACAAAAAAAAAAAAAAAAAGCATCTGCATTGTGTAATTTACTTTATTGCTGCTTTAAGAGCGGTGAAGGAAAAGGAAAGGAGAGGAAGAAGCCAGAATCTTCTAGAACCAAAAATCCGGAAACATCCTCCAACACGCACTGGGCTTCGTGGTGAAATATGCCCCAGTGCTCTCACAGATAGGAAACCTGTCGGAAACGAAATGCATCGGTTTTAACTGGAGAACCACATAATATACCAACGTAATTTTCTTTTCAAAGTCATGATCTTTGGCTATTGGTTATTGATGTGTGTTCAGAGTCATAGCTCATCACCTTGTTGTTCTTGGGTCATCATCTCGTTGTTACAGATCGTCAGAAGCCCGAAAATCTGACAACCATTCTTACCAAGAATATCGTGTTGCCCAGTAAATGGGTTGTGGAGGTTATTATATGCAGTCGCTCCCTGTAAAATACTGGTTTTCAATTGCATCCGGTTAGACTGGAGGCCGACCCCAACATAGCTGAGAAAAGGCTAGGCAGATTATTATTCATGGTTAATAGTACATGGTTGTAATATTATTATCTGCCTTGCCATCTGCCATCTAACAGTTGACACATAGATTCATTGGCTACTGTAGCGGCATCTACATCGCTACATGTGAATTACGCATCTCTCTGACGTCACGCAAAATCCTGCATCGCGCAAGCAGAGTTTACCGCGCGACGGCGGGCGTCCCGACATCAATCGTCGTCAGGCAGTTGCCCACCAAAAACAACACCCGTCTGGCCGGAGGATCCTCTCTTTCCTATGGAGGAAGAGTGAACTTTACATCCTGTTCTTCATACCTCTATATTACCAATCTGCTTAGCAAGTGATAGTTATATGTTCATTCGGCATCCTGGACAGTCAGCGCTTTGCTGACTGGCAAATATTTCTGGCACGGAATTCTTCTATAGTAAAATAAAAG
Source organism: Eupsilia transversa (assembly GCA_914767815.1). NCBI lineage: Eukaryota > Metazoa > Arthropoda > Insecta > Lepidoptera > Noctuidae > Eupsilia > Eupsilia transversa. The sequence goes on from OU611876.1 coordinate 14,848,102, forward strand.
AAGTAGGTATCCTTTGGTTACTTATTAAGAAAACCCCAGTCGAGAAAAACAACGCCGTAGGAAAGTTCCTTCCCTGGAACCCTTTAAAGATAGCGCCAAAATAACAAGCGCCAATTAAGTTTTTTCTAAAAATAATACACGAACTCCAACAAAAAATATAAGTACGGAAACCAATTTGATTGGAGTGTAAAAGTTGTTTTTAGGGTTCCGTACCTTAAAAGGAAATAAAAACATAAGCCTTCAACTGTCTGTCGGTCAAGACCCTTTTTCTCTGGAACGCGTGTAGGTTGAAAATATCAAATACGTAGGTCTCTAAGACTCCAAGGGACCGTCCTTAGAGTTCTAAAAAAATCAAGCTTCAAAGTCAACACGATAAAATACAGCAACAAGTAATAAAATAAAATTGTTAATTTGTAGTTTTAGAACATAAAAAAGTATTTTATTGCGACTAAAACTTTTTTATGCTACGGTGTTAAGCTGTTGGACAATTAACCGTGACGTAGTATATAGATAGATGTATAGGACAACATTTTTTCAACTACAAAGTTAAATTTGTTCTTGGGATAATTAATCCCAACTACGGAACCTTTCATTGTGCGTGGTCCGACACGCACTTGGCCGGTTTTTTGTTGAACAACTTAGCTTGGCTTCGTTCCAGCCAAGTTTCATGTAACATTTTTATCTCCATACAACTTTCATTTAATCTGTTAGGTACGGCTTAAAACTTCAACGTTCAGATGTAAGTGCCTTATGTAATGTAGTTTCATGCTTATAAGCCTGCAGGATAAAAAGTATAACGTGGCATATGTTTCAGGATAACAGGGAAGAATACGGCCAAGGAAAGCATGGCATAAAAAAGAAATCGAATAAAAAGAGTTAATTATTTACTTAAAAATTTTGCCCATGGCTCCTTCCAGCATTTTACACTATCTATTCACAGTAGGGTTGAAAACAAAATTCATCCTATATAGCTCATAAAGAAAGCGTTAGGCTGCGTTTCCACCAGAGATGAGCGAGGATGCGTAGCGAGGGATGTGTGTGAAACTAGCCAATAAAATCGCTGCATTGTCATAGCTTGAGCTAAGCTAGCGTTGTTATTGGTTAGTTTTACGGTCATTCCTCGCTACGCATCCTCGCTCATCTCTGGTGGAAACGCAACCTAATCTGGGAAAATACAAGCTGCCATACCTATTACTGTCACTAAGCAGGATTGTGGTATTCTAGTGGGTGAATGCTGGTGATGTTACTGGCACATAAGACATTTCATCTTAGCCGAGAACTATGTAGGAAATCTTTAATATGTAAACGTTCTAAGGTCACGCATCGGAAATCACTGGTGATGCAGAAGTCTATAGTCCCATCAGGTATGTCGCCAGCTTTCTCAAATTTTCATAAAACTGCAAAAGATTGAATTGATATTCAAATGGCTTTTTTATATTTTTTTATTGTTCCACTTTGCCCAACCCAGTCGCCCCACTGGTGGGGCAAAATGGAATGCCTAAAACTTTGCAATGGATTCTGCCTCACTAGGGTTAGCACCTTAGAATTTGTGTTGTAAGGTATACTCGTATTTTATATTTATTTGGAAAAGAAAAAAATGTTTATCTTAGTTATTTTTCACAACGCAATCACTCAAATGCACAAACAATAAAAGCCATTCGTAATAGTGACCGCAGAATCTCAGGGAATGACGCCTGAAAGTAATATGTGTCGCTCGTGAAGAGGGTTGCGCTACACTTTTGTTGGCAGCTGATTTTCATTACTGTCGGCTTGAACACCTGTCGGGCTTAGAAGTAGCTTTGTCGTGATACTTTTGGCTTTAGGGTAGGTGTACATGTACTCGAAAGTGCTAGCTATACAGTGACCCTACACGTAGCTGTTACTTGCGCATTCTTTACAACAAACTAAACTACGTTGAGCAAACATTCTTGCTGGGAAAATACTTTTTTTTTGGTGTGAAACATCGCTGTTATATAGATACTAGCCTAGGCAATATCTAACATTCAAAGATATCCGTGAAAAAACCAAAGTAACCGACATCGCCCGAAGAATTGCCAAACTTAAGTGGCAGTGGGCAGGGCACATTGCTGGCAGAACAGATGGCCGATGGGGCCGAAAGGTTCTGGGGAGGCGACTGCGTACCGGAAGACGTAGCGTTGAAAGGCCTCTCACAAGGTGGACCGATGACCTGGTGAAGGCCGCAGGATTCGAGAAGCACAGAACGACGTCTTTCGGCTGAAATGATGAACATTCAATGGATGAATTTCAAAGTTTACACTATGAAGAACCTAAATACACTACAATCATTATTTTCTGAAGCTCTTGACCCCAGATTAGGTACCAAGTATTTCGGGTGGGTTTTTTTTTGCGGAAATAATAATTTTCCAGGAAATAAACAATTGTAGGAAGTATTAACCTGAGATCATCCACGTGTACCTACCTAATATTAACGGGTCAGATTCGAGCGTTACTTCAGTACATAATCCTGTCATTATGATATCCTTGTATTTCGCTCATAGAATAGTATCGACGCCGTCAGGCCAAATCATGAAACGTCAATCAAATAATAACCCATGTCAAAATAGTATTATCTTATTCAAAGTTTGTTGGTGTCAAAGATAACATCAGAACATCACGCCTGCAGTTCTCGAAGAAGCAGGCAAATGTGTACTGTGTTGGGGAGATGATTGAACGGACGAAGATGCAAGACGAGCTTCTAATAAAATACATACTGTAATAGTAGCTTGCAAATGCCTTGGCACCGTCACACCAAACGACTCGCATCGCATCGGATCGGAACGGATTTTACAATTTGTAAATATTAAATCGTGATCGATATTAAATAGTGTACACAATATTTAAAGTCTATATTACCAAGCCGTGCACAGCAGCTTGACCGCGGGCGTCTTCCGCTACACGCGATCTTAGCGGAAAGAATGACGTGCAATCGGCTCCGTTCGCCTGTCGTCGTATCCGATCGGATCCTTTTGGCTGCAACATGGTAGGTATAAAACTATTGGACCAGGCGCAGCATTACGTAGGTACGTTCGCAAGCGACGGTACAAAGTCGATCGTATGCTTCGACATCCTGCCGGATGCGATCGGCTGACGCCGCATCCATTCGTATCCTTTCCGTTCCGATGCGATGCGATCCGTTTGGTGGATATCATTCTTAACGAGAAGCGATTAGAGCTAGCAACTGAAAACGAGTTGGAAAGGCAACAGCGAGTATGCGTCGGTAACGAGTGATTCCTCGCTGGTATGTGTACCCGCCAAGCGAGAATTTTACCCACCATGCGAGCGTCACTGAGCGAGTACTCTTTTTGATAGCTTTTGCCGCTGCGATAAACGAGTACTCGTGGTATGAGCGGTGTGCGTGGGTGTCTCAAACGTAGTGCTCCAAAGGCAAATGAGGTAAAGCGAAGGGGACCACCTATCATTAAAAAAAATTAAAGCTGGGATATTCTGAACAGTTCATAAAAATTCGCTATATTAATTATTTTCAAGTAACTGGATTGTGGAGGTCAGATAGGCCGTCACTCTATGTAAAATACTGGTATTCAGCTGCATCCGGTTAGACTGGAAGCCAACCCTAACGTATTTGGGAATAGTCAGTATGTCAGTTTTCTAACAATGTTTTTTTGTATTCTTTGAGAGCAGTGACATAAAAAAGTTCTAAACCTAAACCAATCTAGTCTGTACCTAACAAGGTATTCCTAGTGGTTGCCCCCGGTGCCAAAGTTACACAATATTCGTTGTTTGTCTGGCTTGCGTGTTTTTGTCCTTTTTTGTAGCCAATAAAAAGACAGGTGACGTAGTGACTTGGGTCTGGGAATGTACTCTACCTTAGTATTAAAATGTGTGGTAAGTAAATAGAAAAAGCTTTTTAGTAAGATTTAAGTTTTTTTTAAGAGTGTATTTGTGGTTTTTGCGATAGACATGTACCAACAACTAATCCTGTTCTCACTGAGTAAGATAAAAAAATTCCATTTATTGGTTTTCACGAGATGAAGTTTACTATTTCTGTTTGTTTTTGATTTTGATCTATATTTCTACATCAATACTCGATCCTACTGAAACACAAAATTAATTTAATTTCCTAACAAAATATTGAATATTGAAAACCCGCAAAAAAAATAAGTTCCTCAGAAAAATGATTACATTTGCCTCAATGCTGTAATAATATCATTTTCCACGAAATTCTAATAACATGGGAAATAAAAATCACGAAATACGGCTATTTACATACCCTCCTTACAAACGGCAGTATTGAATATGAAATGATAATTTTCTATTTTCTAGTCTTGTCCCGTACAACTCTTGGGAATTAAATGTGTCAATATTCATACGGGCGAGTTTTTTCTTTGGAAGATTTCTCTCCAGAGTAAGAAAGTATGCATAAGACCAGGTATACAAAATATGTAATCAGCCTGTATTATCCCACTGGAGGGATAATACAGGCCTTGCTTTACTTTTTCCACTCAACTCGATCCTGAGCCAATACGGACCAATCCCTCCTGTAAGCGTCAAATTCGCCCCGCCATCCACGCCTGGGTCTACCGTGATGCCGTTGGACGTTTTCAGGAGCCCATGTTGTGGTGCCCTCAATAGATATAGATAGAGGAAAACTGTTCATGAAATTATAAACACTGACTATATTATAATTATATTATTACTCCAGCCTTAACATTAACGCCTTGGCCGACGTGGTGTCAGCTTATGTATGAAACAATTGTTTGACATAATATGTAATATCAACGTATGGCCTGAATTTTAAGCCTGATTATGTGTTACTGTAGCATATCATAAGGTGAAGCAACTATAAAACTTGCAACGTCTAAACAGTTCTTGTATGTCATGTTGCTTCCATTTTACTGTATGCCACAGGCAAGTTTGAGTCGTGTAAATGAGGCTTGAGACTTACGTTAGAAGCTTTAGCAAGTACGCTGTTGGTTCTAAGTGTAAGTTTTTTTTCGCTCGGCAAAACGGCGTGTTCGGGTTCGTGACAAGTCAATCGTCATCCTGAAGATGCCTCGTTCAGAGATGAAACACGTGTCGATGTCTTACAGAGTTTTTTATGACTCTTTACTAATAGTTACGTGGAATCGGTTATTTTGTAATAGATTTCCGCCAAGTCACGCCCGAATCAATTAACTATGAGAAATCACATTAGTTTAGTTGGTGCACAACAGAATCAGTACATATTATAGGTACCTACTACTAAAATAGTGACCATTAAATTTAGTTCTTTAGCGTGTCTCATTCATACCCCAAGGTATTTCCAGAATCTCCGAAGCACACATAAATATTTGTACCCCGGGACAATGTATGTTTTTAGTTTGTTTTCTCATGTTTTGCAAGCGTTGAATAATTATTTATGAAGTCCTCTGTTTCTGCGGGGGTTGGTCTTTTGTTTTATGGCTTGTAAAGAATAAAAGATGTTTAAAACTAGCTGTGTTGACATCATAGTGGAAATCCGGGGTACTTTACTTCTTCGTTTGTCAGTTGTTATTTTAGCTTTAAAATTCGATATTACGCTTCTCCATTTTCGCCGATTATAAAACGAATAGTACCTACAATATAAATCTTAATTAAAAACTAATATTGGTAAGGCACCAAACGTTCTATGAACTGCACGTATCGACACACTACCCGTTGTATAAAGCTAATGAAAATCGATCAAATTTAACGCAACCTGTTGGTGATGTTTAGTTTATATTAAATTTTGATATTTTAGCTTTAATTTATGTTACACCGCTTAGAATAATTAGTTTTTAACGTGTTATCGTTTTTGGTATCGTCATGTTAATATTTTTTTCCAGTAAAATTGTGATAATTGTGAGTCATATTTGAAATAGATGTGCTCTGTTTCTTTCTTTTAACTATAGTATAGGAAGATTTTTGAATATTTTTTAGTGTCCCATAGAATTTAGCAACGCTAATACCGTTTGCTGAAGCAGCCATTAGGTCCAGGTGACAGGGTATGCGGCGCAAGATGGAAGGTGAGCCGTTGTCTGTGAAGAGACACCACATACCCACCGGATATCTGAGCCGTCCATGAACACACACTTGTGGAGATTGTCGTTGCTGCCGCCGACTTAAGTCTATTCAAGGTTTCGCAAGTCGACCACGGCAACTTTCGGATGGAAGGCATTCTACTAAACCCATAGGTGGGATGAAGAAACCGCCTAGTTTAAAAAAAAATATAAATATTAAATAACATTAATTTATCTTTTACCACTTACATTAAATTTGGGAACAGGTGGGAACCCAATACAACAATGTAGTCACAATTTCCACACTCAGAATCCAACATGAATCTAGATATTACCTTTAAAAATATCCAAAATAACTTTTAAGAGAAGAAAATGAAAATATTAAACTCTTTTCGATTTACGATTCGTTTTAAAATAACTTTAGAAACATTAAACCAATACCAGGCAATAGAAACTGTTAGAACACTGCACTAGCAATATTAGTTTTTAATAAAGAGTTAGGAAGCGGACGATTACAGCATCCTGGTACAGTATTGTTATTGAGAAAATTCAGTGTGTTATCTTATATTAGCTGTCCGCAACTTAGTCTGCGTGAAATTTCTTGTTCCCCCCGACCGACCGCATCGCATCGCATCGCCTGCGCTATTACTTCGTTTTCGCTTAGCATTCTTTCTGACTTTTTTTTTTTTTGGTCGGCTCCTAAGGGTCCACGGCAAGGTTTGAGAAGTACCTTGCGTTACATTATTTCAATTTTCGTAGGGATCTCTATTTTTTTTAAAGTAAAATAACCTTATAGCCCATGTAACTCGCTGATAATGTAGGTTTCTATTGGTGAAAGAATTTAAAAAAATCGGCTTAGTATTTTTTTATTTTATCCATTACAAACATACGAAAAATCAAATCTTTGCTCTTTATAATATTAGTTTAGATAACAGCTGCTGGAAACTAAATAAGAATAGTTTTCTTATTAGTTTACTGTTTTTGGTCGGTGGTAGAAAAGAAAGAAAAAAAGCCGTCTGGTCGGAGGATCCTCCCTATAACTACTGTGAAGGATGAATGAACTTTACACCCTGTTTGTTGCTCATGCCTCTGTAACCATTATATCGTTCGGGGCAACTGAATTAGAAGAAGATTTTGTTTTCGTATTTATAAACAAAGACAACTTTCCTCTGTGCCGTAGTTGGGTAAGAACTTTGCTATCCCACGCTACAATGTCATCGTGTATGCATTTACAGCAAGAAATTATATTAAAATTAAATTAAATTAAATATCATTTATTTCAGGCAATTATTAAACCCATACCATACCATACAGACACATACTCTTAAATACCATAATTATACATTAACATAATATTACAATAACACAGATATTATATTAAAATACACAAATATAATAACAATGACTAAAACTGTACATAAATTAAAAGTCTTTAAATGCCTCTCTTGCAAGATGGACGACTCGGTACACAGCTTTTACAATTTCATTCCTACTCAGAATTCCCCCTTGTGTAGAATGACACTCTGAGCTTACTTAGCAGCGCGGAACAGCCGGCAACGTTGCTCACGGCGAACATGTCAGTCGCAGTACACCGCCAGGGCAAGTTCATCACAGCCCGGTAAGCATTATTATATTGTACACGAAGAGTGACATAGGAAGGAGCTCGCGGCTAAGTAATAACAGCCGCACGGGTCGATCCATCAGGTTAAGCTGCGCTTGCCGGGGTTGGTCCGTGGATGGGTAACCATCTTTACATACCGAGACTCCTCCGTGCTTCGGAAAGCACGTTAAACCGTCGGTCCCGGCTGTCATTCGTGGATTTTTGACAGTCGTTACGAGTCGTCAGAAGCCCGAAAGTCTGACAACCAGTCTTACCAAGGGGTATCGTATTACCCAGTTACTGGGTTGTGGAGGTCAGATAGGCAGTCGCTCCATGTAAAATACTGGCATTCAGCTGCATCCGGTTAGACTGGAAGCCGACCCCAACATGATTGGCTAGGCAGAATGACACGAAGAGTAATATACGCACTCCTCGTGTACCGGTACCAAAGTTGGCTGGTGTATAACGACTGACAGGAAGTCCTGAACAGCGTCACCTTAACTTGATTCGAGCAGTGATAAAAACGTCTAGCTAGCATATTTCTTCTACGAGCGATACTGCGTTTCTGTCGTTGCACATACATACAAACTCTTTGATAGCCAACTAAGACACAGATTCTAAACAGTAGTAAAAACATTTTGCAATAAGTATAAGATACATATTATTATAACCGATAGCAAGATACAATGTTAAAATTCAAAACACTTCCCTAAATAAATTCTCAAACTAATTAATAAACTAAAAAACGCTAAGTACTTTACACAAATTACAATAACTTAAAGTTGAACGTTTGGCCGAGTACCAGGAAGACAGAAACTATCGGCACACTTGCGCTAAGTGTGGCCCGCACTTAGACGCGGTACAATTTATGTGTTACTTAGCAAACTGGATGGCCAAGTTGGAGTTCGGCCCCGAAACTAGCGGGGAAGGCGGCTGGAAATTGAATTCGCTTGAAGTTTTTTTCACAGCCTCACCAGCCTTATTTGACTGCCTACTTGGTCTAGTGGTAGCAAGCATTACTACTGAGCATGAGGTCCTGGGTTCTATTCCCAGGTTGGGCAAAATGTTATTGGGTTTTTCTATCCGGAAATTCTCAGTAACAGCCCGGAGTCTGGATTTGTACCCAGTTGATGGGAAAAGGCTCGCCCCCTATTACATGGGTTTTAAACATAACTGGCGAAATATGTGGGTGTACTAGAGGTACACCTCTGCCAAACTCTTCGGGGAAACAAGGCGTGATGTTATGTTATGTTTTTTTCACAGAGATATTGTGAATGGTGATTAAATAATTATGAGTTGCATTAATCATAGGGTAATTTGGCAATGTTTTTAAATGAAATAGGGTAAACTAGTTGCGCCAAAGATTGGGCTACTGAAATCTGTTACTTATTCTACAGACAATAATTATTCCAAAATAGAAAACAGGACGGAATACATGGACGACGTGAGAGTTAATTTCGTTTAACCTTTCGTATGTGATTACAGACACAATTAAAAATCCATTGTGTCTCGTGTGGATCCACGTTCCCCGATACCAAAGGTTAATTGTTTCACTATTTTTCTATTACAATCCTTTAAAAAAGGTATTAATAAAAAAATTGCAGATATGTTCAGGCAAAATCCATAAACAGTAATGCATTGTATTCCAATACTATTACACGTCCAATTAGCTAACTACGGACAAAACAGGACACCACAAAAACGGACCAAAAAAAAAACTTCTAATAGATTTTTTTTCCCACTCTTCGTGGCTCTTACCCAAGTGTTATCAGATGGAAAAATAACATCGAAACTTTTAGCGACCAGCCGTTTAAGTGCTTGGTTTGCGACCAGCAACTTGGTCGCTGTTCAGTAGCAGTAGAGACGTCACGGGTCACATACTTGAGAGGCACGGGAAATTGTGCTGATAAAATATTTAGGACTGGCTGTATTGTGTTTTTATTAGGTACCTGTTTCGGGGTTAACCTTTCGTATGCCGTAATTACAGACACAATTAAAAATCCATTGTGTCTCGTGTGGATGCACGTTCCTATACCAAAGCTTAAACTTTATTTCTTTCAATTTATATTACATGCTAAATACGTCGTGAAACTGAGTTCGTTTCAGTTTAAAAGGAACCAGGCAATGATACACTGAAAGAGCTCCTAAGTAACGACAAACTTCTTAAAACGAGAACCTAAGTTACTCATTACCCTAAGGACGCTCTAGAAATGATTACCTCATGTGTGAACTAGAAACTTATGTGTTACATTGTCCTAGGTGGGTGACTGTAGCGATGTGACGCGATAAAACTTTTTTTTTTTCTTATTAGGGCCTTTTGTTAACCGAATGAAAGAAAAAAACGGAAAATAACAATACGTATGATCAGTCCCATAATACCATAAATAAATGTATTATGCTGCTATGAATTACATTCGGGCCATGAACCTGAACAGACTCTTTGCATCATCACAGAATCTATATTAATACGTAGTATCACAAATAAATTATTCTATTCTATTCTACGTGAAGCAAAAACTTTGTACCCCTTTTTATGAAAATGACGCGAAAGAAGGAGTTTGAAAGGCGCAGTTAAAGTTTATATGGAGAAGAAGTGCAGAAAGCTTATATTTTTATAATATAATATGCATCACACACACTACCATGCATTTGAGACAAGTTATTATTGTGTGTGTGCGTATTTTTAAGTATGTCTGATACAATTTAGTATAAAAACAAGCCAAATGAAGGCAAGCAATTGGTTAACCATTATTATTTTGAAAGTTGGATTATGATTCGGTGATTACTAGTACCTTCAAACTGTAATTAGAAAATTATGCTTGGTTCCAGAAATAGAAATATCAGGAAGTTTAATAAATAAACAGTCATGGTCTTGTACATTCTTGAAAGAACTTTTAGACTAAGAACTTAATGGAAGGTAAGGAACCCAATGTTATGTATTTGCGTAAACACAATTAGTGGTTATTAAGCCTCAAAACCAAAAAACAGAACCTTTTTAGAATCACTTCCTTGGCCATCCGTCTGACCCTTTTTCTAGGAACGTGTGATATTTCGACTTGATACATCCGTAGATCTATGTATTTGCGTAACCGTGACGTATATCTATAATGTATGGCAGAACTTTTTTTCAGCTACAAACTTAATTTTGTACATGGTATAAATTCGTCCCAACTACGGACCACTTCATTGTGGGTGGTACGACACGCAGTGGGCCGGTTTTTTATAAGTTTGTTTAATTTTGTACGTAAAACTCAAACTAAAGCCTATATTTTCGCTCTCATCACTCACGTGGGACACAGGCCTGGCTCAGAGACTATGTTGGCTTTGTTTGTCTTTCCTTTGATGTCGGCGGTGCGTGCGATTTGCTTCTCCTACTTAATTAGATGTCTTTGAGTTGGCCCCTTTTTGTTCTACTAATGGTTATTGGGCTGCTTGAAGAAATTCTAAGGGGCCTTTTGTGTGAGTCTGTGCGTCTTTTGGTTAGCCCTTTAGTTTGGAGTTTGAGGTCTTTATGAGCGTGTATTCCCGTTCGTCCCAAAGTCGTAGTAAGTAGATAGGAATAAAATATAAATAAAAAAATATTCCCGTTTGTCCCACCAATAATATTGTGCGTGTAAAATTAATAATTTAATTCCGTTAGGCCCACTGATTTTGTCAATGGGACGAACGGAAATTAATTTTAATATTATTTTCTTAATTCCCGTTCGTCCCACCAATGGGACGAACAGGAATACACGTTTATGAGTTCAAAGACAAATATAGAGTATGTAAGAATGGTCCATGAAAATATTCTTATTATAATAAGACGTATTTTTGTAGTCCGGAATTGGACGTGTAACCGATTAAGTTCATTACTTTTATAACTTTAAGTAAGGGTTTCAGACTCAAAGCCACATACAGTCTGTTTCGCTTTTTACCAATGTCACCAAGCTTGTAAAAATATTTGTAGAGATTTTTTTTTGTCAATTCAAATCTAGGTACGTCAAAATACAAAACTTACATTTTCCATACGGATGAATTTAAAATGTTCGCAGCAGTACCAGGAATTAGTAACGTTTACATTTCCTAACATTCTACGCTTCTAGCTCTCTAGAATTCCCAATATCCTGAGTGCCATTACATCGTAAATCACTTGCACAAACATTCAGTATTTGAACAAACATCTGTAGATCACATGGATATTTCCATTTAACTGAACCGGAAGTAGAAAGCGAGACTTTATGCGGGGAAAACTAAAGTTTTTCAGTAATTTTCACAGTAGGTATTTGACCTTTAAAATCTGATCATACATGAATCTAAAAATATTCAATAATATTTAATATTTTTTATTTTATTATATTTATTATAAAGTTATGCGTAACCTACCAAATAATTTAGTGTGTAGCAAAATAAACGCTACAGTATTGACATGACTGCCTCCTCGGTCTAGTGGTCGCAAGCGGTACTGCCAAGCATGAGATCCTGGGTTCGATACCCAGGTCGCGCAAAGTATTATTGGGATTTAAATCTAGAATTTCTCAGTTGCAGTCCGGAGTCTGTATTTGAGCACGGTCGTCGGCAATAGGCTCGCCCCCTATTACATGGGAATTAAACATAACTGCCAAAATGTTGGTGCACTAAAGGAAAACCTCTGCCCAACCCTTTGGTAAAAGAAGGTGTGATGTTATGATTATGTGTATTATCATCTTACAGCCTCCTTAGCGGATCACTCAATAAGTAATTCGGTAGACGTGAGTCTTTAAGAAAATATCTGAACTTCCTTGCACCATATGCGTTACTTTAATCCGTCAATTCCAACAATTGAAGGAGTATTATAACCTCTTTTGTTTCGAAATCGAAAAGTGTTTCTTGGATTTCGGCGCTCAAAGCTTCGAATCCTTATGAGCTTGGCAAATTAGATTGTGCTGTCTAGAGGTGATTAAAGATAGATTGTTTGATTAAAACAGCTGAGCTGCTGAGCTAATATTTGTGCTATCATTAATTTTGCACCAATGACAACCCCATTTTTATGTCCACGCAATCACTGTCCATTCCTAGGTTGCCTGGAAGAGATCGCAGAAAGCGATAAGGCCGTCCAGTATGTTTTGTAATGTAATAATTGTTTTTTGCTAAGTATGTATTTTCTTGTGTACAATAAAGTATAATTATAACTTAGGTGTAATGTACGTGTTTTGGATTGAAGGACTGCGCCTTTGGCGGGAGATTTCGTGAGAAGACTTTTGAATTTAGCGATGGAAAGATGATAATATAAAGATGAAAGATGTAGCTGTATTTTGCTGTGATGTGCGAACGATATCCTTATTAATATTAGAAATACGAAAGTGACTTTGTTTGTTTGTTACGCTTTCACGATAAAACGGCTGAACGGATTTGGATGAAATTTGGCACATGGGTAGACCATCACCAGCACCACTCATATGGGCTACGACATACATAGGACACTTTTATACCAGTTGTACGTCTCCGTGGGATAATTTCCGATCTCCACGCGGGCTAAAGCTGGTAGGTTAGTATTTCGGTTCAGTCTCTGTTGATACATTGTATTACATTCGTTAACTATTAAGAATAAGTCTATTATTCTATCAAGATCTGGTGTTGTTAGGGATATCCGTAGAGTTATAAGGCTTTGCAGTTTTAACGGGTATAGTTTATCTGTTTAATATTACGTGAACGATTATCACAGATCTACATAGCGTATATTCTTATATCGCAAATTCAAATGAAAATAAGTATTTTTGTGCCTATTTGCTCAAAAGTGACATTCGGAAGTAAGAAGATGCTAACATAAACAGAGTACTCTAAAAGGAAAACAATTGTTTGGAAGAGGACTCGAGAACTCCGCTTGAATACACCGATACAGACAGTTAGCCAATAGTTGAAGTGGTCCTTGTATTTCATGAATCAGAATTCAGCATAAACAGTCACCGTTTGAACAATTTGAATTTCGAATGAAATATGGAACACCATCCAACATGAGTTTACATTCGAATTCTAATACGGTATTTGAAAACAGAATTGTTATTTCAAATTAAACAGAATTGACAGCTCATAATATGGTCCATTCCCTATTTTTAAGGTCGGCGCAAATCTAGCCTTGGTACACCGCAGCGCATTCGTCACTGCCAAACAAATATCAACGTTGCATGCCTAAAAATAAAGTTGAAAATAAATAACATGAGAAGCGCGCCTTTTTCCGCTTAGACACGCTCTCAAGCTTATGGAAGTTTATTTATTTTCAACTTTATTTCAACTGTGGCGAGGTGGATATTTGTTTGGCAGTGACGAATGCGCTTCGGTTCGCCTCGCCAGATATACGGCGCCTTTAGAGCTTACAGTCCATTTCAATTTTTTCCAGACAAAATAAAATATCCTTTGATTTAATCAAACGAGTGCAGAAAACAAAAATCAGCCAATCTCTAATTGCTTCAAACCGGGTTATTTTATTTATTTAAATACACTCAGCCCTCTGCTTGCGTATTGATGGTCGTCTCTCGAGAACAATACCAACTCAATAATACAATAGCAACCAACCCTTATTTCCGAAGACCCAAAGTTCATTTCACCGTGTTGCACTGTTAATGGTAAGTTGGCACACGTCTCTTGAATAGATTTATATTCAATTTAACTTTTCGCTGTTAGGTTACCATTGGTTACAATAAATAAGCCGGTGATAGGTCGGTTCGTTGTTACGGATGTTAAAAGGTGTTAGTTTGCGTCCGTATACGCGTATATATGGCCCGGGCATTACTTTATGGGCACTTACATCCTGTTTTGGGTAGCTTACATATTTATGTTCACTGAAATACCTTTGTTAGGGTTCCGTACTCAAAGGGTGCCAGCGAGACCCTATTACAAAGGGTCCACAGTCCGTCCATCCGTCCGTCTGTCACACGGCTGTATCTTTTGAACCGTAATAGGTTGACATCACTACTATGGCCGCTATAACATCAAAAAAATGAAACGCTGGAAAAATCAAGTTTGCTTATGTAAGGACTCCCAGGACCGTTTTTTTCGGCGTTTAAAAACAAATGAGGTCTATAATTCTTCATTACTATTATAAAGAGGTACAATTTGGTTGTTTGTAGGTTTGTATGTAGGGGGTAGGTAATCTCCGGAATTACCCGTCCGTTTTCAAAAAATCTTTTTTCATTTCCTTGAGAAAGGTTATAGGCTATGTAACATCACGCTACAACCTTTAGAACCCGTGAAAAAGAAAAAAAGTCAGGGAGAATACTAAGCAAAAACGAAGTCATAGCGCGGGCGGGCGATGGGATGCGACGCAATGGGTTGGGGGCCGAAATTTCACGCGGACGAAGTCGTAGACAGAAGCCACTGATAAATATTGTAGGGTGGTACGGAACCCTTCTTGTTTCGCCGTTTTTTTCGTAGTCTATACTTGATATAATGTAGCTAAAGTAGGCCATCTTACCTTTTTATAGTACTTAGGTACCGAACGTAGGCGACGAAAGGTTTATATGGGGTGAATGTATCCATTACTCTAGGTAAACATTAGGAAATGATACTGAAATAAAAAGGAACATGTCTGGAATAAAACGCGAGGCATGTCAACGCCAAAAAGAAATATGATCTTCCAAAAAAATACAATAGACGTAGGTATATTTACTAACCTATTCCGCTTAACTATTCCTAAAGAGTCATAAAAAACCCTGTAAGAAATCGACACGTGGGTCACCTCTCACCGAGGCAACCTCACGATTGACTTGTCGCGAACCCGAACACGACGTGTTGCCACGCCCAGCGCTGGATACTGAGCGTCCAGCGCCTATCCGCCGTCCTATTGTATTTTATGATAGATTTCCGCAAAGCCACGCCTAAATCAATTAATATGATCATTCAGTCTTTAGGAATGCTTTCAATGAGCCTCAGGAACCTGTCCCATCGCCGACGAGCAAGGGACTATCAACGATTTTCACAGTCGAGAAACGTTTAAAAGATTGTAGGTTCCGTGTAAGTAAAAGAGATAAACTTATTAAGGACCTATATTACCACAAATTGCTTAGCAAGATCCTCCGTTATATCGAAACTACAGCAGCATTAATTTTGAAATAAATATATGTTAAGGTTGAGGATTAATGTTAAGTTCTTGTACCTACTATGTTAGACGAAAACACAATTCCATAAAAAAATCTTGATAGAAAAAAAAACCAAAGCTCTAAACCGAACAATAAACCGCTGCTATTAAAAAAAAAAAACATGAAACTTTGCATAATAACTGAACTAACTTTAAAGCAGCAACAACGTTTTTTTATTTTATATTACAATTATTTTCGCCGTATATAGCAATTACCTAAACAATTGGCGCTTTGGAACCGCCTCCATCTCGCTTGCACTAAGTCCGCGAGTAGTATGGTGCCAGCGAGATACAAACCTGAGGTTGTATGGGCTCTTAATAGTTGATGGCTGACTGACTATTCACACCGCCGCCGCGGCGCGCCGCGGCGGCGGTGAGTACTCGTTTGTCGCGGTGGCAAGAGCTATCAAAGAGAGTACTTGCTCAGCAACGCTCGATTTCCAGGTAAAACACTAGCTGAGAGACTCATGCTTTGTATATACGTATACCAGTAAGCAGGGACCGAGAACCTTTATAAATTTCGGTACAGGTATCGAAGAATTTTGGTTAGTTCTACGACTAAGGTTACCGCTATCTGGGTAACCCAAGAAGAAGAAGAAACTTGTTACCTTTTTTAGTTTACCGGTAACACACACTCGGGCGATGCGCGCCCTTTGACTAATGCTGACGGCACTTGTAAGTCAGAGGTATTTTTTACTTCGGTAACCGGTATTAATACTGGTTGTATTCAATTTACCTAACCTTTAAAAATAGCTGTAAAAAAAAAAATGTTGTGACCCAAAAATACCGTATTGATCATACCAGTATTGGTCCCTGCCAGTTAGTAATCACTCGTTGCCGTCGCGCACTCGTTGCTCGTTGCTCGCCAACCCGCTTTTAGTTGTTAGCTCTACTCGCACTTCGTTAATCGCCGGCGGTGGCACAAGTGCCTTAGCAAGATCAGGATATTTAAGATGATAATTTTGATGTAGCTTCTTTTACAAAAGTAGATAACTTCCCAGCACCGCATTCTGATGAAGTCAATACAAAAAAATACAAAATAATTTCTGAACCAACTTGAAGCTAACAACCCGTACAAGAGGGGAAACAACTTTAAATTGATCTCTAAACAATGCCAAACACATCAATGAGAATCAATCGAAAACAATCTGATAAAATGTTCGTGTTTGTTGATGGGAATGTTACTACAAATTGATTGCCGTCTAAAACTAAGCTTTGAATCCTAGAATAAAGACCACAATACCACGAATCGATTTTTGTGTATCTGAAAAGGCTCTGTAGCGATACTTATACGACTCTGCACCTTACCGACAAGCGATAGCTGTGACAAGCGACATTTTGTTAATTTTGCGTGCACGATCATTTGTCGTGATTACGTGTCCAATTTTGTAATTTTTTGACAAATTATTACCTCTCATTGTCAGATTTAAATAGGCCCCAGGTAGCCACCAGCATCTTTGACGACTTAACTAATATTCTTACATTGACAGGAGAAGGTTGAACATTGAAAACTGCTGGTATGGCTCGAAATTTCACGTTTTTGCTTAGTTAGTCGAGATTTTTAATTCATATTTGTTACAACCTCTTTAGGTCAGTAAAATACTCTTATTTTTGGGAACCAAAAACTTTTGATAGTAATAAACATTGATTTATTTAACACTTTCCTAATAGAATGGCCGTGACCTAAACACTTGGAAGGGTGAAGAAAGTTTAGTTTGCTTGCTTTTACCTTAACAGATAATACAGGCTGGTGTCCGCAACTCCACGTCAATGCAAGAATTTTGCGTGTGGGAAAATCGATTATTCGATCCACCCCAGCTCCTCAAGGAAGGCCAGCAACACCTTGATGTTCCTGAAAATCTCACAGAGGGTACCTGGGTTACCGAAGTACTTTGCCATGTAAGTGGCGACAACCGGGCAGTTTCCAAGTACATGAGCTGCAGCTGTCTCGTCGTCCTCCATGCAGGCCCTGCACTGCGAACTGTCTGTGAACCCTAAGACAAAGAAGTGTTTATTAAAAGACCCGTGGTAAGTTATGGTTGCTGTAACTGAACGCAGCTGTGGCTTGGTTAGTATTTGCCTTATGAATTTGCCTCCTACCAGAGAAAAAACCAATAAAATAATTATAGATTACAAAATACTTAATCCTAATTTCAGTCTATTGAGTTGATCGAAGCCAATTTACAAACCAACAGCCACGTTGTAAGGTATCACTTGCAAATGGGACAGCAAAAAAACAAGGATTTAACCAAGAAGGCTAGCTCTGATATCAGACCGCCAAAATTTCTACAAATCTACATGCTAATCCCCCATATTCAAGCCCAAAATTCGCAACCAATTCTACTCTAACTAAAATATTCAACGCAATTTGAATAAGATCTTTGTTCCAAAATTATCTACAATACGTACTGTTATAGAACGCTAATTTCTCGTATGGTATACAACTCGAGAGTCAAACTTCGGAAACCACAGCTGCTGCACCAAGATTCCGATGCTAATGAACTGAAGTTATACCATAAAAGCATATCAAGATATTTGCATTTTGAGTGGGTTTCTTCCGCGAGGTATGAGGAAGGCTCGTATCGGAAGTTATACTTTGAAGTGTGTCATAAAATGGGACGAAGTAATATTATACCTGCGACGTAATGTTAAAAAAATTGACTGTGGAGTTAAGAAGGTATCTGAGCCCGTTCCATAAGCGTTTGCTGGGCGGTTCAAGCGAAGGGCAAGTTAGATGGGCCATGACAGCAATAGTTACAGTACACAAAATAAATCAATCTGGCTAGCCTTTTCCCAACTATCTTGGGGTCGGCTTCCAGCTCGAAGGGGTCGGATGCAGCTCAAAAGTAGTATGTTACATGGAGCGACTGCCTATGGGACCTCCACAACCCAGTTACTGGGTAATACGATACCCCTTGGTAAGACTTTCGGGCATTACGGCCGACTCGTAATGACTGTCAAAGATCCACGAATGACAGCCAGGAACAACGGCTTTACGTGCTTTCTGAGCCACGAAGGAGTCTCGATATATAAAGATGGTCACCCATCCACGGACTAACCCCAGCAAGCGTAGCTTAACCTGATTGATAGACCGACCCGTGCGGCTGTTAGCCACGAGCTCCACACGTGGTCCAAAATCGCTTGACACTTCACCTGAACCTGCACTTTTTTCTAACTTTTTGAGATATATTGCCCAGCTATCATGGTTAACTGGTGGGCTGAAATGAATGCGAAAAGACGAGGTTTGCTGCGGTCCAATTCGGGGAAAGCCTTAGTCCTGCAGCGGATCGCGATAAGCTAAGTTTTTTGATCAAAAGTCTTGAAATTGGAAACTTAACGCTTTCATTTGTTTTATCACTTATTGGAGACGTCATTGTTCTTTGCAAGTGGAGTTTACTTCCATGTTTCTAATAACGTTACATTGTCAATTTCGGACATTTTAAGATTTATGACTATAAAATTACGGGTTATTATACGCCAAACAGTTTGACAATCGGTATTACTCACTAATTGGGTTATGGAGGTCAGATAGCAGTTCTTCTGTAACTGGCTTGACTGGAAGCTGAACTTAACATACATCAGGCTAGGTACTTGAACTGTATGTACCGCATTTTATGCTATTATACTTACTGCTAACTTATTTAGCTTTAGCTTAACAAGGTTCTAATAAGCTGAATCTATTTACGTTAAAGCTGAGTTTTTGCCCGAGTTTCCGTGAAACTTTACTTCTTTGCCTCAAGGAAAACAAAACAGGAACAGGAATAGTATTTATCTAGTTAGTCGTTGCAATTTGTGGGATTTTAAAGCAGAATTTAAAGTAGAGAGATTTAAAGAGAGTAGAGAGAATGAACTGGCTTCTGTGCCGCGCGTAGAAGATTCTGATAACCGTAGATACATATTTGTGTGACCTACAGTTAGGTAGGTAGTGAATGGAATTATTGTACGTTTATGCATGACAGATTTTAAGATATGATTTCGAAAAATGCTGCACAGGGCAGTACTGCAGCGTCACTAATGGCAAAAGCACAAAAAAAAGAGGCAAATAAAATAGAGTAAAAAAACAGAGATAGATAAATAAATAAATAAATAAAACAATCAATAAATAATAACATTACTGCCATGTTTGGAATGTACCAGTAGTGACTACTGACGCGGCAGCACTGCCGCTTCCAGCAGCTGTATTCAGAATCATACCTTTAGTCTCTGTCTATGAACAGTCATTTAAGCAGGATAGATACCTCAATTAGTTCAGACAAGATATCGTTGACTATTATATTGAAATGTCTTTGGTAGCTGCCCATCGGCTACTCAAGAGTAAGGAAATGGACGCGTTTTTGACGTATAGAACTGTTGATTATCAATCTTTAAACTATATTGGCTATGCCATCATGCATTTACGAACATATCCCCACGCTATTAAAATAATTTCAAAGTAACATTTGCGTTTCACTTTAAAAAGAAGTACAAATATCTCGCACGACTGCAAAAGATCGTACAAACATGCGCCATCCGTTCGCGACTCAGCAAAAACATGGCGCCTTAAACTCTCAAGCTAATTGGTCGTTGTTTACGCGGAACTAATTAATACATTATCATTAGAGGATAGCTTCAATCTGCTTTTAAGAAGGGGAACAAAGATTGAGGATTCACTGATTGGAAGTTGTTTTGGTGAGGGAGACTTTTCTCTGAACACTTGAGGGTATAAGCCGTTTTTAAGTCAAGAGTGCTTAGGAGGGCTTATTGTGTAACTTCTGACAAGATGGATAGCTCTTCATTTTAAAAGGTAAAGTGATATTATAAGTAAATCAATGATATTATAAGTAAAAAAAAACTTTTTTTTTTTTGTGAAATTTATTTATGTTTCACTTTTTAGTTGTGGTACCTAAACAGTGATAGGAACTTATTAGAACATCATCCACATAGGCTAAGTGAGAAAAATATGTAATATTGAACCTAAGTCAATAACTACCCAAGCAAAGAAAAAAAATATGGGACTACCGCGCAAGCTAATTCTACCAAATAAAAAATAATTTTCAACCTTCCACAATTTACGAAAATATCGATGGATATACATTAAAAAAGAAACATTACATACGCTACGAACATAGAACCTCCTCCTTTTTGGAAGTCGGTTAAAAAGAGGTAGATATTTTATTCACGCTCCGCAAATAGCACGGTCTAATAAGCCACATTTTCTTCGTCTTGTCTCTTTTTCGCTCCAAATAATTACGACATGCCGTCCTACTTCCACCTGTCATTTAATAGTTTGACATTGTTGAAGGTAACCTATCTAAGTCTTTTTTACTTATAATCATTGTGTGACGTCAGTAGGGTAATATTGGGCATTCTATGCCACTGTCGGCAAGTAGCTCGGCTAGTGCGCCTCGCTACGCGCCAGTGGCATAGTATGCCCAATATTGAACGATCGACTCGACTGTAGAGTAAATTATTGTACTCACCTAGAGATCTTGCGAGATAAACCACTGACCGCCAGTAGCTAGACGAGTTCGCATTGCTACATGACTGTAGCGTAGAAAACCGAATAATGAATGATCGCCTCCATACCTATTCTCCTCAACCTTGCGAGTCTGTCATCGCTATAACGATCGCTCTATCGCGAAAAAAGATTGCGATACTGTTTCAGTTTATAAATATTAATGTAACAAATACATTTACTCATTGCCAATCAGTTTGTTTCCAAGTGTAATCATGAAGTTTGTAAAGCAACCACAATCGCTGCATGTTAAAACAATCTGCGAGGATGTTTGTAAGACTAGTTTTCGTCATGGAGAATTGTTACCTAACTCAGTTCGTTGTATCATTTGCGGACCATCCAATTGTGGAAAAACCAATTTATTGATTGGTCTTCTCATACACGAAAATGGATTAAGATTTGAAAATGTTTATGTTTATTCGAAAACTCTGTACCAACCCAAATACATTTTTTTAGAAAAAGTTTTACAACGAGTGCCAGGTATTTCACTCCAGAAATATCATGGAAATGAGGAAGTGCTAAGAGTTCAAGACGCAAAACCTAACTCTGTGATAATATTTGATGATGTTGCTTGCGAAAATCAAGATAGCATGCGTGATTATTTCGCAATGGGAAGACACAAGTTCATCGATTGTTTTTATCTAAATCAAACTTATAGTAAAATCCCTAAGCAGTTAGTAAGAGACAACGCGAACTTAATTATACTTTTTAAACAAGATGACATTAATTTACGTCATATTTATGAAGAACATGTCAACACTGATATGACATGGACTGAATTTCGTGAAATGTGTTCCAAAATATGGAATGAGCCCTTCAATTACGTAGTAATTAATAAAGATTGTTTAAAAAATAAAGGATGTTATAGAAAAAAATTTGACACCTTTGTAGTCTTTGATTAAGAATATGGTTATTTAAGTCCGTTACCTTTGTGATATTATTATTCTCCAGACATCGCTTAATCAATCACTATCAGTTCGTTTTTTGCCATGGAAAAATCGCTAAAAAGACAAATAGTAGTTGCCGTCGACGCTGTTAAGAAAAAAGTACGAAAAATGAGAGATGTTGAAATTAACAATCAGCAAACACTGGAATCCGTTTTCAAGCCTGTAACAGAACCACTCAACCAGATTGCTAATGCCAGTAAGCAGACTTCTTTCCTGTGTCCTACAAAAAATGAAGAACTTCCGTTTATCGATAAAACTTTGCAGAACGAAGAAGCCAAGGATAACAAAGACAATACAGACGAATATGAATCTGATATCGAAAGTGACTCTTCATATAAATCATTAGTTGAAAACAACCCAGGTCGTGACACGTCATCCTGGTCAGTATCCTCAGAAGCACTATCAGATATTCCATTCGGTGTCAGAGTAGAGAATGGGAAATTGATGTTAGGTTCTGCTCGTATAACGATCAGCGATGAGTATATCACTGTAGCTGGACGCAAATACCGAAATACGTCTGGTTTGAAACAGTTGTTACTGAAGAAGAATGTAGATTTAAGCATGGTTACAGAGAGTGACATGCAGCATTATAAGTCAATGCTACTTGATACAAACGCACATCGACGAGACTATGAGCCGGATAAACCAATAAAAAGTAATAAAGGTCAAAAGTATATGCAAGTTATTAAGCCTATTTTCAAACTACAAAGTACAATTCAGACCCCTCAATCGAAGGGAAAAGGGCTACCCTTGACAAAAATGTGGAAGAAAAAGGTCGATTTTGTATATTGGAACGATCCAAATGAACTGGTGGATAGGTTAAAATTATTAATTGCATCTCGAGACGCTGGTAACACAGGATTAGATAATGAAATTATATCTATCATTGAAGAATTACGTGAAAGTAAAATTATAAATAAATAAAACACCTATGTATTTAAAAATGTGTGTTCATTTTATTTTAAACCTCACAACACAATACACCTTAAACATGAACGTAGATAAATTCGGACATTATATTCATAAAAGAATGCGATTATCAGAGTTATTTGAGATCAATGAAAATACATTATCAAAATCAGAAAACGGAGATTTTGATTTAAAAACATCAAGACTGAGAGGAATTAAAAATCCAGTAGAAGCTGCCGATGCAGTGAACAAGGATTATGTAGATCGGTTGAGTGCTAATATGATAAAAGAATTTAATACACTTATTGGTACATTGCGTTCTCAAATCATGAAAGATGCAAAAGGTACTGTTCAAACTACTTTAAAAGCCGAGATACCTGCGATTGTAAGTCATTTGCAAGATAAGTTTTATACTAAAGCAGAGGTTGATAAATTACTTCAAAAAACTAAGTAATGGCAAAACAGCAAATTGTTAATGAAATACACAAAGCAGCACGAAGAAATTTCCTTAGACGTCCTGTCATTCTAAAGGGAATTGATGACTTGTGGCAAGCTGATCTGATGGACATGCAAAACTTAAAGAAATATAATAAAGGTTACAATTACATTTTAGTGGTGATTGACTGCTTCTCAAAGTATGCTTGGACAGAGCCATTAAAATCAAAAAATAAACTTGATGTTACTCGTGCATTTCAACAAATATTGATTAACAGCAAACGTAAACCTGATAATTTACAAACGGATATGGGAACAGAGTTTTATAACAACTCATTTCAGATGCTTATGAAGTCATACAATATTAACCATTACTCATCATTTTCTACCAAAAAAGCTTCGATTGTAGAGCGGTTGATTAAAACCATTAAAAATAAATTATATAAATATTTTAGTCTGAATGGAAACTATAAATGGCTGGATTTACCGTTACAAGTTACATTAAAGATATATAACAACTCAAAACATCGAACAATTGGAGTTAAACCAATCGAAGTGAATAAAGCTAATATGTTAGTTATAGAAGAAAATATAAAAAAATCGTTTAAACCACCTATTTGTAAAAAACCTAAGTTCAAAGTGGGTGATTTTGTTCGGATCAGTAAATACAAACACCAGTTTGAGAAAGGTTATACACCTAATTGGTCAAGTGAAATATTTACCATAAAAAAGATTAATTTTACCATACCTGTAACATATCATTTAGAAGATCAGCGAAAGCAAGCTATATTGGGAACCTTTTACGAACAAGAACTTCAAAAATCTAAATATCCTGGTGTTTATTTGATAGAAAGAGTTTTAAAAAGAAAAGGATCAAAAATTTTCGTGAAATGGTTGGGTCTAAACAATGAAGAAAACAGTTGGATTGACAAAACTGCAATCGTAGGTTAAAATAATATTAATATAAACATTATTTTTCCACTATTTTCATCATTATAATTCGGACAATGCAAGGTGGTGAACTGGTTAATACATTAATTAATAATCTACCGTTCGAACTTCATTTGCCTGGTTATAATTATTGCGGACCAGGAACAAAACTCGAGAAACGATTACAACGAGGTGATCGCGGTGTGAATAAGCTAGACGAAGCTTGTATGCATCACGACATTGCGTATGCAAACCATACAGACTTACCCAATCGCCACAAAGCCGATTTACAACTACTAAATATGGCTAAACAAAGACTTAAGTCGAAAGATGCTGGAAAAGGTGAAAAACTGAGTTCATGGATAGTGAGCAAAGTTATGAAAGCCAAACTGAAATCTGGTTCCGGCATTAAAACGTTTAAATGTTTCGTGTCAAAAATAAGATCAAAGATCAAGAAACTGAACCCAAAGGATAGCAAAACATTAATCAACGTTGCTTACGCAGCGGCAAAGAAATTATTTCCAAAAATCTCCAAAATTCGAGTACCGCGAGTGATACCATTACCAAAGACTGGAGGAATTCTACCTTTAATCCCAATTTTTGCTGGTTTATCGGCTTTAGGTACTTTAGCTGGTGGTGCAGCGGGTATTGCAAAAACTGTTAACGATTACAAAGCTGGTCAGCAAAATTTGCAAGAAACAGTACGACACAATAAGGCTATGGAGTCTTTAAAGTTAGGCAAGGGTTTATACATTAAGTCACATAAAAATGGTAAAGGTTTATTTATAAAATCTTCAAAAAACTAAGAAACAAGCTACCTAATCGTCCTCTAACTAATGTAGATATCCAAAAGGATGCACGTAACATCCCCTACTTTCGAGGAGTCTACATGAAGGATCAATTACCAAGGATACCAAAACGGATTGAATGTGGTGTTGTTAACTTGGATAATTATAAGAATGTTGGTACACATTGGGTAGCTTATGTTAAAGTTAACAACTATTGTGAATATTTTGATAGCTTTGGGGATTTGAAACCTCCATTGGAACTAATGCGATATTTTAAGAAATGTAATGTTTTTTATAACTATACTAGATATCAGAAATTTAACACAGAAAATTGTGGACACTTATGTTTAGAATATCTAAGGACTTTTTGGAATAAAAACGTATAAAAATTATAATTTTCTTTTATTTCAACCATTTGCAAGATGTCACTCACATTGTCAATAACTGGAAATTCGTCAACTTTATCTACGTACTATCCTGACACATTGCAACTAAATGAACAGTATGAGTGTGCCCTATTGCATCTCTCAACATTTAATTCTATTCCAAATATTGACAAAACGAATAATAAGTTCTATTATGGCTCTAACGAAGTTATTGAAATACCAGAAGGCACCTACGAATTGCAAGATATTAATGATTACTTAAAATCTAAAATTAAAGATGCATCAATCAAACTGCAGTGCAATAACAATACATTAAAAACTACAGTATTCTGTACAAAAAGCATAAATTTTAGTAAAGAAGATACTATCAGAAATTTATTAGGTTTTAATAAGCAGATCTTGGAACCAAATAAATGGCATGTGTCACAGTTTCCAGTCAACATTTTACCTACGACAGTGATCAGGGTCGAATGTGATATCGTAAGCGGCTCGTACACAAACGGAAAACCGAGTCACATAATTCACGAATTCGCACTTAACGTACCTCCTGGGTATAGGATTATAGAAATTCCGAAAAACGCAATATACTTTCCAATTAACCAAAACAACATAAGCTGCATACATATCCGGTTGATAGATATAAATAACCGCTTAATAAATCTACGAGGTGAAGAAGTGCAGCTGTATTTGCATCTTAGAAGAAAAAAATGATTGATTACAATAAATATGTGCATCAACAAATTCAAAATATCAGTCCCGCTCAAGCACCCAACCAAATAAGAGCTCGCCGTAAGAAGAAAATAAAATTAACTAAAGACAACAAGGCATTTCTCAAAGTGATCGGTTTGCTAAAATGAATATCTTAGACGTTTTATCCGCTCCGACTTATGATAATACGGTTGAAGGAATTGAATTTCATTCTTACAAGCCCTATGTAACTAGTTTCAATAGAAACGATGAAATTCGCATACCTATTAACCAACAGGACTTGTACATCCTTCCATCAGCTAGTACCTTGTATTTGGAAGGATCCGTTATCGTTAGCAAAAAGGACATGAAAGATAAAGCAACTAGTGTTCATTTCACGAATAATGCTCTACTCTACTTATTTCAAGACATAAGGTACGAGCTAAATGGAGTGGAAATTGATAGAATAAAAAATGCTGGCGTAACTACCACCATGAAATCGTTAATATCAATGAATGAGAATGAATCAAAGACATCGAATTCGTGGTGCTGGAATATCGATGGTACAAAAAACATTAACGGAGGTGATTTTTCTGCTTCTATACCACTCTGTAACATCATCGGTTTCGCAGAGGATTTCAAGAAAGTCGTGATAAATAGTAGGCACGAACTGATATTGCTACGAAGTAACACTAACCTGAATGCTGTAAAACTTAACACCGGTGAAATTGTAGAAGACGTTCTGATAAATAAAATCATTTGGCGCGTACCGCACGTTAAAGTGTCTGACAAAGAGAAAATAAATTTGCTAAAACTATTAGAAAAAGATCGACCACTCCAGATGATATTCAGAAATTGGGATCTGTACGAATATCCGGCTTTACCTAAAACTACAAAACATACTTGGTCAATCAAAACATCCTCGCAAATAGAGAAACCAAGATATATTATTATGGGACTACAGACAAATAGAAAAAACAATGGCAGTTCTGATATGTCTCAATTCGATCATTGTCATGTTCGTGATGTTAGAGTGTACCTCAACTCTACTTACTTCCCGTATGAAAACCTAAATGTGAGTTTCGCGAATAACAGAATCGCTTTATTATACGAGCAATACGTCAGATTTCAACAGTCTTATTACGGGCGTCGACCGGAGCCCTTATTAAGTGAAAAACAATTTAAAGATTTGGCGCCACTATTTGTCATCGATTGCTCTAGACAAGCTGATAATGTAAAGACAGGCCCTATTGTGGACGTAAGAGTGGAAATTGAGAGTGATTTGGAAATACCAGATCAAACTTCTGCGTATTGTCTTATATTGAACGACTGTATTATTGAATATAAACCTTTAAGTAATACTGTGAGAAAAATATCATGAATCCGAATACTGTCATAGTAGATGTTCAAGGGTTTAAAGACCTGTACAATAATTTTATAATAAAAGAGTTAGCTTTTGCTACCCGTGATTATACCCAAACATTTTTAATAAAGCCACCATACTTGTTTAAACACTTAACAAGTGACGAAAAGAGACAAGTTAAATGGCTGGAAAGAAACAGAGGTATTTATTGGAACGAAGGGTATATCGACTATAGAGAATTTCGTCGTATAATCGTTCTCTATCTAGAAAATAAGGAAATCGTTTGTAATGGTTTGGAGAAAGTAAAGTGGATAAAGGAACTTTGTGAGAACTGTAAAGTATCAGACCTTGTGACCGAAAAATGTCCTAACTTCTCTATTTTACATAAAAGATACTGTGAAGGAAGAACTAATTTAAATTGTAATAATCATTTAAAGCATTGTGCTCTTAAAAATGTGTTATGTATAAGAAAATATTTAGAGTTATAAATGTGTGCCTACTTATAAGGTTATTGGTTTCATGAATAAAAAATAATTTGTATAATAAAACTGCTTTTATTTTTTGAACACCCAACACATCATCAAATAAAACATTAAAATTAAATAAAACATCGTAATAAGTACTAAGTATTTACATAAACAACTGCTTACGCAAACAGTTAAGTACTAAAAATCACTATCTATTAAAGATTTAGATATTTTTTTAACTAAAGATTCAGTTTCGTCCATAACATTGTCGATAGCGTCTTTAACAATGTATTGAGCACTTATAATTACGTTCTCACTGTCACTGTCACTGTCACTGGTTTGCGGATTGCTATTGCACAGATCTACGACTGATATTTTAATTAATTTGATCCCTCGTCGCTGTAATCGGCTCATCACAAAAGATTTAGTTGGATTTTGCTTCTTCGACTTTTCCCTGCATCGTTGTTTTGATTTCTTTTCTTTCATCACTTGTTTGCTGTGCTCGGGTTCGTTGTGAAGCGTTTCGGAGAATCCTTCATAAGGATTTTGAGCGTACTGGCTAAACATAATCTCTGATTCTGTAATCTGGAAAGAAATAGACACTCATTAATTTTAAACTTAAACGTAGACGTTGATATAGTGTTGCATAAACGAATTGTCAGCGGGTTAAAATATTCATAGCCGATTCACTAATAACTGTGAGCAAAATTGCTGCGAATTCAATCGCTAGTTACTAAACAATATAAAAATAAATTGGGACACTTACGGATGACATGCTCGCAAAAAGTACAACACTGTGTGCGTATTACAAGTATTCAAGATGAGTATTATTTCGTAAATGGCAAAAAATAACCATCGCAATAATTCATAATTTAGATTAGAATGTTAACTAAGCATTTGTGAGGGCAATGCACTGTTGTGTGTTTGTAGTAGGTATTTTGTATGATCAGCGTTATGCAATTGCCGCAAACATGGCTCTTCGAAATTTGTATAATCAGTCTTATTGTATTACGTATAAAATACATTTTACCTCTGACAAATGAACGATTCAAGTTTCAACAGGCACTTCATGTTGAAAATTGAATCTTGGTCGGGTTTCATTTTATTTAACCAACTACAAAAAGGAGGATGATGTTTTAAAACACAAATTAAACAAGTTGTCATAATCATTCACATTTTATTTATATTTTTACATTAACTTAGGTTTTTAAAACTAGGAATTATATTATATAACATACATTATAAAGTTACTTAGGTATATTTTTAAGATCTAAATTATGATTATAATACATAAATTATATTCGAACTCTATTACTAATTAGCTTAATCTTAAAATTCATATTTCGCTCTTTAAAATAAGTGAGTGACCCCAGGCTCGCGTTGATATTCGATCTACAGATATTGATCGTTTATCATCATTTCGAGATAAGGCAATTTTGTTGACACTCTTAGTAAATATTTCGTGCTTTATGGATTTAAACATAATATTTTTTCTACGAATAATTCCACCATCTAATAAAATATTTTCATAATCTGATATATTTAAGTCTCTTACTACACTTGATTTTACTCCTTTTGCCTTTTTAATGACTTTATCGACTGTTTTTATTGAGTAAAGTTTTGATCTCAAACCAACAAAATCTGAGATATATTTTCCTCCCATTTCGTCTTTGAATAAACCTGGAACTTTTTTGTTCATAATTGGTATGTTAAAATCATTTTTATCATCATAGTTACTGGTATCGAAATATTGCAAAAAATTATACTTCAAGTCATGATAAAAATCAAACGTGAATATTTTATAGACAAACGAATCTGTATCTGTATAACACAGCTGCACTCGGTCTTCATAAAAAGGTTTTACAATATTGTAATGAAAGTCATACATATGTGTCTTAGAAAGTTCTAATACAGTGAATCCAATATAAATAGGTTTATCTAAAATAATTTGGTCAGGTTTCATTTGTATTGCAACTAAGTTTTCAGTTAGAATAGAAGCGCTATGGAAATAGGGGTTGGCTACAAGTCTCTCGGAGGATATAAATTTCTTAGTACGATTAGATTGATCGCACCATTGATTAACTAAATGTACGGTTACTCTATTTTCAGTATTTTCTAATGTCTTACCAAAAACACTGTTGTTTAACAACTTAAAAAAGTCTTGTTCGAAAGAACTTTTTGCCTTTTGTCTTAATCGAGTGTTTAATTCTATGTACTGTTTTAAATAGGGACTTTGTCTGAAAGTAATAGCTTTATGAACTTTACGTAGTATTAAACCATGTTCTAAACACTTTTTTAAATGAACGTAATGTATTACGTAGTTGTACTTATTATGCAAATTTGCAACTAGTTTTTTTGTTTTACCTCCTGGAGGTATACATTTCTCAGGACAAAATGGTAAATCATTGTGGTGTTTGTGTAAATGTTCAGGATAAAAAAGATCGACCTCTAATATAAAGCCCCACTCAGAGTTATCCTCGACATTTTCAACACGAAAATTAGTTAATTCATTTTCATCAAGAAATCTAAAACTAGAATACGGTAAATACTGACACATGCTAAAGCCGTATAGGTTATTACAGTCTAGATATACTATGAAACTCTGAGGCTGTGATGCATTATGTTCCGGCATGTATTTGTGATTTGCTTTTGCATACCGATGGGAACACATGCACAAACCCCCTCGTATACCGCTTTGAATCATTCTGACGATAGCTAAATCCGAAATGAGTTCTAACTGAACACCAGTTTTTAGCAACATTGCATCGAACGATAAACTGGGTGCAGTTATGTAAAAGGCAGGATCGAGTTTGTAATATTGTTTACATGTTTTCCGAAACTTTTGAAATATGTCTGTCAACAAAAGCACGTCTGTTTTTAAGTATAGATCTGTATACTCGCCTAGGTCATTAATATTGAATTCAGCCCAAACATTCTGAGCATGATTGTAATCTTCATCGCTAATACCTTCGTTAGTCAAAGAATTATGGAAATAATCTTTAGATGGTAATGACTTTTGATCGTAACATTTCCAGTCCTTCATATAGTCATATGGGTACACACCTTTACGAGTCAGCAAACTAAATTGTGTTTCATCAGTAAAAATTGATTTAAGGTTAACAAAATCGTCTACTTGCAATGTTTTAGCAAGTTTGTCTAAACTAGTTCCTAAAAAGTTAAAGGAATCTAAAAACCTTATTTGTATAAACTCGTTATCAGCAATAGGAATAAACTTTGTAAACGCTATATATTTTTCCTTAGTCTTGGGTATTATTTTAATTTGTCCTGGAATTTCGCCTAACTTTTTAATAAATAAATGACAGTCATATCCGGTTAAGTTATGAAAAAATATTGGGATGAATTTTGGTACT
Source organism: Eupsilia transversa (assembly GCA_914767815.1). Lineage (NCBI taxonomy): Eukaryota > Metazoa > Arthropoda > Insecta > Lepidoptera > Noctuidae > Eupsilia > Eupsilia transversa. The sequence goes on from OU611876.1 coordinate 14,879,567, forward strand.
TTGTGTTGTAGGTTGCAGTGTCGATGTGCTGCACCTCGGTACCGGCCAGTTATATGACAGTGATCCCTTACTCTATCGGACAACAGTAAATTTTCACAAAGGTAGCACTTAACAGCGCGTTTGAAATCAAGAGCATCTATTTCTGTGAATATCATAGGCTCGCTTTTAGTTAGAATTCTGTGTATTGCTTTAGCATCTTCAGTCAGTAAATGTATAAATTTTGAAACACAATCTTTTCCGCGATAACTTCTATAGTCGCCAACCCTATCGTTAAATGATGACACTACATTATAGGCGAACGCGGCCGCCACGTGACGATGTGAGTATGACGTGTTAGCGGTGTTGAATTCATCGCCGGAAATCGGTTCGAGTATCGTTTCGAAATCGGCAAATATGACGAAAGGAATGTTTTGTTTTCTATCATAATTTTTGAATTTTAAAAATGTTCCTTTTTCTGGTAATACTGTGGCAATCCCTCCACACAGATGTGATTCAATTCGGCTGCGCGTTGGAAAAAACAATAAGCACGTTTCGCAGAAGTACAGTTTACCATGATGTTTGGTTATCTGATTTCTGACTAGACGAGGTAAATCAATGATTAGACAATAATGAGTACTAGAATTATTTTCTAAGAATAATAGATGGATGCTCTTAGATTTATGATTCGATGTTGAATACAAAGGTCCAATGATAGTCTTATCATTTTTTAAACCATACACGTAAATATTCAAAAACGGATTATTCTTCTCAAAGACAGCTATGTCCGAAAATGTTATCGGAAATGTCAAACCATCAACATTCAAAACATCCTGGAAGTAGGGATAAGATGAAACTCTGTCGGGATGTTGGTTAGTGGGGTACAGAGCCGCCACTACGCACCATAAAAAGCAATAGTCATCATTGTTACGAATATTCAAACAAGCTTTTTTATTTTTTATACATTTTGGTAAAGTTATAAATTTAGATCCGCCGAGAGGTTGATATTTGTTAATATTTATTTCTATATGGGAATTGCTCGAAAATGTCCAACCACTATCTCTCTCCTGAAACTCTTCAATTTTCTTTAACAATAAATCAACCGTTGCTTTATATATTGAATCAAAATCGTAATTAAAATTAATAATAATGTTTTTTGTGGCGAACGATTTCATTTCCTTTTGATCATTTTTAAACATAAGAAAAAAAGAAAAAAGTTCGAAATTTATTTTCACAGCTTTATGTTTCAATAATGATCGGTTTATTAGAGTTTTAACTTGTTCCCTAATATTAATGAGAAAAATTTCAGGAAAATTATTTATTTCTGCGCCAGTTGCGATGATCTTGTAACTAACGATTCTTTTTTTAAACGCAGAATTAATAATTTCGACATTGTCAAAAACAGTGGTCGCACTATTGTTTTTATGAACATTACTACGTAAATGACCAGACCATCGACGATTATCTACAAATAAGTTGCAAACCGAACAATGAGGCATTATTTTACTAATTGGAATTAATTATCTCCCAATATAGACGCTAAACGCGAAATGAAACGATCTTACTCACGTATACCGACTAATGAACAATCGAAGTAAGTGCGACAGAATTATCGAATTGTTTAATATGGACCAGATCTGCATCTGCTTCAAGTTTGATGATTGATGATCAACCAGTGCATCTGATTAGGTTTCAATGTGTTTCTGAAAAAAAGAAATATCGGTTAGTACCTATTTTAAAATCAAAAACATTTAAAACGAAAATACGAAACATATTAAATAATTACCTTCTTGCAAATTACTTAATGTTGTACATAAATGTTCCAATTTTATGTAGTTCAAAAATGTGTAGGTGAATTCAGATCACAATACTAAAGGTCTGCTTCGGGAGATTATAAGACTGTAGGTATTTCGACATTCGCTGTGACTCCATATATTTATAAATGATTAATGGATTTACACTCCGTCACGCAGCGTAGCTTTGAGATAATGTCAAATTAATTTTTAGTTTCTAACTTTTAAACGTTACTAACTAACGAAGTAAGTATTCGTTATTGACTACTTAGTCATACGATCAATTTCCTAAAAATCAATAAAATATTTGATTGAAATAATTGTTATTGCGTAAAACATTACACGTGTAACCTTGTTTCTTTAAGGGTTCCGTAGCCAAATGGCAAAAAAACGGTACCCTTATGGATTCGTCATGTCTATCTGTCTGTCTGTCCGTCCGTATGTCACAGCCGCTTTATTCCGAAACTATAAGAACTATACTGTTGAAACTTGGTAAGTAGATGAAACAATTTTTTTTTCAATAAACCCATACGTGTGGGGTATCTATGGATAGGTCTTCAAAAATGATATTGAGGTTTCTCTCATCTCGTCTTTTAATACGTCATTAATCGTAAACCGTAATTTACCTTTAACGAACTACAAGAACTTTTATATTATGTTACTTGCTGCTACGGAACCCTTCATGAACGAGTCCGACTCTCACTTGGCCGCTTTTTTTTCGTTAGCTAAGTTGCATTCGCAACAGTAAGCTATTTTACCTAAGGTTGTCACGCATACATATTAAGGTAAGGACCTAGGTACACTATCACAAAATAAATAAAATGTAGTAAGTATATAGGTTTCTAACCTTAAGAATAGAATTAAAAATTAAGTTCCTTTAAAATTGAGTTAACTTATTGTTCAGTTAACTTATTTCCTGTACCTACTTCACTCGACCATAAAAGTATTACAAGTAAAACTTGGATGTATAACATGATAAATACTAATCTTACGATTGTCTCTAGATTACCAAATAATTAAATTACCCCTCAAGAACATTCCCTATTAACGTTATTGGTAACTTATCTACTGGTTACCGTTTTGTCAACCCTAAGTCGTTTCGCTGTGTCGTCATTCGATGCTACCTGAAACATCCTTAGTCTTCACTTTTTGGTCAACCTATAATGCGTCTAAGGAAAAAAGTTTGTATTACACAACATTATATGAACGGTTGCAGTCATTTTTAACATAGTGAATTATCGTTCGTTTTCCGATTTATAAGCTACATGTTTTCGAAGTACTCGCTACAAACTAACTGAAGTCTACAAGTGTGGAAGTAATCTTCAAGTAGTGTACTGCGATCCTGCTGCGTTATCCTATCAATATCAGTGTTGATAGCTAACCGCTGCCTGCTGCCGTCAGTCACTACGCCTGCCAGCCTGCCATATCGATTGGAGATAATTGGAAAATGTAAGTATAAACCTTCCACTTGGTACATAGTTCAGAGATCTGACCCGATGTACTAATTGTAATCCTTATGTTTGACTATTTTTTTTTTGTATCTTTATTTCAGGTCTGAGTCTGAGAGCGAGTACTTTCAAGAAGCTTCGATCACCGATCAGAAAACCAAACGCAGCCGCAAACCGTCTGCAGACAACAATAGGAAACGCAAGTCGCACCCACCATCAACGAATTTAATTCGTACGAGGTAAACAAACTATTCAATAATTTAGTTCGCCATACCAGTTTGAAATCATCAGTCATTTTTATTCGTATGTCTCTCTCTCATGTTCTGCAGGTACCTATTTTGACTGAGTGTATTTTTTTTTCTGTGCATAACTAAACGGTAAATGTAACCTGTACCTGTATATGATGAACTAATAGAAGCTTTCGTTGTTGTTTCAGTAAAAAAAACAATACTGATAATGACGTATTCGGTATCAGTAAGAACTATGGGTCTGACACCTTGCCAAAAGACGATTCATCGAGTACGTGTCTATCATCATTCTTCGTTAACCGAGTCGCCAACGGCTGCGAGCGGCGAGCAGCGAGCATCAACGGAGAGTACTACATCGACTGCAAGGTGTACAAGACTGACGACGCGCGCCACACCGACTCCCTGGAGGTGTGGAAGAAGGCGCTTGTGCGACTCAAGGTCCAGACCGACGCGGATTCGTGTCAATGGCGAAAACTACAAGAGTTCGTGCGCTCGGTAGATACTTTATTCCTTGAAAAACCAATGTTTTACGAAAAATAAACCAAATATAATTTGTACCTTGTTTATTATGCAGATCCAGCAGTGAGTCAGAGAGTCGTTTCTAATATTGAGACGCATGTCAAAAACACCAAGTCGTTTCCATTGTTGAAGCGCATTACAAAAACCAAGTCGTTTCTAATATTGAGACGCATGTCAAAAACACCAAGTCGTTTCCATTGTTGAAGCGCATTACAAAAACCAAGTCGTTTCTAATATTGAGACGCATGTCAAAAACACCAAGTCGTTTCCATTGTTGAAGCGCATTACAAAAACCAAGTCGTTTCTAATATTGAGACGCATGTCAAAAACACCAAGTCGTTTCCATTGTTGAAGCGCATTACAAAAACCAAGTCGTTTCTAATATTGAGACGCATGTCAAAAACACCAAGTCGTTTCCATTGTTGAAGCGCATTACAAAAACCAAGTCGTTTCTAATATTGAGACGCATGTCAAAAACACCAAGTCGTTTCCACCCACGAAGCGCATTACAAAAACCAAGTCGTTTCTAATATTGAGACGCATGTCAAAAACACCAAGTCGTTTCCATTGTTGAAGCGCATTACAAAAACCAAGTCGTTTCTAATATTGAGACGCATGTCAAAAACACCAAGTCGTTTCCATTGTTGAAGCGCATTACAAAAACCAAGTCGTTTCTAATATTGAGACGCATGTCAAAAACACCAAGTCGTTTCCATTGTTGAAGCGCATTACAAAAACCAAGTCGTTTCTAATATTGAGACGCATGTCAAAAACACCAAGTCGTTTCCATTGTTGAAGCGCATTACAAAAACCAAGTCGTTTCTAATATTGAGACGCATGTCAAAAACACCAAGTCGTTTCCATTGTTGAAGCGCATTACAAAAACCAAGTCGTTTCTAATATTGAGACGCATGTCAAAAACACCAAGTCGTTTCCATTGTTGAAGCGCATTACAAAAACCAAGTCGTTTCTAATATTGAGACGCATGTCAAAAACACCAAGTCGTTTCCATTGTTGAAGCGCATTACAAAAACCAAGTCGTTTCTAATATTGAGACGCATGTCAAAAACACCAAGTCGTTTCCATTGTTGAAGCGCATTACAAAAACCAAGTCGTTTCTAATATTGAGACGCATGTCAAAAACACCAAGTCGTTTCCATTGTTGAAGCGCATTACAAAAACCAAGTCGTTTCTAATATTGAGACGCATGTCAAAAACACCAAGTCGTTTCCATTGTTGAAGCGCATTACAAAAACCAAGTCGTTTCTAATATTGAGACGCATGTCAAAAACACCAAGTCGTTTCCATTGTTGAAGCGCATTACAAAAACCAAGTCGTTTCTAATATTGAGACGCATGTCAAAAACACCAAGTCGTTTCCATTGTTGAAGCGCATTACAAAAACCAACAAGTCGTTTCTAATATTGAGACGCATGTCAAAAACACCCAAGTCGTTTCCACCCACGAAGCGCATTACAAAAACCTAGTTGTTTCTAATACTGAAATGCATGACCAAATCATCAAGTCGTTTCCATTGGTGAAGCGCATATCAAAAATCATCAAGTCGTTTCTAACCAGGAAACGCATTTCATAATGACTAAATTAAATCTTAATCATTGATCGTGTCGATAGTTGTCACCAATGTCCGAAGCGAAGCAAACTCGCCTAGCTACTGGCGGCCAGTCGTATAACTCGCATGATCTTTTTATGAGTACAGTAATACCAGCCGTTTCTAATACTGAACGTGCCCAATTCATCAAGTCGTTTCCATTGCTGAAGCGCATTACAAAAACCAACAAGTCGTTTCCACCATTTGAAGCGCATAACACTAATCATCAAGTCGTTTCTAACCAGGAAACGCATTTCATAATGACTAAATTAAATCTTAATCATTGATCGTGTCGATAGTTGTCACCAATGTCCGAAGCGAAGCAAACTCGCCTAGCTACTGGCGGCCAGTCGTATAACTCGCATGATCTTTTTATGAGTACAGTAATACCAGCCGTTTCTAATACTGAACGTGCCCAATTCATCAAGTCGTTTCCATTGCTGAAGCGCATTACAAAAACCAACAAGTCGTTTCCACCATTTGAAGCGCATAACACTAATCATCAAGTCGTTTCTAACAACGAAACGCATGTCAAAATGATCCATACCATCGTTCGCAGCGAGGAGCTACTGAAGGCCAGTGGTACAACTCACATGATCTCTAGGTGAGTACAGTAATATACTACACAGTCGAGTCGATCATTCAATATTGGGCATTCTATGCCACTGGCGCGTAGCGAGGCGCACTAGCCGAGCTACTTGCCGACAGTGGCATAGAATGCCCAATATTACCCTACTGACGTCATTTATTTATCATCACTGCAGAAGACTGCTGCACACTCCATACCTTAGAGACGCGTCGTATGGGGTGCGATCCTCAGCATTGAGAAAACGGCGAAAAACATGATATGTTAGATGTTGTTTACTAATCATTTAGTTAGTAATAAGTGGTTCCGCAGATTTAATTGGACGGGCATGTCAAAATCTGAGAGAAATTGTCATTTAGGCTCTAGTAAAAAAATAAAATAGGTTTTATTTGATCCAAAGGCCTGAAGCGTAAGCATAGACTTTATCTTTAAGACTGAGAATCCTCATAATGACAAAAAACCAATACCAAAATGTATGTAAAAGAAAAAGAAATCAATTCCTCCTAACAGTCCTTAGTAACACATAAAGGAAAAGCTTCATTTAGGCCTGAAACGACAATTACTTATTTACTTTGCGAAGGAAACGCCTGCTACATACTCCTTCATATAGCCTATTGTTATGAAAGGCGGCTTACCTAAAGACCTATTAAGACTTGGTCGTTAAAACGAACCAGATAACTGCTTAATTGCTACGAAACCAAATTCTTATCGCGTTGGATCTTTGTAAAAAAGTTTTTAGAGATAATGGCTTGAATGGCTTTGTAAAAGGTTTGAGGCAGGGCCGTGATAAGACGTGAAGTTTTCTGTATCTTTTGATCAGTTTCAGCATAAGTTTTTGGGGCTTTTTGACTGATGAATTAGAAGATAATTTTCTCGTGGCTAAGTAATAACAGCCGCACGGGTCGATCCATTAGGTTAAACTACGATTGCCTGGGTGTTCCGTGGATGGATTACCATCTTTACTAACCGAGACTCTTCCATGCCTCGGAAAGCAAAGTTAAGCCGTTGTTCCCGCCTGTCATTCGTGGATCTTTTGGGAGTCGTTAGGGGTGGGTAAAAGCTCGAAAGTCTGACAACAAGTCTTACCAAGGGGTATCGTATTACCCAGTTACTGGGTTGTGGAGTTTATATAGGCAGTCGCTGCATCCGGTTAGACTGGAAGCCGACCCCAAGATAGTTAGGGAAAAGGCTAGGCAGATTGATTGAATTAGAAGAGAATTTTGGTGTGGTTGTGCGTTTTTTTCTGATTTTGTCATATTAGGCCTGCAAGTTGAATGTTTTTTCATTTTTGAATAGTATACCTACCCTTTGACGTGACATTTGAACAGACGTTTCAGCTTCTTAATTTATAAGGTAATATAATTAGTAAGAGTAGGTAATATAATTACCTCTACGTTCAGTGAGCAACATGGACGCATCTACCCATGTACTAGTTAGGTAATCTTTTAGCACCATTCTCTGAAGCCAACCTCCAAATAAAGAAAGAAATATTTAAACAGAATCTACAGCAAACTTCACGCATAACTTTTTACGTGTCAGAATAAAATAGCCCTGCGGTACCTTAGAATATTTTGACTCAACAAATATATTCGTACACGCCCTAGTATATTTTCTACCGAACTTAGACTACCGCAAAGTGGGCCTACAGATCACCTCATTGTTCCCTAGTCTGGAGAGTTATGAAGCCATGTATAAACTACGAAGGATCACATATTTTTGTGGCACGCTGAAAATATACGACCACATATTTTTGGCGTGGCTGAGCATAAATTTTAAGAACTTATAAGGTGTGAAACATGAAATAAATAAGCGTGATAAATGCGTTATGTAGGTTTTGGCTTGGAGGTAACGTAACACTGTGGTTTCAAAACTAGACAAAATAAAATAGATTGTCATGTAGTAATCTATTATATTATAATCTATACATATAAAAAAGCAGAAGAGGGTCGAAAGTCTGTACATGGAAGATATTCGAAAGAAAGTTTGCTGGGGATACTTAGAATCGATAACAGAACACGTTCCAACAGTTTTTAGAACATTTGTCTGTTTATCTGTATGTCTGTTTATTTGAGCGCGCCTCACGTTAAAACGGCTGAACCGATTTTGATGAAATTTGGTACGGGAATACTTTGAACCCTGGGGAAGGACATAGGATACTTTTTATTGACATGTAAACCCTGAAGGGTAAGGCAGCGGTGCACCCTATTGTAACATCCATATGTTGCCTGTTATGTATAAGTCCCATAAAATAGGGGGTAACCGGTTGTCAGTAACCGGGCACAAATCCAGACTCCGGGCAGCTATTGAAAAATTCCTGGTGGAAAAATCCAATTACAGTAGCCGTATGGATAATAATTATAGTTAAGTTGATTAGAAACTTGCTTTCATAAGGATGGTGTAGACTATGTGCTGGAAGATGGTTTTAGAAGTGAAAACTCGGACTTGCACTTGACAGTATATATTTAAAATAGAGGGGGTACATGTATAAAACACGGAGCGCAAGAGACGTGCGGCGGTCGCTATAGCTAGCTTGGCACCACCCGTGTCCGCGCGTTAAAGCCACGGCCCCCGCGCACCCCGCACCTCTCTCACCTCTTACAATAGGTACCTTAACAAAATAATTACGTCGCGAACATGCCCCACCCCAGTGCTGCCCTAGCAGCACTCATCCCCAATCGGTAGGCGAGCGACGCGCGCGGCAGATCGTGTAAATAGTCCAGTTTTGGTTTTAATTTTAACCATTCTGACCCGGCCATCTTTCCCTGGCATGACTTCTTGTACTAAGCCCCGCGGCCACACATTCCGGGGCCCGTCAGGCTCTACTACCAGTACGAGATCTCCCACTTGTAAGGGTCTCTGCTCAGCATGCCACTTCTTTCTTGGTACTAGGTCGGGCAGAACCTCTTTCACCCATCGTTTCCAATACTGGTCGGCAAGTAGCTGGGCAATGCGCCACTGCTTCCGTAAATAGAATTCTGATCCATCGAAAATACCCATCTGAGGTAAGTTGGATGACGACCCCACAAGGAAATGGTTTGGCGTTAATGTTTCCTGACTGTTTGGCTCGACTGACACGTGGGTCAATGGCCGGCTGTTAACCATATTTTCAACTTCGGCTAGTAAAGTATTCAAAGTTTCTTCCCTCGGTGCTCGTTCTTTCAGTACGACTTTTAGTGAAGTTTTAACGCTACGAATTAACCTTTCCCATGCCCCACCCCAGTGTGGGCTAGCAGGAAGCAGGAAGGAATAAAAGACCACCTGGTACCCTGATTCAGGGCCGCATTCTTTAGCGTTTCTTCATCAAGCTCTTGCAATGATCTCGTGAGTTCTGCATCGGCACCTCGAAGATTCGTACCATTATCAGAAAACATCTGCTGAGGCCACCCTCGTCTCGCAGCCATGCGACGGAGAGCCATGATGAAAGAGTCGGACGTTAGCGATGCGACTGTCTCCAGATGTATAGCTCTCACAGTCAAGCAAGTAAAAAGTACGCCATACCTCTTCTCTCTACGTCTGCCAACAGCGACTTCCATGGGGCCGAATAAATCGACTCCACAAAATGTGAATGCACGCTGATGATGGGCCACCCTAGCATAAGGTAAGTCTCCCATTCTAGGTATTTCAGGTCTGCACTTTTTAATCCGACATATCATATGTGATTAACTGTCACCTACTCCTATTTTAATAACAAAATATTATATTTAAATTCAAAGTAGCACATGATGTTTCCGGGCTACTTAGAAACACATTAACTCTCTATTTTATGGTCCGACAGTTCGACACGTTACCGTAATAAATAACGAAAGATCCTATTTCTTTGTAAAACAATATTGAACCTTTTAAAAACCACTTGTATTGTATTAGAAGCGAGTTGGCGCTTTCTACAAATATTCTGAGAAAGAAATAAAAAAGGCAGGCGTCGCCAACATCCACATGTTGCGGGCCGCTAGAAGAACCGCTTCTTTCAATATAAACTTGCGGCTCTCGTTATTATTCATACTTGAAGCTTACAAAGTATTAAAAACTAGAAGTTATGAGTAAGATCCCAGACTTTCAAAAGATATGTAAAGCCAATGCTCCTATTGATGTAACTATCTATAATCCAATAACTGAAATTATATTATTGGATTAATTATATTTTATTATTCGATCAGCTAGGTAAAATACTTTAATATGCTCTGTGCTTAAAATATCGCTACGTTGTAGTAGATATAACTAAATATAAATATGAATAGTAACGGTTGGCCCTTCCGTCTCAAAGGTTGACGATCCCTGAACTCAAAGGAACACAAATTAGTGCATCCACATCTGCTAATCATAAATGGGAATTCCAAGCGTACCCTTAAAACAATTGAGAAATTGTACAAAAACGGTCATAAACCTTTCTGCGAAACGGTTGGAAGCGGCGTTGAACGTGGTGGTTTTAGGGATTTGAGGGGACGGTGATTTTAAGAGAGGAGAGTTAGTTAGTTTGGAGGCGCTGAAGAAGACGGTCGTGATCAGAGAGCTGAGTCCGAGGCAAGACTGGTAACGTGTGCCGTATATTGTAAGTGGGTTGTAATATAATTCTCTCAAAGGAATTATTAGGTAAGTGTCACCTTTAGATAACTCTTATTTATCCTTAGTGTGTGTGTGCAAGTAGTGTGTGCATCGTATGTACGGGGTTCCTTATTATAATCGTTCTTGCATGTTGATTTGTAGTTTTACTTATAAGTAGGTTACTGTTAGGTGATATTGGAGACGAGCTATTTAATGATAATTCATTCCAGAATGGCGCAATTTACTTTTATTTAGTATCATGGTTTATAATTAACACTACGTATGTACGAGATTTCCCATTATAATCGTTCTTGCATGTTAATTTGTAGTTTTACTTATAAGTAGGTAACAGTTAGGCGATATTGGAGACGAGCTATTTAATGATAATTTATTCCAGAATGGCACAGTTACTTTTATTTAATATCGTGTTTTATAATTAACGCTATTTTCCGTGTATTGCGTATCCATCTCCTAATCCATACCTTCGCAGATAATTGTCAGTTGCATTTGGCTATAGGGAACTGGCGAAGGCCTTCCACCATACTTGACACTGAGCACTGACGCTCTTGACCTTTGACGACTATTGACCTCGAGCTGACGCTCCACATTTGGAAGGCAGAACCATAAATACTCACAGTTCATGCAGAACTAGGCTATAAAGCCGATATGTAATTGCATTATAACTCAACCAAACGTTCGTGATAATTTCTGCTTCCAAAAAGGTCTCGCCACAGGATACCTTGCGTGAGGCTTGTTGACGTACGTTTCTAGGGAGGGGGGTAGGCTCCGCCGTTTACTTCTAACTGAATTGGTAGTCGTTTAAAAACGCTAGGAACCGTGTCTCGATAAAATACCTACTATGTCTGTTGTGGACTTTACTAAATCGTCACTGTTTATCGAGACACGCTATTGGGACGCAAAGCCGCTAACAGCCGCACCGCATCCTCTAACTGGGGAAGATTAAAGAAACGTGAAGAGACGAAATTCCTCTTCGGCGTTCACCAAGTACGATCGCATTGAATCCTGCTAGAGACTGAGTCTACGGTACGCTTGTGCTAGTTGTGTGTTATCATATTAAAAGGGGTCTAGATTGCCGTAAGGGTTCTTGCACATAAGTACGCGATTAGAGCTTGACAATTATACTTGTCTTCCTCAATAACAGTTGGACTTCGCAGTACTCTGTCATAGGATTGAGTAAGACATTTATTTAATGCTTAGGGAACGTGTTATGTTAGAATCGTACTAGTGTCCTCAGAGGTTCTATGCGTTAGGTCTAACAGAACACGTACAATGAGGCAAACGTTGTAAAACGGTTCCCGGTCTCACTGAATTGGGTACATTGTAAATAGAGAAATTAACGTAGCTATAAACAATGATTTGAAGCGCAAGCGTAACGATTCCTTATCCCTTTACTTTAACGAGTCTGTATTGCAGATATTGGTGTTAAACTGCGAGAGGGGAGACGTTGGCGCTCCAGCATCTAAAATACTATTATTTAATATATCATATATTTTTGCATCCTCTTGTCTTCTTAGCTTCATATTGTATTAATATTATTATTATAATACTTAATTTTACTAACTCTGAATTCCCAATATTAACTTCACCTTGCATCCTTCCCAGTCCCCTAGCCTTCTAGGACGGGACAAGCTAGTTTAGGTTATGGGAATTCAGTCCTTAGATTAGTCGGTGGGAGAGTGTCCAGTCTGGAGACGAGCTCTACAGGGCCGTACGGGGCGGGGTGCGGCCTTTCCCCCAAAGGGGGAACCGACCTAACAGTATTATTAACACAATTAGAAAAAACGAAAATTTTATCAGCCTAGGGTAATTTAGGAACAGTCACATGTGGTGCCGTGACCAGGATTCTCGTCATTAAATGTACTGAATCACTTCAGTGCAACGAGAAAGAACAGCTTATGGGTTATTACATATAAACACAACGTAAATTAAACTAGATTTTGGTTCAAAATAAAACAATAAGTTATTCGTGCTTTATAATGATGTGTCTAACAATATGTGTGCGGAACATTCCAGGAACGCATCTGGCATAGAAATATCGAGACGTCGAGCACGCACAGAGCAGATCTACGTGGAACGAGAATAAGGTCGGAGAGGCTGTTTCCGGCGTAGCCTTCTCAGTAGCAGTCGCTCCAGACACCAGGCTGGTTCCAGTGTCGCGGTAGCAGACACGTCACGTCTGGCGCAGGCGCCGTGTCAGCAGGCTCAGGTATTCCTCTTGAGCTAACGAGGTAAGTCGTTGTTATTTCTATTAGAAGCATGGACCGTCGGGGTAAGAAATCTAAACGCGTTAAGCCTAACAATGACGGTGTTGATGTGATTTGTCGTGATAAAAATCAACATGTCAGTAATACTGGGCCTAACAATGAAATAAGTTTACTTTCAATAATTTCTGAGAAAATAGATAGTATCGCTAGTCGTTTAGAAAAAGTAGAAAACCTCGTGCCTACTAATAAATCGAATGCGGAAATTATAATTACTGAAACGGCAGTGCAAGACGATGGTCCACCTACAGTAGGTACGAGCGGAGGGTCCGCCCTTCCGGCTGAAAGCAATAAAGGTAGCGCAATGGGAGTATATTTTTTAGGATCGGCTCCTGAGAAGCCAAAGTTTAGTGGGGGCCAAGCTAATCCTAATAAGTTTCTTAAAGAACTGCAACGTTACATTAAAAGCATTAATGGGGAGGATAAAGCTTTAGACATCGCTATAGGTAGTCTAACAGGACCGGCACAGAGGATTATGGAGCTATATAGCGACAATTGGCATACGTTTGAGGATTTTAAGAAAGACCTCATTGATGTATTTTGGGGTAGTAGGGAGAAGGAGATTGCAAAGAATCGATTAATTGATTCAACATGGAACCCGAGTAGTGGAGGCACTATGGAGGAATATTTCGCAGAGTTAGTAGAGTTAGTTAAAGATTTAAAACTCCCATTAGACGAATCTGAGATAGTTGGATACATAATGAGACATTATCCTCAGGTTGTGCAAATAGCTTGGTTTGCTAATCGAACAACGAGTAGTTTTAAAAGTGGGATAGAATTCTTAAGAAACATTGAAAAGAATGTGAAGAGAATGCCGATGCAACCAGGTGTAGTGAATAATATGGACAATTCACGTAGCGCGGGTAAGCCCTACCCAGTTAGAAATAATAGGCAATTCTTTGGCCAAAGTTATCAGAAGAGACAAACAAATACGATACAATTCGTTCAGGGAAACCAGGATAATGTAGATAATAAACAGGTACAACCTGCTGAAAAACCAAATAATTCGGAAAACTAAAGGTTGTTGACCAAGAAAGTTCCAATTGGCCAGCAGCTGTAGATAATGGGACTGATAAATATAGCGGTAAGGCTACTAGTGTCGCATATAAGTATATGACTAAATGTAAATGGACTCCCGGAACCGGGTTAGGTAGATTAGGTAAAGGGCGGCTTCATCCCGTAGAGGCACTTGATTCGTCTATTGTTAACTGCGAGAAAATTAAATTTTTATTCACTCAAGTTCTTAATCAGTCACCCAAAATAAAAGAAGGGGTACACCTCCAAGAAGTAGACCGCGGAGATTATGTACTAACTGTTTTTGAAGATATAGGGTTGAATGAAGATGAGGAAGTAAGTACGGGCTCACGGCTAATAGAAATAGTAGCTAGTGTCAAGGATTATCCTTTAAAATGCCTTATCGACACAGGAAGCCAAGTAACCTGCATAGCCGAGGCAACTTATATGGGAATTAGGAGTAGAGGTATATTGATGCCAATTATGCCGGTTTCTCCTATACAAATTCAAGGGGCAACGAGAGCGAAAAGTAGTAGAGTAGACAAGGCAACTTTGGTACCATTAATAATAAAGGGTTTTTGTATAGAGACACCATGCTTGATTATTAAAAATTTAGTTCGTGAGATAATTTTGGGAATAGACTGGTTAGACCAATGGGATGCTATAGTAACTTGTGGACCTAGGCGTACACTACGATTTAAATATTTGAAAAGGGAGGTAGAGATCATACTAGGGGAACCGGTTATAGGACTAGGACAGGGTAGCATGGGTGTTAATTGCGAAGCACATGAGAGGGGAGCGATTATAGAAGAAAATATCCAAAGTACCACTATTGAGGAAAGGGAAACGAAAAGTATAAATATTAACTGTAATACAATCGAAATTTGTTATGAAACCGAAGAGAGCATCGGTCATATCGTAACAGAGTTACAGAAAATGGTAGAATTTCCGCTTGAAGGACTTGAGAAAATCCTTGTAAAAAACAAACGAGTGTTCTCAGTACACCCTGGGCGCACGGACAAGTATCAACACACTATTAAAATGTGCGATGAGGAACCATTCGTAAAGCGATCATATCCGATACCGTTCGCGTATAGGTCAAAGGTCGAGGAAAAGTTGACAGAGCTGCAGGATTTAGGTATAATTAAGAGAGAAGGTACACCGTATTGCAGCCCATTGACATGTACTTTAAAAAAGGATGGATCGATTCGTATTCTTTTGGATGCACGAGAGTTGAATAAAAGAATGGTAGGCGAAGTAGAAGCACCACCTTTAGTTTCAGATATACTACAATCATTTCATGGAGTTAAATTTATGACGTTAATAGATCTTAATAACGCCTACTTCCAAATACCATTGCATCCTAATTCTACCAAATATACCGGGTTTACCTTCATGGGGAAAAGTTACACATATACTGTACTACCTCAAGGCTTAAAGACATCAGTAGGTAGCTTTTCTCGTGCAATGGATATTATCTTAGGGTCAGACGTTAGGGAATTTTGTGTAAATTATTTAGATGACTTAGTAGTGTTCACAAAATTTGGCGATTTTCACACGCATTTAGAACATCTAGACCACGTGTTAAGCTTATTGAATCAAGCTAACATGACATGTAGTCTCAAAAAGTGTCAGTTTATGAAAAGTGAGGTAAAGCTTTTAGGGCATATAGTCTCTCCAAATGGGATAAGAATGGATCCGAGCAAAATAGCGGCAATCAAGGAATTCCCCGTGCCGCGTACAATTAAACAATTAAGAGCCTTTTTAGGGCTTATGAATTATTATAGGCGATTCGTTGCTAATTATAGCCACTTAACAGTACCATTTTGTCAAATGCTTCAAAAGGGAAGAGCCTGGAAATGGACAACGGAAGACGACAGACAATTTCAAAAGATTAAAGACGCTTTTATAGAGTCAGTAGTTCTGGTTCATCCAGACCTTAGCAAACTATATTATCTCCAAACGGACAGTAGTGGTGTAGGAGTAGCTGGATGTCTTTATCAAATAGATGATGAAGACGACGAACGTGTGATAGGATTCTGTAGTAAAAGCTTGACTCGCCCGGAGCAACAGTGGACAGTATCAGAACAGGAGTTGTGGGCGATAATATATAGTTTAAAGAAGTTCGAGACATACTTAAGGGGATCTAGAGTAATAATTAGAACAGACCATAAAAGCTTATCTTTCATTAATAATTGGAACTTGTATAGCGCTAGAGTAACACGGTGGATATTATACATACAGCAATTCAACTATGAAGTTGAACATATAAAAGGAAGTAACAACGTAGTCCCGGATATATTATCGCGATACGGTAACGGGGTAGAGGCAGTACAAGAACTACGTAAGGTTTGCCTTGAAATAGCAATGTTTACTAGCAGCAAAGCTAAGACCATCTGCGACAAACTTAAGATCATTACACAATTACAGAGAAATGACCCCTTCTGTAGTAAGATCATAGAGGGATTAGTAGGCAATAATCATTGTGGGGAAATTACACAACGCGGTGGTGTCCTTAAATTGAGCAACGATAGATTAATTTATAAAAGTGATTATTCAGGGAGGGAGGTCATAGTTGTTCCAGAAGCCTTACAAGCTGATGTAATTCAATCAGTTCATGAGGAGGCTGGCCATTTTGGGGAGGCAAGAATTAAAAGATTGGTAAGCGACCGGTTTTATTTTCATGGCTTGGGTAGGTCAGTCAAAACAGTTTTACGGCAGTGTGACTTATGTCAGAAAACAAAACACGCCAATGAGACTACTGTAGGTGCTTGTAAACCAGTTTTAACCACTGATGTTGGGGAGATTGTTATGGCCGATTGGTACGGACCGTTGCCACCAGGGAAGTTTGGCGTGCAGTATATATTAGTCTTGCAGGATACTTTTAGTAAATATGTGAACCTCTTTGCACTAAGGAAGGCCACTACCAAAGCCGCCTTATCGTGTGTTCGCAAATATAATAGTGTAGTCCCGATAGTGAAATTAGTAACTGATAACGGTAGGCAATTCACATCAAGACTTTGGTGTGAAACTTTATATCAAATGGGAATAAAAGTCTCACATACTACAGTGAGAAATCCCAGACCAAATAGTACGGAACGTGTCAATAAGGAGTTAGGGCGATTGTTTAGGGCTTATTGTCACAAGTCACACAAGAGTTGGGCTGGAATTCTAATGAATATTGAGAAATGCTACAATAACACCGTGCATACTAGCACAGGGTACACGCCAATTGAGGTTCTTAAGGGCGAGAGCCCCACCTTGACAATTGATAAGGCATTAGGTGACTATTGTAGGGACAAACCGACTTTAGGTGTTGGTGATATAAGGGAAAAGGCTAGGGAGAACTTAATTAAGGCAGCCACAACAAGGAGCGAACAGTATGATAGGTGTCACAGGTTAATAACGTTCCAAATAGGGGACCTGGTTAAAGTAAGGAGAGATAACAGATCCAATGCGGCTGAAAAAGTATCAAAGAAATTTTCTCTGCTGTACGATGGTCCTTTCAGAGTAGGAGGCATCCCTCATGCCAATGCCTATTTATTAGTAGAGCCAATTAATGGCGATATCGTAGGTACTTATAATGCTTTGCATATCGAAAGATATTATAGTAAATAGATTATACAATAGGAATAGTTTAGATACATTAGAAAAAAAAAAAAAAAAAAAAAAAAAAAATACTATTATCTTATTGTGAAAGCTCATCCGCTGTACTGCGTCACGCGCCTGATTTTCAGAGAGGGGAATGTGATTAACTGTCACCTACTCCTATTTTAATAACAAAATATTATATTTAAATTCAAAGTAGCACATGATGTTTCCGGGCTACTTAGAAACACATTAACTCTCTATTTTATGGTCCGACAGTTCGACACGTTACCGTAATAAATAACGAAAGATCCTATTTCTTTGTAAAACAATATTGAACCTTTTAAAAACCACTTGTATTGTATTAGAAGCGAGTTGGCGCTTTCTACAAATATTCTGAGAAAGAAATAAAAAAGGCAGGCGTCGCCAACATCCACATGTTGCGGGCCGCTAGAAGAACCGCTTCTTTCAATATAAACTTGCGGCTCTCGTTATTATTCATACTTGAAGCTTACAAAGTATTAAAAACTAGAAGTTATGAGTAAGATCCCAGACTTTCAAAAGATATGTAAAGCCAATGCTCCTATTGATGTAACTATCTATAATCCAATAACTGAAATTATATTATTGGATTAATTATATTTTATTATTCGATCAGCTAGGTAAAATACTTTAATATGCTCTGTGCTTAAAATATCGCTACGTTGTAGTAGATATAACTAAATATAAATATGAATAGTAACGGTTGGCCCTTCCGTCTCAAAGGTTGACGATCCCTGAACTCAAAGGAACACAAATTAGTGCATCCACATCTGCTAATCATAAATGGGAATTCCAAGCGTACCCTTAAAACAATTGAGAAATTGTACAAAAACGGTCATAAACCTTTCTGCGAAACGGTTGGAAGCGGCGTTGAACGTGGTGGTTTTAGGGATTTGAGGGGACGGTGATTTTAAGAGAGGAGAGTTAGTTAGTTTGGAGGCGCTGAAGAAGACGGTCGTGATCAGAGAGCTGAGTCCGAGGCAAGACTGGTAACGTGTGCCGTATATTGTAAGTGGGTTGTAATATAATTCTCTCAAAGGAATTATTAGGTAAGTGTCACCTTTAGATAAC